>OZ017740.1:297077080-299477080 GCA_963969285.1 Odontomyia ornata
TTTTGGTTTTTGGTTTTTGGTTTTTCGGTTTTCGGTTTTTTGGTTTTTGGTTTTTGGTTTTTGGTTTTTGGTTTTTGGTTTTTTGGTTTTTTGGTTTTTTGGTTTTTGGTTTTTGGTTTTTTGGTTTTTGGTTTTTGGTTTTTGGTTTTTGGTTTTTTGGGTTTTTTGGTTTTTGGTTTTTTGGTTTTTGGTTTTTGGTTTTTGGTTTTTGGTTTTTTGTTTTTTTGGTTTTTGGTTTTTGGTTTTTGGTTTTTGGTTTTTGGTTTTTTGGTTTTTGGGTTTTTTTGGTTTTTTTGGTTTTTGGTTTTTGGTTTTTGGTTTTTGGCTTTTGTTTTTTGGTTTTTGGTTTTTGGTCTTTGGTTTTTTGGTTTTTGGTTTTTGGTTTTTGGTTTTTGGTTTTTGGTTTTTTGGTTTTTGGTTTTTGGTTTTTGGTTTTTGGTTTTTTGGTTTTTGGTTTTTGGTTTTTTGGTTTTTGGTTTTTGATTTTTGGTTTTTGGTTTTTGGTTTTTGGTTTTTTGGTTTTTGGTTTTTGGTTTTTGGTTTTTTGGTTTTTGATTTTTGGTTTTTGGTTTTTGGTTTTTGGTTTTTTGGTTTTTGGTTTTTGGTTTTTGGTTTTTGGTTTTTTGGTTTTTAGTTTTTGGTTTTTGGTTTTTGGCTTTTGGTTTTTGGTTTTTTGGCTTTTTGGTTTTTGGCTTTTGGTTTTTGGTTTTTTGGTTTTTGGTTTTTGGTTTTTGGTTTTTGGTATATGGTTTTTTGGTTTTGTTTTTTGGTTGTTTTTGGTTTTTGGTTTTTGGTTTTTGGTTTTTGGTTTTTTGGTTTTTGGTTTTTGGTTTTGGTTTTTTGGTTTTTGGTTTTTGGTTTTTGGTTTTTGGTTTTTGGTTTTTTGGTTTTTGGTTTTTGGGTTTTTGGTTTTTGGTTTTGGTTTTTGGTTTTTGGTTTTTTGGTTTTTGGTTTTTGGTTTTTGGTTTTTGGTTTTTGGTTTTTGGTTTTTGGTTTTTGGTTTTTGGTTTTTGGTTTTTGGTTTTTGGTTTTTGGTTTTTGGTTTTTGGTTTTTGGTTTTTGGTTTTTGGTTTTTTGGTTTTTGGTTTTTTGGTTTTCTGTTTTTTGGTTTTTGGTTTTTGGTTTTTGGTTTTTGGTTTTTGGTTTTTGGTTTTTGGTTTTTGGTTTTTGGTGTTTGGTTTTGGTTTTGGTTTTTGGTTTTTGGTTTTTTGGTTTTTGGTTTTTTGGTTTTTGGTTTTTGGTTTTTGGTTTTTTGGTTTTTGGTTTTTGGTTTTTGGTTTTTGGTTTTTGGTTTTTGGTTTTTGGTTTTTTTTTTGGTTTTTGGTTTTTGGTTTTTGGTTTTTGGTTTTTGGTTTTTGGTTTTTGGTTTTTGGTTTTTGGTTTTTGGTTTTTTGGTTTTTGGTTTTTTGGTTTTTGGTTTTTGGTTTTTGGTTTTTGGTTTTTGGTTTTTTGGTTTTTGGTTTTTGGTTTTTGGTTTTTGGTTTTTGGTTTTTGGTTTTTTGGTTTTTGGTTTTTGGTTTTTGGTTTTTGGTTTTTGGTTTTTGGTTTTTGGTTTTTGGTTTTTGGTTTTTGGTTTTTTGGTTTTTGGTTTTTGGTTTTTTGGTTTTTTGGTTTTCGGTTTTTGGTTTTTTGGTTTTTGGTTTTTGATTTTTGGTTTTTTGTTTTTGGTTTTTGGTTTCTGGTTTTTGGGTTTTTGTTTTTGGTTTTTGGTTTTTGGTTTTTGGTTTTTGGTTTTTGGTTTTTGGTTTTTGTTTTTGGTTTTGGTTTTTGGTTTTTTGGTTTTTGGTTTTTGGTTTTTGGTTTTTGGTTTTTGGTTTTTTGGTTTTTGGTTTTTGGTTTTTGGTTTTTGGTTTTTGGTTTTTGGTTTTTGGTTTTTGGTTTTTTGGTTTTTGGTTTTTGGTTTTTGGTTTTTGGTTTTTGGTTTTTGGTTTTTGGTTTTTGGTTTTGGTTTTTGGTTTTTGGTTTTTGGTTTTTGGTTTTTGGTTTTTGGTTTTTGGTTTTTGGTTTTTGGTTTTTTGGTTTTTGGTTTTTTGGTTTTTGGTTTTTGGTTTTTGGTTTTTTGTTTTTGGTTTTTGGTTTTTGGTTTTTGGTTTTTGGTTTTTGGTTTTTGGTTTTTTGGTTTTTGGTTTTTGGTTTTTGGTTTTTGTTTTTGGTTTTTGGTTTTTGGTTTTTGGTTTTTGGTTTTTGGTTTTTGGTTTTTGGTTTTTGGTTTTTGGTTTTTGGTTTTTGGTTTTTTGGTTTTTGGTTTTTGTTTTTTGGTTTTTGGTTTTTGGTTTTTGGTTTTTGGTTTTTGGTTTTTGGTTTTTGGTTTTTGGTTTTTGGTTTTTTGGTTTTTGGTTTTTGGTTTTTTGGTTTTTGGTTTTTTTTGGTTTTTGGTTTTTTGGTTTTTGGTTTTTGGTTTTTGGTTTTTGGTTTTTGGTTTTTGGTTTTTGGTTTTTTGGTTTTTGGTTTTTGGTTTTTGGTTTTTTGGTTTTTGGTTTTTGGTTTTTGGTTTTTGGTTTTTGGTTTTTGGTTTTTGGTTTTTGGTTTTTGGTTTTTTGGTTTTTGGTTTTTGGTTTTTGGTTTTTGGTTTTTGGTTTTTGGTTTTTGGTTTTTGGTTTTTGGTTTTTGGTTTTTTTGATTTTTGGTTTTTGGTTTTTTGGTTTTTGGTTTTTGGTTTTTTGGTTTTTGGTTTTGGGTTTTTGGATTTTGGTTTTTGGTTTTTGCTTTTGGTTTTTGGTTTTTGGTTTTTTGGTTTTTTGGTTTTATAGTTTTTGTTTTTTGGTTTTTTGGTTTTTGGTTTTTTGGTTTTTGGTTTTTGGTTTTGGGTTTTTGGTTTTTGGTTTTTGGTTTTTTGGTTTTTGGTTTTTGGCTCTTGGTTTTTGGTTTTTGGTTTTTGGTTTTTTGGTTTTTGGTTTTTGGTTTTTTGGTTTTTGGTTTTTGGTTTTTTGGTTTTTGGTTTTTGGTTTTTTGGTTTTTTTGGTTTTTGGTTTTTGGTTTTTGGTTTTTTGGTTTTTGGTTTATGGTTTTTGGTTTTTGGTTTTTGGTGTTGGTTTTGGTTTTTGGTTTTTGGTTTTTGGTTTTTGTTTTTGGTTTTTGGTTTTTGTTTTTTGGTTTTTGGTTTTTTGGTTTTGGTATATGGTTTTTTGGTTTTGTGGTTTTTTGGTTTTTGGTTTTTGGTTTTTATTTTTTGGTTTTTGGTTTTTGTTTTTTGGTTTTTTGGTTTTTGGTTTTTGGTATATTGTTTTTGGTTTTGTGGTTTTTTGGTTTTTGGTTTTTGGTTTTTTGGATTTTGGTTTTTGGTTTTTGGTTTTTGGTTTTTGGTTTTTTGGTTTTTGGTTTTTGGTTTTTGGTTTTTGGTTTTTGGTTTTTGGTTTTTGGTTTTTGGTTTTTTGGTTTTTGGTTTTTGGTTTTTGGTTTTTGGTTTTTGGTTTTTGGTTTTTGGGTTTTTGGTTTTTGGATTTTGGTTTTTGGTTTTTGGTTTTTTGGTTTTTTGGTTTTTGGTTTTTTGGTTTTTTGGTTTTTGGTTTTTGGTTTTTGGTTTTTTGTTTTTGGTTTTTGGTTTTTGGGTTTTTGGTTTTTGGTTTTTGTTTTTGGTTTTTGGTTTTTGGTTTTTGTTTTTTGGTTTTTGGTTTTTTGGTTTTTGGTTTTTTGGTTTTTTGGTTTTTGGTTTTTGGTTTTTGGTTTTTGGTTTTTTGGTTTTTGGTTTTTTGGTTTTAGGTTTTTGGTTTTTGGTTTTGGGTTTTTGGATTTTGGACTTTGGTTTTTGGTTTTTGTTTCTGGTTTTTTGTTTTTGGTTTTTTGGTTTTTGGTTTTAGGTTTTAAGGTTTTTGTTTTTGATTTTTGTTTTTTGGTTTTTGGTTTTTTGGATTTTGGTTTTTTGGTTTTTGGTTTTTGGTTTTTGGTTTTTGGTTTTCGGTTTTTGGTTTTTGGTTTTTGGTTCTTGATTTTTGGTTGTGGTTTTTGGTTTTTGGTTTTTTGGTTTTTGGTATATGGTATTTGGTTTTTTGGTTTTTTGGTTTTTGGTTTTTGGTTTTTGGTTTTTGGTTTTTGGTTTTTGGTTTTTGGTTTTTGGTTTTTGGTTTTTGGTTTTTGGTTTTTGGTTTTTGGTTTTTGGTTTTTGGTTTTTTGGTTTTTGGTTTTTGGTTTTTGGTTTTTGGTTTTTGGTTTTTGGTTTTTGGTTTTTTGTTTTTGGTTTTTGGTTTTTGGTTTTTGGTTTTTGGTTTTTGGTTTTTTGGGTTTTTGTTTTTTGGATTTTTGGTTTTTGGTTTTTGATTTTTGGTTTTTGGTTTTTTGGTTTTTTGTTTTTGGTTTTTTGGTTTTTGGGTTTTTGGTTTTTGGTTTGTTTGTGGTTTTGGTTTTTGGTTTTTGGTTTTTTGGTTTTTGGTTTTTGGTTTTTGGTTTTTGGTTTTTGGTTTTTTGGTTTTGGTTTTTTGGTTTTTTTGGTTTTTGGTTTTTGGTTTTTTTGGTTTTGGTATTTGGTTTTTGGTTTTTGTTTTTTGGTTTTCGGTTTTTGGTTTTTGGTTTTTGGTTTTTGGTTTTGGTTTTTGGTTTTTGGTATATGGTATTTGGTTTTTTTGGTTTTTTGGTTTTTGGTTTTTTGGTTTTTGGTTTTTGGTTTTTGGTTTTTGGTTTTTTGGTTTTTGGTTTTTTGGTTTTTGGTTTTTGGTTTTTGTTTTTGATTTTTGGTTTTTGGTTTTTGGTTTTTGGTTTTTGGTTTGCGTTTTTTTGGATTTGGTTTTTGGTTTTTGGTTTTTGGTTTGCGTTTTTTTGGATTTTGGTTTTTGGTTTTTGATTTTCGATTTTTGGTTTTTGGTTTTTGGTTTTTTTGTTTTTGGTTTTTTGGTTTTTTGGGTTTTTGGTTTTTGGTTTTTGGTTTTTGGTTTTTGGTTTTTGGTTTTTGGTTTTTGGTTTTTGGTTTTTGGTTTTCGGTTTTTTGGTTTTTTGGTTTTTGGTTTTTGGTTTTTGGTTTTTGGTATATGGTTTTTGGTTTTTTGGTTTTCTCGGTTTTTGGTTTTTGGTTTTTGGTTTTGGTTTTTGGTTTTTGGTTTTTCGTTTTTGGTTTTTGGATTTTGGTTTTGGTTTTTGGTTTTTTGGTTTTTGGTTTTTGGTTTTTGGTTTTTGGTTTTTGGTTTTTGGTTTTTGGTTTTTGGTTTTTGGTTTTTGGTTTTTTGGTTTTTGGTTTTTGGTTTTTGGTTTTTGGTTTTTGGTTTTTGGTTTTTGGTTTTTGGTTTTTGGTTTTTGGTTTTTGGTTTTTGGTTTTTGGTTTTTGGTTTTTGGTTTTTGGTTTTTGGTTTTTGGTTTTTGGTTTTTGGTTTTTGGTTTTTGGTTTTTGGTTTTTGGTTTTTGGTTTTTGGTTTTTGGTTTTTGGTTTTTGGTTTTTTGGTTTTTGGTTTTTGGTTTTTGGTTTTTGGTTTTTGGTTTTTGGTTTTTGGTTTTTGGTTTTTGGTTTTCGGTTTTTGGTTTTTGGTTTTTTGGTTTTTGGTTTTTGGTTTTTTGTTTTTGGTTTTTGGTTTCTGGTTTTTGGGTTTTGGTTTTTGGTTTTTGGTTTTTGGTTTTTGGTTTTTGGTTTTCGGTTTTTTGTTTTTGGTTTTTGGTTTTTTGTTTTTGGTTTTTGGTTTTTGGTTTTTGGTTTTTGGGTTTTGGTTTTTGGTTTTTGGTTTTTGGTTTTTGGTTTTCGGTTTTTGGTTTTTGGTTTTTGGTTTTTGGATTTTTGGTTTTTGGTTTTTGGTTTTTGGCTTTTGGTTTTGGTTTTTTGGTTTTTGGTTTTTGGTTTTTGGTTTTTGGTTTTTGGTTTTTGGTTTTTGGTTTTTGGTTTTTGGTTTTTGGTTTTTGGTTTTTGGTTTTTGGTTTTTGGTTTTTGGTTTTTGGTTTTTGGTTTTTGGTTTTTGGTTTTTGGTTTTTGGTTTTTGGTTTTTGGTTTTTGGTTTTTGGTTTTTTGGTTTTTGGTTTTTGGTTTTTGGTTTTTGGTTTTTGGTTTTTGGTTTTTGGTTTTTGGTTTTTGGTTTTTGGTTTTTGGTTTTTGGTTTTTGGTTTTTGGTTTTTGGTTTTTGGTTTTTGGTTTTTGGTTTTTGGTTTTTGGTTTTTGGTTTTTGGTTTTTTGGTTTTTGGTTTTTGGGTTTTTGGTTTTTGGTTTTGGGTTTTTGGATTTTGGTTTTTGGTTTTTGCTTTTGGTTTTTGGTTTTTGGTTTTTTGGTTTTTGGTTTTTTAGTTTTTGTTTTTTGGTTTTTGGTTTTTGGTTTTTGGTTTTTGGTTTTTGGTTTGTGGTTTTGGGTTTTTGGTTTTTGGTTTTTGGTTTTTGGTTTTTGGTTTTTGGCTCTTGGTTTTTGGTTTTTGGTTTTTGGTTTTTGGTTTTTTGGTTTTTGGTTTTTGGTTTTTTGGTTTTTGGTTTTTGGTTTTTTGGTTTTTTGGTTTTTTGGTTTTTGGTTTTTGGTTTTTGGTTTTTGGTTTTTGGTTTTTGGTTTATGGTTTTTGGTTTTTGGTTTTGGTTTTGGTTTTTGGTTTTTGGTATTTGGTTTTTGTTTTTGATTTTTGTTTTTGGTTTTTGGTTTTTGGTTTTTGGTTTTTGGTTTCTGGTTTTTGGTTTTTGGTTTTTGGTTTTTGGTTTTTGGTTTTTGGTTTTTGGTTTTTGGTTTTTGGTTTTTGGTTTTTGGTTTTTGGTTTTTGGTTTTTGGTTTTTGGTTTTTGGTTTTTGGTTTTTGGTTTATGGTTTTTGGTTTTTGGTTTTGGTTTTGGTTTTTGGTTTTTGGTATTTGGTTTTTGTTTTTGATTTTTGTTTTTGGTTTTTGGTTTTTGGTTTTTGGTTTTTGGTTTCTGGTTTTTGGTTTTTGGTTTTTGGTTTTTGGTTTTTGGTTTTTGGTTTTTGGTTTTTGGTTTTTGGTTTTTGGTTTTTGGTTTTTGGTTTTTTGGTTTTTGGTTTTTGGTTTTTGGTTTTTGGTTTTTGGTTTTTGGTTTTTGGTTTTTGGTTTTTGGTTTTTGGTTTTTGGTTTTTGGTTTTTGGTTTTTGGTTTTTGGTTTTTGGTTTTTGGTTTTTGGTTTTTGGTTTTTGGTTTTTGGTTTTTGGTTTTTGGTTTTTGGTTTTTGGTTTTTGGTTTTTGGTTTTTGGTTTTTGGTTTTTGGTTTTTGGTTTTTGGTTTTTGGTTTTTGGTTTTTGGTTTTTGGTTTTTGGTTTTTGGTTTTTGGTTTTTGGTTTTTGGTTTTTGGTTTTTGGTTTTTGGTTTTTGGTTTTTGGTTTTTGGTTTTTGGTTTTTGGTTTTTGGTTTTTGGTTTTTGGTTTTTGGTTTTTGGTTTTTGGTTTTTGGTTTTTGGTTTTTGGTTTTTGGTTTTTGGTTTTTGGTTTTTGGTTTTTGGTTTTTGGTTTTTGGTTTTTGGTTTTTGGTTTTTTGATTTTTGGTTTTTGGTTTTTTGGTTTTTGGTTTTTGGGTTTTTGGTTTTTGGTTTTGGGTTTTTGGATTTTGGTTTTTGGTTTTTGCTTTTGGTTTTTGGTTTTTGGTTTTTTGGTTTTTGGTTTTATAGTTTTTGTTTTTTGGTTTTTGGTTTTTGGTTTTTGGTTTTTGGTTTTTGGTTTTGGGTTTTTGGTTTTTGGTTTTTGGTTTTTGGTTTTTGGTTTTTGGCTCTTGGTTTTTGGTTTTTGGTTTTTGGTTTTTGGTTTTTGGTTTTTGGTTTTTTGGTTTTTGGTTTTTGGTTTTTTGGTTTTTGGTTTTTGGTTTTTTGGTTTTTTGGTTTTTGGTTTTTGGTTTTTGGTTTTTGGTTTTTGGTTTATGGTTTTTGGTTTTTGGTTTTGGTGTTGGTTTTGGTTTTTGGTTTTTGGTTTTTGGTTTTTGTTTTTGGTTTTTGGTTTTTGTTTTTTGGTTTTTGGTTTTTGGTTTTTGGTATATTGTTTTTGGTTTTGTGGTTTTTTGGTTTTTGGTTTTTGGTTTTTGGATTTTGGTTTTTGGTTTTTGGTTTTTGGTTTTTGGTTTTTGGTTTTTGGTTTTTGGTTTTTGGTTTTTGGTTTTTGGTTTTTGGTTTTTGGTTTTTGGTTTTTGGTTTTTGGTTTTTGGTTTTTGGTTTTTGGTTTTTGGTTTTTGGTTTTTGGTTTTTGGTTTTTGGTTTTTGGTTTTTGGATTTTGGTTTTTGGTTTTTGGTTTTTGGTTTTTTGGTTTTTGGTTTTTTGGTTTTTTGGTTTTTGGTTTTTGGTTTTTGGTTTTTTGTTTTTGGTTTTTGGTTTTTGGGTTTTTGGTTTTTGGTTTTTGTTTTTGGTTTTTGGTTTTTGGTTTTTGTTTTTTGGTTTTTGGTTTTTGGTTTTTGGTTTTTGGTTTTTGGTTTTTGGTTTTTGGTTTTTGGTTTTTGGTTTTTTGGTTTTTGGTTTTTTGGTTTTAGGTTTTTGGTTTTTGGTTTTGGGTTTTTGGATTTTGGACTTTGGTTTTTGGTTTTTGTTTCTGGTTTTTTGTTTTTGGTTTTTTGGTTTTTGGTTTTAGGTTTTAGGTTTTTGGTTTTTGATTTTTGTTTTTTGGTTTTTGGTTTTTGGATTTTGGTTTTTTGGTTTTTGGTTTTTGGTTTTTGGTTTTTGGTTTTCGGTTTTTGGTTTTTGGTTTTTGGTTCTTGATTTTTGGTTGTGGTTTTTGGTTTTTGGTTTTTGGTTTTTGGTATATGGTATTTGGTTTTTTGGTTTTTTGGTTTTTGGTTTTTGGTTTTTGGTTTTTGGTTTTTGGTTTTTGGTTTTTGGTTTTTGGTTTTTGGTTTTTGGTTTTTGGTTTTTGGTTTTTGGTTTTTGGTTTTTGGTTTTTGGTTTTTGGTTTTTGGTTTTTGGTTTTTGGTTTTTGGTTTTTGGTTTTTGGTTTTTGGTTTTTGTTTTTGGTTTTTGGTTTTTGGTTTTTGGTTTTTGGTTTTTGGTTTTTGGTTTTTGTTTTTTGGATTTTGGTTTTTGGTTTTTGATTTTTGGTTTTTGGTTTTTGGTTTTTTGTTTTTGGTTTTTGGTTTTTGGGTTTTTGGTTTTTGGTTTTTGTTTGTGGTGTTTGGTTTTTGGTTTTTGGTTTTTGGTTTTTGGTTTTTGGTTTTTGGTTTTTGGTTTTTGGTTTTTTGGTTTTTGGTTTTTGGTTTTTTGGTTTTTGGTTTTTGGTTTTTTGGTTTTGGTATTTGGTTTTTGGTTTTTGTTTTTTGGTTTTCGGTTTTTGGTTTTTGGTTTTTGGTTTTTGGTTTTTGGTTTTTGGTTTTTGGTTTTTGGTTTTTGGTTTTTGGTTTTTGGTTTTTGGTTTTTGTTTTTGATTTTTGGTTTTTGGTTTTTGGTTTTTGGTTTTTGGTTTGCGTTTTTTGGATTTTGGTTTTTGGTTTTTGGTTTTTGGTTTGCGTTTTTTGGATTTTGGTTTTTGGTTTTTGATTTTCGATTTTTGGTTTTTGGTTTTTGGTTTTTTGTTTTTGGTTTTTGGTTTTTGGGTTTTTGGTTTTTGGTTTTTGGTTTTTGGTTTTTGGTTTTTGGTTTTTGGTTTTTGGTTTTTGGTTTTTGGTTTTCGGTTTTTTGGTTTTTGGTTTTTTGGTTTTTGGTTTTTGGTTTTTGGTATATGGTTTTTGGTTTTTTGGTTTCTCGGTTTTTGGTTTTTGGTTTTTGGTTTTTGGTTTTTGGTTTTTGGTTTTTCGTTTTTGGTTTTTGGATTTTGGTTTTTGGTTTTTGGTTTTTGGTTTTTGGTTTTTGGTTTTTGGTTTTTGGTTTTTGGTTTTTGGTTTTTGGTTTTTGGTTTTTGGTTTTTGGTTTTTGGTTTTTGGTTTTTGGTTTTTGGTTTTTGGTTTTTGGTTTTTGGTTTTTGGTTTTTGGTTTTTGGTTTTTGGTTTTTGGTTTTTGGTTTTTGGTTTTTGGTTTTTGGTTTTTGGTTTTTGGTTTTTGGTTTTTGGTTTTTGGTTTTTGGTTTTTGGTTTTTGGTTTTTGGTTTTTGGTTTTTGGTTTTTGGTTTTTTGGTTTTTGGTTTTTGGTTTTTGGTTTTTGGTTTTTGGTTTTTGGTTTTTGGTTTTTGGTTTTTGGTTTTTGGTTTTCGGTTTTTGGTTTTTGGTTTTTGGTTTTTGGTTTTTGGTTTTTTGTTTTTGGTTTTTGGTTTCTGGTTTTTGGGTTTTGGTTTTTGGTTTTTGGTTTTTGGTTTTTGGTTTTTGGTTTTCGGTTTTTTGTTTTTGGTTTTTGGTTTTTTGTTTTTGGTTTTTGGTTTTTGGTTTTTGGTTTTTGGGTTTTGGTTTTTGGTTTTTGGTTTTTGGTTTTTGGTTTTCGGTTTTTGGTTTTTGGTTTTTGGTTTTTGGATTTTTGGTTTTTGGTTTTTGGTTTTTGGCTTTTGGTTTTTGGTTTTTGGTTTTTGGTTTTTGGTTTTTGGTTTTTGGTTTTTGGTTTTTGGTTTTTGGTTTTTGGTTTTTGGTTTTTGGTTTTTGGTTTTTGGTTTTTGGTTTTTGGTTTTTGGTTTTTGGTTTTTGGTTTTTGGTTTTTGGTTTTTGGTTTTTGGTTTTTGGTTTTTGGTTTTTGGTTTTTGGTTTTTGGTTTTTGGTTTTTGGTTTTTGGTTTTTGGTTTTTGGTTTTTGGTTTTTGGTTTTTGGTTTTTGGTTTTTGGTTTTTGGTTTTTGGTTTTTGGTTTTTGGTTTTTGGTTTTTGGTTTTTGGTTTTTGGTTTTTGGTTTTTGGTTTTTGGTTTTTTGGTTTTTGGTTTTTGGGTTTTTGGTTTTTGGTTTTGGGTTTTTGGATTTTGGTTTTTGGTTTTTGCTTTTGGTTTTTGGTTTTTGGTTTTTTGGTTTTTGGTTTTTTAGTTTTTGTTTTTTGGTTTTTGGTTTTTGGTTTTTGGTTTTTGGTTTTTGGTTTGTGGTTTTGGGTTTTTGGTTTTTGGTTTTTGGTTTTTGGTTTTTGGTTTTTGGCTCTTGGTTTTTGGTTTTTGGTTTTTGGTTTTTGGTTTTTTGGTTTTTGGTTTTTGGTTTTTTGGTTTTTGGTTTTTGGTTTTTTGGTTTTTTGGTTTTTTGGTTTTTGGTTTTTGGTTTTTGGTTTTTGGTTTTTGGTTTTTGGTTTATGGTTTTTGGTTTTTGGTTTTGGTTTTGGTTTTTGGTTTTTGGTATTTGGTTTTTGTTTTTGATTTTTGTTTTTGGTTTTTGGTTTTTGGTTTTTGGTTTTTGGTTTCTGGTTTTTGGTTTTTGGTTTTTGGTTTTTGGTTTTTGGTTTTTGGTTTTTGGTTTTTGGTTTTTGGTTTTTGGTTTTTGGTTTTTGGTTTTTGGTTTTTGGTTTTTGGTTTTTGGTTTTTGGTTTTTGGTTTTTGGATTTTGGTTTTTGGTTTTTGGTTTTTGTTTTTGGTTTTTGGTTTTTGTTTTTTGTTTTTGGTTTTTGGTTTTTGGTATATGGTTTTTGGTTTTGTGGTTTTTTGGTTTTTGGTTTTTGGTTTTTATTTTTGGTTTTTGGTTTTTGTTTTTTGGTTTTTGGTTTTTGGTTTTTGGTACATTGTTTTTGGTTTTGTGATTTTTTGGTTTTTGGTTTTTGGTTTTTGGTTTTTGGTTTTTGGTTTTTGGTTTTTGGTTTTTGGTTTTTGGTTTTTGGTTTTTGGATTTTGGTTTTTGGTTTTTGGTTTTTGGTTTTTGGTTTTTGGTTTTTGGTTTTTGGTTTTTGGTTTTTGGTTTTTGGTTTTTGGTTTTTGGTTTTTGGTTTTTGGTTTTTGGATTTTGGTTTTTGGTTTTTGGTTTTTGGTTTTTTGGTTTTTGGTTTTTTGGTTTTTTGGTTTTTGGTTTTTGGTTTTTTGTTTTTGGTTTTTGGTTTTTGGGTTTTTGATTTTTGGTTTTTGTTTTTGGTTTTTGGTTTTTGGTTTTTGGTTTTTGGTTTTTGGTTTTTGGTTTTTGGTTTTTGTTTTTCGGTTTTTTGGTTTTTGGTTTTTTGGTTTTTGGTTTTTGGTTTTTGGTTTTTGGTTGTTGGATTTTGGACTTTGGTTTTTGGTTTTTGTTTTTGGTTTTTTGTTTTTGGTTTTTTGGTTTTTGGTTTTAGGTTTTTGGTTTTTGATTTTTTTTTTTGGTTTTTGGTTTTTGGATTTTAGTTTTTTGGTTTTTGGTTTTTGGTTTTTGGTTTTTGGTTTTCGGTTTTTGGTTTTTGGTTTTTGATTTTTGGTTTTGGTTTTTGGTTTTTGGTTTTTGGTTTTTGGTTTTTGGTTTTTTGGTTTTGGTATTTGGTTTTTGGTTTTTGTTTTTTGGTTTTCGGTTTTTGGTTTTTGGTTTTTGGTTTTTGGTTTTTGGTTTTTGGTTTTTGGTTTTTGGTTTTTGGTTTTTGGTTTTTGGTTTTTGGTTTTTGGTTTTTGGTTTTTGGTTTTTGGTTTTTGGTTTTTGGTTTTTGTTTTTTGTTTTTGGTTTTTGGTTTTTGGTTTTTGGTTTTTGGTTTTTGTTTTTTGGATTTTGGTTTTTGGTTTTTGATTTTTGGTTTTTGGTTTTTGGTTTTTTGTTTTTGGTTTTTGGTTTTTGGGTGTTTGGTTTTTGGTTTTTGTTTGTGGTGTTTGGTTTTTGGTTTTTGGTTTTTGGGTTTTGGTTTTTGGTTTTTGGTTTTTGGTTTTTGGTTTTTGGTTTTTGGTTTTTGGTTTTTGGTTTTTGGTTTTTGGTTTTTGGTTTTTGGTTTTTGGTTTTTGGTTTTTGTTTTTTGTTTTTGGTTTTTGGTTTTTGGTTTTTGGTTTTTGGTTTTTGTTTTTTGGATTTTGGTTTTTGGTTTTTGATTTTTGGTTTTTGGTTTTTGGTTTTTTGTTTTTGGTTTTTGGTTTTTGGGTGTTTGGTTTTTGGTTTTTGTTTGTGGTGTTTGGTTTTTGGTTTTTGGTTTTTGGTTTTTGGTTTTTGGTTTTTGGTTTTTGGTTTTTGGTTTTTGGTTTTCGGTTTTTTGGTTTTTGGTTTTTTGGTTTTTGGTTTTTGGTTTTTGGTATATGGTTTTTGGTTTTTTGGTTTTTCGTTTTTTGGTTTTTGGTTTTTGGTTTTTGGTTTTTGGTTTTTGGTTTTTGGTTTTTGGTTTTTGGATTTCGGTTTTTGGTTTTTGGTTTTTGGTTTTTGGTTTTTGGTTTTTGGTTTTTGGTTTTTGGTTTTTGGTTTTTGGTTTTTGGATTTTGGTTTTTGGTTTTTGGTTTTTGGTTTTTGTTTTTGGTTTTTGGTTTTTGATTTTTGGTTTTTGGTTTTTGGTTTTTGGGTTTTTGGTTTTTGGTTTTTGGTTTTTGGTTTTTGGTTTTTGGTTTTTGGTTTTTGGTTTTTGGTTTTTGGTTTTTGGTTTTTTGTTTTTGGTTTTTTGGTTTTTGGTTTTTGGTTTTTGGTTTTTGGTTTTTGGTTTTTGGTTTTTGGTTTTTGGTTTTTGGTTTTTGGTTTTTGGTTTTTGGTTTTTGGTTTTTGGTTTTTGGTTTTTGGTTTTTGGTTTTTGGTTTTTGGTTTTTGGTTTTTGGTTTTTGGTTTTTGGTTTTTGGTTTTTGGTTTTTGGTTTTTGGTTTTTGGTTTTTGGTTTTTGGTTTTTGGTTTTTGGTTTTTTGGTTTTTGGTTTTTTGTTTTTGGTTTTTTGGTTTTTGGTTTTAGGTTTTTGGTTTTTGATTTTTGTTTTGTGGTTTTTGGTTTTTGGATTTTGGTTTTTTGGTTTTTGGTTTTTAGTTTTTGGTTTTTGGTTTTCGTTTTTTGGTTTTTGGTTTTTGATTTTTGGTTTTTGGTTTTTGGTTTTTGGTTTTTGATTTTTGGTTTTTTGGTTTTGGTATTTGGTTTTTGGTTTTTGTTTTTTGGTTTTCGGTTTTTGGTTTTTGGTTTTTGGTTTTTTCGTTTGTGGTTTTTGATCAGTGTTAGCAAATAAGGCTTTAGATCCAGATGGTGTTCCAGCTGAGTTGCTGAAACTGGTCTAGCAGGACACTCCACCAGACAGAGATGGTGAGCATGGTCCAAAAGGCAGAGGAACATAGTTGCACCAAGCGATGGATCGTCCTATTGGTGACATTTGAGGTTGGGAACGCCTTCAACTCCACTAGATGGAAGGATATTGTAGATATACTGGGAACCCCTTCTCAAGCTCCAGAATATCTTATGCAACTTCTATCTGAGGGACCGAACGATGCTTTACCATACGGCACAGGGCCAACGAAGGATGTAAATTACATCGGGTGTTGCCCAAGGATCTATCCTAGGTTCAGACCTGCGAAATGTGTTTTACAATAGACTACTGAGACAGGGGATGCCAGATGAATCACACTTGTTTGTTTATGTGGATGATGTTGTGACTCTAGCCACTAGACTCACCGTTGAATCAGCACAACTTAGGCTAGGTATACAAATGCACCGAGTGAGGGACTGAATGACTGCTCGCAGGCTTAGTCTATCACTGGAAAAACCCGAAGTGGTCATCTTGACAAAAAAGAGAATCCCTAGAGTGAAGATGACCAGTATTGGTGATATACTAATCAAATCAAACCTAGCGGTGAAGTACCTGGGGCTACTGATCGACTCAAAGATGAGTTTCACTGAGCTAATCAGGACAATGGCTCAGATGGTTGCTTCGTGCATATGGGCTCTGAGTCAACTTATAGCTAACGTACGTGGACCAAACCGATCGAGAAGATGTCTCTTGATGAGTGGCGTAAAGTCAGTGCTACTATACGGATCAGAAATATGGGGCAACGTTCTCAGTAAGGAGGTGTACCGAAAACGCTTGGCACAGGTACAGAGAAGAGAAGCATTGAGGATTACAACTTCATACCCGCCAGTCTGTGATTATGCAGTGAGAGTTATTGCAGGCGTGATACCTGTGGCTCTTCTTGCTAGAGAGCGCTGCACTGTTTACCTGCGTCAAAGCGAGGACATAGAGTAGACGGTTGCATACGAGGAAAGACAGAGCTCACTCAACGATTTACAGCAGCCTTGAGTGAATCGCACGAAAAAAAGGTCGACTCCACGCCTCATCATAGACTTGAAACTGTGGCTAAATCGAAGGTATGACAAGACTGACTTCTATCTGACCCAGCTTTTGACTGGTCATGGGTGTTTTCAGTCTTACCTGCACAAGGTTAGTAAGTCACGGTCCCCGGTTTTCCGTTTTTTCAAAAGAAAAAGACAATGCCTGCAACACATTTTTTGCATGTAAGAAAATGGGACAGGCTGCGGCAGCGGCAGCTTTTCTCGAATAGTTTAGTCCCAGTAATACTTGAATTGGTTCAAAAATCGCACTTTATGACACATTATGGTCGAGCAGCCCGAAAAGATAAAATGTACTTACAACAGCCGGGGACATCGGAGTTGGGGAATCGCTAGCCTGGCTGATTCTCTTTCTCTCACTCTTTCCGCTAGAGGAGGGATCTGCCAACTTGGAGGTGATTTAAGACGTAACAAAACGAGACCCGGGCCGAAGTAATTTGTCAAACCTTTCCAGGCTGTATTTTTATGCTGACCGGGGAGATGTTTATTAGATAGCCCAGTTACATGTGACCGTGGGAACCCTAATCTCAGTGCGCAAACGGCATTTACCTCCCAACCCCAAAATAAACCCTTAGATGAACTGGGACGTTAAGGAAAAGAGCTGCAATATTGAAAAAATAGGTCGTTCATCATTTTTGATTTCTATGTCTGTAAACTTGTCAGCTAAATCATGAAACTTGTTAATTGAAAACACTTCAAAATTGTCAAATCATTTTATTTCATTGACAGACATTTGGACGTTGAAACTGTCAACATGCATGCGTATTTGTCTTTATCAAAATTATAAAAAAAATTACTAGAAAACGAAAATTTATAAGTATATGTCATCATACAAGATTATATACATAAAGTTTGAAATTTGAAGACTGGAAAAAAGCAGAAATTTCATTTGGGGCTAGCGCCCATTGCATACACCGTGGACAAAATTTCTAAGGTGGTGAAATGGACTAATTATTGTCAGCAAGTAAGCGCAATGGCAAAGCAATCAAAGACCAAGGTCGCCCGTAAGGAAATCTCTTCAAATATGATGGATGCGGCCGATATGACAGTGAAAAATTCAAGCTTTATCCTTGACGTTCACATAATTAACTGTAAGGTAAATTAATTTATCTAAGTGAAGGGTAAATTAGTCGTAAAACATAAAACCTCGGCTCCTTTACCAATCGCACCCAAAACTGGCACTAATCTTTCAGTGCACTGGCCAATGATAACAGAAATAATCAACCAACTGCAAATAACAATCGAACGAAAAAGGTATTGTTCTAGGCAATTTTTGAAGAGAATGTGGAAGCAACAGTGCTAAAAGACATTCTGGATGGATTTATCCCTACCAATGGTACTCGTCTAGAGTACAGAATAAAAAAGCTGTCACACTTCCGACTGAAATACACAGTGGACAAGTTCGAGGCCCACGATTACATAATGAATCTCCTTCAGAACACCAAAGCAGCGGGCTACTCATTCTTCTCCTTCTTCTGCTTAGCACTATAGCCCCTTTCGGGCAAACAGCGCCTCCAACTGTCTCGGTCCGTTGACCGCGTCTTCCAATTCCGAAATCCAAGCAGCGATGAACTGTCTTCGTCGACTGAGTCAGACCAGCGTTTCCTCGGTTTCCCCACTGGCCTCCGGCCTTCAGTTCTCCCAACGAATACCTTCTTGGGTATCCTTTGTTCGTCCATCCGATTCATGTACCCAGCCCATTGCGGCTTCCGCAGTTTTACATTCCTTGAGACCTCCGGTTCGTCAAAAATTTCATACAGTTCATGGTTGTATTGAATTCGCTATTGGTCCCCGTCTAGCTTCACTCCGATTATTCGCCTCAGGACCCGTCACTCAAAGGCGATCAATATATTTGCGGATGCATCGGTTACGGTCCATGTTTCATACCCATAGCATAACACAGGTTTTATCACAGATTTGTATACTTGGAGCTTTGTTTTTCTTTGTATGCAGCTGGTCTTCAAGATCGTCAATACTGAATAGAATATTTTATTTGCGAGCTGCATTCTCCGGTGTATCCTGTCTCTTTCATTGCCCGTTTTCGTTATTTTGGCACCTAAATACACAAATACGCTAACATTCTCGATATTTTGTGTACTTGAGGTATTTTTCCTCGACTACGTTATGAACTTTGTTTAATTTGCGTTGATTTGTAGCCCTACTAGTTTTGCTTCGCTGCCAAGTTTTAGGTGGAGTTCTTTGGCAGTTGTAAATGACCGAGACAGAATGTTGATGTCGTCCGCATAGGCCACTACTATTCTCGACTTGTATAGTAATGTACCTTGCGTATCGACAGGTAGCTTCCGTATGACGTACTCCAGAGCCAAATTGAATTGCAATGGGGCCAGCCCATCTCCCAGCTTTAGTCCGGTATTTGTGTCAAAGGCATTGGTGAGTTGGTTATTGATGCGGGAAAATGCCCCAGGAAAAATACGAATAAGCCAGAAGCCACTCCACTCTGTACTATGTGTAAGACGCATGGATATCCAGAATATTTTTCTGGCTGCCCGGAACGAAAAAAATTGTTGGACAGAGCAATCGAAGGCAAAGCCAAACGAACGACACCTCTGATTTTGTACTCATCGCTCCCCAGCCATCAAAATAGGGCACCAACCCTTACAACTCTACGCAACTTTACTCCTCTTACCAACCGGACCTCATATTCAGAAGTCCAAACAAACGGAACTCCGCACCACACCTTGATTTTACCGACTCTTAGCCCTTTTGAGCACCTACAACAGATAACCATGGAGTGGCTGGGTGTCTCTACCAGTAAACTTTTATCAAAGGTCAGGGCTTTCCTTCCATCCTTTAACGCCACCCCAGAACAAGAGAAGCTAATGGCTCTCCTCAATTTCTATTTCAGTCTTTATGGTTGCAAATAGACTTATCATTCTTTCCTTAAATAACAACTCGCTAATTTCACATGATAAGAGGCTCCATATTGCTGATTTGGTCAAATCCTCTCAACCCGACATCCGCCTTCGAAACGATACAGTTATTAGCACTCGTCTCAAAGTCCATGTGGGGGACTATTATGTGCTTTGTAATGACACTGGCATAGGTACTGCGATATTGTTTTGGGATGATTTAGACATAAATCAAATCTCTTTTGAACAATATAATTCCTCATGTACGCTAGCAACTCTCAACATCAAACGACCCAATGGAAACTTATTAAAAGTTCTTATTGGCTCCCTATACCTCCCGTGCAATCTAGGTCCTCTAATCCCATTTACGCTTAACCAAATCCTCGCCGTAATCTCATTCTTCGACTCATTCATACTCGGAGGCAACCTTGATGCCAGACACGAACACTGGAAAGACTCCACAAGGAACACCAACGAATGGCTCCATGTAGGAGTTCTCCTTTCAGCATCCATAGCAAATACTGGGATACCAACATTTCCCAGAGGGAATTTGTTTTTAAAAGCTTCATAGTAATATCTGACGACAACGATCCCGTAATTCCTTTTACTTGCTTCACATTTAGCTCGTTATTGGACCATCATGGCCTCCTTTGCAACATAAACCTTAGATCACACATACCAGTTCCTACTTGCCTACCTTACTACAGACCGTTTAGTTCCATAGACTGGCTAAACTTCAGGAAAGGGCTCAAAGACCTCCTTCTGAAACTCCTAATAGAAAATATCGTTCTCTTGATCGCAGCAATAGCCTCTCATGTATCTGCACTAATATCTGCCATTATAGAGTGTCTAGACAAACATGCTTTCCTCCAGAAACCACACAGCCCGATTTATAGATGTCTAACTCAGGAGACTTTTCAATTAACAAAAACTCGGAAGCATATACTCCAATGACTTAAGCGTATTTATCATCGAAGCTTTAACTGATTGAGTAAGGAGTATTTGGACTTTAAAACGCAAATTAAAGCATTCCAAGAAGAACGCATCAAATCCGAAGTCAATAGCTTCTATAAAAGCAGACAGAGATCACTACAACCATCTTCAGATGTGTTTAAAACTATAGATCAACTCACAGGCTATAAGAGTTCCAAATTCGATATTGAAATAGACACTTTAAAGCGAGAGAATGAATTCTTTACTGCACAATTTGATAAGATCGTCGCATGTGAGGAATACTTCAAACAACATGAGTCGTCCAACACAGCTTTGAATAACAACCCTAAAGCAGAGTTTCTACTAACGGTAGAAGGATAGGAGGGATCTTATTTAACTTTATTCTTCAGTTATAATAAAGCATCCTCTCAACAACATCCAATTTTCTCCGGATTTTTCACCTTAAAAACGGAATTAGAAGATATCCAAAATGCCTTAAATACCAAACTATCTTAGGGCCTTGACGGCATGCCAAACAGAGCACTCAAGAAGTGCAGGAAGACCAACTCTTCCTTTTTGACGATATTATAATACAATAATTGTATTAATAATGGATATTTTCCAGAACCTTGGAAAGTCAATAAACTAATTCCAATACCAAAACTGGGCTGTGAAGGCAATATCAATAATTTTGGGCCAATTTTCCTTTTGCCTAACATGGGTAAACCTCTTGTAAAGATTATTCTGCAAAATTTGAACGATTTTGCTAATCCCCCATTTTCAGTTTGGATTTCTATGGAGCAAGCAATTATGTTATTGCACAATAGAGTCACTTGCAACCTTCGGTGGAAGAAAGGGTTCGACTCTGTTTGGATAAACGGTCTCAAGTACAAAGTGAAGGTCAATCTTCAGAATTCTATATAGTTTCCTTTTGGATAGAACATCCCAAATTAAACTGGGGAATCTCACATCAAATCCAATCCCTATCAACTCAGAAGTCCCACAAGGCTCTATCCTTGGTCCCGCTCTGTTCAACTTTTTCCTTCACGATATCCAAGGGCCGACTTGTTTGACCATTGATATAGAAAAGTATGCGGACGATATTCTTCTCTTTATCTCCCGTAGACTCCCAGCGATGGCCCAAATAAAGATTTAGCGGTCTATCCCCGACATGGCATAATCTCTATAGTCTTAGAGGCTCGAAATAAATTGCAGCAGATTGGAGCTGATCTGCTTTAGAAATACCAGCGGGAGAGAGCACCACTTTTATGTGTCTCAAAGTAGGAATGTGCAAGCACATATTACTGGTGAAATCAAATAATTTGGGGTCCATTTTAACAATCGACTTAAAGTGAATGGACAGGCTCGGAAAACCCTCAATAAAGCTAAAGTAGTGTCCGCAATTATTTCACCCCTCTTTTCCTCCAAATCAGTCTGCCCAAAAGTTAAGGTCTTAATGTACAAAACTCTTATTAAGCTATGCGTTTCCAGCATGGTAAACAATCTCGCCCACTGTGGTCCAAGAAAACAAAATCTTTGAGAGGAAGATCCTTGGGAAATGCCTGTCCAAATAGAGAAACGGGGATAAAACCGGTTCTCTACTACATGTTAGAAACCACTAAAAAACGCCTACCGAAAGGAAGGGAGTAATTTCTTCAATATATTCGCACACTTTTCGAACCGACCTTTGCAAATAATCCCTACTAATTATATCCCTTTAAAATTCTTGACGAATACAACCAAGATCCCAATAATTCCGTAACTACCAATAAACTAGCATTTTACGTTTTATGCGAACCGATCACATACCAGGTTGGTTAGCTCATAAGTGTCATAAAACAAAAATATACTCAAGAATAAATTTAAGTATAAGATCAGGTTCAGTACTAAATAGCTTTTAGTTATAGTATTTAGATATTTTATTCTCATCCGACGCAGAGACACTCCGTACGTGTAGCAAATTTCAATCACAAGTCAAGCACTTTATAATCACAAGTTCACTCCTACGTCTATCCGCTCGTTGTTTCCCATCATGTCCCGTTTCATATCCAATCCATTTACCGCCTCCCTGACGGATCTCTTCATGGCGGTAATGGCAGATTCTTGTTTTATCAATCTAGCAATTGCTTCGCTAAATTTTGCATCAACGGTGTTGCCATTATCGATTTTATTGGCTATGTTTTCTTATTTTAATTTGTTTTTAGAAAAACTTTTTAGTGATAATGGTAGCGGTGGTAGTGACGGAATTTATCTCAGGTTAGTAATAATAATATAAATAAGCTGCGGATCAAATTATCCTGCA
The DNA here is from genome assembly GCA_963969285.1 of Odontomyia ornata. Taxonomy (NCBI): domain Eukaryota; kingdom Metazoa; phylum Arthropoda; class Insecta; order Diptera; family Stratiomyidae; genus Odontomyia; species Odontomyia ornata. The sequence goes on from OZ017740.1 coordinate 297,098,050, forward strand.
CTGTAATCGTTTCTTTTCGTAAAGACCCCTCGAGCAGTTTGCCTAGGCGAGTTGCTCGATTACTACACATTTTATCTCCAGTCTTATGAAGTGGACTTGGTACTCTTTAATGCTGTTTATTAACATTAAAGATATTATGTCCAATATCTTTGATGGATTTGGCATCTTTAACCATTTCAGTTAAAGGACAAATGTTAACTGCTAAATTATCTTCAGATATCTTGATACGTTCACCATAATTGTTACTTTATTTATTTATTTAGGTCCAGATCAACAGGAGTAATCCCAATTACAGAGTTGGTACAAAAAATAAAATATTAAAAAGTAAGGAATACATTAATTAGCAACCAAAAGAGAGTAATGCGAATACAATTCTAAAACAAATTAAACAGTAGCAAAAAAAATAATTAAGAAAATCCAAAAAGCAAAGATTTAAGTGAGTTCTTAAAAAAGAAAGCTAGAAGGAAAAGAACCAAGCCTAAGTTCATTGTGTACCCGGAGCAGACGCAACATAGTTGAATTATAGTATAATTTCGTTCTTGCAAAAGGTATACAAAGTCGAGAAGGAAGACGATTTAGTCTATCAGATTCCCTCAATCGTATATCATTTGCCAGTGGAGAATAAATCAGACGGTGGTGAAGTTTAAATAACAAACATTCATCTAAAAACTTACGTCGAGCTTCAAGGGAAGGAAGTTTTAATAGGACAAGACGTTCATTATAAACATTGTAAGGCAGATTGAATTTGTAAAGCAAGCACCTTGTGAATTTACGTTGAATACTTTCAAGATCTGCAACTAAGTAAGCATGGTGCGGAGACCAAATCTGAACAGAGTATTCCAGAATACTCCTGACCAGAGAAGTATATAATAGCAAGGCAGAGGATATTTCGCTAAAAGTATTAATATGACGGAGAATGAATCCAGACAACCTGGCCGCTTTAGAAGTGACATGCGATACATGTTTATCAAACTTGAGTTTGGAATCAAAAACGACTCCCAGGTCTTTCATTTCAGACACCAATAGCAGAGGATGATTATTTATAGTATAAGTAAAGGAAAGGAAATGAGGCTTGAGAGAATAACTCATAGCTTTACACTTGGAAACATTTAAGGGTAGTTTATTTGACTCACACCAGTTCCTTAGGACAACGAGGTCATCTTGCAAAGATCCACAATTTGATTGTGTATTAATACACCTACACAATTTTAAGTCATCCGCATAAAGAAGTGAGTTAGGCTCAAATCGATGTGGAAGATCATTCATAAATATGAAAAATAGAAGAGGGCCTAAGATGGAGCCTTGAGGTACACCTGACGTTGGATAAAATGGTGGTGCCACCACATTACGGAGGGATACAGAGCAAGACCGATTTGATAGAAAAGAGAAAATCCAGGATTCAATGGGATAAGGGAAACCATAGCATTTCAGCTTATCGCAGAGAACATCATGCGGGACCATATCAAATGCCTTACTAAAGTCGGTGTATATAACATCAACTTGCGAGCGAGCATCAAATAATTTGGCGATAAAGTTAGAGAGTTCCAACAAGTTACTAGTCGTCGAACGCTGAGGAAGGAATCCGTGCTACGATTGAGAACAAAACGGTAAAAAACAATTGTGGAAATATTGAGCGAAGAGCCCTACGATATCAACTGGTGTATCAGCACTAGAACCTTCATAATGCATCACATCAGGAACAGTGGACGATGTCCTCAAAGAGCGAATGTAAGACCAAAAAGGCTTAGGCATGTTAGCTTTTAATGATTTCTCAATGGAAAACTAATAGTTTTTCATCGCAGTCTGAAGCTCAAGTTTAGCCAAAGCTCGGAGTCTTGAAAATTCTGCATATGGTTCATTAGAGCCAGTCAATTTAAAAAATCGATGGGCTCTATCTTTAGATTTCAACGCAGCAAGAACTCTACAAGTGAACCAAGGTGGTGGCGAAGACTCTGATCGACAGTAGACTGGAGTATTTCTGGCGGTAAGACAATTCAAATAAGAGTAGAATTCATCAAGAGCAGAGTTAACGTCCAAATTAAGGAAAAATGAACACCAGTCAATAGAAGACAGACCCTCAGCGATGGCAGCATAATTAGCCTTACGAAAGTTATATTTACAAGGGAGCACATCAAGCCTACGTTTTAACAAAGGGGAGCAGAACTCCATGCGCAGTTGTGGATGATGACTGTCTGTAGTCACATAGACGTTCACGGATGGAAATGAAAGTGAAATAGATGCAGCACTATTCGTAAAAATTAAGTCGAGAATACGGTCGTTACTATTCAAAATTTGATTTAGTTGGGAAAGGGAACAATGGGACATAAAGGAGGAAACAATAAATGAAAGACGATTGGAACTAATGATTTGTGCATAGTTAAGAGGATCCCAGTCAATCTGAGGTGCATTAAAATCACCGCAAAGCAGAAGTAAATCTGAAGGGTATTTTGAAAGCATAAAAACAGACAGCTCGTCAAGAAAAGTTTCAAAGAGAGCAAGTGAAGATTAACACGGTATATAAATAGATGCAATAAGCAGAAATGAGTTATGCGTTATACGAACTCTAACAATGACACATTCTACAGGAACAGATGGAAGAAAGTCATAACAAGGCACACTGAAAAATGATTTCTTTACACCAATAAGAACTCCACCACCAACTGATTTACAACTAGAAAGCGAACAACGATCTTGTCTATAAATGTTATGAATTCGGCAGATATGAATATTAGAAACAGATTCATTCAACCATGTTTCCGTTAGGCAAAAAACATCATCATCAGCGGTAATTATTGAAGCAGAAAGATCTTTAAGCTTGGTTCTCAATCCTCTTACATTTTGATAACAAATTGAGAAATGACTTTTCACATTTATCAACGGCGAAGACGCTTCTCTCGGCGCTCCAGCTCTTAAAAAATTACGACGATCTCTGGCAACAAATGGTTTAACAAGCAAGCCAGAAGGCCAAAACTCCGGGCTCTTTAGTTGACTCATGGACGCAGGCACAATAAGCTTAAAAGAAGCTTGTTGGGTAATTTCTCCTTGATTAGCTTCTTGCAGCTGATGATGCATAAAGATGGCCCCAGCTTCGATTCGATATAATCAGCAATACCATCGGGAGTAGTGACCTAATCCAAGCGAGAAATAAATACACTGAGAGGCGGTGATATTTCGACCAAACGCCCCTTTTCTTTGGGTTTATAATTCGATGCAGTCCTAAGCCTAGAATGCTGACCATCAGACTCCTTACTTGTACCTGGAAAGATATTTGATGGCGCATCACATGAATTTATACCTTTTAGTTGCGTAAGCACAGGCGATGACAGATTGGAAGATGAGGCAGTATCTGATGCAGGATTTTTTTTTTTTTTTTTTTTTTTTTTACCTCCATTCCCTTCCACTCTCTCCATCACACTTTCTTCGTCGCACTACGCTCGTGCGATCTGCACTTCACATTTCGTCGTTTCCTCAGGTGTGCCACCCAGGCAATGTATAACACATCGGTATAAGGGGGCACACAAAAATATGTGAAGTCCTCCGGTTAATCTTGTCTTGTCCATATCGTGATCAGCTCTCAGAGATAAAAAAAAAATTTATAAATTCGACGCAGTAAAAAAAAACTCTGAGTTAAAAGAATAGCTGTCTCTTCAAGCATCTCGACGATAGGGTCAACAATGCCCTAAGATGCTATGTTGAAATTACTGGACTGATATTATAATAATAGTAGGTGTTTCTCGAGGCATCTCGAAGAAAGGATCAATAATTGACCTAAGATGCTATGTTGAAAGTTTCTGCACTGAGATTCAATCGTTATTCATTAAATAGTTCCTAAGTCTTTTCTTGAAAACCATAAGAGAATTCGCTTCTTTAACTGATTCTGGAAGATTGTTGTATATACGAAGGGCGTCATTTGTAGCACCGTTCTTCAGGCGATCTGTCCTTGCAAAAGGAATTACAAATTGGTTTGCGTTCCTAGTACTGTATTGATTCTTTTGTGAGACTTTAATAAATGATGTTTGTGACGACAAGCTGAGATTTAAACTTTTGAAGATAAACTTGGCTTTCTCCATTTTAATGATTTGGTTAAAAGTTAATGCGTTACATGATTGATACACTATGTTTGTTGGTGTGAGCCTTGGGAGATTATGTATATTTTTATACGCCTTGGTTAATATCCTGGAAATTATATTTAGGTGTTGCTTTGAGGACTGACTCCAAATTACCACTCCGTAATGTACTTTTGACAGTACGAAGGCATTCAGAACAAGATGCTTGATGTTTTTTGGAAATTCCTCATATCTTCGTAACAATCCAATTATTGGTGCTAATTGCCTCCTTAAGTTGTTTATATGCGGGAGCCAGGTCAGACGGTGATCGATAGTAAGGCCAAGATATTTAAGTTCGAGCACTCTTTGCAGCTTTTCACCATTAATTTTTATATCAACATCTATGTCTTCCCTATTCTTTTGCTTAAAGATAATATATTTTGTCTTTGAAATATTCAACGCTAGTTTATTCTCTTTCAACCATAAATTATATGAATTTAGATCCTCGTTGATAGCGTCTCCGATGTCATTTTTATCGCGTCCCGAGTAAAGAAGCACTGTATCATCAGCATATAAAAAGTAATTACCACTTAGCCTGCATGTATTTAAATTATTAGTGTATAGCAGGAACAAGGTTGGTCCAAGTATTGAGCCTTGTGGAACACCTGATTTCATTGGTGCCGGGTCACTCAGAACATTATTAAATGCTGTTTTCTGCAGTCTGCCTTTTAGGTAATTTTGAAATAGTTTATTTGCTGTGCCTTGAACACCATATGCTTCTAGTTTTCGAAGTAAGAGGTCATTATCGACCGTATCAAACGCTTTCCTTAGATTCACAAAAATGGCAACAACATAATCCCCTACATCAAGTCTCTCGTTGATGAATCGCGTTACCGAGAGTAGAGCGTCAAACGTTCCCTTGTTTTTCTGAAAGCCATATTGGCGGGAGTTTAGGATAGAGTTATCTAATATGAAGGATGTTAAGCGAGAGTTAATTACTTTTTCAAATATTTTACTAAATCCGGTCAAGAGTGCAATTGGGCGATAATTATTGGGGTCCGATCGATCTCCTCCTTTGAATATAGGTACAATTTTTGCAAGCTTCCCCTCTTCAGGAAACGTTCCGTTTCTGATATGCTCATTTAAATAATTAGCCACGAGTTCTGCTATTTCATTTTTTACAAGCGCAATTTCCTCCATCGTGATCTGATCAATACCTGGAGCCGTATTTTTCTTCATTGCCTCAATAGTCTTAAGAACTTCGTTTTTATTGGTTGGATGAATATGAAACATGGAATCAGGTGAGATGTTAGCGTGATCTAGCCTACTTGTTGGGACATCACCAAGCTCTTTTGTAATTTTTTCGCCCACAGTTGAGAAAAAGTTGTTCAAGAAAGTTGCTGCTCCATCTGGTTGTGATAAAATATTAGGGGTCACTGGAGAAAACTGCGAATCCGGTATTAAAATTCGGGGGGGAGAGTTGTCTTTTACTTCATTTATTATCTTCCATATTTCATGATTGTTATCTGCCGCTGTCTCCAACCTTTTAGCGAAGTAAGAAAATTTAGCTTCCTTCACAAGACGTTTTGATTCCTTTTTCGCTTGTATGTACATGTTTTTTAGCACACGATCTTCCATGTTCCTTCTAAAGCTTATGTACGCCTTTCTCTTTTTAATACTGGCTTCGATTACTCGCTTTGTTATCCATGTCTGCTGGCGGCATCTAAGCTTTTTCTCGACGATGGAGTAACGTTTGGACTCTGTGATCATATTCGTAAGTTCCATTGGGTTTAGGGGACTCCGGACTTCTAATGACCTTTGCAGATGTGATTTGAAGAGTTCTTTGTTCAAGTGTTGGAATGTTTTGTATACAGGTTTTTGTTTTTGTGCGCTTATGCCTTGGATGCTTATTTTAAAGACACGATGATCCAGCTCTGGCCAATCCTCAAATATGAAATTGATATTGCCGCAGTTGACTTATCGTTTGTAACGATATGATCGAGGCACGTATGCGAAACAGGACGAGTAATTGTTTCGTTGTTGATGATAACAGCACCATTAGTATCCAGTACATCCTTGTAAAGCCTTGCTTCTGAGGAATCGGTAATTACATCAATGTTTGTGTCAGCTACTGTAAATAAATTATTTTCTGAGGAATATAGGTTGTCGAGTACTGAGCAGAGATCTTGCGCATTCAGACGGTTCGGGTTATAGAAGGTACCGATTTTAATTTTTTTGCCTACGAGGTTTAATTCGATTATTATAATATTATATTTATCAGGTGTATCGCGTTTAATGATGAAGTTTATTCTATCTTTTACAAAAATAGCCGTCCCACCACCTCTTCCAGGTCTGCAGGAGAATACCGAGTTATAACCCTCAATATTAAAATATTTCGATTCTTCAGGATAAATCCATACTTCGTTCAGTATCACCACATCTATCTCAGGATTTTGCTTCAAATAAATCTGCATGTCATTTAGTTTGTGCCGTAAACTTCTTATATTGGCATATAAGAGCGTTAATTTCGTTCCAATTAATCGATTTGCGTTGTTAAAAATCATTTGAACTCGTAGTCAATGCTCCTCCTAGCAATTGTGATCCTTCGCTGGTATTCTGCGCACTCCGTAGAGTCTGCTCTGTGGGAATAATCTACGTTCTTACTATTTCCTGCACAGTTACAGCATTTCTCGCACGAGCTCTTGCAATCCTTCGTTTCGTGCTTTCCTCCACACTTAGCACATGTTTGCTCTCCTTCACATTTTGATGTCTTGTGGTTGTATTTCTGGCACTTATAACACCTCGTTATATTGTAGTCTTCCTTCACAAGGTAAGACCCATAATCAATATTGATGTACCTATTCACCAGTCTTTGGTAAATACTCCCATTTACCTGCAGAATATGCAACCATTTACCATTTTTTGTTCGTCTGGCATGAACCAATTCCAGTTTATCATTTTCTCCAATATTAGGGTTCAGTGAGTGAATTTCGTTAATTAACTCCTCATACGAAAATTGTTTTTCTAGTCCATTAATTACTAGCCTGGGTTGACGAGATTTTGTCTCCATGACATCATATTCATCCTTCAGGGTATCCTTTGCAATGTTGTAGAGCGAGGTTGTATTGTCATTTGTGGAAGTTTTTATGATGGCACCACCATTTCGAAGAGGACGCATCAGTTGGAGAAGAATTTTGCATTTTGAAGGCTTTATTTTCGACTTGAAGTCGATGAGTGTTTTTTCAGAGGATGAATGCTTCTTGGGCTTAATTATGATTCCTTTTTGCGAGGTAGTATTTGTACGGCGTTCGGGTAGAAAAGTGGAAATACTTTTCGTCATATCCGCATACGAAGGTTTTCGCGTGGATGAACTTTTATCAATTAAGGTGGCCACGGTGGTTTTCAGTTCTATTAGATGGTTTTCCATTTCTTTCATTTGGTTGAAGAGACGATCTTCTTTAGTCTTTTGGTGTTGTGACTTACACGAAGGACACATCCATATCACATCCTCGGAAATGTCCATGATCTTCAAATATCTCTCCTCACTCATTTTGATACACTTTAGGTGGAACCACTTGTTGCAAATGCCTCCGCAGCCCATTCCTTTATGGTTCTCCTCCGCTTGCTTCCTACATTTTCCACATTTGTCTGCTGCTTGTGATGCCATGATTTATTATTTATCTCTATTCGCTTAGTTATATGGTATTAAATGAATTTATTTAAAAGAGAATGGATTTAAAATGAAAGTTATTAAAACAAGTGTCTTTAAAAAGCAAAACTATGGGTTTAGAAGATATATATGCAAAAAAGAGAGAGTTTAATAAGTTTGAATTTAAAATTTATAAAATTATTAAAATTATTAAGAAATTATTCTCGCATGAGCACGAGAATCGCACTAATGAACAAAAGAGTTCAGTTGATATAATTTTATACCGTTAACGGCAATTAGAAAATTAAAATGAGAAAATTGTTCAAAAATTTCCACTTAGCTGATTTTCCTTTGATTTGCTACAGAAGCTAATATTTCTTAGCAACTCTCAAAGTCAAGAAAACAGCTGATCGATTTCCTTAATCACTTCTAAAGAAAAATTTTTTATTGCGAGCGATCACTTTACACTTGGCAACTTTGACACTTCACTTGTCAATGATTTAATAAAAGGTTCCCATTAGTAGAACCATCTGCGACCTATGAGCCAGCAACTCCGGAACCGTAAGCAATGGAACTAACAACCAAGTTCGGGTCTGATGAAATGCTCGTACTTTGCCGTCCACGATGATCATTAACGGAAGGCGAAGGAGAAGCAATAACAGCATCAACTAAAATGCATTCACTCTGCTGTTGATTATCTACAGGAGTGTTAACTGTAGCAGCCGAAGGAGGTGGATTTTGCAATACTCTATTTATTTATTTATTTAAATTCCATTTAACAGATAAACATAATCCAATTACAAAATGGAATAAAACAAACAGAAAAGAAAATTAATGAAAATTATAATTAAGTGTTAAAGTTAATATAAAAAAGAAACTCAATGGTACTAACAACAATAAATATGCGTGTAAAATTAAATTAAAGCACACAAAAAAGAAAATAAAGTCTAATATTTACTCCAGTTGAGTTTTAAGAATCAGGCTTCTTAACCTCAATTTAAAAACTAAGTATGAGTCGGAAAAAGGACCAAGCTCAAGTTTATCATGATTCCTTACCATTCGTATAATAGGAGGGTGAAAATATAAATTCGTACGGGCATACGGTGGCACGAAAAAATTGTTCGCCCGAGAAAAACGCGATGATTGACGAAGACGTAGGTCTGCAAAGAATGTCAATGAAATTTGATTGTGGCAGAGTTGATACAGAAAACACTGATCTAGATACATGCGACTGGATGACAGAGTAGGCAAACATAGGAAGGATAAACGGCAGTCATAGGGTTGATATGGGATTCTGAATTTGTAAAACAAGACACGAGTAAATTTACGCTGGACATTCTCTAACGAGTCAATGAGGTAGGAGTGTCGGGGAGACCAAACTACAGAGCAATATTCGAGGATAGGACGGGCAAGACAGATAAACAAGCGGACAGGGGTAGATATATTGTTAAATTTATGAGCGTGCCTGAAAATAAGTCTCAATATTTTCGAGGCCCAAGTAGTCGCGATTAGAACGTGTGCATTAAAATTGAGCTTAGGATCAAAAGTAACGCTAAGGTCCTCAGCAGAGCTCACAGCAGCGAGTGGGACTTCATTCAACATGTAGGTAAAAGTCAGCGGAGAACGATTTAGATTCAAAGTCATTTTATAGCATTTGGCAACGTTAAGACAGAGGTAATTAGACGAACACCAGTTACTTAGTGCAATCAGGTCCATCTGAAGATATTGACAATCTTGTACAGACCTAATAGCTCGAAAGACTTTAAAATCATCGTCATACAGTAGGCAATTGGAAGCGATAACCGAAGGAAGATCATTTATAAACTATAGGAATAGGAGGGGACCTAAAATGGAACCTTGAGGAACACCAGAGGACGGATAGAATGGAATAGAAGTAGTTACACAGTAACTAACACAACATATACGAGAAGACAAGTAGGAGTCCATCCATGATAAGAGAGGGCCGACAACCCTAAAAGTTTTCAGTTTATAACAGAGAAGTTGATGGTTGACCGTGTCAAATGCCTTTGAGAAGTCAGTGAAGATTTCATCAACCTGCAATCGATTGTCTAGGGCCTTAGCAATGAAATCGGTGAATTCAATTAAATTTGAGGTCGTAGAGCGACCTTTGAGAAACCCATGTTGTTTTTTCGACAAGATAGGGGTCAATGAAACTGAAAGCCGGTTGTGTACCAGGCGCTCAAGTAATTTTGGGAAACAGGAAATTAAGGAAATAGGACGATAATTGGACAGAGAAGAAGGATCACCACTTTTAAGAATAGGAACAACGTTTGCTCTTTTCCAATAAGTAGGGAAAATACCAGTCTTTAGACTGAGGTTGAAGAGAAATGCCAGAGGGATACAAAGTGAAGACGCTAATGACTTGACAAAAATATTTGGCAAGCCGTCAGGACCAGGTGATATATTAGGATTAAGTGAATTAATGAGGGATTCAACTTCGATATGGTCAGTGAAAAGTGAAGAAATGTCAATGGAGTGAAGTACGGGTGTATTAACTGGATTAGAGACATGAGAAGAAGGAATAAAAGTTGACGAGAAGAACTGAGAGAACAAGTTGGAAATATCCTGTGGAGAAGAGCTAACTATATTATTCCAGCGTACTCAAGGAGGGACAGAAGAGGAGGACTTAAAGGATCTAATGTATGACCAGAATGGTTTCGCATTATTCGCCATGAGGGAACTCTCCAAGCTACTGAAATAGTTTTTCATTGCAGTCTTTAGTTCTTTTCTTTGCTGCAAGACGTAGATCACAAAAAAGGGCTCTGGATTCTTCAGTACCACAACGCTTGAAACGGTGGTGTGCCTTACTTTTAGCATTCAAGGCACTTAGTACTTGCTTGGTTAGCCATAGTTTCTGCTTTACTTTGCGAAGAGCTTGTAAAGGTGTGAAGTGTTTAATCAACTCATAGAGGTAATTATAAAACTTATTCAGAGCTTCCTCACACTCCAAACTATCAAAAAACTCCTGCCAGTCAATCAAGCTCAGCTCGGAGGCTAAAGCTTCGTAGTTTGCTTTGAAGAAGTTGAATTTTGGCGAAGAAGCAAACGTACGACTTGACAAAGGTGTAATGGAGAGATCGAGCGATAATGGCGGATGATGACTATCGATACTCACTAGAGGATTTAATGCAGTGGAAACAGATAGGCAGTTTAGGGGAAAGTTAGAAAGAACTAGGTCAAGTACCCGACCATTAGCATTAGGGATATTATTGAATTGCGATAGTGAACAGAGTGATAGAAACGAGGAGAGGGATAAAGAAGATGCATCGGTTGATGAAACAGAGAAAGGAAGGTTCTTCATCCATTGCACTGTTCCCAAATTAAAATCACCGCATATTAGAATTAAAGATTGCGGATGTTGCAATAAGACATAAGAGGAAAACTCGTCAAAGAATGTCTCATACACATACAAAGGAGAGTTACTAGGTATGTAGACAGAGGAAACTAATAAAGATGTATTGTTAGGAAGGAAGATCTTGACAATCACACAATCCACAACACGGGAAAAGCAAAAATCAGCACAAAGGGAGCTACGCACTGTATTACTAACAGCTACAAGAACACCACCTCCATCTACTTCATTTGCAGAGGCCAAGTCCCGATCACAACGGTACATATCAAAATCAAGGGATATTTCCGAGTTTAAGATGTTACTATTTAACCAGATTTCCGTAAGACATATAAATACATCTTTGCTGAGTTGTAACGATAAAAAGAGCTTATCAAGCTTGGTCCTTAACCCTCTTACATTTTGGTAATATACTGAAATATTTGAAGTTAAGCTACAGTCATGAAATCTTATACTAGTTTGTAGGTTGCTGTCTACCCGGTGCACGAAAGGACTTCCTTCTTCTTGGGCTGAATGGTTTAGTAAGTACTCCAGGCGGCCAAGCTTCAGGATTCAAAATAGTATCACAATTTTAGGGCACTGTAAGCTTGAAAGAAGCTACCACTCTGTCCTCCAGATTGTCCTTAGTTAATTTGTAGCAACGAATAACTTTAACAGCTGGCCCAAATTTTTTACAAACGTAGTTTTTTAGGTATTCCGCAGTTGTGTGGTAGTTTAGGCGCGAATAAAGATCTCCTTTGGATGGGAAACGATGTTAAGTGTTAGGACTTCGTCATCCGAAATCAGAGTAGCCACAGCTGAGGTGTCAACACCAGATGAGGGCGGAGGACTAGGCGATTGATTATTTTTGATTTTAGGGATCGCCCCCCGATTTATTGATGAGGGTCCCGGAGAGCTATCACATGCCACAGGATATTCATTACTAACCATATGCTGAGTTGCTGCTGAAGGCACAGGAGGAGTAGAACATGACGTAGTTGTGCTAGAACCAGCAGCAAGGTTCGGGGTTTTAGAAGCCGATAACTTTGCCAGCGATTTACTACGAGTAAGGATGGAAGGCCTTTGTACAGGCGTAGTTGAGCCCCTAATGCATACCTGCTGAGCTGTTGGCGTAAGTAATTGCGTCTGGTTATTTACGTCAGTGATATTCACTGAAGCCAGAGTTTTGGGTGACGCGTCCTCTGTAAATCGCAGCAGGGTCTCGAATTCCAGACATGCACTAGAGCACTTGGTTTGAAGCTGTTTAAGCTCGTCCGCGAGCAATTTTATTGTTTTATCAGCTAATTGCAGACTGGAAACATATGCTGACAACTAGTATCTCCTGCAAGAATCACAATACCAGTACACGCCGTTACCAGCCTTATTGATCAGGTCGGCTGCAGAACCTTTAAGGTTAACGCAAGCCGAATGGTAAGATAGCTCACAAAAGCCAAAGCAAAGGACCATAGGGGTCTTATTGGTTGGATCAATACACTTTACTGCACTGCACGACATGCTGGAAATTTCTAGTTTAATTTATTTATAATTATCATTTATTAATATTATTGACTTTATTTAGTTTTTAACGATTTAGTACGATTAATTATTAAATTTGAAATTAATTATTTAATATTATTAATATTATTATTATTTTCAAAAATTTGGGAAAGTTCTAATGTTTCAATCTAAATACCTCGTAGGGTTAAACTATATTTCTAAATTGTAGTTTCAGGTTGCTTACCTTCGGGCTGATCGATAAGAATTGTCATTAAATAGAAAAAATCGCAAGTTTTGTTCAATTCGCCTATCCTAAGGCGCACAATTAAATGTCACTAAAACAAATTGATCAACTCCTAATCAATTTAGTTGAAAATAAACACTAACCATTTCACACAAAGGAAGCAGAGAAGGTGAAAAATGCTTCAATGTTTAAGCACTTGAAAACTCACTAGCAAAATACAAGCGCACAGATTGTCCGAAACGCACGACACTACCGGAAATCAGTTTTAAAGAGTTGAATTCAATTTAAAGAGGTAAAAAGGTTAAATTATTATTAAATATGAGGGAGCACAAAAGAATGACGTTCAACAGTTGACTGATCAACGAAGCGAATGACGTTCAACAGTTGAATGATCAACGAAGCGAATTTTTTTTCTAGAATTTTTCTTACTCCTAGTGATAACTGACAGCACACACGGCACTCGCTCTATCAGGTTCGATAAATCTTTGGAGACATGCAACGACTGCAATAACTTGGCAATGTCTTTTTTTGCATCTTTGAACTTTTTCTGCATGCAAAGGAAGTCTTCATTCAGCGTGCTAACAATCTCATTTGTCCCCTTCAATTTGTTGACATAAGTTGAAAGGGGAAGTCCACGGCATCTGACACAAAGCCAGAAAACTCCCAAACCACAACCAACAATAGCATCAGCAATATGATCTGAAAGCTGTGCACACTTAGCATGAAAGGAACACGTGCAGAAGCCCGAACATACAATAAGAAGAGTTTTATCGGTTGTTTCAACACACTGTGAAGCAGAACAAGATGGCATTTTAAGACTTTGCGTATAAAATAAGCAATTACAAATTCACTTCAGTATGGGTAGGTGAAAATAAAGTGTACCAAAATGCAACAAATGAATGAACTTCAAACAGTACAACACTAAAAATGAGCGAAAAAGCACTACAAAGCTCAATCACGACACTCTAGCACTAAATACCCACCGGAGGGTTCGTTTCCAAGTAGAGTTTGTAACGATTTTTGAATTCTACGTCCGAACGAGGAACCGACCTCTCATCGGTTCTAGACGTTAAGTCTGAGTAGTGCCAACGGATGGTACCCACCGGTCAACCAGTCCGTGCACCGTAATCCATTCACGCGGTGGCTGTTTGTCGGCCAGCTAGATCGGAGAGGATTTCGGTCGCGGGTCTCCGAATGGATTACGCTCATTTACAATTTTCAGCTACCAATAAATGCCCCTTTCCAAACGCGTCCCAAAACAAAACCATACGGAGAGGAAACCTACTTTACAATACTCCGTATTTCTTCATTCAGCCAGTCAAAGAACAAAAATCTAATCTTTACTTCGCGTTTCCGAATTTCCGACGCGGTACCGAAAACATACTATGCTAAATCAAACCCGACGGAAGCGGCGCTTATAAAAAGGCAAAACCAACAAAGGTACCGCGTACCGCGCGCGACGCGAAACAGACCTCAGCGGATTTTCTCAAACCCTACCCTCGCGACGGCATATTTACCATGCACTCTATTTCCCGCTGAAAGAAAGGAACCACTGGAAAGGAAAGTCGTTATTACTGTTTACCAATTCATGTTGCTTTATTTTTCTAGACAATTCATTTATCACTTGGAAAAAAAAAATTTTAACCGAATTTCATCTCGAGATAAAAATTAACATGTTAAAAAATACATTTTAGTGACTGACATTTCAATATAATTTTAAATCTTCTACGGTAGGTGATACTGTTTATTTTGAAAGTTACAATAATTTAAAGGATGCTTTTTAATTGGTTCAATTTATTCAATGCTATTTCAATAATTCCTTAAACTATTTTAATTTTCCCTTATATTAAACGAACTTACTAACAATTACCAGGATAGAGCGTCAGCCCATGATTTTTTTGCGAAATGTTTTGGGTTATGCAAAAAAAAGCTGAACGTGCTGATTGCTATTGGTTATAATTGGTATAATATTTTATTCTTCCACTAATTTCTGCGGTTTAAATATTAGAATGTAAAACTTAACTGACAATCGTATAGTAGTTGTTTTCTTGGATGGTAATTTTTGTTTTTTTTTTCTTGTTAGTATTGAGTAGTAAGGGTAGTGAAGCAAATTATTAAATTTAAAAAAAAATGTTAAGTTGTAGTGGGATAGAAAAAAAAGTGAATCGTACGAGTATGATGAAATTAATATTTTTATATAAAATACCACTGAATGAAATTAAAGCTACACCTATATGTTGTGTACTAGGGGATCGTGATGAATTAATGAACTTAATCTGATTTATGACTATTCTACTTGAACATTCATAGTTGGCCAACGTATTACGTGAACGCATTCTACTTTCATTACGCTCTAAGGAGCTGCATATGCAATAATAATATCAATTGCAACTCTCTTATATCGTTTGAAAACTTTTAAGTAACTCTCTTCAAATTGTCATTATTCTTCAAAATTTAACGCTATGTATTTCGGACTCTTTGAGAGCATTATGAAAAAAAACCATCATGACGCCTTTCTATGTATTCTAACAGATTTTTAAATTTTCTTGGGATTTACTTATTTAAAAAAATTTTTTTTTTTTTAAATTTACTTTACACGAATTTTGGTAAGAGTTCCTATTTGTCTCTTTGCTAGTTATTTCTTTCTTAATTCATGTGACTACTTTTTTGTTGCTAATCTTTCTTCTTACTTATGTCATTCAATGACGAAGGTGAGTGCACAAAAATATGCACATTAAATTTTAGTTATTTTGTTTTTTATTTCTTTGCTTCTTGTTTTCTCTTCATTTTGTAGACATATAGAGTCATCTCGGTGCCATTAAGTTTTGAAACAGTTTATATGTTTTGGATTTGCTTGCTAATAGCACGAATTTTTAGTTTGTGTTGTGGATGCCCTATTTCAAAACAGATA
The DNA here is from genome assembly GCA_963969285.1 of Odontomyia ornata. NCBI lineage: Eukaryota > Metazoa > Arthropoda > Insecta > Diptera > Stratiomyidae > Odontomyia > Odontomyia ornata. Next base: position 297,113,746 of record OZ017740.1, read on the forward strand.
ATTGATTCAATCCTTTCGTTGTGAATAGTTATTATGAGTCCAAGAAATTTTGCGAGAATTTTAAGGACGCCGAAGCCATTCTGTAAAAATTGTCATTTCTTTTCTCTCGGCAAATCGCAAACTTCCATCTTTTCAAATTAGTGAGAAAATAAATTTTTCCAATTTCCTAGTTTACGTTCACTTGAAAAAGTGTTGTTTTTATTTTTTTTACAATTGTGTGGCTTATGAAGAAATCATAAATGATTTTAACAAAAAAAAAGAGAATTTAAATGGGAAGGCGTAGTAAACACCAACAACGCAACACTTTCAGAAGTGCCGAATAGAGAAATCATAAGCCAAAACGCCTGGAGGTTGTACATCAAGTGAACAAAGCCTCAACACTAACTATTCGCTACTGTCAAGATAATGATTTTGAACTAAAAAATTAAGAAAACAAACATTTCAAATCATGGAATTTAACGAAAATTAATTAATTTTACTGTTTTGTACAATTTAAAATAAAATTGTACAATTCTTGGTGAATCATTGAAATTTATGTAACTTAGTTATACTAGTAGGACCAACACAAATTCTCTTCCGTATTAACTTTCATTTATCTAAATATAAATACTAGTCAGTTAAAATAGGTGCGTAAATGTATTTTTGCTTCATTTAAATACAAAATAAGGCTCAGTCGTTTGTTGCTCGAACAATGCCGCCTTGTTGTGTATTTAAATTAAGTGCTCTCTCTGTCGGTGTGCTGTCTACTTTTCGTTCCAGCTTGCCGTTTACGCGTTCTCTTGACAGTTGTTCAGGTTGTTAATTCTGTTGTGTTAATGTAATAATCGATACATAAACTAAGTTAAATCTTTACATGCTTCTAAATCCTTTTACGGTTTGAATGTTCATATATATTCATTTGATTCCTACCCTATCTGTTTTTCCATAGAAACTGAAAAGTGTCTTTTATAATTTTAAATCAAGACTCACTTTGTAATAGCTGCTAACATGTTGCATAAATTGTTGCTTTTAGTTTTGTTCCCTCCTGAAGCGAGCATTGTTCATTTTTCGTGGCGTTGGCTGTCTGCTCTCTGCGACTCCATTCTTATTGGAATGGTTTTCAAATTAGATTGAGAACAAAGAGCAAGTGTAGGCGGCTTTTGTTCAATCATGCATGACGATAGAGCTGACAGAGGGCTGCGCCGGTCTAGTCGTTTTCCCGTGACGTGTTTACACTTTGCACTGTTATCGTTTGCCCAGGTGAACGGGAAAATGCAACCAGGCCACGGCCTTCCTTGCGCCTATTACAAAGTCGTCCCAACGGCCTACAGGTATGCATCCAATACAGATGTTATTAAATGAGACGAGTTCGTTTCAAATATGTTATTAACAGGGTGTAAATGAATTTGTACTGTGCTAGCGATGGGATAATATTATCACGCTGATGTCTCAGTTGTCCAGTTACGCGTGGTAGTCTAAGTCCTCATTATGATCCTGCAACATCGTGAACCTTCACTTGCACGTTTAATATCTAGTATTTTAACACTATCCTGCTAGCCTGATTCATTTGATGATCGTTGATGAACCCTTTCTTTAGCAAAAATTTCCTCCCTTTTCAATGTAATGCGAGGTAGAAGTTACTAAGCAGTCTCTTCAGTTGTTGGAGGTAGATAATTGAATTTTTTAACGTGCACTTTATAAACATATTGTTACATGTACAAATAATTCTGCGAGCTACTGTCGCAATTGTTTTCACAACAATGAAGAACACGAATTCACTCGAAACCACGAGAACCCAACAAGCATGATCAACATCTGCAAGTGACGTCACTCCATTCATTAATTTTCTCGAATCTACCAGCTAGAACATTCGCCAATAAACGAGAAATGGGTGAATAGGTAGAGACCCTATATAAAGGCGAGCTGAATGAATGGGGGGATCATCAGTCATTAGAACCGCGATAACAAACAAATGCGAAAGTGTGGAGTGAGAATTGATCGAGTAGTAGAAAAGTGTGTTTCGTAATAGTGAAGTAATTTAGAAGACAATTGCGATAATAAATTTATGGACAAGTTTTAGATAATTTTAATAGTGACAATTAAAATTAGTGAAAAGTGTTAACTGATTATTGTGCATTTTATTTAATTGAATAAACTCTTTTAACTTAAATTAAAAGACATTGCGTTTTCACTTTCCCGGAACGTTAAAATTATAGGCCGCGAACCAATAACACGCGACAATATTAAACCACCCAGCGAATCTTAAATCGTGACCGGCCAACTCAAGGTAAACTCGCCAAATATTGCGTTGCGAATTTTTCACAACCGACTCTTCTTGGGTGGCGGCCACTACATGCACACTTCACTGCCATGTGGCTGTCAATTCCTCTTGACATCTCACGACAAAATTGACATGGGATATGCGCCCGTCGCAACCAACGTGAAATGACAAGCCACCTAGCAGCAAGGTGTGTTAGTAGTGATCGCCAGCGGCGTCGCATGATTCATTACAAGTTTAAAAACTGAAGGAAACGATCACTGCCATGCAAAGCGAAGAAATCAACTACTCGATGGCACTCCACACCTGCCACCTCAACAAAAGAAAAACAATGAAAATGTCTTAAAATGCAAAAATGTTTAAACTAAAAATCCACGGTACAGCAACGCGGAATCGCACATACGCGAACACGATAGTCAATATAACGCAATAAGCGCAAAACCCAAAAGCACACCACGAGCAAACGTGCAAAAAATCACAAGAATTCAAGGAAATTGGCGGAACGCAAGAACTGCACAACTGCTCCTGCTCGAGTTGCTTTAGGTCTTTAAGGAAAACATTTCAAAGATAAGTCATTTATAAAGGGAAGTCATAAGATTATAAAGGAAATCAAGGGACTTAGTTCCCAGGTTTTCAAAAAGTTTCTCATACTATTTTACAATCCTCCTGCCATTAAACCCGTGAAAACTCAACAGAAAACAAATAAAACAATTTTTATAAAATTTTTTTTTTGTTTTTTTTTTATTTTTATTAATTTATTTCTCAATAATTTCTCATCTCTCACTTTCGCATTTATAATTTTATTTATTTTAAACAATTTCATTCTAACACAGAATTTCTCTTCACTTTTTTTGCTTTTCAATTTCAAGTATGTTTATGATGTTTTGTGGGGTGGCGTATTATCCCTAAAAAAACAATAGAGGAAAAAAAGTGATAAAGAAACAAAACGTATACAAGATAAGGTCCAAAGAAGAAAAAATGGACTAAGAAGATTAAAATGTAAATAAAGTAAACATTTTTAATGTATTAACTTTCTTGTGAAACAACTATAAATTTATATTTTCCTTTTTTTTCATTGATGCGATTCAGTGCGGTCCAAAACGCAAAGGCATATAGTTGCACCAAGCGATGGATCACCCTATTGGTAAAACTCGACGTCAGGAGCACCTTCAACTCCGCTAGATAGGTGTATATTCTGGTAATGCTGGAAAACCCTTTTCAAGTTCCAGAATATCTAGCGCAGATTTTAAGGAACTACCTGAAGGACCGAAGCCTGCTCTACGACACGAGACAGGGCCAACGAAGGATGGAAATTACATCGGGGGTTGTTGAGGGATCTATCCTTGGTTCGGACCTGTGGAAAGTGTCTTACGATGGGGTGTCAAGACTGGAGATGCCAAATGAGTCGTGCTTGATCGGCTATGTAGATGGTATTGCGGCTCTGGTCGCTGGACCCACCGTAGAACAAGCGCAACTTAGGCTAGATATGCTAATGCGCCGAGTGAGAGACTGGATGTCTGCTCGCGGGTTCAGTCTAGCACTGGAGAAAACCAAGAGTCCTTAGGGTAAGGATGATCAGTATTGGAGACATACAAATCGAATCCAAGCCACTAATTGTCTTAAAGTTGAGTTTCTCTGAGCAAATCAGGGCAATGGCTGAGAAGGCTGCTTCGGGATTATCAACTCTGAGTCTTATAATAGCTAACGTAGGGAGACCTACCCCATCAAGAAGACGCCTCTTGATGAGTTCTGTAGGCTCAGTGCTACTGTATGGAGCAGATATATGGGGCAATGCTCTCAGTAAGGATGTATAACGAAAACTTCTGGCACAGGCACAGAGGAGAGCAGCACTTAGGATTGCACCTTCGTACCCGACAGTCTCTGATTCAGTGTTGAGAGTTATTGCAGGCGTGAAACCTGTTGCCCTCCTAGCTAGAAAAAGCCACGCTTTTGACCTGTCCCGAAACGAGGATGCGAGGGAGATAGTTGCTCGCGAGGGGAGATAGCGCTCACTCAACGATTGGCAGCAGTTTTGGGTGAATTGCACGAAGGGAAGGTGGACTGCGCGCCTCATCACGGATGTGAGAGCGTGGTTAATTCGAAGGCATGGTGAAACTGATTTCTATCTCACCAAGCTTTTGAGTGATCATGGGTCTTTTCAGTGTTACCTGAACAAAATTGGCAATTCACGATCCCTCGATTGTCGGTTTTGCCCTGGAGATGAAGACAATGCCTGCTGCATATTTTTTGCGTGCACGAAATGGGCCAAGCTGCAACGAGACCTCTACAGAGAGACCGAAGAGCTCACCCCGGATAATACAGTCACGGTGATGCTTGAATCGGTTGACAAATGGAACCAGGTGACACATTTTGTTCATGCAGTCCTCAAAGGTAGTGGCGGGGTTCATTTCGGGTCAGTAATAATATAAATAAGTTGAGTGTCTAACTATTCCGAACTTATTGGTTTGTCATTATTATGCAATTACTGGTGGTCAAACGAGATTGCTGAACAAAGAAGCGAGTATCACAAACTTCGGCGAGAGGCCCAGCGAGTGCGAACACGGGAGGAGGCAGACACTAGACTAGCAGCATACAGGTCCGGCAGGAAATATCTTCGCAGGCTTATTAACAAGAGCAAGGCCCGATGCTGGCAAGACCTCGTGGACGATGTAAATAGGGATCCGTGGGGCCTTGGCTACAAGCTGGTCATGGGGAAACTTGGTGCCCTACGGAAGCCTTGTATACATGACGCGGAAAAGATGGACGCGATAGTGCGGGGACTCTTCCCCGCCATCCCGTCCGTGTTGACGCTGTCCATGGTGAAACAGCAGTCGAGTACCCACTCTTCACACAGCTGGAACTGGAGGAGGCAGTCCTCTCCCTGAAAGTGAGGAAGGCTCCAGGTCCAGATGGTGTTCCAGCTGAGGACTTGCTGCTCAGCACATTCAACGCTTGCCTACGGGACGGGGTTTTCCCGGTACGATGGAAGGTGGCGAGGCTCGTGCTGACCAGCAAAGGGAAGGGAAATCCCGAATCGCCGTCTGCATACCGCCCGTTATGCATGCTCGACACGGCTGGGAAAGTGCTAGAGAAACTCATCAAGGGAAGACTCACTGACGCGATTCGTGCTGCTGGGGACCTATCTCCTCGGCAGTACGGCTTCAGAGCAGGACGTTCTACCATTGATGCGATTGCAGAGGTGGTGAACGCGGTCCAAAAGGCTGAGGCATATAGTCGCACCAAGCGACGGATCGTCCTGTTGGTGACACTCGACTTCAGGAATGCCTTCAACTCAGCTAGATGGGTGGATATTCTGGACACGCTGGAAAACTCATTTCAAGTTCCAGAATGTCTGATGCGGCTTTTGAGGAACTACCTAAAGGACCGAAGCCTGCTCTACGACACGACACAGGGCCAACGAAGAATTGAAATTACATCGGGTGTTGCCCAGGGATCTATCCTTGGTCCGGACCTGTGGAACGTGTCTTACGACGGGCTACTGAGACTTGAGATGCCAGATGAGTCGAGCTTGGTCGGCTATGCGGATGATGTTGCGGCTCTGGTTGCTGGACGCACCGTTGAACAAGCGCAGCTTAGGCTAGGCATGCTAATGCGCCGAGTGAGGGACTGGATGACTGCTCGCGGGCTCAGTTTAGCACTGGAGAAAACCGAAGTGGTCATCTTGACAAAAAAGAGAATCCCTAGAGTAAGGATGATCAGTATTGGAGATATACAGATCGAATCGAAGCCAGCGGTGAAGTATCTGGGGCTACTGATCGACTCGAAGATGAGTTTCTCTGAGCAAATCAGGGCAACGGCTGAGAAGGGTGCTTCGGGAATATCGGCACTGAGTCGACTTATGGCCAACGTAGGGGGACCCAGCCCATCAAGAAGACGCCTTTTGATGAGTGCTGTAGGGTCAGTGCTGCTGTACGGAGCAGAGGTATGGGGCGACGCTCTCAGCAAGGAGGTATACCGAAAACGATTGGCACAGGTACAGAGAAGAGGAGCACTGAGAATTGCATCTGCGTATCGGCGGTGAGAGTGATTGCAGGCGTGATACCTGTCGCCCTCCTTGTTAGAGAGCGCCGCGCTATTTACCTGCGCCGAAACGAGGCTGCGAGGGAGATGGTTGTCCGCGAGGAGAGACAACGCTCGCTCAACGATTGGCAGCAGTCTTGGAGGAATCGCACGAAGGGAAGGTGGACTGCGCGCCTCGTCCCGGATGTGAGACCGTGGCTAAATCGAAGGCATGGTGAGACTGACTTCTATCTGACCCAGCTTTTGAGCGGGCACGGGTGTTTTCGGTCTTACCTGCACAAGATCGGTAAGTCACGGTCTCCCGATTGTCGGTTTTGCCCAGGAGAGGAGGACAATGCCTGTCACACATTTTTTGCGTGTACCAAATGGGCCAGGCTGCGAAGGGAACTCTACAGGGAGACGGGAGAGCTCACCCCGGATAATATAGTTGCGAAGATGCTCGAATCGGTTGACAAATGGAACCAGGTGGCACATTATGCTCAGGCAGTCCTAAAAGATAAAAGGGACTCGCAGCAGCCGGAGGTGCTGGGGCTGGGGGATCGCTCTTCTGGCATTTCCTCTTCCCCTCTCCCTTCCCGCTAGGAAAGGGACTCCCCAGCTTGAAGGCGCCCCACGGCGTAACAAAACGAGACCTGGCCCGAAGTAATGTGTCAAACGGTTCCAGGCTAGGTTCTCAGATTGACAGGGGGGGTGTTTAGTGGGTAGTCCAAGGGTATCCTCCATGGGAGTCCCACACTGCCAGACTCGGCGGGCGTAAATGCCTTCACCTCCCTACCACAAAAAAAAAAAATTATTATGCAATTGCTTCTTTTCGTGGAGATCCCGCGAGAAATTTGCCTAGCCGGGCTGCTTAATTACTAAAAATTTTATCTCCAGCCTTATGAAGTGTTTTTGGTACCCTTTAATGGTGGTTATTCGTATTGAAGATATTAGTGTGATATCTATGATGGATTTGGCATCTTTAACCATTTCATTTAAAGGACAAAAATGCAAACTGCAAAATTACCTTCAGATATCTTCATACGTTCACCATAATCGTTAGGTACTTTACAAGGTCTTTAAACAAAACATTTCAAAGATAAGTCATTTATACAGGGAAGTCATAAGATTATAAAGGAAATTAAGGAACTTAGTTCCCAGGTTTTCAAAAAGTTTCTCATACTATTTTACAATCCTCCTACCATTAAACCCGTGAAAAACTCAACAGAAAATAAATGAAACAATTTTTATTAATTTTTTTTTGTTTTTTTTTTTTATTTTTATTAATTTATTTCTCAATAATTTCTCATCTCTCACTTTCGCATTTATAATTTTATTTATTTTAAACAATTTCATTCTAACACAGAATTTCTCTTCACTTTTTTTGCTTTTCAATTTCAAGTATGTTTATGATGTTTTGTGGGGTGGCGTACTATCCCTAAAAAACAATAGAGGAAATAAAAGTGATAAAGAAACAAAATGTATTCAAGGTAAGATCCAAAGAAGTAAAAACGGAATAAGAAGATTAAAATGTAAAGTAAAATTTTAAATGCACTATTAACTCTCTTGTGAAACGACTATAAATTTATATTTTCCTTTTTTTCATTTTTCGAAAATTAACGCTATATTTTGTTTATTATTTATTTCTTTCGACTATAATAGCATTTTTAAGTATATGCACCTATTTATAAAAAAGACAATAGTGTTTGTGTGTGAGTTGTGATGTTTTACATATTTAATTTTAAGTAATTTTTCTTTCATAATTTTCTCTTTACCTCTGATTTCTTTCAATCTTTATAGCCGATCTCTTGTATTTTTCTCATTATTTTGCATTTTACTTTTCCTTTACATTGTGTGCACTTTCTGGTTTATTTTTAAGACCTTTTTTTATATGCTAGTGTATTTGGTTGATTCAGATAGTGGCAGCGGTTGTTGAATGTTTTTATTCATTCTTTCGTTTTTTATTTAGTTTCCTTATTCGTTCCGTCTTTCCTGATTGTAATTATTAGATTTCACGGCATGTTGCATTCACCTGCGAAGGTTCATGCTAGCTTACCTGTCCAAGACCCAGACATTTCAATCCTTTCTTGTTGGAATTACTTTTTCAATAACGTTTAAAGCAGACTGACTTGACTCAGAGCGTACCAATGCAATTTTGTTCCTCAATCCAAGACTCGGGTTTTTATTAAATTAAATTTTAATTTTTTTTTACTTTTACTTTAGCTAATTTGTATATTAAAGGTAAACTTAATCGGTGTTAGAGCATTTATACTACATTTTCATCGCATGATGGTTTAGTTTATTTTTTCAACTTTACCATGTTCTTTGCTGTTGCCTATTTACTTCTTCATTTTCTTAAATTTCTTTTAACTACAATTTACTTGAAGAAAAAAAATCTCTAAACAAATTACTTAGTAGATGATGCAATATATAATAATATAGTTCGCGTAGTTTTCACTTTCTACTTTTTATTTAAATTTAAATTTTATTCAATGAATTTTAGTTCCGCTGATTGCTGTTCAAAAAAGATATAGTAATTCAAAATTAAATGAAAGAAATTCAATATTATCTTCGTTCACTCTTTCAGTAGTTTGCATTTATTCAGCATTTTAATTTTTCCAGGAATTTTCATACCCATTAAATATATTCCTCTCTGCTGAATATTTATCAATTTTCATCCTCAAACCTATTTTGATAGTGTTGATGATTTGTTGTCTCTCCTCTCGATCTTTCTTTCGTTTGCGTTGGGTGAAGGTGGAAAATTTTAATTTGAATAATTTCATTTCAATTAATTAATTCTAATATTTTTCTTCTAAACATTCACCCTTTATTTCTCACTAATTTAGTCGTATCGAGTGAATACATTTTTATAATGTTATTTAATTACTCACTACAGAGGAACCAAAATGAAATTTCTTATTTGAATAAGGATTTGAGGATTATTACGAAGTAAAACTCTATGAAAATTCAAGAATTCATAAGGAACTGAAGTTTTCCGATTAGTAGGGGGGAAATTATTTAAAGTGTAGACGAGCTTAACATACTTCTAGCATTGAAAAATAATGTTGAAAATATTTTAATAAATTTCTTTAGTGTATTTTTAAAGTTTTTTTGACTTTCACTTAGTTACTTATTTCCCATTTAAAGTATATAATTACATTTTTTTTGTAGATAGCTTTTGGGCAGTGAATGGAATATATAAGTTATTTTATTTTACTATTTGTTTAAATATTAATCAACAAAATAACATAAATACTAGTTAATATCTTTTTTTTAATACACTCTCATGACAGTAATGATTTTTATAACGTGATTTTGTTTTCTATGCTTTAAAATGTTTTTTTAAATTTAATTGCAGGAAATTAAAACGAGGCCCTTGTTTGAATAGTGTCTGTGTGCATTATCAAATCCAACACACTCTAATTCATTTTTTGATTAGGATCAGCTCGGGTTAAAGAGGAACAAGTATTATTCAACATCAGCAAGAATAAAAGGAAGATTTAACTTCAAAGTAGTGTTTTGGTATTGCCTTGATTTGAAATATTAATTGAGAATGGTCCAGTTAACCATAGAAGGGTAACAATCTCTGTAAAAATGTCGAAGGAGGTTTATTACTGCCAAATTCAATTTTGACGATCGGTAGATGAAAGTTAGGTCAAATTTTGACAAATTTATCGTCCTCGTGAAGAGATATTCCCAGAGTGGTGGAAGGTGGTGAGGTTGGTGCTGATCAGCGAAAGTAAGGGGAATCTCGAGTCATCTCCTGCATACCGACCGCTACATATGCTAGACGTAGCTGGAAAAGTACTCGAAAAACTGATCAACGGAAGATTCTTTGACGTAATGTGCCACTGGGGATCTATCTCCAAGGTAGTATGGCTTCAGAGCAGAACGCTCTACTATTGACGCAATCCGAGAAATTGTAAGCAAGGTCCAGCGCAGAGTAATTGCGCTCGAAGGGACGTCCCCCTTGTTGCTTTTGACGTCAGAAACGCTCTCGATTCCGCCAGATGGGTGGATATCGTGGAAGCCCAGGAAAGCCGTTTCCAAGTGGCACAATACCTCATGCGGATCTTGAGAGACTCCTAAAGGAACTGCAATCTACTCCACGATACGAAGGAAGGGAATCGAAGCTCCATTCTCGGTCCCGATTTGTGGAACATCTCGTATGATGGATTACTGAAACTTGAGATGTCGGGCGAGTCACGGTTAGTCGACTACGCAGACCATATAGTGGCGCTAGTCATGGGACGCACTATCGAACATGCACAGTTCAGGCTACGTATGCTGATGCAGGGAGTGAGGGACTGGATGACTGGACACGGCTTCAATCTAGCACTGGAAAAACCGAAGTGGTCATACTAACTAAGAAAAGATTTCCCAAAGTAAGGACTATCAGTATTGCGGAAACACTGGTCGATTCAAAACCTGCAGTGAAATACCTTGGAGTACTGATAGTGTCAAAGATGAGTTTCTTCACACAAATTGGAGCAACAGTATGTGTACTGGCACTTACTCAACTGATAGCCAACAAAGGGCGACCTGTTCTATCAAGAAGTCTACTCGTAACGAGCGCTGTAGATTTTGTCCTTTTCTATTGGCAAGAATTATAGGGCGAAGCTCTAAATGAAGAGTTGCACTCACATTAATTGGCACAGGTGCAGAGGTAAGGATAACGATGAAACAGTCTTCAAGTCGGCGGTATTGGTGATTGCAGGGGTGATGCCAATTCCGATTCTTGATATTCGGGAGTGGAGGGGCGTCTACCTGTGCAGAAACCAGGGCAAAAGAGAGGCGGTTACCAGAAATAAGAGACAGTACTTTCTCATTGATTGGCAAAAGTCTTGAGAGAATGATACCAGCGAAAGATGGACTTCTCATCTGATCTCTGACCAGAGGCTGTAGGACATTTGAGTGTACAGTGAGATTGATTTCTACCTAACCCAGCTCTTGAGCGGACATGGATGTTTCTAGTTTTACCTGCAATAGATCGATAAATCACAGTCTCCGGACTTCGTGTTATGCAAAGGAGTGGTGTATCATACCTCCCACACGTTTTTCATCTGCAAAAGATAGAAAAGGCTGCGTGAGGATTGCTGCTGAGAAATAGTGAAGCTCTCTCCAGAGACTGTAGTCAAAAAGATGCTTACATCAGCTAACGAATGGAACTGCATGGCATATTACCTCCGGGTAGTGTTGACGGTTCAAAGGCAGACTGGATCATAGAAGGGTCCCTTTTCTAGCTATCCGAATTCCATGGTGGTTCTTTCTTTTGTTGGATGACATTTTCAAAGGTAAAAATATGCAATTGACATTTTCTCATTATTCTGCTAAGGCCAGCTTGGTCTTAAGGTGTAAAGCGTCTATGTACAAAATTCGAAATATTGAAACCCATCATTCAACTTACTGTTTCATCACTAGAGATGCTACTGATCGTTCTCACATTATGATTTTTAAAGTTTGAGCAATACCATTATATTGCCAAAAAGAAACCCAAAGAAAATCTATAAAGATATATTGGATAATTAGTATAAATTATAGGTACCCTCGCCACCAATTTGATTTTTTTGTAAAAAATTTAGTAAGTCTCCTGACTAAAAGACTTTTAACATTTCAAGTTTTTCGATATCTAAAATGATTTTATGTTAGCATTTCGCAACCGCAAACAGTTTGCTGAAAATCTTGAAACTGACTCATCATTTGACAGCTCATCTCGTAAAAGAAGAAAGAAGAGGGTGTTGGACTATAAAAGTCTAAAGTCTACAGAACTTAGAACTGATTTTTCCATTATTGTGGGTAACAATGCCCTCAATTCTGTTAAAGAAAAATTTGAGCAGTTGAAAAATTGGAAAATTGGTGGAGTCATAGGCTTTTTTTTCTAAATCACAATCGCAAGAGTTTCCAGTTTCAATCAAAAATGACACTTTTTCGGTTGTCAAAGTGTTGGGAGTTAAGTATCACTCTCAGAACTCAAGAAGACTCGGGCATAAATAGATTGGAGCTTTATGAAGAGATAAAACAAAGGACCGCCATAAAACGGCCATTAGAGGTTCATTGCTGTCAAACCTAGTATTTGGGTTCCCTTCAGGATTTTGTTGACTTTGTTGCTAGCGTAGAGTGAAGATTTTCAATAGTGAAGCGCATCAAAACCTATGTTACTTTAGATCTACTTTATCTCAAGAAAAATAAAACGCTTTGGCAATCTTACCCATTGAATAAGTGATTGCTAATCAGATTAACCTATCTAAAACTATCCCAAAAATTTACTCAAGCCAACGCACGCAAAGTGAGCTTCATGCGATTGATATTTGAGAAATTTCATTGCAATACAAAATTTTGAAATTTATGAATTTTGACTGTTTTGCATTACATTGGTTATTGCATGACATTGAAAAAACTACCACAATGGTGAAAAATACTTTCAAAAGGAGCCTCGTTTCATTCACGCCCCGGACGTCAATGCATCTAAAGCTGGTCTTGTTTATCGAAGTGGTCCATTCATTGATCCATTTGCTTACCTTTTCGTATTAATGAGTAACCAAAACTCTCCTAAAATTTCAGCTAAGTTAACTTACTGTAAACTTCATAACTCGAAAGCCTTTTGTGGTATAGCAATTCAATTATTTTTAATGTCGCTTTCGGACTAAAGTTCGATGAATGATGGCTTTACCCCTTAGAGAACCAGGCAAGAACCTACATTTTGCTATATGGAGGTAGCCAGCAGAGGAAATCCTACCTCCTCTGGTTTAACAATGGAGGTCATCATAGCAAAGACTTCAAAACCGAGGGACACGTTCGATGGACCAAGACGGTTAGAGGCACTTTTTGCTGGAAGCGAAAGCCCTAAGAGGGGGACTATGAAGAAGAAGATGAAAACTTAAGTTTTCAAGCTCGACTTTAGTGTTCTCATTTTCAGTATTGTCAAATTCTTACTCTCCAGAAAGACAGCAAAATGAGGGATGCAAAAGCTACCCATAATCTGGAATGACTGTTCATACACTGTTTGGCTAGTTTTCTAGATATTCTGGATTTCTGAAAGCCTTCTTCTACTAGAGCCCTCCTCTGGTGGAGCTCCTCTACGGGAGCTATCTTCTGGTGAACACTGAAAATATACAGCGTTTATCTCCCCATGACAAAACAAGATAGCATAAGCGTTCTGATTAGCAAAAAGTCCGAAGTGGAGGTGGAAAAATATGATACTCAAGACTGCCCTCAAGATTTTGCTTTTGGCCAACTCTGGGCACCCCTTAACGCTCCTTAACGCAAAGCATCATGTTATTTTGTTGACTCTCTAAAATGTTTAACTTCATGAAAATTCACTAAGGGTCCATAAGAGAGTTGCTTGCCTATCCTACTAATAATTCGAATTGGAGGTACTAATGACAGTATAGCTGGGCAAGATTAAAGACCAGTCTGCTACTTCTGCAATATTATTTGCATGAAACAAAATTTGCAAGTTGAAGAAAGTTTTCAAAACAACTAATATGTTGAAAGGTCCTGATGCTAAGACAACATTATATTAATGCACCATAAATACAAGAATGGCTACTTCAATATCCTCAGAAGATGGAGACTGGTCTTATAATGGACATAAACTAAAAGGTAATGGCACAATATTAAACAGTATTCAAATATGACTGAATTCCAATAGAGACGCAATAATTCGCTTAGGCCAGGAGAAGTAGCATCACTGGCAGTTATCAATTGAAGGTTTGAGAAGTTTCACATGCAGGCTAGAAATTCTGGAAGGTTGAAGAAACTTTACTCTAGAAACTGGCATAAAAGCAGCAAAAATCAGAGAAAAACAATCACCAAGTATGAAAAAGCTGAAGTACGCACTTACTGTATACAAGAAAGCTACTTCTTTAAACAGCAGCTCTTCTGAACTACTGCGTCCCATACTGGTTAGTGTTGCCAAAAAATGGTAAATTGTGCAGGCAGGCAGGTTATACAGTATAGCCGTTATTTACATCTGCCCTTGTTTGATAAAATTAAAATGATGAATTCACGATAAATTGGTGCAGAAGACTAGCCAGCTCGCTCAGGAATGAATTGAATAGAGCTCGGTCTTAAGTGGTATATCCAGATTTCAGGCAAATCCTGATATTCATACAAGGCAAGCAAAGCAGTGACGCTATACCAAATGTCACTGTCTTATACGGAGCTCCCAAACGTGTCCTTATCAGATTATGTGTCAGAGCTGAGAGTACTACAAATAAGCCTGCAGCTTGGTAGAGTAGTTCTTGCGGCAGTACTTCCTATATTAGAGAACTCTGCCAAGCGGATATGCCCTGGCGTGTCTATGATGACTGTTCAAAGCCAGTGTAAAGGAAGGGGAGAAAAAATGATATGAATTATAACGATATTCATATCGCGCCATTTAGCAGCCAATTGGAGCTTGAAGAGCCATCCACAGTGGTGGCAGGGATATAATTTTGGGGATTCCAATGTCATATCTCCCAGAGGACCACTTAGATGACCTCGAGTCGCGATTCCACTCATAAATAAGCACCCAATATTACCCTAACAACGATATTCATATTATCTCATGTAGCAGCCAATTGGAGATTGAAAAGCCAACCGCAATGGTGACAGGGATATGAATTTTGGTGATCCCAGCGTCCCAGAGAACCTCTTAGAGGATCTCAAGTTACGATTCTACTCATAAATATGCACTCAAACATTGACTATGTCAATGAAAAATATTTTGCTGGTAGATGATGATGGATAACGTCCTGAAAGTTGCTTGTAAGGACAGGAAATACCCTGTCCTCAGGATGCAAGCAAAATGGCAACTCGCAAAAAGTGAAACAAGATGCAAGTTAGAAAATTGAGCAAGAAGAACCCTGATGAAAATCATTTCCTCGTAAGAAAGGAAAACTGTGAAGCAAGTGCGTTCGTAACTACTACTTAGATGAGCCTTGTGTCAGGGATGAAGAAACTCGTTACCGACCACTCAAAAGAGAAGCAGTTCTTTCAAGAGTCTATGATGCCCTCACAGGGGGCGTGTACAGATGCATTTTGCGATAAAGCAACAGTGCTACCCAATCTTCTAATGGTGACAGCTGGATCTTGTGGCTCTTCCACATTGGACTTAAAATGGCTAACCAGACCTCATCGCAAAAAGACTCTTCGCAGAACAATATGTAAGTTGAAGCTGGCTGGTGGAAAGACGGATGGAATGGGTTCTGGTGCACTGCAAAGAGGACAGGTCTAGTGACGACTCGTTAAATCTAGAACACTCTATGACGGTAATATTATTCGTAAGTAGCCAGAACATCGAGCCTAAAACAATCGGAGATAACATATGGCCACGGCGAACCAGGTCCCTCAGGGTGCCTACGTTCAGTAAACCAGACTCAGTCTAAGGCATCAAATTTGACATGTGGTAACTGCGCAGGAGCTACTGCAAAGCACTAAGCTGTTCAAGACTGTAATATGAATCCTAACAACAGTCAAGGGTCCTATGGATATTATGGTCCAGCTCAGGATGCAGACTCCAGAACTATCTACGCGAGGCTGGAAGATCATTTCTTGTACGCAAGCAGAATGCTGAGGGAGGTAGTAGATCACGCTCAGTCCAAAGGCGTTGACCTGATATTGTGTTTCAATATGTGAACCAGTTGCAACTGCAATCGTTGAGGCAAGCAGCTATTGGCCTTTATAACATCTAGTGGACTGCCAATTTTGAGCACAAGCCCAGAAAAACTTTTGTCACATGCAATAAACACACTGGCTACGCCAATGCTAGCGGAAGCAACTCAAGATTGGAAGGTCCCAAATGGGACTACACTTTTTGATCACTGATATCTTGTATCTCATTTCAGCATACATATAAAACTAGACGGGCGATTGAAAGAACTTTTGAGAAATTCAACGCGTCTCTAAATAGCTGCTTAGAAGCTTCCTGTCTGCTGAATCGAAGCTTAAGTATAGCAAGAATTCCGTGATGAAATTAAGAACTGAAAAAGCTTCCGAAATTTACTCGTAAGTTACTGAGCACAGCACTGCAGACAAACTCTGAGGCTAACTGGTGGAACTACTGGACCCACAAGGCAAGTATAAGAGGAAAGTGAGTGACTCTAAACGAGCCCCTTATACGAAGTATTGTTAGCAGACTGTGGAGATGTAGAAGGCTGCAAAACTTAACAAAGTTCCCAATAAGGACCGTACTGCTAAGCAAGACTCAATTAAAAAGCCTAATGGCACCTTCATGGAGTCAAATTTGGACTCACTGGCAGCTCAGAAACCTCTAACTAGTTTGTTCATGCCTCTGCAAGGGAGATGAGCAGGAAAGAGAGGCTGGAATTTTGCAAGACAAGTAGTTATATTGAATAGAATCCAATATGCACTGGACTCTGATAAATTCAAATCAACGAACTTCAATGGCATTGTTTTCAGTATGATCAAGGTGAAATGCAACAAGTTAATGCTGTGTCTGATGAAGATCTAGCGCTAGCATACATACCCCCATCTTGGCCAACCCACAGGATGAGTGCTATTCCAAAGTTTTTATAAAAGGGTTTCATATCAAAGCTCCAGACAGGACCGAGTGGTCACATTTGGAGTCGCTATTTGGTGAGACAGACAATGCCTTCTACACGGATAGCTCTAGCACCAAACAAAATTGGTGATGAATGGTTCTTAAATCAAGACATCCAGAAATCGATAACACCAGAAATGCAGGCTTCAGGCGAAAGTGTTTGCAATACTAGATGTGGTGTCATCGACAAGGGACGCAAATCAATACTCGTATTTGCAGAGATAACCAAATGGCACTGCTGACACCAGAAAACCATAGGGGACAACGCATGGCCATAATTGACTTGACCAAAAAGGATGCCGAACAATTTCTGAGCAAGGGCAAAGTACGAGTAGGGTGGATTGTCTGTAGGATACGGCGAAGAACAACACCTCTTGGCTATGGTTACACCGCACAAGTATGCAAAGGACCCAATAGGAATTCTTTATGTTACAAATACGGTGAAATGGGACATAAAAGAAAAGGGTGTACGGAGGTGCACAACGTATTTTTTGCAAGGAATCCGATCCAGGCATGATTTTGGACACGTCTTGGGATCAGGAATATATCGGATGTTCCAGGAAGCCCTAGCCATGGCAAAATCAGAACTTCGATGACCCGCATCCTGCAGCTACACTTACACTGCAGTTCAACTGCCCGAAATCTGCTTGAGTAGCTTGCGAGTGACATGAAAGCCGATTTTATGCTAATGGGTGAGCAACACCATAATAAAAGTTCAGCATCATGGTATCCTGATGAAACTGGTACTGCCGCCCTCTGATTTTCAGGTGGAGACCTGTGGACAGGGAGATGGTTTTGTGTGGGTTTGGTGCTCAGGGACCACCTTCTTTAGTATGTACCTAACGCCGAATGAAACGATAACATCTTTCCAAGCCAAGCTTAATGCTTTGGAGGGCACTGTCACGAACGCAGAGGGAGATCCCCGGGGAAAACGAATCCTGGAAATGGCGGCCAGGATGGCGTTCTTCGAACAAAATAACGGCAATACGCTGACTTTCCGCCATATTGGCTGTGAAGGGACCATACCGGACGTGAAATCCGCCTCGGAGTCCTTAGTACGTAGGATACACAATTGGAAAGTATTAGAGGACTACTCAGCCAGTGATCATCAGTGCATTCTGCTTGAGATCAGTAATGTTGTCTTTCGGCGTCCGTGTTCTCGGCTTTATACAACAGGATGGAACATCGGCAGGATAGACGTCGAGAGGTTCGTCGAGGTTCTCACAGCAGGTGAGCCGCTGCAGAGAGATCCGAAGAGGACGGAAGAATTGGCAGCTCAAGACGTGGTGAACTCTACTATGAGCATCATTACCACTGCTTGTTGCACTTCTATGCCCCATCAAAAACCCCGGCACAGCAGACCCCCAGTATACTGGTGGTCAACTGAAATCGCTGAAAAGCGAAGGGAGTGTCACAAGCTTCGACGTGATGCTCAACGGGCGCGGAACCGTGACGAGGCATGCAACCGGGTGGCAGCATGTAAGTCAGCCAGGAAATGCCTTCGCTAATTGATTAACAACACCAAGGCTCGCTGCTGACAAGATCTAGTGTGTAATCTGAACAAGGATCCGTGAGGCCTTGGCTATAAGTTATGCGGAAGCTTGGTGCCCTACAAAAACCTAGTAACCATGATGGGGAAAAGATGGACAAGATTGAGTGGGCACTCTTTCCCGCCCATCCCTTCCGTGTTCACGCTGTCCATGGTGAAACAGCAGTCGAGTGCCCATTCTTCATACAGCCGGAACTGGAAGAGGCAGTCCTATCACTGAAAGCGAGGAAGGCTCCAGGTCCAGATGGTGTTCCAGCTGAGGTGTTACAGCTTGTCTATTACCATTCTCCTGACTTGCTGCTCAGCACATTCAACGCTTGCCTACGGGACGGGGTTTTCCCGGTACGATGGAAGGTGGCGAGGCTCGTGCTGATCAGCAAGAGGAAATCCCGAATCCCGAATCGCCGTCTCCATACCGCCCGTTAGGTATGCTAGACAAGGCTGGGAAAGTGCTAGAGAAACTCATCAAGGGAAGACTCACTGACGCGATTCGTGCTGCTAGGGACCTATCTCCTCGGCAGTACGGCTTTAGACTATGACGTTCGAACATTGATTCGATTGCAGAGGTGGTGAGTGCGGTCTAAAAGGCTAAGGCATATAGTCGCACTAAGCGACGGATCATCCTGTTGGTGACACTTAATGTCAGGAACACCTTCAACTCCACTAGATGGGTGGAAATGGCTGGAAAACCCTTTTCAAGCTCCAGAATATCTAATGCGGCTACATTACATCGGGTGTTACTCCGGGATCTATCCTTGGTCCGGACCTGTGGAAGTTGTCTTACGACGGGCTACTGAGACTTGAGATGCCAGATGAGTCGCGCTTGGCCGGCTATGCGAATGATATTGTGGCTCTGGTTGCTGGACGCACCGTTGAACAGGTGCAACTTAGGCTAGGTATGCTAATGCGCCGAGTGAGAGACTTGATGATTGCTTGCGGGTTCAGTTTAGCATTGGAGAAAACTGAAGTGGTCATCTTGACCAAAACGAGAGTCCCTAGAGTAAGGATGATCAGTATTGGAGACATACGAATCGAATCGAAGTCATCGGTGCAGTACCTGGAGCTACTGATCGACTCGAAGATGAGTTTCTCTGAGCAAATCAAGGCAACGTATGAGAAGGTTGCTTCGGGAGTATCGGCTCTGAGTCGGCTTATGGGAGTATCGGCTCTGATTCGACTCAGGGGGACCCATTCCATCAAGAAGACACCTCTTGATGAGTGCTGTAGGTTCAGTGCTACTGTACGGAGCAGAAGTATGGGACGTCGCTCTCAGTAAGAAGGTATACCGAAAACTTTTGGCACAAGTACAGAGAAGAGGATCACTGAGGATTGCATCTTCGTATCCAACAGTATCTGATTCGGCGGTGAGAGTTATTGCAGGCGTGATACCTGTTGCCCTCCTTGCTAGAGAGTGCCACGCTATTTACCTGTGCCGAAACGATGATGCGAGGGAGATGGTTGTCCGCAAGGAGAGACAGCGCTCACTCAACGATTGTCAGCAGCCTTGGGTGAATTGCACGAAGGGAAGGTGAACTGCGCGCCTCATCTCGGAAGTGAGACCGTGGCTAAATCGAAGGCATGGTGAGATTGACTTATATCTGACCCAACTTTCGAGCGGGCATGAGTGTTTTCGCTCTTACCTGCACAAGATTGGTAAGTCACGGTCCACCGATTGTCGATTTTGCCCAGGAGAGGAGGACAATGCCTGCCACACATTTTTGCGTACACAAAATGGGACTTTTACAAGGAGATGGGAGAGCTCACGCTGGATAATACAGTCGCGGTGATATCGAATCGGTGACAAATGGAACCAGGTGGCACATTATGTTCGGGCAGTCCTAAAAGATAAAAGGGACTCATTGCAGCCGAGGGCACTTCCTCTTCCCCTCTTACCTCGCACTAGGAGAGGGATCCTCCATCTTGAAGGCGGCTCACGGCGTAACAAAACGAGACCTGGCCCGAAGTAAACGGTTCCAGGCTAGGTTCTCATGTTGACAGTGGAGGTGCCTAGTGGGTAGACCAGTCGCCTTCGTGCGAATATGGGAGTGCTACACTCAGTGCGTAAATGGTATTCACCTCCCAAACACAAAAACAAAGGCCTGGCTTGGACTGTCGTGCAATAGATGATGAGAAAGAGCATTATATAGCCAAGTATATTAGCAAATTTAATTAAAATCTGAAATCTCCTTAGATGGTTCAAAATTTTCAACGATTTTAGCCCTGCGTATGCCAATTTTTGCCCGCTATGGGCCATTGTCATGCTTGATAGGTGGCCCGCTTACAACACATTAACTGACATAAGACTGCCTAAGACAAGGCCCTAAGCGTAAATATTTGCAGAGTCTCTGCAGTAGATTGTTCCCCGGTAAACATGGCAATACCAAAATTATAAATTTTCGAGATTAAAATAGGGATCTTGTTACCAAGGATTATTCAGCACGATTTTCGATAAGTAAACATATCTAAATCAACTGACATTACAATATGACTATTATTTCTTCCTACTAAATTTAGATGTAACAGTATTTGCTGCTGTGTTCCTTTCCTATTAACAGATTTCATGATTAATTACTAAAGTTCATCATTACTAGCTTTTACTACCGAAAACAGTTTTAAATAATGCTTAACAATGACAAATTGTTCCTATTATATTCTAAAAATTTAACAAGTCTATTATTTCATCATGCTGGCAAATTTTATAAATATAGTAATGATAAAAATGTATTTAATATTCAAAAAAAAAAAAATAAAATCAATTGAAACAAACATATCGTTCGAACTCAAACGCAATTTTCTTTAATCACTATTTGCAATGAAAATTAGCGTTTAAGGTTTAAAATAAATATAATGAATTACAGAATACTCATCAAAACATCAAGAAACTACTCAAAGCGAAATAAGAGCTTACATTTAAATTAATTGTAATTTACAAGGCCATATTTATATATATATTTTAATGGAATTCATATTTCACTCTAATGTATACACGATTTAAAAACTAAATAAGATTAATTATATCTTACATTCTACAGTTGAATGAAAAACGAACAAAAACAGGATAATGAAAAGAGAATCCAAGTAATGATTACAGTTTCTTACCACCAGAAATTTCATACACATGTGTACATATGTATATATATATATACTGTTAATATATATAATCATCATTTTCTTTCATCATGTCAAATTCCAAAAATAGCTATGTATTGCGCTATAAGATACATAATTGCAAAAAATTCGCAAAAACTCAATCTTTAAAATATACACAAAACGTTCGCAATATATATTTAATTTTTATTTATTTATATATTTGCAAAACCCCCCGCAGTTTCATCGGCATTGAACATTCTTAACAGCTTAATTACAACCGAAAAGTATGTTAATTCACGTTTCATTATAGTGTTTGGAATCTTACTTTCTCTTTCATTTTGTCGCTATTCATCGCCACACACACATGTCCTGTTTGTTGTTAATACATTTTATTACATGTCTCATCAGATCGTTGTTAGTTTCTTTTTATTTTTAAATCATTTCTAGTGATTTTTTAATTCAGTTAATTATTTTTTATTTTTATTTTTTATCGCTCAAAGTCCTGATGCACTCTATGTTGTCTGTCCGTTGTTGCCTTAATTCATACACTGACTGACTTAGAATTAATTAAATATGAAATTAATTAACAAGTGTACAGTTGTTGCATTTTACACATGTAGACTTTGCTCTTCTCATTTGAATTTTCTCACTCAATTGTAAGAATTTACACTCTCGTCCTAGACCGCTCGTCATTCCCAGTTTATTTAATAGAATTTAAATAAATTAAATTAATAATTAAGTATCGTCCTTGTTTAGGTTTATATTTTTCTGTTCCTTTATCCGTTCAATTCGATCTTAATTTTTAAATTGAAAAATAAATTTCTAGCGTAGCTCAGTGGTGATGGTGGTGTCTTAATGCGCGAAATACTAATTTTAATTAATTTTTCTCTCACAGTACATCTAACAGAATGGGTTTATTTGCTTACTTGTTTCTTTGGTTGAAGCTATTTTTCTTTATTCAGTGTTCACTTTATTAGAATTATTTTAAATTAAAAAAAAAAATAATTACACACTTTACTCACTATTTTACTTTCATTTAATGCAATTTATTACAATGTGTATTTAAGAATCGAATTTTATTAAATTTTTCTTTGCTTTTATTTTTTTTCATCTTTTACATATTCTAAATTTTAATTTAATTTTAAGATTCAAAATTAATTTTACAGCTATTAAATAGCAACCTGCTCTGAATGAATGATAAATTTCACAATTTTCGCGTAATTTTTACATTTTTTTTTCTTCCTTTCATTCTATCGTGTGTTAGTCGATAATAATTCAATTGTTGCTTGAAAATTTACTTTGCTTGCATCTAGTTAATAGTAATAATCATAATAATAATTAATTATATCATTCTCTTAGATTTGTATGAACAGGCAGCGATTGGGAATTTATGTATTGTATGTATGTGTCTGTTTTGCGTCGAATGTTATATTTATATTCTTTTTTTTTCTTTCTTCATTTAAATGCTTTGCTTATTAATGCTCTTATAAATTTAATTATTGTTTGAGGATTTAATTTAAAAATAATTTAATTTACTTTAAATATTTCTTTCATCATCTTCTTTGTCTATATAATTACTAAAAAGGAGATTTCATCATATTTTATTTATTATGAGATGTTACATGATGTTCATTTTGTAGTTCTCTTTTGTTTTAACACTTTTTTTTATTCGTTACTTTCTCACTATTTTTAAATTTTCCTCTATTTGTATGTAGACTTGACTTGAGACTTAAATACTTTTTAAAAAGATAATTAAAAATAGCGCATGTTGTTCTATTACAATTTTGTTATTATTTTATTTAATTATTTTGTATATACTTTCATGAATTTCATAAATTTTTTTGTTCTTCTGATTATTACTTTTAGTATTTAAAGATGTTTCTGTTTTTTGTTTGTCCTCACGATTTTTGTTTTTAACATTGTTTTGTTGGTGTCAATCTAGAATAGCGTACATTTTATAAATATTTACTACATTTTCACTGCTAACGATTGAATTTATTCAAAAATTTACCTCTCATTTGCTTTTTAAACCGTGTTCTAGCTGTTCTGTTTGGTTTGGTTTAATGTTTAATTTAAATAATAATTATTAATTAATTAATTTTTTTTATTATTTATTAAACACTTAATCGGTGTAATTTGTTTTTCCTTTTTTCAAGGTTTCAATATACTTGTTTTATTTTTTCACATTTTTCTTTTGTTTCTAGGTCTTAAATTTAAATTACATTTTGCGAAATTTCTTGCATTTACTTTTCTTATCAATTTCTTATAACTACTTAAATTTTAAAGGGTTTTGCGTTATTACACGTTCGCTTGTATTCATTATTTTTTTTGTTTAAAAGAACTTAACCATTTGGGTAATTGGATAAGTTGACGAAAAATTATAATAAATAGAAAATAAACATATTAATTAATAAAAATCA
Source organism: Odontomyia ornata (assembly GCA_963969285.1). NCBI lineage: Eukaryota > Metazoa > Arthropoda > Insecta > Diptera > Stratiomyidae > Odontomyia > Odontomyia ornata. The sequence goes on from OZ017740.1 coordinate 297,137,625, forward strand.
ACAGACTGCGTGCTTTTGCTGGATCAAAAGCGGAGAAAATATTTAACATTTAACTTAAGAGTTTGTCTAATATGGAATTTGTTTTTTTAAAAATTGTTAAATGTCTTTCGATTTTATCAAAGATGTTGTTTTGTTTTTTTTTTTTTGGTTTCTAAATAGAGTGATGAATGCTGGAATTGTTTTGTGTTATAGTTTGCTGGGTTTAATTTATTTTTTAATTCACTCGAGTTGTGGTAACTTTTGTGTCTATTTGTTTTTTTAAATTTGTTTATTCATTTAAGAGAGTGCATGCGATGAACTGAGCTGGATTTGTTGATTTTTTTGTATGTATTCTTTTTTTCTTCTTCTTTTATTATTAGCATGTGTAATGTATTGTTTATTTTTTTATACTTTTAATTGTATATTAATTTTTTGTTTAATTTAATTTAGCTGTTGTTGCTCTTCCTTAATCGATCATCAGTTCGAAATGGACGGATCCTCTTCTTTCTGAGCGATCGTGGTGGATGTTACGAGCCCAAGCTTTGCATTCGATGTTGATGAGGACACCAGCTAAAATGAAATAAATTGAAAATTGATTAAATATTGATTGAAACTTTTAAGGGTTGATATAATTTAATTTTTAATGATAATTTTATTATAAAATTTTTTGCTATAAGATTTGTTCGGAGATATGTTTGAATATGTGTTTTTGTATCCTTAATAGCTTGACTACCCACTAAGGAAGGGATACCATACCTGAGTGAAATGAAACTACGGTGAAGTATATATATATATATATATATATATATATATATATATATATATATATATATATATATATATATATATATATATATATATATATATATATATATATATATATATATATATGTCGTCACTAGAAGACAGAGTGGCAATGATACCCAATCAATGTGGAAAATGGTGAAAGATGTGATTATAGATGTAGCGAAAAAGGTTTTAGGTTACTGGCCAAAAAATGATCGGAATTGTAGTAGGTACTGCCGCTTTGTAGTGAATTAGGTAGAAAGGTGTCCCTACAGGACTGCAGCGATAGTCTGCTGCCTCGGTAAAGGAGGATGTTGCGATCCGCCGAGATTGGCCTTGTCTGGGGACACGTGAATGCGCTGGCAGGCTAGCGTTGCTGTGTCCTGGGGCGAGCTCTTTCCCCTTAGCACTAGGACTCACTACAAAAAAATTTCGCATTCACGAATTAAACATGGAAAAATGCCGATCGACTAGTGTCGAGGCCGAGGTAACCTACTAAGGGTTGCAATGGTTGTTCGAAGAACAAATTGGGCCGGGCAAAAACGGATGGACTGGCGGAGACTTCATCGTTACCGACGATCCTTATGGCCCACAAATAAGAGTGGGGCATCCAGATGGTAGCGGTACCCCCTCGCACCGTCCCAATCTCAGATCAAGATCCAAATGTTAGCGTGGCCATATTTTTCATTTAAGTGACAAACTCCACACACTTAATTTGAATGAATTTCTCCTTTAAATGAAAAATATAGACGTGGCAAATTTATGTCATAGTATTATGTGAGGGAATAACATAATACTATGCCATAAAAGGGCACGAGCAGAAGGCCACCTTACCAGGCAAGAGCCCCTATTAAGCAAGAGAAAGCAAGAGCACGCCCTTTGGCTAACTCGTATTAGAGGAAGGGCCTGCCATCGATGCGAGTCCGATACCTGGTCAGGTTAAGTGAAAGGGAAAGACCGAGTTTTAAAGTTTAGCAATTCATTTATTTTAAATATACCGACGTTAAATAATAATACATAATTGCGTGTTTTAAAACAAAAGTTAATAGGAAATTTCTTGTAAAGCTTTCTTTTCGACAAACTGCAATTAGCCTTCCAGAAACAAAGTTTGCTTGTATGTGTAAAACTTGGAAAAAATCCAGCAATTACGTTTTCAACATTTGAAATGAAATCAAAATTTAAACGAAAAAAAAATTTGAGGTAAGGTAAATTGATATAATTGAGCATTTAACTGCTTCGATCCTCTCATGTTGTGGTAGACAAACAGAAAACACAAATATAATTTGAATGTATACTTAGCGATTCACTGGCTGAGAGTTAACTTTTACCCATTTTAAATATAAATATTCGCAATCCGTGGTCTTAAAGCCACTATGTTTCATTTCAAGATAAATCTACTTGAAAACCGTCACATATACGCAAATATACGCGTCCGGTATCTGACGACTGAGTAGCCACACATTACTGAAATCACAAGGGATTTTGTAATAATTGAGGGCTAGTTATAGTTATGAACTCCAGCAAATGCTTCGCTCTAATACATGTAAATGATGTTGTACTCATTCTGTCAAACACGGCTCTCGCAGCGGCGAGTTTGTCGGGAGGAAGTTGGCGTGCTTTCGCGTTGACAGGAGGGCTTTTTGTCACAATATGATGCATCGTCGTGCACTCAACGTTGTGACGAGGTGCTGTTGATGTGATTTCGGGATACTCTGCCAGAATTGCAGCGTATTCACTTGCGATTGTTGCGGATGTCGATGATTGTACCAGTGGTTGGTTCTTTGATGTGGCCTTCACTTCAGCTGCGGTCGCAATTTGTCGCACGATGAGTTTTCGTCCTCTGATATCCACGAGTAGTCCATGATGCTCGAGCAGATCAGCTCCGATGACTAGGGAGCTGACGTCCGCTATGATAAAAGTCCAAGTAACAGGCCTCGGAAGGCCGAGATTTAAAGTCAGCTTCCTCTTCCCGTAGGTGCGAATAACAGAACCGTTAGCAGCTAACAAGCGGCTGCCAGATTCTGGGTTACCTCGATCTCGGATGTTAGGTGGGATCACGGATACGTCTGCTTCGGTGTCGATCAAAAGCGCGCCAGTGCCATTGTTGTCGCGAATGTATAAGCGATGCACTGATCGCGCACCGGCCAGTTTTTGCGGAGAGGACGGTTTTAGTTTTTTTGCTGTTTGCCGAACTTGCATGGCGGTCGGCATTTCGTGGCGTCTGATCCATAATGGGTGTGGTACCAGCAAGCTTCGGTTGGAAGTTTGGGTGACTGTGGGCGTGATTGCGATGGTAATCGTGGTTTCCCTGAATTACCGGCACATGGGAACGTGCACTCGGCCCTTTGTGCTATGCTCCTGTGGTCTTCGTCGATTCGGCGTGCCAGCCTCACAACCTCTGCCGTCAGTTTGGAGAGCTCTGACAGGATTCTCGTTGTTGGCAGAGCGGCTTCCGCAGAGTCGTGATGCGAGATCGATCCGATGGTGTAAGGTTTGGACCCTATCGGCAATCGTTGCCAGATTCTGCAGCGAGGCGTCGTTTGCAGACAGAATGCTGCGCAACGTGACGTCTAGTCTGTTTAGCCACATCTGTTTTAGCGTCTCCTCCGAAATGCTGTCAGCGGTGAGTGTTCGCATTTGGTTCAGCAGCAGTGACGGTCGCTGATCGCCCAATTCGACCTCCGACAACAATTTCTGGATACGCTGCTGGGCGGACTCCGCAAAGGCTCTAATAATTTCTTGCTTGAGGTTGTCATATTTTCCCTCCGCTGGTGGCTTGGACACGGCACTACGCACCTGCTTCACGACTCTAATGTCCAGGCTGGCGACGATCAGCTGGAAACGCGTTGTGTCTCCTGTTATACGGCTCGCCCCAAAGTAAGCCTCGGTCTGCTTGAACCACAGCTCGACGTCCTCCTCCCAGAATGGCGGAATCTGGAAGATGGCATTTTCACACCGCTTATCTCTCCGGCTTCGGGGTCCGCCCTATCGTGCGTGGCTGCCGGGATGTTGTTTTTGTCTGCGTCTGACATTTCAATTGTTACGGTCGAGCTTGGGGGGTATTCGCTTCCGCGCGTCGCTTTACGCCACGGACGTGGTCCCTGTACAATATGTACACTAGGGACGCAATATTTACGATGAGCACGCACTATAGTGTCGCTTCAAGACGGTCACTTTGCACTGAGAGCGCCGAATTTACCACCAAGGTGTTCGTTACCTCCCCCGTCACCTCTTTTACCGGCTTATTTCCCATTCACGTTAACGTGGGAAAACGAGCACTACACACGTGAGATTATTCGTTATGCAACGCCGGGCGCTATGTTCCACTCGCGGGAGGCAGGATCGCCAGTTATAGTCCTCAAATTCGAAACGCGAGAGGAACTATCAAGAAAACTGTTTATTGGCTAATAATTGTACAAATTGTGACAGACTTATATCAATACTCGATAAGAAAACTGATCTTAATCAATATGTCGTTCGTAGTTTACTCTTCTAATGCTTGAGATGTAGTGGTTATCGTCTCGTCGACGCGATAACAAATTCCCGACAGAGTGTTCCCATTCACATCATAATCGCTGACCATGCACACGCGCAACTCGTCGACGCGATAACAATCTCCAACAGAGCGTTCCTATTCGCATCATAATCGCTGACCATGCACACGCGCAACCACCAGACATGCTGAGTAGAGCTCTGGTCGAGTAAGTTGATATGGCATGATTATCGCGCTGGCTGGAACATCGGGACAATGTTGCACTGCGTACAAAGTTGCATGCCAACTTGAAGCTTTGGGCAATGTTGCAATGCTTACGTTGTCACCACAGTAAGGTTATACAAGTATGGTTGACTACTCCCTTCTCACTAATTACGTTGCTGTGCCATGCTTGATCTTGAGAAGACCCTATCCTCAGCCAAAACTACAATACGAACCATTCATCGCAATGCAAGAACTGAAGCGAGTTTGGGCTTCCGACGTGAAAAATCCACGAGACGTTGATATCAATTTAGTTCCTTAGTCAATCGCGCCAATCCAATCACGTTGATATTAACAAAATGAAGTTCGGCTTCCGAATCATAGATTTTGAATACGAACGTTTTCGGCGAAGGACTTCTTTCAATCATATCTTACGGCAAAATCGAATTGAAAGCAATCACTCACCATTTTTCATTGATTTGGAACAAATACTTTGATTTCAAGCCGTTCTCGTCGGGACGAAAATTCAAATCTTTGAAAATTTAAAAGCAAACAAGCACTGCCATGTCTCATCTCTTTAGATGTTATTGCAATTTCAAATTGCCTAATATTGTCAATTTAAAAAAAAAAATAACGATGTCACTCACAGCGTATGTACTTGTATTAATTGCAATTTAAATACTTCTGCAATCTCACTGCTAATTTTCTTTAATCTCTGCTAATTCCCTCGTCGATCAATTGAAATTTCCTCTCCAACTACAAACACTCGCGACGACTGGATGACTGTGTCGACTATTGCGGTCTGTGGCAGCGCAGGGACGACGCGAATTCCAAAGGCCCCACTGCAGCTGGCTGCGTTTGCTGGTCGAGTTTACGGTCCGAGTATCCAACGGATCGCAATCTGTGAGGATGTCATGGTCGCGGTACAGGTGGCTTTTGCATGCCAACCTACTGGCCAGACTGACATCTAGGTTAACTGTCTGCCATATAACTCTTTGTCATTGATGATCCACAGAGAAACGACCAACGATCATCATCACTGCACATCTGATTCGATTTTCATCGCGTAACCAATGCAATGCAGGGCAGTTGCGGCACGTCATGCACTTTCCCGCTGTCACGATGCCTTTTACCACGAATACCGTGCAAACTCTTTCCCAAATTGAATTCCAAATAGAAATCACAGCATTACAAATGACCAACGAATAAGACGAAACAACTTTCGAGACGAATGGCAGACAGACACGGTCACCATCAAAGATGTTGTTCCCGTCCTACACAAGAAGGTAATTGTCCTTGGGAGCACAATTCCGCAGAGGGATGGTAATGTATTGGAGTTATAAGGGTGAATGGTTGGAAATCGTTTTTAATTAAAACTTTTGAATTCACTACCCGATTCTAAATCATTTTGACGGCACTTTTACCAACACTTTTCATACCGAATGTATTTTGCACGGCGGCTATGCTCTCCTTCTTTTCCCGGTCACGGTCGTAAGTCCACCTCCCGATCCGTCCAGATCTCTTCTTTTTCTTTCCTCGTGTCGCTACGGCAAATCGAATCAGCTGAGTTCAATTGCAGTCGGTAATGCAATACCCCATTGGAATGCACTAAATCAGTGTTCACATGTCCGAAATTTTAATTTGCAGATTTAAAATGTTTCAAAAATTTACAGAAGTGAAGAAAAATGAAACAAATCTGCAATTAAAATTTCGGATAGGGTTAAGACAGTTTTCGAGCAATTTGCTTGTGTGACTGCTTGATTACTACAGCTTTTTAACTTCACCTTCAGTAAGCTTTGAACTAAAAGCGGAGAAGATACTGTAGTAATCGGCAAACTGCTCGAAAAACCAACATAATGCTGATCCAAGTTTAATGGTAAATTTTAAAAAAGTATTTAAATTTACGATTAAAATTCGGACCCGGCGACCCCTTTGTAACGCAACTTACCAACAAATTGCATTGTTCCGCAATGCAGACTACAGTTGACGGATGAAAGACTCGCGAAAGTGAGAGTGCCGAACCGAGAGTCAGTGGTGGAGCGTGATCGAGTCAGGGAGTCTTGGATGGTTAATATCGTCGTGACACTAGAAACTTGAACTGCATAAATTCGTGAGTGTCGGACCGTGGAAAAGCCATTGTACTTCATTCGCACCGAATGTACGCGGCGCAATGAAAATGAGCTTCAAATTTTCTCGCAAGTGCCATTGCGGGAGGTAAGTGCTAGTTACAATTCAAATTTGCGCGATTTCATCTCTCTCCAGTGTTGCCCATCGTGAATCTCTTTTTGAATTTGGAAGCATCTGTTCCACTTCCTATCGCACTTTACTTGTTATACCGTGTTACCTTGCACTCACGTAAACAACCCGCAGCTGCCGCGTTTCAATCTACTATTTATATCGGTTTATCACCGTCGTTACATCTGTGGCGACGAACGTTTTAGGCGTTGTTGGGAGAACGACGCCAACCACACACATCAAAACACATTGTGTGGAAGCTAGGCCGTCAACGTACAATGCGACGCAGCACACACACGAAAACTTTATATGGAAGTCAAGTTGATAAGAGAAACGTGACAGTCGATCATTAGTGTTTCAATGAGTTCGGCAGACGCGACGCGAATCTTTACTATATTTAATTTAGGAAATAAACGATAGTAAACTTTAATCTAATCGTACTTGCATTATTTCCTAAATTGGTGACCCGACGATGCTGGACACATTATTCAATGCAAATGGAAGTGAAGTGCAAGCCCCCAGCACGTCCATGGCAGTGGAAAATGACGCGCAAGTTAGTGCAGTTACATTCAAATTGCCACTCTTTTGGTATAGCAAACCTGACCTTTGGTTCGCGCGCATAGAAGCCCAATTTCACCTGCACAAAGTAACTACCGACGTGGCACGGTTTGACAGGGTAATTGCGGGATTAGAAATGCAGACATTACTGCATGTCGCCGACATTATTGAAATGCCGCCTGAATCCGCCAAATATGACGCGTTAAAGAAAAGACGTTTGGCTACGTTCAGAGTTTTAGACGAGGAGATAACGCGCCAGATGTTGTTTGACCTGAAGATGGAAGACCTTCGACCCTCCAAGTTCCTCCGCCAATTACAGTGCACGGCAGGCAAGTCTATTTCAGACCAATTGTTAAAGACACTGTGGCTACAGCGTCTGCCGCTCAATGTGTGAGCCATTCTGGCGGCTAAGGATAGCGATAATTTTGAAGAACTGTCACTAGCTGCGGATCGAGTAACTAGCGGCGCCACCTCAGACGTAGAATGCATTCAAAATAGTTCAACGTCACACTTAACACCAGAGCATGAGCAATTAGCAAAAAATATTGCAGAGATAGGAGCAGAGCTTAGCCAAATTCAAGCGCCTTCAAGACAAAGCGTCACTTCTACGTGAAGTTAGCGCCACTCATCATACCAGCTGGCTACTCCGTCCAAGGTGAGTCAAATTTGTTTCTGCCACCAACGATTCGGCGCCAAAGCAAAGTATTGCAGACCACCACGTGTATTCTTCAAGCGGCAGGCGGGAAACGGATCGAGTCGCTAGCCTAACAGGCGACAGTTAGTGGCATACCCAAAAGTCGCCTCGAAATTATTGACAGTAGAATAAAGCTGAGATTCCTCACTGATACGGGAGTGGACATTTTTGTCGTTCCAGTATCCCGGAAGAACCTCGCTCATGCGTCGTCAGCCTTCAAGTTATTTGCAGCGACGGAATCACCATCGACATGTACGGTGACTGAGCTCTAACCCTCTCCTTGGGTCTATCACGAGTTTTCCAGTGGCGATTCACCGTGGCCAAAGTATCACGACTTTTGCTAGGCGCATTTTCGGCATTTTGGGCTGGTGGTAGATCTCAAAAATGGCAAATCATCAGATCTCAGTAAGAACGCCTCTGCTAAAGGAAAAGTCAAGGAATACAGCCAAAAAGAGCTTTCTACCGTGAATGCAACTTTAACGAAGTCACTCCTCAGAGAGCTTCCGGGACTCACTAACCCTGCAGTAGCTGCACATGCTCAGGTTCATGGCACGGAGCATTATATTACAACGACAGGCCCCCCAGTGGCAGACCAGGCTCGGTGATTAAATCAGGAAATGCTACAAGTGGCTTACAAATATATTGTCCATGCCAACATCATCATCTATGATGGCCAAAGTCGGGCATTAGCTTTCAGGATTAATCCTCTCCAACCACCATGGTTTTGCACCTTTGTCCGTCAGTTGATTACTGTTAGCAAGGATCTGCTGTCTGCTTCTATTTTTTCTTCCCATCATAGTCTCCGCCTTTCCACTGGACGTCTACCCTGTGCTCTACCCTTTAAAGTTCAATCGTTCTTTCTAGATGACCCGCTCATCACAACTCACGTAACTTAATGCAAGAGGAAACTGGTGGATTTACAAAAAGTTCAAACAACTCATCGTCGTAACTTAGTCTCCACTTTGTTCCTCGTTTCACTGGGCCGTCGATTTTTCCGAGCACTTTCATCCAAATATATCGACTGCCTTCTTGGAGTTGCTCCTCAGGGTTTGACTTGTAATTTGTAAATACGGAGTTTATTTTTCCTGTATACAACTTCGGACTTTAGTATGCGAAGTACGGAGTAATAGGCTTTATTTGCGGTGATTATGTGATGTCCAATCTCATCCTTGTTGGCGCCTCTTCTATTCACGTTGGCTCCACAACTTAATGCAACTGAGAATCTGTCGACCATCCAAAAGTGCATGGGGCAGTCCTCTGCATCTGGTATGTAAAGCCAAGGGAGACTGATGGAAGTGCGGAGACTACCGGGCGCTCAGCGAATGCACTGTTCCGGATCGATATCCAATGGGATTTCCGCAAGATTGTGCTGCCACCTTACATGACATGAAGGTCTTCACTGTAATCGATCTATAGAAAGCATTTCATCAAATTCCAGTAGAGCTAAGTGATGTCCCAAAGAGGGCGATTATCATGCTGTTTGGACTATACAAGTTCGTCTACTTGATCATTGGCCTACGCTATGCGGGCTAGATATTCCAGCGCTTTATGCAGGAAGCGCTAAGGGGATTCGCCAGTGTATTCGCCTTCATAGATTACATATTAGGAATCTCTTTGGACCAGCAGACTCACCAATAGCAAGTGTCGGAGGCGTTGGACCGTCTGCGCTAATATGGACTCTCGATCAACATAGGCATGTGCCAGTTTGGACTAGATGAAGTGCAATTTTAGGGTTATACATTTCATCTGGTGGATTGAAACCTTTACTTGAGAAGCTACAAGGCATATCCGCGATTTCGAAGCCCAGAACAGCCTTGCAGCTAAAGTCATTCCTTGGAATGATTGACTTCTATAGACGATTGCTGCCACACGCTGCCCAAAACCAACGTCAGCTGCAACAGCTAACACAAGAAAACAGATGACATGGTAAAATGGAGCTTAAGTGGACTAACGAGATAGCAGCATTCAAGAGGTGCAAGTCAGAATTGAACAGGGTTGCATAGTTCGTGCATCCTGATCCAGTGGCTACAAAGTATTTTACTGTGGATGCCTCAGACGCTGGACTTGGAGCTAAACAAGACAACGAGTACTGGCACGGAACCTTTGGAATTTTTCTCACGCAATCTGAACAACGCTCAGCGACGCTACAGAACATATGATCGGGAATAACTAGCTATTCACTTAGCCATCAAACACTTTCACTACATGTTGGAAGGCAGAGTCTTCACAGACTTTTCTGACCACAAGCCATTGCAGTTTGCGTTCGAGAGTGACTCGGAAAAGCGCCACGAAGGCGACAATGTCAACTTGACTTCATTTCTCAGTTCAATGTTGAGATCCGCCACATTCCGGGCCGGAATGATTACATCGTGGATTACTTGTCTCGGGTAAGTGCGTCCACCAAGATCGACCTCTTTTTGCTTGCATTGGCTCAACAAAAAGAGTCCGATCTTCACTGAGCTGACCCGTATTCTAGGAATTAACTACCTGTGGATCACCCCCTATCATCCTACCGCCAACGGAATGATCGAAACATGGGATAGCACTGTCAAAGCTGCCATCTACTGCCACGATACAGTTGAATAGACGAAAGTGCTTCCTCTTGTGTTCCTAGGCCTGCATGCCGTATTAAAGGAAGACATCAATGTTACATCTGCAGACATAATCTACGGGACCAGCTTACGGTTTCCCGAGAAAGTCTTACCGCATCGCAGCCAAGTGTCAACGAAACGGACATTCTGCGCGATCTCAGGTCACATATGACAAAACTGCAACCTCAAGACACCGCGCATCACACCACCACCCTGACATTAGGCAGCAGTACGCACGTTTTCATACGTAACGACAAAGTTAAATCATCGCTCACACAAATATTTCAACGTAAACATCAGTGGACATCCTGCTTTTTCGGTTGACAGGCTCAAACCCGCATTCCTCACACAGCAATCTGCTACGACGGCGAGGCCCCTCACCAACGAACCGAGAAGAACCACGCGCAGTGGGCGCTAGGTCTGGCCTGCCGTACGATTCGAATGATAGTATCGTGGCGAAGCCACTGCAGGGAGAGTAATGTAGCGACAACACTAGCGTTGCAACATTGTCCACAATCAATACAACGGCGTTGTGTTCAACCAACGCAGCAATTTTCTCGGTTGATTGTACTTGAGTTGCAATGTTGATCTCAAGCGAGTATCACTAGCGTTGCAACTTTGTCCGCGGTCAATACAACGTTGTGTTCAACCAACGCAGTCATTTTCTTGGTCGATTGTACTTGAGTTGCAACGTTGATCTCAGGTACGTAATGTGTCACATGATAAGAACTCCGCTTGCCATGTCTGGTGGTCATGCGTGTGCGTGGTCAGCAGTTCATGGTATGAGTGGGATGTTCAGCCGGCGATAAACAATAAGTCCAAGTAAGAAGAAGTCAGTGCAGTTCATCGTTAGCGACAAAGACCTTCAACAAATTTTTCTAGCTGACCATATTGATAGTGCACTAGGCAATAGATTAACTGAATAATAACATAATAAATAGACGTAATAGACACTTATATCGCGTTTGAATCTGAGGGCCATAATTCGTTGGCCAATTTGGTTAGCTTCAGATTCTAGGCGCAAAAATGTTCCTTTGGCATATGAGATTGAACGTGCCATAAGACTGACGTCAACATTAATCTATATCGGATGACACTCGCTCAAAATCTACTCGAGCAGTTTGCAAGAGACAGTCAAGTTAACTTACTTATGCTCAATGAGCAACACGATAGCCGAAGCTCCTCAACATATTATCCTGAAGAATCTAGTACCATCACCATTTGAGCTTGGAAGGACGGTTTCATGTATGTTCTGTGTTTAAAAACTATATTCTTTGGTGTGTACCTACCGATAACCGATGTAATGTTTCCAAGTCAATCTTAATGGATTGAAGGACGCTATCTTAAATACAGGTAGACACTAATACTAAAGCGATCGAATGAGGCATACCTCAAACTGATCCGCAGGGAAAACGAGTCCTAGAAATGACAGCCAGGACAGGACTTTTCGTACCAAACACTGGCGATATGCCAATTTTGCAACGTGTGAGTTTTGAAGTAACCATACCGACATGACATTCCCCTCGGAATCCCTCGTGCAGAAGGTATACAATCGGGGAGTATTAAAAGACTACTCCGCCAATGATCATCAGTACATCTTGCTTTAGATCCGTGATGCTGTCTCCTGACGACCATGCAATCGACCTTATATTATTCGATAGAACATTAGGAGGATGGAAGATACTCACGACAGGTGCAGTGCAGTGGACAGAAAACCTAGAAGCTCAAGATTTTATTAACTTAACTATGAGCATCATCACGTCTGCTTGCATCTGGGGGCATACACCGTTAGAAACTACGACACGGCAAACCTTTAGTGCACTAGTGTTTGACCAAAATCATTGAAAAGCAAAGCAAGCCTCACAAGTTTTGACGTAAATTTAACGGATACAAAAACGCAACAAAGCATACAACCAGTTAGTAGCATATAAGTTGGCCAAGAAATTCTATTGCGAAATGATTTATAACAAAAAAACTCGCTGCCGGTAAGATCTAATAGACAATGTAAAAAGGGTCCATGGTGCTTTGGCTACAAGCTAATTATGCAGATGCTTCGCGCCTTAAGCAAGCTCTGCATATGTGAAGCAGAACAGATGGACAAGATAATGCGGCCACATTTAACTGCCCATCCTATCCATGTAGACACTACCCACGGTGAAATAGCAGTCAAATGCCCGCTCTTCACGCGAATGAAACTGGAATAGGCAGTCCTATCATTAAAACCAAGGAAAGCTCTAGGTTCAGATGGCGTCTCAGCTGAGGTATTGTGGCTCATGCTTGATCACTGCGCTGACTTTAGTTCATTCAACGCTTGCCTGTGCGAAGGGTTTTCCCCGAAACATTGGAAGGTAGCGAGGTTTATACTGATCAACAAGTGGAGGGTCTCCATCTGCAGATCGCGCGTTTTGCATGCTAGACATGGCTGGGAGAGCATTACAGAAACTTATCAAAGTAAGACTCACTGACGCTATTCGTCCTACTAGAGACCTATCTCGTTAGCAGAACAGCTTAAGAGTAGGATGATCTACCATTAATGCAATAGCAGATGTGATAAGTGCGGTCCAAAAGGCGGATGTACAGAACCGTACTGAGGGAAGGGTAGTTTTGTTGACGATACTTGATGTTCGAAACACCTTCAACCCTTTTCAAGTTCCAGAATATCTTATGCACTTTTTGAGGGACTTTCTGAAGGACCGAAACCTGCTTTATGATGCGATGCAGAGTGAATGAAGGGTATAGGCTACATAGGCTGTTGCTAAAAGATATATCTTTGGTTCAGATCTATGGGACATATCGTATGCTGGGCTACTAAGACTAGAGCTACCGGATGAGTTGTGCCTGATCAGCTACGTGGATGATGTTGTGACATTAGTTGGTGAACGCACCTTCAAACAGGTGCAACTTAGACTAGGAGTGCTAATGTGTAGGGGTAAGAGACTGGATAACTGCTTACGGATTCAGTACAGCATTAGAAAAAATCAAAATGGTCATCCTGACAAGAAAAAAAATCACCAGAATAGGGAGTTCAGTATTGAAAACGTACTGATTGAATTGAAACCATCACTAAGATATCTGGGGTTACTGATCGACACCAAGATGAGTATTTCTGAACAACCCAGGACAACGACTGATTAAGCTGCGTCAGGCGTATTGGCTCTTGGTCGATTTATGGGCAACGTTGGGGGATCCAACCGAGCAAGAAAATTACTCTTGATCCGTATTGTCAGTACTGCTGTACGGAGCAAGTTGACGCTCTCAGCAGGGACCTATACCGAAAGCACTTAGCACAGGTATAGGGATTGCATTCTCATATTCGAAGATTGCATTCTCATATTCGACATTCTCTGGTTTGGCGGTGCTAGTCATCGCAGCGTGATACCTATCGCCCTCCTTGCTAGGTAGTGCCTCAAGACACAAGGGAAACAGTTGCCCGCAAGACGAGACAATGCTCACTCAATTATTGGCACTAGCCCTGGGTGAAGAGCGTGAAAGAAGTAGCTCAATCGAATGTCCGGTGAGTCTGACTTTTACATGACCCAGCTCTTAAGCAGGCATGGATGTTTTCAGTCTTATTTGCACAAGATTGGTCCCGGTACCCCGACTGTAGGTTTTGCGCCAGAGAGGAAGACGATGCCTACCACACATTTTTTTTATGTAAAAGATGAGACAGGATGCGCTAAGGTCTCTACAGGATAACAGGAGATTTCTCCCTGGATAGTCTAATCCGAGAGATGCATGGATCGGTTAACAGATGGAACTATGAGGCACATTATGATCCGATAGTCCTAAAAGATAAAAAGGACTCATAGCAGCTGGGAACGTTAGGATTGGGGATCATCTTACTAAGAATCCCTCTTCCTCTCTCACCTTCCGCTCGAGGATAGATCCCCACGGCTCACGGCTTAGCAAAATAAGGATTAGTGTGAAGTACAGTGTCAAACGCTTCCAGGCTGGTTTTCAGGTTAACAGGGGAAGTTTTCGCTAAGAAGTCGAAAAGTCTTAGGCATTTGGGAGTCTCACACTCAGGATATAAGCGGCCTTCACTTCCTAACCACAAAAAGAAGAACTCTGTGCAGACCTTAGCTAGTCGGCATTGGCTATAAACTGGGGATTTAAGACCTTCCCCCACTTCAAACATTCTGTGAATCCAGTAAGTGCAGTGGCCATTTTATGCGTTTCAAATAATGAAATAATGAACAATTCACTTAACTAAAAAAATATTCGATTTTAAAACCTGTAGGTGATTTTAAAACCGGTAGGTGATGTAGGCTTAACGAAATGATTAGTAATATACTCATTCCTTATAAACTTAACAAAGTGCATCACATATTCATCATAGCTTAATTAAATTCTGATTATTCTCAGCTTTTGTCCTCTTAAAAAACATCTGATCCAAATAAGTGATGTAATTAACCATTGAACAGAACAATCAATATGATATCCATTTTGTAATCATCTACTAGACACCATCTGCCAGTCTCACTTGATTGCCTATTTTATCATTACCCATGAAAGTTTCACATGCCTATCAGCTCAATATCAGGCATGGAACGCGAGCAGAATCCTTACTCCATTAACTCGTACTACAAAATCTGTTCATTTTTAACATTCCCACGCATCACCGAGCAGATAGCGAAATTTTCGTGCAAATGAGGTCAAACGTATAAGCTCCGCTACCGTTCTTGATTCAAGATTTTAATCCATGCGGAATTGAATTTTCCGCTTAAGTTAAAATCAATATGTTTTCATCCAACATAGCACTACCGAATCCAAGTACCATCGAGCGATCAAGGATTTCGCCGAAATATATCGTCAGTTGGCCAACTGAGCTATTCAGTTCCCATTATCCAGTAGTTTTTCCCTTTTCAGTAATGTGATGAAAGGGGGAAAACATGCAGTTTAGACTCAAGAGGTTGGAACGTGGCAAAGCTTCGAGTCTTCCGAAAAGGCTAAGCATGCGGAAAATTGATAACGACATCCATTGCACTGATTCGTTCACGTATCGTTTGAAAACGATTAATTTTCATTAGATTGCTGTCAAGAAAAGTTCTACTGGATTAGAAAATGGGATCAGGCGTTTATTCAAGAATGGCGTAAATACACGTTGCGAAATAGAAAGAAGTTTTCCCAAGTTCATGCTAAACAAAATTTATGCATTCGTCGGGGTACTAGGGAATATTCTAACAAGGACTCTTTCCAATTGGGAATTACTTAATGCAACGTGATATCGAGAATTCCCAAGCAGGATTAATGGCATTGCATCTTCCGCTTTTCCAAGTGTGATTACATGAAGCGACGCTAAAGTAAGGAAGAAAATGTTGCCATATTGGTCAAAAGGACTCGTCGTTGGTGGCATGTGGTCACACTCTGTACGTTCATCAAAAGGTCTTAATTTATAAATCACATTCAGCTCATGAATTTTAAATTGGTAGAGCATAATTTAAGAATCTTCGGAATTAGTTTACTTTTCTACGGATTCATTCCTGAACGTGTTTTGCATAGATAATGAATTCAGTTCAATTTATCTGCATCTGTACGGAAGGTATAGTCTGCCATTAGAGTCTCCTAACCTTATGGTGATGTCCTTGCTTCCACGCCAATATCGACGTTCGACGGCAATATCAAATTTAATATTCATTTTCGATAACACGAACGACATACAACTCCCATCAATAAAACATCTAAAAGTCACGTCTTGCTGCGGGAGAACGAGGATTTTGCAGAGTTGGGTTGTAAGCATGCTAGTTCGGTTTCAGATTTATCTACCGATATGTTCACCTTGCTCTAACAGGATACATTAGTGGAATGTTGTCGAGGAACTATGGTAGAGGTATAATGTCAAATATCTAGTTCACACCTGACTGCTTCTAAGGAGATTTATTTTTATGAAGGTGATTTGTAAGAAGAAAATGATTTCCTGAGGCGGGATTCACAAGATTAGTTGATTTTGAAAAAAAATAGTGACACAAAGGACCAAGACTATGCTTCGTTAAGTTTTTCTATACGGTAATGAAATGCTATTTGTGTTGCAGACATTATTGCAAAAAATTGTTTTTTGTAGCTAAGAATTGATGATTATTTATGTTCTGAGTAAAAGACTGCCACACTACACATGAAAGACCTCCACTGTCAATTTGAGAACTTAATCTGGAACTTCTTGGTTATTACTTTAGGCTGGACCTCAATTTTCTTGGCCTAGATTCACTATCAAGTTACCTGAATACTTTTCCACGCGGGAAGAGGGAGCGACGAAAAGAAAGGTGGAAAGAAGCACCTCCACCGTCAACAACCCAAGCATGCAAGTAAACTTTTTTCCAACCAGTAGCACCACTCGAATATAATGTGCCACATAGCCACATTTTCCCTCCGGTGTAAGCATCTCTACAATCAAACTATCTAATTACGTCACAGAGTTCACCGCGTTGTCTGCCGTATCTTTAGCATGGGGAACAGGCACCATCTACCTCTGCTACGCGACACTCTAAATTGAAAGACAGTTAAATTCCTATGCTGCGTTGTTAAGCTTAGTAATCGAGCAATCGCCTAAGCAAACTGCTCGAAAACCACCATATAGCTGATCCAATTTTGATTATAAATTAAAAAAAAAATTATTTAAGTTTACAATTAAAATTTGGACACGGCAACACCTTTATAACGCAGTTTATCCACAAATTGCATTACCGCAATGCAATCCCCATTGGATGGATGAGTGGGCTCGTGAAACGCCGTTGCGGCATGTACGGTGGCTGTTCGCAATAGGTGAGCAGATCTGCTTGGGACGATCCGGAGAGTTTGTTACGGATCGCCACAGAGGGAACACGTGCGAGAACTGCGATCAATTAAAAGTTAGAGATCAATTAAAAGCTAGAATTTTGAGATCGGTCGGGAGAGGTATTTTTCTGATCGCCACATGTAGCGGACGTCCACAAGGATCGTGCCAGCGACCGGGAATTCAAACGCGAAAAAAGTGAGCGCAGTACGCTTGAGTAGTACGCGGAACTATCAAGACGAGATCTTTCGCGGATACTTTTGATCCGGCTTGAGTTCATCGTCGCCGTAAATGATGATATTGTCGAATTTTCCAACTTTGCAAATTAATAGTCAAAAATTTCTTCTGATATGCATTCTCAATAATGGTGCAATCGCTCAAATCTATAAGATTCAAGTAATCCATATGGTGAAGTGCGGAAATAAACATACGGAAAGACTTACGGATCTTTAGTGCAGTGATTAAACAGCCATCTGAACTACAGAAATTCCCCGCATAGCAGCCAAACCCAACGGATAAAGAAAACTTAGATTTGCGCCATTTGAGAAAAGGAACATATAGATTTGAGGAAAACCTATACAAAGGCTGGAAAAAAAGATAGAGCAAAGAAACATGTTGCATAGACTGCAAAGCTTTTGGGCAGTTCAAACTAAACAGGACTTGCTACAACTTCAAAAGTGTTACTTCAAAACTAAAAGATTCGCCCACATTACTCCCCCATCATACTTTTCATCAAATACAGCGTCGAAGAGCTATTATGAACGAGCGAGTGGAACTCCCGCCTACCGTTTAGCGCTAAGCGACAGCCAATGACACCAATGTACAATACGGCAGATAAACAACACCATGATAGCCATGTACGTTGCGGCCAATATGCCGCTGTGAAGCTTCAACATATGGATGACGCGTACACGGCAGCGATTAACCACAAGCGAGAAGCTCTTTGTATAAGCAAGCTAATGGATTAGCGGTCATGTAAAAGCTTTCACCAGCCAACTGAGAGCTGCGGCGAATATGGGGGCGAAAAGCTTTCTTCGCTCATATGCAAAGTATTTCCCCCAAAGCTGGCTACGATATTATCGTAAATATTGCAGAATGGCTCTCATCATCTACAAATTGATAAGGTGAAGCGGGGAGGAGAAGTTTCCAGTAAATGAGAACTTAGTTCTCAGCGATTTTAGCGGCAAACTAGATCAAAAGCTCGTTTCGCGACCATTTATAAACAATTTCTGGAGTACATTCAGTCAGTCGGTATTCAAGTCCAAAAGGGAACGTGCTGCTACCCAGTAGTTTAACCGTACGTGCAATAACGCGATTCAAGTTCGAGTTCGTAGTGCTGTCCAGTATTCGACAAAATGGTGAGGGGTAAGGCGTTGGTTTGTGCCGCGGTCCTCGATCAGCCTTTTGGCGTTTTACGCCGTATAGCCACCCCGATCCATTAGCTCGTCCAGATGTTACCCTCTTCAGGCTGGCTGATAGTAGATAAATCCAGTTGTAAACTAAGTTAAAATAAATTCTGTTGTGATGTAAATGTTTTAAAAAGATGAACAATAAAATAAAAGCAATTCTTTAAAATTTACTCTTGTCTTTGTTGATTCGGTTTAAATGGACAGAGTAGCAGGTATGTGGTGTTACAGCGAGTTCTCTCTCTGGGAGCCTTGATGATGTATATAGGATACACATCAAATGAGCTCCCAGTTCATACCAGTATACATAGGGTATACTGGTTGGTAACAGAGCCATAAAAGATGTAAAATTATTTTCGAATATATCCAGTGGACCAAGCAGAAGGAACATCAAACTGAGCTTTTTAGCTGAGGAAAAGAGACTTCAAGAAGTGAGTGTGTAACGAACGTTCGTTGGTCTCTGTAAAGTGTACGCTTATTTACTTGCAGCAGGCACGCTGAATAGAAGAAATTACTCCAGCTATCATGTAGCTAAATGCCAAAGCATTTATTCAAAGTTCCTCTGAAAGTATTTTCCGCAAAATATCACCCGAAGTCTAATTTAGATGAGTACGGCATAATACTAAATATCAATAACATTTTAAAAAGCCTTCATCCGTCCATTTAAACATTTTAAGCCACCAATAAACTATTTATGTAGCATTCATTGAACATAAACGTCACCATTAACTCAAATTACACTCGGCCGAACTAAAGCAAAAGCATTGGCTCGTGCCACTATGCGCAGATGTACACATTCTGCTATTGTTTTGGTTGAACATGTTAATAAATCAAGCGACCAGAGACTCTCTCCGTACGATGAGTGATGGGATACCTGAGACGTATCGTCGTTTTGCTCCCAATGTATTTTGCCCTTTAAGAAACTTGCATATGAACTCTAATAGAGAATCACGGTGAAGAAGATGTTAACAGACAAACAAATTGTTACGGAAAGTGTTAGGTTGAACTTGGACTTGCATATGAATTTTCTTAGAGAATTACGAAAAAGTAAATTCTTCACGCGTTTTTTTAAGAATAGTTTTTAGGGAAGTCATATTTTGAGTGGATTTAGATAGTAAGGAATTATTAAAATTATGCAAACGTAATCAAGAAAATTAGTATAAATAACATAGTACAGGTAGTTGTAAGAAAAGTGGCAGTTCTTTATTGGGTACTCTGGCGGATACGCCACTAACACTGATCTGTCAATTCCGGCGTTAACCGCCTTTCCCACATGCGGATCTAGCCGCTCTACAATTAATCCTAGACAACCCTTCAACTATTTATTCCGGCGTTAACCACTTAACTCATATGTGAACCTAGCCGCTTTAAAATTAATTCTAAAACTTTGAATTAAACTCTATTTCAGCGTGAACCCACCTAAATCATATGCGGGTCTAGCTGCTCTACAATTAAACTAGATAACCTCTAACAAACTATTATTTTTATAATGACAGATTTGCACCCCCCAAGGAATGGGTGGTTTCGATTAGATGTGGAAGACTCTCAGGCCTAGGACTACCCTACCCGAAGCAAACGTGCACGGTCTCGCTCCCGCCAACGTTCCAGAATATAGAGCAGCATTTCAACCAACCACCAAACCCAAGGAAACAAAAAGAAATACCGAAGTTAAGCCCCAATATCTACCTGGACCACGTGCGCTAACAATAGCGGAGTATCAGCATCGGCGGCAGAAGCGGCCCCACCCTCCATCGCCTCAGCCTGAACCCCTGAGGCAACAGCGTGGAGGGAAAGTTTTGAAGTGGTGCCAGGCCCTAGGCATACGTTACCAAGAGTACAGCACGATTGGCGACGTTCAACGAAAGAAGGAGCTTCAGGACCAGATTTCGAAATTGAAAGAAGCCAGCAAAATTATCTCCACTGTCCCGAAGTCATGATACACTTTATATAAAATGTCATTTTTAAAATATATACATATATACATTTAATAAATAATTAAATTCTTAACTCCCCAAGTTGTTTTTACTGGATTAAAGTAATGGTAGAGGCACAGGATATAGGTAAGTGTAAGGGCGACACAAGTGATTCCATACAACCCATGCAAAGCATCGCAGGGTCGTAACACATTCGTGGCTGAGTTTTAATAACCTGCTTCTGATCGGCTCAGTTGCATATTCACGATACGTGTGCTTTATTTGAGATGCCGCAGTATGTGGGCCGTGATGTTTCCTCAGAAATTTGTTAACGGTATCTAACAAATAATTTTATTTCAACGAGGCTACTTGGAAGGAAGAGGTGGATGATCAAATGTTCAAATGAGAAAAGATTGCAAGATTTTTGGCGGCGTGAGTGAAGTGAAAATTAAGCATAACGCAAAATAGTAATAATTTCTTAGAATGAATTAGGGCTAAATGAATCTTACGTGGACGACGACCAAGTACAGAAATGGGGCGTTGTGATTCGAACTTCGAGCGAAAAATTTATCTTCCTATGTACCTCGTGCGATTGCCAGTATTTAGATGTTCAAATTTTTGGTGATCACTTTCACGATGGGTTTTTGTGGAAACGAAGTTGACGAGTGGTGCGCTGTTAGATTAGGCTTAGACAAGGAAAATATTGTCATTTAGAAAAAAACGCATTAAAAACGACCTACGTAAATTTTATTATCGCTATTCGGTTAGTTTTCCCGCTAAGTCATTCCTTTTCGTTATTTGCGAACGTAAAAAGCATTTAGTCAGAACCGTTGAAGAAAGTTTGTGAAACGCAAAAATCAATGCCAAACGAGTGGAGCCAATCAATTCCCTATCCACAAAACTAGGCGACAAGCTGCAGTATAAAAACTTTAGAGACATATCACTACTTTGTACGGTGTACAAAATATTTTCGAAGATTTTAAAAAATAAAATCAGATCATACGCCAACAGTATTATTGGGAAGTATCAAGGTATCGACATGTCAGGAATACTCTTGGAGGCTAGCATTCTTTGAAGAGCGTCGCCCCCACGGACCCGTGGATATGTAGGTCACCATGAGGTTCCTCCGGGGGTGACAGATAACGACTCTGACTGAACCTGGACAACGCTTTGGACAACGAACTGGAATTGATGCTTCGTGCGTGAACAGCTCCGATTCAACCATCATACCATCTACCGGGCAGGCCTTAAAGTACGTTTGAAGTTTGCACCATTGGGTTTGTGATGTAGGTTCGGTTGAGACGGACTGCCGATTAGCGCTGATCTGGCTTTGAGAACTTGTGCCCATAAGGGCTTCTGTCAACCCTCGCATTGTTCCTTGTGCTGCAAAGACAACGATGCGACCGAAAAGTTGACTGCACACACAAACGGACAAAGCAGCTCCGAGTAGGGACCCAATTGAACTGGAGCAATTTCAATTGAAAACCCTACACACACATAAAACAAATCCAAAAAAAGTCATGAAAAATATCGCAACCAGCGGCAGCACCTACGTGAGTGATTTGCTCCAATTTAACTATTATACCATTTTCCTCCGGGTAAAACTTTGGCAAGCCTCGGAGTACGTTCGGTGTTTGCACCGTTGCGTTGGTGATGTAGGTTTGGTTGAGACGGACTGCCAATTAGCATTGGGTTGGCTATGAGCGGGGAGCGGTACTAACGACGATAAAAATGACGATGAGTGCAATGACAGTAAAGACGGACGAAAAACGGAGATTAGTTAACAGTCTTGTCCAGAATGAGATTCCTGCGGCACTTGGGCGCTGTAAAAAAATTATGTCAATGCCAAAACATCCTTAAAAAGAAGAGCTTGAAATTCTGCACGACGCACTAGATTTTTGAAAGGTGGGAAAAATATCAAGAGCATCGAGAATACGATCGTTACTGCTGCGATCGCTACCAAAGCAATCGAAGCAAAGGTCTTAAATCCCGAAATAATAACGAACCATTCTGAAGTCCACAAAGTTGTTACGACAGGAAAGGAAACGAGTGACCAAAAATAGTGCAGTTGTGTGATTTCACACCGTCATAAATGCAGCTAAAGTACTGTACTCGAAAACGTAAGCCGATAACCTCTCCCTAGAAAGTGTAATAAACATAAGCAGTCGAGCAGCCCCGTGGTGATCAAGAGTGGCTGCTCTTGAACAGATAAGGTGGTCACCCCGTCGAAACTGCTTAGTTTGTTGTTTTACTAGTTTAAAGTGAACTACATCCGTCAAGTTTCCATCCTTTTGGCAGAGATGATCGGTTCACTTCAGCGACTTTAACATCTTTATGTTTCACATTTCCCCTTGTAATGCAACGACTTTACTTTGGAGAAAGTAAAGGTTGCTTTTTTGTAAAATGTTTGCGTTTGTCTCAAGTCCCCATGTCCACTAACTTTAACGAGAAAAAAAAAAGTTGAATTATTGCAGAGTAGCTTAATTGGCACCTAATATAACATTTTTAAAGATAATAAAAATTGACCGGTACGTCTCGTAGAGTAGCATACGCGTTATAAGTATTTCGTAGTGTAGCTTCGTGGCTCGACAAGAACCCGCCTCATATAATCCCGCAAATGCTAGTCGTCAAGCACGCGTACGCGGTCGTTAAGCGAAGCTAGTCAGCTGAGCTCGGTGTTGTTTATAGCTCGCTGACACTTGTGTCAGACCATCGGCACTTGTATCCTACACGGATTTTTGAAAAAAAGTAAATCATTAGAAAAGGAGGTCACAAAGTAAAATTTTTGTTCAGGGACATCAAAAAGAAAGAATAATACAAAAAGCGGGAGACGTTTTGAAAAGAATAAAATCAGCATGTGACTCGCCAAAAATCAAAAAACGTGCTCTTTGAACTAGAGGAGCTCCTAGACCATATAGGGCGGTCCCAAAGGAGCTAGGCCAAAGAAGAGCAGAAAGCTGAAGAAGTGCTGAGGCCCAAACCTAAGGGGCACGCGCAGATAGCTCTACCATCAAACATCAATAAATGAGTGGCATCTAGCCCAATCAAAGGAGGTCGGGATAAAAGGAGGAAGGAGAAGGCACTTGATTGACGTGGAACATCAGATCAGAGTTACATACAGTGCTGAAAAAGGAGCGAAGAAAGCCGAAAAGTTCTAGAAAATAACGAGCAACAAGAATGGCGACGAAGACTTTGGCTTCAGACAGTGCTCATAAAACTTCAAGATGGCTGATCTTACGCAGAAGTGTTGCGGAACATCAGGAAAAGCAATGTCCAAACCACCAACACTGCTTTTAAAGCAGTGCGACCAACCCGGTCGCACCACATACTGGTCGAATTCAAAGCAGAGGCCGACAATAATGAAGCATTCTTGGACACAGCAAAAAATGTCCCCCGGAAAAGCGGAAACTTAGCCTCGCTTGAGCCGATAGTAATGGTCGAAATAAGCTATATTGAATACGCTAGGGGCCTGGCCGAGGTAGAAGAGGCCATCAGGGGTGGAGAAAAGGACAACGAAGAAATTTTGAAAAAGGGTAAATTAAGAATAGAGCGAGTCATCTGCAGGATACTGTCTTCACTGTATCTTCTGTAGTGCTTCAAATGCCTTGGCTATGGTCATACCGTAAAAGAATACAAAGGACCCCATAGAAGTTCCCTATGCTACAAATGCGGTGAAATAGGACACAAAAGAAAAGAGTGCACGAAGAAGGCACACTGTATCCTTTGGAAGGATCCTGATCCAAGAGTGGCTTGGGCCAGTTTTTCAGGAAGTCCTAGTCAAGCCAAAATAAGAACTTAGATGAACCGTATCCTGCAGGTAAACCGTCGAAAACATTGTGGGTATTATCCCATATTCAGCGCTTTCAAACTATCCTTAATTTGTTTTAAATCCATTAAACGCTTTTTGTTTTTCTTTTTGACATATCTATATATTTCGAGAGTAAAGTGCTCCTTTCGACAGTGTCAATTATTTAAAATAACTGAAAATAAAACAAATTCAGGATAGACCGTCGAAAAGCTACTGGAGCAGTTTGCGAGGGACATGAAAGCCGATGTTTTGCTGTTGAGTGAGCCAAACCACCATAAAAGTTCTGCATCACGGTAATTTGATAAAAGTGGTACTGCTGTCATCTGGGTTCGGAACAGTGATTTCCATGCGAAAGGTTATTGACGAGGGAATGGTTTCGTATAGCTTAGGTGCTCAGAAACCATATTTTTATGCCGAGCAAACCGACATCATCTTTTCAAGCCAAGCTTAAAGGTTTGGAGGGTGCTGTCTTGAGCACAGATAACAACATGCTGGTTGGCAGAGACTTCAATGCTAAAGCAATAGAATGACACATGCCTGAAACAGATTTGCGGGGAAAATGAAACTTGAAAATGGCAGCCATGATGGCGCTCAGTACTAAACACTGAAAGTACGCCAACTTTCCATCATATTGGCTGTGAAGCAACTATAACAGATGTGGCATTCACCTCAAAGTATTTAGTACGGAGGGTAAATAATCAGAGAATATTACGGTACTACTCAGCCAGTGATCATCAGTAAATTCTTCTTAAGATCCGTGGTGTCTTCTCCCGATGTTCATCGTCTTGACCTTCTACAATTGGGTGGAATATCGGGAGAGTGGACGTTGAGAAGTTCATCGAGATGCTCACGGCAGGTGCTCCGCTTTGGAGTGATTCGCAGGAGATAGAAGAACTCGCAGCTTTAGACATGGTGAACTCAACTATGAGCATCATCCTAACTACTTGCAGTGCTTCTATGTCCCATCAAAAACCTCCGTTCGGCAAGCTTATGTACTTGTGGTCGATTGAAATCACCGAAAAGCGAAAGGAGTGTCGCAAAGTTTTGGCGTGAGGCTCAACGGTTGCGGAACCTTGACCAGGCATGCAACCGAGTAGCAGCACATAAGTCGCCCAGGAAATGCTTTCGCAAACTAATTAACAGCAGCAAGGCTAGCTGCTGGAAAGATCTAGTGGTTAATGTGAACAAGGATCCGTGGGGCTTGGGCTATAACATAGTTATGCGGAAACTTGTGCCTTGCATATGTGAAACGGTTAGGATGGATGAAATAGTGTGGGAATTTTTTCGCGCCTATCCCATCCGTGTTGACACTGCCCACGGTGAAACGACAATCGATAGCCCACTCTTCACACAGCCGGAAATTGAAAAGGCTGTCCAATCATTGTAAGCAAAGAAGGCTCATTGCCCAGATGATCCTCCAGCTGAAGTGTTGAAATTTGCCAGACATTCTGGTAATTTAAAAACCGTACCGTGTTCCCATCCCTAAACAGAAAATAGTCGAAGGCATCGTGAACGAGCCACTGCAACTCGACATAATACGCCTGTCGATGTCGCTGTATGCTACACCTATTGGCTTGGTGCGGAAGCAGAATGGCGAAAACAGATTCTGTGTTATCTTCCGTGAGCTAAACGCGGTTACTCAAAAAGAACCATGCTCCATGCTTGTATTCGGCAACATTTTGTCAACATTGGCGGGGAAAAACTACTTCACAATGTTTGGCATGATGTCTAGTTATTACCAGTTGGAGATTGCGGAGGAGGCCTAACAGTACACGGCGTTCATAACTCAACTGAATGCCATTTGGACTTAGAAATGCCCCGAGCAATTTTCAACGACTTATGGCGAGGCTCATAGTATCGATGAATGGCTATGTGGACAAGGTCATCATTCTGTCTGAGACTGCCGATGAGGGGCTGAAGTACTTGAAGGAATTCCTAAGTCATAAAACGGGAAGGACTAACGTTGCGCAAGTCCAAGTGCTCATTTTTCCAGAACACAGTGGAGTTCCTTGGACATGAACTAACGGCTGAAGGACTCAGGCCCAGGAAGATAAAAAACATGGCAGTGCAACAATTCCCTAGTCTACAGAATGCTACCGAGGTCAGGCGTTTCCTTGGGCCCTTCGGCTTCTTTAGGAAATTTATTCCAAATAATGCCATCATAGCCGCACTACTAATGCGATTGTTAAAAAAGGATGCACTATTCAACTGGTCGACCGAATGCCAAGAGACACATCAACAGCTGGTGAGGTTGTTGACTGAGGCACCCACCCAAGTCATTTACGACGAGGCATCACAGCATCAGTTGCACACCGATGCGAGCTCCGTAGGTTGCAGAAAAATTAGTCGAGACAGATGAATCCTGTTGCGTATTATAGCCGTCTGTGCAATCTAGTGGAGAGTCAATACCATAGCTACAAACTGGAGGTGGTCGCGATCGTCAACGCGTGTGAACGGTTCCGAATGTACTTGTTGGGAAAAGAGTTCGAAATAGTAACTGATTGCCAAGCCATTGCCAGTCTGAAAGCGACGAAGCATCTCTTTCCGCGAGTGGTGAGATGGTTTTTGAAACTACAAGAGTTCGATTACCGGGTTGTATTTCGTCCCGGGATATAGATGCCTCACGTCGACGAACTGAGTTGAGCGCCTGTAGAGCCACTGACTAAACTGAGCGGAGTAGAGGAATATGTAGGTAGTGTCAACTTTTCGATGGAGGATCAGGTACGCAATCTACAGCGACAAGATTCAGACGTTAAAAACATCATTGACGTTCTCGAGATGAGGGCGGAGTCGGAGCAGCGAGAGCAAATTTGCAAGGAATATGTTATAAAGAACAGCCGTCTCCTCAGAGTTGATGAAGAGGGGGAAAAATGCTCCTTGTTCCGAAGGGCATACGGTGGCGGGGGGCGAAGCTGTATCACGATAATGCCGGACAACCATGTTTCGATGGTACACAGATGCGAATGAAACGAAGTTTTTGGTTCCCTCGAATGCACAACTACATAAAGAACTACATGAAGACATGCAGTGACTGTAGGTATGTGCGAGAGCCGAGAATAAAGGAATGTCAATAACATGGTATGGACATTTTCCGATTATCATCTGAAATAGTCCATATGGATCACTTGGGTAACGAGTATGTGTAATCATGGTAGATGCGTTAACTCGGTACACGGTCATCAATCCAATACTGAAATCGAAACCTGTCACTGAAATCGAAACCTGTTTTCATCAATCCAACACTGAAATCGAAACCTGTCACTGAAATCGAAACCTGTCCTCGGAGCAGTCAATCAGCTGACGATATATTTTAGTCTCCCACGTGTCGTGGTCACCAATCGGGGAACAGTGTTTACCTCGCATATGTTTGAGGATTACTATAATGTCAGTGACATAGCCACCGTAGAATTCAAGGAAGATGAAATGCGGCTACTGAACATGGGTCTTAATTATGCGATAAGGCCAAAAAAGGTCCCGACGGAAGACATAATCGTGGAGATAGAAGCAGATATTAGTACATTGCCGAAAGCACACAAAACGTCTGCGAGAAAGGAGATAGTAAAAGCAATAGTGGGAGCCCAAGGGTCAACGACGAACCCAGAAGCAGCCATCGCCTTCGAATTGAAGAAAAAACCGGCCTATTTCATCAAAGCAGACAAAGGAAACATAGTTGTCATCATGTATAAAGCCAAATACGAGGAAGCTGTTACCATTAAACTAAACAGTGGCAACTTTTTCGAACTTCGTCGAAACCCTCTGGAGGAATCTATCAAACCAGTTGAGAGGACGATCAAAAGCTGCGAGTCACTAATCGGTGAACTGAAAAAGGTGAGAGTGATGAACCCAACTCAACTAAGGATCAAATACTTGCCCAAGATTCACAAGGAAGGAGATAAGATGCGAGAAATAATATCAGCTGTGAACGCTCCAACCCAAAAACTAGCAAGATGTCTGGTGGAGGAATTCTAAAATATGCAACCAATTGAGAGCAACTCCGTCAAAAACACCAAGGGATTCACGGAACAGCTGTTAACATATGGCCCGCCAACAGAAGACGACGTGATGGTATCGTTTGATGTGAAGGCTCTCTTTCCCAGTATTCCAGTGATGGAAACACTTGGCTATATCGAGGAGTGATTACTAAAACAGAACAATTCTATGGCATGGAAGACGAAAACGAGACAATATCTCCAGTTATCGAAGCTGTGTACGACAGAGAACTATTTTACATTCCAGGGTAAACTCTACAAAACTAAAGGAGGAGCAGCTATGGAAAATCCACTATCACCGTTTTTTAGTGAAATGTTTATGACGCAACTGGAGGATGGACTCAAATCGAAGAACTAATTACCGAGATGCTGGATCAGGTATGTGGATGATGTTTTCGCTTACGTCAAGAAAGGAAACCTGCAACAAATATGGATGAAACTGAACAATGCGCACAAAAATATCAATTTTACGGTAGAGGAAGAAAAGGATGGTAAATTTGCTTTCCTGGAGACATTGGTATGAAGAATGAGTGGCGTCATCTGTTTTGAGATCTACAGGAAGGCAACACTTACACAACGGACGATTCCGAATACATCGAACCACATACAACGAGTGAAAGTTTCACCTTATCGAGGCATGATTCACAAGATGTATAATCTATCACTCAATACGGCAGCCAGGGAAAAGGAAATTCAGTATATTCTCGACACTGCGAAGTTGAATGGATTCAGGCCCTCAACGATGAGAGAATTGCGGACAAAATCAGAAAAACTCGGCAAAAGAAAGAATGGTCAACACTCCTCAACCCGGATTCTGAAAAGTGTACTGGAAGGCAGTTACATACGATGAAGGTGTAACAGATCAATTAAGAAGGAGGCTAAAACATCATGAGACCATACGAATAATCGAATCAAGTAGCAAAAATCAGCTGAAAAACATCTTCAGGTAACTAAGGATAAACGGCAACCACACGAAAAATCAGGCATCTACCGGATCGAATGCCCCGACTGTCACGAAGTTTATATTGGACAAACAAGAAGATTAATCAACACCAGGGTGCGAGAACATTTAAGCGAAGCAAGTGCAGCGAGGAAAAAAGGAAGGAAGAATAACTTTAGATCAACCGTAGTGTAGCATATTATAACTCAAGGATACGAAATCACAGTGGATGACGCAACACCACTACGAGAAGCAAGAGATGCGAGAGAACTGAATGCAATGGAAAGTCTCGCCATTTCAAGAGAAAAAGCCGTGCTAATGAACAACGACGCAGGTAATTGTAAATCCTGGCTCTCCAAGCTCATTAGTTAAGTAATTTTCAAATGTAATAAAAGGAATTTGAATGAAGTAAATTTGAATTACCCTCTTTAGGAAACATCCCTCAATGTAATTATGCACTCAGCATATTAGTAGGGTCTTTCGGTTAAGTGAAACAATCGCTGAAGAAGATCGACCGAAAACGATCGAAAATTGATTACGAAAATAAAATTAAACACGCAAAACTAAAAGGTAGGTTTTAATCTTTTTTTATTTTTGACATAACCCAATTAAAACGGCAACTCAAACACTTCGAGCGGATGGTATTGTCGAACGAGTCAACCAGTCGATACTGGCTTACCTTGAAACGTCATGTGCTAAACTGAACACCTGGGATGACAAGCTGCGGCAGCTTCAATGCACGCTGAATACACAAGTGAGTGCAACAACGAAGTATTCTCCAATCGCGCTAATTTTCAACTACCTGGTGAAGGACATCAGCGGCAATAGGCTTCTAGCAGCCGTGCAGGATACTAATTTGGACAAGAAAATGATGACAGACAAGAGAGAAGACGCGATCAAAAATATATCCGAGGCTAGACTTAAGTGGGAGAAGCGATTCGACGAGAGACATCAGAAACCCAGGCAGTACAAGGAAGGAGAGTTGGTTTTGGTGGAAAGGGCCATTCCAGCTACGGGTGAGTCCAAGAAGTTGAAGTTCTGTGGCATAATCGATATGTCGTGGAAGAGAGTGAAGCACATCAGAAACAGCGACCATTCAGTTCGGTGATGAGCAAAGTCAAAGTCAAAAGCGCTTTATTTAATACTAATCGTTATAAATTTTAAAAGAATATAATGCAAAATCCAAACAATAACAATAAAAAACTTAATGGCCCAAATGGCTCTCTAAATTTGTACGTTATCATTAAACACATTTAAAAAAAAAAAAACTCTAGCAAATTCAAATCAATGAGGATTGTTACATATTTTCAAAATTTAATTGGAAAAAGGAGAAAAAACCAACCAACACTTTTCTAAAATTATTTATCATCTTAACACTACAGTGAACTTTGATCCTACACCTAATATGTTTTAACTTAATTCTAATAAATGCTATCAAAAACTTTATCTTATACTAAAAAAATCTATAACTATGTTCCTAGCCTAAGCGTTTTACCTTATCTCTAACCTAATATAATAAACATAATATAAACCTAACCTATACCTTATTTTTAACAAAAATAAACAATAACACTAAATGTAGCAATAATGAGCTGAAACTCAAAAACTAAATAACGAAAAACACCAAAACTGAAAATAAACACGAATAATTTAGACATTGTCATTCAGCCACCAATACCTAGATTGCCCCGTCTCAACTCGATCAGCCTCAACGAATCTAGCAAATGAGTATCTCCATTGGAATTGTTGGTCTCGTGAACTCAAGTTCGGAGGATATTTTATCTTCTCATCGGTGGCCCGTCGATATATGTGATATATGACTGGGACGCCGTCAGAATCAAAAACATATCGATTCATGTCCAAATACACGAATGCTTCTGGAGGAATGAAGCCAGTAGCGAGGCAAGTCGCTATATACCCGTCTGTAGGGTGGAACGGCTGTGAAATCCAAGGGTTTTCACTCACAGTCACAGATCTTGCGATATGATTCCGAAGAAGTTTCAATATGAAAATATCGACTCTAGTCACTTCAGCAGTTTGATAAATTCTTCTATTCGATATATAATGTTTCCAATCCGTCTCAGGCTTTCTGTATAAACCAGTACATGCACGAAGACAGTTCCTTTCGAAAACTCTTAATTTTTCCATAGTACTAGCGCTCTGGTTGTACCAGATCTGACATCCATATGTCAAAACTTGTCTAACCAGTGTCTTGTAACAGATAATTTTGACCTTTTGATCAACGTATCTGGAATGAAAGAGCTTTCGAGGGGCCATGACTACTTTAAGTGCCTTACTGAGCATGATTTTCACATGTTCAGTATAGTACAGATACTGATCGAGATAAACACCGAGGTATCGAACACAGGATTTATGTGGAACCCGTTCAAGACTACCCTCACCAGCCATGATGTGGAAATCTTTCCAATTACGTTTCAGGTCTTGACTGACCCCCCGCAGCGTTGTCCCAAACAAGATTGTTTCACACTTTTGCGCATTGATTTCCATTCGCCAATTGTCAGTGTACAGCTGCACATCATTGAACATTTTTTGGAGATTGCTCTGAACTATTGTAGCTTTTCGGTCTGCCGTGTAGATGATCAGATCATCAGCAAACGCTACAAATGATCACGTTGGCGAGACGTCAAAAATCAAAGCCGTTCAAAAGCTTGCGAATGAAGATTGAGAAGAGCAGAGGCGCAGTAACTGTTCCCTGCTGTAGACCAGTCAAGACCTTGAACTCGCGCATTGTTGTCAGATTTCCATCAGTTACAACAAACGATTTCCCGTATAACATATTACACATCATGGCGAGGTGTCTGGGGAACTTGTCCTGAAGGAGTTTAAAAATTAGTCCATCTAACCATACCGTATCAAAGGCTTTCTCCATATCAATGAGACATGCTCCAACACATTGTCTATCATTTAGTTTCCAGCAGATGTCTGAGGTTACTTTCGTTATTGCATGTGTGGTCAAATGCCTGGCACGAAAACCAAATTGGCAATTCGGCATCAACTCATTTTCCTCAATGTGGGCATTTAATGCTCTGTTGGGTATCACTTCAAACACCTTGCTGATGTTAGGCAGCAAGCTGATTGGGCGATAGCTTTTGGGGCATGAAGATTCTTTTCTTTTCTTCAAGATCGGAAATACCTTAGCCTTTTTCCACTCATTTGGAAAATATAAATTGCTCAACATGTTGTTGAACAATATGCAATAGTTCCTAATAGCAACCTCAGGCAAATGTCGGAGAACTACATTTGGAATACCATCAGTACCACATGATTTCTTGTTGTTTATCTTGCGAAATATGAAACACAAGTCTTCATAGCTGACAAAATAATCAATAAGATTCAAGCTTGGTATGAGGTCAGATGTTAATGTTTCATTGAAATGAAGAATTGATTGGCCGTTCAGGCTTGATTTGAAGTCGGAAACTTTGCTTCAACGACCTCCAAAAAAATTTCGTTCCCTCTCTCAGGGTTTGGTAGATGAACCAATTCAAAATGTGTTCCAATCAGGGCAAGTTTATCCAATCCTTCACAAATAATCCTGTTTCCATTTCTATCCGGAGTCGTACTATCAATTTCGATACCAGCCCTATCGAGAAGATTTATCTCATCACTAGTGACTTCAAGATTCGATACCTTCACTCGAGACTTCTTGCGGAATATGCTATTCACTTTCGTGAACACGCCGTCTGGGTCCTGTGGGCTAATACCCCTCAATTTTTCCGCCCATTGATTGCTGACTTAATCCGGTCATACTTCAGGAGTGAGTCCTGAAGTATGACCGGATTAAGTTCCGGACATTCTTCAGATGTAATTTCAACAAAGACAACGAGGGATGGTTGAAGTCCAAAAATCGTCGATAAATATTGTTGACGCGTGTGAGAAGGAGGCTTTTCAATCTTTTTAACCTTGCGATGGTTGGTGTTTCATATCCTTCCATATTGTTTCGACGTTTAATCTTTGGAACTACTTTCTCAATCGTTTCCAACGTCAGCTTCTCTAACTTCGACAAATAGACATCTATTTCATCGTTAGTTAGATTCATGTTATTAGGAACCATTGAGCAAGAGTTGCCACCATCAGAAGGGGACATTGCTTCTGGTACTCGCGATTAAACTTCTTTTGAAACTTTCCCCAGTCTGTTTTGAAGTTCAACTGATGATTTTCATGTTGAACTGGAATGAGGTAGAAATCATCCCTGTGATGATTGATTTCCATTACGATTGCGTTATGGTCGCTATCATAAGGAAGCACATGCAGTTTCCGTTGAGGACTATTAAAGCTGGATTCAAGTCTTGCGTTAGCAATGCAGAGGTCCAAATATGAATTTGTCCTAGGGTATGTTGGGAACTCCGACCCATATAGATTGCACCTGTATTCAATTTGGTTCTCTGTTATCCATGATTTCAGGAATACACCTCTTGGATTATTGGTGGCGTTCAGTCATGATGTATGCTTGGCGTTCAGGTCACCAGCAAAAATATAGTAGTCATGCAGCCTGTTCAATTCGAGTATTTCGAACAAGGAATTGAGCTCCTCCTTGAGCTTGAGAACAGTTCCACCAGTTGCATAGGCAGATATAACGAAGAGGTTATCCCCACCTGGCAGTGAGATTTTGATAACGGACACTTCAAGAGATTCAAAGCTTTTGAATTCGACTTTTTCAATATTTTGGAAACGATAGGGTCTTCAAACCAATATCCCGGTGCCACCTCCTCCATCACCTGTCACCCTATCGTTCTTACGAACTCAAAATCCTTGAATGTCATGGAGTGCCATGAACTGAGGTGGGTTTCGGTGAGAAGCACGATGTCAGGCTTTTGTCTGGCAATGAATTCAAGGAGGTAATCACGCCGATGTAAAGTAACAATGGAGTTGACGTTGATCGAGATGAGACGAATCCTATCCGTGGGAATGTGGCTGGATGACAAATTATTTTGAGGCATTTGAAAGCCCTAAACGCTGAAAAACAATATTAATTTTCGAATCTTGTTTATCGATTCGCTCCGATAAGAAATCTAGTTGCTGATAAATTTTAAGGAGCAGCTCATTATTGCCACTTACATTATTTATTTTATTTACATTGTCTGCTGGTCCTCTCGCGGCAAGTGCAAATGACACCCCGGCTTGACGAAGTTGGTAGGTATCACACTGCGGTGTGCTTCACTTTGTTTCGGAGTGACTTCAATCTTTGCATCTTGATACCGGGGGCATCCTCGATATGATGCTGGATGACCAAAGGCACCGCAGTTCACACAATATAGTTTTTCTTTTGGCTCCGCCTGAGCCAATTTGCACTCGCCGGGAGCATGAATGTCTTTGCATTTGACACACCTATATTTCATGGCGCAATTGGCAGCCGAATGCCCGAATCTTTGACACCTGTGGCACTGGTTGACCTCACTTTTCTGGAGGCGTTCCCATCTCACCACGCGGAAGTTCAAGTACCGTATTTTCTGCAGGGCACTCGAACTACTTTTGCTCGAAATCTGGACTTAGTAGTGAGGCAAGTTTTTGCGCTCCACAATCGATCTTCTCGTTGCAAAGTTTTTGACTGTAATGAATTGTATTTCTGGTGCAGCTTCTTGGAGCACCTGAAGGAGATCGATTGTGTCCTCACCACAGTCCAGACCCTTCAATATAAAGGTTTGGTTCTTTTCACTTTTCGGGGTGTACGTGAAATGCGGAATATCTCCAGAATTTAAGGCATTTTTCGTTGCCTGGAAATCAACCAGCGACTTAGTCCTTATTGTCAACTTATCGGCATTGACTCTTTTTATCTGAAAATCTTTTAGTTTATTTTCGGTTGCCAAAAGCCGAACCATATCTTTGCCCGTTTGCCCAAACACATTGATTGGTGGGACTTTTTCTTTTTTTTCTTTTTTTTCATCAATCTTAACGGACGGACCAACAGACGGACCAGCAGACAAACCTTTTGGTTTTTTCTCCCGATTTTTAACTCTAAGATATTCAATGAAATCATTATCTAATTTTGACGTTTTACCTGTATCCTCTTCAACGTTCATCGTTTCTTCAAGACCAGCTAGCGCTGCATAATTATTTCTGCTGTCGTTTGCGCCTCCTGCGCTGAGGACATCCTCTTGATTAGCTTCTTCCTGTGGCTTTTTAGTTTTCTTGTCTTCAGATTTTGAGTGTGGTTGTCGGCCTTTCTTGATATCTTTATCCTTGTTGAACGTTAACGTTCCAACAAGCGCTTCGAACGATTTAACTCGAAGCTTGAGTTCTTCATTTTCCTTTTCGAATTTTTCAGCTTTCTCTTTTTCTCGGATCAGCTGTTCGATCTCGATAACCGATAGGATTGTCGGGTTTTGTTCTTGACTCTCGTATTTTCTTTTAAGTTTTTTTTCGCCCATCATCATTGGCGATGGGCATGGTCCTTCCGATTGATGGCTGAAGCCATCGGGCTCCTCCATCTCGTTGCTTTCGCAGCGGGACTAGAGGGAATGTTCTCAGACCGGGAGTTCCCTTGAACGTATTTCCACTTTTGATATTTCTTCAGGAAATGAATTTCAGGTATTCGATAAATGCTCGAATAATTCGACGGTGATGGTTTACCCAATAAAATCAAAATTTGCTTTTGACTGGCTCGTAAAAAAATATTGCAATTGTTTGAAACTGACTTTTGCGAAAAATTATTTAATTTTTAAAATTAATGACAGGAGCGATTAAAAACACGTCTACACGAACCGAGTGCTAGACGTAGAATCTCGGTGATGAGCAGTGAAAAAATAAAGCCCTGGTGCGAATTATGTCCGGAGATCGATGATGATTACGATGATCTCGCAGATGCGGAATTTGACACATCCATTTAACTGGAGGCGACTTATTGTCAGGAGAGGCCGACTGTCCTCCATAAATGTTTTGCTACCCAGCGTCTATAAGAACTATGGCTACACCATCCATCTTCATTGTTATATGCATGTGTGTAAAAACTGTTAAGAGGTCGATGTCGGTCCTTGAATAAAGTAAGATGTATAATCGAAGACCTTGGTGTTCGCGTTTTAGTTTAAACCCTGACAGTTGATACAAATTTCTCACAACATACTAAGAAGTCAATGTTAATACACTCCCAGTAATGGAAGTTCTTTGTTTGTATTCTGTCGAGTATGAATTTGAATCAAACATTCGTACATATGAGTACCTTCCAAAGAATATTCCTTAAAACAAATTAAAATGAATAAAGAAACGGAAAATTCATTATCTAAGTTTGTCAACAAAAGAAAAATCTTCCGAAAATGATATAATGAAAAATGCTAATCAGCACTTCAAAAAAATTCAAAAAACAAAAACAAAATTTACAGAACAACAAACAAAAAACTTTTTAATGAACATTTTCGGAAAACCACCCTGCAAATGAATGCGTCACAGGAAATGAGGCAGGGTTGTTCAGCAATAGATACTACATATAGTTGTAGTCTAGGAGTTGAAAATGTTTGCGGTTTTGGTTGAGGGTGGAAGATTTCTCATCAAATCAGGACAGCAACGTAAAGGGAATACAGAAATCCACCATTTACTCCTCCGAAGCGTCATAGTATAAATCTAAGTAAAATGAATGGGGCCAAGTATGCGTGTATTTGTATAAGCGCATGGACTTTACGGGGTGGTTTTGCATTAGGTGCATTATTTGCTGCGGTTAAAGTGATGTATGGATGTAGCTTGAAAGTTTTCCACAACTTTTCCTTCACTTTTTCATCGAAGAGTGAGTTTGGAATCTAGAATTGCAAACAGAAATCCACCTACCCCATTTCTTTGCCACCCTTAACCATTGCATCAAACTTGGAATGTAGTTAAATCTCAGGTTGCGGCAAAGCTGTTTTTCTTTCCACTCCTTCTTCGTCGGGGGAAAATGTGAAAACATTCATTATGCACTTTGTACACTCATTCTTTGTCCTACATTTTCCAGAAATTATTATGCCTGGCATATATGTAGGTAACTCAAGGTATGAGTAGACTTTAGTGTTGTTTCGGTTTGTTTGCTTGTTACATTTTAAGACTTGATATCGATTAGGTGGTTGCGCTTGGTGGTACCAATTGTTATAGGTATTCGTTGGAAACACACAAATAAACATGTGAAAGCCATTTTGTGTCAAGGAGGTTTAATCAACTGTGATATTACGGTTAATGGTGGGAAATTGGAATACATTATTTATTTAAACTTTACTGCAGTGATGATTAGTCAGGTTTATTGTGAGGGGTGAATAAAGTTTCCTTACATAATTTACTGGTTTTAAAAATAAATGAATTGATGTACTTACTTTTTGGTCGCTCAAAATATACAGCAACTAGAGGTGGCATGTAACCTTCGACATTTTTGAAAGGGAAATAGAATCCGGGGAATCCCCTTCGGGGAATATATTGAATAGCACCAATACTTTCTACATCTGATGGATTTTCACCTTCGCAGGATACCCAAATGACATTTGTCTGAAAATTTAAAGGAAAAAATAATCTCATATTTAGTAAAGTCGCTTAAAATTTTTTATAGATTTCATATTTTTAAGCTTTGTTAATTTTGTACAATTATTTATAGGGTGGTTGGTTTGCTTACATTTTTTGTTCCTCGACCGGCTTCAGCTTTAATATGTTCCTTGAGATCTTCGGGCATGTTTGGTGAAAGTTTTGTTGTATCGTTGTACATATCTGGATACCAGTTATAAATCTGAAGGAAAAAAGGAATACCAATTAAATTTAAATATACAATAGTTGCCCGCATGAGTTCCAAACTTACCTTATTTAATTTTAAAAATATACATGGAGCTCCTTTTGGATAATTGAAATGATTTTCTTTTGTGCATGGATAGAAGCCATCAATATTAACTAGGCAAACTTTACCCTCTGGTGGTGGATTATCGAAATCGCACTTTACACGGTTCTCAGCTCCTGGAGCGTTTCTATATGCTGTTTAATGTTGTTGCATATATTACACGTACATGTGCACATAAAGTAGGTATTGTTGGTATTGTTGTCAGATGGGTAGAATATGATGTAAAAGGAATAAGGCATAATATTAGATGTTATTCATATTGTGAACACATAAAGAGCATGCATAGAAAATATTTGTAATATTTAGGCTATTAGAAACTACGCATTGAATTTAAATTGAAAGCATATGAGTACTTATACGAACAAAATACATACTTTCTAGAAATCGATCTGTTTCTTCGATCCAATATTTCATATTGTCAGGCTTCCCTGAATCATACCAAATTAACGTACTTTCTACATTTGATTCTGGTGGCATTGGACGAAAGCCGAGACCTGAAAAAGAGAGAAATGTGTTAATTTCATGGTTTAATTTAAGATGAAATTAGGAATATGTGAAAGAAGATAATGAGCAACTCTAATACAGAAAAAGCATTCATCCAGGCTCATTCCACAGCTGACATAATACTCTACTGAAGGTAATCCTGACTAATAAACCATTTTTTGAGCTCACTAATCCAGTGAAAAAGTGTGAAAATATATTTTCCACCTAGGGTTGCCAGGTATCTGGCTTTATCCGGACAAATCTGGCTTTTTAAGATCGCGTCTGTCTAAAAACTTACGTATGCGGCCTTCGGTTTTTTGTGATAACCTCGATCCCTAAGATCGATTTTCCGCAGAGGTTTGTCACTCCTCAAATTATTTCTAAACGTCCCAGCCAGTTGATAAGGTTGTTGACAGGTCTCTGCGACTGAACGCCACTGACCAGGCGCGGCGGAAGACCTGTTGTGTGTGTTTCGCACACAACACATGGGACTTCACCATATGTTGAAAACAAAGACATATAAACAAAAGGACGAGCAACGAGAATCTGTGTACTCGTCCATGTGAGAAGCAAATTTGCCACATAAATAAGTTATAAATAACTTACGCTCTCGAAAGTATATGATTCCCTCTGCTTCCCCTTCCCCTTTTTTTCCAGACAGTTTTTTTTCTCTCTTCAGAAGAATCGCTTCCCCCACTGACACCCGCGCACACCAACGAAATTTCATTTCACGTGCACACGATCGCACCTTCGTTATCATTCGGAAAACAGTTTGAGTACAAACAACAAACGACTCTCACGGAAAACTCGAACGTCAAAGCAAAAGAAAATCGAAAAGAGCGCGAAACACGCGGGAAAACTCATGTGTCAAAGCGGATGGAAATTTCGTAAATTTTTAATTAAAACAGTGAATTAAAGTTCCGATTACGTACGCGCGATCTTTAAAATTAAAAACTTTTTAAATGTGAACGTGTTTCGCCGTGAATAGAGTGCTAAATTAAGAGCATATCACCTCAAACCTCAACTTCACACAACTTTAGCGAAGGTTGCCAATTGCTTCGGCTCTCACGACCGGTTGCGGATCCAGTACTCTCTATATCTATGGTTGAAAACAACACATGCGATCTACTGATGTGCAATTGCCCTGCGTTTGTGCATGCAAAATACGTGGAACATTGTATTAGTCCGTTCCACAGAAACATTTGAAAAATCGCGGCGTGTACCGCGCGGCAGAGTCTCCATCTGCCAACTGCCGACAGCAACTGACAGTACAACACAATTCATTAAGTTCGTGTGCTGTTCTGTCTTTTTCGCACTTGTCGAATGAAAGGTATGAGAAAAAATGGATAAATTTGTGATCAGGAGAAAAAGAGAAAACGATCATGAAGTAGAGGAATCCAACCGAAACGAAATAAAGCTTCAGCGGTTAGACGTACCCGAACAACTTGAAACGAGCGAAAATGACAGCAATGTTTTCAACAAAAAACAAATCAACGATTCAGCTGATTCCCTAAATTGACGTAAGTGTAATAATGATATCGTGCTAACATATATATCAATACGAGTAGCACGAATATGAATATGAAATATAAGATCAATGTGTTTAGAATCGTGACTCCTGTTAAAATTTGTTGAAAAAAAAAAAATTTGTTTTCTAAAAAGGTTTTATTTTGTTGCAAAAATAAGAAATGATTTGGGGGAAACCTAGATTAATGAAAAAAAGGTTTTTGAACATTTTTTCTTATACTCATGAAATGGAGTTTTCGTTTTATACTCATGAAATGGAGCTTTTTAAAAAAACAAAGAAACCACCAAACTCATTTTCGTGTTAATTTTTCAGGTTTCTCTATTTCTGTTATGAAATTCGAATTGTATATTCTACGAGAAATAAATTCATGAGATTAAAAGATGCCTCACATAGTTCAAGTGTTAGAGCACTCGAGCGGACATCGAGTGGTTGCGGTTTCGAATACATTGTGGGGCCGATTTTTTTCTCATGAAATGCAATTGTGAATTAATTTTCAGGTTTCGTCCGATTCGTTTCTTATTTTTGCAAGAAACTACAACTTTTTTGGAGAAATAGTACATTTCGTACCTAGGACAGAATTTTTTTTCCCACGAGTGTGAAGGTTGTAGGCCGAGGCGAAGCCGAGGCATACAACCACACGAGTGAGAAGAATACTTCTGTCCGTAGTGCGAACAATATTTTGTAAGAAAACAGGTGAAAAAGTGCACTTTCGACCGCGCAGCGGTCGAAAAAAGTGGACTTTTACGTCCGTTTTCGTATAAAAATTTTTTTTAACCCTTTTTGACAGGAGCCACGCTTGTAAACATTTACTTTTATTGGTAAATAAAAATATTTTGTTTATGTTTCACATAGTGAGTTGAATAGTCTTGAAAACTTTTTTTCGTTTTTTTACTATCCCACATTTGATATTTTTGCAAATTCTCATTTTTAAGTTAGTGAAATTATTTTTTTTATTATTGACAGAACTTTTAAAACATTTTCTTTCTTATTTCTGAGAATTTAGATGGTGTAACTTACTGTTTGTCTGTTTCTCGCGATTCTCAATTTCAAAGTATTTGGGAAAAAACTTTGGAAGAAGTGAAAAAATTGGATTTAGATCAACCTTCTCTGCCACGGCGCAGAAAAATTGCGAAACTCTTAGACTCCGGGTCAAGTTATGATTTCGCAACTCCTGAAGAAATTTACCGTCAGAAATTTTTTGCTATTTTTGATCAAGTGATCGAGTCACTTCGTGAGAGGTTTGAAACTGATAGTGCAAAATTTTTTAAATCTTTGGAGGCTTTCGCTATCGGCAAAGATACAGATTCGAAACCAACTGTTGAGTTTTATAAAAATGATTTTTCCAAAGAAAACGTTGTGAGTGATAGAGACATGTTTCTGACCTTAGCTCAAAAAAATGGCAAAGATATCAAAAATTTAAAAGATGTTGTAGATTTTCTTCGGCAAAGTGATTGGTCTTTTAACATTGTACCTGAATTCGTCAGATTTATTCGTCTTGTGATGACGATACCTGGCTCATCATGCAGTAATGAACGAAGTTTTTCGGTATTGAAACGACTTAAAAGTTACATTCGGGCGACGATGGGACAAAAAAGATTGAACAGTCTTGCAATCCTGCATATCTATCACGAGAAAGTTGATAAAATCGACCTTAAATTGTTAATGAACGAATTTATTTCCCGAAATACAAAACGAGCTGCTGTCTTCGCGAAAAATTAAATGTTCAAACAGTACAATATTAAAATGCTAATCTTCTTGTAAAACATTGAATCAGTATCATAGGTACAGTTGCATAGGAAGCAATTTTGTTATAATTAGAATAATAAATACATTTTGTATTACGTTACACAGTGAATTCAATTTTTTGTGAGATTAAAGCTTTGTAAGGGGATGCAGAGTGCAATTTTTTGACACCTAACAAACAGCTTCCTCCTCCCTACCACCGTTCCCCCACTTCCAAATACAACACATGGCTTGAAGCTGTTCCGCCGCGCCTGCCCAATATAGCGGTAAACGAGCGAAAAGGTCGGCGTAATTAGAGGCTACTAGTTATGAGGAAAATCGCGAAAAAACAGTTTCCGGTCAATCTAATCGAGGACAGACTGGCATCAAGTCAAACGGTGAACGTTCTTGGATTTCTTTCACACCAACCGTATCGAGTGATTTAGTATAGCGATCAGCTTAGTAGGTAGCAACTTCCAGTGACCAAAGCATAAAACCCATTGCAGTAGTTTGTTGAAAACCTCCAGCTTGATTTTTCGTCATCAACCCGCGATTGAAGCGTGTTTAGTACGCTTGTAATGTTTTTACAATTGCGGTGCATAGTTTCGTGGTAAAACCACTCCAAATTGGCACGACAGCGCCAGTTGGAGTGTACCACAATAGCTTCCGTCACTAAAATAGCTCACAAGATCTGATTGTAGTCAAAAATCCATAAATAATTCCGCGAAATAATTGAGCAATTGGTGGAGTTTGTGGCTCGCAATGAAAATGTGAATACAAAAGCAAGAAAATGAATCCAGATTTATCAGCAGTGGCATCGAATTCAGAGAACCGTTCATGGATATATATTGTTTCATAGAAGACAAAATATTTGTGAAAGTACCAATGACGTTAAAAATTGTATTTAACAATCCAACAGCAAAAGTTATCCACCTAATCACATCATTAAGTACTACAGACAGTTTCATATGTTCTGGTCATTAGCAGCTTACTCGTAATATATCAATTTTCTCACAATCTGAACAAGAAATTATCTACAACTTATACCCGTTGAAAGTATGATGGCAAAACTTACCAGAACCGAATCTAGAATACGATACTCAATCAGATCCAGGTCATCATGAGCTCCTTCGGTCTTGGCTGTGCCAATTAGTCTAAAGATGGATGCCTAAGAAAGTATTTATTCTTCCTCCTCCGGAGCATCGTTTATTTAAGTAGAAAATTTATCCTATTCTAGTTTCTGACGCAAACATTTTTAGCAACACAAGGCCTGGTGCCTGCCTTATACAATATCAATTGATTTAGAAAGTACGTACACATTATTTAATCGAAGTTTTG
The DNA here is from genome assembly GCA_963969285.1 of Odontomyia ornata. Lineage (NCBI taxonomy): Eukaryota > Metazoa > Arthropoda > Insecta > Diptera > Stratiomyidae > Odontomyia > Odontomyia ornata. The sequence goes on from OZ017740.1 coordinate 297,180,855, forward strand.
AAGAATCATTAAGCTCTTCTGAAAGGCTTAGTGGACTTACAAGGAGTGTTCCAAAATAAACAAGACTGAGCTAAAATATAAACGACAGGAGCTTTGTTCTGATAAATTCGAGTTTATTTATTCAAAATAGGCTTCTCCGACCTCGATACACTATTTTGCGCGATCCAAAAGCTTTTCGAAAGAATCTTTCAGGTCATTGACCAGAATGTCCTTCAGGATGTCGGCACAAGCCTTTTCGATGCCCTATATGGACGCAAAGCGTTTTTTTCCAGGGTCATATGTAATTTTCCGAAAAGGTAGAAGTCACAGGGATATCAGGCGAAAACCGTGAGTGATTGATGGTTGAAATGGGATTTCTAATCAAAAAATCACTCACAAGAGTGGATCGATGAGATAGTGCATTATCATGCGATAAGCGCCAGCTTCCTCCTTTGCGGTATTCAGACTGAATTCGATGAATGCTATGAAACAAACGCATCAAAACGCCAAGATAGAAAATTGTATTGACGGTTTGGCCGATTGGCAAGAACTCCTTGTGGACAATTCCCTTAGAATCGTAAAATCAAATGAGTCTCGACTTGATTTCGGACTTCTCCAAAAGCGATTTTTTGAAAAGTGGTTTGTCTGGGGCCTTCCATTCGGCACTTTGACGCTTGGTTTCGGGTTCATATTGAAAACACCACGTATCATCACCAAATACAATGTTGTAAAGGAAGTTCTCATCTTTTCTCGCCTCTTTAATGATGTCTTTCGAATGTTGAACTCTAAGCAATTTTTGGTCATCAGTTAACTTGTGTGGAACAAAACATACACAGATCTTTCGTAAGCCGTAAGTTCATCGTCATTTAGGTCCTCATGGCCATCTCTGAAAGGTGTAAGCCACTCATGAGCTCTGGCACGAGATAGACAATCATCACCATAAGCTTTTTTCATCAATTCAAATGTTTTGGTAAACGTTTTACCGATTTTAAAACATAATTTGATAATAGTTCTTTGTTCGAAACCCATTTTTGTACCGATGACACAAACATACTGTCACTTTAGACACAATAACTTCGCTTCCACTGAACCGAACATCATCAAACTTTCACTGGATGTCAGAGAGGGATGTAGCTTTCGAATGCAAATGGTGCCACAAAAAAATTTATGACAAAAGGCTTGCTTATTTTGGAACACACCTTGTGTGCAGGGTGGACCAACAAAACCCAAGTTTTTCATTTAATAACAGTATGTTTACTGCATCTTGAAAAATATAAACATTCATCATGTAAGATGCAACGCAGGGAGTGACGTAAAATACTCAGCTCTAAAGCCAGTCACCCAGTAGATCGTTTGGGACTAATAATAAATGCCATTCTTACTCAATTATTATGAGGATTGATTTTCAACAGTATTTTGTTTTGACAGATCACGCGTGATTCCTGTCAAACTGTAATGATATTTTCATTCAGTATTATTGGACAAAAAATCATGGAATGACTTACACCGCAACAACCGATCCGAAGTTTTCAGCTGTATTATGAAAATCCACGTTCTTTGAGAAATATTTTTTGTGCTCTTAGAGCAACTTATGGTGTGCCACGTCGACATACAGAAACTACTACAGCCAAAACCATCCGCAAATTTGAGACAAAGCATACATTAGTGGATAATATTCAACCAATTAGACCACATTCAGCACATAGTGAAGAGAATATAGTGGCTGTAGCTGAGAGTATGGCTAAAGGCCGTGACGAATCGATTCGGCTGCGTTCTCAACAGCTCGGTTTGTCGTATGCAACAACTTGGCGTATTTGACGTAAATATCTTGGTTTAAAGGCATTTAAAGTTCAACTTGTGTAAGAATTGAAGCCGGGCGACTTAAATTTGCGTGGTGTCTTTGGTGAATGGACTTTGAATCAGCTCAATGAAAATCCGCTGTTTTATCGTGAAATATTGTTCAGTGATGAGGTGCATTTTTAGCTCAATGGATACGCCAATAAACAGAATTGCCATATTTTGGCTGATGAACAACATGGAGAGGACAGTTTGGTGTGTTTTATGGGCCAGTGGAATTACCGATCTATATTGCTTAAAAATGAGTCCAGTCAGAAAGTAACCGTCAATGGCCGCTAGTATCGCACCATGATCACAGATTTTTGCTACCTAAAATTGAAGTCTGTGTTATCGGTGAGCTTCAATTTCAACAAGGTGATGCTTAGTTGCATACAGCGAGAGAAACAGTGGACTCATTGAAAAATCATTTTGGTGAGAACCTGATTTCAAATTTTGGACCAGTAAATTGGCCACCTAGATCGTGTTATATCATACCTTAAGATTATTTTCTTTGGGGTTGTGCAAATTTTTTGGCCTTCAGAGATAAGCCAGCTTCAATTGACGTTTTGGAATTCAACATTACTCGTGTCATTCGCGAGATACCGGTCGCTATGCTGGAACGTGTTGTCCAAAATAGGACCTTCAGGATGGACCGTTTACAGCGTAATCAAGGTCATCATTTAAACAAGATAATCTTTAAAAAGTATTTGTCAAAGATTGTTCTTTCGACTCACCATAAAATTATTAACTAATGAATTCAATTTTTCGCCTTTTATTTGGGATAAAAAATCAAACCTCATAATAAATCACCCTATATCGACTTTTTCTCTGTAACCCTTGCTGTAAAATGAATCAGTTCAAAACTCTTCTTTTAAAAGTACTCAATAAGATCTTTCACTTGATACCCATATTGGCTACCTTTGGTAAAAAATTGTTCGAAGGGTCATCCCCCTTTACAGGGAAACCCTACTTTTTTTGCCGAACATTTGAAAAGGTCATAACATTTGATTTGTTCATAAAATTCCGTAATTATGGCTTATGCAGTTTCCGAGAAAACTTGCTGTGGCGCACTGAAAAACCGATCGACGTACGGACTGATCGACTTACAGAAAGGTCATAAAGTTACTGGTGCAATCACGAGCACCCACCATCAGACATTCTTCTATGAATAGAAGAGAGCTTGTTAGAGTTATACCAAAAGGGTCAATCTTACAAGATCTCTTCAGAAATGTTATTTGTTAGGGAAAAGGGCTTTAAAGAGATCATTATATATAAAATTCTAAGTTGAAGATATATCGTGAGATATCGTGAGATACATATAAGACTCAAAGACGAACAAATACACTTAAGGTCTTAATTGCTGTTCTGGCATTGAAGAAGGATTCCCAAATATACCTATGGTGCCGCAAAGAATTTAGGCATAGGCTCTATTACTTTAAGCTTGTAAATCCAGCAAGCGATACATTTTTTCAAGCTTTGTAAGTCTCTGGCCCCCCAGCGGTGGCGACCTATTACAATGCCTGCCTAAGGCATCCCATTAGCTAGTGGAAGCAAAGGGCAGTTTCTATATCAGAGATAGGAATAAATTTGCATGCCAACCTAAAAATTTTCGTCTAAAATTACTTTTTATTAGAGGGTTAGGAAAAAGTCCAAATGGATCCATATAATTTTTATACATAATCTGATTTTCAAGATGTCATTATTTAGGTAATGCTCAAATACTCTCATTATCAAGGTAGCGTCCATGAATGTGTATTCTCAATCTATTGTGAATTGTCTACAGAATTTGAAACTAGGTGAACTTTTATTAACTGGCTACTCAGCAACCAGTTACTAGACTTATTTCTGGATAGCGTAAACATCAAGCGGGTGGTATAATAGAGGTACGCTTTAAAATGATGTTCTGGGCATTCTGGTCTACTTGAAGATGAGTTTTTCTAACCAAATCAGGTCAATGGTGGATAAGGCTGTAGAGGGTGTATTGGTACTTCAATGGCCAACGTGGGGGGGACCTACTTCATCAAGAAGTTGACTTCTAACGGATGCAGTACAGTCTGTTCTACTTTACAGATCAGAAATATGGAGCGACACTCTCAGCAAGGAGCTGTACTGAAAATGCCTCGCACAAGTTCAGTGACGAGGAACACAAAGTCTCGCACAGTCTCTTATTCAGTAATGCTGCTGATTGCAATCGTTATATCCATCATTTTTCTTGCGTAAGAGCGCCTTTAAACTTATTTGCACAGAAACACAGCTGATAGGGAGGCAGTTGCGCTTAAAGAGATTCAAAAATTGATTAGCGATTGGCAGCAATCCTGGGTGACCCACACGTAGGGAAAATGGAGCGCGTGTCTCATCCTCGTGCTGAGGGCGTGGCCTAATCGTAGTCAACATGATACTGTCATCTATCTGACCCAGATCTTGAGCATGACCTGCACTGGAGATGTCGATGACCCGTACCACAAATAGTTTTTGCTTGCAAAGAGTAAGATAAGCTGCGTGGTGACCTCGTTAAGGAATTAGGAGACCTCTCTCCAGATAATCTAACCGGAGAGATACTCAGAAAAGTTGAAAAATGGAACCAGGTGGGATATTACGATAGAGGAGGCCTAAGAAACTGACGCCTAGCCCAAAGTAATTGGCCAAGCAGTTCAAAGCTATGTTTCCGGGCTGACAGGGGAGTTTTTTGGTCAGGTGGGAGGTGAATGCCATTTATGTATTAAGTGTGGGGCTCCAATGTTTGCTAGTGCCTGAACTATCCACTACATATCTCCACTGTTCATCTGAGAACCTAGCCTGGAATCATTCGATACGCTACTCTCAGGCCAGTCTCCATTTTGTTACACCTTGGGGCGCCTTCAAGCGGGGGGATCGCTCTTTCAGCGGGGGAGAAGAACTTTAAGATAAATGATTTCTCAGCCATTAAATCCCTGGCTGCTGTAAGTCCCTTTTATCTTTCAGGACTGCCCGAAAATAATGTGCGACATGGTTCTATTTGCCAGCCAATCCGAGCATCACCGTACTACTTTATCAAAAGCGTTCTTGTCGCTGCTAGTCATTTTTTTTTGCATGCAAAAAATATGAGTGGCAGGCATTGTTTTTCTCTCCTGGGAAAAATTGACAGTCGGTAGACCATGACTTACCAATCTTGTGCAGGAAAGACTGAAAACAACCTTGCCCGCTTAAAAGCCGGGTCAGATAGAAGCTAGTCTCACAATGCTTTTAATTGAGCTACAGTTACAGATCCGGAATGAGCCATGCAACTCTCTCCTTGAGGGCAACAGTCTCTCTAACGTCCTCACTTTGACACAGGTAAATTGCGCGGCACTCTATAACAAGCAGGGTCACATGTATCACGCGATCAATAACTCTCACCGCCAAATCAGAGACTGTCAGATATGAAGATGTATTCCTCAGTGTTACTCTTCTCTGCCCCCTGTGCCAAGCTTTTTTATTAAACTTCCCTACTAAGAGCGTCGCCCCATATTTTCACTCCATACAGTAGCACTGATTGTACAGCACTCATCAAAAGGCGTCTTTTGATGGATTGGGTTCCCTACATTGGCCATAAATCAACTCAGAGCCGATACTCCCAAAGCAGCCTTCTCAGCCGTTGTCCTGATTTGATCAAATAAAATCATTTTCGACTCCATCAGTACCTCCGAGTTCTTCATCGCTGCCTCCGATTCGATTAGGTGTCTCCAATAGCGATCGTCCTTACTCCAGGAATTCTCTTCTGTGTCAAGATGACCACTAAGGTTTTCTTTAGCGCTAAGGGGAATCCACAAACGGGTCTCTCACTCGGTGCATTAGCATACCTAGACTAAGTTACGGTTGTTTGATGATTCGTTCAGTGACCAAAGCCATAACGTCATCTGCATAGCTGATTAAGCGCGAGTTATCTGGCATCTACAGTCTGAGTTTCCAATCGCAAGATACATTTCATAGGTCTGGATTGGGACTTATCCCAAACCTTCGTTAGCCCTGTTTCATGTCATTCAGGTAGTCACACAGAAGTTACATGACATATCCGCGAACTTGAAAAGGGTTTTCCAGCGTATCCAGATTGTCCACCCATCTAGCGGAGTTGAAGGCGTTCCTAACGTCAAGTATCACCAACAGAATGATTCGTCCTTGCTTTGGCTGTATTCCCCTGGTTTTTATACCACGCTCACCACCTCTGCGATCGCATCAATGGTAGAACGACCTGCTCTAAGGCCATACTGCTGAAGAGATAGGTCCCCCGCAATACGAATTGCGTCACTGAGTATTCTCGTGATGAGTTTCTCTAGCACTTTCCCATCAATATCTGGAATGCATAATGTGCGGTATGCAGGCGGCAATCGGGAATTTCTCTTCTCCTTACTGATCAGCACAATCGCCACCTTCCGCCGCACCAGGAAGAACCCATCTCATGGGTAAGCGTTGAATTTGTTGAGCAGCAAGTGAGAGAACACCATCTAGGCCTGGAGTATTCTTTGTTTTTAATTAGAGGACTGCTATGTGAAAAGTGGGTACTCAATTGCTGTTTTCCCGTGCACAGATTCAACATGGACGGGATGAGCGAGAATAAGTGCTCACACTATCACATCCATCTTTTCCGCTTCATGTATCCAAGGCATCCGTATGGCACCAAGCTTCCACACAACTAGCTTGTAGCCAAGGCCTCACAGATCCTTGTTTACTGATCCTTGTTCACACTTGATCTTGCCAGTGACGAGCCTTTCTGTTGTTAATCAATTTGCGAAAGCATTTGCTGGCCAACTTATATACTGTTACCCGATTGGATGCCCGTCACAGTTTTGTACCCGTTGAGTCTTACGCCAAAGCTTACTATACTCCCTTCGCTTTTTAATGATTTGAGTCTACCACAAGTATACGGGGGGCTTGCCATGTTTTGACGGGGCACAGAAGCGCTGCAAGTAGTCGTGATGATGTTTATAATTGACTTCACTACGTCTTGGGCTGCTAGTTCTTCTGCCTTTGCGCATCACCGAGCAGTGGAGCATGATGGTCCACTCAATTGTAGTAGGTCTAGAGTGCGGACATCGGGAGACAAAAGCACGGATCTCAAGCAGAATTTTCTGATGATCACTAGCTGAGTGGTCTCTCAATACTCTCTGATTGTGTTTCCTCCCTACTAAAGACTCAAAGGGGAATATTACGTACGGTATGGTTCATTATACTGCGGGGAATTGGTGCACTTCCTGGGCACCATATCTCGGATTTGTGTTCCCTGTGAATGTCTTAACGGTATACCCCATTCAATTGCTTTTGCATTGGTCTCTGCCAACAAACACATTGCCATCTGCGTTCAAAACAGCGCTCTCCAAATCATTAAGCTTGGCTTGGAAAGATGATGTCGGTTCGTTCGGCGCTCGGTATATACCAAAGAAGGTAATCCCTGAGCACCAAACTCCCAGGGAACTAATCCCATCCACAACCCTCCACCTGGAAATCACTGTTCCGAGCACTGTTCCGAGCACTGGCAGTACCAGTTTCATCAGGATACCATGATGAAGAACTTTCATCTTTGTGTTACTCACTCAACAGAAAAACATCGGCTTTTATGTTCCTCGCAAACTGATGAAGCAGATGTTGGGCTGTTGCACTGTAATTTGGATTCACCTGTAAGATATCGGTTATCAAAGCTCTAATTTTGCGTTGGTTAGGGCTTCCTGGAAAACCCAACGTTTTTCAGATCCCAAGACTTGCTTAGGATCCATTCTTGGATCAGCATCCTTGCAAAGGCATGACATTTGAAGTAGTAAAGAGGCGGTGTTTCTGCTGCATCCTGTTGATTATCCACCCGTATTTTGATCTTTATCATCGACTGAAATGAAGCTGCAGCTACGTTTTGCCGAGACTTTCTTTACTAAGTCGCATAATACTTCTTGATTGCTGGCCTCTACTAAGAACTCAAACAGTACATAGCTCGACTGGGTTGATCGTAGAGATTTCATACACCCCACAATACTTCTTCGTAGGATTGGCCATCTTGGACTTTTATGAGCAGTGCCTGCTGCTGAGTTCAGCATCGTGATATTTTGCTCTCTTGTTTCACGTCAGGTTTCTCGGCTCTCGACAGAGGAGGTTTTGAGTGGGTGGTCGAGAGGCAGTCGTAGAGCACTATACTGAGAGTGCAAAAAGCTTTCACCTTTCAACTACAAAAACTCTAAAATAAATGCGGTGCGGTGTTTAGGAGCATATAGCAAACTGGCTGCATGTTGATAGTATATGGGTATGAAATTCCAATCGCTATATCATGATTTATCTTCACCAAATTTTGTTTATGGTTGAGAGAGGGACGCCATTTACGCCTTGAATTTGGGGCTCCCTGGTTACCTCTAGACTTCCCACTAAACACCTCCCCTGTCAAACTGAGAATCTAGCTCGGAATTATTTGGTACATGACTCTAGGTTACACCTCGTTTCTTTACACCTGAAGGCACCAATGGATTACACGGATCCCTTTTCTAGCGGGGGGAGACAAGCAGTAAAAGTGCTTGAAATATACCTCTTCAATCTTATAACCTACTATTGTTCTTTTTTTCAACGAAGCACATTGTCCATCTCCCTTCGTATTACCCTCGCCAGAAGTGCGGTCAATTGCCATGTGAGCATTGTATCTCTTCATGCGCAAATTTTATGGCACTCTCCACTAAAGAGAGCGAGAGGTATCAGTTCAGCGATGACCAGCACTACCATCATAGAGACTGTTTGATGTGTAGATCAGTCCAGATATTCTGGATTTTGAAGAGGGTTTTCCAATACTTCCTGGATATCCGCCAATCTTGCGGAGGATAAGGCATTCCCAACATCTGGTGTCACTAAAAATACTAGTCATCGGGTAGCACAGACCTCACTCCCCACCTCCACAATTGCAATAACGGCGGGACGACCTGCCTTAAGGCCATATCGCTGAGTAGACCAGTTCATGCAGGCAAGCCAAAACAAAGGTGGTAGCCCACCAGCAGCAGCAGCTAAGCTAGGATACCATCTGGCCCTAGAGCCTCCTTGGATAGGAATGCCTCCTCCAGTTTTTCGCTCGTGAAGAGCAAGCATTCAACTTATGGTTTGTTGGGGACTGCATCTACATAGACACAATGTGCAGGGAAAGCGATATGTTGCATCAAGTAAACTTAAAGTCCATAAAAGCCAAACCTTCCACATGACTAGCTTGTACCTTAGACCCCAAGGATCCCTGCTTACATCGTCCATCATATCTTGCTTACAGCAAGTCTTACTACTATTTATTAGGCTAGGAAGAGATTTCCTGGTCAACGTGTATATCACTAACTAGGTGCATGTCGATTTCTGTATTCATGCTCATTTAGCCTCTCACCAGAGATTGGGACATTCTCTTCGTTGTTCAACTGATGACTTTCCATACCGAAGTGCCCAACGGGGATAGAAAAATTTAAAGCAGATGCGATGAAATCATATTCAAGTTCACCACGTTTTAGCTGTGACTTTTCCACAACTTAGCGAATCTCCCCTCTTTAACAAACTTTCCATCGTCCACCCTCCCAACATTTAACCCAAAAGTGATAGCTCGGGGGCATTGGCATTGAGTAACTCCATTATAAATCTCAAACCAAATACAGTGATGCTGTACGCGTGATAGTAGAAACTCTAAAGCAAATGTTTCTTTGCGACCCCAAAGGAAAAAAATGGGTTTATTGCCAATATTCAGTACAAAGAGTTCTGTTCTGGGTGACATCTTCAGGCCTTGTATTCCTCTAGAATCTGTTTAAAGCATGTCCCATTCAATAGCCCTTATGTTAAGTTATCTTGCAACTAATAAGTAGTCATCTGTGCTTAAGACACTGTCTTTTTATGTACAGAGCTTAGCTTGAAAAAAAAATATTAGGTATATACTTCTTCTTTGTAGCACTACAGCCCCTCTCGGGCCTTCACTTTCTGAAAATAGAACCTCCAACTGTCTCGGTCCATTGACTGCGTCCTTCAATTTCGGAATCCGAGCAGCAATGAACTACCGTTTCCTTGGTTTCCCCACTGGTCTTCGGACTTCAGTTCTCCTAGCGAATACCTTTTTGGGCATCCGGTGTTCGTTCATTCGATTTATGTGTTCAGCCCATTGCAGCTTCCGCAGTCTCACAATCGTTCAAACTTCCGGTTCGTCAAAAATTTCATACAGCTCATGGTTGTAGGAATGCAGTTTTTGAACATCGAACTCATACAAAACCATCTCTCCTTTCATGGCCCAGCACTTGGAAATAATTACTTCTTGGAACCCAAAAAGCAGCAGTACCAGAATTGTCAGGGAACCATGCAAGCAAATTTTTGTTCCAATGTTGTTTACTGAGCAGCAGCAAGTTTGGCTTGGTGTCCCTCGCAAACAGCTCAGGTATATATGCTGTGGTGTAAATTCACCTGCAAGATTCGGCTCATCGCTGTTCCGCTCTGTCGTTGACTAGGGCTTTTTCAAAGACTCAGCACTTTCCACTCAATATGGCGTGTTTATGCAGAAGACACATAGTGCTTGTGCGGTGTACTCTTTTCCTTTGTGGCTCGAACTACAGTGGAAGTAATCTCTACCATATTGGAGAGATGTAAGTACTCCTTACATGTTCATTGTAATGGACTTAAAAGCCTGATTGTATTATGTAAACTAACAAGACCCCTATAGGCCGCAAAAAATATTAGCGACTTATCCTGAATCCTGGCAAATAGAGGGTTGCAAATTTGTACAATTAACTCGATCTACGTTGCTAAAGGAGAATCAAATTTGGTTCATCTAAAAGAAAGTAATAAGATGACTTTGAGTAAGCATACGACAGTGTTGATCATAACGCACTGTGCCAAATAATGCCTTGCTTTGGTATACCAGCCAAATAAGTCTATCTTAGGAAAATGACAATAATATCAGCAACCTCCCAAGTCTACATCAATAACCAAGTCACCGATGCCTTTGACACAAATATCAGACTAAAGCAGGCAGATGTGCTGGCCCCATTGTTATTCAATTTGGCTCTGGATCATCAGAAAGCTACGTATTGATACAAGAGGTACCTCAAGACACACATTTGACCACATTTTCGATACTGTACTCGTATTCACCGAATGTGATATTTGGTGTATTTAAGATATTTACCTCGATAGCGTCATGAGCTTCATTTTATTCCCTTTGGTATGTAGCCCTACTAGTTTCAAGAAAAGTTCGTTGGCGGTTGTTAATGACCGTGGTAAAATATTGATGTTGACCACATAGGCTACCATTTGGCTCAACTTGTATAGAAAAGTGCCAAACTAATGGAAGCGCTAATAAAAGGATGAAATACTCGAAAGAATACAGCTTACAAATAAAATATTTTATTCAGTTTTGACGATCTTCAAGACTAGCTGCATACACAGGAAAACAAAGCTTCAAGTATGCACATCTGTGATAAAACTTGTGCTTGTGTCCATGAAATATGGCCCCTAACCCAAATACCGCTTTGAAATATGGGTCTAAAGGCAAATAATCAAAGCGACGCGACTGAAGGGTGGGGACCAGTGGGGAAACCAAGAAAACACTGGTGTGACTCGGCTGACAAAGACAGTTCCTCGCTCTTTGGATTTCGAAACTCGAGGATGCGGTCAATGGACCGAGACAGTTGGAGGCACTTGTTGCAGGAAGCAAAGGCCCAAGAGGGACTGTAGTGCTGCGAAGAAAAAGAAGAATTAGATGCAGCTGGAGATAATAGAATCAGGCTATGTGCGATTATGTCAAGAAACACGAAGGGTTTTTTAACTTGGGTAGAGAAGGCTCAATGAACAAGATAAGGAAAGAGTAGATTTTTTTAGAAGCACTTAATACTTTACTTCTGGCTATACCTCGTTCTCCTACACCTAGAGGCACTTGCAGGTTACAGAAATCATTCTTCTAGTAGAAACCAAGGTGGGGATACGGATTGCATAGAAAAGGATCCCTTCGCACTCAATGCTTCTGGACATTTAAGTAAACTTGTTTTATTTTCCAGGACAGATCAAACATAAGGTGCTATATGGTTCTATTTGTCAACTGTTCCAAGGCTCTCTCCGATTGTGGTCTCTAAGGAGAGCTCTCCAATTTCATTGCAGAAGTAATAATGCTGCCTCTCTCATTTTTTGTAGGCAAAATATATGTGGAAGTGTTACCTACTTCTCTTGCACAACACACGCAGTCCGAAGAAGAGGAATTATTAATCTTGCGCAGGTTAAGCCAAAGACATCCATGCTCGCTTAAGATCTCACCGATAATAATAGTCCTTACTCAGTAGATTCTCTACTTTTTCAGGATGACTTCTTTGGTTTTAGCCAGTGCAAGTTTGAGGCCGTCAATAGCCATCTAGTCCCTGCGCATGTTAGATTGTGCGTTTAGCGACTAACTTAGCAACGCCCCTCTCATAGCCGATTAAGCGTGGCTCATTCAGAAGTTCAAGCCTCAGCAGACTGTCATACGAGAAAAAATCACTGCACGACATCTGATATAAAGTATACTCCGATGAGCTTCCTTCAGACTTTAGTGCAGGCTACGGTCTTTTTGATAGTCCCTTAAAAATCCACTTCAGATATTCAGGTACTTGTAAAGTATTTTCCAACGCTTCTAGGGCACCCAACCATCTAGTGGAGTTGAATGCATTTCTGTCATCAACACCAACTAGCAGGATGATAAGTCCGATGGAATTGCTGTATGTCTCTGTATGCTGAGCCACACGCACTACTTTTTCGATTGATTAAATAATAGTGGCATTGGATGAAGTGACGTCAGTAATTAACATGTTGCAGAGTATAGTATACAACAGAACTGCGAAAACTTCATCACAATTACTATCAATAACATTATAATTTATTGTAATTCTGGTGTTGGAAATTGCAATCTCAGGGTAATGGGAATGAAAATATTCACCAGTTTGATTTCAATAGTTGTACTGGGTAGTTGATCGCATCACATTACTTCCAGGAGTGGCAAAAGAAAAAAAAAATTGTTGGGGCTAGTTTATCGTACATATTATGATTTTGATTGAATTACTGCTTGTGGATGGTGTTCATGAGTTCAATACGGGCATTGCTAACGTGACTTCGTATACGTAAGAAAATACAGAATTAAAAAATAATTATCAAATATTTATCATTGATTATGGGGAATGTTATCTTTACTTTAATATTAAATTCCTTGGTAGCAAGAGTAATCTCCAACTTGAATTATAATTTAAAAGTAATTGAAGTTTTTCAATTCCTCAGAGTAATGCGAGGTAATCAGTTGACCAGTATAGTAAATTTCAATTCTCATTACTAAAGAATCACGAAATATTCAATTCCCCAATCACAATTACTTGTTATCGGAATTAAGTGTGTAATCAATTATAAAAGAAATGAATTACTCTCAGCTCTAGGAAACTGATGTTTAAGAAAACAGCTTTAACCTATTGTTCCTGACTAAGATGATCGATAAGAAAGAAAACAGGCTTTCGACTGAAAGCAAAAAGAGCTTGCCAATTTGAATTGATAAGAGAATATTTGGAAAACAATCCCAGCTGTAAACTTTCTATACCTGCGTTTTTGTAGCACATTGACATTCAAGATGTCTGTTGGTCTGTTGATCAAAAAAAGCAAGACCCGAAGGCTTTTCGAGATAAAAGGGAATTGGTCTGCTGTTATAAAATAAACAAAATAATTGACTTTTGTACGACAATATATACGCAAAAGGGCTTGCACACGTCTCGGAGTAATGCAAATAAATACTAGATTTTGGAGAGTTCCATCCCCATATACCATATAAAACTATCTAACGATAAAATTAGGTACACCTCCCAGTACATAACGGATTGAATAGAATGAAACAAATATTAAATTCCATTCAAAATTGATACAAATTTTTATACAAAAACGGCTAATAATATTCCATAAATTTAATCGCTATAATTTCCAATTCATTGAACCGGGAGCAAATTAATTCAATTTTGTATACCATCGTCAAACCGCTGAAACTACCACGAATTTTATTTTATTTTATATCTACCACCGTTGGTATTAACTTATCTCCTAGTGCCACACAATGTTTCCGAGTCCTTCATTGTATATTCCCTTCCAAAAAAAAATTGCTTTTAAATCCTAGCATCAGCTCGCTATGAAACTATGATATGGAAATTGTTCACATCTATTTTGGGGTTTTGAAATCCCGTCGTTGTCTGCTCTAGCCTGAAAAGCTTTACACCATGATAATTTGAGACATGACAGGCTGCAGTAGGGATGGTCACGGTTGTATGTTTAAGGATTGAAACGTTGTTCAGCATGTAACGAACGGGCAAGGCACAGCCCGAATTTGTCGTTGTCTATTCTGCCTTCAGCGATAGCGTCCAAAATCTCGTTGAAACTTGACTCTGGTCGTACAGTAAATGAGGAGAAATGTTGGAAACTTAATTAAATTTGCTTATACCGTTTTCCATGTAAATTACAGATACAAGGATCCTCTCGCACATAGCACGGCCATGTTACGCTGATGGCGAGGTGAGGAGGGAATTCATTTTAGTTGTAATTCACCTGATCGTTGTTAATTGCATTCCTTGGAAAATCCATTTATATTGTTTCTTCTTAGGCTTAAGGAAAATGCAATTACTTAGAGTTCAGCCGATGAAAATTCAAGGTGAGAATTATTTTTAGAGCTGGGAAAGGATAATGGACCAGTGAAAGTATTTTATGAAAATCCATAAATCATGCCGACAGCTATTCAACGCTAACAAAATTAATTGTTTTGGATTCAGTTTATCTATACTCGTACGTACTCAGATGTTGAGAATCCAAACATCAACAACCCTTTTCTGTAAAGCCTTTCCAAACCGGCAAATCCGTTTAACTTAATTCAATTAGCAAACAGTTTTCTTTCGAAACAAAAGAGCTTTCGTTTCACATTATGCTAATTTTTCAACTTGCATGTAGAAATTATCATACACCTCTTTATACTCATTTTCTACGCCCACCCTTTAGTTGCTTGCATAACGAGCTCCATCGGGGATAGTGTGACAATGGCATGGTCGAGGTGGGGTTAGGAAATTAATTTTTTTGTTTCTATCCCGAAAAGATATAATTTCAAAAAAGCTTAACTAGCATATTATGGTGAAAATTGTTAAGAAAATTGTACGTATAGTTGCTGGTGGACGTTGTCATGGAGCAACGATATAATGTTGTCTTCATTAGAAGCATAATTTTACATCTAGAATTTTCATCCGATGTAATTAGGATGAATTATGTGTTGGTGGGTGTTGCTAATAGGGTGATGCTCACGAGCGTAATGGTGCCTTGAATGATTATGAAAAGTACCGACTACGATTTCAAAGACTAGAAAATAATCTGAAAGGCTAATTAACGACGATTTTGTGATACGTAAGGATTTTATCAGAGGCATTTAATTAGCGTATTTCATAAAGTTGACTGGAAAATAAAAAGCAAGAGGCGAGTACTATTAAGGGCGTGGAACAGATTTTCAAGCTCAATGAAAATCAGATCTCATCTACTTACTTGCCCATTAAAGGTAATAAATTATGGTAGTTTATACATAGTTTCATACAATTGAACTATGATTTTCCATGAAGCTATAAATTTTTAATGCGTGAACGAATTTTATTGGTGCCTTTTATGTTTGCATAAGCTACAAACTATTTGCTTAGACTGTCAGTGATCAACTGACTGCTTTATTCAGTACAGAACGCAATGGCGATACAATGATCTTTACAAGTGTGGGTGTGTAAGTTATATACAACAGCTTTCGCAATTTCTTCGTGAACATCTTTCTTTCTGAGCATCTTTATGTCAAACAGGCGTAGGTTGCACAGCTGCGGGTACGTTTGGGTTATAATGTGGGTCTACATCGTTTGCTAACACTAATGGTTGTGATACTGGTTCACTTGGCTTATCCTGGAATGTTGACCAAGCCCACTCTCCTTCAACTATGTGTGGAAGCTTCGATCAATATGAGCTGATCTGCAGATGCTGTAGACTTTAACCAAAAACACTTTCTTATTTCTTGATAATGCTCTCACGACTGTGCCTGGCTGCCATCCCTCGTTCTTATTTAATCGCACCCATTACTCTTCTCCATTTTAAATTGTTTTGCCGTAAGTAATTCCCTTTCATTCGTTTCAGACTCATTGAATTTATATTCAGCATCATTTTAGCAAATGCCTTTCCTGGTGCAGTACATGGTGTGTTCCGATACTTGAATACAAACTGATCTATTAATTTTTGCAATTGAAACAAACAGACACCAGGGTGAGTTTGTGCTTTTCCAAGCATTGTCTTAGCTGTCTGAACTGTTTGCTCCGCCTGGCCATTGCTTTGGGGATGATATGGAACGAACGTTATTAGCTTCGAAAAATCCCATTAATTTTGCTGAATTGTAAGGAGGTCCTTTGTCAGTGACGAGTTCTCCCGGTAGGCCCAAAACTGAAAAATCTTTTCAGTCCTCCGTTTACTGCTGCAGCCGACGTCCGATGCGTATGTATTATCTCCATCCATTTGGTATGACTATCATTTAACAACAAAAAACGTTGTCCTCGGCAATGAAAAAAGTCTGTTTGATTTCGGCCAATTTGATGGCTGCATTTTACCTAGTTTTTGGCATGTTAAAAACTTTCTGCAGAATTTTTCGATACCCCTGCATTTTTTTTTGCCGACCGTTCTCTTTCATTTGCCGCACTTTTGACAGGACAAGATCTTCATCCGTAGCCTTTAATATTCGATGAAAATTTATTGGTATGTAGTCCGCGTCATAAAATGCATTGACCTCCGAGTCATCATCTCCTTTAATCGCTGACACATATCAATCATTCTCCAAATTTACATTCATTGGCTATCTCGGGAGTGCATCAGCCAAAGCTAATAAGGGACTTTTTTTGTGTACCAATTTGTACCGGTCTGCAGATAAAATCAGTGCCCACCTTTGTATGCGACTTGCTGCTAAAGTTGGAACAGCCTTATTCGGTGATAAAATTGGCTGGTTATCAGTGACCAGCGGAAACATACGCCAATAGAGGTATTTGTGAAATCTTCGTACCGCAAATACTATGGCCAGCGCTTCTTTTTCTAAGTGACTGTATTTTCGTTGTATCTTTGACAACACACTTGAAGCAAATAGCACAGATCAATCGGTTCTATCTAAACGTTGCATTAAAACTTCTCCAATTCCATATGAACTCGCATCCGCGATCACAATAACTTCTTTAAACGAATCGTAAGGCACTATTACTTAATTATCAGACAGCATTTGTTTGCCTTACTGAAAAGCATTAATGCATTTGCTTCTTCTTCTTCGTAGCACTACAACCTCTCTCCGGCCTCTGCTTCCTGCAAATGGTGGTCCCGACTTCCTCGGTCCATGGACCGCGTCCTCTAATTTCAAAATCTGAGCACCGATGAACTGTTTTCATCGACCGAATCAGACCAGCGTTTCCTTGGTTTCCCGCTGGTATCTGCCCTTCAGTTCTCCCAAAGAATACCATTTTGGGTATCCGTTGTTCTTCCATACGATTCATGTGGCCAGCTCATTTCAGTTTCCGCAGTTTAACAATCATGAAGACCTCTTGCTCGTCAAAAATTTCATACACGGCTCGACTCCCCGCGAAAACACACAGAGAAAGTTTGTTTATAACATCTACTCGCATTTCATCTCAAGCATATACGGTAATAAAATTAAGTCAATATCGTTGACCTTTAGATAAAATCTACCACATTAACTAACGCGATGGCTCTCCCGCTTGTCGTTCAAACTGCAACTCCCGCTTCGTAGCAATCTTTCCGCTTATTTCACGAGCCTCTTTATGGCGATAATGGAGGTTTTTCTCGTCGAGATGAACTAGCTATTGCTTCGCTAAATTGCGTCGCAAAGGGGATTTGCATTAGCAATTTTTCTTGTGATTTATTTTATTTTTTATTTGTTTCTTTGGAGAAATTTTTCCCTTATAATGGTAGCGATGGTAGTGGCGGGATTTAGTGCGGGCTAGAAAATAACAATGTTAATAAGTTGCGTATCAAATTGTTCCGCACTTATTCCGTTGTTATTTTCATAAAAGTAGTATTTTCTTTGCAAAGGTCTTTCAAGCAGTTTTCGTAGGCGGCTGCTCGATTACTACATACTGTTCTGGCGAAAAGTTGCTGGCGTGAATTTCACTACAGACTCTACTAATTTTAACAAATCACACGTCCGTAAGGACTACTCTACACTTTTGAACAAAACTCCAGTTTTTTTATTTAATTTTTACTTCATTTGTTTTCTATTCAATTATCAAATAGAAAGAATAAAAAATAATATGAATTTGAAAATGATACTTCAAAAGATCACATTAAAAGGCAAATTAAAAAAAATGAGAAAATAAGCATTTTTCAAAAACTAAATATTATGTTAGCTGGCAAAAGGTCCAAGCTGAAATTCATCATGTTTTCTCGGAATCCAAAGCATAGGAGACCTGAAGTAGATTTCACTACGCGCAAGTGGGATACAAAAAATAAGGGAAACCCCAGAAGGCTGAAATTAGATTGATTTAGTGAATATTTAGTGACAAAGTCTATTCAAAAGATACTCATCAAGATAGATACGGCGATGTTCTAAAGAGGAAATACCCAGGAAAAACGAACAAGATTCATAGAAACAGTATGAAATGCAGAATTTTCTACAAGAGGATTCTAGCAAACGTTCACTGGATAAACTCGAATAAAAGACTTAAGGAAAGGAAATGGAGAGACCAAACAGGAGAGCAGTATTCCAGTCTAGAGTGGGCTTAGCTTGTAAATAGCTTAATATAAGAGGCTGGGTCAAAAAAATCAAGGAATGACGGAGGATAAAGCTAGTAATCCGTGAAGTCCTCGAAGCAATGTCATATATATGAATATTAAATTTAAATTTAGGGTCAAAAGTAACATCTAAATCTTTAAAACGTGTCACAGTATTAAGACACGGATCATTAAATGAAAATTTATAAGAAAAAGGATTAGATTTCGAAGTAAAAGAGATATTGGTCACTTTTATATATTTAGAGATAGCTGGTTAATGTCACACCAATGAGGCATAGATTGTAGATCAGCCTGCAAAAGATCATGATCCATAGTTAATTTAATAACCTCAAAGATTTTGACGTTATCCGCATACATAAGGCAGGGAGAATTAATGACAGACGGAAGATTATTGATATGTAGAATAAATAAGAGAGGGCCAAAAACGGTGCCTTGGGGAACACCATTATAAGGAACAGATAGACAGGACTCATATCCATGAGTTCGATATGACAAGCATGATTAGCAAGATAGGAAGAGAGCCATCAAAATAGGCGAAAGGAGGGGGGACAAAACATTCTAGGTTTTTAATAGAGTAGCGTGATTTAGTGAGTAAACTAAGTTGGAGAAGTCCAAAACAAAACTTTTCACTTTTAACCTGTCATCAAAGGCTTTGGCTACAATGCTACTGGATTCAAAATAGAATGGCCTTTTATGAAACCATGATGCATGCTGCAATAGGATGGAAAAATCCGGCCGTCAAGCTAATATTGAATAGAACAGATAATGGAGAACAAAAAAATTCAGATAAGGATAAAACAAAGTGGTTCGGAATATCATCAGGACCAGCCTCAACAAAACTGTCAAGAGCATCAATAAGACTTCTAACATCCTCGAGGGAGCACAATGTAGACGGAAGGAGGAAAATTGAGAGTCCAAAGTGGGAGCAAAATAGAAAACGGAAGGTGGAGAGTTGAAAAGAGAGGAGATATCACACTGAAGAGCTCACAAATGTCCTGAGGAGAGGAAGCAAGTCGGCCCTTCAAATGTAGAGATATGCAGAAGTGAACGTTTGTTCAGGATGGTTGGGACAGGTTTTTTTTTCAAGAAAATTCAATGCTCCTAAAGTGAGAAACCGTGCTAGTTTTATTTCCTTCTTGGCCATAGATTTAAGTAGTGAAGAATTTTTTCGGTCATCTATAGACTGAGTATGCAAAAACAGGCGCAGAGCCCGATCTTTTTCCTTTAAAGCACTCAACACCCTTTGAGTAATCTAGAGTGCATTCTTAGAATATCTTAAATTGAAAACAAGTGTGGAGTCCCACCAGGCAGAGTTGAGGAAATCACAAAATCTATCGGAGCTGAACTAAAGCCCAGATTATAAAAGAAGGAGCACCAATCGACAGATGAAAAAATATCAAAAAGGAAATTGTAGTCTGCCTTGTAAAAGTTCTGTAGACAACATTACACAGTACGGGGGTGCGAGGAAGCAGCGCTATCACCTGGATGCCCCACTCTTACTTGGAGGTCGTAAGTTAAAATAGTAAAGACGAGATCCTCTCAAGTCTTGCACGCGCACACCAGGCCCAGTCAGTTGTTTTGCTTTGGCAATCCATCCTTTCAGTATGCTACCTCGGCCTCGACACCGTTAATTTATAAGTGCGAAATTTTTTATTTACTGGGCCCTTGTGCTGGTGAAAAGTCGCCCCGCGGTATCGCAATGCTAGCCTGCCAGCGCATTCACGCGTCCTCAAACAATACTAAATCTGGCAAGCACCAACATCTTCGCTCACCGAGGCAGCTGACCATCGCTGCAGTCCTTTACGGACATTGATATTCCTTTAATTCATTACATGTTTTAGCTCTCGTCTTTTTACATAGCGTCGGACAAGTGCAAATTAGGCTAGGTATGATATTGCGCTGAGTGAGAGATTGGATAACTGCTCGTGGGTTCAGTCTAGTACTGGTGAACATGAAGTTGTCATCTTGATAACAAAAGAATCCGTAGAATAAAAGTTATCACAATTAGAAACACACTTATCGAATCGAAGCTAGCGGTGAAGTATCTGGGGCTACTGATCAACTCGAAGATGAGTTACTCGGGGCAAACCAAGGCAACGGCTGAGATGGCTGCTTCGGGAGTATCGCCTCTGAGTTGGCTTATGGCGAACGTAGGGGGACCCAACCCATCAAGGAAACGCCGCTTGATGAGTAGCATAGGGTCAGTGCTTCTGCACGGAGTAGAAATATGGGATGATGCTTTCAGAAATGAGGTGCACCAAAAAGGCTTGGCATAGGTACAGAGAAGAGGAGCGCTGATGTTTACACCTTCGTATCTGACAGTCTCTGATTCGGTGATGAGTGTTATTACAGGCTTGATACCTGTTGCTCTCCTTTCTAGAGAGCATCGAACAATTTAACTACATCAAAGCTAGGATGCGAAGCGGACGGTTCCCCATAAGGAGGAGTAGAGAAGGGAAAGTGGACTGCGTGGATCAACCCGGATCTGAGACCGTGGCTAAATCGAAGGCACTGTGAAATTGACTTCTATATGGCCCAGTTTTTGCATGGGTATGGGCATTTTGAGTCTTGCTTGCACAAGATTGGTAGTTCATTGTCCCTCGCCGGTCAATTTTGATCAGGAGAGGTAGACGATGCCTACCGCATATTTTTTGCGTTCCAAAAATGGGATAGGGTCAACCCGGATAGTTCCGTTCATTCGCTACTTTTGGGTGGTGCTAAAAGATAAAAGGGATGTCGGAGCTGGGCTTTCGCTTGTCTGGCAATACTTCTTCCTCTCTACCCTCCCGATAGAGGAGGGATCCCCCTGGTTGAAAGCACCTCATGGTGTAGTAAAACAAGACCTGGCCCAAATTAATGCGCCAAGCGGTTTCAGGCAAGCTTATCAGGTTGTCAGAGGGAACGTTTTCAGTAGGTGGTCCAGTCGCTCAAGAGAATGGAAGCGCCATACTCATTGTGTAAATAACATTCAACTTCAGCCATGAAAAACGCTCCTGGTAGACCCCTTCTCACACGCGTGCGTTGAATATACTGACCAGCGAGTCAGAACAACGGTGACAGATGAGCTGCAACACCTTAGTTTGGAAGAGAATTACATCTTCAATAATTGTATTAACCATACGTTCATGTTTATGTCGTTCTTTTCAGATTTCCCTTAAATATTTGATTTGATTTCCTCAATGAAACTCTTCCTTTACCTTCATTAATCATGATCTAAAACATAAAGATCTTTTTTTCAATGTTCTACTTACCAGGATTTGATCCAATCAGGCCACTGTCCAATTCCCATTTGGGCTTAGTACTATCCAGTGTTTGGAAAAATACAGCTAACATACCACCGAAAAATGCTGCTAAACCTGCATAAAAAAGTATGTA
Organism: Odontomyia ornata; assembly: GCA_963969285.1. Classification (NCBI taxonomy): domain Eukaryota; kingdom Metazoa; phylum Arthropoda; class Insecta; order Diptera; family Stratiomyidae; genus Odontomyia; species Odontomyia ornata. Next base: position 297,202,815 of record OZ017740.1, read on the forward strand.
GAAAACGATAATTTTTGCTGAAAAGAGAAGAAAACATATTGTATTAGTATATTCTAGTTTATACTTTTTTTTTTAAATTTAGTATTTAGTGATAGCTCAAAGTATTTATATTCATTAAGAGATGATTTTTTTATTAGTCCATATATTTACTCAGACAAAAAATATCAAAATAAAGTTTGGGCATCCTCTAAAGAAAGCAAAATATTGTACTCAAAAATTATTTGCTATGCTTAGAATAAGTTTCTGATTTTTTGGGGTTTTGTAAAATCATTTTACAAAACCCTACTAAAATCGTGACCTGTCTGTCCATTTGTCCGTTCGTCCATCCATCCATTTTGTATCTAGATGTAAAGTGGTGCCCTGTTGTATGACAAACTCAACCGAACGCTGTCTTTGGAGATAATAAAGGGAAATCAGAATTCGTGGAGCTCTCTAGTAACTCTTGTTAGAAAATGTTAGACGCCTCAACAAGGTGATTTAAGGGTACCTATCCACTGCCACTTATTGAAGGTCTTTTGGCAAGGTTGTAGAGCACCAAGCTCATTGCCAGCTTGGACCTCAAGGATGCCTTCTAGCAAATTGTAGTTAACGAGCAGCCCACGTAGGCAAACTGCTCAAGGGACCTTCACGAAAAGAAACGTTTTCATAACAATAAAAACGCAATAAATGCAGAACAATTTGATATGTAACTTATTAATATTATTATGGCTAATCCGAAATAAACCATATTATCACCAGTACCAGTACCAGTACCACCATTACCGATAAAAAGTTTTTCCGATCCCTACTCTATGAGCCTACAAGAAAATTTCAATTCACTAACAACAATATGGAGAGCAGCAAATCACAAATATACTTATACCAGTTAGTTTGAAATGTGGTCAAAATTAATCTGGAATTGAATTAATAAATCAGTCCATAAAATAGCTAGCAAATAAAACAAATAACGATATGACCCAAAAAATTGCAAGGTTCCAGTTGGACCCGAATCTTTCATTATCGTCATCACAAGAACTCGAGTAAGTAGATGGAAAAAGAGGCTCGTCGTGTAAAAAGGGGAATGAAATCGGACTTGATCCCGTACCGGCAGCGTTCGAGCAGCAGTAGTAGAAAATTTACATACATTTGGTTCGGGTCACGCTATCATTTTATGGCTTGTTTTTTTTTGAGGTTTTGAAGAGAATTGCATCGCTCTTCACTGTTTTACATTTGGTCCCGTATCTTAATAAACGAGAGGGAGGAATTGGTCAAAAGAAAGAACGGATTGTTAGCGAGATCGACTCGCTTAGTGCGCGATTATTTCGAACAGATTTTAAGATCGAAGACCATTCTCGCGTGATTGAAAGGAAAAACGATTGGCCGTGTATGTAAAATATTGGTATGGAGTTTGCTGAGGGTTCTTGTGTTGCATCATCACTGGATGTTCATGTGTAATTGGAGCATAGCTTTCATCTTTTGTTTTTCGTTCGTAGGGTGGCCATCAATTGGGGCTGGCGTCGATACGTGGAAGATAAACTTAAGTTTTGATCTTCGTATAAGAGGAGTACGTTTAGAAAATGCACTTGTCTCGGGCATATAATCGCGTCAACATGTGAGGTTATGGAGTATAAAGATCTTGCGAGCAAGACAAAGAAAGTAGACAAATAGTACGCAGACGATTTTTGAGTGTTTGCTCGTTTGGAATTGAAGAAGTGCAACGCTGATAAATGAAACTTTTCAATCAAAGGATACCAGTGAAGTTCAGTATAATTTAATTTTAATTTTGCGGAAGAATTAAAAGTATAATAACAGTGATAAAAGTTTACACATGCTACATCCTTTTCCAAAAGTGTCCTCGATTCCATGTCTGGCTGCTCTTTGAAGAGAGGAGCATCGTTCATTCATTGATCGAAACGGCTTTTGCATTTGAAAAACTCCCATAACAAGTGTGCGTATTGCTCTACTTTGTTCCATGGCACTTGCTAGTTCGCTGAAACGAAAGCCTCACTTGTTCGATTAAGTGGCAAAGTAATCATTTTTCACATTTTGTTCACACATTGTTCAGTGAGACCAATCAAAAATTTTACACACTCCATCCGATTGAAATTAGGACGCTGGAAAAGTTTGGATCGTCGGGAGGATAAATTAACATAGTGGATGTATCTTGCCGAGGAATTAAGTGTCGGAAAAATATCTCTTCAAACGACACCTCAGCATTGTTACTTATGTGACTTGCTGCGAGTTCCATGGGCAATCATAAATAACTTTTCTGACGCAGTTTGCCATGGTTGTGCCAATTACGAAGATGCAGATTAAATTGAGCTCGTGCTGGATGCGGGGCGTCAAATAAAACGCCTACACTAGGCAGCGAAGAGAAGTTATCAAAAACGGTGAAGTACAACAGTCTGATCACAGAAGTGCAACAGTTAGCAGAGTGCGGTTCAACGATCGGGAGGTTAACTCGTACGAATACCGGGTGTTGAAGGACCTACAAGAACGTTCATTCTCACTATTTTACCTATCGACCTGTTGAGGACCTGAGATAAATGAGACCTTAATTAACAACATCTTGTTGAGAGTGTTTTCTTTACGGAGTGACCATAAAGTTTCAGTCTTGTTCAATACTATTTGTTACGATTTATTTTTCGTTACAAGAATTTTAAATGAGTTGCAGGCCCTTACTCTCGCTACAACAACGAGCGCTTGTCAGAGGAGGACTGGGTTAGTACCCTTTTGATATTTTAAAACTAATCTAAATTCATTTTGTTTAAGATCTGAATACAGTCTCGTTACTTATGGCTTAACTTTGCAATTAGCGTCTTAACAGTAAATAGATAGAAATTTAGAAAAATTGACGTGTTGGATCTAGCATTTGTAGTTCAACTCTCTTGTGTGAAATTGCTAATCGTAGTCAATAAGAATTATAATTTCAGAAGATTTCACCTTAATTCGAATGTACTGTTTAAAACTAAGTAAATAAATAAAGGGAAAGAGGACAAGAGAAAATGATAAAAAGATAAATAGAAAAAAAACTCGGTCTTTCCATTTCATTTGACCTTTGACCGGGTATGGGGTCCACCACATTGGCTGGTTCCTCCACGCATGAGCTTACCATCGAGTGAGCTTGCAGGGTATAGTGGGATTCCACCCAGGTTTCTTATTTATGGTAATGTTATATATGATTCAGTTTTATAACACTTTAACATAAATCTGAAGAAATTATATTTTTCATTGAGGAGGAAAGTTCATGCGAATTACGTTTGTATGAATTGTTTATTTAAATGAAAAACATATGGCTACGTCTATTTATTTATTTATTTATTTACACTACTTTACAGATCCGTGAACGCAATTACAAAATATGTAATGAAATATAATATAATACATGCGAATAAACAAAGTTATATTAAGAAAAATAATAACAAGAATATAAAATATGGATAAACTATTGGAAGCTAAGCAGAATATTATGTACTATGCTTTTAAAAGCGTTTAAGGAATGTGGCAGAGGACCCAGCTGGAGCTCATTGTAACGACGTGATACGCGTACTAAAAATGAATAAAAATAAATATCGGTACGAGCAAAAGTCACAAAGAATATGTCAGTTGAACGCGTTCTTGAGGTGGATGAAAGAATACCGTGAAATAATTTAAATAAGCAGCACAGGTCGAGAAATTCTTTTCTATTTTTGAGTGATGGAATGTTTAGGATCTGTAAGCGCTCAACGTAGGAGCTGTAAGTGAGGTTATATTTGTAGAATATAGATCGTGTGAATTTACGCTGTACAGTTCTACAGCATCCGATAGATTGGTATAGTGAGGAGACCATACTTGGAAGGCATACTCAAGGATTGACTGGGCTAGAAGTAGAAATAGATGGACGCTGGTTGAAATACTAAAAGACTTGCAAGAGGATCGTAAAATAAAACCACCGACACGTGAAGCTCTTGTGGTTATGGATGAAACATGGATGTTAAATTTCAAACCTGGGTCGAATACTACTCCCAAATCTTTAAATTTGTCCACAAGTGCGAGCCCCGATCCATCAATCTGGTATTCATATAAAACCGGATGAGTTTTGTTGGTGAATCTCATGTGACAACATTTAGAAATGTTAAGAGGCAGTAAATTACCTTGACACCAATTTTGGAGATTGTCAAGATCATTTTGGAGGTATAAGCAGTCTTTGCTGGAGTTAATGGGGCGATAAATTTTTAAATCATCAGCGTAAAGAAGACAATTAGAAGACAGGCATTGGGGAAGATCATGAATGAAAATGCTGAATAGCAAAGGGCCTAAAATTGATCCTTGAGGAACACCAGATTATGGGCTAAATGAGTCCGACGAAAAACAATTATTCCATGTAACGGTGCAGGAGCGATGGGATAAGAAAGATAAAATCCAAGAGGGGACCGAGTCGGAGATGCGGAAAGATCGGAGTTTGTTAGCCAAAAGGCCATGAGCAAAACTGTCAAAGGCTTTAGCAAAATCGGTGTATATGACATCGACTTGTTGACTCTTGTCGAAAGCAAGAGAGATGGTATTCGTAAGTTCTAACAAATTAGTTACTGTCAAACGACCTTTAATGAAGCCATGTTGTTCATTCGCATCGTACATTCTGTTATGCACAATTCTCTCAAGGAGCTTGCCAAAACAAGATAGCAAAGAAATCGGACGATAGTTAGAGATTTCATTTCGATCTCCGGACTTATGGATCGGAAAGATGTCAGCATGCTTCCAGACATCAGGGAAGCAGGAGGAAGAAAGAAGTACATTTTCAATTTCTGATGGAGAGGTCACGATAGGATTCATAATATGGGAAGGAGAAGGACACGATGAGTACATAGTGGGGCTCGAAACCTTAAATGTGGAGGAAAAAAATTGAACGAAAAGGTCACAGATAGCTTTCCCATCAGAAGCTTGTCAATTACGCCATGAGAAGATATTAGGAATATGGGATGTTGTTTTGAGAGAATTTATGTATGTCCAAAAGGGCTTAGGACTATTAGATTGCAATGATGTTTCAATCATATAATAATAAGATCGCATTGCGTTCTTAACCACTTTTTTGGCTTCTTTACGAAGCAGTCGGTAGTTGGTGAGGTCAGTGGTAGAGTTGGAATAATTAAGTTTTTTGCGCGCCTGGTCTTTCAAATAGAGAGTGTCTGAGACTTCAGCGGAAAACCAGCTGGGGCTCTTTTTCCGGGGGGATCGGCAGATAGGTACATGCAATTATGCTACTGAGATTCTGATAGAAAGTTGATAGCGCTGAATTGACATCAAGCATCTGTAGCACTGAGTTCCAGTCAATATTATCCAGCTCAAGCTGAATGGCTGCATAGTTGGCTTTGCAGAAATTAAATCTTGGGGAGAAAGGAGTGCGTTTGGACTGAGGTGCAAGAAAAGATAAACGAACCTCAAGCGGAGGGTGATGGGGATCAGGTTTTACATATTCGGAGGGGGATTTTGTGATCGAGTAGATAGAGGCAGGATTGGTAGTAAGGATGAAATCGAGAAGTTGATTGTTTGCGTTTGGGATCATATTTAATTGTGATAGGGAGCGAAGCGATAAAGAAGAAGAAAACAGGATAGAGAGATCATTGAAGGATGAGAGGGTATGAGAGCTTGAGTCCCACCTTAGGCAAGGCATGTTAAAGTCACCACAGATTAAAATATTGCATAAAGGGTTGATGCTACAGAAATACGAAGATAATTCAGAGAAAAAACGGTTGTAAACGCGGAAAGGAGCATTGCAAGGGATATATACCCAAAGCAATACTAAACTCACGGCTTGAGAGATATTGATTAAGACAGTGATGCATTCTACTGGAAGAGACGGTGAAAAGTCAGAGCAGAGTTTGCTGTCTAAGGCTTTATGAGTAGCAATAAGTACACCACCACCGTCAGATTTACCTGAAATCTAACGATCTCTATCAGTTCGGTAGACATCATATAGTGGAAAAATTTCTGTAAAACAAATGAAATCATCGCCGGAAATGGAAGAGGCAATTTTAATAGCTTCCAGCTTGGTTTGCATGCCACGTACATTTTGTTAATAAAGATTGAAGCTACGAGAAGTGTTTTGAATATCAAAATTTAAATAAATATTTGAAGAAGTTGTAGGGTGACCAGTTGTTAAAGTTTTGGGAAGAGAGCTTACCACGCGACGAAAATTTCTTCTATTGGTTGCCTCGAACTGTTTAATTAGTGTTCCAGGAGGCCAGTATTCTGGTTGCAGAGCTATGCTGCAGTTTGACGGCACAGTAAGCTTAAAGGAAGCTATAACTCTTCCCTCAATGTTGTCTTTTGTCAGTTTGTGGCAGCTGATTATCTTTACTGAAGGTCCAAATTTCGTTGAGACATAATCACAAATGTCATTCGTCGATGTCTCATAAGCCAGACGAGATATAAATATTTGCTTCGGCAGCGCCACGACATGAAGAGATGGAACTTTCTGTGATGCTGGCAGATTAAGAGCGGAATTAGAAACATCAGCTATTGGCGTTGGTTGAATAACCGTAACAAGAGTGTTGGGTGAAGTGGGCCGATTTTTCGATATAGCACCTCGACGAGAAGATGAGGGCCTAGGTGATGATTGAAATACAACCTCTCAATTATTGCTGGTCAACAGTTTAGCGCTGTTTTTTGTTGCAGGTTTAGCTTGCGTTTTACTTTTCGTTGTTATGGCAGGAGCAGTATCTAATGTTATTCTAGTATTCTCCCCCGATGAAGTAAGATCTGGTGCGGAAGGCTGTAACACATCGCGAGTCTCAAGGCTCGTCGCAGTTAGAGGATGTGCAGATAAAGTGTCAGCAAACCGGAGCAAGAGAGCAATCTCATTATACACAACCGAACATTTATTGTGCAAAGCATTTAGTTCATCACATAAAGTTTTCACTGTTAAGCTAGCCATGCGGAGCCTAGAATGGACCTCGATCTGAATGGGGGAGTGCAAGGGAGATCTACTTCCATCTGTATGCCCCACTCTTATTTGGGGGTCATAAATATCAATTGTAACGACGAAACCTTTTCGCATCTTACGCGCACTAATCAGGCTCGGTCAGTCGCTTTTTATCAGTCCATCCCTTCAGTAGGTTACCTTGGCTTCCTTGTGCTGGGAAAAGAACCCACCCATGACACCGCCATGATAGCCTGCCAGCAGCTTTCACACGTCCTCAGACAAGGCCGATTCCGGCGGGCGGTTCTCGGCTGATGCATACAGTCATACCGCATGCGCTGCAGGATAAAGTATTTGCGAGTTGAACATTTGATGAGCACTTGGAGCTCTTGATTACTTTTGCAAAACTGCTTAGGGACGCCAACTTGGACATCAATGTTGAAAAGGGAAAGTTCGTCAAGAAGGAAATCAAATATATTGGCTTCGTAGGAAGTGATGGTATGCTGTGCACAGACCCGGAGAAGGTTTTAGGTCCAGTTTCTTATCCTGAACCCCGAACGACCAAACACGGATAGTCTTTTTTTTATCGAAAAGCTTCCAAAGTAGAATTTGCTTATAAAGGGTTTCCCAATTTGATTATAAAGGGTTTTCCAATAAGAGGTGTTATTTTGAATAGTCCGCTATTTCGGTGGATGTCACTTTTGAAGCTATCATTTTTTGACATTTAACAAATAAAAACTACGCCATTTATAAAAAAGGAGCAATTCACGCTTCAACAACGCATTGAAATTATTAAAATTCACTATAAAAATCGTGAAAATTTAGCAGAGACGGTTTGTAAAACTCTAACATTTTGGGTCGTCGTGAAGCACCTTATCGGACGGCAATACAGAAATTGGTGAAAAAATTCAAGCTGTTGGGACAACTTAGTGACGTGAAGAATAAAACCCGTGCACGTCACTCAAGAACAGCCGAGAATATTGCTGCTGTAGCCGAAAGTGTTGAAGAAACCCCAGGTTTGTCCATTCCTCGTCATTCTTTGGATTCAGGCATTCCACAAACGTCATTACACCGTATTTTACATAAAGATTTGGGTCTTAAGGCCTATAAAGTTCACTTAATACAAGAACTCAAGCCGGTCGATCATCAACAACGTTTTGTCTTTGCTGATTGGGTCCTTGAAATGCATGAAAATGATCCGAAATTCCATCGAAAAACCATCTTGAGTGATGAGGCCCATTTTCACCTCGGTGGCTTCGTCAACAAGCAAAATTGTCGCTTCTGGGACTCTGAAAACTCAAGAGTTATTGTTGAAAAGCCTCTCTATCCTCAACGTGTGACTGTTTGGTGCGGTTTATGGTCCGGCGGAGTCATTGGACCTTACTTTTTCGAAAATGAAGCTGGAGCAACAGTTACGGTGAATGGATTGCACTATCTAGAGATGATTTAATGATTTTTTATGGCCGGAATTGGATGATATTGATCTGGACAACGTTTACTTTCAACAAGACGGCACTACGTGCCACACAAGTAACGAAACCATTGATCTTTTACGGGAATAGTTTCCGGACCGTGTTATCTCACGAAGAGGTGATCACAATTGGCCACCGAGATCTTGAGATTTAACACTTTGCGACTTTCTCCTTTGGGGCCACGTGAAAGAGGAGGTCTATGCCAACAGCCCAGCGTCGATTCAAGACCTTAAAAATGGAATTCGTGAGGCTTTTGAGGACATAGGGCAGCCATCACCTTGCGATTTGGTTATGGAAAATTTCATGAAAAGGATATGGTCCTGTAAGCGTGGTCATGGTGTTCGTTTGCCCGATGTTATTTTTTACTATTAACGGCATGCCTTCCTCTGTATAATCAAATAAACATCCGATCATTCATATTCAAAAATGACATTTTTCTTTTAAAATCAAAATAAAACTTCTTATTGTAAAATATTTATTTTCTTTAAAATAACTTCTTCAATTCAATATCTCCTCAATTCAGACTCCACAGATCAAGCATAATCTCTCAACAGAAGGATTTCATCAAAAAAGATTTGATTTTGTTTCTCAATCAATTAGAACTTTTTAGAATAATTGCTTTATTGTAGTGAGCAGCTTTTCTCTGTAACAAAATTAATCACTGAAATGCTGCTTGGTCTGAGCTACTGAAATAAACAACGCTACACAAAACATTAATCAAAATTTAAGGTTATTTACAAACATTAATTAAATCGTACAAGCTATAAACCCGGCTAGTAAAAATCTTCTAAATGATTCTAATTTTCCTGCAGGATCATCAAAAACAAAATCATCCCACGCTTCCTGTATTTCTTCAAACTCATGAGTCAACATGGAACATTAATTAATTCGAATCACATCGTAAATAATAATTTTTCTTTCTTTTGTTATAGCAAAAACAAGGGAAGATTTGCACGCTAACTTATTTACGCTCAATAAAATCAATTTTATGACCCGACATAATAAATTGATTGAAATATTCTCGAGAGGATAAAACATTTTCCCGCTCAGATAATTATTCCTACAAACTTGCAAAATGTATCCATTTGCCGTTCGCATTTCACCGCAAATTGGTGCCATTTCTCTCAAGCAACCATTTCACTTATAGCATACATAAACAATAAATTTTCTATTTATAGACTTTGAAATGCATGCATAACAAACTACACATACTCGTAGAAAGTCCTCTCTCGCTCCACCACTACATATGGTTGCAACACCACCAATCATTGTATTCCTCCGTAACTAAAACAGTTGGAGACGCATAGGAAGAAGATTTATATCCACCATCATATGTGACCCAATTTGAGTTCCGCTCACATTTACCGCCAATGTATTTATGGCTGTGGCATTTCCAGCAGCAGGACGAAGAAACACTAGGACGATAGATAAAAGTTTTTTTTTGCATGACAAACCGCACAGGATATTGTTGTTGAACGCTGAACTACACGTAATTCCAATTTAACACTCTCCTCCATACTCGACACTTTGGATTCGAAATGATATACGGACGCAAGGTTAGATTATGTCCTTTGCGAGCATATAGAATCTATGTCGCGCGTATAAGATCCTTTAACATGGAATGTATCCAAATGTTAGCAAAATCTCCATCCATCCAATGATTGTACATACATGTTTGGCCATATGTGTGATGTAGTAGCCACTGCTGCTGCTTGCTTGCTTACTAACTTAGCTGTCCTTAGCCAATTTACGGACAAAGGACTATCGATTGAAATGTCTTCCTGGAAAGTTTTCTTTTCTCAAGCTCTTGTTCTTTGCGTTGATTTCGGCAAATCATTCGATTCTACTTTATTGTTTTTGTCGTAAAAGTTATTTTTATGATATTTGCTTTGTTTTTCGTCTAAGACGTTATTCTGACTGATGGATATCTTAAAAGGACGATTTTGTCTCCGAGACTGGACATTTAAGAGACAGTTTGAGAAACAAAAGACAAACAAGAGTTGCGGATTGGGTTTCATGAAAAGGCAATTTTTCTTAAAATAAGTTTGAGATCTTATTCGTCATCATGACTGTTTACTGTCCTTTAGAAAATGGTCCATCAATATCCTGGATAGAAATTCAGGCGCCTGCTATGTCGTCGCGGAGAATAGCATGTCAATATTGAGAGAATAAGGATATTTTTAAACGTACTGGAAGATACATATTGGCTGCTTGTTTTATAATAGCTACTAAAGAACTACTGAAAATTAAGGGATCAAGCCGAAAAGATGTCTTGAATATGCCAGAACCACAGAACGTAGAATATAAGTCAATCCTAACAATTAATTCAGTGTAAAGGTTTCATATCCTTTCTACAAACTTTCAATTTCTCAACTGATTCTAACCAATTTCAGACGTCACTCTATTTCGAGTATCCTCTCAACTTCGTACTACCATCTTCATAACTAGAAACCTGCAGGACTCACACCAAAACATATCAATTAATATTTCACATATTCCATTTGAATAATACATAACCTGACAAGTAGAATACTTCGCACCTCACACTCCCACATACTTAACGTGCTACTCTACAAAGTTTCAAGGATAACGATTTCATACTCCTTGATTGACATACTCGTAGGAAAAAAGATAGACAGTAATTATAAGCTTTTGACAATAAACAATAGAGAGCAGAATTGTCCTTCTAGGAAACATTATTTATTATTTCTAATATATTTTTTTTTTCGTTTGAAAGGTCATCAATCAATATCTCAGTATCATGTTTGATGTCGTCATGCTTGTTATGTAATCGATGGAAAACATGACCTGCGAACGTGAAACGAATTGAGCGTTATACATCTGAATCATTCGAATGATGGCGGTGAGGAAAGGAGTTTATTAGGAATTCAAAACAGCTTTGATGACAAATTCTATGCTCACAAATTGGTTTGACATTAGAGGGAGAGAGAGAGAGGGAGAAAAAGAGAGTGAGAGAGGAAAATAGAGTAGATAAATTGCTTACGGATAATTTAGTGGATATAATTTATGATGTTTCGAAGGATAAATTGGATTTTATGAAGAAGTAGTTTGAGCTTACGAGCAATAAGTTATATAACAGATAGACTAATCGACAACAATCAATAAAAGGATTTTAAAGGTGACGCATCATGCTATGAAGGAAAATGAAGGCTCATGTAATAACTACTACGAGCTTTATCGTGTCTTCCCATCAAGTCCTCAGTCTTCGTTGATAACTTACAATCAATTATAAGTTCAGAAACTTTAACCTGTTCGATGAACACAATTGTGGTCGGTATTGATTAAAGTTTAATAAGTTTTCCACCCTTATGGACCGCTAATAATCAATTTTAAAATAAAACCAGTGTTCAATAGCATTAATTTAATTAACACTTCAGATGTTCCAAATGTATTTTATTCTAAACGACACTGATGAATTTCGTTCGGTATTGCCGACCAACTTCAGCGCAAGACGCGAGACTACTAGTAAAACAATTGCAATGAAAGCAAAGACATTAGCTAATAACAGTTAATTTTAACAGATATGATTCAGCTGCATTAAATGTAATATAAATTGCCGCACTGTTGACAAAATCAAATAAAAGTTCTGTTATGTTATTTCAGCATATTATGAGTTTTGATAGTTGATGCAAAAGCTAATAAAGTTAACTGTTAATACAAATATATATGTTATTTTCTAGCCAAATTAAATAATTTTGAATCTATTGGGCTTTTACCGATATTCACGAAATTGTCCGTATTATATACTATATCAATAGAGGTTCATATGCGTCGAGTTTTCCCGGATTAGTTACATTTTTTAATAATTTAAAATTATTAGCTAACTGTCCCGTGTAGTGTCTTCCTGGCTTGTTCAAATCCAATGCGTGTGCAGCAATATCTTTATTAACGTCTTTATTCTTGATGTATCTTTCGTCTGCTTTGAGAGGAAATTCTACTGCACGTCTAGTTTGTCCAATATACTTCATATCACATTCTGTGCAACTGACTTGATCGATTCGGTTTTTTGTTTTGGTAAAAGTGAGCCAAGCTTGTGGGTGTTATTATGCGTAATCCTAGGATTGGCGTTGCTGAATTCCTTCTCAAGTGAGTTGCAAATCTTTGGAACATATGTATGCCATAGATACACGCGATTAAATATTGTTTGCTATGGAGTTTTGATGGAAAATGGTTGAATCTCTCTCTCTCTCTTTTTATTTTATGCATGCTTTTGGCAATCAATTTGTCCATGAGTGCTTTATCGTATCCATTTGTTTCTGCCTAGTGGACGATATGCTCATACTCGTTCTTATAATCTGCCATTGATAATGGCAAACGACACATACGATATACGAGTAGCATCGATCTAGATGCTACAAATTTATTTTGATGTAGACAATACGAGTCTTTGTTAGCTTTCTATAGATCGAATTTTTTTTTTGCCGTTACCAGTAATATTTAAATCAAGAAAGGGCAGCATTTTTTCTTCATTTTCTGATTCAAGGGTAAATTTTATACTGGCATAACGGCTGTTGAGTAATTCCAAAGTTTGATTTACACTTTGTTCCTTCCTGACAGCAAAAACATCGTCTACATAACGCCACCAAACCCTTTGTGAAATTCCTTCATCCTTTAGTTCATTTTCGAATTTGCACATGACGGCTTCAGCTATGAGTGGTGACAAACTGTTCCCTGTACTATATCCAACGTTATTCGAATAATATACGAGTAATCCCTTAAATTTGAAGCAATTGTATTTCGTGCATGCTTCGATCAGCGTATGTACAGGGTGCGTACGGTATTTGAGGACATGCATAAATGTGACTTTAACTTTGTGAATTTTTATTTTATATTTTTTTTCCTTTTCAGATAAGAAATGGCGGACTACAACATCACTCAAGAAATGAAGAGACATGCTGTCATCGTCGCTATATGGCGAACCATACAGATCTCTAATTTTCTTAACTACGCCCGTTCTTTCGTGCATAAGGTTTGCCGTGAATTGGAAGCATCAGGAGATGATACAGAATTGGTTGCAAAACGCAAAAAGCACGAACAACGTTTTTAGAGCAAGTGCAAGCGATCATAGATGAGGACCCTTCAAGATCAATGAGGGTCCTTGCGAGTGAGCTTCATGTTTCTGAGCGCCTTATTCGTAGAGTTGTCCATGAAGACCTTCGGTATAAGTCTTACGTGATGCGCAGAGGACAGTTCATGGCAGAACGAACACGGGAACAGAGAGTTCTTTGATCGAAACGTCTTTTAAACAAAATCAAACACCCTGAGGCGCCCGAAATGCTATGGTTTTTTTCCGACGGAAAAATTTTTAACCAAGATCAAAAGAGCAATCGCAGAAATGACAGATGGCTATGTTCAAATTTTACGGAGGTTCCTGTTGTTATGTACACAAAATTTTCAGCCACTGTTATGGTTTTAGGTGTTGTCAGCAACGACGGACATGTTATGCCACCACACTTTTTTACTCAAGGACTTCGAGTGAACTCTGCTGCATACATCGAGGTTTTGGAGACGGTAGTGAAACCCTGGATAGACAATGTAAGCGGAGGCAGACCATACATTTTTCAACAAGACTCTGCTCCATCACATAAAGCGATGGCGACACAAGATTGGATGGCCGGGAATTTTCATGACCACATAACACCGAACCTATGGTGACCTAGCTCCCCAGACATTAATCCTTTGGATTATTACGTATGGGGCGTAGTTGAGCGTAAGACCAATAAACGTCCTCATAATACCACTTCTTCGCTGAAGATGTTATTAATGCCGGCATGGTCAATATGAACAAGGAGCATTTGATTCGGGCATGTTATCGTTTCCAGACCCGGGTCGAAGAGGTTATTGCTGCTAATGGCGATTTTACTAAATAACTTTATAGCCATATATTAATTTAACGTTGTATAGGGTTATCCATTTCGTGGTTGGGAAAGTATAACCCTGCCATTTGACATTTGTCAGAATTAAATGTCATCCAAAGCGTGTTTGTTTTAGTTGAAGGTTTGCCATTTAGAAATATGGATCGTTTAGCAGTCGAAGAACGCGTTAAAATTATTAAATTTCATTATAAAAATTGTGATTCTGCTGTATCAACATTTAGGGCTTTACGAGCCGATTACGGTCGACATAATCGACCTACACAGCAAACAATTTCGAACACGGTGAGAAAATTTGAAGAAACTGGATCGGTTATTGATATTGCAAGGCCTGTGCATCATCGCAACATTCGTTCTGCTGAAAATATCGCTGTCGTTGCTCAAAGTGTAGAGGAAGACCCGAATTTGTCGATTACTTGACATTTGAGCTTGTCTTACGGCTAATTGTGGCGGATTTTGCATTTGGATTTGCATTTCCATCCGTACAAAATCTAACTCACTCAAGAACTTAAGCCTCAAGACCATACACAACGCAGAATGTATGCGAATTGGGTGATTGAACAACAAGCCATTGAGAACGATTTTTCGGACAAAATTTTCTTTAGAGATGAGCTCATTTTTCGCTCAGTGGTTACGTAAATAAACGAAATTGCCGCATATGGGGCTCTCAAAATTCTCAGGTGATCGCAGAAAGGCCTTTGCATCCGGAAAAAGTGAGCTTTTGGTGTGCATGGCCCGGTGGTGTTATTGGCCCGCATTTTTTATTAAACGATCAAGGAACAGCCATTACAGTCAATTCTGACCGCTATGGACGGATTTTAACCGATTATTTTTGGAGAGAAATTGAAGATTATGATCTGGAGAACATGTGGTTCTAACAAGACGGGCCACAAGCCACACAACACAGGCTAATCGAGCACTTTTGCAAGAGAAATTTCCAGGACGCGTAATTTCGAGATTGAGTGATGTCAATTGGCCCGCAAGATCCTGCGACCTTACACCTTTGGATTTCTTTTTATGGGGCTATGCGAAAAATCATGTTTACGCGAACAATCCTCAAAATCTTGAGCAATTGAAAACCAATATTCGTGAAGTTATGGCCGAGATATTGCCGGAAATGTGCCGAAAACCTAAACTCCCTCATATCTGCGTGTACTTCAGTAACCATCTACCTTCCTGACCCAGTTTCAGTCATTGTATGATTTTGGTAAATAAATTTTTATCAGAGTTATTTGGCGGGAAGTTGGGAACCATAATTCATCCCCGTTCTGTACAGTTCGAAGCAATGCCAGAGTACTATTAGTATGGTTGTCAATTGTGTCAAAGAGTTTCAGTGCTCTGTCATGTGTGGATTTTTCTGCCGTCTCAAGTCTTAGGTCCTTGTATATGTCAGTGTTTCTAATGTACCATGGAATTCTAAAGATTTTTCTAATAATTGTATTTTGGAAGGACTGGAGTGCTTTTTTTAGTCTTTGTTGTCTGGTATAAAGCAAAACTAACGTATAGTAGCATCGGTCGTATAATTTGGTTGTATATGAGCAATCGAGCCATTTTTTCGATTTAATGAGTGGGTGAAGAGAGGAGAGAAGCCCAATATACATAGTGTACCCGTTTATTTTGTATGTATTGTTTCTATGTGAGGCTTCTGTCGAATGTAATTCCAAGGTTTTCAGCCGTTGGTGCCCAGTCTATTGTTTCATTGTTAACGATAAGTCTTTGCGGAGTTTATAGTCTTTTCCTTGAGATGAATAGGGGGTCTGTTTTATCAGAATTAATCTTAAGTTACCATTTAAAGTATTCCAATAAAATGTTTTTTGGTCGGTACAAGTTTTAAGTGATAACTTTTGCTTGTCGTGCTGTAATAAATATACTGGTATCATCAGCGTAGAGTGATAGTTTTACTTTTGGAGGCAGAGTGGGAAAATTTGCAGTAAATGTATTGTATAGGACCGGTGAGATGGGTGAGGCCTGAGGAGCTCCAGCATCAATTGGTCTCAGGCTTCAGAGTTCTTTGTCAATTCTGTAAGGGAATGCTCTGCTTTACAAGAAGGAGCAAATAATTTGAGTGAACTGCTGTAGTATATTGAATTGATGCATTTTGAAGATAAGTCATGCATGCCAGACTTCATCAAAGGCCTTAACTGTGTGGAACATAAGTAGGCCTGTTGAATTTCTGCAATTTAAGCCTGTTCTGATGTGTTGGACTACTCTAACTAACTGGACTTCAGTAGAGTGTTTAGCTATGAAGCCATATTGTTCTTCCAGTATAATATCTTTGCCGGATACAACCTCATTAAGTAGATGCAGAATCATCCTTTCCACGATTTTTGACAGAGATGAGAGGAGACTGATGGGTCGCCAGTTTTATGGAAATTGTGGGTCCTTTTGAGGTTTCGGGAAAACAATTATAGCCACTGATTTCCATATTTTGGGATACTTTCACAAACAGAATACAGCATTAATAATGTTCCTAAGTGTTTGTAAAATATTGTCCGGTAGCCAAGAAATCATTGTGTTTGTAATGGTGTCATGTCCAGGTGCTTTATGTTAATTGAGTGTCTGTATAATGTTATTGATTTCATCTTAGTCCATTAATTCAATCCTGTCTTCATGTTGAATGCTATCAATCAGGAGTTGACAAAAGACTCAGTTCTTGCCTCAGTTTCAAAATCCTCTTCGTTTGAAGAATTTTCACGGAATTGCATTTCCAGAGAATCTGCCAATGCTTCAACCTTACTTGCATTGTAGAATTACATCTCATTTGGACCATGAATAGGCGGTGCTACAATTTTACTCTTTGCCCGAAAGTATTTTGACATTCTGTAGAAACTTCCACACCTAGGCTCGAGACTGCAAAAAGCTCTCCCATTGCTCGTTTTGGAATACCCTTATCTTATCACGGATTTTTTTGGTTGCGTTGTTTTTGCTTTTGGAGCACGTGTACTTTTTGACATACAAAGGGATTTGGTAGTATTATAATGAGGACTATTGTAATGATGGTTTGCAGTTTGTATGGCCGTACCATTGCCATAATACTTCTAATGGAATAAAACGATTTCTTTAATTTTGATTTACGTATACGCTTCTTGTACGTACTTGCTTGTTTAAATTTTTTTGAAGGTTTAGTTATGTCTACACTCTAAGAACTGTTCAACCATTCAAATTATGCTTCATGATTCGCAAAAAATATATTACTTCCTCGGATTATTTATATTTGACTTAATTTCTATTTTTTATGAATAATCGGGAAAGGCTATGAAATAAAAGTTGATTAATTAGCATTTCTTGAACCAAAAATATTGTTTTTACAGGCCACAATCGTAGTGCCAACAAAAACTTAGGAAACGTGCTGTCGTCATTGTCTTCTAAAGTTTTTGTCAATCACAAAATAGATATAGACCCGAATTCAGTGTGGAACCAATTTAAGGTAGCTACAAATGGAAATAGCGCTCAATGCAAAACGTGTCCATTTATTCTTAAGGCTTTAGGAGGCTCAACAAAAGGAGAGCATACCCATTCAGCTCAAAATCATAAGGATAGCATAAACTTTCCGACGAGCCATCACCAACCCAACAGCCTTTGACCAGTTCTATCTTGACTCCAGCAAAGTGGCAAATGGCTGATTCTTTGCACGAGACTCAAGGTAGAAAGGACACACTGGAGAAATTTTGTCGCGATGGTTTACCGTTTAGTATCTTTATCACTTCTTATGATCTAAGACAGCTACTATTAGCTAAGGGGTATACAGATTTACCGAAAACTGCAAAAATAACTCGCAGTAGAATAATGCGTTTTGGTGATAACATCCGGCATCACATATTAGACAATATCAAGACTTTAAAATCTGTAGGGACCATTTTCCCAATTATTTTTGACGAGTGGATATCGCCCTCTAACAAAAGGTATGTGAATATCAATGTTCATCCAGAAAATAAATTTTGAAGCTTAGGACTGGTTTGAATTCAAGTTTCTATGACGGCAGAAAACTATTTGCTACTTTTGAGGAAGCGTTTGGGTGAATTCAATCTGTCTTTAGATCAAGATATCGTAGCTATGACCACAGATAGATCAAACGTAATGCTAAAATTTGGAAGGCTTGTCGCCAAAACTAAACATTAGCTTTGCATGACACACGGAATATATCTTGCTCTATGTGATGTAGTTTATAAAACAAAAGACATTGAACCATACACTTCTTTGACTGAGGTTGTTAACGACTCTTTAAGCGATACTGACGATGAGAAAGAAGATCCGGATAATCCTGAATGTTGTTTGAATATCGATGGAACAGAAGCTAATACAGCTAGTGCTCGAAACTTCACTAATAACTATGACATTCATGATGGCATAAAGTAAGTCCGTAAAATTGTATTATTTTTTGAACGATCGCCAACAATAAATTGAAACTGTCTTTCAAAAGTATTTAAAGTCTGCATTCAATAAAGAATTATCATTGTTGCTAGATTGCCGTACACGATGAAACAGCCTATTGGCAATGTTCGAACGCTTTGCACTACTGAAAATTCCCATTCGAAAATCCCTCCTTGATCTTTACTATCCTGTTACAATAAACAAAACAGCTTTAGAGATTATCAAGGAAGACAATCGAAGTTACCAGGTTTGCTAAAATACTTACAAAACCTAGAAAATCTAATTAATGATCTACCTTTCAATATAAGATCTATTTTTTCAGTTCCGCCTAAAACGATCCTTCGGGACAAAATAATAAGGCTTGCAATTAAGTTTTGTCCAACTGATCCTCAAAGTAATCTATTCCAGATTCCAGATTCAGTTGGGAAAACGGAGTTAAAATTAGAAACTGCACAAGAATTCACCAAGCATGATCAACATCTGAAAGTGACGTCATTGCACCATTCAGATGTTCATCATGCTCGAATATCCCAGGTAGCTCTCGGCAGAACATTCGCCAATGTACGAGAAATGGATTGAATGGCTAGAGACTCTATATAAAGGTGAGCTTAATGAATGGGGGGATTATTACGACCGCGATGGTAAAACTGCGATAGTAAAACCGTGATAGTAAAACTGCGATATAATGGAGCGTGAAGTAAAGGCGATATTGACTAATAATGAAGTGATATAGACAGTTTAATTAAAAATTTATAGACAAATTGAAAAGGAAAATAGTGAAATTGTTAAATTAATGATTGTGCATTTTTAGTAAATAAACTCTTTTAGCTTAATTTAATAGACAATGGGTTTTCACTTTCCCGGAACATTAAAATTATTGGCCGCGAACCATAACACGCGACAATATGTTACATTGCAAACAAGTTAAGAAGCCGGCTTAATGATACCAGCATTGACAATCTTCTCATGTTGAGGTCTTATTTTCAAAGATCAAATAATAAATATTTAAATTTATTGATTCTTTAAAATGCCAAATGAATGTGCTAATTTTAAAGCACTTTTTATTTAGTTTTGATGCAATTGAATATTGTTGTATTTATTTTTAAGCTCTTAATGTTTGGATTCTCAATAAATTGGCCTATTACACCCTGAAATCAATTTAATAAAACTTTTTGCATCATTTGTATTACTGCCTTAAAAGTTTTGCCAATCCGGGGACTAGTCCCGGGACCAGTGCTCCTTGGTCCTGAACTCCCGGGATTGAAATAATGGTCCGGGATTATATTCCCTATAACGTTATACAACTATGCTGCATTTTTTCGTTAAAGCGCATTTCAACCATTTTCCATGTATGCACGTTGGAAGGAGTTCTTTCCTTTGTGGGAGTCAAATATCTTTTTTATCTGCAAATTCAAAATTACAATAGGTTGCGAACGTTCCAATAGCATGTAATATATTTTAGATCCTTAAAGTTGTGTTTGATGAGTTTTTGTACAAATCGAGGTGGTATTAAAGTTTTAACATTTAATTATATAAGTTTAAAAAGAGTTTTTACCTGTAAATGATGTAAAGTTGTTGGTGGTCGATATTAAAAAAGAATGCGATTTCCCCTAAAATATCATTCGACTCCAAAGGAATTGTCTGAAATACAGTATCCTTCTCCCTCTAGCGTCCCGAACATTAAAATCAGGACACAATAGAAACTACTCAATAAAACCGTACATCATGAATCTCAGCACATCGTACATACTTATATGTGGATACTAAAATTTTCCTCCTTTCACAATAGAATCTCAGATACTTATCACAACATCCTCATATTAAACCACCGATTAATCGACAATATATCGAAGCTTAATGGTCACATCCTCACACTAGGGAGCTTTTCAATCGAAGTCATTATCTACAGCTTCCACATAAACGGGAGAGTGCAAAAGATTATCGCAACGGGTCAAATTGACTTTGCGTTCCATTTTATTGATCCACCGCATACAAAGCGAATGAGCTATAGAAGGAGGTCACCATCTCCGCTAGGGATATTCTTTTCATCGTGGGAAGAACAAGTAAAATCAATAAACGGGAAAGGAGTGAACGTTAAATGTTAGCTGGAGGAAAGTTAACACAATACTCGTATGCGAGTCTAGAATAATGCAATCGTGCTTTCAAGTATGTCGCCTTTGAGGTATGGCTATTAGGAAAACTAGCATACAACATTCTCGGTAGAAGTAGTTTAACGTTAATTATTAACTCAAGTACAACTTGCTCTACTCTGAGCGTTAATGATGCTAATTTATGCCCATAAATACCAAACAATGGAACGTAATAGGTTAGAGATGTTATATGCAAAATTTCCGCTACGTCTTGTGGTAATTTAGTTTTGTAAAGTTGAATTTTAAGTGGAAATTGGATTAGTGCTTTTGTTTTGTGGGGAAAGAGAAAGTTAGGAGATTTAGTTCTTGATCCGAGATCTAGAGTCCTTTGGGGTATAGAGAAAAGTTATAAATTCAATTCATTAATTGAGACAAAGTCCTATTTACACCAAATACTGTTTCTTTAGCTGGTGGTTGCACGTTACTAGAGTAAATATTGATTCGGGGTGAAAGATGATTAAAAAAGTTAAGTAAGCAAGCCAAAAAAAGCTTCTGCCAAAATTTGACGCTTTTCAAATCGCTATAAGTTTGTAGTTCATAACTCGATTTTTATGAAATTTGTGCGTTATACGAAGCTAATTTCGATCCAGAATTTGCACCAAAAGAACACTCTGGCAGTAAAATCAGTTGGAATGATAATTTTGTTCTTTTGTACACTAAAAATTATACACAGCTTTAGTCATAATTTCATGCAAAACATAGGAGAAAAGTGGCATGAAAGAGCCGAGTTTTGAAAGAGCCACTATGATTTCCGCGGGGGTTTTCAACCGAATGTTATAATTTTTACATAGCAACGCTTATCAGATATCATCCACAAACATCTGACAGTTCGTGGAAAGTAAACAACGTGTGTGCAACGTTTTAGAGATTTCGTCGCCGAAAAGTACGTTTTTTAGTTAATTTTGTATGTTTTTTGACGGCTATATTTACAAAGCTAGCATCAATATTATTATACTAATGTTTTATGGATAAATTAGTTTATTGCAAATAAAATTTATTTCGAAACCACCGTTTTTTTGGGGTTTATCTCTCCTCGCCACGAAGGAACCTGCGGACCCGGTCAATTCGTCCGGAGACGGACGTGGGTGGCGCCACTCGTTTTGTCCTGGCCCCCAATTAGCCGCCAAACGAGAATGCGGCTGCGTAGCGCACTTCCCCAATCTACCAGCGTTTCCCTACTTTAAAAAAACAAATCTCGCTTCTATTTTTCACCCTCGCTTCTATTTTTCACTAGACTTCGTAATTCTCCCCACAACGCTACTCGGGATTTCGCTCTGACCAGCAGAAAGCAGAATCTAGCTCTTATTTCAGCTCGACCTTGCAATTACACGTAATTTTCGACACAATTATATTCGGAATTCCGCTCCGACCGAAATAAGCGAAATCCTACCGCGAGCCAAGTTTTACAACCTTCACAGATAAGACACTCACGATGGAAACAACACTCGTATGCTTCAAATATATAATTCACTATCCAATTTCTAATTTCTCATTAAATCTACTGGCCAATATTTACTTAATCACTTAAAATTATACCTTATTTTTGGGGATCCCCGAAGACGATTGGTAATTTCGTGCCGTCAGCTGATCTCGATGTCGTACAACCCTTCTTTTGTCTGCTGTAACCGCCACTTGATTTAGATCAATTCCTCGCGAATATCCTCCCAATCGCCAATTCCCACTTGCGTAGCTTGATCTCGCCGTCTGATTTCTCGCACCGTCGTCCGCCAAAAGAGACCCGTTCCTCCATTCTCCCTTCCAGCAAACCTCCTATCCGTAGTCCGCGGCCGTTAAATTCCCAGTTGAGGAAATTGAGCCCTCTCGCATGCGAGTGGTTTTACGTGTTCCATGCGAGGAACTTCCTGCACTGCGAGTTACATTGGAACGGGGATAATGCAGTGCGGCGTCCACTTGTCACTGGATGTTGTGGATGTTCCAGCTGACGTGACCTAGTTTCCAGTGATCGTGACCTACATCACAGCGGAGTGACAGGTCTTAACCTAACGAGTTTTCTATTGTACTTGTGATGCTATTAAATGTTAACGTGAGATTTTGGTGCTTAATATCATCATCTATGTCGTATACCGTATCGGGATCGCGACATATCCAAACACAATAGGCTTTCCGTCCACAAGGTAATGTTTGGCACGATATTGCATATAAAATATCTATCACATTTCCATCGGAGTGAATTGCTTCTCCCTTATATCTTCCATCCGCGTATGATTCTACAGGTGGTGGTATGTTCACAGTTGAGGAACATCTTAAGTCGGGGGTCGATGTCAGTAGTGCGGCTCCCGGGTCTATTTCTGGTTTAAGCATTGCTTGATTATGATTCGGTGTTATCGGGTTTATATCGCTGCTTCCTTCAGTGTCAAATGATTCAGCTGACTGCAGCCCGGCTGCAATATCAGATGAATGGTATTCTTGTTCGTATAAATAGGAGAATATTGTGAGTAGAACTTCATCGGGCATTTCATATTGAAGGTAGTGAGCAGCGGAAGAAGTGTAGTTTTCATTTGATGAATTGTTTACAAACTAACGAGAGGCGGCATAAGTCTTGTTCGTATAAATAGGAGAATATTGTGAGTAGAACTTCATCGGGCATTTCATATTGAAGGTAGTGAGCAGCGGAAGAAGTGTAGTTTTCATTTGATGAATTGTTTACAAACTAACGAGAGGCGGCATAAGTCTTGTTCGTATATATAGGAGAATATTGTGAGTAGAACTTCATCGGGCATTTCATATTGAAGGTAGTGAGCAGCGGAAGAAGTGTAGTTTTCATTTGATGAATTGTACATGCGTCGCGGTCGCTTTCTCGCTGGAAGCATACAGCACGTGTCATCGCAACTAAGCGAACTAGTATTGTTGGCATATTGAGAACTTGTTGATGGACCACCACTTCCGCTGCTACCACTACTCCATACATCATGATTTGGTGGTATTTTTCGTCTTAGGTCGTACGGTGACTGATGACTGCATCCCATCACAGACGCACCCGTTGCAGCACTTGCACTTGGCGATGTGGATCCCGATATTCCTGTGTGGGGTGTATTACTTCATCACACACAATCATGCTACTATTTGCACTTGGCAAACTATTTGAATTGATGTTATTACTGCTCCCGCCACTGTTTGGACTCTGCGCTAATGAGGCAGGTGCTGCTGTTGATGTGGATGATGCTGATGCGGAGGATGATGATGCGGAAGAGGATGATGCTGATGGTGATGTCGATGATGACGATGAGGCTGGAACAGTGGATGAGTTTGGTGAAACATTAGGATTGTTGCCGCCATTTGTATTTGATGTGCTTGGAGGATTTGATCCGTTCGGTGAGCTTACAGTTGAAGTATTTGTACCAATTGCCGTTCCTACATTAGCTCCACCGGACGGTGCTGCACCCAGATTTGGTGCTGGAATATTTTGACGATTAGGCAAGGGTTTAGCTGCTGTCCGTGATGGCAGCGCTATTCGATTGCCTCCTTTTCGCCTCGACCGCCTCAGACAGGATCGAGAGGACGTGAACGAAGCGCTCGGCATCCTTTGATTGTGCTGCGTCTTGCGATCTAGCAGCAGCCACTACCGTTCCACTGCACACTTCAATTCCGCTGGACACTCAGTCCTTCACCACTTCCCAATTCTTGTGGCTGCACTACTTACGCCCTTGCTAAATCCTCTAGACCGAACAGCTAAGTCACCAACCAATTCCTTCTTGCGATATATCCACTAAACAAAGAAGATGAAAAAACTGCTTTCAGCCCGAACGGCCATGTTTGATTTCTCGCTGAATACTGCGTCCTTAAAACTAATCCTACTACTTTTACACATTCATTTAAATGATGATGGTTAATTTACGTTAACATATACGTGAGTGTGGTAAAATGTAACTTGGCTCGCAGGTGAAATCTTGGCGGGAGACAAACATTTGGTCAGGGTGAAATCCCGAATGACTACGTAGGAAAATCCTGATACGTAACAAGTTGTTCTAACAGCACATTTACTTTATAAACCAAAGCTTTGACTTTGTATTTATTTTCGAGGTTATATGACTTGACGGAATATGTTTTGAAAGAGCTGGGCGACGGTGTGATGAGAAAGCTGGCTCTTTCAAGGCCTATAGAAATTTATTTATCGCAAGAACAAATAAATTACTTTATTTTGATAGTTTGTTAAATAAGACCGTTTTCTACGATAGATAACAATGGCATCTGGAACAGCGATACCAAAAGAGCGTAAAAGATCTGCAGCGTTTATAAAAGAGGAAGCTGTTGGTGCAGTGATTGAAAAAGGATAGTCCATTAATAAAACTGCTGTTTTCTTCAAGGTTTCAAGAGCTTACTTAGCCGAAATAGTGAGAAAGGCAAAATCTTCTGGCAAATAATCATATAAACAAAAGCTTGATATAGGTAATACACGCATTTTTACTGTGGAACAAGAGGGGTTGCCTGCAAATTATTTCAAAACTGCATTTGCTTGCACTTTGAGAGTCCTTCCATGTTTTTGGGCAAACGGAATTCGCTTCTGCATAATCAAATGCCAACTTTTTGGTTTGTTGTCTTGTAAACCCATAGACAAGACAACAAACCAAAAAGTTGGCATTTGATTATGCAGAAGCAAATTCAGTTTGCCCCAAAAAAATGGAAGGATTCTTAAAGTGCAAGCGAGGATTTGTTAAAAGGATTTAACCGCAGAGACAAAGAAATGGCATTTAGAAGGCCTGAAAGTACTTCACTTTCCAGAGCTACTAGTTTCAATAAAGCACGTTTTTCATAAAAACTAACCGATGTTTTTGCAAGGTTGTTGCACTGTAACCAATCTTCCCAAAGTGATTGCTCAAAGAGGATCGAAGCAAATCGGGCAAGTAACATCAGATGAACGAGGAACTTTGGTAACAACTTTGTTTTTCATTAATGCTGCTGGTGGTTTTCTGCCACCATTTTTTTATATTTCCACGAGTTATCCACAAAGATATCATGTTAGCCAATTGTTCGCCACGAGTTCTTGGGTTGGCAAATATTTCTGGATGGGTGAATGAAGAATGTTTTATTAAAGCTTTAGAACATTTTGTAATGCATGTGAAGCCTTCCAAAGAAAATCTGGCATTGATCCTAATGGATAACCACAGTTCACATATTAACCTCAGAGTTATTCAATTCGCTCGTGAAAATTCTAATGTTATAGTAACTTTCCCACCACACCGTAGCTAGAAGCTACAGCCCTTTGATGTCACAGTATATGGTCCCTTCAAAAGTTGATATAGAATTACAATGAATGAGTGGATGATGTCAAATCCCAGTAAAACGGTGACCATTTACCAAGTTGAACAGTTTGTGAGAGATGCATATCTGTCAGCTTTCAGTCCTCACAATATTACACAAGGCTTTCTCAAAACGGGTGTTTACCCCTTGAATTCAAACATATTTGGAGAAGAAGAGTTTTTATCATCGTATGTGACAGACAGATTTTATCCATCTACTGGAGTCGATTCTAATATAGAAAATGATAATAGCTATGTGATTATAACTGAAGAAGATATGTTAATTTTGCCTAACTCTGCTTGTACACATTCACTGCTAATTGCTAGAAACTCACAGGAACAAACTGATTTACAAGATGATTTAAGATCTCCTACATCTTTGCCTGCTTCTACAGTTCCAGCTGCGTCTACATCAGGGAAACTGGTCATGTCGCTACAAATGATTAGGCCATTTTCAAAGGCAGGGACCCGAAAAAAACGTCCCTCAAGTGCCGGAAAATGTCTTCTGCCGTCGTTACTGATTCTCCTGAGAAGAACGAGATAGCGGAAAAGGCCGGAAATGCCAACCAAAGGAGAAGGAATATACAGAAAATGACTTCAAAAATATCTATAAAAGCGCTCACTAAAAAATCTAGAATAAACAATGGTATTGATTCGAGCTTATCTGATTCTGAGGATAATGTAGTATTACCACAAGTTAAATGAAAGGTTTAAGTGAATCATGAATACGACAATTATTGTGTAGTGTGCAGTAAAAATTATTGTAATAGCGTTCAAGAATGGTACCAGTGCAAAATTTGTGGCGGTTGGGCACATGAATCCTGTGGCGTAAAAAGGAGGTTCTACTATTTTTGTAGCCTTACGACTAGTTTATTTTTGTTTTCAATTTTGGATAACCGGTTTTTTTTGCACTTTATTACTTATTAAAATACCATAGTACTTAACTCAGATTGTAATGACTGATCTCAAATGGCTAATTTTGTGAGTAACTTAGGTTTAAATAAAAACTTTATCCAGAGTTTGCGTGGCATAAAAATCTTTATATCATTATAAGTTTTATCAATAAAATCTTCATTAATTTACTCTACAATCCCTCTACAAAAGACCTTGGCTCTTTCATAACTTTGACAGGCTCTTTCAATGCCTTTGTGTCATGAAAGAGCCGAAATTTATTCTTTATATAAATGGATAGTAAACAAACAATATGGTTAATTTTGGAAGACATTTTATGACATTACGTACATAAAGTAATAAACAAATTTTTAATGCCACACGTTTTATTATTTACTCATCTCCTTTTGTGTTTTCTCCTTTTTGTAAAACTGGCTCTTTTATGCCACTTTTCCCCTAAGAGGTCCATTTAGGACAAATTCATCGGGAAATTGAGTAAATTTTGGGCAGCCGTGTGCATAATAATTATCTTGATCATTGATATTGTTTGGGGTCGGGAGGGGCAAAATATTCATGCTCTGAGTGTGGGACTTCCAAGCAGCCCAGGCACTACCAACTAATCATCTCCCCTTTCAGCTGAGAAAGATAATTGGAATGCGCCTCATTTAGATGAAGATTAGATCAATATGAGCTCAATGGCAGCGTTTCTGCCTTGAACTATGCTATGTAGGTTATATTCCACCTCGAGGACATCAAATGTAAAGCAAGAACATACAGGGTCTGAATAATAAGTAACCAGACTGACCTCAGGAAATTTTTTTTTGGCAAAATATGTATAATTTTTCTATAGAAATCTTCAAAGTAGACCCCATTGGAGTCGATAACACGCTGATATCGGATTTTCCAATTCCCCAACACTCCCTGGAAGTCGGCAACCTCGATGCTGTCTAGAGCCCTCGTCGTAGCGCGTTGAACGTTTTCCAGAGTCCCGAACCGCGTCCCCTTAAGGTGCCTCTTGATCTTGGGAAACCATATCCGGGCTGTAAGGAGGCTGTGGCAACGTTGCCCTCGGCTATTTGGCCAACTGCTCGGTGACGAGCAGGCAGGTGTGTGACGGAGCATTGTCGTGATGGAGGATCCAGGAATCGGCAATCTCCAGACGGACTCGGCGAACCCGGGCGGTTAATCGACGGAGCACCTCTCTGTAGTACTGGCCGTTTACAGTTTGGCCGGGTGGCACAAACTCTTTGTGATCAATGCCTTTCACGTCAAAGAAAGCAATGAGCATCGACTTCACCTTCGATTTGCTCATGCGCGCTTTTTTCGGTCGTGGTGACGCAGGTGTGTGCCACTCTGAACTCTGCCGCTTCGTCTCAGGTTCGTATTCGAAAAGCCACGTCTCGTCTCCTGTAATAACGTGGTTAAAAAACTCTGGTTCGGTTGCTCGATCATACGCTCCATTTTCACTCCGACGACCTAACTGAACACGCACTCCGCTCTCGCTGGATGCTATCTCTCCAAGCGTTTGGAGGCAACTGCTGCAGCCCCATTCCCTTTACGTAGACCCCCACCACCCCTACAGCACCAGATACCGCTTAGCAGACGCTTTGACGGCGCGGGGCAGGCTCAGTCCGGTTACTTATTATATGGTCCCTGTAATATAGTTCTATGCGAGGCAAGTGATGTCATATTGGGAGTATACAGCCGATCATCATATGATGGCAAATTATGGAAATTTTTGGGGTCATAGCGGGATCTCAAAGCAAACAGTAAGAATTGTTTCTGAACGGACTTAAACCTCTCTGAGTGAATATCAAAGACCGAATCCCAAACGACACAAGCGTATTTATTAATTTATTTGCGTATCAACAAACAGACTGTAGTCCAATTACAAGTTGAATGCAAATCAGAGCTAATGCTATTATTAATAGAAATTTGCATATGTAGGAAACTTAAACAAGGAATCCAAGACATAGGAAATTAAAAAAAATAGTGTAATTACTTACTTGCTAACTAACACATGAAAAAAGAGCAGTTGTAACGATGACCAAGATTAATAATTGCAATTATAAATTTTATTTTAAATGTAAATTTTAAAAGTGGTAAGCGACTGTGGTGGAGGAGAAAGACATAGCTGGTTATGCGAACAGGGCAAGCGTTGAAAGGGAGACTGGAAGAAGGTGCCAGTGCGTGCATACTGGACAAGGAATTGATCGTAGGTTCTACTAGGGTGACTAGTGCCCAATGTTCGAGTGTACCTGCATAAATTTTGGTATAAGTGACCGTGATAAAGCTTGTACAAGATGCATTTATCAAGAAAACAGCGTCCAGATTCAAGGAAAGGGATTTTCAAAGTACGAATAGGGTCACGAAAAGAGACCTTGTGAATCTTCCTTGAACTGACTCAATATCATCAATATGATTCCTGTGATGAGAGCTCCATATTTGGGAACAGTATTCCAGATTACTGCGAACAAATGAAAGGTACAGGCACACACAGGAGGCAACATGCTGAAACGAAGAAGCGGATCTTAAAATGAACCCTGAAAAGTGAGAGGCTTTGTTGATGACTTGGGCTATGTGGAGGTCAAACTTTAATTTGCAATCAAAAATCACACCAAGATCCTTAAAGGAAGTTACACTTCACAAAGGAGTTCCAAAAATACTTTAAGTTGAGGGAAAAGGATATTTTTTACAGGAAAATGTTATCTGGTGGCATTTTGAAACATTCTAGAGGAGATTGTTTGATTTGCACCATTCACTTAGACGTAACAGGCTACTTTGCAAATTATCAACATCAAATTGTGAGTCAATTACCCAAAAGATCTTGAAGTCGTCAGCAAAAAGCAGACAGGGAGTAGTGATAACAGAGGAAAGATCATTGGCAAATAGTAGGGATAAAATAGCGCCAATTATGGAACCTAGCGGTACACTCGAACTTAGGAAAAACATAGAAGAGAAGCAGGAGTTAACAGTGACAAGACAACGGCGATCCCAAACATAGGATAGAAGCTAGGATAACAGGAAATCAGGAATTTTGATCTCCTTAAGTTTCTGAAGTAAAAGTGGGCGATCTACAGAATCAAAGGCTTTAGAGGAATCCGTGAAAATAACGGATATTTGTTGCTGACGATCAAGGGCAGCAGGAATGTGGTGGGTAAAAGAAAGCAAGTTAGTGAATGTAGATCTACCTTTGACAAAACCATGCTGTTGTTCTGTTAAGGATGTAAGTTCGAGGATTTTCCCAAAACAGGGAAAGGAGATATAGGACGATAGTTGCAAACGGTATTGCGATCCCCAGATTTGAAGATAGGAAGAATATGGGCATTTTTCCACTGGGAAGGGAAAATCCCAGTAGCTAAGCTCAAACTATAAATAATTGAAAAAGTAATACAGAGAGATGAGAATAGTGATTTTGCAAGGTAGTTTGGAGGGCCTTCTGGGCCAACACCGGTACTGGCATCAAGTTCAACCTGAAAGGGATTAGAACGAATCGCAGGAGAGGAAAAAAAAGAAGAAAGATAAAAAGAAGGAGAATCATTTGAAATGCGGAAAAAGGAGGAAAAAAAGAAAAGAGTTCACAGAACTCCTGAAGGGTAGATGACGTAATGCAATCGTAGCTGAAACTAGCTGGTATATGATGAGAACTCCTTAAAGATTTAACATAAGACCAGAAAGCGTGAGTTTGATTGGATTCAAGTGCAAGTTAGATATGGTTGACGTAAGCACGAAGAGCAAGCTTTACAATTTTCTGAGCCTCAGCACGTCTCTGCACTGAAGGGAAATTTTCTCCGGGATGCATCCTTCACCTTAATGGCTTTGGCAAAATCTGAGTTGAACCAAGGAGCAGAATAGAACGCACTAATGATGCGTATAACGTTTTCGCCACCCACAAATTCTTAAACTCTTTCGTGCGTCGTTTGATGAAACCTAGAGTTTGTTAGCTATGTAGAGAACGTCATTGAAGTGCAAATCAAAGCGGAGTTTCTTATCCCAGTGAACACCAAGATCTACTACGCCACATATCAACCTGGGAAAGCTTTTATTGTTGAGATGATAATCAGATAATAAAATTGTACCTTTCCTTGAAAAACTTATCACCTGGTATATCTCAAGATTCAAATATAGAAGATTTTGTTGCACCACTCTTATAGAGTATTTATTTTGTCTTGTAGGAACAAAGAACCCATTTGGATGTTATCACATGATATAATTTGAGAACATCCACATAAAATAAGTGTAGTATACCGGATAACACTTCAGAGAGGTCCACTATAAAAATGTTAAAGGAGAAGAGGTTCGAGGTGACCGCCTTGAGGAAAACTAGAATAGACATGAACTTCATTGGACACATACGAGTATCCCTAACGGTTTAGTCCGATTTTTGAGATACGAGTCCAGTCAATGAAGTATGGAGCCAGTAAATCCAAATTTACGCAATTTATGAGACAAAAACGTATGATTGACATGGTCAAAGGCCTTACTAAAGTCAGTATAAATTGCAACGACTTGATGTTCATTTTCCATTGCACAAAGGATGTTGGAGACCATAATTGTTAAGTTGGTAGTCTTAGATCGATTTTTTCTGAAGCCATGCTGTTGGTCATTGAGATGCTGTTCTATAAAAGGAGATATTTTGGAACAGACTATTGTTAGGGTTTTGTAAAATAACTTTACTTAATCCTACTAATATCACGTCCTGTCTATCCGTCCGTATGTCACAGTACTTTTTCTCGCAAACTGCTTAGCCTAGAAACATTACATTTCGTATGCTGGTGTAAAGTGGTGCTCTCTTCAAAGTTCAATTACAAAAATTTTTCTGAGGTATTTAAGGTGTGTCTGCCCATATAAGCGAGTGGCTCCTGAAAAGAAATTCATCGTAGTAGCCGATATGGGTATCAAATGAAAGGTCTTGATGATAACTTTTCAAAAAAGGTCTTAGTTTGACACTTTTTGCTTTGAGGGGTGCACAGGGAGGGGAAACACACAAAAAATTATTCGCCTCATTACCCGTCGGTCAAAAGCGTTCAATATATTTGCGGACGCTTGGGTTAAGGTCCATTTTTCACACGCACACAGGTATTATCACAAATTTGTATACTCGGAGCTTTGTTTCTCCGGTATGCAGCTGCTCTTCAAGATCATCAAAACTGAATAAAATATTTTGGTTGCGAGCTGTATTCTTTGGTATATTTTATTTCTTTAGCTACCCGTCTTCGTTATTTTGGCGCCTCAATACACAAACTCGCTCATATTTTCGATACTGTATTCACTAAGTGTGATATTTTATGTATTTGAGGTATTTTTTTCTAGACTGAGTTATGAGCTTTGTTTTACTCTCGTTGATTTGTAGCCCTACTAGTTTTGCTTTGCTATAGAGTTTCAGGAAGAGTTCTTTGGTGATTGTTAATGACTGTGACAAAATGTTGATGCCCTCCGCATAGGCTACCACTTGGCTCGACTTATATAGTAATGTACTTCGTTAATCGACAGGTAGCTTCCTTGTGATGCACTCCAGAGTTAAAATGAATAGCAAAGGGGCCAGCCCATCTCCCTGATTTAGTCCGGTATTTGTGTCATCGACATCATTGTCATTTTAGTAAGACGGACTAATTTGGCTGGCATACCAAAGCAAAGCGTTATTTTGTTCAGTATGTTACGATCAATACTGTGGTATGCTTGCTTAAAGTCAAAAGGTACGTCTATGTTGAGCTCCTAGCATTTCTCAAGTATCTGCTTTACTGTGAAAAACTGGCCTATTGTCGATCTCTCTGCTCTAAAACCAACTTGATACTCCCCAATAATACTGTTAGCGTATGAGCCGATTGTATTTTCCGACATCTCTAAAAATTTTGTATTTTGTACGCCGTATAAAGCAGTGCTATGCCTCTATAATTTTTGCACTGTAGCTCATCACCTTTTTTTGGATAGGGAATATAATTTTGGCTCCACTCTTTTGGCATATGTTCTTGTCGATTAATGTGCTGGATGACTTTGTGAATAGCTTTATGAACACTGCTTCCACCATATTTGATAAGCTCCACTGGATTCTCATCGGTGCCCAGCGCTATATTATTCTTTTGGGCTTTGATGATGGAAGAAGCTTCATACAGAATTCGTGGGGCAAATGGAAGCTCTCCGCAGACATCTATATGAGCTCCGATGTTCAGGAGCTGTGCGGAGGATTAAGGAGGTTGATGAAATATGATTCACATCTTTCCTTATTCTGGGTTTCATCAGCGATGATGTTGCCAATGTCAATACGACAGAGCGTGGCTTTGGACTGATAACCACGTTTCAAGCTTTTTGAGAGAGTTTGTCAAATTTTTGTAGCGCGCTGGTCTTCGCTGAATATGCCTTTAACATAGGACACCGATAAGTTAATTTGATCAAGTAATAGGAGTTACAATTGGCTCCTTGGTATGTACGGACGTCAAGTGTGCTCGAGGCCCAACGTTGTTGGATCAGAATATGGTCTATCTGGTTTTGTGTGTTGCCATCCGATGATACCCAGGTCATTTTATGAATGCGTCAATGTGGCAAGTAATTCGAACGTATGACCACATTTCTGCTACATCCAAAATCAATCAGGCACCAGCCGATGTCATTTGTTTCTTCACAGAAGCTATATCTTCCAGTCATTGCCAACCTTAGCGTCGAAATCACCCAGAAATATTTGTAGGCAATGAGCCAACTAATCTTTCCAGGTGATAATAGAACGTTTCTTTCGTGCTTTTCTTTAGTCGAACCTTGTACGTTTATCAGCCAAATTAAAAAGCTGGTTTTTGTAGGGATCCCATACATTTGTTTATTGATAAAAATTTGTGGCTTGTTAATAAGGCCAAAAAGACAAAAAACTTGTTAATAAGGTCATATAACTCGCTCTTATTCATTTCACATCTGACATTCTTTGGTTCGGCAGTGCTACTCATCACAGGTGAGGTACCTATCGTCCTCCTTGCTAAAGAGTGCCGTACTATCTATCTGCATCGAAATGTAGACACAAAGGAGACAGTAACCCGTGGGAAGGGACAACGCTCACTCAATGATCGGCAGCAGTCTTGGATGAGCAGTACGAAAGGAAGATGGCCTGCGCGCTTCATCTCTGGTTTGAGACCGTGGCTCAATCGAACTTGCGGTGAGACTAACTTCTACCTGAGCTGCGTGGGCACGGGTGTTCTCTGTCTTACTTGCACAAGATTGGTAAGTTGCTGCCCATGACTGTAGACTTTGCACAGGAGAAGAATACGATGCTTGCCACATATTTTTAAAGATAAAAAGAAGGAGAATCATTTGAAATGCGGAAAAAGGAGGAAAAAAAGAAAAGAGTTCACAGAACTCCTGAAGGGTAGATGACGTAATGCAATCGTAGCTGAAACTAGCTGGTATATGATGAGAACTCCTTAAAGATTTAACATAAGACCAGAAAGCGTGAGTTTGATTGGATTCAAGTGCAAGTTAGATATGGTTGACGTAAGCACGAAGAGCAAGCTTTACAATTTTCTGAGCCTCAGCACGTCTCTGCACTGAAGGGAAATTTTCTCCGGGATGCATCCTTCACCTTAATGGCTTTGGCAAAATCTGAGTTGAACCAAGGAGCAGAATAGAACGCACTAATGATGCGTATAACGTTTTCGCCACCCACAAATTCTTAAACTCTTTCGTGCGTCGTTTGATGAAACCTAGAGTTTGTTAGCTATGTAGAGAACGTCATTGAAGTGCAAATCAAAGCGGAGTTTCTTATCCCAGTGAACACCAAGATCTACTACGCCACATATCAACCTGGGAAAGCTTTTATTGTTGAGATGATAATCAGATAATAAAATTGTACCTTTCCTTGAAAAACTTATCACCTGGTATATCTCAAGATTCAAATATAGAAGATTTTGTTGCACCACTCTTATAGAGTATTTATTTTGTCTTGTAGGAACAAAGAACCCATTTGGATGTTATCACATGATATAATTTGAGAACATCCACATAAAATAAGTGTAGTATACCGGATAACACTTCAGAGAGGTCCACTATAAAAATGTTAAAGGAGAAGAGGTTCGAGGTGACCGCCTTGAGGAAAACTAGAATAGACATGAACTTCATTGGACACATACGAGTATCCCTAACGGTTTAGTCCGATTTTTGAGATACGAGTCCAGTCAATGAAGTATGGAGCCAGTAAATCCAAATTTACGCAATTTATGAGACAAAAACGTATGATTGACATGGTCAAAGGCCTTACTAAAGTCAGTATAAATTGCAACGACTTGATGTTCATTTTCCATTGCACAAAGGATGTTGGAGACCATAATTGTTAAGTTGGTAGTCTTAGATCGATTTTTTCTGAAGCCATGCTGTTGGTCATTGAGATGCTGTTCTATAAAAGGAGATATTTTGGAACAGACTATTGTTAGGGTTTTGTAAAATAACTTTACTTAATCCTACTAATATCACGTCCTGTCTATCCGTCCGTATGTCACAGTACTTTTTCTCGCAAACTGCTTAGCCTAGAAACATTACATTTCGTATGCTGGTGTAAAGTGGTGCTCTCTTCAAAGTTCAATTACAAAAATTTTTCTGAGGTATTTAAGGTGTGTCTGCCCATATAAGCGAGTGGCTCCTGAAAAGAAATTCATCGTAGTAGCCGATATGGGTATCAAATGAAAGGTCTTGATGATAACTTTTCAAAAAAGGTCTTAGTTTGACACTTTTTGCTTTGAGGGGTGCACAGGGAGGGGAAACACACAAAAAATTATTCGCCTCATTACCCGTCGGTCAAAAGCGTTCAATATATTTGCGGACGCTTGGGTTAAGGTCCATTTTTCACACGCACACAGGTATTATCACAAATTTGTATACTCGGAGCTTTGTTTCTCCGGTATGCAGCTGCTCTTCAAGATCATCAAAACTGAATAAAATATTTTGGTTGCGAGCTGTATTCTTTGGTATATTTTATTTCTTTAGCTACCCGTCTTCGTTATTTTGGCGCCTCAATACACAAACTCGCTCATATTTTCGATACTGTATTCACTAAGTGTGATATTTTATGTATTTGAGGTATTTTTTTCTAGACTGAGTTATGAGCTTTGTTTTACTCTCGTTGATTTGTAGCCCTACTAGTTTTGCTTTGCTATAGAGTTTCAGGAAGAGTTCTTTGGTGATTGTTAATGACTGTGACAAAATGTTGATGCCCTCCGCATAGGCTACCACTTGGCTCGACTTATATAGTAATGTACTTCGTTAATCGACAGGTAGCTTCCTTGTGATGCACTCCAGAGTTAAAATGAATAGCAAAGGGGCCAGCCCATCTCCCTGATTTAGTCCGGTATTTGTGTCATCGACATCATTGTCATTTTAGTAAGACGGACTAATTTGGCTGGCATACCAAAGCAAAGCGTTATTTTGTTCAGTATGTTACGATCAATACTGTGGTATGCTTGCTTAAAGTCAAAAGGTACGTCTATGTTGAGCTCCTAGCATTTCTCAAGTATCTGCTTTACTGTGAAAAACTGGCCTATTGTCGATCTCTCTGCTCTAAAACCAACTTGATACTCCCCAATAATACTGTTAGCGTATGAGCCGATTGTATTTTCCGACATCTCTAAAAATTTTGTATTTTGTACGCCGTATAAAGCAGTGCTATGCCTCTATAATTTTTGCACTGTAGCTCATCACCTTTTTTTGGATAGGGAATATAATTTTGGCTCCACTCTTTTGGCATATGTTCTTGTCGATTAATGTGCTGGATGACTTTGTGAATAGCTTTATGAACACTGCTTCCACCATATTTGATAAGCTCCACTGGATTCTCATCGGTGCCCAGCGCTATATTATTCTTTTGGGCTTTGATGATGGAAGAAGCTTCATACAGAATTCGTGGGGCAAATGGAAGCTCTCCGCAGACATCTATATGAGCTCCGATGTTCAGGAGCTGTGCGGAGGATTAAGGAGGTTGATGAAATATGATTCACATCTTTCCTTATTCTGGGTTTCATCAGCGATGATGTTGCCAATGTCAATACGACAGAGCGTGGCTTTGGACTGATAACCACGTTTCAAGCTTTTTGAGAGAGTTTGTCAAATTTTTGTAGCGCGCTGGTCTTCGCTGAATATGCCTTTAACATAGGACACCGATAAGTTAATTTGATCAAGTAATAGGAGTTACAATTGGCTCCTTGGTATGTACGGACGTCAAGTGTGCTCGAGGCCCAACGTTGTTGGATCAGAATATGGTCTATCTGGTTTTGTGTGTTGCCATCCGATGATACCCAGGTCATTTTATGAATGCGTCAATGTGGCAAGTAATTCGAACGTATGACCACATTTCTGCTACATCCAAAATCAATCAGGCACCAGCCGATGTCATTTGTTTCTTCACAGAAGCTATATCTTCCAGTCATTGCCAACCTTAGCGTCGAAATCACCCAGAAATATTTGTAGGCAATGAGCCAACTAATCTTTCCAGGTGATAATAGAACGTTTCTTTCGTGCTTTTCTTTAGTCGAACCTTGTACGTTTATCAGCCAAATTAAAAAGCTGGTTTTTGTAGGGATCCCATACATTTGTTTATTGATAAAAATTTGTGGCTTGTTAATAAGGCCAAAAAGACAAAAAACTTGTTAATAAGGTCATATAACTCGCTCTTATTCATTTCACATCTGACATTCTTTGGTTCGGCAGTGCTACTCATCACAGGTGAGGTACCTATCGTCCTCCTTGCTAAAGAGTGCCGTACTATCTATCTGCATCGAAATGTAGACACAAAGGAGACAGTAACCCGTGGGAAGGGACAACGCTCACTCAATGATCGGCAGCAGTCTTGGATGAGCAGTACGAAAGGAAGATGGCCTGCGCGCTTCATCTCTGGTTTGAGACCGTGGCTCAATCGAACTTGCGGTGAGACTAACTTCTACCTGAGCTGCGTGGGCACGGGTGTTCTCTGTCTTACTTGCACAAGATTGGTAAGTTGCTGCCCATGACTGTAGACTTTGCACAGGAGAAGAATACGATGCTTGCCACATATTTTTAGCATGCAAAAAATGGGACAAACTGCACTGAGATCTCTACTAAGAAACAGAAGAGCTCCACCCAGATAGACTTATCGGGGAGATGCTTGTATGGGTTGGCAAATGAAACCATGTGGCACATTATGCTCGGGCATTCTCAATAAAGTAAAAGGACTCACAGCAACCGGATGCGTCGTGGTTGGAGGATAACTTTTCTAGCAATCTCTCTTCGGGCGTCCCCTTCCGCTGTAAGAGGCATCCCCCAACTTGAAGGCCCTCTACGGCGTAGCAAAGTGAGACTTAGCCCAAAGTAATGTGTCAAACGGTTCCAGGCTAGGCTCTCAGGCTGACGGGGGGGTGTCACGTGAGAAATTTAGATGTCACATGCATCTAAGAGCTCCATACTTAGGGCGTAAATTTCTGTCACGAACCAGCCACAAAAATAATGGTGTCACCATGATTCTCCTAGGTTTGCGACACCAAATATTTTTGAGAGAACGTATCATTGGAAAACATTAACGGTTTCATTGATGTCCTTATCAACGTCTACTTTTTGCAACCTTCAAAAAATAAAGGTCTTACAAGTATTTTCAAAATTCAAATGTTGATTTAGGAACTACAAGGTAGGCTTTATTTGCGACGCGTATGCGGTATTTTTTATGATTTTTTTTCGGTGTCATCCTTTGTAAGCTAAGTCCCTAATTATTTAAAGTTATCAGCTTGCTCAGACTCAAAGTCGCAAAAAGTGACAAATTCTGTATCTGGGATGTCTTTCCTCTTGAAGTTCTTCAGATTTGTTTTGTTTTTATTGACTCTTAGTCCCACTTGCTTTAACAATCCAACTAACTTTTAGAAAATCTTCTGTAGGTGGCCAAGGAAGAAAGCCATTTTACCCATATCGTTTGCATATCTTAACAGTTTGTATTGTATATTTCCTCATGATGAGCTTAAGTGTCAGACTGAAGAGGGTTAGTGCGAATCACCTTCTTGCGTGAACTTTTTCTTGGTAGAGAGCGCCGCGTCTTTCTTTGCTAGAGAGCGCCGCACTATTTACCTGCATCGAAACGAGGGCGGAAGGGAAATGGTTGTCCACGAGAAGAGACAGCGATCACTCAATGATTGGCAGCAGTCTTGGGTGAATTGCACGAAAGGAAGGTAGACTGCGCGCCTTACCCTGGATGTGAGACCGTGGCTAAATCGAAAGCATGGTGAGACTGAGTTCTATCTAACCCAGCTTTTCAGTGGGCATGGGTGTTGTTAGTCTTACATGCACAAGATTGGTAAGTCACAGTCTCCCAATTATCGGTTTTGCCGAGTAGTGGAAGATAATGTCTGACACATATTTTTCGCGTGAAAAAATGATACAAGCTGAGACGGGACTTCTACAGGGAGACAGAAGAAGTCACCCCGAATAATATAACCGCGGTGATGCTCGAATCAGTTGACAAATGGAACCAGATGCCATATTATGCTCGGGCAGTCCTAAAAGATAAAAGGGACTCACAGTAGCCAGGGGGCGTTGGAGCTGGGGGATCGCTTGTCTAGCAATTCCTCTTCTCCTCACCCCGCCGGCTAGAAGACGGATCCCCCAGCTTGAAGGCGCCCGACGGCGTAACAAAACGAGACCTGGCCGGAAGTAATGTTTCAAACGGTTTCAGGCTAGGATCTCAGGTTGGCAGGGGAGATGTTTAGTAGGTAGCTCGGTCACCTTCTTGCGAGCATGGGAGTTCCGTACTTTATGCGTAAATGACATTCACCTCCCAACCAAAACAAAAAGATGGTTTGTTCCACTGCCGAAATCTGATCAGCAGCATATAAACTATTGTAGTGATCCGGCATCTGTATTTAAACCTTAAAAAAGCGGTTAGTATCACATTTGGCATTGCAAAGCGCTTGCGCATCTATGATGACACCCTTTCGTTGCTGAAAATATGATATATCTATTAATATAATTTATAGATCATGAGCTAATTTTTTGTGAATTTGCTAATATTTGGATCTGAAACATCTCCTCCCAGCTATACAATAATCATGAAAAATTCCCTATTCATCTCCTACTCACACCTTTGACCTTTCCGACATTGTCATTTCAGTAAAATAAAAAATAAAATCTTATCTAAACATATTTATCCCTGAAATCAACATTAAAAAATAAATATTTCTAAGGACATATTCGTTGACGTAACATGAAACAAATTTCGAATCAGCCTCTAGGGCAATTGCAAAAGGTCTACTTTATTACATCACTTTGTTTGCCTAGCTTCAGAGATAACAACAATGGCCTATCATAACAACATGTCCTTTTGAGTAATCTACCCTCTCTAACTTCCACCGAATAATTGCTAGTTTTATGAAACCTTCCATCATTGCTGTCATAGTCTTTCCGAAAAGTCAACCATTTTGGAATACACATCCGTCAACATCATACAGTACGCACGCTACGTTGACGTATTTATGAAATTCTAGAGCTATGATGAAATATCATATCCTTTTTGGTGGTAGTACTTTCGTCATCGTTGCTAACGTTGTCGTTCTCATCCTGTCCATTAATGATAATACAAGGAACAAATGAATAAGAAAAACACAAAAACAAAATGGAATAACATTAACACATTTTTCTTCAATCCTGTGTCCATTATCCTGCTCTACATTCCTAAACGCATTCTCGACATTCAGCAAATGGTAGCGCTAGGATTAGAAGGGGGTGATTGAGCGGGAGGAAAGTCTTTTCAGCATTGGACAGATTCTTAATCTCACGTGATGAATTGCCGCGAGGGTTGCATCAAAAATGAACAATGAAACTGCCCAAAAGGACGTGGAGACGGAAAAGGATGTTTATTTATAGCAAATTCTAAAGTATTTAACGGATTTAGGATATTTTAAGAAATTGAATGACGTGCAGGAAAAATAAATTAGGGTGGTATTCATTGAAGAATGAAATTGATGGAATATTGCAGATAATGATGATTGAAAGTGCAGGATGTAAGATAGCTTGAAAATAATATTTTTGTATATCGTTAAAGCTTGTACATTCAAACAGGAAGAAAAAGTTGATTTGATACCTTCCTC
This sequence comes from Odontomyia ornata, assembly GCA_963969285.1. Taxonomy (NCBI): domain Eukaryota; kingdom Metazoa; phylum Arthropoda; class Insecta; order Diptera; family Stratiomyidae; genus Odontomyia; species Odontomyia ornata. The sequence continues at coordinate 297,243,797 of OZ017740.1, forward strand.
ATGTTAAAAGTTTTCCAGGAATTTCAATCAAAATTTGTAAGTGAAAAATGTTTAACTTCAAATTGCTTTTTTATTTCTGCAAAAAAACTTCAAACAATTGAGTACAATAGTATTTGACAAGCTTCCAGAAATAGGGGAGGGACGTTGGTCTTTCAATGATTTTATTACATTCTTCGATCCTTATTGACAATCCACAATTGCTATGACATGCTTTACTAAAGAATTTGCCGACACCAGTAAAGCGAAAAAAAAAATTATTCCTCACAGGACAAGCACGTATACATTTCAGCAGTCATTTTCCTTATATTTAGTGTCAACCATCATCCTCCCACCAAAAGCTTCATCATATGATAATAGCAAAAGTTTTTAAATAACGTGAATCCTCTCTTTTTCGCCCCATTCTATCAGCTCTCCCTTTATGAAACGATTCCACCTAACATCCTTATCGACCGACACACTGCACTAAGGTCAAAAATATCATCTGTAAATCACCGCTACAGGCACACCAAATACCACCGGTTCCAAACACATCCTTTGTCCTGCTCCTTCATACATAGCTAAACATAATGTCACCCAAAAACTTTTATAGCCATAGCACCCTCACAAGAATGTATCTCAGAATCCATCATGCTGGATGGATAAGGATTCCCGCGTACCGATAAAAGAGCTTGTATTCTGCTGCAGGATATGGAGGTTGGTTGAGAAGCAAACAACAAAAAAAGTACTCCTGGAATGATCTATTTTCGAGGGGGATGCCATAGTGACCAACCGTTGCCGGTTTATTCCTTAAAGCAAACGTGGCTGTGAAAGTTTGGGGCGTTGTTATATATTTTTGGTATTTATGAAATGTTCCCAGTAGCAAAGACCAAGGACATGCCTTACTGTGCAATCTACAAAATTAATAAAATATTTTTTGATGAATAATCTTAAAAATAGAGCCACCTGGCACTTTCGAGATGAAATACCTTTTATTTTCGTTTCTGCGTAAAAAGGAGAAATTCAGAAGAAGAAATGTGCTTTGAAAAAACCAATGTAGACAAAAAGGCTATGGAGTCTTCCTTGCAATAGATAAAATACCTAGGTCTACTAAAGCAAGTTTTTGAGCCTTTTACTTTTTAGATTTTTTGAACTTCAAACATTTGAATCTACATTTGCGTCTCACATACAAAGTAAATATTCAAACAGCTTTGCTCTATTTCTACACAAACTTTTTCAAATTTTCATGAACAAATTCAGGATATAGGAGGAAAAAAAATTAAATGAAATCTAGCATCGACGCTCCGGGGAAAACTTTGTCTAATTTCGTGAATTTTTAAATTTAACGAGTATTTTCTGGAACGAGTTACAGCTGTCAAAGGTAGCGATGAGAGGTATTCGTGAATTGGAATTAAATATTTTATGAACGGATGCGAATTTTGAAGAAAAGGAAGTGAATAGTTCGCGACCTGAATAAAGTTATCCATATTGACGAAAAAAGGTTAACATTTTTTTGTACTTATTGTGAACACACTTCGAAAAATATTTGAAGTTTGAAAACTTTTTTGTTTTTGATTTACTAATGCAAATGTCATCAAATTGCAGTAGACTAGGGTTGCTTAAGATTGGAGTATGACACGAGATCGGTGTGGAAAAGCTCGTTAATTTAGGGTCAAAGAAAAGATAAATCGCATCTTTTATCTCTAGAGACTCTATTACCTTGCTCATATAAAAATAAACGTTGAGCATTTAAAAACATTTTTCAGATAGCAATAATAACAATCACTACAAAACATCTTAAATCATCTTGCAGCAGGTAGAACAATCGATTCTATAACAACAATACGAGTACGCATTAGGAAATTCTACGGAATGCGAGAATGTGTTCATGAAGTTGAATCTCATTGATTTTTAACTAAAAGGTTTTCCAATTAGAGGTGTTATTTTGAATAGCCCGCTATTTCGGTAGATATCACCTTTGAAGCCGTCATTTTTGACATTTCACAAGTAGAAACTACGCCATTAATAAAAATGGAACGATATTACGCTTCAATAACGCACTGAAATTATTAAAATTCACTATAAAAATGGTGAAAATTTGGCAGAGACGGTTCGTAAGACTCGAACATTTTTGGGTCGTCGTGAAGCACCTTGTCGGATCACAATATAGAAATCGGTGGAAAAATTCGAGTTGTTGGGACAATTTAGTGATGTCAAGAATAAAACCCATGCACGTCACTCAAGAACTGCCGAGAATATTGCTGCTGTAGCCGAAAGTGTTGAAGAAAACCCAGGTTTGTCCACTCCTCGTTGTTCTTCGGAATCAGGCATTCTTCATTCAGTTAACACAAGAACTCAAGCCGGCCGATCATCAACAACGTCGTGTCTTTGCTGATTGGGTCCTTGAAATGCATGAAAATGATCCGGAATTCCATCAAAAAACCATCTTGAGTGATGAGGCCCATTTCCACCTCGGTGGCTTTGTCAATAAGCCGTCATTTTTCAATTGTCACATCTGGGGCTCGGAAAAGCCAAGAGCCTCTCTATCTTCAACGTGGGACTGTTTGGTGCGGTTTATGGTCCAGCAAAGTCACTGGACCTTACTTTTTCGAAAATGAGGCTGGAGCAACAGTTACGGTGAATGGATTACGAGAGATGATTAATATTTTATGGCCGGAATTGGATGGTATTGATCTGGACAACGTTTACTTTCAACAAGAAGGCACTACGTGTCACACAAGCAACGAAACCATAGATCTTTTACGAGGGAAGTTTCCAGACAGTGTTATCTCTCGAAGAGGTGATCACGTTTGGCCACCGACATCTTGTGTTTGAACACCTTGCGACTTCTTCCTTAGAAGCCACGTGAAAGAGAAGGTCTACGCCAACAGCCCGGCGTTGATTCAAGACCTCAAAGATGGAATTCGTGAGGTTATCGAGGACATAGGGCAGCCACTTTGCGATTTGTTTATGGCAAATTTCATGAAAAGGATATGGTCCTGTAAGCGTGGTCGTGGGGATCATTTCCCTGATATTATTTTTCACTATTAACGGCATACCTTCCTCTGTATAATGAAATAAACATCATTAATCAAAATATGGAGTTTTAATTTAAACATATTTTATGGCAATTAACATAGTTGTCTTTCACTTTCATAGAAATTAAAGCACATTCCCAGAACTTGAATTGCGTAACTGTACTATTAATATTTCGAATAACTAGGAAAGAACTGAGAACCGTTTTTATTGTGAAGAGGGATGAAGCCCAAGCTTGGACACAATTCAACATGTGATTTAAATGAGTCAAGTGGCTGCAAGATAGAAAGGATGCTTTAAACTAATGATTGAAGGATCATCCAGCGAGAACATTGCAAGTAATTGACGGCACTAAGAAGAAAAATCCATGCTCCAAGGCTAAACTACAGTGAAAAGCCACTAAAATTGTGAATGTTTGAACAATTAGTCAAACAACCACTTTTTATTTACCTCAGAATAAAAACTTGTTGCCAAAATATAACCTGTACCTGTGTTTTTAACCCTTGTATATTTAATGTATAGAGAGAGGTCTTGATAGTGTTAGGTAAGCAATATGAAATTCAATACATAACGCAAATATAACGGTAACCATTTCAAAACCATATAAAAAAGTTAGAAGGACGGTAGGTTCTACCATCATATCCAGCATTTAACCCAAAATATGAGAAAAAAATTTCAGAACAAGCTTGCGTAGCTATACTACAAATTTGTGGGCTACAAAAACAGTGAGGGTGATAATGAAGGATCTCTTTGGTACTAGGATTTCGCTCTGACTTTAAGATTTTGAAGTACCAGTACTGAAACCGGTTTGCAAGTGCTTGCGGGTGCTCATTCTCTGGGTCGGCCTTTTTAAACACCAGGATAACTCTCGATTCTTTAACCGTGATTGAGTTTTTCACTACTGGTATTTGTCTTGGTTTGTCAACCATATGAGAAACGCCAGTGCGGAAAAAAAACCCTATACATGTACCAGTACAAGCGTTGAAAAATGGTAATGAAAAGTTCAATCGTGGGAACTATTGTACAACATAGCAGTGGAGTACTTCACGCACTTAATGCAAATTTAATTTTCTCGAGTCGTTCAAAAAATCGAGGTAAACTATTGTAACATTGCCATCAAATGCAGCAGCAAGCCCGCAAACCGCACAGGATGGACACTATGGCTCCAAGGGGGCAACCAGCTCTTCCTCAATATGGGGGCAACTGATTCTACGCAATCGTCTTGGGCAAAACACACTTTGGCCCGTCCCACTGCAGGAAAATCAACCCGGAGGCTAACCCGGGGCGCCCGTTGTGCAGTTAGTTACAGGAGTACGCTTTCTTTAAGCCAAGCCTACACTCTACCCATGCGCATACCTCAAGGGCTGAGCAAAAAGTGCAAACCAAGACACAACAAAAAGGGGAGCAATACTTAAACCATATGAATAATTGAATTCAACCTACTCCCGACGAGTATCCCTAACCACAGGGACAGGTGCGATAAATTCAGGGATCACGACGAAATGGCAAAAGTGTGGTGACATACGGATTTTGCTTACCATGATTGTGAAACATACTGGGACCCACTCGTGAAGCGATGAAGGCAACATAGGCCAAAGCACTTGCACATTTGCAATTGACTCGCGAAAAAAGATCTTTTTATCCCACGTGACAGCCATTCTGAAATATTTAAACAAACAACACTGACAGTTCGAAACTATTTGAATGTCAATGTGTTATGAACGAGCGAAGGAAACTCCCCGACTACCATTTAGCGCTGATTAGTGCCTGCGAATGAAGGCTAAATATTATGAATGAGCGAGTGGAACTCTCGCGTACCGTTTAGCACTGATAAGGACCATTTCCTTGCGACAATGTACATTGCGGCAAATGAACAACACCAAGTAGCCACATCCAACCTAGGAGTTGGCGCTGATAAGCGCCGGCAAATGACGACAATGTACGCTGCGGTCGATATGCCGCTGTTAAGCTTCAGCATATGGATGACGCGTACACTTAGGCGATAGATCACAAGCGAGAAGCTCTATATATGAGCATGTTAAGGGAGCTTATAGCGATCAAATGAAAAAGCTTTCGCCATCCAACTGAAAGTTGGGGCGAATATGGAGGCGAAAGCTTTCCTCGCTCATATGCAAGACATTCTCCCTAAGCTGACTACGATAATATCGTAAATATCGATAATATCGTAAATATCGTAGAATAGCTCTCATCATTTACAAGCTAATAAGGAGTAGCGGGGAGGAGAAGTTCCTGGTAAATGAGAACACACGTTCTCGTCGACTCAGCGATTTTAACGGCAAAGTAGAACAAAAGCTTGAGTTTAGTTAATATTTAAAGTTGTGGAGGAGCTGTTGACAGCAGTTTTTTTCGAGTCCAGTAGGGAGCGTGTTGCTATCCATTTACGAGTATTATCAACAACTTTCGAGTAGTTAGAAGAGGTGTTGGCTTGCGCCGCGATCCATAATCGGCCTTTTGGCGCTCAACGCCGTTTGGCCACCCCGATCCATTAGCTCGTCTAGTTCATTCTCTCTACAGGCTGGCGCTTACCTGTGCAGTGCGATAAGTTAAGGTGAAAGTGAAAAGCGCTTCGCCCAACAGGGATAGTTTAAGGTTTAAAATAATTAAATAAGTTAAAATGCAATTAATTAATTCGGTTGTAATCTAAATGTTTGAAAAAATGAACAGTTAAATAAAAATAATTCCTTAAAATTGACATTCGTCTTTATTGTTCTAATTTAGATGGATAGAGTAGCAGGTAAGTGTTTTACAGAGAGATCTCTCTCCGGGAGAGCTTCCAGTTCATGCCATGTAACCATTATGTAACAAATAATTTCAATGCAACATTGTGGGCCGAATGACAATGGAACGTGACGGAGTGCAAAATGGAACGAACCAACTTGAATTGAAGAATTTGAGGAAAAACTGTTCGGTGGAGAAAAACTTCGCCAACCACAGGAAAACTGGCGAAGGGGTTATGCCGGTATAAATAATGGATATAAGGATGAAATTTGGCGCGCTCGCTCTCTTTTTTGGGTGGTTATGAGCGCTAAAGGAGGTAGACATTTATCGCGCGAGGATTAATTTTCGGAGAAGTAGGATTGTCGGAAGAAACATTCGACTCGAGACAAAAGGAACATCAGCTTCAAAATTCTGATGGTTCGACATTGAAATTCCGACGGCTTCAATTACTGGCGAGTCAGTGCAATCTCCTTAATTGTTAGGATTAGGAAAAGTTTAAGCGGGCAAAACAAAATTTATAATTTTGTTTTAAAACAGTGCAAACTTTAAAATGTTAGGGATGTGTAACTAGATTTTCATGTGATTGGATTTATTTGAATAAAGTGTTGCGTCCAGAATATAATTATAAAACGGATTGGAGGTTTGGACTCTGTTTCCATTTGAAAAATTGATATTCGTGCCAAGTAACATTTGGTAATTTGAGCGAGTAAAAAAAGAAGTGGTCACGAAGTGTATGGTGAGTGGCGAAGTAGGGATTGAGAAGCGAACTTACGGATAGGTGTGGGAAGATTAACGTAAAGTTCTTTCTGCGAATTTTTTCGTTTAATTCCTCAGAAGGTGAGAAGTGGTGGTTTTCGAATTTTCCGCTCGATTTTTCAGGCGATGAGAGATAGTGGTTTTTGAATTTTTCGCTTGATTTTTATGAAGAGGAGAAGTGGTGATTTTCTCTTTTTTCGCTTAATTTTTTAGGACGCGAGAAGTGGTGATTTCCTTCACTTTCGTGGTGATCACATAGGAGTGACGGCCCTATCCGAAGGCTTGCGCTGCAGGCAACCAGGCAAACCCAAGGGAAAAAGCGAGTGCGTGGGGTCTCATGCCGGTCATCCTTGAGGTCATGCCGTAGAGCGGATGAGCTCCTGTTACCAAGTGGCACGGGATATAGAAAGGTTTGCATGTCAAAAGTAGTCTATGAAAGAGTGGTATAGAAAAAGTAGTTTGCTGTGTGGGTGGGATGTATCGTTTGTTGACTGTCTATGAAAGAACGTTCGGGATAGGTTCCTTAACTATGAGAATTGTTCCCGAGGGGTTGGTCCCCATGAAAGGCATGTGTTTTCATCAGCGGTAGGGTTCGTCACCACGAAAGGGATGTGTTCCCTTAGTTGTGTACTTGGGCTCGTGTGATTGCGTGTGTGTGTGTGAGTGTGTGGCTACCATTTAAAAATATTCATGCACCCTCCTCTTTCCAAACCCTGAGGTGAGCAGTCCAGACAAACCGGTTGGGACTAAACGCAAGGAACCAGACCTAGGTAAAGTTTAAGTAATAGATAGAGTTTGTAATACGACAAACACAATAGTGATTCATGAGACGTCTTGGGTTTTACTTTATTAAACGATTCCAAATTTTTCGATACTAGTGCTGGTTTTAAAAAACCGTAAAAATTGGCATTGCCACTAGTTTTTTACTGAGTACCAGCACTGTTTTTTTTTTGTGTGTTTCACTATAATTGGTTTTTGTTACCAGTTTCCAAATACGAAGTTTCAGGAGCAGGCCTAGCTGGTGAGTATACGTTGGCCCGTAATTCATTATTCCAAACCGGAAAACAAACCAACCCTAACAGGTTCTTTGCTCACAAAATACTCAACAAACGTGTTTTCTAGCAAGCCAGTCAAAAGGCGCTCCTACACAATGCTAGAACAATGTTGAGAAGAACGATGTCTAAAGATATTGCCAAAAGCCCTGTAAACTAAGAATGATCAACGGATATTGCATCAAAATAAATGTACAAATTTTGAACTGGCTAGCAGATGAAGTTCCTTGTCTCGGTCTTTCTCTCTCTCTCTCCAATACAAGTATAGAAGGTATAATAAGGGCCAATTTCATAGGGCAGGTAATTGTTAAATATTCAATCGGCTATAACTTAGCTGTTTATTGTTCAATGATTATGAAATTTTCAGAATACATACAATTGCTACCAAAAAACTTAAATTGTAGCTTTTGGGAAGTTCAAGGGTCCCATTTTGATTTTATATCCAAAAATATAAAATTTATAAAATGTGCTATTGTTAACAAAGTAGATCGAATTTCGACTTCTGAGGTACTCATATTTGTTGCCCTTCTACTCCTTAAGTCTCACCTTTGTGATTTTTTTCAGATTTTTCGGGGGAAATGTGTCCAATCACCAGGGGGAGGACACAAAATTTCGTATATATCCCCTTCCCCTGCATCCCTCAAAACAAAGTTTGTCATTTTAAGCCCTGTTTTGAAAAGTTCTCATCATTTGATACCCATATTGCCTAGATGCAATGAAATTTTTTTTTCAGGGGCTGCTCCCCTACATGGGGAGGCCCCCTTTAAAGACCTTATAAATTTCTTTTTTCTATCTACAAAATCTTATGTTTCTAGTTTATGTAATAGTTTGTGGTGTGACACACGGACGGACAGACGAACAGACAGGACGCAATTTTAGTAAGGTTTTGTGAAATGATTTTGCAAAATCCTAAAAATCACTCATCTAGGAGCACATGACGTGTACACAATGGAAGCATGTCGAGGAAGGAAAGACGTTCAGTATCGGGACGATATGGTATTTCAAACTTAAAGAATAAAAAGTTTGTGTATTTGGAGATATTTAGATGCAGATAATTCGATGGGCACCATTAAATATTTTGTATGCCTTACAAGGTAAGGCCTCTCTCTCTCTGTTGCTTTTTGACTTTTTTTGTGGATAGGGAATATAATTGATTGGCTCCACTTGTACGAAATATGTTCTTGTTGCCAAATGTGCTGGATGATTTTATGGATGGCTTTCTGAAAACCACTGTCACCATATTTAATGAGTTGCCCTGGAATCTCATGGATAACAAGCCCTTTATTATATATTCGGGACTTGATATAGGGCAAACTTCATCCAGAGTTGATGGAGCTAATGGAAGCTCTCGAGGAATAGAGGAATATCTACAGGATTCAATGCTGTGGAGGTGAGTCGAGAATTTAGGAGGTTCTTGAAATATGATATTCAGCTCATCAACGATGATGGTGCCGATTGCATCATTGCCGAGTGCGGTCTTGAGCTGATAACCTCCTTTCGGGCTTTTCGCTGCTTTGAATGCTTGTCTTATGTTGTTGCTTGCTAAGCTTAGATCAATAGTTTTTACTTGGTCGTCAGCGCATATTCTTTTCTTGATTCTAATGATTTTGCTCGATACTTTTCTGAGGTTTTCATAATTTTCTATCAACGCCCTAGTTTCTCCACCTAAATTTTGTCTGTACGCCTGATTCGTTTTGTTGCCTGGTTCCATATTGGAACAAATTTTTTGCATTTCTTGTCGCACCAGCCGTTTCCACTATTTTTTTTTTTCAATTCTCAAGACCTCTTCGGTCGCTTCTATTGCTTTTTTGCTCCAGCACTACCGCTCCTTTCGGTTCTTTGCTTAAAGATAGTGGTGCAAAGGACTTAACTTCAGGGAAAAGTGGAACTGAGCGACCAGCATACCTGTAAGATTAGTGCCAAGGGAAAACAATGGACCTGGAAGCATTGGGAAAATGGTAGTGTATAATGACCAAAGGGTGAAGTCGAACTAGATGAACGACGGAAGCTTAGCAGAAAGGAAAGACCATGGACGTAGACGTATGGTGGCTGAAAGGGAGAAGAGGAACCGAGCAAAAGAGTGGTGAATCTAGTAGCAGGGGAAAGTGAAGGACCTGAAGGCATGCTAGCTAGAAGAGAAAAGTGGAAGTTTAGTAGGAAGGGGAAACGAGGGATCTGGAGGCATAAGTGAATAGTGGTACATAGTGGTTCAAGGGTAAAGCCAAACTGGGCGAACAACATAAGCCTAGTAAAAAAGGAAGAGGATGGACCTAGAGGAATGAGCCCCGAAAGGGAGAGGTAAAACTGGATGGATGGTGCAAGTTTTTCAGAAAGGCAATACATGGAACCTGGAGGCGTGAAAGGATTGGTGGTGTATTGAAGGGTAAAGTCAAACTATATGAACGGCGGAAGTTTAGAAAAAAGGAGAGATGATGGACTTGGAGGCATGAAGACCGGAAGGGAGAAGTGGAATAGAATGAATGGTGCAAGCTCAGTAAAAATGAGAAACGAGGGACGTAACGGAGCAAGACTTAGTCTTGGTATTTGATGGCTTATGTAATGTAATGAGTTAACGAGCGTTTTTGATACATACAAGATATATCAAGAAGAATAGTCCACGACTGTATGTCTTGCTTCAAATCTGTATGATGCAATAAATGATGAAACACGGTAGTCAAAGCACCAAGAGGCTTGCTAAATCCTGAAAGGTTCTCAGAAACCGGTAGTCTTTGGAAAAAAACGCCTTAGGATGTATAATTCAGTACAGGAGCTATATAAGAAGTGGTACTCAAGCAGAGCCGAGCATTGATCTATACCATAGGTAAGGAGAGCCCATGACATGTTACTGTCACCCCAACACAATGAGAAGCCTTTCCTGGCTGAAACATAGTGGCTGTGTTTGGAATAGCGCAGAAAGTAGATTTTTATTGCGGGTATTCTGAACGGGGTAAGGTAGGATTCCATCCCAATGGGTGAGGGTGCTGATTGGCGCATTGTACAAATTCCTGTCTATTGATAACAGTGATGTTAGACCTTCTCTTGGCAGGTTCCCACGTAAATTACGTCCTTTATCTGCCCTAAAATACCACAATCTTCCCCACGTACGCGAGATTAGGTTACCTACTTTGGTACATGAGCTACGTAGGAAGCGATGTTCAGAGTAACACGAAAAGTTTAACAGAGCTTTGATCTATACCATGGATTCTGGGGAGTCCATGATAGATTACTTTCTTACTGTCACCTCCTACACGGTGAGAAACCTATCGTGGCTGAAATATGGTGGCTCTGGTTGAAATGACGTAGAAAGTAGTTTTGAGCATACCAGTTGTATCCCTGTGGTGTAGTGGTTGAGGCACTCAGCACTTGCGTAGCAGTTCGTATTTTCAAGATTCGTTGGCGACAACGAGTTTGAGCTTGTGGCGCTTCTATTGGACCATCAACCTACCCAGCTCTAATGGGTACTGATTGAGAAATCAGATCAAAATCACTTAGTTGAGCGTGATACTCAACCCCAAATACCGTAAAGTTCATGATATGAGATTCCCTGACAAATCTTAACGCCAAGGTTTAAATTGGACTAGTGCGCAATGGTTATAAGTTGTGTTTTGGGTTGTGGGCGATTATAAGTTGTTTAATGCGTGATGATTATAAGTTAGTTGACGCATTGTTCTAATCTGCCTATTGGTGCCCATGGAGTTTAAGCTTTTCTTGGCATTTATCCACATAAACCATATTCTGGTCTCTGCCATAAAATACCCAAGTAGGTAGCCTTGCCGCGAGTGCGTGGGGGCGGTCTTCTCCAGAAACTATAAGTCTTTGGGGAAACCCACTCTCACGCACCCAAAGTGAGGTGACGTACTTCGTTCTAGGAACCACATAAGAAGCGATACTCAGACCGAATTTCACAAAAAGCTGAGCAGAGCCTTGATCTGTGCGATGGATTAGGAGAGGCCTATGATAGGATACTGTCACTCTTTACATGGTGAGGATCTTATCTTAGCTGGAATCGAAGAAAATAGTTTTAAGCACACATCAGTTGTGCTGCGGGTATCCTGAACAAGGCGTAACTGGGACAATATCACGAAGGATGGGCACTGCTAACTGACATATTGTAACAATTCCCGCCTTTTGGGGATCATAAGATTAGGCCTTTTCTTGGCGGCAAATCATGTAAACTACATTCTTTCTCTGCCCTTGAATGATTACCTTGCCAGGCGTATGTTCTTCGGTACATCCGTGATGACAGTCGCTAGTCTGTGTAAAGAGGGAGGGAAGGGTGGAATTGTATTCGAACTAGAAATCAGGAATACCTGTGTGGTAAAGAATGTGGATCTGAAAGGTGAACGAAGCTGAAGCCGTGATTGTGAAAGTTTATATTGCATCCGTTGTAACTATTGAACCTGTTGAATCTGTTGTACCCGTTAAAACCACTCCTTGGACCCGTTATATTCTTTTGTCCGCTGTAACCACTGGATGGCTGATAACGCTGAACTGACGATTTTCAAGTAGCTGGTAGGGTGAAATCAGGGTGTGATGGACCTGGGGTTAAAACGATTGCGGGAATATTGCACTGAAGATGCGGAGAGGCTAGATGGGTAAAGCTTGGAATAGGATGGGCCAGTTGATAAATTGAACGAGAGTGTAGACATATTGTTACTGATATATAGTATGTATGATTGTTTTTAATTATACTGCTTAGCCAAAGATAAAAATGTTCTGTTGATTTGAGGAAGTTAAAGCTATATTGATGGCAAGAAGGGAGAAATGGATCTCTTGATAAGCGCAAGTCTAGTAGTCCGTGAGGAGATGGTCTTGAACGTACGAAGAAGATAAGTTTTCCTTTTTAACTCTTCAACTTTTGAGAGTTTGATTGCAGATTAGCAACATCAAGTAAATGTAAAATAGGGTCAAGAACTAGATCCTGCGATTGTTTTCTGTTTTTTATGCAGTGATAAATTATGGAAGAATGGATGAAAAGTGGTATCTTAAGATACATGAAAATCAGCTAAACCCTAAGAGAAATTCTTAGAAACAAATAGCATTTGAGTAAGACCACCCCGCATCTTTCAGTACAGGAGCCGCATAGGAAGTGATAATCAGACAGATTGTCATGAAAAAGTAAGCTGAGATTTGGTCAATGCCACAGCCTAGCGGAAGTTCATGATAGACTTATGTTACCCCTTACATGATGAAGAGCCTATTGTGACTGAAAGGTGGTAATAAAGGCTAAAATAACGTAGAAAATGCCAGTTGCGTTACGAGTATTCAAAGCAGGGGTAAGCTGGGAACCCATACCAATGGAAGAAAGAGGCTAATTTGTGTACTGTACTAATTCTTGTCTGTTGGTTACCATAATATAAGCCGTACTACTGGTGGGAACCCATACAAAATACGTCCTTTCTCTAGCCTAAAATGGCTGCTTTGCTTCAAAAACCTCGAAGCCCAAATAACAAGATGTATCAAAAGGTTGCAAACGTAAGAGTGATAAACAGTATCCAAAAAGGAGTTGTTCATGGAAGTGCCATTCTTTTGTCAAAGCATGGTGGTCTTGTTCACAAGAATGTAGACATTACCATAAACTTGAAGGAGAAGTAGACGAGCTAAACCCACAATGGATAGCAAAACTACTAGCATACGGATGATCTCCACAAGAGGTACTGAATGCACAGTTTGCCAATAATAATCTGAAGTATAAGTCTGCACAAAAACCGGAATGAGAAAGCATAGTATGAACCTCAAAAATTACTGAGCACAATAGAATCAATTGTATTTGGACAGAAGCTTGTTGAAACCAAAATAGGAAACTACCAACGTTTGCAAGTGTGTCTTCTTAGGAATAAATAAGTGATGTTCTGCAGGAGTTACATGCTGGTAAGGAACCACCATCAATTTAAAAAGAAATGAGCCAAATGAAAACGTGGTACGATTCAAAAGTGAGCTCCACTGACTTTCAAGAGAACGATTTGGTGTGACTGTAGAATCCTTGTCGTTGCAACGAAAATGGGAAGGATCCTATTGTGTTATTAAATGGCTTAAAGATGTCATCCACGGGAAACATAGATCAAGGATAAAAATCGTACACGAAAATACTTTCTTGCCCCATACCATAAGAATAACAATGAGGAGGTCAAAGAAGAATACCAAATTGTTTAGGACGATAAAGACTAACGAGTAGATAAAATTCAATTCCACGAATTGATGAAATATTAGATAAATTGTATTGGTTGATGGAATGACAACTGTCAGAAAAAGAAAAACTAAAATTGGAAAAGTTATTTTGACCATCGAGTTGGTAACTTGAGTTGATTTGTTGAATATTTAGTTAAAATAAATATTAAAGCTCAAACTTTAATTTATTGTAATCTGTCAAACCCCGTACACACAACAATAGTGATACTTGATTTTGCCAGAGAAACATGGCTTTTGCTAAAATAGCTTGCGTTTAAAACGAAAAATCACCGATTTGAATCCAAAGTCGAGTTCTTTTTTTTATTTTAAAAAAAAACTGTGGTAATGACTGATTTATAACAAAAAATTATGAAATAATATCTCCAGATCATGCTTTTACAGAAATAGTTAATTGAGACTGCATTCAAGTTCTTCCTTATTAAAATTTGTTTTGAAATTGGATTTACAAGTCATTCTGTATTATAAATAAAAATTATTCAAAACTTTTTTCCCATAATGGAACTTTAAATGTCTTTCCAAAGAATTTTAACCAACAATTTCATCGGAGCTTTTCCCAGCATTTTCTTGTCTACCAAATAGTAACTTTCGTTCACAAATCGCTTTGAAATATTCAACAAACTACTAAATTTCTTGGTCCTTTCAACGCAAATAAATATTTGAATGCGCATAAATAATTTTCAACTACTTCTAAAAATATAAATTCTCACCTTCCTTTTTTTATTTTCCATATAATGGGGAAAAACTACATCTTATATTTTTACCAATAACCACTGCAAAAAATAAGCAAGCATCCTCAAAAGTTCAAGGCGTCAACGTGCTACCTTCCCTTCAACTTCTACCAGATCAATACAACAACAAAAATATTCTTCATACTTCAGTTCAGCTATAACCTCTAGAATATGATTTCAGAATTTCTGAGTTTCAAGGATAAAGAATACGAAAGAAATGAAATATACGAAATATAAAATAAAAATGTGATTTCCCTTCTTTTCCCGAAGCAACCTTTATAATGGTTACCTAGTGAATAGAACAGTATTCCTGAGCTCAAGGATAAAGCAAGAAAATACATGCAATGAGAATATGGTTGAATTTTTAGCTTTTTCTGCAAGATGTGAGTCATATCGAAAAAGGATAACATCCCCGATGTGTATTGAAGGAGAAATAAATAAAGAGATAAACTTGGCGAAAGATCAGATGGAGAAATTTGGAAAAAAGAACGATATCTTCTTCTCATTTAACATAACTGGCTGTTCGGCTTCTTATATGGGAAACACTGCTCCATCAACAGCCATTGACTTTAACAATAAATGAGATCAAAACTACCCTTACACTCACTACCAAAGAAAAGTGGAAAAAGAAAGAATAAAGAAAATAATAAAGGAAATACTAATATAAATCATGAAAAATTCTTCGAAAACATCCTTTTGATATCTTTTGAGTATGACCAGAGCGCCAGTTTCCCTACTTTCATTCAAAGGATATACCAAGTGGAGTTTCTCAAGTTTCACCTTCCTTATCCTTGAAACTCGACTATTGAATTTTTCCAGTTGAATGAATGATGAAATATAGTATAACGACGCTCTTAAGCGGGCACCAAAGCTTTCTCTCTAGAGAACAATACAAATCTTTCATGGACGATGAATGCAAGGATGAAGAAGCGGAAAAAAAAATAATTATTTCTCGACCATTTGTTCCTTAATTAATGCTTGAAATTATATAGGGACCAGTAATTTTGACAAGCAGTGATAATGACATCGTTAAAGAACGTTTAAAGAAAGCTTTGGGTATTGATAGAAACTTAATAATGGCACGCCATAAGGATCAGATGTTACTGCTGAATTAACATAACATTCTGGTTTTAATGCGTTGTGGTTTTAATCGTTTTTCCAATTAACTTTGTATAGGTCAGTGGATGGGGAATGATTGCCCGAAATGTTAATTCGCTATACGGAAGCTATTAAACCTCTATCTAAAAGCTAAGTGCCACGCTTAAAAATCCTCACAGCTCCTTATCGTCTATGTCTTGTTGGAGGCTGCTTGATGGTTTGGAAGAAAACGACTTTGATGTCTATTCTAAAACTCATTCTTATCGATTAAACATCCTTTGGATGTATATTTCGAACAACGGTAAATTGAGCATTGAAGCCTTAACGATTAGTACTTAAGATATCGTTTAAAAAAATTCAATAAAAGTTCTTTAGCAAGATGTGAGTCGAACAATCTTAGAATAGGCGCACGATAAAATTAAATTGGATGGACATCAAAATAGTTTCTTGAAATGGTAGAGTTTCGTGAAGCACATCCTCAAAGTTTAATCGAGTAATGTTAACGAAATGTGTGTTAGATGTCTGGTTATCATACGTAAAAAATGTTGCCCGTACTAAGTATTGACTTACTGGTTCTGCATTTCATCTTCTTAGATATAAAAGTTTATGCAGAGAAGGTAAAAAATTGGTTAATATTGCCCAAAAAAAAGTATATCGATTATGTTGAAGATTCAATTAGAACGAATTCGAGCAAACCTTTCTGGTCATACATCAATGGGCTTTAAAAATCAAATGGTTTGCCGAATTTGATGCACTATAATGGATTCTCCTCATCCAATAATTATGAGAGTTGTGAACTCTTTGCTCAACATTTTTCTTCATTTTATGGTATTGCAACTGCAGAAAATTCTGATCAAACTATCATTTCGTCCTTAAATTTACCCTTTGCCAATAACATTGGCTTGAATTCCTAATATTTTTGTCATCTTCTTTGTGTGTTCCCTTGTCCATTCTTATCAATCGTAGTCTTTTGACAATGAATTTCCTGCTCTTTGGAAAAAGGCTAATGTATTTCCGGTTTACAAAGCGGGTCATAAACATAATATATCTGATTATTGTCCTATCTCCCTATTCCTATGTTTTAATAAGCTTTTTGAAAGTATTGTTTGCGATCAGGTCCATCCCTTTTTATTTCCATCCTTTGCTATTGAACAGCATGGATTTATCAAAGGTAGGTCCACTTTTACAAACTTGCTTTCATTTTCAAATAATATTGTGTCATCATTCGATAAATCAAAGCAAGTAAGCGTTATTTATACAGATTTTTCTAAGGCTTTCGATTCAGTGGATCATCGAATACTTATTAAAAAACTAGGTGATCTTGGTGTGGGCTCATCTATTTGTCAATGGTTCCACTCGTACATTATCAACCGAAATTGCGTAGTCACTGTAAATTCCCAGAGTTCTTATCCTTTCTCACCGGATTCTGGAGTGCCTTAAGAGTCCATCCTCGGCCCATTACTGTTCCTTGTTTTTATAAATAAACTTCCATCGTTACTCAAATCCTCTTCGCTTATGTATGCTGACGATTTGAAATTTTTTTAAGAGTGGTTGAGCCCTTGGCAGGCTGTGTCTGTTTGCAACTAGATTGACAATTTCTATTAAATTGGTGTACGACTAATCGTCTGAAACTAAATATGAGCAAATGTCATCGTATGACTTACTCACTGAGAAAGTTTACCATTCCTTTCGATTATTCCATATCTGGTGCTTCCCTGGAATCAGTTGACCGCCATAAAGATCTTCGAGTACTTTTTGATACTAAACTGCATTATGGGCAACATATAGCCCAGGTGGTTTGCAAAGTCTCTCGATTGTCGGGTTTTGTGGAGCAGAGTGAGCATGAGTAGGAAAACAAATCGAATGATAGGAGTGGAGAAAAGGAGTTGAATTGGAATTCAAGTGTTTTGGGAAAAAACCACAAAAAAAGAAAGTGTTATTATTTTTCTTTATAATATAATTAGTTTGCTTTTCAGTCTTTAAATCACTATGCAATAAAGGTTTCAGTATTTACTTTCTTTCACTTTCCCGCGACAGTATTCCAAGTTTTGTCTTAGAATCTGTGGGTATAGGGAAAAATAATGAGTATGGGGAGCTCTCAGCCACAAAGTCCAGCTTCACGCGGAAAGCGAAGAAAACGCAGGGTTTCTGTGAGAAGTTTGGGGGGGGGGGATATAAAGGAGGAATTTATTCTGGGCTTGCTTGCTAGTAGAAAGATTCAACTGCAAGTGCCGGAAGTTGACATGGAGATGAACGAGGGTGGAAGTTCCAGGGGCAGTGGAGGCTATCGTAAAGCCAGAAGCCAGAAAGAGGCCAATTGGGTCACCAAGGCAGGAGCCCACTTCAAAGGTATCGAAGGCCCTTGAGGTGAGCGAGCGGGATATTCCCAATCTCAGAAAGTAGCAAAAATAGCTTCCGCTAGTTTCTCGGGGACCATACCCATGCCAGGTGGATGGCCGAGCCTTAAGGGTAACAAAGGGCAATCAAAGTCCCTACAGCCAAACGTGGCTGCTGCAAAAAAAGAGAAGGTGCCTTATATAGTGTGTTATAGGCTTGACCTGAAGACTTTCACGGATACCGTCACAAGAGCATGTGCACAAAACTCTGAAAAGGAGCCAGAATTTAACGTGACGGTGAACAACTGCTCAAAAACTTCACTCCACCCTAAAACGGCAGAGGATCATACCAGCCCTTTTAATTTTCTGATGTGTGTGAACGTGGCTTGCTATACCTACACTCTTCCAGTAGAGAGAAAATTAACTCTCCTTCTCAAAGGCGAGCACAGCTCATACGACAGGAACGATGTCGTGGCTCAGCTGAAGGAATATGTTGGAGAAGATATCCCTTCTGCATAAACGTTCCCCGCTATAACCTCTAGGAGGGAGAAAAGGACGCTTTCATACTTCTTAGTCCAGTTCGAACGGGACTTTAAAGTGAAGAAAGCGATGGCCACAAAGTTCCTATTGCATCAGAAGATACAGTGGGAAGATCTGTATAAAAATTGTGCTTCTCAGTGCTTCGATTGCCAAAAATTTGACCATATCACTTATAACTGCGGACTTGAAGTTTTTTTTTTTGTGGTAGGGAGGTGAAGGCATTTACGCCCGCCGAGTCTGGCAGTGTGGGACTCCCATGGAGGATACCCTTGGACTACCCACTAAACACCTCCCCTGTCAATCTGAGAACCTCGCCCGGAACCGTTTGACACATTACTTCGGGCCAGGTCTCGTTTTGTTACGCCGTGGGGCGCCTTCAAGCTGGGGAGTCCCTTTCCTAGCGGGAGGGGAGAGGGGAAGAGGGAATGCCAGAAGAGCGATCCCCAAGCCCCAGCGCCTCCGGCTGCTGCGAGTCCCTTTTATGTTTTAGGACTGCCCGAGCATAATGTGCCACCTGGTTCCATTTGTCAACCGATTCGAGCATCACCGTAACTATATTATCCGGGGTGAGCTCTTCCGTCTCCCTGTAGAGTTTCCTTCGCAGCCTGGCCCATTTTGTACACGCAAAAAATCTGTGACAGGCATTGTCCTCCTCTCCTGGGCAAAACCGACAATCGGGAGACCGCGACTTACCGATCTTGTGCAGGTAAGACTGAAAACACCCGTGCTCGCTCAAAAGCTGGGTCAGATAGAAGTCAGTCTCACCATGCCTTCGATTAAGCCACGGTCTCACATCCGGGATGAGGCGCGCAGTCCACCTTCCCTTCGTGCAATTCCTCCAAGACTGCTGCCAATCGTTGAGCGAGCGTTGTCTCTCCTCGCGGACAACCATCTCCCTCGCATCCTCGTTTCGGCGCAGGTAAATAGCGCGGCGCTCTCTAGCAAGGAGGGCGACAGGTATCACGCCTGCAATCACTCTCACCGCCGAGTCGGAGACTGTTGGATACGAAGATGCAATTCTTAGTGCTCCTCTTCTCTGTACCTGTGCCAATCGTTTTCGGTATACCTCCTTGCTGAGAGCGTCGCCCCATACCTCTGCTCCGTACAGTAGCACTGAGCCTACAGCACTCATCAAGAGGCGTCTTCTTGATGGGCTGGGTCCCCCTACGTTGGCCATAAGTCGACTCAGGGCCGATATTCCCGAAGCAGCCTTCTCAGCCGTTGCCCTGATTTGCTCAGAGAAACTCATCTTCGAGTCGATCAGTAGCCCCAGGTACTTCACCGCTAGCTTCGATTCTACCTTTATATCTCCAATACTGATCATCTTTACTCTAGGGATTCTCTTTTTTGCCAAGATGACCACTTCGGTTTTCTCCAGTGCTAAACTGAGCCCGCGAGCAGTCATCCAGTCCCTCACTCGGCGCACTAGCATACCTAGCCTAAGTTGCGCTTGTTCAACGGTGCGTCTGGCGACCAGAGCCGCAACATCATCGGCATAGCCGACCAAGCGCGACTCATTTGGCATCTCAAGTCTCAGTAGTCCGTCATAAGACACGTTCCACAGGTCCGGACCAAGGATAGATCCCTGGGCAACACCCGATGTAATTTCCATCCTTCGTTGGCCCTGTGTCGTGTCGTAGAGCAGGCTTCGGTCTTTTAGGTAGTTCCTCAAAAGCCGCATTAGATATTCTGGAACTTGAAAAGAGTTTTCCAGCGTGTCCAGAATATCCACGCATCTAGCGGAGTTGAAGGCATTCCTGACGTCGAGTGTCACCAACAGAACCATCCGTTGCTTGGTGCGACTACATGCCTCTGCCTTTCAGACCACGTTCACCACCTCTGCAATCGCATTAATGGTAGAACGTCCTGCTCTAAAGCCGTACTGCCGAGGAGAAAGGTCTCCAGCAGCACGAATCGCGTCAGTGAGTCTTCCCTTGATGAGTTTCTCTAGCACTTTCCCAGCCGTGTCTAGCATGCATAACGGGCGGTATGCAGACGGCGATTCGGGATTTCCCTTCCCCTTGCTGACCAGCACGAGCCTCGCCACCTTCCATCGTACCGGGAAAACCCCGTCCCGTAGCTTGAAGTTACTTGAAGTTAGATGAGTAAAATGCAACAAGCAACATAAGTCCATTGTATGTCCCATCTCCAAGGATGAGCAAAAAGACGAGATCTGCTGTGCTAACTGCAATGCTAAGGAGCATCCTGCAAGTTTCAGAAGTTGCCCTAAAGCAAAAGAAGTTGATGAGAGGAGGAAGAATCTCCAAAAGAAAAAAGAAGAAAGGAGAGATTTCATCACCGCCTCTATAAAAAATACTGTACATGAAGGGGTGCCTTTCGCAAGGTGCAAAGAAACAGCCTGCACCTTAGCCTATACGGCAACTCAAACAGCAACCCCAACTGTTGCAGAATGACCGAAATACGAGATTGATTACTGACTGCCAACAATTTTTCGGGCGTGACCTGTTCACAGTCATTCGAAAAGTGAACTTTTTCATCCCTCACTATAAAAAACTCACTAATCTTAGTGAAAAAAAAAGCTA
Source organism: Odontomyia ornata (assembly GCA_963969285.1). Lineage (NCBI taxonomy): Eukaryota > Metazoa > Arthropoda > Insecta > Diptera > Stratiomyidae > Odontomyia > Odontomyia ornata. Next base: position 297,264,790 of record OZ017740.1, read on the forward strand.
CGTACTTAGAATTCGCCTGCAAAGTAAGTTGTCGTGTTGATTAAACCCCCCATCCTCAACATATGTTCACTAGCTCCACGTTATAAAAGGAATTTCGTTCAAGAATACTTGAACACTCATAGAGCAGACTTCTTGTTTATGTCGAAAGCAAGACTCAAAGAAAGACACAAAGTGCATCTGGCAAAACACAAGATCATTAGGCGTGATGATCCAGAGGGAAGTCTTGGAGTTACTATGGCCTACCTTATTATTATTATTGACTTCTTCATTGTGTCTGCCAATCTGATAAATCTCTCACACAGTTGGAGGAAATTCGAGTGTAGAGTTCTTGATGCCGAGTCTGACTATCTTTTGGTTCAGCTGACCTTAAGAGTGAAAAAGGGTGTGAAACTTGAGGTTGCTGATCCTCATCTTTTCATTCCATGCAAGCGGATCGATTGGGCGGCAGTGCGTGCTGATCTTAATGGAAAATTGAAGGGTATTACAATCAAAAGATCAAACAATCTTTCTATTCATGACATCGATGAGGGAGTCGCATGTATAAACTCAACCCTGTATACGGTTATCTCAAAGATTTTCATTAAGAAATCCTCGACAGGCTATCTTTATCTAGATTTACCAGAAGACATCTTGGAGCTTCATCATAGACGTAGCTGGCTTAGATAGCTACTCACAAGAATCTACCACTGCAATTTAAATATGGTCAACTGGGAGTATGAACGTGTTTACAAGTGATAACGTCTCTAACCCGAATCAAATCGAGGAGAACCACATCTTTTGCTAACGAGCGATTTACAGGCCCTGGAAAGTATCAAACCAGGGCCTTGTATGTTTTCCCAAATCAATAGGAAAACTGGCAGGAAAAAGCTGTTTGGAATCCTCACTTATGGTGGATCCATACTCATGGATAACAAGGCTATCGCTGACTCTATTGCAAAACATTTTGCAAAAGTACTTCAAGGAGAGAAAGCAAGTGAGGAGTCTTCCGCTCCTTCGTTAGTGAGCAGCACCACAACAAATTTTGACAACGACCATAAGCAATTGTGCTTGACCAGGTTCTCTGATTCAAATTCCTCTAACGCACCTACTGGCCATGATCTGTTTGCCAGTCCTTAGTGACTCACATTGTTGGCACTGAAGCAAAATTCCAAAATATCAGCAGGGGCTGATGAAATCTCCAATTATATGCTTAAAAAGCTCTACCATGTTTTCTTTGTTCTCCTCGTGATCATACTGAATAATTGCATTAACATTTACTTCTTTCTCAAGCAATAGAAATGCGTTAAAAAATTTTTCGATACCCAAGATATCCGGCAGTACTGACGTAGTCGATACTCGTCCGATTTCACTGCTTTCAAGTATTGCATTGCTGATAGAAAGGGTAATACTTGAAGAGGTGGACCTCTTCGCTGCCAACTTGTTAGTGTGGTCATCTGAGCCCAATTTGCGCTTTACTAGGACGAGGCTACAAAAGTATTTGGAATCTCTTGCTGCATATTACCGGAAATGGGGAATCAAGGTAAATGCAAGAAAAGTGAATGAATTGTATTCAAAGATCCTCACAAAAACGTTGGTCGTCATGCAAGAGGCATCTGTGACTCCAGAATTAAGTTGAATGGGCAGATGATGCAATGCTCTAGACAAACGAATTACTTGGAGGTAGTTTCCGAAAGGAAGGCTACCGTCAGTGCTCATGGTGATAATATTTTGAAAAAAGTGACAAATGCCTGCTATTTTCTTAAACCTCTTTTCAGCAAACATTCAACAGCGAGCAAGCGTGTCAAGGTTTCGGCCTATAAAACCAAAATATCAGCATTATGTTGACAGTTTGAAGACTTAACTTCAATTTTCCAGCGCACATAGAAGAGGACGCTCACTCATACGAATCCATACGAGACAGTCATCTGAACTATTGTCGCACTCCAAGTTCCCTCAATCAACCGATGGTATATGTAAGTACCACAAATGACGACTATGTGGTGACTACCATGCATTCAATCGGCACACCATCGCGGATAGGTTTCCAAACGTTTTCTCTCGGACTGCACATCAGCGCTTCATGGTATGTCAACCTTCTCCATGATCAACCTACATAGGGCGTACCATCAAATCCCATGGAGAGCAACATTCAGAAGACGGCTATAATCACAACTTTGATCCTATATGAATTCATGTATATGACCTTCAGGCTATACAACGTGGGACAAATATTCCAACGCTTCATGCACGAGGTGCTACCGAGCATTAGCAACGTTTTCGTGAACATCGATGACATCCTGATTTTCTCACTCGACCACCAAATGCACATAAAACATGTTGAAGACGTTTTCAGCTATCTTTGAAAATTTGGGGTCACCATCAATACCGCTAAGTGTAAATTTAGCAAACAAAAAATCAGCTTTTTGGGCCATATAATTAGTTTACACGGATCGAAACCCCTGCTCGAAAAAATCGAGGGATTTTCATTGATTGCATGAATGGTTCTGGTACATCAAGCAAACAGACAAAGCGGTAGCCACATTTAGACTATGCAAAAGGGATTTGAGCCATGCGCCTACATTAGTGCGTCCAGACTTAAAAACAACTAAGTCTCTTAGCGTCAATGTTTCAGACAATGGCTTGGGTGCTGTTCTGCAGCAGTCAATGTAAACTGTAATGTCCACTCTGGAGTTCTACTCGAACAAGCTAGCAGACGCTCAGCGAAAGTACAGCACATCATTAGGCCGCTGTTGGCGTTTTATGAAGCAATCAAGAGCTTCCAGCATATGCTAGAGGGTAGAATATTTCTGGTATACACTGACAACTAACCATTGCACGTTTTTTCCAACAACACTCCGAAAAGGCGACCCCAAAGGCAGAAGCAATCGCAGAATTTCTTGGCGCAATCCACAAAAAATATCAGATATGAGTACATCTCCGGTAGAAGAAACTCACTTGTGGACTACTTATCAAGGATAAGCACAATCACCACCAACACCATTACCTCAGCTCAGCAAAAGGACTATCAACTCAAGACATTATTGAATCGAACCGATCACCAACTCAAGTGGAAATAACACCAGGTAATGAGTTCCAGCACCGTGTTGTATTGCATTGTTACAGCAGACAAAATACCCCCATTTGTGCCACGACCATTTCGAACTGTGGCCATCAAGGCAATTCATGGAATGTCGTATTCAGGGCTCCACGGAACCAGGAAACTCATAACCAACCACTATTTCTGAACAGCAATGAACGCAGAAATAAATAGGTTCATCCAAATACGTGGTGACGCCGTTGTTTTGCTGACATTAAGCAAAACAAGGGCAGTTACCACGTCGAATCACCTCTGCAACACTATACCACTACCGACTCAAGTTTCGAGCATATCAACAAGGACAGATTCAGACACTGGCTTATATTCATCGACAGACTCACTCGATGGTATGAGGTAGTACCTTTAGAAACCATCATCGCAGTCGCGGTAGCACTAATAAGCGTGTAGATTAGCCACTTTCGGGGTGCTAATACAAATCACTACAGACTTAAGACGCCAATCCAAGCGGGCTCAGTAGGCTCCTGGTGATCACCCACCTAAGAACGAAAACGTATCACCCGGCGGTAAATGGCATTATTATGAGGTGGTACCGTAGAGTAAAAACCGCAAAACGCTGCCACGAGGACACCCAATGGTCTAAGACACTACTAGTAATCATCGTTGGGCTCAGCTGCATCCTAAAAGAACAAGTCAAATCAACGTCAGTGGACATGGTATTCGGATGCAACGTCCGACCTTCTGGGGAACTTATCGTCCCATAGAAGTCAGGTATCAACGACACCGACTTTCTGTTAAGCCTCAGATCGAGGATGGCATCACTAAGGCCGGTCAACACTGTGAATCACCCGTCGACCAACACTTTCATTCCTGAGGACCTAAGAAGCGCCACTCATGTCGTTGTAGTGGAACGACAGGGTAAAAGCACCTCTAACATCCCAGTATGCTGGCCCATACTCTCTCCTGCAAACTAAGGACACATACTTCAGGGTGGTTATAAAAAGACGTCCAAGTTCGATTTCCATCGATAGGCTCAAGCCCAAATTTTAGCTACACAAACCAGCGCCGAGGCACGGCATACAGTAACAACGCCATCCGGTTCAGGATGCACCTAACGATGTCCGATCTGTTTCTGGTTTCAACGATATTTTCACTGGCTTTGCCACTGTAGAAGGAGTTCTGTGGCAATAACCTTATGCCTGTACACGATTGTGCATCGTAGGCGACATGTGGCGAAAATTTTCCATCTGCGCACGATTTTGCATTGCAAGCACCATCATTTTGTAGCAACATGACAGCAAACCAATAGATATTCGAATGTAGCCGCTATAGAGTTTTTGATTTATCTTTGTGTCACTCTCTCTCCAACTCGAACCAGCATCGTATATGCACGCATTTTTGTTACTTTGGAATACGTCTTTTGTTGATAAACCTTACAATCAATCCTGTGTATTATAATTAGTACGGGCACACAGTCAACCCCTACCGTAGTGAATCCCTACCGTGGTGACCCCATGATGAATGCCGATGTGATTTTCTGTCGATTTGAACATTTACGCAGAAAAATGTAAATTCACGAGTGACGCCAGCTAATATTGAGAATGGCTATCGGACCGCACAACTCCGTAGATACACCGAAGACATCAAAAGTTCCAAGTGGTACGTTACTGTCCGTCGTGCCAAATTCTTCGGCAGCTGCGAATCTGTTTGTCGAAGCATCTCAAATCACCAAATGCCCTGCGTTTTACAAATTGTATCCGGAATTTCGGTTCGAGCAGGTGGAACCCACTTTCCACACAAATGGCATCACGCAAGAGGAAACAAAATTCAAGTATGTCAACCAGTATGCCAAGCCAGAGATATTACCACATGTTATTTCCATTGCGAGAAATTTGCCGGAGGAAAACAAGTACAATGCTGTCAAGTAGCGTATACTAGTAGTGTTCGTAGAATCTAGCAAATCAAAGCTTAGACGTTTATTTCAAGGGCAAAATTTATACGGAAGGAAGCCATCACACTATCTTCAGCACCTTTGAAATATAGAAGGAGAGCAGGTGACAAATGCAACGCGACGATAACTTCTTTTGGAGCAGCTACCTGAGAATATTCGAGTTGTTTTGGCAATTTTAAGAGGGGCCGACATTGATTGGCTTGCAAAGATGGTGGATCTAATGATCGAGTTGCAGTAACCGCCGACTATTGCATCTGTACAAAGACAAGAAGATACAAATGGCGAAGTTTTACAACAGATATTGAACCGTCTCGACCGCCTGGAGTTTTGGAAGCGATCCCGATCAGCTTAAACGTCTCAATAGACAAGGAAACGTTCAATGTCCAAATCAGACGACTCGTTCTGCTTTTATGATAAGCGCTTCGGACAACGCGCAAAAATTATCGTCAACCGTGCCAGTGGACAGTCGATGGTAAAGACAATGCGGGAAACTAAGTTTGTCGTTCCGAAGTTAAGGCGGGCGAGGACGAACAACTACATGACAATCGTCGACTTCTAATTTATGACAAACAGAATCGAAACCGATTCCTTATAGCTACGGGTACCGACATATCAGTCCTTCCACGGGGCAAAAGTCGAAACGTCCCCATACAGTTCCAGCTATATGCTGCAAACAATACTCTAATCAAAACTTACGGCCACAGAATTATTTCATTAGATTTTGGATTGCAACGGCTTTTCAAGTGAAAATTTGTGGTAATAATCGAAATTGATTTCTTCCAGCATTTTAGTCTAATTGTCGACCCACGCGGGAAGAAGTTAATTGATTGTGAAATGAATCTGATCGGTACAACTCTTCGTACAAGTGAATCCTGTTCGCCCATCAAAACCATAGATACCAATTGGAACTATAAGGATTTATTTAAAAAATTCGTCGATGTTACTGTTGCCTTCGATATACAGCAGGTTACTGGTCATGGTGTTTAACATCCTATGCTAACGCAAGGGTCATCGTTTGCCGAAAAAGCAAGACGCCTACCTCCAGAGAAATTGCGTGAAACCAAGGCCGAACTAGATAACAAGGAATTTGTAAGCCGTCACCCACCTTAGTGATTTCGCCCACAAACTAAGCGGATGCACTGTATTTTCAAGAGAGCCTATAATCAAATCCCAGTGGCACCGGAAGACATCCTCAAAACAGCGTTGATGATACCATTTGGGTTATATGAGTTTAAAGTGATTGCGTTTGGACTTTGCAATGCCGCACAAATGTTCCAACGATACATCGATTACGCTCTACGCGGTCTAAACTTCTGTTACGCGTACATCTATAACATCCTCATCGCATCCATTTATAACTTGTGTTAAGCCGGCTAAGAGAAAATGGTTTATTAACATAAACAAATGTACGTTCGGAGTACCAACTGTAAACTATCTAGGCTATCTTATTGATAATTGAGGCATAACTGACCGAGTAGACGCAATTGTCAATTAAGCTGTCAACCATTTCAGAACTGCGAAGATTTTTAAGGAGTAATTAACTTTTATAGAAAATCGCTTAAAAAATGCAGCATCAATCCAAGCACCTCTGCACGAATTTCTCCTTGGTGCCTCAAAGAAAGACAAGCGACCAATAGCATGGACTCCACAAGCGGAATCAGCATTTGAGGAATGTAATTATATAACATTATTGTGCGATCCCATCGAAAACGCTTTGCCTGAAAGATAATGTGTGATACATCCAATACAGCACTGGGAGCAGTACTCGAGCAATTAAACGCTTTTTGGGAACCACTCAGATTTTTTTCAAAAAAATTCAGTAAAGCGCATTGTGAATACAGTACATACGACCGCGAACTGCAAGCGACTTATTTTCGACACATGATCGAGGGACGCGTCGTTATCATCAAGACAGACCATAAGCCGATTACGTATGCATTCCAGCAAAAATCGGATAAAGCGTCCCACAGCAATTAAGGCAGTTAGACCTTATTGGGTAGTTCACGACTAACATCGTATACATCGCTGGAGAAGAAAACATGACAGCGCATACATTATCCCGAATTAATAATATTGCTATGCCATTAATGGTTACGGTTGAGGATTTGGCGAAAGCTTAGGAGGAGGATGCAGAACTAAAAAGTCCACTTCAAGCATCCAATTTCGGAAGATCAGATTAGACAACTTGTTAATTTATTGCGATGTCTCAACTAAGGAAATTCGGCCAAACGTACCAAAGGTACTAAGAAGGAAGATATTCAATTTAACGCATAGCCTTTCGCATCCCAGCGGACGTTCGACAAAGAAAATTACAATCAAAAAGTATGTTTGACCTAGCATGTCAAAGGATATTCTTGAATGGACGCGTACATGTCTTTCATGCCAACGTAGCAAAGTCGGAAGGCATACAAAAGCACCATAAGGACATATTGAAATGCTGGACTCCAGGTTTAGCCATGTCCATATTGACATTGTTGGACAGCTGACACAATTCAAGAGTTTCTGGTATGCGTTGACAATAATGGATAGATTCACGCGATGGCCCAAGGCAATCCCAATACGAACAATAAGAGCGGACGTTATAGCCACTGAATTTTAAACTAACTGGGCAGTGCGATTCGAAGCTCCTGCTGTACTGACACCGGATCAAGGATCTCAATTTGAGTCTTTAATATTCCAGTCGCTAACACATTTAGTTGGTTGCAAGAATACTCGGACGACAGCATACCACCCTGCGGCGAATGGAATGATTGAGCGGTAGCATCGATCACTGAACCGTGTTACTTGACCTTTGCACAAACGTGAAGAAGGATATCGACGCAACTTCTGCAGAGTTGGTGTATGCCACGTTGCTGCGAATCTCCGGAGAATTCTTTTTTCATGTAGAGATGCTGCCGGACCCGACACTATTTGTCCAAAACTAGTCCGCGCAACGCTAATTACACGCTACGATAAGCGGAAAGTATTCGTCCACAAAGCCCTCTCAACTAGCTCGCATGTTTTCGTTTGTGTCAACAGAGTGAAGAGGCTATTGGAACACCCATACGAGGGACCATTTAAAATTTTGCAACAAATTCCTGACAAAGTTTTCAACCTCGATATCCATGGGAAAGTAACGGATGTCAATATCGAGGGACTGAAACCAGCACACTTCGAACTTTCGTCTGAATCAGCTGACAACTTCAAGTCAATTCCACAATCACAACCAAACGTTGTTATGGTACGTATTTAGAACCAAAATCAAAGGTAGCTATTGCGAAAAAAGTTCAATATGCCCTTTGAAAAATGTTAACGTAGTTTTAAAATAGCTTTCAGACTAAACTACTTAGGAAGGAGCAGTGTAGCAACATGACAGCTGACCAATAGATATTCTAATGTACCCGCAATATTGATCACGTCACTCTCTCTCTCCAACACAAACCACCATCGTGTACGTACGCATTTTTGTTACTTTGGAATACGTCTTTTGTTAATAAGCCTTATAATTAATTCTGTGCATTTTAATTTATACGGGCACACAGAGAACTCTTACAGTATTGAATCCCAGCAACTTCTATTTGCTGCCACCATCTACTGACCAACATGCAAAGTTTGTTATGCATCCTAGACACGGCTGGGAAAGTGCTAGAGAAACTCATCAAGAGAAGACTCACTGACGCGATTCGTGCTGCTGGGGACCTATCTCCTTGGCAGTACGGCTTTAGAGCAGGACATTCTACTATCGATGTGATCACAAAGATGGTGAGCGCGGTCCAAAAGGCAGAAGCACATTATCGCACCAAGCGACGGATCGTCCTGTTGGTGACACTCGACGTCAGGAACGCCTTCAACTCCGCTAGACGGGTGGATATTCTGGACACGCTGGAAAATCATTTTCAAGTTCTAGAATATCTAATGCAGCTTTTGAGGGACTTCCTAAAGCATCGAAGCTTGCTCTACGACACGACACAGGGCCTACGAAAGATGGCGGTTACATCAGGTGTTGCCCAGGGATCTATCCTTGGTCCAGACCTATGGAACGTTTCTTACGACGGGCTACTGAGACTAGAAATGCGAGATGAGTCACGCTTGATCGGCTATGCAGATGAAGTTGTAGCTCTGGTGGCTAGACGCTCCGTTAAACAAGCGCAACTTAGGCTAGATATGCTAATGCGCCAAGTGAGAGACTGGATGACTGCTCGCGGGCTCAGTTTAGCACTGGAGAAAACCAAAGTGTTCAGGTGCCTGTACATGCTTATGCACCGCAACCAGTTTCATCAGCCACTCATGGTCTTTCATTCCCTTATCACTCATGGTGGCTGTTAGCTGGCGATATGAATGCAGATGTCTTTTATGGTGGTGCATTTGGTTTCACGCTAGCAAAGAAAACTTAAGAACAGATGCGCCGAACAAGGAACTCCCGTCTTTTCTAGACCACAATTAGCCAAACGATTGTTCGTGACACTGACAACCGAAAGATGTGCAACTTAATATTCGATGTTACTTTTTAAAATATCTAAAATACTATTTCGTTAAATAATTTTGTTGATTCCAAGTGTTTTTTATTTTCATTCTGCAGCACCAGGACCAAAAAACTATCCAAAGACACATTTAAATAGCATGCAAAGCTGACTTGCTGTTTGTATTTTTGCTGAATGTTTCAAACATGATCTCAAAAACTGCCTGATTGTAGATTCAATAAATGATTAAAACAATTATAATGTTGTGCCAAACTCCTTACCGAAACTCAAAATTGTCATTCATTCTCCAACTCTAGAATATATTCAGCCAGACAAGTGTTCATCCATTTTTTCAAACTTGGTGTTGATGCATCCAAGTCGTTCCTCCTTCCAACGATACTTGGAACCAGCCTTTTTTTTGAAACCTTCAAATCAATTTCCACACATTTAAGTGTTTTCATGAAAGGGTAACCACACATATACGAGTATATGTAGATAAGCATTTGTCAGAAAAAGGTCTCTCTCAATAATTCTTTCAACCTTTTCTTCTACCATCACTTCTCATATTGGCAGGTTGGCATTTACAGCGATTTGAAATATGAAAGCGATTTTTTGGTAATGGTATGTAGGTCTGATTTGATTTATATCTGGATATTAGGATTTAAAACCATATGCATTATATTCAATATTATTCAAAGCTTTCAATGTGACCTTTCCCAGACACTCGTGCTGAAATGGCAACGGAAAAGGGTTTGAGAATTTTAGATACGACGCGACATGATGAATGAAGATGAATTATGTGCCTGGGAGTGTTTGCTTATATATAATTCATTTTCATTAGAAACCCCAGCATAGCACAAAGCCACAAAATTATGTTACACGAGTTTCATATTAACCACCGAATCAATATTCTACACCTGTTTAGACTTGAAATTATGTAAAGATGCCACATGCCTTCCAATTTGTTTGGCAGCCACTTTTCCACTCATCAGCATATACTCGTATAAGTTCATGTTGACACGAAATTACGTTTGCTTTGAAGCCAATAGATAGATATGCGGTTTAACCTTGGCGCCTACGCTGAGTTTCTCACGCGACCCTTAATGGTATCCATTATTAATACCGACCCAGCCTGTGCACGTTTCAACTGTCAGACATGGAACTATAACTGCCAAGTTAGGCCAACTATGAGGCCTAACTTAAATCAAATGAAAAGGACCTCTCTAATTCACCCATACTCAAAAAAAATCCTTAAATTATCACAAAACACTCGCACGTTTTCTTGAAAGTCAGTTTGTATTGGAAAAAGGAAACTTTTCAGGATATTCGGCGCCATCCAATGGCCTTAAGGAGTGCTTATTCGTCAATCTTAGAAACGAACAACAAAACGAGTCGCGTGCAATGAATAAATAAAGAGCTTGCTCTTCCTTGTTCATGTTTCAAAGTTCTCCTACAGTCAAACAACAACAAAAAATGTCCTCTAATTCACCCACCTTATTTTCCCCATTCCTTATATCCAATGTCATCAATAAACCTTTAAGTTCCATCCCTTCCAATCTACTCAGTCCAAAATATTTTTTTTTATTATAGTTTAAATTTATTCGTCTATGGGAAAGCTCCTTTTTGCAAACTCGAACTTAAACGAGGTCCTTTGAAAGGCATGTTTTGGCGCTTCAAAGAATATTCTCCTTGCAAAACGGTCAACAAAAAGTTTCAGAATTCAAGGACTATGCGCGTAGATTGCGTGCATTCTTGATGTGGGGATAGCAAGCCGTAAAAAATTGAGACTGGAAGTCAGCATCCACTCAATACAGCTCCACAATTTGATGGTCCTTTTATAGCGTTTTGACGACGAGGGGAATGGAGAAAATATTCCTTATTGCACGCAATGCTAGGATATTCATAGTTTGCAATGCGAATCGGTGAGAAAACGAAAATTCAAGTGAGTGTGGTACCGTTTTCTTGGCGGCACTGCTCTATGTGACGAAGTCGTAAAATGGAAGGACGGAAGACACGAAGGACTTTTTTGCCATGTTGATAGCAATTGAAATAAAATCCATTTACTTCGATAGCTTTTACCTTCGCAAGGACATTGGTGAGTAAGAGTTAACCTTATGCTCTTTCAAATTCGAATGGGTGTCATTCAATGTGAAATGGATATCAGTAAAGGATATGTGGAAGGTAGATGAAAGGAAAAATTGTATTAATGCGTTTATAGATTGGTGAACAGATGAAATAGAGAAGAATATTTAAGAAATGGGCGTACTGAGCCTGCTGATTGAATTGTCACAATCATACACCCTTATTGTGTTGCCTTTAATGATAGGAATTCTGCAGCTTTCATTAACATTACATCCAGATTGCGATCTAATGGACGTATCCTTGCTACTGATCCAATTAAATCAATGGATTATTCAAACGAACATCAATCACATGAGACTTGTTCGTCCGTCATGTTTAAGTAGGGTGCATTGAATATTCCACACCCAATGTATTGATGTCATTTACATGCATGATCCTTCACAAAAGCCCTTCATTTCTACATGCATCCTGTACACATCCAACGGATTTTAAATGGAAACACAATTCAAATTGGGAGTACGAGTAGTCATCCGTATCTTGTGTCATGGACCATAACCACAGATTGGATAGTCTCTCTGGGCACACTCTGTCGCTGCTGCATTGGACATTGCTCCTTTTGTCCTTGACTGCTATCCTGCAATTTATTTTTTGCAAACAGTGGCTGGCAGCTACAATATGTTAGTTATCCTGCGCTTATAATTCACGAAGCTGACGCAATATTTTGTCCACGTCATTCAATCTACGTTGCTTTTGTCCTATTCATTCAGATAGCAGAATTTATAATTCATTTACGTTAAGCCGTTTCAAGTGAAAGAACAGCTAACATGTGATGCGATGGTAAGTGGTAGAATAAATTTTTTATGGTCGACTTCTGTTTTGTTGTGAAGTAATCCAACATTTATTTTGTTTATGGCTGAATAAATTTTTTCAGAGATTTATGTTGAAAAAATAAATTTAAAAAGCTTCCAAGGTGATCTTGTATAATTAGTATGAATGAGCTTGTCATATTTGTTAGCTGAAGCATTTAGCATTAATTTTTGCCGCCTTCATAATTAATTTAACTTTTGTGCGGACAGCCATCGTAAAGTCCAATTAATTAACTTAGTCAAATAAAAATCATTCACGTCATACTTTCATCAAAACGCAAAATTATGGCCCGTTATCGCCGGGATGATCTATCAGCCCAACTTGGGCGCCTTTAAGGCATTTTGAGAGCTAGAAGATAGTTGGGCTTGTAGCTACTACCCGAACACAGTTATTATAATAACAACGCAATAAGTGCGGTACGATTTGAATAAACCCCGCCACCACCACCGCTACCATTATCAATAAAAAGTTTTTTAAAAGAAAAAATAAAATGTTTACAAAAAAACAAATAAAAATCAATAATGGCAGCCACATTGCGACAATCCAGTGAAGCAATTGCTAGATTGTTACAATGAAAATCTGACGTTACCACCATGAAGAGGCTTGTCGAGACAAGCGAGATTAATACGAAGCGGGATTCGCAGTCTGAGCATCGAACAGAAAGGTCGTCGCATTTGGTTAGCTGCACTTGTGTGCAATTTGCTCCGCTGCTCGATCTTGAACCATTTTTCTCATAACATTTATTCTGTAATTGATTTGGTTTAATGAATATCGAAAGCAATTAGTTTTGTGACGGGCCATGTCTTCGTTTTCATTAAACATTTACTATACAATTAAAATTAACTAAAACGCTTGGTACCAAACTATATGAAATATAACGTGCAATGTTAAATACTGAAATATTAATTGAATTAAATTCAAATTATTCTGAAAAAGCGCTATTGGAAATATTTTTGGTCAACTTGTCAAAGGTGCAATGCATAATAAACGGATTATTGATGTGAATACGCGACTCATGGATCACAGGTAACTTGTGTTTTAAACGAATTCCCAAGAATTTTCATTGATTTAAATTACCGTATGGACCCCAAATAAAATTCTCAAAGTTAAAACAGTGCAGTGGAATCTTCAGCACCAACAATAAGGATATTAAATTCTTGACTTGTACCAAAAACTATTCGCAAATGGAGATGCTGACGGTGTAGCTAGACAAACAAAAGGTTTATCGAGCGGATATTTTCGATGAGGATTTAATTAAAAGTGATGCATTTGATCGTCGCCTTCTTACTCAGGCCCGAAAGCGGAAACACTACGTCATGCCGCGAACTAACCTTTTCGAGAAGGCTAATCAGCGCCATCTAGCACTGTTTAAATCAAACAAATATTCTAAAGATTTTCGACAGTACATATTTTATCAGTACATATTTTATCAGTACCATGTTAACTTTTTAGTTTAGATATGAGGCGTCGAAGACATTAGCGCGCAAATATATGAATTTCCTTCTCGTTTGTATCATTCTGTCTAAATTTCATCCGAGAAATGTAATACTTGACATTCTCAAAAACCTACTTTCGGGCTACTGAGATGCTGCTTTCAAATCTTCTAGACAGCCGTTTTCGGAAATTTAGGGATACTGAGCAGCTGTTCCCGATACGCGAAGTGACGTCAGGTACCTTATAGGGCTGAGTAAGAAGGCAATGTTTTGATTCAATATTGATTGCTGCAAATTCACTAAAAATAGTGAGAAGATAAACTGAATAAAACCTTGAACAGGTATGGGACCCGCCAAGTTGGCTGGCCCCTCAACTCATGAGCTAGCCATCAGGTGAGCTCACCCCTTTTTCTTTGCCGTTAATGGTGCTCTTGCAGGGTGAAGTGGCTTTCCGCTTGGGTTTCCCATTTATTTTAAAGTGTTATGTGATTCCATCATTTAAAACCCCAACATGAATCCGAAAAATTCTTATTTTTCATTCAAAGGGGAAATTCATGCTAGTTATGTTTGTATGAATTTTTCATTTAAGTGGAAAATGTACGCGAAGTCTAAAATGGATCTTATTCCGGGTTGGGGAGAGGGGTGCGAGAGGGCACTGATTCCACTTGGATGACCCACTCTTATTTGGGGGACGTAAGTATCAAGTAGTAAATACGAAATTCTCTCGCATCCCACTTGCGTTAATTAGGCTCGGTCTGTCGTACTTTGGTATTACATTCCTTCGGGAGGTTACGTCGGCCTTGGCACTGTCGAACCACAAATCAATCGTTTAGTTCTTGAATGTGAAATTTGTTTGTAGTAGACCCTTGTGCTGTGGAAAAGTACCCGCTCCATGACATCACAATGCTAGCTTGTCAGCGCATTCACGCGTCCTTAGATAAGGCCGATTCCGGGGAGAATATCTTCACTCGCCAAGGCAGCAGACCATAGATGCAGTCTTCACGAGAATCGAAAATTCCTAAAATCAATACATGATCTATTACATAGATTTAAGAGCACTTAAGAATTGTCAGCGAAAGTCGCGCAATCAGCGCCTGCAGCAAGACATTTAGAGTTCCACCCGGTTGACTTGTTTGAGACTTGCGGAGTTCTATATCAAGGTCTTGAAACATCTGGATCTATAGTGTTTAGAAAGTAGTAGTTACGTTGAGCTGTACGCCCTCAGGAGCTTGGGAAATTAAGCAAACATGGCAAATATAGGAGCCTAATCACTTTGGGGGCACATTTGAAGTCTTAAGTATAGGATATCACCTATAGAGCAGTACTGGAGGCATTGAGATCGAGAAAGAAAACGACCAAAATATTGTAGTTCATAGGAGTAACAACAACCCCATTGGAGCAAGAAGAAGAAACCTTTGAAAATTACCTGTCAAGAGACACACTTCAAGAAGACTTACAGGCTCACCACTGACTTTAAAAAAGAAAGTGAATTGAGGCACAACCTTGCTTATTTTTAAACAAGGAAAGAAACATTGAAGACCACGCGAGCAACATGCACAGCATGAAGAGTACAGTATCAATAGTTACTTACGGGAAAGTACATCGCTGATTCGCACAGATACCTTCAAACTTGAGAGAATTAAAATTCCCTCGTTGACCGTGTTGCGGTGATCTGATATTAGCTCGAGACATTAGGCTCGGCAAACGTCTCGAGCATTGCTAACGCTTCGCGCATTGGTTCCCGCAAGTACACTGCATCAAGCGCAAAAACTTGAGAAGTAAGTGTATGCGTGAGTATGCCGTATACTTCGTGCTCGTCCAGTTGGCTTGTCATTGACCAACCCACGAAGCTGGGGTAAATCAAAAGAGTACATATAAAAAATCACTTCTCAAAAAGCTTGAGCATTGTTACTAGTCCCCGATAGATGGCCACGTGTAAATTTCCCAAATAATCTACTGTCCTAATTTATGATTAATATTAATCGTTATTTTAGTTGACGATGCAAAGAGGTAAATACACCCAATAAGAAATGCAGTTGATTGGCAAAAAAGGTAATCTTGAGGTAACCATTATTTGTATATAAATGTCCATGGCTATCAACAAGCGGATCACTCTTGATAATACGCTTGCCCCGCTTAAGGGCTTTGCCCGAGTAGAAACGTCTCAAGGCATTTAACTCGAGACTGACAGACCCCAAGAGCGTTCCAGCCCGTATCCAAGCAGCTGTACGGATAACTTGCTACGCACATCTTCAGTTGCTACATCACCAGCGATCAACATCTGCCAGCTAGACAACCAGCCTGGATCCCAGCAGCCGTACGCGTGTTTTATTGATGCACATCCTCAGTTGCTACATAGCTAGCGAGCAACACCAGTCAGCCAGACGACCAGCACAACCAAGCTTGTTTCAAGCAATTTACAGCAGCTCGTATGCGTTACTTGCTCTGCTCAAGGCTCTTGCCGAAGCAGGTGTTTTCCTAAGGCATTTTGGCCAGGAACGAGCAACTTAACGCGATTCCAATTTAGCCACTGGCGGCTGTGTTACCAACACGCACTGCCGGTGACCTTGTAAGCAGCCCACGATATAAGTGATCGTACAACGGGTAGACCACGACCGGACAACCAGGCAAGTATCCGGCAATTGGGCGGGACATCGCAGGTTTTGCAATATCGCTACTGGCAATCAAGCAACTAGCACGCACAGCCAGCAACCACGCGACTAACGTACATGAACAGCAAATCGACTACTGCTAACTACCCCTAACATCACAACCCCGTCCAACGCTTGAGGAAGCAATTGCTACGGTAACCAGAGCGGGTCTAAAGCCAATCTCCATTGAGGAATGCCGTGCACGCTAAGCCATGTCACTTGATACGTCCGCGGTCAGCCAGAAAAGAAGCGGCAAAGAAGTGGGTGCATTGTGGAGTATCGCTGCATGTGTAGCAACCTACCCCGATTGGCGCGTCTCACTGTAAAAGTAGAGCGGGAGTCGCTCACCAAGCAGATCAAAGCAATAGAGGTGGAGTTTAAAGCAGAGTAGCACCGTAAGCGGGAGGCTTCACATGGAACTGCAATCAGCGAAAGTCTAAATAACTAACTGTATTCAGTGGGAAAAATAAATGTATCTAATTAAAATTCGTGCGTATTACTATGGAAGCTTTAGAGTGTAGTTGAGTAGAGTTTTTTAGGTATCCCAGGTAAATAGAGTGGATTCACGCACGCACTGGAGATATACAAGTGGCTATATTGGTGCTAGCCCAACGAAACTCACTCCAGTCAGTTATGCATTGGAAAAAGGCTTAACAACAGGACGCTGCGTAGATTGTTATGCATTCTGAGATTTATTCAAAAGCATGGCTCACAATACCACTCAGCACTCAACTATAACGAAGTTGCCTTTTGAGCGTTACGATGATTATTGGGCTATCACTCAAGATATGATGCAGTGGTTCTTTAATATCAAACAGTGCAGCCGTTTTGATCCATCAGGGTTAAGACATATGTTTAATACGATGAATAAGCTTTTAGCGAGTCTGAAAACACTCAAGGCTGATTTGGTCTCGCTAGCCACAATCTTCTCATTAAATTGAAAACGTGGCGACAAACTCAAGAGGAAGTGGCAGAAAAGCATAGCTGACTCTAATGAAATTTATTCATCGACTCAATTTCTTGAGTTCCTGAATCAGCGGCTCTCTATGCTAGAAGCAATATCATCAGGAAGACCAAAGACAAAGGTGGTGAAAGTAAACACCACTCATCTCAAAGGTGGCGTGTTCAATGTGCAAAGCAAGGTATAAACTATTTCAGAGCAACACATTTAAATAATTCAAACAATCAGGCCCGTCACAGAGTGAACAAATGTTCATCAAAACATGGATGTAAAATCTGCCTGAAGAAAGATAATAATCTGTTGCATCGAGAGGGAGTAGAGAATACAATTTGAACAAGAACACCAGTTCTAATACCAATGCAAGGCCATAGTGCCTACACAGGCAAGAATTAGGTACCGCACAAACTCAAGCAAGCTGTTCAGATGGAGAAACTGTAAGATTTTGAGCTTTCCTTGATTTAGGAACTTAAGTGATTATCAATGAATCCGCTGTGCAATTGCTATGTGCAACAGAGTCAGGATCTTGTATCAGCATCAATGGAATCGGTGCAGTCGACAATGTCACCTTAAGAGGAGAGACAAAACTCTGTGCGATCGTTTGCACTGACCATGGGAAACCAGAGTAAGTCACGTTCATTTCACTCATCTTTTTTTGTGATCGGGATGTGAATGCGATTTATGCACTGAGTGTGGGACTTCTACGCTCACAAGTGACTGGACTACCCTTAAAAAACCTCCGTTGTCAACCTGAGAGTTTCGGACCAGGTCTCGTTTTGCCACACCGTAAATTGCCTTCTAGGTGTTTGATGCCTCCCTCAGCGGGATGGGAGCGACGTTGAAGAAGTGCCAGAAAAATGATCTCCCAGCACCAACGTCCCCGGACACTGTGAGTCCCTTTTACATCCAACATAATGTGCCACATGGTTTCTTTTGTCAACCGATCCAAGCATCGCCGCAACAATACTATACAAGGTGAGCTCTTCTGTCTTCTGTAGAGGCTTCGTTGTGGTTAATCCCACTTTTTGCAAGGAAAAATGTGTAGCAGGCATTGTCTTCTCCACCTAGGTAAAATACAATATATAGTCAAGGGATCGTGACTTATCAATCTTGTGTAGGTAAACCTGAAAACACGCAGGCTCGCTCAAAAGCTAGGTTAGATAGAAGTCAGTCTTACCATGCCTTCGATGCAACTACGGTGTAAGATCTGGGATGAGCCACGTAGTCTACCTTCTCTTCGTGCGATTCACCAAAGACTGCAGTCAATCGTTGAGTGAGCGCTGTCTCTCCTTTTGGGCAACCATCTTGCTTGCTTCCCCGTTTTGGAGCTGCTAAAAATTGCAGCGCTCCCTACACAGGTAACCCGCTTGCAATAACCCTCACCGCCAAACCAGAGACGTTGAATATGAAGATACAACCCTCAGTGCTCTTCTTCTCTTTACACGTGCCAAGCGTTTTTGATACCCTTCCTTACTGGGAAAGTCATCCTATAATTTCTGCTCAGTACAGTGGCACTGATCCTCCGGCACTCATAAAGAGGTGTTTTCTTGATGAGTTGGGTCCCTCTTTGTCTGCCACAATTCGACTCAGAGCCAATATGCCCGAAGCAGTTTTCTCAGCCGTTGCCCTGATTTGCTCAGAGAAACTCATCTTCAAGTCAATCAGTAGCTTCAGGTACTTTTTTGCTGGCTTGAATTCTGTCTCCAATACGGAATCCACGAGCAGTCATCCAGTCTCTCACTTGGCGCATTAGCATTACTAGCCTAAGTCACGCTTATTCAATAGTGCGTCCAGCGACCAGAGCCATAACATCATCTACATAGATGATCATGCACGACTCACCTGGCATCTCTAGTCTCCGTAGCCTATCGTAGGACACGTTTCATAGGTCTGGACCAAGTATAGACCCTTGGGAAACATTAAATGCAAGTCACATCCTTTTTTGGCTCTGTTTCATGTTATAAAGCAGGGTTCAGTCCTTCAAGCAATTCGTCAAAAGCCACATAAGATATTTTGGAATTTGAAAGGCGTTTACCAGCGTATCCAGAATATCGACCCATCTACTGAAGTTGAAGGCATTCCTAATGTCGAGTGTCACTAACAAGATGATCCGTCACTTGGTGCGGTCTTATGCATCTGCCTTTTAAATCACACTCACTACATCTGCAATCGTATCGATGGTGAAGCGTGGTGCTTCAAAGCCATATTGCCAAGGAAATTTTCCCTTGACGAGTTTCTCAAAAACTTTCCTAGCCATGTCTAGCATGCATAAGGGGCGGTATGCGGACGTCAATCCAAAATGCCACCTTCCACCATACCGGGAACAGCCCATCCTGTAGGCAATCTTTGAATGTGCTGAGCAGCAAGTCAGGACAATGGTGATAGATAAGTTGCAACACCATCTGGACCTCAAGCCTTACATTTTTTCGATGATAGGACTGCCTCTTTCAGTTCCGGTTGCATGTAGAATAGACAATCGATTGCTATTTCAACGTGAACAGCGTCAAGATGGACGGGATGGGTGGGTCTACCTTTTCCACTTCTTTTTTGCAAAGCGTCCATAGAGCACCAAGGTTCCACATAACTAGGTTATAGCCAAGGCCACACTGATCCTTGTTCACATTGTCCACTATATCTTACTCCAAATCACACACCATCCCTTCATTCGCAGCCTGGAAATCACTGCTCTGAGCCCAGACAGTAGGAATGCCAATTTATTCAGGATACCATGACGAAGAACTTTTATCGTGGTGTTCCTCACTCAGCAGCAAAAAGTCGGCTTTCATGTCTAAAGTAAACAGGCCAAGCAGGTTTTATGGGGTTGAACTGCGGTGCAGGTTTACCTGTAAGGATACAGGTCATCAAGGTTTTCATTTTACCTTGGCTAGATCCTTCTAGAAAAGCCGAAATTTCGCTGATCCCAAGACGTGCCAAAGATCCGAGCATGGATCAGCAGCCTTGCAAATGGTACGGTGTACCTCATTTGTAAACTCTTTCCTTTTATATCCCATTTCATAGCATTTGTAACAAAGAGAACTCCTATTGGGTTCTTTGCATACTTGTGCGGTATGACCATAGCCAAAGCATTCGAGACAAAAACTTTCCTAGCCATGTCTAGCATGCATAAGGGGCGGTATGCGGACGTCAATCCAAAATGCCACCTTCCACCATACCGGGAACAGCCCATCCTGTAGGCAATCTTTGAATGTGCTGAGCAGCAAGTCAGGACAATGATGATAGATAAGTTGCAACACCATCTGGACCTCAAGCCTTACATTTTTTCGATGATAGGACTGCCTTTTTCAGTTCCGGTTGCATGTAGAATAGACAATCGATTGCTATTACAACGTGAACAGCGTCATGATGGACGGGATGGGTGGGTCTACCTTTTCCACTTATTTTTTGCAAAGCGTCCATAGAGCACCAAAGTTCCACATAACTAGGTTATAGCCAAGACTGACCATATTCTTACTTTGCCCTTATTCAAAAATTGTTCGTAGTCCTTTCCGGTCAAGTCAATGATGACCATGCGTTGTCACCTATGGTTTTCTGGTGTCAGCCTCGCTTTGATTTTACCCACAGTAGGGAGCTCCCTTTTGATGGCATCTTCGACCTCGGCCAGGTCCGTGACGCAATAAATGTTTCTTATTTTGATCATTGTCAGCTAGAGCGAGGCTACAGTTGGGCTTTTGCTGAGGACTTTCTTTACTGCCTCGCAGAATGCTTCTTTATTGTCGACCTCTACTCCAAATTCAACCAGTATGTGGCCCAACCGGGTTGGTCGTACCCTTTTTTGGAGCAGCAACAGCACAAGACAGTCTGAAGTTAGATGAAAATTGATACCTGTTGGAAGGAAAGAGCCGACTTAAGGCTTCTGGTGGAAAGTACACGATAAGCATAGGACATCTAATCGAAAACCAGAGAAGAATAAGAGATGAGTATTCTTATAATTGATGGAAAAAAATTAATTTCTCCTTTCAGGAGGGCTGTGAAAAGCCAAATTTCCTTCCTTGGAAGGTAATAGTTTTCTATTTCAGGAGCAGCGGTGTCATAGACTTAATTCACGCTAGTTCTGCGGATTGTATAGGATCGAAAAATAGAAAAACTATTTAAAAAAAGGAAATGGTGAAATTAGTTTCATGGAAGGTAAAAGTGTTTCTTAGAATTTATTTAACCCCTATTAGGCATTTTGAAATTCCGCCACAGATGGTCCCAAGCTCGGTTGAGAAAAAAGGAGGGATCCCCTTCCCTCCCCACTCGCAGTTTCCAAGATTTCTCATCCTAAGTCCCACAACCAAGTGGTAGTAAATGGTCTCGGGGTCGCAAATTGGGCTTACTGGTTCCCAAATGATGGGACGTTAGATGCCGAGAAATACCAATAGCTGCAAATACACATGAAGCTCTACAACTAAATCCTACTTATACGTCTTTTGTGGTGACGTAAGAGGATGAAAACGGGTCTTTCACGCCTGATTACGGAACTGAAAGTAATAACTATGCCGCTAGAATGGAGATTGGGCGATGGTGTAGCTCCCCGTCCCTGATAAACCCTACGTTGTTTCGAACTCTTTAGATGGGCCTCAGAATGGATTGAGTCTACGGCAATGACCTCGCAACCAACAAAAGGACTATAGCATTGAATCCTGGAACGTCAGATCACTGGACTACTCTGGCACTGTTAAGGATCCTTTAAAACAGGCCAGTCAATATAAACTAAATATACCTGAAATTCAGGAGACAAACTGGGTTGAAAGTGATATTCAAGATATGTGATCGCAAACAATACTCAAACGTGGGATGTCTGCTGGAAACCGAAAATAAGGAGTGACTTTAAGGCAGTCAATGAATGGTTATGTGCGATCCGCATAAAAGCGAAACTCTTCAAATTTTGGCTGATAAACGTACACGCCACAACCGAAGAAAAGAACGAAGATACGAAGGAAACGTTCTACCATCGCCTGGAAAGACTTGCCAACTCATTGTCTACAAACGACACAAAAATGCTTTTGGGTGATTTCAACACTAAAGTTGGGAATGAACTATCCCATCGGGGAACGTCTGGAGTATATAGCCTCCCCGATGAAACAATTGACACAGATCAGCGCCTGATTGATTTTGCATGCAGCAGAAATCTAGTCATATGTTAAATTTGCTTCCCACATCGATGCATTCTTAAAATCAACCTGGGTGTGACCGGATGGTAGCACACAAAACCAGATTGACCATGTTCTGTCCCAACAACGATGGGCCTCGAGCATACTTGATGACCGTACATACCGAGGAGCAAATTGTAACTCAGATTATAACTTGATAAAATTAATCTATCGATGTCGTATGTCAAAGGCATATTCGGCAAAAAGTAGCCCGCAACAAAATTTTGACACCGCAATACTTAAAACGGCATATGTAGCCGAAACTTTCACGAAACCCCTTGACAACCAGCTGGCTCCCATCATATCAGGAGAATCGTTAAACACAAGAAACGAGCTCTGGATGGAAGTGAAAGCGACTATCAAGACCGTGGAAGAACAGACAATTAGACATCAAGCCTACCTAGATTCTTCGCACAGCTTCAGAACATCAGAGCCTATAAATGTCTCCAGAGAGTTTCCATTGGCCCCACCAAGTCTGGATGAAGTTTTTCCAACCATCAAAGCCCAAATAAATAATAAGGCACCGGGCCAAAGAACTCTTCCTCAGCCTCGACAGCGAAGCAAAACTAGTAGGGCTACAAATCAATGAAAATAAAACAAAGCTCAAGATGCGTCGAGGAAAAATACCTCAAGTACACAGAATCTCAAATTTGGCGAATACAGTATCTGAAATTTGTGTGTTTCGATGCCAAAATAATGAGAACCAGTAATGAAAGAGACGAAATACGGCGAAGAATGCAGCCCGCAAATAAAATATTTTTTTTCAGTTTTCACGATCTTGAAGACCAGCTGCATACTTAGGAAAACAAAGCTCCAAGTATACAAATCTGTGATACGACATGTGTTATGCTATGCGTGTGAAACATGGACCCTAACTCAAGCATCGGCAACCATATTGAACGCTTTCGAAAGATGGGTCCTGAGGCGAATAACCGGAGCGAAAAAAGACAGGGGCCAATGGCGAATTCGATACAACCATGAGCTGTATGAAATTTTTGATAAGCTGGAGGTCTCAACGGTTGTCAGACCGCGGAAGCTGCAATGAGCTGGACACATGAATCGTATGAACGAGCAACAGATACCCAAAAAGGCATTCGTTGAGAGAACTGAAGGCCGGAGACCAGTGGAGAAACCGAGGAAATGCTGGTCTGACTCGGTCGAAGAAGAAAGCTCATCGCTGCTCGGGTTTCGAAATTGGAGGGCGCGGTCAATGGACCGAGAGAGTTGGAGGCGATATTTGCAGGAAACGAAGGCCCGAGAGGGGCTGCAGTGCTACAAAGAAGAAGAAGTTAATTTTAAAACAGATGTTGATGATGGTTAATGGGTGGTGATAAGCTTAAATTTAACTTCTTTGGAGTCAATATGCAGCAACATATAGTACTTTCAAAACAATTATTTGACGCGAACTAGAAGGGTGAAAACTTCAGAAATTCGTACTATCTTTATTTTTTAAGGATTTCTTTAATATATTGCACTGTTTATTGCTCTGTTTGAGAGTCAAAAGCTAAACCTGAAATTTTCAATATCTCTCAATTCATCGTTATGTTATCTGCCCATGTTTGCCCCTTTTTTCAAGCCCAGCTCGTCAATCGGAAGAAGTCTTATAATCTGTATTGTGGTGACTGTGTCAACTTGTCAGTCATGTGCTTCGTTAAGTGCTGGTTGTTAGGACAATTTCTACAGATTGACTTTGCCGCAGAATAAGTGTCACTAAGTAGATCTGCCTCGGTAAAACGGCGTTGATTTTCTGAAGCCGGTCTAATAGGGAGGTGTAGGTAGAAAGTGGAGTGAAGCTGGTCCAGAAGACTAAGTGTACCAGACCAGGAGGTGATGGAAGTGTCTCAAGTAAAACTAGTAAAGACGATTTCTACAGTTAGTAAAAGCGAAAGGGGTGGGTAAATTTGAGCCATGGGTGAATTTGAAAGCCAAGAAATTCGAGTGTAAGGACGCTAGACCTCAGATCCTGAGTTGATTAGTGATAAGCGATACAAAGGAGTCTTTGTTTTTTATTATTTTCATACAGAAGTGGTACGCGCAGTAACATTCAGGCAGAGTGTCATGTGAACCAGAACAATGGTTTGTTGTATCCATGAAACAAAGAAGCTTATGACAGATCACTATTGCCTACTATATGATGATATATCTAGCCACTGGAGAGTAGTGACTATGGTTTTTTAAGGAACGAGAAAATAGCTTTTTTTAGGCTACTCTTGTCACGTTGCGGGTATAAGGAATAACTAAAAACTGGGACCTAGTGCGTGATGATAATTGGTTTTTTGTGCCAATTACTGTTGTTGGTGACCGTTAGGCTATGCCTAAACTGGACAGGAGCATGCGTAAGCCACTTTCTCCCCCTACTGAATTAACAGAATTAGTTTGGAATATCTAGCATGGGTATGATAAATTATAAGTACATTTGGGGTGGGCAAGTTCATCAAAAATTATCCTTTTTAATCAAAAGATCAAAATCACTTATTTATAATAGTTGAAATTTTTAACAAAAATATAAGATTTTAAAAAACGTTTTATTTTTAAACACCTAAACTTGTTCTGGGCAAAGCTTTGAGCGATTTTCGCCTAAGAATTTTTGGTAGTCTGGCTGGGTAACTGTATGGCTCCTAGATTTTCTTTAGGTAGTGTATTCTAGTTTAAAAAAATGATTATATTTTTTCACATCCTTGAGTATACGGTTTGTCAAACTGGTGAAAGTTTTGTGGTCAAATATTTATTCAACAATTTCAAGAGTGGTTCCTTATGCAAGAGTTCCACACCCTTCGATTTTTGTTTTCACCAAAGGATAAATGAGTGTCAAAAGTACTTTTGCAAGTATCCTCGTTAAAATTTATTACCGCATATTGATCTAGTTTTGAATTACTCCTTCTGTAATCAATTCAACTAGGACTTCCATAGCTTTGCAAAAGCTTCACAATCTACTTAAAAGCAAAAAGTCATTAAATTCATTCCACTCTAAATCCTTCATCCCTTCCCGGAATTTCTTTATTCCTTCGTGCGGAATGCAAATTAAAAAACTTTTCTTATCGTCAATCCTCTGAAGCAATTCTCTATGCAATCTATTTTCAATTCCACGATGATTTCCATCTTTCAGGACCCGCACTGTCTGCACACCACTATATAGACAACGTATGTCGTAAAAGTATTCCTCAATTGTCCTTGCAATTTCGATCTACCGTAAAATGCGGGTGAATCAAAGTTGACTCTGTATAGTACGTAAGTAGGAAATGAAATTGGCATCACCATATGTCCCGCTTTGTGCAACCAGCAACTCTAACTCTGATAAAGTCACAGCTGTTGCATAGTAAAATTTCATCAACCACAGACAATTGTGTTTTGCGGCTTTGGTTGGGTTCGTCCCAGCTTCATCTGTTTAAATAATCGCAGACGTGATCGGAATTGAACGTTTAAATTGTTGTTGTTGTTGGGAGTTATGGCCACGATACTGTTTCTGTGAATCCTTCATTTTCGCCTCGAAACGGATTAGGCAGACACGCATTGAAATAGACAAGTATTGTCGAGTTGTAAGTAAAGATAAGCAAGTCCCAGTTTTCATTCTCCTGTTGCATGGGACCACAATGAGAAAGGACTCCAACCCGACTGGTGATGATGTAATAATATTTATCAAGACGTTGAAACGAGTTTCGAGATGTTTTCACACTCTTATCCTTATGAGTTATTCTATTTGTTTGGAATACGAATCATGTCCTTTCCGCTTGTATATCTGATGTCTGATGAGCCCTCCAGGCACACAACAAGGTCATGCATGCTTCGTGTCAGAGCTTTTTCTTATTTCTACAAACACATACATACGTACAGACAAATATTCTAGAAGGACTTTCTGGCAAAGGCAAGAATATTTTTCATCCTCACACACATGTCAGACGAATTTGATGATGTTCAGTTCAGTCCGAGGCGTGCCTTTTTCACTCCACCTGAAAATCGAATTTTCCCCCCCATTCTAATACTCGTACTGCTGTTTATTTTCCACTTCTTGTTTTCTCCTTTCATTCATTTCCGTTAGCTGTTGGGTGTGCTATTTTCCTGTTGCTAGGCGTCGGGGGAAAACTCCGCATTGTTACATAAGTTCCATTTTGGGCAACATGTCCCTGCAAATGAAATTGTCTAATCCATAATGCTTGCAGGATTTGTTGATGGTGATGGGAGGAAAATATGCGAGGGAATGCAGAATGAAGAGGAAATTCAATTTTAAGCTCAATCAATTTCAACTTTAGATTTTACTTACAAAGGTCTGGATGGGATTGAACTCAATTGTTAAATAGTTAGCGAAGGGAGCTTTATTGACAGATCATTCCTGAAGGATTTCCGAAATTAAAAGCTTCAACGATTAATACCCATAATGAGAGATTAATAGAAATCACTTGGAAAGGATATTCAATCAAATATGATTTAAGAATTAATTTAAATTTAGCCAGTAAGGCCCCGAATAACACCATCCAAAGCATAAACTTAGACAATTAATATTATACTGTCCTCAAGATCAAACGTTTATGCTTTATCATCCTGGCAAAACTTTTACAATCCTGATTTTCATTAGAGTTTTGAAAGTCACCTCTATGAAGACTCATTCTATTCACTTCATGTCCAACAACAATACACAAGTCCTTCAATTATATTTCAAGTACTTTTTACACTTTGAAAGTCAGAAGAAAGTCAACTTGGACAATTTTCCGAGTCGTATATTTGTGTACATGCGATCCTTGTTGGTGTAGTTGCCTTCGTCGCCTTTTTAGTCGTCACACGACCAGATAAACACAATTTTAAGCTATGTCATAAGGACATTTTTATGTCAGCGAATAAATTGGAAGTGCTTTTACCATTTCGGCTAACCATACTATGTCAACGTTCATACTCTTTCACTTTCTATGGCACTTCCATGCCCCTTTTGTATCTTTTCGCCGCTCCAACTCCATTTTACTTTAACACACCCTCCAATTACGTAAGAACTTTCATGCTGTGACTTACAAAAAGGACAATTCTATTTAGATTTAATGCAATAATAGCAATTGAAAGAATGTTTATTCATTTTTATTTTTTTTTTTTCGTTGAAAGGCACAACAGTTTTGGTTTTTTTTGAAAATGAATTCAGGAAGAACAGGACCTAAAGCAAGTTATGGAGTGTAGAAGTTTGGTTGGTAAAATTTTAATTAGAAATATGACATTGGGAGTAGATTGAGGTAAAATAGAAGTTCTTTACTTATGGTCTAATGTATTGATTATGATTAAATTAATACGAATATAACTTCGATAAAGTCACTACCGAAAAACAGCATTTTTTTGTGGTTGGGAAGTGAAGGCCTTTTACGCCATGAGTGTGGAACTTCCAAGCGCATCAAGTACTATAGACTACCCACTTAACACCTCCTCTATGAGTTGAGAACCTAGCCCAAATCCGTTTAGTTCATTACTTTGGGCTAAGCTTAGAGGCATTCTTGAGATCTGCTTTTCAGCGGGAAGGATGAGAGGTGAAGGGATTTCTAGAATAGATGTCTCCTGCCTTCAGTTCCTCTTGGTGTTCAAGTATGCCTTTTCCATCCTTGCTAGCTACGTAATTATTCCAAATCTTATGTATATACGAAACGTCAACGAGCCTGGTGGTGTTCTTTTCACTGTGCATTTTTTCTTGATTATTACTTATATCTCGGCTTTTTTGGATTTAATCGGTTGGGTTGATTAGAGCGACCCGATTCCAGATTGCGTCATTGTTCTAAAGGTAGTGCGTCTTGGCTAACACGAAGTGTGAACATCTTCCCAAACATCTATTTATTTGCCAAGAATAGAGTTCTTGGCCGTTGTTTTCTCAATAATAAAAAGGATCCCAAAGTCAATAAATATATAAACTTTATTTTATAATTATCATAAGCGACACGCACAATATGGGGGCCGGTAGAAGGAAGGACGTTGAGCGTTCGTGTATCAGTGAAAAAGGAAATTATCGCTTTTTCCTTAAAACGATTACAGCGCTTCGTTACCGTAGCGGTGAAATTTTGTACGACAACTCAGCTGTTCTTGTCTTGTCACTACAGAACTCCCTCCTGAACGGCTTTGACGTTTATAAATATCAATATGAAATTGCCATGAAATATTATTTGTCTAATGACACTTTACTTGTTCGAGCTTTAGCTTTCGGTCCGGTATACATTCTCAGCTGACTTTGCTGAATAGGCAGCTGTATCACTGGATTAGCAGTTTATTCAAAATATGCGGGCTTGATACGCTCAACGCTAACATTAATTTCTTTCCCGCTGATTGCCAATCAACATGCTTTCTGTGTTCTTTCCAGAACTTTGTATGGTCCGTCATATGGAGGCTCCAAAAGTTTTCTCACGAGATCTACACTCAAAAATACATGTGAGCACATTGCGAGATCTTGGTGTATGAATAGTTTCCGCTTGTCGCAGCGCGATGCAGGTGTTGCACGGACTTCCTTCATATGCTTGCGGAACTTTTGAACATAAAATTTTGGGTCCGGTTGCATATCTTCGTCGAAAAAGAGTTCTCCGGGTATTCGTAGCGTTGTTCCTTTGACCAATTCGGTAGGTGTTGCTCCGATGTCTTCTTCAATGCTAGTGCAAAGTCCTAGTAAGACTGTTGGTAAAACGTCCATCCATTTGTGGTTATAAAGGCACATAATGCAGCTTTAAGTGGTCGGTGCCAACGCTCTACCACGCCGTTTGCATGCAGAATGATATGCAGTTGTTCGAACTTTTTTACAGCCCACTAAATGAGTCAGTGATTGAAAAATGAGGGATTCGAACTGTGATCCCTGATCCAATGTTTGCAAAGTAGGAGCTCGAAAGCAGGTAATCCAGTCACAGTAGAAAGCAGCAGCAATTTAATCAGCAGTTATTGTCTTTAACGGAACTGCCTCGGGCCACCTTGTGTAGCGATCAATCATTGTCAAAACATATGAATATCCTTTCGAAAGTTTTAAAGGTCAAACGATGTCGATGTGGATATGACTGAATTTCGCGTCAGGAATTTCTACCTGCCCGAAGGCCTGGCATGCCTTCCTATTTTGCTGCGCTGGCATGCAAGGCATGTACGAGCCCAATCCAATATATCTTTCGACATGAAAGACCATACTTGAACACACTTCTTAGCTATTGCTTTCTTCTTTGAACGTCCGCTATCCTTCCTCCTTTGGTTTTTTGGAACGTATGGTCGAATCTCGTCCGTTGAAACATCACAATAGATCGATATTTCATCGCCGGTCAATCTTATTATCCGAAAGTTGATGCTTGAGTTAGCCTGGAGTAGACATTCGAATTCTTCATCATCCTTCTGAGCTTTTGCCAAATCCTCAACGGTGATCATTACTGGCATGGAAATACTATCAAGTCGAGATAGTGCATCCGTTGTTGCGTTTTCTTTTCCAGTGATGTGGACGATGTTTGTGGAAAACTGGCTGATGAAATTTAACTGTCTTAGTTGACGTGGAGAGGCTTTGTCAGACTTTTGGTTAAACGTGTAAGTGATCAGCTTGTGGTCTGTTTTGATAATAATCGGGCGTCTCTCTATCATATGACGAAAAAATTTTACTTTGCTATAAATTACTTGTAGTTCCCGGTCGTAAGTGCTATATTTACATTGCGTTTTGCTGAACTTTTTGAGAAGAATTCGAGCGGTTCCCGCGAATTATCGTTTAAGTGCTCGAGGACTGCTCCCATCGCCGTATCGGATGGATCGGATTCAATCGCAACAGTAGCGTTTTTATTGCGATGGCACAATTATGTTGCATGAGCAATTTGCCGTTTACATTCCTCAAAAGCCAATTCCGCTTGTGGGTTCCATATTTTTTCGTCGCTCCAATCAGATATTCGCATACAGGTGCTTGAACAGATGCTACATTTTTCAGCAATTTCCTGTAAAAATTGATTGCTCCTAAAAATCTTCTGAGCTCCGATATGGTTGATGGCTTTTTAAACTTTAATATCGTTTCCATACGGTCAGGAAGAGGTTTTTTACCATTTTTATTGATAAAATAACTCAGAAATTGTACGTTTGAAACGCCAAACGTGCATTTGCTTGTGTTGATCGACAATCCATATTCTTTAAATCTGTTCAACACAAGTTTCAAATGTTCACGGTGCTCATCGTTAGACTTGGACGCGATGAGGATGTCGTCGATATCTGCATCACAAAAATTTGGACCACGTAGAGCGTTATCAATTATCGTTGGAATATATGCACGGCATTGCGAAGTCCAAACGTCGTTATATTAAACTCGTACAGTCCGAATGGTGTTATCACTGCTGTTTTGGGAATATCTTACGGCACTACTGGAATTTTGTTGTATGCCCTCATTAAGTCCAAGGTTGAAAACACGATGCATCCGTGAAGGTTGTGAGCGAAATCACTAATGTGACCTATTGGGTACCGGTCCGGGATAGTAATAGCATTGAGGCGGCGATAATCCCTGCAAGGTCTCCATTGTCCAGATTTTTTAGATATCTTATGTAATGGGCTTGCCCACGGACAGCTTGAAGGCTGGCAAATTCCTTTTTGAAGCATATATTCAAATTCGGCTTTTGCTTCACGCAACTTTTCTGGAGGTTAGCGTCTTGCATTTTCAACGAACGGTGGTCCTTGAGTTAGAATATGATGGTAAATCTCATGTGCAGCAACATTTTGGGTATCGGAGGCAATTGTGATATCAACGAACTCTTGAAGGATGTCTTGATAATTTACGTCTTTGTTTATAGTCGAGATACATGTACTTGGCTCATTCGTACATAGTATTGTCGTGACCAGATTGGTCTCACGGTCCATTAATTTTTTCCTGCGTGGGTCGACTATTAAACCAAAATTTTGGAGGAAATCAATTCCAATTATTGGTTGCCGTACGTCTGCAACCACAAATTTCCATTTAAATGGTCGTCGTAATCCAAAATTTAAAGATATAATCCTGTGGCCGTAGGTTTTGATTGGTGTATTGTTTGCAGCATACAGTTGGAACTTCGTGGAATTATTCTGATTTTTGTCTCATGGAAGGACTGATACGTTAGCTCCAGTATAAATACGGAATCGGTTTCCACTTTGTTAGTCGTGAATTATAAGTCGGCGATTATTATGTCGTTGATCATCCTCGCTCGCCGCGATTCGGGCCGACGAAATTAGTTTCCCGCTTTTGCTTTTTCTTCGACTGTCCACTGACATGGCTGTCGTGAATTTCTGGCGCGTTGTCCGAAGTGTTTAATGTAAAAGCAGTATCGGTCGTCTGATCTAGACATTGATCATTCCCATGTTCTGTGAGACGTTGATTTTGATGGAGATCGCGTCCAGAGCTCCAGGCAGTCAATACAACTCAATATTTGTTGTAACACTTTGCTATTTACGTTATCTGGCCTTTGTATAGATGCAATAGCGGGTAGCTGCTATAATTACATCATCAGATCGGCCATTTTTGCCAGTTTGTCAATGTCGAGCTCGCTTGAAATAGCCAACACAACCCGAATATTTTCTGGTTGCTACTCTAAAAGAAGCGATGTTAACATGGCGTTTGTCACCTGTTGTCCTCCAGTGTTTCGAAAATGTTGAAGGCAATGTAATGGCTTCCTTCCGTCAGCTTCGATTCCTTGGACTCTTCGAACGCTGTTAATATACGCTCCTTAACAGCATTATATTTGTTTTCCAGCAATGGGTTTCTTATGATGGGAATGATATCCGGTAATATTTTGACTCGGCGTATTGTATCACGTACTTGAATTTTGTTTCATCCAGCGTAATGCCATGCGTGTGGAATGTAGCTTACACTTATTCAAACCAAACTCGGGGTCCAGTTTAAAAAATGTCGGGAATCTTGTTATTCGCGATGCTTCTACAAAAAGATTCGCACTTGTCGAACGTCTGGGCACGATAGACGGTAAATTAATACCAGGATCCTTTGAAGTTTTCGGGGTTTACATGGTGTTACTTGGTCCGATAGTCATTTTCGACAATTAATGGCATCCCCGAGAACTGAGTCAATACTCGAAAAGATTCAATATGACGTCGGAAATTCACCACTGTTGGGGGTTCTTACACCACTCAATAATAAAAAGGATCCCAAAGTCAGTAAATATATAAACTTTATTTTACAATTATAATAAGCGACGCGCACTATATGGGGCCGGTAGAACGAAGGACGATGAGCGTTTGTGTATGAGTGAAAAAAGAAATTATCGCTTTTTCCTTAAAACGATTACAGCACTTCGTTATGGTAGTGGTGAAATTCTGTAGATACCCCAGCTGTTATTGTCCTTTCGCTACGATTTGCGATATTCAGTGCCCTCTATTAGTGCCCAGTGGACCATAAATGCAATTTTTTCTAAATGAACAGTGTATTTATTGATTTTCGCAATCAAATACTGTATTTATTCGTATCCCCCATAATAGGCAAACATCTGAGTGTACTTTTAAGAGCTGTAGGCAAAAACTCGCTTTTAATATTTAATTTTTGGTTTCATTGCTTAATCTTAGAAACTCTTAAATAAATATATAAATTTAATAAATTCTTTTAACATAACGAAATTTATTAAAAATGAGCATATTCGGACCTTTTGTGGTTTTTTTTTACAAATAACCTCCCTCATTTTAGTTATTTGTTTTTTCTGTGATTTTTTTTACTTCATTATAAATGGCTGTAAGCTCTACAATCTACGACATTAAATGTCAAAAATGTAATGAATGCGAATCATTACAAGCCAAATTATTGAGTGTGATGAATACTGTGCAAAGATTTTCCACCTAAAATGCCTAGGTATCCCTGCATCCTTTAATCACATCCGGACGAAATTTGATTCAAACATTTTCTTTCAATGCAATGACTGTCACGAGGTGAAGATCTCAGAAACGCTCAGAGTATTAAAAGAGCAATCAAAAATTTTACAGGAAATTCGCAGCTCTGATGTATGTACTGCAGTTGATGCTAGCAAGGGAGCCATTCTAAAGCAACCTCAAATGCCATCTCGTTCCCAAGAGCAACATCATCATGTACAACAACTACAGCAACAAGCACAACCGAAACAACTGCAATTGACATCTAATCAGCAGCAAGCTCTACTTCTACAGCCTGCTTCCATAACACCGCAACGATTAGTTGGTATGGGGACAAACCCAAAGTGTTCATTCCCTCTTCAGACCTCTGTAACAAGATTTGTCGCTCAAAGTAAAACTGATAGCAAATTGATGACAAGAAATGTAGGCTCACCAGGATTTTCACCTCCCAGCCGGGGCCCTCATCTGGAGGCGATATGACGAAAAACATTACTGCGATCAAAATTGGCGTCCTACTGCGTGCTATATCCCCTCGCTACAAATATTTCCTTCGAGATTAGAAAAAAACACACTAGTTGAAGACATCATTGCTCATATAAAGTATAAACCGAATTTTAGTCCTGAATTGCTCCACAGCACCAAATTTAAGCCTGATACAAAGACAAACAGATTGATTGCGTCCTTCAAAATTACTGTTCCAGCTAACCTAAGTATCTTGCTTGATAAGGAATTTCGGCCGCCTGGCGTATTCGTCAAAAAGTTCTCTCTGATTCGTAAGCAGAACCATCCTGAGCCCTTTCGCACCAGAAGAAACATATTTGAGTTCTCATAATTCATTTTTGACTTGCTATTACCAAAACGTTCGTTTCTTGAGGACTTATACTACTGAACTTCGCATTCATTCCAACATTCTTCCGTTCAAAAGACTAACGGAAAAATGGCTGACAGATGACATTAGTAATAGTGAGCTGCTCCCGAACCATTTAATCTTCCGCAGAGATAGAGATCGTGATGCTATTGTTAGGTCTGACGGTGGAGGCATTCTAGTCGGTATACATGTTTCCTTAGTATCAAATCCTGTAGTGATTTCACTCCATCTTCACCTGTTGAGTGTATAATTGTGCTGGTCTCTCTATCTGACTCTCTTTCCTGCCTCGTATCATCTGTGTATATCCCTTTTAACAGCCCTGATTTTGTTTACGAACAATTTTTTTTACAGAATTCTCAAGCTACATTAATATATATTGGCCTGTGGTGACTTCAATTTGCCTGCAATTGTTTGAAATGATATGTATATCTCCACAGTTTCTGGCGGTAGTATATTTTTGCTCTTTTTTCTTTTATTTCCCTCTGTTCTTTCACTCAATCCAACACTATTCCTAATGCCAGTAATAAAATGCTTGAACTTGTTTTTTCCTGCTTGCTACCCTCTTCTCTGTCCATTTCGGCGGCACTCTTATCCTTTGTCAAGCCTGATCCCCACCATCCACCACTCTCCATTGAGCTTGCTATCAGATCTTCTCGTTCTTTGGGGAATTCCTCACCTTCCTGCTTTAACCTTAATGCCATGAATTGGTATTAATTCTTCAGCAACCTCCACATTGAAGATTGTGTTGATAAGCTCTTTATGTTTCTTTCTTCCTTAATTTCGCAATTTACTCCTGTGTTTCCAGCAAGAAGACCTAAAGATGCTCCTTGGTTTAATTCAGATGTTGCCATTGCAATTAAAACAAAAGTTGCTGCCCGGAGAAAATTCTTATTCAGTGGTCTACCAATTGGCCTCGCTATACTCAAGGACCATCTTACCAGGGCCAAGAAAATTCCCACCTCTGCACTTCATGCATATGTTGACCACATTGAAACTTCGTTAATGTCAAATCAAACTCGTGCGTTCTGGTCGCAGGTTAAATCTTTAAGGAGTTCTCATCATGTTTCTGATAACTTCAGTTTAGATGGCGTGACATCATCTACTCCTCAAGAATCTTGTGAACTCTTCGCTTCTTATTTTCCTTGCTCTTTCGGCAGGTCTAAGCATTTCCCGTCCTCCAACCAATCTTCCTGCTCTTTTTCCACTACTAATTTTCGTACATTGAAGGTTGACATGCTCTTAAATAATCTTGATAACAGTACTAGTAGGAGCCCTGATGGCATTCCATATCATCTAGCAAAATCTTCATCTTCTTCACTTTGTATTCCCCTTTTAATTATTTTTAATTTGAGTATCCTGTGGGGTTTTTCCCTCCCAATGAAAAATTGCCCACATTTTTCCTATCTTCAAATCTGGTGATTGTAATATCGTCTCAAACTATCGTTATATTTCCCTTCTTGCTTATTTTGGTAAAATCCTCGAAAAAATAGTCTTTGATATGCTGTATCCGCATATCCTTCCATCTTTAGCTGATCAACAGCCTGGTTTTGTCAGAGGCAGATGTATCCTTACAAATTTACTTTCTTTTATCATATTGCAGCTGCTCTCGATCAGCCTTTGATTCAGTGAACCACTCTTTCCTATTTGAGAAACTTTCCGGGTTCAATGTTCCTATTTGTGGCTTCCTCGCTTCTCTCCTATGTTCTGAATCGTCAATGTGTAGTCACTTTTAACTCTTGCGTCTCTTCTTCTTTTCACCTCGGCTCGGGAGTTCCGCAAGGTTCAATACTTGGCGCCATACTTGTTTTACTTTTTGTCAATAAACTACCTCCTGTTATCGCATTCCCCTACCTCTTTTCTGCCGATGACTTCAAAATTTTTCAAATTATTGACTCTTTCTTAGACGTGGATATCCTTCAAACTGATCTTCAGCGTCTTAGTGACTGGTGTGAATCAAACCATATCCCCTTAAATGTTTCCAAATGCGAATCGATGACATTCTCCTGTAAACAATCTACTCTTCTCTCAACGTATAGGCTTGTTTATATCCCTTTGAGCAATGTAACCTCCTTTATGGATCTTGGTGAGCTTTTTGATTGTAAACTGAAGTTTGATGTCCACATTGCTCTAATTATTAAGAAAGCCTCCCGCTTAACTGGGTTTATTTTACGAACCGCTCCGTAATTCTAACATATTATACCTTGTATGTGGCTTTAACTTCTCACTAGTATGTAGTGATTTGGAATACTGCTCCCAAATTCGGAGTACGTATACAGGAAAACACATCGATGCTCTTGGGTGAATTCAACGCAAATTCACACGGTCTCTATTCTTCAAATTCAAACATCCTTACTCCCCTTATGATGACCGTCTACATATTTCGAACCTTTCTACCTCGAGCTCAGACAATCTTTCTTTGAATGTCTTTTGTTCAAGCTTCATCATAGTATTTTACCCCACAAGTATGCAGGCAAATAAATACATTCGAGCCTTCTCGCCCTAATAGATCCTCGCTTCAATTTCATGTTCTGTATGCACGTACTAACATCTTCTTCCACTCTCTCTCACAACGCTTACCTCGTATGCACTACCAGCAAAGTCTTGTTCCTCTACCACAGTCTCGTGGCGTATTTTAAAGTTTTATGAAAAATCAAATTTATAAATACTCCTATAATTCTTAATTTTTGATATGATGGAATTATGACCTGTTGTCTTTAATTTCTTCCATATTTTGAATTTTTATATTTTGTATTTATCTGTAAATTGGCTTGTAATTGGACTACTAGTCTCTAAGTCAATTTTTTCAAATAAATAAATAAACTTTGACGTTTCTTAGTATCGCTCACTCCGAACACTACCATACGCGATTTTGTAAAATTTAAACCTATGTAATACTGAGCCGCGCTTGATAAAATTTTTGGGATAGTGACAGATTGTAGCCAGGGCAAGAAATGTTAACTTACATTCGTAAAACTACGAATTGTAATAGTACTGAAAGCAAGCTTCGTAACTTTTTTGCCCTTCCGATTCACACACACTTCCGAATCACACACTATATTATGGACAATGCTAGCAGTAACAAATGAAAATACAACGGGACTACTTACTACTTAGTCAACACCACCCAGGCAATGGATTTTTGTGCTCTGGCTTTCGTATGAAGAGGCAACACAGGGTTGACCTTACTCGATAGCTTTACAAGGCACATGCAGGATTTGGAATACAAAAACGCGGTCCCTTAATAGATGCCCTGGGTCATTGCACTACGTTGTGAAAGCAGAACAAGGTTGCCTTTACATACAGCAGCATTTAGGTCATGTACAATCTGCATTAACTTTCACATCTTTTTGCCTGAACAGCATTCCATTCCATTACTAGAAGCATCAATCGGAACATAATATCTTTCTCAGAACTAGTTTGATTGGCACAATAAAATCGTTACACTTTACCAAACAAACGCTTCTCACATCTCCGTGTTGATAAAGTTAGGGCTCCGCCACTAAGTGAGGGTTACCAGTATTGCCTAACGATCAACTGTTGGATTAATTGCAATGGTATTCTGATCAAAATAACAACCAAGGAGGTCCAAAAATGAGACGGCCATCTCTCTTATGCAGGAAAAACTCATTTTCTGAAGCAGAATACCTAAGGAGATCAAACCAGAATGGACTGGACACATGAATCGTATGGACGAACAACGAATACCCAAGAAGGTATCCGTTGGGAGAACTGAAGGTCGGAGGCCAGTGGGGAAACCGAGAAAAGCTGGTCTGACTCAGTCAACGAAGACAGTTCATCGCTGCTCGGATTTTGGAATTGGAGGACGCTGTGAATGGACCGAAACAGTTGGAGGCGCTGTTCACAGGAAGCTAAGAAGTGCTAAGAAGAAGAAGAAATATTTTCTTTTCTCACGTTTAATAGCATATGTCACGTACGTCCACTAAAACTTTGTTCAGCTACTATCTTGGCTACCAAAATTTATACAATATAGGACTTCAGGCCAAAATTAGAACCACACGATTCTATTATCACACTTATGTCATCTACATCAGCTGACTTACGTCTTTTTTGAAAAACACTGGAAGTCAAGATATACCACGATATATTTCGGTACCGAGAGCCATATCTTATCTAAATGAAAAATGCCAAATCTTTATAGAAAGGGTTTCTTCAATATCTTCTCCAAAGTTAAATAAACGACTCAACGTTTATAGATCCACTGAAAATTAGTGAATCTGTCATGAAAAATACTTCATATTACCTACATTCAAGGGTTTATGAAAAACAATATTCATCTCTATGCATTGTAGCAAGCCACGTAATTGACTTTTCAGACCCCCTGGGCAGTGTCAGTTTCATATCAGAAGAAAGTTCTAACGAATAAAGCATTCTATATTAGGAAAATTTAGAGCATACGTATGTCACCTTTAAGAGAGTGCTCAAACTTTTGCATCATTACAATATACTCAAGCGTATAGAGACTCTATGTGAAAAAGCAACATTTTCTTCACCCGGGCTATCTTGGCTGTCAACATGATAGCACCTTAATTGGTCCGATGGAGACTGGAGTTTTCAGCAAAATAGCGAGTACATTCTATAATCTTTGGTTGCCTCCAAGTTGATAGGCACTCTTGAGGAGCTACCACAGTTCATCACTCTTAGGGCAGCTCAACCGTATAGTGCCAAAGTAGAGAGTAGGTCCTTTATATGTATGAGTGAACACGCCTTAATAACGATTAAAACAAGACCTAGTCCAAACTAATGAGTCAAATGGTTCCAGGCTATTTTCTCAGGTTGGAAAGGGAATCGTTCAGTGTTTAACCTAGAAACCTTCCACATTTTGTCGGTCAATACTCAGGGCGTAAATAATCTTCTTCTCTATACCACCGAAAAACACGAAAACTGAGATTGTTTTGGGACCGTGAATAAGAAATTTTGAGCATAGGTTAACGTATTGGCTTAAAAAAAGTTCTACGAAATTTTTGACAAGATTTTTTTAGTCTAGACTGATAAAATTTGAAGGGCAATGGAATATTTAAAAACGTTGTCTACTTCAACTGCTGGATTTCATAATTCCTCCTTTAATACATCAAATCATAAAATTTTGCCATAAAAAGATATTGGAAATGATTATCATATTTTTTCCATTTTGTTTTTGACTCATTTTATGATTACTATACTCAATAAATATATTTTATTATTTTCGTATATATTAAATTATTCCCATTATCAGACACTAGGCCCATTATCAGATACTAGGACACTAAGCTGTGATGTATACTTCTTCTATACAAGTTTGAATGCCCTACTGAGCTTAGGGATGCTCTAGCGTATCTTACCCAAAAAAGCCTAATCTGGACTAAGAGATGATTGATTCTACAATCATGCTGAACTTTCTTAGTTTTAAATTAAATACACGCTGAAATATATACTTGATTATTTTAGAATAAATTAAATTCGCTTAGTATAAATTTTAAAGCAACTGATCCACTCAGACAGCTATACTGCATCCTGAGCTGAAGATCTTGTCCAAAAGTATGATCGTGGTGCTCGACTTCAGGAATATACCGAAGCATGCAAACATGTTCGACCTAGACTGTACCCTTCCGTAATGTGCGTACATGTTCAACCTAGACTGTATACTTTGACAACTGATTAAAGCAAATTTTCGATCACTCAACGGTTAAGTATTTTGGAATGCGTTCAAGAACTACTGGTTATAGATGCGGAAATATGTTTAAGAACGGTAATGTAATCAGTAACCACCCGTTGGTGTGATAAGTACAGTGTAGTTTTTATATTGATTATAAATTATTGTAATATTATAACCAGTTGAAGTGCTCTTGTTTTCAATATATTTCCAAAGCCGGCGATTAAATGAATTGTGTTAAACTTTATCAAACGAATAATTTAATTGACACAATCCAGTAGTGCGAATCCAAAGAGCTGAATGACCTAAGAAAGTGAACCAAAATCGTAACAATGCATAGTTCATCATTGTATCACATTGCCATTTACTTTATACCCTATTATTTGTGTAATTAAAGGACCACTTAGATATCCTTACATATTGATTGAATATGAAAGTTTTACTTTTTTGGCTGGGGCTAATAAAAGTCATGTTGTATTCCTTTTTGAATACGGAAGTTTGTACCAAATGAAAGCCGGAATCCACCACAACTATATTTGTCATAAAAATTTAAGATTTTTTATGCAAATCATGTTCTTCCTTCTTCCTCGATGCTTGCATTAGTTCATCAATATATTCGTTATCTATTTCTTGAATCTTAATTACTATTCCTATATCGTTCTTCTATAAGCAAATGGGCATCCCCTAAGCCTCCTCACACAATTGACTTGGACAAATTTGTCCACGAAGAAATCACAATTTCAACAGCAATAAATCAAAAGAAAACCGCAAAATAACATCGGCTCCACTGGACCTAACCTACACCAATAACATCTATTTTCATCTATATCAATTAAATAAATTGCGAACATCATCGTGGGATATCTTTCGTAAATTACCATAATAACATCTTTTCTAAAGCTTCAAAACAAAATCAATACCAATAACATTTCCCACTTTTTCCTTTGTCCTCTTCTGTCTACTTCTATAGTTTTCTTGCATCTTTTTCTAAAGATAAAAGTGCGATCAATTTATCTGTAATGATGATAGGACAATTTATGTCTGGAAAAATTCCAAATGAATAACAAACGTACTTGGTGATGTTATTTGTTGTCATTTGCCTCCATGACGATATTGTTCTCTAGCGCTTTGGAATTACTATTGTACATACCACACCAGGCCAGTTGGAAAACTGGTGAAAATCTTGGAACTAGCCTTAAACGTTCACCGCGCCATTAAAAATCTATAAATGGCATATTGCCAGCCGTTGTAAATGGAGATATCATCCATGAACGCTCTCCAAAGATACATCTAGCTCCAATAGGACCAAAACGAAGAAGATACGTCGTAGTAGACGATTTGTCTCGAGGACATATTGAAGCGATAGATCAACTATCCTCTGAATTGTCCTTTTTTCTCTGGCCATGTTGGATTTTTCTCACCCATTGCAGTCTCAATTGCTACAACTGCGAGAAGTTTAAAACGTCCCTTCGTAATGTCAAGTGATTTAGCATATTACATCATAAATACTTGCTTCCTTCGTAGTTTCTCCTCCCTTCCTTTCTACAAGCCCCTATCACGATAAATTTCTAATGCAGATGATCGGTCGGGTTGCGATGACATGCCTACAAGGAAAGTCCTTTTAGCTAGAACACATCTATAATCCACTCCTGACATTCACACAATCACATTTTTCTGACAGCCAACAACTAAAAGCTGGCAAAGCTTAAGTAAGCAAAGAGAAAAGTTGGGACGGGGTGGCTTTGGCAGCGCACTAAAAGCACAAATAAAAAAAAATGCTGGCATGGACACTCTTCTCTGATTCTTTGCAACAGAAAGAATCAATTTTCCATCATAATGGTGACCTAGATGTGATAATTTTCCAGCAAAGAAATCCGATGAAGATTTATGGAGTCATGGCAATGTGTATCTTTTTCTTTGGTTTTAACAATTTTTTTCTTTGTTATGTAATCATGATGGTGTGCGAATGAATCATAGATTGTGAAAAAAAACTGTGGAAAATCTGCTGAGGATGAGATAATGTACTAACTTTTAGCGACAAGATTTATGAAGGAAGAGATGCGGTTTTTATTTGTTTAAAATTTCCATATCCTTTTCTTCGTTGAGCTATAATAGCATGTGAAAGGAGTTCTGGAAAGTTTTTCAACAGAAGATCGAAGATTAAGCCAGAATAAAAAAAGTTAAGTGCGAAGATGACAGATTAAATAGTTGAAAAGAAAAATTAAACATTTTAAGCGAATTATTTGAAGTATTTTAAAAATTTATGTAAATTTAGCCAAGTATCTTTATAACTCTTAATATTTTTGAACGGACAAGCGCGGCGTTGCTATTCTTCTTATTATCTAAGCACAGTATCATATACGCGTTTGACTCGAAATCAATGAAGCGGTCGCCATTGCGAGAGCTACAGGCGTGCAGTTCATATGCATGCAACTATAACCCCTACAATCAAGTCCGACAAAAAGTTATTTCACACGTACGAATGAAGTTGATTGGGACTTTGTGCTAGGGGAAAGAACCCGCCCCGAAACACCATAGACGCTAACCTGCCAGCGCGTGCTGCATCCCTAGACCAGGTCGTTTCCATCGGAGCATGCATCTTTGGCTAACAGAAGCAGCATGACACCGCTGCAATCTTATTCGGTCAATGTCATCATTTTAAAATCACTGTAAATTATGGCCAACGTGGGGCCCGAAAAGCTCGGCTTTTTCACCAGTCGTGGGCTTGAGACAAATCATCGTCTCTAGGTTACCTCACAGGTATCAAAGTATGTAGTGAACAAAAGGCCCTCAAACTCCACAAAGCCTTTAGAGTGTTGTGTTGTCTTTGGACATCTATATCTTTTGCGCTAGCTTTTGACTGAAACATTGACGGCTTACCATCAAGGCTAAGTCATCTTAGAGTCCCTAAGTGTTGCTTGAAGGTTCGTTTTCTCTAACATATTTTGTGTCGGTTCTGCTTCGCCCCCCGAAAACCAAGTTTTTCTTGTGACTATCTGCTTAGCTAGCCTACGACTATCCTGACAGGATATATGCTGCTCGTAAATCAAAATAAACTCTGAGCATCTATTCTTATTAAACTGATTGTGGTCAGGACCGACTTCTGGGTCAGGTTAGTTGTGATGCCACCAGAGAGGAGACCCTTAACAGTAAAAGGACTACTCCATTCGAGTCTCGCCGAATTTTGGTTAACTTGGGAGTGGAGAAAACCAAACCGTATATGAATTCAGATATATAAAGGCATTTTTGCCTGGCTGGCAGTGTTGTAGCCAATTATTTTATTTATTTGATATCCATGGGCCAATTGGCCTGCAAATATCAGTAAACAAAATAGTTGATTACATTCAGATTAATTAACCATTTCTTCATTTTTTGTGAGGTCATCTTTATATAGCTCGTGACTTCCAGTCATTGAAGTGTACAGTTATCTGCATTTATTATATTACTTTTATAAAGAACATATTATAAAATGTTTATAATCATTGTATATGTATATCCAGTAGTCATCATTAGCGGTCCTAACAAAATGGATCCCCGTACAAGTGACGTCTTTAGCCAGATGCCGGCCAGGCAACGCTATGCCCCAAGAGCCTCTATCTGAGGACCAACTTGTGCTCACTCTGAAATGTCCCCTGTGATTTTATCGTGGATGTATTGAGGCCCATTTATTAAATTCCTGCAGATGTTCTTTGTGTTGCTGAACTGTAGAGCCAAGGATAGTGGATCTAACAGCTAGCGACAGGATGAGGACCCAAAAATGAGAATGCTAGAGAGCTCAGGTCATCTTCTTACAAGAAAACTGGTGCAATTAGAGGTGTGAAATTCTTGCCATCGCTTCGATCAATTTCCCCTTTAGCCACAGCCAGAATCAATGATATAGCGTAGGTCATATCACCATTACAGAACCTCTCCACCAGAGTAGAGCAACTGGGAAATAAAGCGAAAAATTAAACACATCAGACAACATCCAGTGTTTTAGGATGCCATTTTTTCCTGATCAACGACGATGACCCTTGGTGCTTACTACTTAGACCACCGAATGAACCAGTTCAACCCAGAACAAGCTCGATTATGAATCCCATGGCACCTGTATACCAGCTCAGGATGAAACCACCTGTAGCGGCCGTATGTGACCAATCTCATCGGAAAGAACCCCTTTCCCTTATTGAATCAAGCTGGCTCAAATTTAACTAAGGCACATAGCTGGAATTACAATTCAATGGTAAAACCGGCTTGAAGGTCACCAGAATGGTCATCGGCAGAGTAGAATTCCAGACTTCACACCGTTCGCAGGTTATGCTGCTAAGAGGCCCAGCGGTCAAGGCAAATTGGAAAATCGTGCCGCAAGTGCAAAAAAATGGTTGATGAAAGATTGCGGGTATTTTGAAATTTGAAGAGGAAATTTATTGTGAGTTCTGGGACGGCGTTCAGTCTTGGTGCGCTTCCATCCGTAGGTGGCTGATAAGTAGCGACAGTTTTTGCAGGGTCTTTTGACTAGCTCGGGTAATGAGCTGATTGAT
The DNA here is from genome assembly GCA_963969285.1 of Odontomyia ornata. Taxonomy (NCBI): domain Eukaryota; kingdom Metazoa; phylum Arthropoda; class Insecta; order Diptera; family Stratiomyidae; genus Odontomyia; species Odontomyia ornata. The sequence continues at coordinate 297,309,187 of OZ017740.1, forward strand.
ACCCTGGTGTTGATTTTCGGAGCGGTCGTCAGCGAGGACTGTTATATTTTACTTTAGGTAAAGTTCAGCCTCGAAGGACTTTATTTGAAGAGTAAATAGCAGGAATTCATTATTGCGGATCATGGAAAAATCACGTACTAAAAACGCGACAACCAATTTATCAATTCTTTGATAGTCTCTCATCAACCATATTCGAAAAGAAGCAACAGTATTGTGAAGTTGTTTGCTACTGGCAGTTAAGCCGATTTGATCAAACTTACCGACAAATTTATCTTCATCGGACTTTTCTAATGAAATCACGTTCATTCCAAAGCTTCAAGTAAAAACAGTTGTAAGGTTGAAGAAATGTACAATACATGACTCGAAAATAATATTTGGCAAATCCAAAAACGGTTTCACTCGTGCTCTGCCGATTCACAATACCGAAAAAGAAATCGTCGTATTATACGCATCGCAGCAACTCGTTTGTAGAGTCCATATCCGGTGAAACTGATTTAGGACTGAAGACAGAAGGGCCTGAGTACGCTTGGGATTTTCTTTGATTGCATTTTAGTGAATGAGGATTAAGAATAGAATTCATTTTCTTATTGTAATGTAGCTAAATCTTAAAAAGAAGTGAATCTGCAAATATATTGAACGCTTCTGAGCGATGAGTCCAGAGGCTAATAATCGGAGTGAAGCTTGACGGAGACCAATGGCGAATTCGATACAACCATGAGCTTTATGAATTTTTTGACGAGCAGGAGGTCTCAACGATTGTAAAACTGCGGAAGCTTCAATGGGCTGGACACATGAATTGTATGGACGAACAACGAATACCTAAAAAGGTATTCTTTGGGAGAACTTAACGGAGGAGACCAGTGGGGAAACAGAGGAAACGCTGGTCTAACTCGGCGATCAATGGACCGAGACAGTTGGAGGCGCTATTTGCAAGAAGCGAAACTTAGTATTTTGCATGTAATTCCATTTTAAATTAATAAATAATTAATCGATTGCCGAATGCAGAAATATGATAGCGAACGATGTACATGATACGATAATAAAAACCATGAATTGTTAAAAATTAGGAATTTCGGTCTTATCATTCAATTTCTACGAGTATAAGACACACGTACTATATTTCAACTCAGCTGGCCATCAGGCTGTGATCATTTTCTTGTTGCAGGAGCTCTCAATGGGATCAAAAGTCATCACATGTGGACACGTGCCACCGGGACGTTAGGTGCAGGTGGAAGTAGTGTCAGGGGGTACCAATCCCAAGAGGATGCCCTAGCTCTTGTCATGGGCCATAATTTCCCTAGTTAGGGATGAAGTCGTCCACCTGATTACGTACGAGAGAATAAGCAGAATATGTAGGGAAACCACTAACCACCATTAGTTCTGCCTAAGGTCTTTTTTTATTTTTTATGTAGAGGTTTGGTAGAACATTTAATGCATGCGTGCAAAGTGAGTTATGACAGGACTTGGTACTAGGGGAAAACATCTGCCCCCCGGCACTTAAGACGTTAGCCTGCCAGCAAATCCACGTGCACCTAGACCGGATAGTTTTCAACTGAGCATCCATCTTTGGCATGCTAAGGCAGTTTGACCTCGCTGCAGTCCTCAACGGAAATTCTCATTATTTTAAAATCACCAGAAGTCTGATTCCGAAAATGAATTAGAGAATAACGACGATGTTAAACAAGAGGATCATATTAGTAGGCAAAGTCAACCAAGCGACACAGAAAAAGAATTTTTAGACAGTAACGATGACAATATTCCGTTTTCTGAAATCCGTAGGCAACTACAATTGAGCACAAATGATGCGTTTTTCCAAGAGCAAGAGCACTCTCTATCAGATACAAAAAGTTAAAATCCTGTGGTGGGAAGTTTATGATAGTAGAGTTTTCTTCCGCTACACGCAAGGAACTAACTTTGCTTCTTAAATGACAGTGCAAGGCATGAGTCTTGAGACTCACATTAGTATTGAACAACTTAAAAATAGACGGGAGTGAGTTTGACTCAGTTTTTATTTCGGAAATACTTAGAGGATGACAAGAACTTTCAAAAACCACCATTATCGAGATTTTGGAAAAAAAATGCAAGTAGCGAGTTTTGGAACTCTTTTTTTGGGTTGAGTTTTGGAACTCTTTTTTTGGGCCTTTGTATTTTTTTCTGTTAAGTGGAAAAGATGATATCCATCAATATTTGTGCCTATTTTATCGGATTTTCCATGACTTTCTACAACATTTCCGGTAATAATTGTTCACGTTCCTGTAAAATATTATCCTTAACGTTTGCAATTATCTAAGGCTTTTTGGCAAAAACCCGCAACTTCAAGGAGCTACAAAAAAAGAAGTCTGGTATGGTAAAATCAGGTGATCTTGCTGGCCATGCCAAATTGCCAATACGGGAGATTGCGCGATCAGGAAACGCTTCCTTCACAATATCCATTGTGACTTGTGCTGTGTGTGCGGTTGCACTAGCTTGTTGAAGCCACGTGTTTACCAAGCCCAACTCATGCAATTTCGACAGTAAGAAATCGTTTATCATGGCCCTGTAGCATTCGCCAGTAATAGTGAACGCACTGCCGATAGCCTCCTGAAAAAAATATGGCCTGATCACCCCTCCCTCGAGAACGCGGAACCACACAGTGGCTTTGAATGTATGTAATGGGTGTTCTGTATCACACGTGGATTTTCAGTGCTTCAAAATTGAAGATTTTGCTTGCTAAAGTAACCGTGTAAGTGGAAATGCACCTCGTCACTCATGATACACTGCCGGTGGAGTATTGGTCAAAAAATCGACACAATTATTCCACACTCTTGCGGACTATAGCGTTCAATTGCTTGTCTGTTTGTATACTGCAGCTGTCTAGCTCAAAAATATCAAATACGATTCACGTACAACGTTATTTACAGTTATAACATCTTCTGATAGGGTGATTTATTTTGCGCCACCCTATATAAAGATCGCACGTTCCATGTTCCAAAAGATATAAGGCATATGAGAATTCGAGTCGAGCAGTAGTTGGGGCAGCGTGCAGCAAAGCGTCCCATTTGTAATTTTAAGGTAAAGGAAAGAAATTCAAGCGCCTGCATTCAGCGAGCGCGACGATTGCGAGGATTTTTCGAGCGCAAGGAGTGACTGAGCGCAAGGAATTATTGAGCGCGACGGGTCATCGAGCGCGACGACTAGGTGTGAAATGCTAGGAGTGGGAATCGGAAAGCGTTAGATTCAGGTTGGGATTTTTAAGAAAATAAATTGTTTAATCTTCTTTGTGGGAATCGTTATTATTTTATTATTTTTTCAATATAATTATTTGCTTTCTGGGTTTTTTGTCACTAGAGTATAAGGGTTATAGTTCCACTTACTTTCCCCGCAACAATACTCGTATTCCAAATTCTGTTTTAGAATCTGTGGTTATGGGGGAAAAAATAAGGAATATGGGGAGCTTTCCGCCTCATAATCAAGCTTCATGTGGATAGCCAAAAAACTGCGTTTCTGTAAAAAATTAGGGGGGAATGTTAAAGAAGAGCTCACTTTGGACTTGCTTGCTAGTTGCAAGATGCAACTGCAAGTTCCAAAAGATTTCTGTGACTTGTAAAAGAATGAAGGAAGAATAGTGATGATGATGAAATCCAAATAAGGAAGCAAGAAAGAGGTCAACAGAGTCTCCAGCTCAGGAACCTCCTTCAAAGGTATTTAAGATCCTTGAAGTAAGTGAGCGAGATTTTCCCCCAAATTAAAACGGCGGTAGCAGTAGTTTCGCCAGTTTTTAGGACCTATACCCAAGCCGAGTTTAAAGCCAAACAATGAGGGTAATAAATGGAAATCTAAACACCAGCAGCCAAACGCGGCTGCTGACAAAAGCGAGAGGATGCCTCCTATAATGTGCTGTAAACATAACCTGAGGACTTTCAGGGATAACTTAAAAAGGGCATGCACCCAAAGTACAGCAAAAAAGCCAGAGTTCACCACAAAGATAAACAACTCTTCATAAATTTCGCTCCACCGTCAAAAGGCTGAAGATTGCACCAGCCGATCTAATTTTCTGGAGAGTACAAAAGTGACTTGTTACATTTACACTCTTCCAGGAGATAGAAAATGAACTATTATACTCAAAGGTGTGTACAGTTCGTTCGACGAAAATGATGAAGTGGCTGAGCTAAAGTAGCGTCTAGGAGAAGATAGCCTATCAGCTAAAAGATTCTAGATGATAATCTCTAGCAGCACAACTCAAATGAATGTCCAATTTCAAAGGAGGAGAAAAAAAAAGTCATCTGTATCAACTGTAATGCAAAGGGATGCCCTGCAAGTTTCAGGGGTTGACCTAAAGTAAGAGAAGTTGAGGAGAGAAAATGAAGGATTTCATCACCGCCTCTATAAATAATACTGTACGAGAAAGGGTCTTGCACTCCAATTTTTGTAAGGTGCAAAGAAGCAAGCTGCACTAAAGCCTGTATGGCAACCCAAACATCAGTCAAAGCAGGAGCCACAGCAGTTGCGGAATGACTGAAATACGGTTTTGAACACTGACTACCAATAATTTTTTTAAGTGTAACTTGTTCGCACTCATTCAAAAAGCAAACTCGTTTATACTCCACTATAAAAAAAACTGCTTAAACCTGGGAGAAAAAATCTCCGTATTTAGAATTTGCGTTCAAAGTATGTTGTCTTGATGAGTTCTATTAAACTCACCATCGTCAACATGTTCACTAGCTTCACGCTATAAATGGAATTCTGTTTAAGAATAGTTGAACACCCATAGACCGGACTTCTTGTTTATATCGGAAGCAAGAGTTAGAGAAAGACACAGAGTGCATCTGGGAAAATACAAGATCATCAAGCGTGATGATCCAGAGGGAATTCTTGGAGTTGCTATGGCTCACAAAAATCACCTGAAGTTCAAAGGCACTGCCTTCCAAAGTCTGAAATGTATTTAAGCAGATATAATAAGCTACATGCTGGGAGGGTGCGCCTTTGCATTTGTGGCGGTCTATGTTCGACATGAATATCCAGTGAGGGAACTTATTGATGACTCGGAAGCAAAGCATCCTTCATGGTGAAATATTGTATCTAATGGCTATGGTACCGCTATCTCTAACTGTGTTCCATCAAATATGGATCTCATTTTAATTGCCCCAAAAGAGTTCACCTTCTACCAAAGCTCGTCAATTATTGACTTTGTAATCTTGTCTGCCAAGCTGCTAAATCTCTCTCACAGCTGGGAAAATTTCGAGCGTAGAATTCTTGACGCCAAGTCTGATCCACCTTTTGGTTGAACTGACCTTTTTGGTGTGAAACTTGAGGTTGCAGATCCTTACCATTTCATTTTATACAAGCGAAACATTTGGGCATCGGTTAGTGCTAACCGTGATAGAAAATTGAAGGAAGTTACTCATATGAATTCAACCCTGGATGTGGTCATCTTAAGAAATCCTCAACAAATTACTTTTGTCGAAATTCACCAGAAGATATCTTGGAGCTTCATCGCAGATATGGTCAGCTTTGAAAGCTACTCGCAAAGATCTACCACCCAATCTAAATATGTTCAACTTGAAGTATGAACGTATTCATCTGGAGATTATGCTTCTAAACTGCATGATCTCAAGGAGATCCACGGCCTTTGCTAATGATCGATTTGAACAGATCCTAGAAAGTATCAAACCATTCGCAATACCCAAGAAGTCGGGCAGTATTGACGTAGTCGATACTCTTTCGATTTCGCTGCTTTCAAATATTGGTAAGCTTCTTGAAAGGGTAATACTTGAAGGCATCATACAATTCTCTGCGGGGGCAAGAATTGTGCCGGAATGAAAATTTGGCTGTTAAAAAAATTCAGTCCACGATGGATGCTATAGCCGTGTTCCAAGCCTATATAACGAGAAGCTGGCGCAACAATAAGCTTATTGTAGCTTGCTTGATCGATGTAGAGAAAGCCTCTGACTCTATATGGATCAATGGGCTTCTCTACAAAATGATAAATTTTCGCTTTCGGGCCCATATTACAAAAATTATAAGCAGCTTCATGAGGGGCCGAACTGCCATTGCGGTTGTTAGTGGAGCTAGATCAGACCCATTTTGTATTGACTTGGGGGTCCCACAGGGGTCATTTTAGGCCCATTTCTTTTCAACATATTCACCTCTGACGTCCTGGGTTTAAGCGACGAATATAAGCCCAAAATCAAGGTGAACTTCTTCACTGTCAACTTGTTAGTGTGGTCATCTGAGCACAATTTGCGCTTTACTAGGATGCGACTCCAAAAATATTTGGAATTTCGTACTGCATCTTACCGGAAATGGGGAATCAAGAAAAGTGAATTGTGTTCAAGGACCTCCACGAAAACTTTGGTCGTCGTGAAGGAGGCATCTATGACTCCAGGATTAAGTTGAATGGACAGATGGTGCACTACTCGAGGCAAACAAAGTACTTGGGGGTAGTTTTCGACAGGAAAGCTACTTTTAGTGCTCACGTTGAAAAAGGTGGCCTATACGTACCATCTTCTTTTATGTCTTTTCGGAAACATTAGATAGCAAGCAAACGAGTGAAGGCTTTGGCCTATAAGACCTTGATTTGTCCGATCATCACATATGCGGTGATAATATGGAATGGAGCTCCGAAAACGAAATGGGGCAAGATAGGATCAGTGGATTAAAAAATCCTTCGGGCTTGCACAGGCCTATACAGACGGAAAGACGGACGGTCCTACCCCAACAAGGTGCTATACCTGGAGACAGGAATGGAGCCAATAAAATCATATGCAGAAAAGCTGGTGGAATCGGGGATCAGGCCCAAAGGCACAACCTACATGAAAATTGTTAGGTTAAGTTATTAATGAATTGTATATATGTAAAAAGTTAGAAATCACCAAATAAAGATCTTGAATCTTTAATCTTTGCCATTTGAAAATTTTTCAAACTTTTAATAGCTCCCTAAGTGACTGAGACAAATTGGATTAATCCGGTATAAATTCGCGCATTTAATTCACCATGTCTAATATTCATTCTAACTCATTTTTATCCTTAGGAGATTTAACTGCTAAACGGCCTCTCATCTGATCAGAGTCTACCTAGATGCCTTCTGCCCCAATGACATGCTCTAGAGACTCTAAATTACATTTTATCTTTTTAAAATTTTATATTGTTGTCTATGGGTCTTTTTCATGAATTATCAAATTTCTGTCGTGTTCGTCTAATGTCTCCTTGCTAGTAATATGTCGACAATAAAGGTTACTGTACCCTCGATATCTCCAAATATTTTTTCTGTTCTTCTTCTTCTTCTTCGTAGCACTAGAGCTCCTCTCGGGCCTTCGCTTCCTACAAAAAATGCCACCAACTGTCTTACTCCCTTGACTGCGTCCTCCAATTTTGAAATCGAAACAGCGATGAACTGTCTTCATCAACCGAATCAGCCCAGCGTTTCCCCGGTTTTCTCAATGGTCTCCGCCCTTCAGATCTTCCATCGAGTACCTTTTCTCCGTTAACTTATGAGAAGCTTCAGGTGCCGATTTGATTTTAAATGGCAATTACAATACTTGAACTTAAAACATCAAAATGTAGTGGCAAATGTGCACAACTCACTAGATTCTTCGTCAAGTAGTATGTACCAGTATCCTTCCTTCAAATTTGATACCGTGAAATATTTCATATCAAGTAAGTGGCCGCTAATGCCTTCAATAGTGGGGATAATAAATAGGGTTTTCCAATAAGAGGTATTATTTTGAACAGATGTTGTGATTTAACACCTTGCGACTTCTTCCTTTGGGCCACGTGAAAGAGAAGGTCTACGCCAACAGCTCAGCGTCGATTCAAGACCTCAAAGATGGAATTTGTGAGGCTTTCGAGGACATAGGGCAGCGACTTTGTGATCTGATTATGGAAAATTTCATGAAAAGGATATGGTCCTGTAGGCGTGTCGTGGTGGTCATTTGACTAATGTTATTTTTCACTATAAACGGCATATCTTTTTCTTCATAATGAAGTAAACATCTGATTATTTATATTAAAAAATGGCATTTTTCTCTTAATATCAAAATAACACCTCTTATTATTTTTGCCTTCCTTTCTCGACCATAAGGAGATTCGAGACCCACTCCATTGCTCCATTGACTTGTTTTATAATATTCTTCTAACACAGAAAATTCAATTCTCCTTATAGATATTGACTTTCCACATCAAAGTATAGATCAAATAGTATACTAAGAAAACCACCTTCATAAAAAGACATTAAAAACAATTGAAGGAAAAATAAATGTAGCGGGTAAAAATTGCATCCTCCTACTTTATATACGACGTATCAGACAGGTATATTGAAATTTGCGCCCTGAAAAGTGGTCCTGGGATTCGGCAAAAATGCTTCAGAGCATATTCGACTCAGTAAATTCTAGAATAGAGCAAAGACTTCTCCTTACAGAATTCAGCAAAAGAGAAACATCTTGTAGAGAAATCGAAGACAGTGGAAAAACTCCGTGAAAGTTATCCCGGAACTATATATAGTTAACAGGTCATTCAATAAGTCCGTATGAAAAGTAAAAAAAAACAACATTCTGACAAAACTCGATTTTATTGTTCAACAAAGTTGCCTTTGAGGGCCATAGAACGAGTATAGCGATTTTTCAACCTTTCGATACCACTTTTAAAGTACGATTTCTCTTTCTCATCAAAACTGGTCTCAGTTTCAGCGATTGCTTCATCATTGGACTTAAATTCTTTTTCCATCAAGCATCCTCTTGAGATCTGAAAACAGAAAAAAGTTACTGGGGGCTAAACTTGGAGAATATGGTGGATGGGTAAGCAATTCGAAGCCCAATTCATTCAATTTTGCCATCGTTTTCATCGATTTGTGACACGGTGCATTGTCTTGGTGAAACAACACTTTTTTTTCTTCTGCAAATGCGGCCGTTTCTTTGCGATTTCAGCCATCAATCGATCCAAATGGGCGCAGTCATAATTGTTGTTGATGATGGTTCCTTCTTGGAGATAGTTGATGAATATTATTCCGTTCACATCCCAAAATACAGACGCCATCACCATATTGGTCGACTGTTGCGTCTTTGCTCGCATTGGATTCGGTCCGTCGACTGCTGTCCACTCAGCTGATTGTCTTTTGTTCTGGTGTGTAATAGTGAAGCCATGTCTCATACATTGTCACATATGTCAGTGTAAGCACACCAAACATCACACACACGACGATACTGTCATTCGACATGAGTCAGTCGGAGTCCGCCATCCGCCGTGAATTGATTGCCAAATAAATTGTTTGATTAATATTTTCGTTCTTTAGTTATTATTCACATCCTTTGTTTCTCCCGACTGAATCATCCTGACCGTTCAGAAGTGGGATGATGGATTTGATAACCGAATTAAATGGATTGACGGTGAAAGTGCTGCGCGAGAAGTGCCGATATCATGGATTGGCGAACGCCGGGAACAAGTCCATGCTTGTACAACGCCTAGCCGAATTGGGTGATAAAAGTGCGACAGGGATAGATAGTGATCTCTTGCTGAGAGTCCGCGAACTCGAAGAAACAGTCCATCAGCTGCAAAATTTGAGTGTTGGTGTGCCACAAAGCGTTTCGACGCCAGTAACACAAACAGTTTCACAACTCGTGGACGAAAACGTTCAATCGTTCATAAGTGGAAATGTAAACACGAACGCACACACACAACCGTATGTGCCACCGCATTTGCCGTCGTCGACCAATATGACTCAACCACTCGCATACACGATGCCTACGCATATACATGGACCGATGATGAGTAATGTTTCGTTTGCTTCACATCACCAGCCGCGCATGCAGGTCACAAATGCCTCCGCTCCGACGGGTCCGCATCTCGCTCAACCGCCAACAGGCATGTACTCGTACGTATATCAACCGACGAGCGAGATCGGGTCTATGAATGTTCGCGACATTGCCGATGTGTTGCCGGAGTTTCACCCGTTTGACGCCGATTCTTTAACGTCCGAACAGTTTGTGTGTCGTGTCACACAACTAAAGGAAGCCTACCGATGGAGTGACCGTCTTGTGCTGCTTTCAATGTTTTCGAAGTTGAAGGGTGCTGCTAAAACATGGATCGACATGTCGCCAGTTTTTAATTCTTGGACAGAGTTTGCCGGAAAATTTCTTACAGATTTTCCGTGTCTCATGAACATAGCCGATATTCATCTCCGTAGGGCTGAAACGCAACGCAATTTTACCGAATCGATGGAGGAATATTATTATCGAGTTCTAGTTAGGCCGGAAAGGTGGATTGCCTGACGCAGCAATCATAAAATACGTGATAAATGGTTGCAACGATATCGATTTCGGGAAAATATCACCGGCACAACAATTTAATTTTTGCCACGAATTATTATCAACAATTCGACGCTATACCGACACTTGCCGTTCAAAAAATCTTTCCAACCGAAACCCCGATCATACGACATGCATCCGCCGAGTCCTACGAGTAAGCCTGAAACACCGTCATTACCGAGAAAACCGAAAGAACCCGTCTGCTATAATTGTTTCAAGACCGGACATATCTCCGTCCATTGTCCGCAACCACAACGCCGTGCAAGATGCGCAACATGCAATCGTACCACTCATCAAACCACCGATTGCCCGCATATGAGATCTGCGCCGGATAGCGCGAAAACGTACGAAATCCAGACGAATGAAAATGGAAAGGAAATCATCAAAGTGGTGTCAATACGAGGTCGTGAGATTCGAGCATTCGTGGATCCGGGGAGCAATAGAACGTTGATAAGAGCGTCGTTGGCGAACACTATACATAGGTGATATCGTTCCTTGCAATGTTGTTCTGTGCGGATTTGCTGGTGGTAAATACGAATGTACGAGCAAAGTAATCGTCTCAATGAACATTGATCACAGGACGTACACCGCAGATGTGTTAGTTGTCGAGGATGATTGTATCGAATACGAAATGCTATTAGGTCGGGACGTGCTATGTAGAGACGAACAATCGCTGGTAATTCGAGGGAAAGAATGCTGGTTGGAAAATGACGAGGCATTAAAATTGGGAACATCCTTAAAAGCCAAGGAACAAAACCAAGTTAAAAACGTTGTTGTCTGAGTTCCGTACACTTTTTGCAACAAATTTACACGAATTGGGAAAATGTTCGGCTGTAAAGATGGCAATATCGTTGAACACACGCGAACCGGTTACACAACGACCATATCGACTCCCATATGCAAAACGACAAGCCGTCGAAAACATCATAGACGAACTACTCGCCGCCGATATTATACGTCCATCCGAACCCGCATATGCTTCGCCTATCGTTCTCATAGAGAAGCAAAACGGCGAAAATCGTTTATGCGTGGACTATCGCCAATTAAATGGAAAAACGATTAAGCAACCTTTCCCAATACCGAATATCGAGGATCAGTTTGCTAAATTAGCAGGCAACAAATATTACACCACGCTTGACCTAAGGATGGGCTACCATCAAATCGAAGTGGACGAAACGTCGAAACCGTACACCGCTTTTGTTACTCATAATGGACATTATGAGTACAATCGCATGCCTTTTGGTCTGGTGAACGCGCCGGGAGTTTTTCAAAGCTTAATAAACAAGATCATTTCAAAAATGGGGCCCGGAGAAGCGATTGCGTATTTGGACGATATAGTTCTACCGAGCAAAGACATAGAGACTGGTCTTTTGTCGCTCCGAAAATTTTTAGAACTTATGAAATCTTACGGATTAACAATGACACTTGATAAGTGCAGTTTTCTTGCCGACGAAATCGAGTACTTGGGACATATTGTCAACGATGAAGGCATAAGACCGAGAGAACAAAAGGTTAGCGCGATAAAGAACATTGCAGCGCCGAGGAATGTAACCGAAGTGAGACGATTTCTCGGACTCACAGGATTTTTCCGAAAATTCGTACCCAATTATTCGCTGATTTCGAAACCGATCACTCAACTGCTGAGAAAATACACGGAGGGATCGAAACACTTTCTATGGGGAAGTGACCAATCCGAATTGTTCCAGAAACTCAAGGAGATTCTATGCAACGAACCAGTGTTGGCGCTGTTCGATATCAACGCACGACACGAATTACACACTGACGCCAGTACAGTCGGACTTGTTGGTGTATTACAGCAGTCGATAGATGGAAAGAATTGGAAACTCGTCTTTTACTATAGCCGCCATTGTTCCGAAGCCGAAAGCCGTTATCACAGCTACGAGCTTGAGGTGCTCGCTGTGGTCGAGAGTCTAGACAGATTTCGTGTTTATGTTCTAGGCAGACCAATCCGTGTAGTTACCGATTGTTCAGCGATAACGCATATGAAGATGAAAGCCGAAATGATCCCCTGTATTGCCAGGTGGATGTTACGATTGACTGAATACGATGCTGAGCTTGTGCACCGACCCGGACGACGACTTGCACATGTCGATGCACTCAGCCGAGCTTCCGAGCTGCCGCCCTAAGATCCTGAAGTTGCAGGACTCGTCATGGCTATAACAAGTGGATCAGACGATTGGATTTATACTATGCAGTTGAAGGGCGATCAACTCCGGCACATAGTGAAGGTTATTCAAAATAAAATAAAAGATGAACATGTTAAACAAATCAAAAGTGAAAATGAACTAAAATATTTCTGTTTGTATCGAAAGGTTAACAAGCAGCTAAAATTAGTTATACCAAAATCCGTCAGACTACGCGTAGTGCAAAATTTTCACGATAATTACGGACATTTCGGGGTTGAAAAGACAATGGGGCGCATTTAACAAAATTATTGGTTTCCTAAAATGCGTAAAGTGGTAAAAGACTATATAGACTCGTGTGTTAATTGCTGCTACAATAAATCGCGTTCAGGAAAGCCTGAAGAACGTTTATATACGGAATCGATATTACCGATACCATTCCGTCAATTGCATATCGACCACCTTGGACCGTTCAAACGTAGCAAAAGGGGCAATATGTATATAGTTGCAATTTCCGATCCTTTTTCGAAATATCTTGTGGCAAAACCCCCCCGGAATACCTCTACGCAACCTGTGATTAATATTTTAATTGATCTAACGAGCTATTTCGGTTTGCCTACGCGAATTATAACCGACCGTGGTTCCGCATTTGTTCTGCGTTCTGCAAGTCACATGAAATTACTCATATCAAAACTGCCGTCCGTACTCCGCGTGCAAACGGACAAGTGGAGCGTGCAAACCAAACCATATTGTCTTATCTACGTACGACCGCCGAAAATAAAAACGATTGGGACGATTTACTACCCGCGCTGCAATGGAGTATAAATACGCAGAGAAATAATACTACTGGATTAAGTCCAAACGAAATCATATTCGATTTTACACTCAGAGATGTGACAAATAATAATCTTATCTCAGTTCTGCAAGACGAGTTTATTAACAAAAACGAATCAGAGCCAGTACTCGTGGACCTAGCAACTAAACAAAATACAGCTTTGGAAAATATTGAAAATCAGCGGCTGCGTTGGAAGGAACGTTTCGATAAAAAGCATTCTTTGCCCAAAGAATATATGATCAACGATATTGTACTCATTGAGAACGAAGCCGTTTCGACTGGGGAGAGTCGAAAGTTGGAACCCAAATTTAAGGGACCCTATATAATCGCCCGCATTCTTGGCAAGGACCGGTACCTTATCGAGGATATACCAGGTTTACGAATTTCACATAAGCCGTTTTGTTCAGTTGACGCCGTTGACAAGAGCCGACCGTGATGTTCAAAACCACCGGAAATCGAAACCGACGAAGAAACCAATGACGAAGACAGCAGTGACGAAATCGAGGATGATTCCGATGCAGGAATGGCCGAATTGTCAGTGTAAGCACACCAAACATCACACACACGACGATACTGTCATTCGACATGAGTCAGTCGGAGTCCGCCATCCGCCGTGAATTGATTGCCAAATAAATTGTTTATTAAATATTTTCGTTCATTCGTTATTATTCACATCTTTTATTCCTCCCCACTGAATCATCCTGACACATATCGTTGATTTTATTGTGTTTTAACAGTTTCAAACACTCCTCTGAAGCATCTTTGCGTTGTTGTTTTTGGTCGGCTGTGCGCTCGAGCGGCACCCACTTTGCACAGAGCTTTTGCATACCTAAATATTCGTGTAAAATGGTAAAAACACAACCATATGATATCTTTACAATGTCAGCTAGCACATGCACCTTCAATTTGCGATTGTTTATAACCAATTCGTGGATTTTTTTTACGTTTTCTAGAATAACAGCCTCTTTTGGGCATCCACTGTGTTCTGCATCATTTCTGCGGGTACGACAACGTTTAAATTCAGCAATCCACGTCTCGATGGATAAGAGTCCGGAAAATGTTTACCAAGCTGTGGCGGTCACGACATATACGACAAGTAGATGTCACTGACCACAGCAGCGGTGTTACAGGATTGCTGTCAGAGGATCGCTGTCAAAGTCAAATCACTCTTCTTCTACATATAGTCGAGTCCGAAAGTACCAAACTTTTTTTTTCGTTCCTAGTCGCCAAATTCGGACCATGCAAATAATAACGGAAACGTTAAAAATCAGCGGTTGCCTTGATTCCAGCAATGAAAATAGAAACAGAAATCGGATGTTATTTTTTATTGAAGCCACTATCCTATGAACTAGGATGAACCATTTTTATAAAAAAAACGCAGCAAAATGGGGGACGTTTTTTAAGACCCCATTTTCGAGGTAAGAAAATCGTGTTAAAATTGAAAAATTTAACCGATTACTTCAATCTTGGTTCAAGCGGCAGTCATAGATGTCTATTGCAAAATAATTAAAAAATCAGAGTGATCGGTGAAGCAGTTTTTATGACATCATTGCGACGAGCCTTAAAAACATGTTTTCAAGAAAAATATCGAGTAAAATTTTCGAAAGAGCTCCCTAATGATGGCTCGTTATATAATTCCATTAAATGTTTTTTAATAGTATCATCTTACTAGATAAGTAAAAAAAATTTGTCGTTTTTTGAAAAAATCAAAAATTAGGGAGACCAATTTTAGGATTTGGACTAATTATAAAGCTTCAATGTATTCAATTAAAACAGTTTTCTTTTTTTGTGTGTCGACAGTGAAAGAATGTACGCATCGCATCAGCATTGGATTATTATGAGATTCTCCTATCAGTGGTTTCCCAAATCTAGTCAAAAAAAGGCAAAAAACGTTAAATATTGTATGTCTCCAAAACGTTAGCTGAAGCTAAAATAATTTATCATACTTCCAACATTTCCGAAGTATATCTTATCATTATATACATTCAAAGCAAAAACACCAACATAATCCGAAAAAATCTGGTTTTCTCCTAACCCTTCGCTACAATTCTCAATTCAAACTACCCCAATTATACGTCACATATTTTCCCGCCCACATACAACTGCTATTGGCACAAGTCAATGTTTCCGTAGCGCCTCTATAAACATTCATTTATTTATAACAAAGCTGTAAAATTTATCATCGTCTACAAAACGTCTAGAATGAATTTCTAGAAATTCGGTTTTATCCAGTTCCAAAACTGCCACATCAATTTGTATTGGCAAGGAATTAATCACCACTATCCCAAGGGGGTAGATTGCTTTATCAATCCAAGTCTAGTGTGTGTAAATACCACGTATGAAAGTTGTACATACGAGGATAACAATAATTGTCGTTCTAACGGTATAGTCTCACACATGGCTCGCGCAATAAATCAGATCAAAATCCAGCCGTTATGAAAATGACCGTTGAAAAGCTTTTTCCTCTTTTACGAGCACTACCACCATACGCAGAACAATGCTAATGCGAGTATATTGGCAACCGACCAACTACTTTGATAATTTTAGTATCAGTAAATGGTCATAAATTGATAGATTGAAATGGCATAGCGCAAAGATTTTTCCTTGAATGACGACAAGAGCTTAACTCGGCGCTATTGGAAGACCATGCCTAGATTCTTCATACTCGATAAGTTTTAGCATACATATATTCCGATGGTTACGCTTGGAACTAAGAGAAAATTGATGAACTTAATTGCGTCAAGGTTGCCGCTACCGCATATGTTTTTAATTTGTATCTCGTAATGTCTGTGCATATGAAAATGTATGGAAAACACAGATAGTACTCGTAGATATTAGTGTTATTAATAAATGCTCTCATATAGGACTTTGCGCTGCATGACGAAGACCATCAGCCATAGTTTATGATAAACGATCAGCGATCTGCTACAATCGATTGTTTGTTTATTTATCGGATAGCGTCAGACCAGGCTAACATGTCATGCATGCATACATGCTAGCTGTTAGTGAATTAGCTGGAAGCGATTGGAATTGATCATGAGGATTGCTGATCATTCTACAATACATATGGGCAGCTATTAGAGGAATGAATGTTGATGACTATGCTGTGCTGATACGTAAAACATCAATCATAATTAAAATAAGAATGGTTTCCTATATGTGAACCACTTCATATGACCAGAATGCGTGGACAATAAGGTTAAAGACTCGTTTATTACAGTTTTTATTTGAGTTGATTGTGTGTGACTTTTAATTTAGAATGACTAAATTTCTTGGTATTATTCCGTTGAAAAGTTCAACCTCAGCTTTTGAGTATGTTGCTTAATACTTAAATCGATTTTAACGGTTTTCAAAGAAAGGAATTTTTAATAATCAGCGGATATTCGAAACATTAGGAGGAATGCTAGACCCGTCTGGAAAATAGTTCTACCTCTTTCTTAGTACTCATAACCGGGTCGGCCCAAGTTTTATTTAATATTGACAGTTAAAATACAGCTTTTTGGCCTTTTCCTCCAATGTACTCCTCTCCTCCCTCCAACGGTGTTTCCATGATGGCCTGGTAAGCTTTGTTGCATTCCTGGTAAGTAAGTTTGGATATATCCTCCAATTCCAGTGACTCACTTTTATGTACCATCAAGTGACACAAAAATCTGTCCGCTCAGCAACGGTTTCAATTTCGGCAAACAATAAGAGACCACAGATATTGATGTTGGAAGTTCTACTATAGACCCGCTCATGTGTGCAACCATATCATCAAACAACAACCCTCAGCTTATTTACTCAGGCTACTACGATGAGGGAAAGCAGGAAGGAATAGCTGGAAGTCAGCAAAGCAGGTGATTACATTGAATTGAATCCGAAATGCGCTTGACTCCTTCAATAAATTTAAATCATCGGGTTTCAATGGTATTATTCCTGCCATAATCAGGGTTCAAAGTCAAAAGCGCTTTATTTAATACCAATCGTTATAAATTTTTAAAAGAACATAAAGCAAATTCCAAATAATAAAACTATAAAAAACTTAATGGCCCGAATGGCTCTCTAAATTTATACGTTATCAGTTAAACACATTAAATGAAAAAAATACACTTGCAAGCTTAAATTAATTAAGATTATTAGATATTTTTTGATTCAATTGGAAAAAGGAGAAAAAACCAACCAGCATCATTCAAAAATTACTTATACTACTAACACAACAATGAACTTATATCCTATACCTAATATGTTACACCCTAATTCTAAATAAGTTCAATCAATAAAAAAAAAAAAACGTTACCTTATATTGACACCTATACCTAATTTATAATACAAATAAACAACAATACTAGATGTAGCAATAATGAGATGAATCTAAAAAACTAAGTAACGAGAAAAAGCACAAAAACAGAAAATAAACACGAATAATTTAGACATTGTCATTCAGCCACCAATACCTAGATAGTTCCATCTCAGCTCGACCAGCCTCAACGAATCTAGCAAATGAGTATCTCCATTGGAATTGTTGGTCTCGTGAACTCAGATTCGGAGGATATTTTGTCTTCTTATCGGTGGCCCGTCGAAATATGTGATATATGATTGGGACGCCGTCAGAATCAAAAACATATCGATTCATGTCCAAATACACGAATGCTTCTGGAGGAACGAAGCCAGTAGTGAGGCAAGTCACAATATACCCGTCTGTAGGGTGGAACGGCTGTGAAATCCATGGGTTTTCACTCACAATTACAGATCTTGCGATATGATTCCGAAGAAGTTTCAATATGAAGATATCGACTCTTGTCACTTGAGCGGTTTGATAAATTTTTCTATTCGATATAAAGTGCTTCCAATCCGTCTCAGGCTTTCTGTACAAACCAGTACATGCACGAAGACATTTCCTTTCGAAAACTCTTAATCTTTCCATTGTACTAGCACTCTGGTTGTACCAGATCTGGCATCCGTATGTCAAAACAGGTCTAACCAGGGTCTTGTAGCAAATAACTTTGACTTTTTGATCAATGTATCTGGAATGAAAGAGTCGCCGAAGGGCCATGACTACTTTTAGTGCTTTACTGAGCATGATTTTGACATGTTCAGTATAGTACAGATACTGATCGAGATGAACACCGAGGTATCGAACACAAGATTTATGTGGAACTCGTTCTGAACTACCCTCACCAGCCATAATGTGAAAATCCTTCCAATTACGTTTCAGGTCTTGACTGGCCCCCTGCAGCGTTGTCCGAAACGAAATTGTTTCGCACTTCTGCGCATTGATTTTCATTCGTCAATTGTCAGTGTACAGCTGCACATCATTGAACATTTTTTGGAGATTGCTCTGAACTATTGTAGCTTTTCGGTCTGCCGTGTTGATGATCAGATCATCAGCAAACGCTACCAATGATCGCGTTGGCGAGACGTTAAAATCAAAGCCGATCAATAGCTTGCGAATGAAGATTGAGAAGAGCAGAGGCGCAGTAACTGTTCCCTGTTGTAGACCATTCAAGACCTTGAATTCGCGCATTGTTGTCAGATTTCCATCAGTTACGACAAATGATTTCCCGTATAACATATTACACATCATGGCGACAAGGTGTCTGGGGAACCTGCCCTGAAGAAGTTTGATAACTAGTCCATCTAACCACACCGTATCGAAGGCTTTCTCCATATCAATGAGACATGCTCCAACACATTCTTTGTTGTTTAGTTTCCAACAGATGTCTGAGGTTACTTTCGTCATTGCATGTATGGTCGAATGCCTGGCACGAAAACCAAATTGGCAATTCGGCATCAACTCATATTCCTCAATGTGGGCGTTTAATGCTCTGTTGAGTATCACTTCAAACACCTTGCTGATGTTAGGCAGCAAGCTGATTGGGCGATAGCTTTTAGGGCATGAAGATTCTTTTCCTTTCTTCAAGATCGGAAATACCTTAGCCTTTTTTCACTCATTTGGGAAATATGAATTGTTCAACATGTTGTTGAACAATATGCAATAATTCTTAATACCAACCTCAGGCAAATGTCGGAGAACTATATTTGGAATACCGTCAGTACCACATGATTTTTTGTTGTTTATTCTGCGAAATATGAAACACAAGTCTTCATAGCTGACAAAACAATCAATAAGATTCAAGCCCGGTATGAGGACAGATGTTAATGTTTCATCGAAATGAAGAATTGATTGGCCGTTCAGGCTTGATTTGAAGTCGGAAACTTTTGCTTCAACGACCTCCGAAAATATTTCATTCCTTCTCTCTGGGTTTGGCAGATGAACCAATTCAAAATGTGTTCCAATCAGGGCAAGTTTCTGCAATCCATCACATATAATCTTGTTTCCATTTCTTTCCGGAGTCGTACTATCAATTTCGATACCAGCTCTATCGAGAAGATTTATCTCATCACTAGCGACTTCAAGATTCGATACCTTCACTCGAGACTTCCTGTGGAATAAGCTATTCACTTTCGCGAAAACGCCATCTGGGTCCTGTGGGCTAATAACCCTCAGTTTTTCCGCCCATTGATTGCTGACCTCACTCCTGAAGTATGAACGGATTAAGTTCCGGACATTCTTCAGGTGTAATTTCAACAAAGCCAACGAAGGATGGTTGTAGTCCAAAAATCGTCGATAAATATTGTTGACGCGTGTGAGAAGGAGGCTTTTCAATCTTTTCAACCTTGCGATGGTTGGTGTTTCATATCCTTCCATATTGTTTCGATGTTTAATCTTGGGAACAACTTTCTCAATCGTTTCCAACTTCAGCTTCTCTAACTTCGACAAATAGAGATCTATTTCATCGTCAGTTAGATTTCTGTTATTAGGAACCATTGAGCAAGCGTTGCCATCATCAGAAGAGGGACATTGCTTCTGGTACTCCCGATTAAACCTCCCCAGTCTGTTTTTTAAAATTCAACCGATGGTTTTCATGTTGAACTGGAATGAGGAAGAAATCATCCCTGTGATGATTGATTTCCATTACGATTGCGTTATGGTCGCTATCGTAAGGAAGCACCTGCAGTTTCCGTTGAGGACTATTAAAGCTGAATTCAAGTCTTGCGTCAGCAATGCAGAGGTCCAAATATGAATTTGTCCTAAGGTATGTTGGGAACTCCGACCCATATAGGTTGCACCTGTATTCAATTTGGTTCTCTGTTATCCATGATTTCAGGAATACACCTCTTGGATTATTGGTGGCGTTTAGCCATGATGTATGCTTGGCATTCAGGTCACCGTCAAAAATATAACAACTATGCAGCCTGTTCAATTCGAGTATTTCAAACAAGGAATTGAGTTGCTCCTTGAACTTGAGAACATTTTGACCAGTTGCATAGGCAGAGATAACGAAGAGGTTATTCCCACCTGGCAGTGAAATTTTGATGACGGACACTTCAAGAAATTCAAAGTTTTTGAATTCGACTTTTTCAATATTTTGGAAACAATAGGGTCTTCTAACCAATATCCCGGTACCACCTCCCCCATCACCTATTACCCTATCGTTTCTTACGAATGCAAAATCTTTGAATTCCATGGAATGCCATGAATTGAGGTGGGTTTCAGTGAGAATTATGATGTCAGGCTTTTGCTTAACAACAAATTCAAGGAGATAATCACGTCGATGTATAGCAACGATAGAGTTGACGTTGATCGATATGAGGCGAAGCCTATCCATGGGAATATGACTGGATGACAAGTTATTATTAGGCATTTGAAAGACCTAAACGCTGAAAAGCAAAGTTAATTTTTGAATCTTGTTTGTCGATTCTCTCCGATAAAGAATTAAGTTGCTGGTAAATTTTGAGAAGCAGCTCATTATTGCCACTTACATTATTTACATTATTTCTAGCATTTTCTGCTGGTCCTCTAGCGGCGAGTGCAAATGATACTCCGGGCTTGACGAAGTTGGAAGGTATGATATTACGGTGTACTTGTGCTTGCTTTGGAGCAAATTTAACTTTTGCATCTTGATATCGGGAGCATCCTCGATATGATGCTGGGTGACCAAAAACACCGCAGTTAACGCAGTATAATTTTTCTTTAGGCTCCGTCTGAGCCAATTTGCACTCACCGGGAGCATGAACGTTTTTGCATTTAACGCAACGATAGTGCATGGCACAATTGGCAGCCGAATGTCCAAATCTTTGACACCGGTAACACTGGTTGACTTTTCTTTTCTGGAGGCGTTCCCACCTCACCACTCTGAAATTCAAGTACCTTATTTGTTGAAGGGCACTTGGACTGCTTTTATTTGCAATTTGTACCAGGTAAAGTGGTAAATTCTTCCGTTCTATGGTCGACCTTCTTGTCGCAAAGGCTTTGACTGAAACAAAATCAATATCTGGTACAGCCTCCTTGAGCACCTGAAGAAGATCGACCGTATCTTCTCCGCTGTCCAAAGCCTTCAACAAGAAGGTCTGATTTTTTTCACTGTTTGGGGTATAGGTGAAGTGTGGAACCTCCCCAGAAATCAGCGCATCTTTGGCTGACTTGAAATCAACCAGTGATTTCGTCCTTATAGTTAATTTTTCGGCATTAGCTCTTTTGATTTCGAAATTGGCCAGTTTATTTTCGGCTGCCAATAGCCGAACCATATCTTTCCCGGTTTGTCCGAACACGTTGATTGGCGGAACTTTTTCTGTCTTGTTGGAAGCTTTTTCAGAGGAACCAGCAGAACTGCGGGCTGGTTTTTTCTCCTTATTTTTGTTCTTTAAATATTGAATAAAATTAACGTCGTTATCTTGATTAAAATTACCTCCGATGTTTTCTTCGATTTCCATATCTTCGGGTAATTCCTCCAGCGCTGCAAAATAATTTTGGCTCTCGTTGGTGCCACCAGCACTTAGAACTTCCTCTGGGTTTACTTGCTTTGTATTTTTCTTCGGCTTTGTTACCTGTTGCCATTGATTTTGTGGCTGCGTCTTTTGAGGCTTCATCCCTTTTTTGAAAAGATCCTTGAGAGACTGTATCTCTTGCCTTAGTTCATCATTTTCTTTCTGCAATTTGGCCATTTGTTGATTGTCCGCTATTATTTGCAGCTTGCACCCTCCATCTACGGAGTTTTCTTCGTTATGGTTTCTTATGGTGATTGTCGCCAGTTTCGTATTCGTCGTTTCCCCAGGTTGCCCCAACGGTGGGAAGCCGTCGGGCTCCTCCATACCAGCGGCGAAGTTTTCTTTGGTAATTTGTTTTTCATTACCAATCGAAGTAAAAATATTCGATAGAAATTTCCTGAGTCGATTACTCCGACAATATAAGATTTTTTCCGATAAAAATTAACTTCGGACTAACGTTTTTTAAAAAATTAATTTTAATTTTGAAAACGTTTGACAGGAGCGATTTAAAAGACGTCTATACGCAAAGACTACTACGATCCCTCCCCCATAATCAGGGTTAAATCCAACAATCTAATGCTGATTGTGAGGATGATGATAATATCAAGCCTAGCACTAGCATAGTTATGTTTATTTCTAAACCCAGGAAAGATTGCTACTCTGATCCTGATAGGTTTCATCGTATCAATCTTAAGTTTGTAGAATCCTCTCTACATTATACAGCATGCATATCCATTTTGGCTTGGGAATACGTCATAAGAAAAATACCTATCCATACAAGAAGAAGAAGAATACAGTTCACAAATTAAACTGAGGCGAATAATTGAAGCGAAGCTAGCCAAGGACCAATGGCGAATTCGATACAACCATGAGCTGTATAATTTTTGATGAGCCGTAGGTCTCAACGATTATACGACTGCGGAAGCTGCAATGGGCTAGCCACATGAATCATATGGATGAACAACGGATACCCAAAAAGGTATTCGTTGGGAGAACTGAAGGGTGGAGATTAGTGGGGAAACCGAGGAAACTTTGATGTGACAGTTCGTCGCTGCACGGTTTTCGAAACTGGGGAACGCGGTCAATAGACCGGGATAATCGGAGGCGCTTGTTGCGGAAAACGAAGGCCCGAGAGGGGTTGTAGCACTACAAAGAAGAAGAAGGTCAAAATATCGTTAAACAATTTTTCATATTTGATGGTCAATAGGAGTGGTTCTTGGAGACCAGTGTTCTTTGCGGAGTACGTACGTACGTACTCGTGGAAGTGATGGTTCCATAAGGTTCCTCCAAGACTATATGGAAAATGACTCTGAATTATAAACGGCGGTCGAACCATGATGCACGATATTAATTGCGAGTCACACCTTAACGTCAAGTTTTCCCCCAACTTAATTTGACATTTCTTTGTTTCAGTGTTTGATGAATTCAACCATAGAGAGGTTCACAATTGAGCAGCGCGTTTAGGTTGTTGAAGACTTTAACGAAAATGAGCGTTCAAATCAAAATGCATTTCGTGCACTTTGGGATTTTTCGGTCAGCATAATCGACCAAATGTGTCCACAATCGGGAGAATCGTGCGCAAATTTCAGCACACAGAGTCTGTAGGAAATGTGAAATCACCTGTGCATGCTCGCTCAGTTTGTCCTGCGGAAAACATTGCTGTTATTCGCAATACTGTGGCAGAAGAGCCATCAACCTCGACTCATCATCGTGCCCAACAATTCGACATCTCACGAACATCACTGATGCGAATTTTGAATAAAGATTTGAATTTACACACTTACAAGGTTCAATTGACTCAAGGGCTGAAGCCTACTGAGCAGTGTACATCAATAAGCCAAGAACAATTCAAGAGCTAAAGGATGAGATGATTTAGCACATTAACGACATTGAACCTCAATTATGTCTCAGAGCCATTGAAAATATGGACCATCGGATAGAAGTATGCCACCATAGCGATGGCGAGCATTTGGGCGATATTTCGTTACATACATAATTGTCATAGATCCTTCTATTATAATAAAAAATATGAATATAATTCTCTGAAAACTTGTATGTTTTATTTACAATTAACATCGTGGGTTTTCGTTGGACCGCCCTTAACATGGACTACAATTCTTTGAGTTGGCCGATATAATTTTTCTTTCAAGTTACTTTGCATGATAGCATCGAGATTGGACACGTATGCATGTGACTTCAATTTAACTATCACGTTTGAACTTCGCACGATTGAGTTGGTGGTGTAGGTTCGCTTGAGACGGCCTCCCAATTAGTGCCAGTCTGGCTCTGAGCACCTGTCT
This sequence comes from Odontomyia ornata, assembly GCA_963969285.1. Taxonomy (NCBI): domain Eukaryota; kingdom Metazoa; phylum Arthropoda; class Insecta; order Diptera; family Stratiomyidae; genus Odontomyia; species Odontomyia ornata. The sequence continues at coordinate 297,333,551 of OZ017740.1, forward strand.
CCATAAGGGCTTATGCCAACTCTCCCTGTGCCTCCCTACTTCACAAAGATAATCATGGGATCAAAAAGCCGAATACACACAAGAACGAAAAAATTGGCTCCAAAGAGGATCCAATCAACATGACTTCCTAGAAAGTAGTAACAGCAACAACACCACTAATAGCAGCAACAATGACAACAGCGAAAATTGCAACAAAATCAACGAAAAAAATTGTTCTTGTCGTAATACATTCGACAACAAAGATGCACGAAAAAATGCACGAGTTTTCAGAAAGCACTGGACAATCTTGTGCAACCGGACATTTTTGCGGCATTTGAGTGCAGTAAGCAAACGATGTGCACGCTGGAGTGTCTCTTTCAAGAGAAGAAAATAGCAGAGTAGCCTAGGTTACAAATCAAAGGGAAACCACGGGAATCGAGGACTCTAAAGATCCTCCCACTAACACAGAAAGGACCGTAGAGCGGAATTAAAGCCCGAAATACCTCCGCCAAAAAACACGCTGGACAGAACGATCAAATTGGATTGATCTGAAGAGGAGTAGCTTTAATGAAATGCTGAAGTATTAGGAAAGTAATTCAGAGCCAACTGTGATGTTCGAAAGAACATGAAAAATGGATTCATAGAGTTAGAAGATCTCCTAACTCAAATAGGGCATTACATACATAGGTGGCTGAAGCCAGAGGTTGTAATAAATATAAGAAGTTGAGCAGCCCCGTGGTAATCAGGAGTGGCTGCTCCTGAAGAGATAAAGTGGTCACCCCATCGAAACTGCTTAGTTTGATGTTTTACTAGTTTAAAATAAACTACATCCGTCAAGTTTCTATCCTTAAGGCAGAAATGAGTGGTTCACTCAGCCACATTAACATCTTTAGGTTTGACATTCCCCTTGTAATGCAACGACCTTCTTTGGAGCAAGTAACGGTTGCTTTTTGTATAATGTTTGCATTTGTCTCAAGCCTCCATGTCCGCTGAATTACTGTAGAGTAGCTTAATTGACACATAATAGAAAATTTCTAAAGATAATAAAAATTGATCGTAGAGTAGAGTACACATGATAAATATATTGTAGTGTAGCTTCTTGGCTTGACAAGAACCCGCGTCAAGCACGCGTACGTGATCGTTAAGTGAAGCTAGGTAGCTGAGGTTGATCTTGTTTATACCTCGCTGGCACTTGTGCCAGAAAAACGGCACTCGTGTCCTACACGGATATTTGGAAAAAAAATTCATTGCAAGGAGTAAGAAATGAAGAAGAGTCCCAGTTGCTCAAACATATATTACCAGCAAGAAACTCACTTGCACCCAAATTTAGAGGGATTGAGAAAAAGAGGGAAAGACGAGGCATCAAATGCAAGTACCGCTTCAGAGAGGAAATTTTAGGTGGACGAATAAAAGGCCAGAAAACGTGCTCCTGCCACAGGCTCATGGCAAATCTTTCAAGCCAGGGTAAATCAAGGAAACAGAGAAGCTGAAAAATAAACAGCGGTGGAAATTACTACACGTGGCATCGATTCTTAACCAAACGATGGAGAATCTTATGCAAAGTAACTGTATGAAATCAAAGGGGGTGTTAAACCGGATGACACCAAAATTGCCATAAAATCAGTACGGCATTCCCTAGTACCTTTATCAATGTCTGGAGAGGAGGTAACTGTAACCTCGTTTGAGTTCTTGGCAACAATCGAAATCAGAGACCTTGATTGCATCAGACGTTTGGCTGAATAAGGTGAGGTCATCAGAAGTGAATTCTTTATTTAAAGTGGGGCTAAAGTAAGACTGACTTAGGAAAGCAACAGGAGAAAGCCAATAATACTTTTTAAGTGTTACCCTTATCTCAAATGATACAATGCTATCCTTTTGAGTCATATTCAATGCCTTGCAGGATGCTGTCACGAACACAGAGACCTAGATTCTCGCTGGGGGGACTATAATGATAAAGCAATTGAATTTGGTCTGCTTCAATCTGATTCTAGAGGAAATTGAATCCTGGAAATGGTGGCTAGGATAGTATTTGTCATGCGAAATGTTGGCAACATGCCTACTTTTCACCGCTGGGGTTGTATAGGGAGCATATCTAATGTACCATTCACTTCAATGTTCCTAATTGGCGAGTACTAGAGGACTACTTTGCCAACGACCAGTAGTACATTGAGCTTGACATCCTCGACGGTGCCTTTTGGTGTATACATATGCAGGCTCCACTTTTGGTCGAAATGTTGGAAAAATTGATGTGGAGACATAAGAAAAGTTAGACACCAGGTCCGCACCATACAGATCAGCTAAGAACTGCCTTTGTGAGCCTATCACCAGGCAGAATCTTGTAATGACGAGAAAAAGGACCCGTAGAGTCTAAAATACAAGCTAGTAACATAAAAACTTGATGCTCCTCAAGCGCTCCGCTTACATGAAGCGGTAAAAATAGACAAATTGAACAGCCTCAGTAAAGTTCCTGCCTTTTATGAGCATGGAGCTAGAGGAGATGAAACCCAGATAGGCAACAGCACCATATGACGTTTTTGCTGAGGTATTGCATTTGGTCTACTATCCTCGCCCTAACTTGACTTACTTCCAGTTACCCTAAGAAATGTCCTGCTGGTGATGCTTAATGCCAAAAACGCTCTAAATTCCGCTAAATGGGTGAATATTCTGGAAGCACTGGAAAACCCTTTAAAAGTTCATTAATACTTAGTGCGAATCCTGAGGGAATACCTGAAAGAGCAGAGTCTGCTCTATGTTACAAAAGAAGGTCACAAGGCTGAAAATTACATCGAGTATCGCTCAGGGCTTCAAGCTTAGCCCCGATTTGTGGCACATCTTGTATGATGGGCTACTGAAACCAGAGCTGTCAGGAGAGCCGTACTTGATTCACTATGCAGATTATGTTACGTCGCTAGTCACTGGACGCACAGTTGAATAAATGCAATGTGGACAAGGTATGCTAACGCGTTAATGCTTATGGTTTCAGTCTAGTGCTGGAGAAAACTGAAGTAGTCATTTTGATTAAGAAAAGAACACCCAAAATATCAAGATCAATATTCAGAAGGTGCAAATTGAGTCAAAACTAACTATTTAGTACATCAAAACTCGGTAGACCTGCAGATCAGTGTTTCTGAGCAAATCAGAACTATGGCAGATAAGGCTGCAGCTATTAGTGAAGTGATGGTCATGTAGGGGACCCACCTTATCAAGAAAATTACTTCTGATGAGTGCCGTAGAGTCTGTACTATTGTACAGATTCGCAATATGGAGTGATGTTCTCAGCAAAGAGCTGTTCCAAGTATGCCTGACCCAGATGCAGCAACGAGGAGTGCTGAAGAAAGCATATGCACAACAGAAAGTCTTTTAGGTGGCAATAATACCCATCACTCGTCTTGCTAGAGAGTGCCGGAAAATTTACCGCACTAGACTTGAAGATGAGCTTTTACGAGTAAATAAAGGCAATAGCTTATATAGCAGCAGTGGGTGGAACGGCACTCATTCGACTGATGTTCAACACAGATGGGCTCACCTCATCAAGAGGGTGACTCCTTCTATGGACTCTATTTATCAAAAGAAATACACACGCCTTCCGAAGGCGCTTCTAGGGGTAAAAAACGAGGCCAAGGCTGAAATAGTACTTTAAACGGTTCCAGGCTAGGGTCTGTAATTAACAAGGTAGATTTTTAGTAGGTAGTCAAGATGTCTGTTCTCTATAGTACATATAAACAAGTTGGGTAAACAGACCTACGCTCATGTCAGAAGGGTTTTGTATCCAATTTACAAAATGCAGTCACCAGATCGAATCAAATCAAGAAACATGTCAAAGACGATTTTATTGGAGAAAGTATGAAAAACGAGGATCATACTATTATTAACAAAGTTGAACGAATTTCGACTTCTGAGGTTTTTGTTATTGTTACGCTCATAAATATCTCCCTTGATAATTATTTCAGATATCCATTCGCGAGGGAGGAAACACATTTTTCATGTATTTCCCCCCTGTGCCCCCACTGAAGCAAAAACTGACAGTTTGAGAACTGTTTTGAAAAGCTCTCATGAAAACTTTCATTTCATACTCATATCGGCCACGTTTGATGAATTTTTTTTCAGGGCCACTCTCCTGTACTGTTACCGATTAATTGCCAATTTTTTCGAATCCTAGAATGGTTACAAAACCCTTTTGCTAGGAGCTCTCTCCCGCCTTCTTGACTTGTTTCACTTATGAGGATTAATTGTAGGTACTCATCTTCAGTCATTCATTAAATTGAATCAAGTGTTCAAAGCATGCACCTTAAACGCTGAAGTTGGGAAAAAATGACTCAAAATAATTCAATCTTCGCATTTAAAACAGCCACTATTTTGTTTTACAATTACTGATACTACTAGCTGAAACGATTCTCAAAGATATACATGACACATATCATTCCTGAAATTTTCATGCAAATCCTAGCAAAACTGTAGTGTCAATATGCAGCGCATATTGTTCCATAGTAATACAGGAAAATTCAAACCGCTATAACTTCGCTAAATATGATTCAATCTTTATGAAACTTTCAGAATAGATCAATTTTATAAATAGTCAATAGTGTACTGAATTTCATTGAATTTAAGGGTACCGTTAAGATTTTATTCAAGAAATCATAAAATCGATAAATCATACTATTACTAACAAAGTTGAGTGAATTACGACTTCTCACGTATTTGTTGTTATTGTACTCACCAGAGCCTACATTCCTGATTTTTTTCAGATTTTTTGGATCACAGGTGTCCAATCGCGAGGGGGGGACACACATTTTTCGTATATTTCCCCTCCCTGTGCGCCCCTCGAAGCGAACTTTGCCAAACTAAGACCTGTTTTGAAAAGTTCTCATCAAGACCTTTCATTTGATACCCATGTCGGCTACCTTCAATGAAATTTTTTTTTTCGGGGGGTCACTCCCCTATATGAGGAGACCCCCCTTAAATACCTCATAAAATTTTTTTGTAGTTGAACTTTGAAGAGAGCACCACTTTACACCTACATACAAAATTTGATGCTTCTAGCTTAAGCAGTTTTCGAGAAAAACTGCTGTGACACACGGACGGACGGACGGACGGAAACAGACGGACAGACGGACAGACAGGACGCGATTTTAGAAGGGTTTTGTAAAATTATTTTACAAAACCCTAAAAAACGAAAAGATCAATCGACAGATATATAAATTAAATATTTTTGTTTGCAGCCCTACATCAAGAAGCGCTTTTTATGCAGTTAAACTAACTCACACTATCCAATACCTGAAAATTAGCCATATTCAGATTCCAGTATCAAAACCAGGAATAAATACAGGGTTTTCCAATAAGAGGTGCTATTTTGGTATTAAAAGAAAAATGCCATTTTTTAAAATAAATGATCGGATCTTTATTTCATTATGAAGAAGAAGGTATGCCTTTAATAGTGAAAAATAACATCAGGCAAATGACCACCACGACCACGCTTACAGGACCATATCCTTTTCATGAAATTTTCCATAACCAAATCACAAAGTGGCTGCCCTATGTCCTCGATAGCCTCACGAATTCCATCTTTGAAGTCTTGAATCGACGCTGGACTATTGGCGTAGAGCTTTTCTTGCACGTGACTCCAAAGGAAGAAGTAGAAAGGTGTTAAATCACAAGATCTTGGTGGCCAATTGTGATCACCTTTTCGAGATAACACAGTCCGGAAACTTCCCTCGTAAAAAATCAATGGTTTCGTTGCTTTTGTGGCACATAGCGCCATCTCGTTGAAAGCAAACGTTGCCCAGATCAATACTATCCAATTCCGGCCATAAAAAATCATTTATCACCTCTCCATTCACCGTAATTGTTGCTCCAGCCTCATTTCGAAAAAGTAAGGTCCAATGACTCCGCCGCACCATAAACCGCACTAAACAGTCACACGTTGAGAATAGAGAGGCTTTTCAAGAATAACTCTTGGGTTTTCTGAGCCCCAGATGCGACAATTTTGCTTGTTGATGAAGCCACCGAGGTGAAAATGGGCTTCATCACTCAAGATGATTTTTTGATGGAATTCCGGATCGTTTTCATGCATTTCAAGGACCCAATCAGCAAAGACACGACATTGTTGATGATCGACCGGCTTGAGTTCTTGTGTTAACTAAATTTTGAAGCCTTACGACCCAAATCTTTATAGAAAATACTGTGTGATGACGTTTGTGGAATGCCTTATTCTAAAGAACGACGAGGAATGGACAAACCTGGGTTTTCTTCAACACTTACGGCTACAGCAGCAATATTCTCGGCAGTTCTTGAGTGACGTGCACAGGTTTTATTCTTCACATCAAAGTTGTCCCAACAGCTCGAATTTTTCCACCAATTTCTGTATTGCGGTCCGACAAGGTGCTTCACGGCGACCCAAATATGTTCGAGTTTTACGAACCGTCTCTGCGAAATGTTCACCATTTTTATAGTGAATTTTAATAATTTCATTGCATATTTGATGCGTGTATTGTTCCATTTTTATTAATGGCGTAGTTATTACTTGTCAAATGTCATAAAATGACAGCTTCAAAAGTGACATCTACTGAAATAGCGGGCTTTTCAAAATAACACCTCTTATTGGAAGACCCTTTAGTAGGACGTTTTTGAACCAACCCAATTTTCACTGAAATCTAAGGAAGGGGAAGACTATTAGGTTTGAACTCCGGACATATTCAGCCATAAGACATAGCTCAGAAGAAAAGTTAAAGTTATTTAAAGACTGTTGCATATTTTTAATTACATAAAAATCACTTCATGAAGATCTTGTCTTGTGTATCTTTTTGTGTGGATAGAAAAATTTTGGGGAAATGATTTATAGACATACAAAGATCAATTTTTAAAGATCAGGACATTGCGAATTGCATCAAACATCCGGCTGTCTGCATATTGACGGTATTACTGTTATTTTATATTCGTATAAGTATTAAACACATTCAAAATTTATTCCTCCCATTTTGATAATTTTAAAGTTAAGTACCAACCAACTTTTCGCATAATAAAAAATATATAAAAATTGCTCTTGATAAGAAAATTCGTGAACAAAATATAGTGACCTCGTACTTGTTTTCATAGAAAGTAACTTATCAAATGATATATTTTTGCAATATACACTTATGGTATTTAAAGGCTTAGAAAATATTTAAAAATTATCAGCAGTGCAAACAAGCTAGGCTTTGATCGTTCCTTATTTTATAAATTATGTATTCATATTAATATAAAATAAACTTTTTTGTTCGCTTTCATTTGCATTTATCACCACTGAAATTTTGATTATTTTTTTTTGAATTTTTTTTCTGCAAGCCTTATCAGCTAAATTATACTTTTATCTCTATGTCAATACATGAATTACATACGAGTATCAGACGCTAATATATGATTCATAATATCAAACATTGAGTGCTTGTAGCTTATTTCTACTCCAGTATGTATGTATAAAAGGAACTGAAATCACTTTTTTCTCGTTAAACAGTATCAGCGACAAAACAAAATTAAAAAAAAAAAAAAAACTAGGAAAATGCGTACACTCTTATCGTCGTTTTATGAAACGTGAGTAAGATTAATCGTTATTCGACCATCAATTATTAAAATGACACCTAAAATATTTTCAACATTAAACAACCGGCTACGTAATATCATAGCAATATCAATAGGAAAACAAAGGAAAGCGAAAATAAAATAAAAATAATTCTGTTGAAGTGCCAATAAAGATAACATATGGTTTTATTTTTTAATTGAATTTTAGAGACATATTGGATTAAAGCGGTTTAGATCTTAAGACGAATTTAATTATTACTGGTAATCACTGGTTAAAAGATAGAAGTTACATTAAATTTTCCCAGGTATAATTTAATTATTGCGTATAAAGAACAAGAATAATAAATCTATTGAATGTTTAAAAATATCAGATGACACTAATTACTTAACTATCTCCAAGATTTTTTCTTAGTTTACTTTAAAATTTTAATAAGATAAGCAACTAACGCAGCGTTGGAAAATTAACACTTCTATTTCACTTATTCAAATCAATTATTTTTCCAATTAGACTAATTAAAATAATGGCAAAATGTAAATCTATTAATATCTTTTAAGTAATGCATGTACATGTATGTACATCTGTTTATCCAAGTGCTAATAAATACTACCAATGAAATCCACCTTCAATATAATGTGTTAAGATGTACTCGTATCTTTCGGAAGTATCTAAAGATTTTTTATTTATTTAAAAAAAGTTTTTATCGAAAGTGAAACTTGATAAAAATTCCATCGTTATTCATTCCGTATATCACAACTTGTATAGACCACATAAAAAAAAACCCATTAATCTATGAATTTGTCAACCTATCTACAGTATAAAAGCTTGTTTGAACAATATTTTTTCCTCTTTTTCGGTAATCATTAGCGTTAGCTTTATTTTTAGTTCAGCTTTTAATATTGTTAGCTACGGCGGCAGTTTACGAGTAATTATTACTTCCAGGCGGCAAAAACATATTGATTACAAAGGAGATAGTATTAGAAGTAAAACACTGCGATAAACATATTTAGATGTGAAATGCATAATTATATATGATTATAATGTCTAAAGAAATGTTAGCAGTAATTTGAATGTCCAAGAACATGTGAGAAAGCTATAAGTAGTGAAGTTCTAATTATACTCTTTTGCTTACGTGCATATTAATTACTGTCACCAAAGTTTGTTCCATTTGTAGGCGGATTTTTTTTTGCTTGTTTGGTGAAAACGTTATTTATTTTTAGATTTGGCATTTGTTATAACATGGATATTATTTCCTGTGATAAGAACGAACAATGTTTGTTTATTTTTGTTCGTAGCGAGATAAAATGAGTAGGAATGTATCCGTATATGTATTCGTAATGTTGAAGATTCCACAGTAACAGTTACATCTAATAGATATTTTAGGCTAGTAACAGTAATATCTAATAGATATTTTAGGCTCCGATGTTCTGGAGTTGTGCGGAGGATTAAGGAGGTTCTTGAAATATGATGTCAATCTTTCCTTAATCTTGGTTTCATCGGGGATGATATCGCCAATGTCATGGTTTTGGGCTGATAGCCACGTTTCAGGCTTTTCACTACTTTGTATGCTTGTCCTGTGTTGTTGCTCACTAGACTTACATCTATACTTCTCAATTGATCGTCATACAATAGTATATTCTTTTCTTAATTCTAATTATCTTTTTCGCTGCACTTCTGAGATTTTCACAATGTTCTCTCTTCGTCCTAGTTTTCATGTCTACATATTCTTTGTACACGTACTTCTTTTTGTCTAACGCATTCTGGCACTCATCATCGAACCTATCATTTCTCTTGTGCCGGACTTGATGTCCGATCATCTGTTCTGCCATGGCCTTAATAGCCGCGTTCACTTCCATCCGGAGCTCATTGCTTGTCTTTAGCGATGCGTCTGATAGGATGGAAACCAGCTGGTTGCCGAAAGTCTCCGTGAAATGTTTGGCCACAGACGTGGTTTGGAGATTTTCTATGTCAAATTTTTCTAGCGGGCTGGTCTTCGCCGAATATGCCTTTGAAATATGGCATGGATAGGTTAATTTGATCAAATAATGATCTGAGTTACAATTGGCTCCTCGGTATGTACAGACGTCAAGTATGGTCGAGGCCCAATGTTGTTGGATCAGAACATGGTCGATAAGGTTTTGTGTGTTGCCATCCGGTGATACCCAGGTCATTTTCTGAATGAGTCGATATAGGAACCAAGTCGAACGTATGACTAGATTTCTGCTACATGCAAAGTCAATTAGGCGCCTGCCGTGGTTATTTGTTTCATCGTGGAGGCTATATCTTCCAGTCGTTTCCCGATGAGATAGCTCATTACCAACCTTAGCGTTGAAGTCAACCAGAATTATTTTTAGGTCGTTTGCCGGCAATGAGTCGAGTAGTTTTCCCAGATGATTGAAGAACGTTTTCCTCGTTTCTTCGTCCTTTTCTCCGGTCGCGGCGTGAACGTTTATCAGCAAGATTTTAAAGGATTTTGCTTTTATACGGATCACACACAACCCTTCGTCTATTGCCTTGAAATCAATAACGTGCGATTTGAACTCCCTATCCACAATGAAGGCCTAACCAAATTTTCGTTTTCCAGTAGGCTCCCCACTTTTGAATATTGTGTGCTATCTCATGTCTCGAATATCATTTCCTGGATTGCCAGTGTATTTAATTGATATTGAAGGGCCTGTTGTAAAAGTTCCTTGAGAGCGCCAGGGTTATTGAGTGATACGACATATCTGGATCAAATGCCATAGTCCTTTTTCCGTTTGCAAAGTCGTCACTGTGAGTCTAATCCATTCCAAGGGTTGGTTACAAATTTTGAAACGATGTAGGATTTTTCCCGGGACGGGGAGTTAGCGCATCGCCCAACCTCCTTTCCGGTGGCATACTTATTACTTCGATTCCGTTATCAAGTGCGGCAGACTCGCCTTCACCCTTTTACGTCCCCGCAAAAAAGATATGAGTAGAAGTTAGTAGCAGAACTGTAGATGTATTTACAGTTATTAGCATTTTTCGGGATTTAATGTCCCATTATTGCGGAACCAGTAAACCCAATGTGCGACCCCGAGAACATTTACTACCATTTAATCCTGAGGGTTTAGGATAAGGAATCATGCAACCTTGGGTTGGGGAAACAAAGGGTTGACTCCCCCTTTCTCAAACGGGCTGGGTAGCGTGTAAGGCTGCCAACTAAAGATTAAAACTTAATTAGTTTTTTTTCTGACCTTAAACTTCTTATGAATTCATATTGTTTTCCATCATAACTTTGAAGCTGAAGTGCTCTATTTTATTATGTAGTGCAGTTCTTTAGGTTTGAATGTGAATGTTGTTAAAGTTTTTTTGTTGATAATAAATGTATATCTATTAGACTGCTTAAAATAAAAAAACAATTTTTTGTTAATTTGTTGTTAGGGTATAAGCTTATATGTATATCCATGCTGTTCCATTATAACTTTAAGCCACCGTGGGTTAGCACAATTCTTATATATATGGCTTCACAAGGGACATGGCATTGGTCTCGTTTGTGCCCAAAAAAAGTCTATCATACTAGTGTCATCTCTGCATTACACAGCGACCACGGACGAAGAAACCACTAAACCAGAGATAATTATTTTTTCAAATGGTACCAAGGGTATCGTACAACCATTGGACGAAAAATGCACTATCTACTAAGCGAGCAGAAGAGGGGGTATTCCTACATAGGGAAGCGTCCCTATGTAGAGGGTGACTCTTAAAAAAAATTTCACCCAAGATAGTCAATATGGGTATCAAATGAAGGGTTTTGCTGAGAACTTTTCAATTTTCGCTTCGGGGGATCCAGGGAGAAGGAACATGTACGAAAAATTTGTGTACTCCTCTACCCCGTTGCAATTTGACAAAATCTGAAATAAATCAACTTTATTGATAATAGTAGGTATATTTTATGATTTTACGATCGGCTTGCATTGAAGAATTTCAGGAGTAGCAAAGTCTTCTTCTAAGGAAACTTCAGGATTTATTAGGAAAATACCAGACACTCGGAATCCAGATTCTGGTTTGCTAATGGACGCAGTGTTGTTAAATGCTTTTTTGATCACGGATGCGATATCATAGGGGTTTATTTTTTCAGTGAAACGATTCTTCATAAACCAATCACATTCTTTTTTGGACGCTGTCTTCAATAGAAAAGAAAAAAGAAAGAAACCGCTAAGGGCAGCATTCTAAGAAGCGTATAGTGGCGATATAGATGTGGTACGTCTTGCAGAAATAGTCTGTGTGGTCTAGTGGTTAGAGCATGAAAGCATAAGCCGAAGGTCCCAGGTTCAAATCTCGTTGGGGGTCGCGTGATTCAGTTCAGGAGATTTTTCAGACAGACTACGAGTGTTCACTCAGTGGTGATATGTACTGATTTAATCAGATCATATCATAGCTGAGCAAGCACACGGGAGCATGGCACTGACCAAACCAACTTCCGAAAAAATTAATACGGGCATGAAATGAAATGTGACTTGCATGGTTATCCAATATCAACAATATGGGCTCTTCTGCTGATGGTTTAGCATGCATTTTGGTCGTAATGCCATTCAAGAAATCGTGCCTCATTAATTCAACCATTTTCTGGGCATATATAAAGTGCACCTATTGGATCATTCGTTTCAGGGAGTGAAGTTTACCTCTTTCTAGGGGAAAATAAATATTGGTAGCTGCGCTCATCGCGTGTATCAAGCTTATATTTTTCCCATTTTCTCAGGTGGTGGTGGATTCAACTTTCTTTTTTTGTCTTAGCTAATATTTTCCCCAGTAGTTGCCTACTTAAGATTCCTATTTCATCACAGTTGTAAATATGTTATGCAACAAAGTGAAATTTTGCCATCAGCTCTACGAGTAGCTTATAGAAAAGTTGCACTTCAGTTTTGCTAAAGGCAATTATTTTGTTTATAGTTATTCCTTCCGGCATTCATTTGTAGTCATAAATACTTTTAAACCTGAGCGTAGCAGAGCATCATCTTGAAAGTGAGTATAGCTTTGTTTATTTTGGAGCCAACTTGAATAGCATAGGCTCCAAAGAGGATGGTGTAGCACGCCGCCAATAAAGCCTATTACTCCGTACTTATCATTCTAACATTCAGAGTTGTACACAGGCACAATAAGCAAATTACTAGTCAAACATGTGCTGTTAAATGGAAGTAGAACATGGACACTGATGAGCGAAGCTGAAGGGTCGGTGGGAATTTTCGACTGCAAAGTGCTCCAGAAAGTCGACAGCCCATTGAAACTAGGAACAGAGTGGGGACTACGTTACATTGATGAGTTGCATGACTATCTGAATAACCACCTGTATCTACTTGTGTAAAGTTACACAAATTGCAATTGGCGGGTCATGTATGAAGAATGGAAGGAAACGAGCTATTCAAAAGAATATTAAAAGGTGGAGCACAAGGCAGACGTCCTGCGGGAAGACTGAGGACTCGATGGAAAGACACAATAGGAGCTGACAGCAGGTCCTTGATGGGAGTGATCAACTGGCGAACGAGGTCGCAGAACGTGATGATTGGAGGAGATTTGTCCTAGAGGCCAAGGTCTAGCTTGGGCTGTTGCGCCATTAATGATGATTATCAATACTTTCAGGCCTGATTAAGCTGCGTTACAAATTTCCGCGTACTCAAGTTCTACTTTACGACTAATCACAGTGTATTAGAGACTGGTATTTATGCATTTTGCCATAATTACCGCTACAGTCGTTGACACTTAAACGTTTGGGCACACATTTATGATTCATGCGGTTTGCATGGTAGGAACGTGCAAAACCAACAAATTATACGAGCCTGCCAGTGTCACTCGAGGTTAGTAGTTTAGTAGAAGAATATCGCACGCTCTATTAAATTTTGTATCCTATATATAGTATCATCTAATATCCTATATATAATCTAGTGAAAGCGGTTATTAGGACCGTGGCAGAACAGACGGTCGGACATCAAGCCCGGCGCAAGAGGAATGATTGGTTCGATGTTGAGTGCCAGAATGCGATAGATAAAAGGAAGCAGGCGCACAAAGAATACGTAGGTAGGAAAACCAATACGAAAAGAGAACATTATGAAGATCTCAGAAGAGTAGCGAATAAGATAATTAGGATTAAGAAAAGAAAATACTATGATGACCAAATGAGAAGTATAGATGTAAGTTTAGCGGGCAACAACACAAGACAAGCAAACAAAGTAGTGAAAAGCCTGAAACATGGCTATCAGCCCAAGACCACGCTCTGTGATGATGACATCGGCAATATCCCTGATGAAATCAAGATTAAGGAAAGATGGGCATCATATTTCAAGAACCTCCTTACTCTTCCACGCAGCTCCAGAATATCGGAGCCTACAGAGGTTTGCGGAGAGCTTCTATTGGCCCCACCAACTCTGAATGAAGTTTGTTCCATCATCAAAGCCCAAAAGAATAATAAAGCGCCAGGCATCGATGAGATTCCAGTGGAGCTCATCAAATATGGCGCCAGTAGTGTTCATGAAGCTATTCACAAAGTCATCCAGCACATTTGGCAACAAGAAAATATGCCAAAAGATTGGAGCCAATCAATTATATTCCCTATTCACAAAAAAAGTGACAAGCTACAGTGTGAAAATTATAGAGGCATATCACTGCTTTGTACGGCGTACAAAATATTTTCAAAGATCTCAGAAAATAAAATCGAACCATAAGTCAAACGTATTATTGCGGAGTATCAAGGTTGTTTAAGAGCAGGTAGATCGACGATAGACCAATTGTTCATAGTCAAGCAGGTACTTGAAAAGTGCTGGGAGTTCAACATAGACGTACAGTTACACCAAATTTTCGTTGACTTCAAGCAAACATACAACAGTATTGATCGTAACGTACTATACCAAATAATGCTTGGCTTTGGTACCCCTGCCAAATTAGTCCGTCTTACCAAAATGACAATGACGTCGACAACCTTTCAAGTCCGCATCAATAACCAATTCACCGATGCCTTTGACACATATCGGACTAAAGCAGGGATATGGGCTGGCTCTATTGCTATTCAATTGGGATCTGGAGTACGTCATAAGGAAGCTACCTGTCAATACACGAGGTACATTACAATACAAGTCGAGCCAATTAGTAGCCTATGCGGATGACATCTACATTTTGTCACGGTCATTAACAGCTGCCAAAGAACTTTTCCTGAAACTCGACAGCGAAGCAAAACTATTAGGGCTATAGATCAATGAAAATAAAACAAAGCTCACGACGCAATAACAAAAACGCGTAATGAAAGAGACAATATATGCCGAAGGATACAGCTCGTAAATAAATTTATTTTCAGTTTTGACGATCTTGAAGACCAGCTGCATACACAAGAAAACAAAGCTCCAAGTATACAAACCTGTGACAAGACCTGTATTATGCTATGGTTGTAAAACATGGACCCTAACGCAAGTACCCGCAAATATATTGAACGCCTTCGAGCGACGGATCCTGAGGCGAATAATCGGAGCAAAGCTAGATGGGGACCAATGGTGAATTCGATACAGCCATGAGCTGTATGAAAGTTTTGACGAACTAGTGATTTCAACGATTGTAAGACTGTGGAAGCTGCAATGGGCTGGCTACATGAATCATATGGACGAACAAGGATACCCGAAAAGGTATTTGTTGGGAGAACTGACGGCCGGAGACCAGAGGGAAAACCGAGGAAGTGCCGGCCTGACTCGGTCGACGCAGACAGTTTATCGCAGTTGGAGGCGCTGTTTGCATGAGAGGGGCTGTAGAAGTAAGAAGAAGAAAAAGAAGATATCATTAAGTGACACTGAATCAACATAGTTTTTTTCATTCATAGAACCATTATCAGTGAAACCACGCATTGGTTGTTTGAAATTCCTTTGGATTCCAATATCGCTGTGCAGGCTTGACGAGAATTTAAGTAGGCAGTCAGTATGTGAAAGCGACCCGTCTCACATTCGATCTGAATCGGAATTCCTGCCCAATTTTGTTTGTGATCCATTATTTAAATTAGAAACCAATGTTACATGGAAGTTATCTGCCTGTGCTGTAATTACTGGACATTTTTACCCAAAATGAAGGATAAATTAATAGTGGCTTAGATATTTTCAACTCTACGGGTATGCATTTGATGGCAATCGGCTTTCATTCTACCGAGCGAACGGGACTTATAAATTCATTCAAATAGAATCCGAATTACGGAATTCCTCTAGTGACCATCTCTGCTATAACCGCGCACATGTTTCTGTGGGAAAATTGATGATTACCTGACTTTAAGATGCTTTACGGATTTATATTTCATTGCTCAAGAATGTATGCTCAAATCAAACCCCCAACAACAATTTATTTATTTATTTCTATTTAACAGAAAAAAATCCAATTACCAAATAGATAAGATAATAGTACAGCAAAATAATTTAAATAATAGTACAGCATGCAAAAAGCAAGATATAAGTAATAAAAAATGCAAAAACTAAGAGAAAATAAATAAGAAAAATTACTAAGAGTTGAGAAAAAGACAGTTGGCAAATCTTTTATAAACTAAATACGAGAGTGGGAAGGGCCAAACCTGAAGGTCATCATGGTTACGAGGTAATCTGAGCATGGGTGAATGGAAACACACCAAACTACGTGCCAATGGAACATCAAAGATATTCGACGATCTTATAGAACACATAACGAGCCTCACTAGAACCTGGTTGACAAGGCGAGTATCGAGCAAACCCTGGCAAAGCCTGTAAAGGAAACCTTCATCAAGGTAGAGTCGACGCATTTCCAGCAAAGGAATATTGAGGATAGCTAAACGTGATTCATAAAAAATGTAGGAAATCTGGAATTTCAAGAAGACGATCCTGGTAAACCTTATTGTACAGCTTCTAGCGTGAACTTCAAACACTTCAAATGAAGCAACCAAACTGGCGAACAAGTACTCAAGGATGGGACGAACCAAACTAGAATATAATTTAACACACGAAAATTTTGTTCAGTGATGAAGCACATTTTTGGTTAAACGGCTCCGTCAACAAATAGAACTGCCACTTTTGGAGCGATGCAGTCGTCAAAACACCATTACATCCAGAAAAAGTAACCGGTCAGTGCACATTATGGGCCGGTGGGATAATTGGCCTATATTTCTGCAAAATTAACGATGGTCGCAATGGTACAGCCAACGTTGAGCGGTTTATAGATATGATTTCTAAATTTTCGGTGCCTCAATTGGAAAGCATTAATCTTGCTACTATAGCTTCAGTAGAATGGCACCGCATACCACACAGCGTGTGATTCTATTAATTTACTGAAAGATGCATTTGATGACCGGTGAATTTTACGAAACGCCCCTGTTAACTGGCCACCGCGTTCATGTGAATTGATACGTTCAGGTAGCTTTCTTTGGGCATATGTTAAGTCGAATAACTATAATATACGATCCATGGCTGAATTCATCTCCAAACTAGCTGGCCGACTATCAGGCACAACGAAGTGGACTGTAGGTTGTGTATTGCAATTTATCGTCTTTAAACCGTCAAGAGATCGATTTAGATTTCCTTCGGGACATTTCAGGATAAACTAACGAATGATCCAAATAATTTGAAAAAAACAAATATGGAAGTAGGGCTTCATGAGTATAAAGCCAATAAATACATCAGAAACCAAAATGTTATCAACATTGTTCTTCTTCTTCTTCTTCTTTGTAGCACTACAGCCCCTCTCGAGCCTTCGCTTAGAGATAGTTAGAGTATCTCATTTCCATGACCGTATTGATTTTCTCGAAAGTTGATTTGGTCAGTGCCATGCTCCCGTGTGCTTGCTCAGCTATGATATGATCTGATTAAATCAGTGCATATCACCACTGAGTGAACACTCGAAGTCTGTCCGAAAAATTCCCTGAACTAAATCACATTGCTCCCAACGAGATTTGAACCTGAGACCTTCGGCTTATGTGTTCATGCTCTAACCAGTAGACCACACAGACTACTATCAACATTGTTATTAATACTAAATTTTATTGATTTTACGGTTTTGTCTATAAAATCAAAAGATGACCTTTAAATTTGCTCATATCTAAATTTTTCGTTTTTTAAGATTTCAGACGACTAAGAAGCTTTTTCTGTAGGTCTTTGCCATATTTTTAACATCTAGAAATATAAAGGCATGAGTATAAAAAATTGCGGGAAGTGGTAATTTGAGACGGGCAATTGAAGTCTATTTCAAATGCAAGACGAATCAAAATCAAAAGCCTCATTATGATACCTGTCGGAACGTGACACATCTTATTTTGTTTCGCCGAAAATTTATATTTATTGAATGCAGAAAGAACACATCACTATCGCTTCAAAGCGTGCAGAGACTACTTGGTTCAGGCCTTTACAAAAGTGAGATCGGGACATAGGGAATGGTGGCGATACTAAGTGAGCTGCGCTGTATGAATAGTTTTTTAGACATATAGGCGATTACCATTGCCGGTCCATTTCCCTTTCCGAGCTTTCTCTGCTGTATATGTATTTATTTCTTGTATTTCACGCGGACACTACCATAATTGACTTTTAATAATATTTTTTCGTTGACTTTAAGCAAGGATACTATAGTGTTGATTGCAACGTACCGTAAGAAATAATGCTTCACTTTGATATCCCAGCCAGACTTATACACCTTACGAAAATGAAAATGACATCAAAACCTCCCAAGCCCATATTAATGACAAAATCACCGATGCTTTTGCAGGGAGATGGGTTCGCCGCATTGCTATTCAATTTGGCTCTAGAGTATCTCATAAGAAAGCTTCCTATCAATATAAGAGGCACGTTATTCTACAAGTCGAGCCAAGTCGTAGCCTATACCGACGACATTAACACTTTGTTACGGCCGTTCAAAACTGTCCAAGAACTTTTCCAGAAACTCACCAGTAAAGCAAAACTAGTAGGGCTACAAATCAATGAGAAGCAGTCGAGGGAAAATATCTCCAAAACAAAAAATATCACACCTGGCAAGTACAAAATCAACCTCCGCCGTAGACGGTCCTAAACCCGTTTGATAAAGGAGGAGGAAACTCCTTGTTTCTCCAACCCACAGCTTCCATGATTCCTCATCGCAAATTCCACGATTAAATAGTCGCAAAAGTTCTCGAGGTCACATATTGCGTTAATTGGTTCCCCAATAATGGGACATTAAATGCCGAAAAATACTAATAACTCTAAAAACATATGCAGCTCCACTACTAAATCCTACTTACACCTTCTTTTTGGGATGTAAAAGGGTGAAGGCGAGTCTTGTGGGCCTGATAACGAAAACGAGAAAATAACCATGCCGCCGGAATGGATGTTGGGCAACGGGCTAACTCCTTGTCCCTGTAAAAACCTATATTGTTTTGAAACCTGCAGATGGGCCTCGGAATGGATTGGACTCACGGCAACGACCTCGCAAACGGAAAAAAGACTATGGCATTGGATTCTGGAATGTCAGATCAGTCAATCACGCTGGTGTTGTTAAGGTCCTTTTGCAACAGCCGAATCAACTTAAATCAAAGATGCTGGCAATCCCGGAAACGAACTGACGAACTGGAGGATTCGGAGTGGCCTTCATTGTGGATAGGGAGCTCAAATTGCACGTTCTTGATTACAAGGCAGTTAATAATGGTTGTGTACAACAACAGCCAGTTCCTAAATGACTTTGCATGTAACAAAAATCTAGCCATGCGCCCGACTTGCTTCCCACATCAAAGCATTCATAATATGACCTGGATATCACCGGATGGCAACACACAAAACCATATCGACCATGTCCTGATCCAACAACTTTGAGCCTCGAGCACACTTGACGTTCGTTCATACCAAGGAGCCAATTGTAGCTCGATCAAATTAATCTATTGATGTCGAATGTCAAAGGCGTATTCGGCGAAGACCAGGACACTACAATAATTTGACATCAAAAGGCTCCAAACTGTGTCGGTGCCCAAAAATTTCACATAGACTGTCGACAACCAGCTGGCTCCCATCTTATCAGATGCATCGCTAAAAACAAGCAACGAGCTCTGAATGGAAGTGAAAGCGACTATTAAGACTGTGGCGGAACAAGCCCGGTGCAAGAGTAACGATTGTTTCAAGGGTGAGTGCCATAATGCGTTAGATGAAAAGAACCAGGCGTACGAAGAATTTGTAGGTAGGAAAACAAGGACGAAGAGAGAACATTATGAAACTCTCAGAAGAGTAGCGAATAAGATAATTAGAATTAAGAAAAGAAAAATACTTTGAAGACCAATTGAGAAGTATAGAAGTAAGTTTAATGAGCACCAACGCAAGACAAGCATACCAAGTTGTGAATAGCCTGAAGCATGATTATCAGCCTAAAACCATGCTCTGTCGTAATGACATTAGCAATATTATTGCTGATGAAACCAAAATAAAAGAAAGATAGGCATCACGTTTCAAGAACCTCATTCCTCCCCACAGCTCCAGAATATTAGGGCCTAAAGATGTCTGCGGAGAGCTTTCATTGGCCCCACCATTTCTGGATGAAGTTTGTTTCGCCATCAAAGCCCAAAAGAATAATGAAACGCCGGGCATAGATGAGATTTCAGTGGGACTCATCAAAAACGGTGTCAGCAGTTTTCATAAAGCTATTCACAAAGCCATCCAGCACATTTGGCAACAAAAACATATGCCGAACGAGTGGAGCCAATCAATTAAATTCTCTATTCACAAAAAAGATGACAAGCTACAGTGCGAAACTTATAGAAGCATACCACTACTTTGTACGGCGTACAGAATATTTTCAAATATCTTAGAAAATAAAATCGGATCATATGCCAACCGTATTATTTCGGAGTATCAAGGTGGTGTTAGAACGGGTAGATCGACAACAAGCCAATGGCTCACTATCAAGCAGGTACATGAAAAATCCTTTGAGTTCACCATAGACGTCCGCCAAATTTTCATTGACTTTAAGCAATTATACGACATTATTGATCCTAACATACTGTATCAAATAATTCTGTGCTTTGGCATCGCAGCTAAATTAATCCTTCTTACCAAAATGACAATGACGTCAACAACCTCTGAAGTCCGCATCAATAACCAACTCACCAATGCCTTTGACACAAATTGCGGGCTAAGGCAGAGAGATGGGCTGGCCATATTGCTATTCAATTTGGCTCTGGAGTACGTCATAAGAAGCTACCTGTGGATACACCAGGTAGATTACTATACAAGTCGAGCTACGTCGTAGCCTTTGTGGACGATATCAACATTTTGTCACGGTCATTACCAACTGCCAAAGAACTCTTCCTGAAGCTCCACGGTAAAGCAAAACTAGTAGGGCTACAAATTAATGAAAATAAAATAAAGCTCATGATGCAGTCGAAAAAAACTACCCCAAATACACAAAATAGCACATTTGGTGACGACAGTATTGAAAACGTGAGCGAATTTGTATATGTAGGTATCAAAATAACGAGAACCGGTGATGAAAGAGGCAAAATGCGCCGAAGAATACAGCTCGCAAATAAAATATTTTTTTCAGTTTTCACGGTCTTGAAGACCAGCTGCATACATAGGAAAACAAAGCTCCAAGTATACAAATCTGTGATAAGACCTGCGCTATGCTATGGGTGTGAAACATGGACCCTAAACCAAGCATCCGCAAATAAATTGAATGTCTTTGAGCGACGGGTTCTGAAGCTTATAATCGGAGCGAATCTAGACGGGCACCTATGCAATGGACTGGCCACATGAATCGTATGGACGAACAATGGATACGCAAAAAAAAAAAGAATTCGTTGGGAGAACTGAAGGGCGGAGACCAGTGGGGAAACCAAGTAAATACTGTTCCGACTCGGTCGACGAAGACAATTCATCGCTGCTCGGATTCCGAAATTGGAGGACGCGGTTAATGAACCGAGACAGTTGGAGGCGCTACTTGTAGGAAGTAAAGGCCCGAGAGGGGCCGTTGTACTACGAAGAAGCAGGAAAAAACTCGTTAAGAATTTTTTAACTCTCAGTGGTTGTAAGACGTAGCCTCTTATACCGATATAACAAACACAGGGCATTAGAGTTTGAATTTTGACAAATACTTGGGAGCCAAAGATGATTAATCGCGATTAACATAAACGAAAGTTATTAATACAGTTACGAAAAGAAGTATAATATTTTTGTTTAGGCTTTAAAGAAGATAATGCCAATGAAGCCTATTCTGAATTTCCAAATCATTGAATGGGCTTTCATTAGGTAGGTTAAAGAATTAACTTACCTATCGACTAGGTCATGATATAAACTCTCGTGTTACCTCAAAGTATTCTTAGTCAAATCTTCAATGCTTTATAATAAAAAGAAATATCCTCATGTCTAGACAAGTCAACATTGAAGAGATTAAGAAAAAATTCAAATGCTTACATAATATACCCCTAAAGCCATTTAAAAAAGGTGTCTAGGTAGCGTTATGATATTAAGTGATTTTCGGGGTCTCTTCTATTATGCAATACAGCCTCAAACTAAAATCAATACAGCCTAGACATATGCATACTGGGATTTGTCGCGCCCATGACAATAAGATTTTGAATTTGATGTAACAATAAGTACACCTGCATATACACAATTTATTGGATTATCTACATAAGAATTTATTGGTAAAACAGGCACTTTTTCAACTTCATCTTTCGGAGTCGATAAATCGGCTTAAACATGAATTCTAGATATTAATAATCGTTAATTTCAAGAACATTCGAAAAGATTGAATAATATTGTACTTGAAAAATAAGGATGAGGTCAAGCTATTGGGATTGTACCTAGATTTTGAGGAAGGTTGAAATTATTAGGGGTTGGGTTTGAAAATTTTGGTGAAAAAGCTTCAATGGCTTGTCCAAGGGAATTATGAATTTATATTCATTATAGGTTAACACAAATCTATAAAAAATTGCTACAGTGGAATGCTACTAAAATTGTTTAATTTTTTATCTATTTTTTCCGTAAGGGACATTTCTAGAAAATTTTCAACTCTAAAAAAAAAAGTTAATCTGTTTTACGTAATTAAAGCAAATGAATCGACATCCCTATTCATGAATGCTTGAACTTTTCCAACTTAAAAGAATCTATAGAAACTTGGCCAGCTGAAAAAGGATTAAAAGTATTCGAGAAAAAAAACGGTATAACATTCATTTTGCCCCGACATTCTTTCTTCTTTTCATCAGTTTCAACATCAAGTTGGCATGAAAGGAATCGCTCCCCAGAGGATTCACCACTCAAATAAAAATGACCTTAATTACAAATAAATTCGCATAATGCATGGAAGGATCCACAACAAAATGTTACCCTTTCCTTCTTAATATTCTTGATTGCTCCTTGAGGAATTCTAAAACAGTTTGTTCTTTCTACTTTTCTTCTCATCCTTTCAGTTCTATTTTTTTTCCAGCGAATGAACGAGTTAACGCGCTGAATCCTAAATTATAATTATTTATACATATCTACCAGTTTTACATAACTAACCATATTTCGGTAGATATTCCCTAAATATATCCATTATACATTCAAGTTGAATATTTTTTTTTTCGCTTACATAATCGTGACCGACATGAACGACAACAGACGGGTAGCAAATGTCATGAGAAAAAATAGAGAAGGGAGGGCTGAGCTAGGTGGAGTTGAAAGTCGACGACGGTGCACCAGGAATAGAAACGACGAATATGGTTGGATAGGTACAAGGATCGTCAAGAAGTCAACGGTGAACGATGAAGGACTTCAGGGTTCATACAAATTCATGACTTTTGAGAATTACCATAAATATACAACCCTCCTAGTTTTTATAAATTCATTTTTTTCCCGCACAAGTTTGTATTATTTTGCTAAAATGCATTCTAGGCAGGAATAACTGATAGTGAAGCTTAATTTATGCTAGTGTTTTTTTTTTCAAATGGGACTTTGCAACCAGAGTACACCGGCAAATATTGCTAGTCAGAATAGTAGTTTTACGATATGAGTTATGTAATCGGATCCTACTGTCCACTGATTGTAGTTTTAATTTCATAATTGGGTCTTATAAGTTTGGAATTGTAAAAAAAACCAGCTGTCACATTGACATATTACTGAAGGTAGGTCTATGAAAATTTTTTAGGTATAGTATGACTTTACGATATTTTTATAGCTTTTCTCTTTTGGTTTTTAAATAATTAGCCGATGTTTGTAGAATTAATACACCATGAATTATAACTAACGACAAACCTCTTGCTACCCATCGAAAAAAGGGTGACTTGGACCGGCAAACCAAATCGGATGATACAAGATTGCATAAGCCAACAATGACACTTTCAAATGTGCATGTATGCGCAGAGCATGTACAAGAAAATCGAATTACCCCGAGGCAGTGACAGGATAGCCTTCTAAAGGACACTATCAGGTTAAAGCTTTCATAGTGAATAGGGGAGACAATAGAACAGGATAAGGCACCACTACACTCAAAAAGGGTGTGAATTATCGATCGAATATTAGACTTCTGTTCAGTATAGTTGAATGCTAGTCCCATCGTATCCTTCCAACACTCACAAATACATAGGTAAACATTTCTCTACAACTACCATGCTACGAATACATCTCTCTTTAATGGGAATGGCAAAGAAATCAACTAGCCAAATGTCTCCGTGTGTCGTCGTCTTTGCCAGTGCAAATGTGACAAGGACAAGTTTTCTCGCCACATTGAGGTGATGAGGTGAAGCAAGAGCGGATGGAAAACAGTAGGAAAACTGTTGAAAAAGAGAATCCACTTGACATAATAGTGTGGAATAAATAAGGCGTATGAAATTAAGGTAATTTGATAGCCAAGTTTTGGTATGTCTATTTTATGAGCATTCCTATGTACGACTTCACATTGGAAGTACTTTATTATCAATTCACCTCCTGCTTATTGCAAGTTCTTCTTTGAACTTTGTTTTCTTGTAATAATGATTTCTCCTCAATCCCTTAAGCACTACCAATTAAAATAACAAATAACCTCAAGGAATACTGAATTTTTATGACAATAGTAAGCGCAATCGCCATAATAACCATGTAATCAGCAGAAAGATATATTCGTTAATGAATAACAGAATTGTTCTTCTCTATATGGCCAGGGTGACACATCTAGATGCAAGAAAAGGATAGAAAGACCAACGAGTATATATTTTCTTTCGTTATTCATTCCGTTTTCTTATACATGTTATACAACAACAAGTGAGTGAATAAGTTCCAATAGAAATGACAAACGAATGTAGAAACCCAAGAATAGGCCGAATGAAAAGCATAAGAAAATGTCTCGTTGTAGCTGTAACATATTCAACAAACTGGAACACAGAAAAAAATCATTACATGGAAAGAAAATCCTTGGGAAAATTCCTGTCAATGCGGCAGCCATTTTGAATTTTCCGATATGCAATTCAATTGTATGTTTGTATGAGTGCGTGAGGGTGGCTTCAGGCGGCAAGCACTAGTAAAGCAATAAAGGGAACAGGGCTTACCCCACTCCCTGGGGGAAGAAGGGTGACATATGAAAATAGAATAACAGAAGAGAGAAAATAGTTACCGTTGCCTATATTTGTGACAAAATGAAAGAAAATATGTGATAATGATAATCATATCTGTGTCATAAAAGTTTAGCATTACAGGTATTTCTGTGGTAAGACCACACGTCATTATAAACACTTGTTTGACTTCTGTGTAAAAGCCGTAAATTCAAATCAGATTATCTCTTTCTATAATTTTCAAGAATAAAATTTAATAAAGAAAATTAACTACTCACCCCAACTCGAACCGGTTCGTCCGAGACATTGGCTAGTTTCACTATTCCACAGGAATTGCTTGAAACCTTCCCATTTGCCCAGCTGAGGTGGGGGCATATAATATTGTTCAGTTACTTTACTCTTATCGGCCATTTCGTTTAATGTTCAAATATAATGTATTAACAACAACAACAAACAGGACACTATCGTACAGGAGACTTTATATATATAATTAATATATCTGCTATTAACCGTTATTATTTTTCCTTTTCTTCAGCTGCTTTCGTCAATTCATTTAAATTCGCTTCGTTTATATCGGGTAGAACTCACACTATATATAACACACAAAACGATTATTAAATTTAAAGAATTATTTTTAAGATTTAAATTTTAGATTTTTTCTACGTTTAATTCATCTAGAGAAGAGAGTTAAACGAGAGAGTGAGAGATTATGAGAATGGATGAGGTTTATGTTAAGTAATCGTCGGTATAATCAGATATTTTTACCGAAATATCTGAATAAAATGTTGTTTAACGCGTGAAAAACGGGAAATATCTGGGAAAAGATACTAAGATTATCAATGGTTTTCTCACGAATGCACACACCGAACTGGAAAAACTTCACACGACTTGCTCGCTCTCAATGCAGACGTATTATATAACCCAACAGTGACTTCAGCGACATGGAGTGGCTCTAAATTGCATTATTTCCGAAAGCTAGGAGTTCTTTATTCAGTTCAATTTTAAAAACTATTTCGAATCGAACGAACGATTTTCCGTTTAGTTTCAGCTTTTCTTACAGTACTCGGTAAGTTATGTAACATCACTTTTTTTTTTATTTAATCTTTTCCTTTCGGGTTTTACCTCGACAAATTTCGGCTTTTTAATGCGTTAATGTTACCAACACTGAATGCTTTCACTGAGAAGGATGTCGCTCTCTGTGTTTCCCTTTTGTACTCGTATGTCTCTCGCGCTCTCAATTGTATGTTGCTACACGGTTGGTAGATGGAAGTGCGATCGCTTAAGGGCACAATTGAGAGACTAGTGTAAGTCCTCGATGTTCAAGGATACACTTGCTCGGGTAGCCTCGGTTCAACTGTATATACGCGAGGACTAGTATGTACACTCTTCGACGTTCAGGGAAGAAGTGCAATGCTACAATTATGTATAAGTGGGAATGTACGTGGAGCGTCGACTGAAAACTCAAAAAAGTTCGAATATCACACACATTGGTATAATCAATCGGAACTGATGCGCGAACACATACGAGCACAGACACACAGCTATCGTAACGAACTTTCCATTTGGACCGTTTATATGCACTGAACGGGGTTTTCCTAGTTTTCCCTTATTCAAACGGATTTCCACGAGCGAGAAGAAAATCTTTGCGTTCAACTTGCACTATCTCGAATCGGTCAACTTTGTGTCCTTCGAGAATTCCAACCAATTGAAATTCAAAAGTCACCGCGAGAGAATTTTAACAACTTTTCCCGATATTCAAGTTTTCCAGCAGCCGTTTTTCAAATCTAACGAACGATTCAAATTTTGCGAATTTTCTATGAAATTTTCACACTTTACCCTCACAGTCAGTGGATTGTATCAACCGGAATTTTCCATCCTTATTCAATAATCTCAACAATTTTCTTCAGCTTTGAAAATTTTCACAATATCAAATTTTCCAGACTTTCATGCCGGACCGACCAGTCGGATAGAGAACTGAAATTCTGCTAATCTCAACACGACTTCCGCTTTGAAAATGAGAGAAAAGAAATACAAGCAAATGAAACTATGAAAATTTCGAGCCACTAAATGGAAAAGAAAATTCTCTCGTCCAAGAGACAAGAGATGAAAATTTCGAATTTCGAATCGAAACACTATTTCTGAAAGGCGAAAGACATTTGATCAAAGTCTAACTAGAAAATATCTACTCTAGAACAAATACTTGATAACTTTGGAATAAGTACTTCTAAGAAAAGGTTAAAAATTCCGTTTTGACAATCCCACTTCCACTGTTAAAATACCAATGGGACGACCACCGTAGCTAGTCACTCTAGAAAAGAGATCACAGGGAAAATTTTCCGCTTCTTCTAGTAACATTACACATATGCATGGGGGAATTGGAGTTTTCCAGCCCCAACTGCTCCTCTACATGCTTTCCGTGGCCAACGGACATGTGTGGATGTAGGGTAAGTGGAAGCTTTGTACGCGAAGCTTTTTCCAGCCGGAAAGCATTTCAATATTTCAAGAATGTTAACATGTGATAGCGAACGGGTGGTTTGAATGTTTGCGTGCACCCAGCATAAGATGGATGTCTTAAGACAATTTAGAATCGTAATCTTTTCCCCCCGAATATTGGTAAAGCTGTAGCCGATTCTTTCCAAAGCATGCGCACATACTTTGCAATTTTAAAAGCGTGCAACAGTCCTCCAAGTTGGAATATTATTGCAAACTGATGCAAATTGAATGGTATCGGATAATTAACGGCTTTCAATGAGGAAAGCCAAAATATATTCTAGTACAGTGGTTCTCAGACGGTGATTTAAGCTTTAGTTGTTTTACGTATTTTGCTGCAAACTATCCTGATTTCAGTTTTTACATTTGTACATATATATATATATATATATATATATATATATATATATATATATATATATATATATATATATATATATATATATATATATATATATATATATATATATATATATATATATATATATATATAGGAGCAATAATACCGTTGTGGGTAAATGCTTTTACATATGGCCATTTGCTAATTAAAATAAATTATTGAAACAATGCCAAAAGAAAACGTGTTTTTTTGCTTGTTGAGGGAAAATATTCATCCACAAGTTTTAAATACCACAAAAATAAAAAATTTAAGACAAAAAAAATAAAAATGTAATCGACTTCAAAATGCACTAAACAGGATGAAATAAAATTTATGAAAGCGAAACCAAATTAGCTTTTCCCCGTTTTAGTTAGGACCGAATAATAAGTAACTGCTACTCACTTTTCGAAACGGGGAAACTGATTTGACCTCAATTTCATAATTATATTTCACCCGTTTGAATGCATTTTGAAGTTGGTTTTTTCATCTGCCAAATACATAATAATTTCCTTCTAAATTACTAACGTAATTTTCCACTTGCCGTGAGCAATTTTCAAAACCATTGAACTGCACCAAGATTTGTTCAAATTCTCAATAAATTTCTACCTTGAGTTTTTTTTGTGGTTGAGAGATGAATATCATTTACGCGTGGGCTCCCATCCTCGCGAGTGACTGGGCTACCAACTAAAAACCTCCTCGGTTAACCTGGGAAACTAGCTAGAAACCGTTTGTCACATTACTTCGAGCCAGGTCTCATTCAAGATGGGGGGATCCCTCCTCTAGCGGAATGAGAGGGAAAAAAGAATCGCCAGACAAAGGATCCCCATTCCCGACGTCCTCGGCTACTGTAAGTTCCTTTGATCTTTTAGGACTGCCCAAACATAATGTGCTACACGGTTCCATTTGTCAACCGACCCAAGTATCACCACGACTGCACTATCTGGAGTGAATACTCCCGTTTCCCTGCAGAGGTCCCGTTGCAGCCTGTCCCATTTTTTGCGCACAAAATATCTGTGGCAGGCAGTCGAGAGATAGTGCCTTACTAATTTTATGTAGGTAAGAGTGAAAATTCACATGCCCGCTCAAAAGCTAGCTTAGATAGAAGTTGGTTTCACCATGCCTTCAATTCAGCCACGGTCTCAGATCAGGGATGAGCCACGCACTCCACTTTCCCTTCGCGCAATTCACCCAAGACTGCTGCCAATCTTTGCGCGAGCGTCGTCTCTCCTCGCACGCAATAGTCCCTCTTGTGTCCTCGTTAGGGCACAGGTGAATAGCATAGATGTCTCTTGCATGAAGGATGACAGTTCTTACTATCGGCTATAAGGATGCAACCCTCAGTGCTCCTCTTTTCTGTATCTGTGCCAAGCGTCATCCCATTTTCCTACTCCGTACAGTAGCACTGACACTACAGCACTCATCAAGAGGCGTCTTCTTGATGGGCTGGGTCCCCCTACGTTGGCCATAAGTCGACTCTGAGCCGAAACTCCCGAAGCAGCCGTTGCTCTGATTTGTTCAGAGAAACTCATCCTAGAGTCGATCAGTAGCACCAGGTACTTCACCACTGGCTTCGATTCGATTAATATGTTTCCAATACTGATCACCCTTACTCTAAGGATTCTCCTTTTTGTCAAGATCACTTCGGTTTTCTCCAGTGCTAGACTGAACCCTCGAGCAGTCATCCAGTCTCTCACTCGGCGGATTAGTATACCTAGCCTAAGTTGAGCTTATTCAAGGGTGCGTCCAGCGACCAGAGCCATAACATCATTCGCATAGCCGATCAAGCGCGACGCATCTAGCATCTCTTGTCAGTCGTAAGATACATTCCACAGGTCTGGACCAAGGATATATCCCTGGGAAACACTCGATGTAACTTCCACCCTTCGTTGGCCCTATGTTGTGTCATAGAGCAAGGTTCGGGGTCCTTCAGGTAGCCCCTCAAAAGCCGCATTAGATATTCTGGAACTTGAAAAGGGGTTTCTAGCATATCCGGAATATCCACCCTTCTAGCCGAGTTGAAGGCATTCCTGACGTCAATTATCACCAACAGGACTATACGCCGCTTGGCGTGACTATATGGGTCTGCCTTTTGGACCTCGCTCACGACCTCTACAATCGCATCAATGGTAAAGCGTTCTGCTTTAAAGCCTTACTGCCAAAGAGATTAGTCCCCAGCAGCATGAATCGCGTCAGTGAGTCTTCCTGTTGTTAATCAATTTGCGAAGGAATTTCCTGGCCAACTTATATGCTCCCACCCAGTTGCATGCCCGTTGAGCCTCACTTCAAAGCTTGTTACACTCCCCTCACTTTTCAGCGATTTCAGTTGGCCACCAGTACACTGGGGGCTTGCCGTGCCGGGGTTTTCGACGGGGCGTAGAAGCGTTGCAACCAATTGTAACGATACTCATAGTTGAGTTCACCATGTCTTGTGCTGCCAGTTCTTCCATCCCCTGCGAATCTTCCTGCAGCGGGACACCTGCTGTGAGCACCTTGATGAGCTTCGCGATATCCATCCTCCCGATATTCCATCCAATTGTAGCAAACCGAGAGCATGGACGGCGGAAAGTCGGCGTATTTCCGGTATTTAGTACGACGAGCACCATCCTGTCCGCCATTTTTTGGATTCGTTTTCCCTGCGGATCTGGTAGAGGCATGCTTCATTCGATTACTTTAGCGTTGAAATCTCCCCCAACGAGCACGTTCCCGTCTGCGTTCGAGACGGCGCCCTCCAAAGCATTTAACTTGTTTTGGAAAGATGATATCAATTCGTTCAGCGCTAGGTACACACTAAAGTAGGTAGTCCCTGAACACCCAGCGCACACAAAACCACCCCCACGTCCACAGCTCTCCGCCTGGAAATCACTGTTCCGAACCCAGAGGCAGCAGTACCAGTTTCATCAGGATACCATGATACTGAACTTTTATCATGGTGTTGCTCACTCAGCAGCAAAAATCGGCTTTCATGTCCCTTACAAACTGCTCAAGCAGATTTTGGGCAATCGAACTGCGGCGTCGGTTTAGCTGCAGGATGCGAGCCATCGAAGTTTTGATATTGCCTTGGCTAGGGCTTCCTGGAAAACCCGGCATTTTTGTGTTTCCAAGACGTGACCAAAATCATGTCTTGGATCAGCACCCTTGCAAAGAATACAGTATGCCGCCTTCGTACACTCCCATTTTACTGCATATGTAACATAGAGAACTCCTATCGGGTCCTTTGCATAATTCAGCGGCGTGACCATAGCCAAGGCATTTGAAGCATTGAAGATGATGGCCTCTTCTACCTCGGCCAGATCTGCGATGCAGTCAATGTCTCTTATTTTGATCGTTGCCATCGTCTCGATCGAGGCTGTAGCTGAGCTTTTGCCAAGGAATTTCTTTACTGCGTCACAGAATGCTTCCCTATTCTCGGCCTCTGCTCCAAATTCGAACAGTATGTGGGTCGACCACGTTGTTCGTATTGCTTTAATTGCAGTGTTAGTGTCTTCGGGCCGTCCGTTTTCCCTGATGTTCCGCAGCAACTCCGCTTAGGATCGACCATCTTGGGGTTTTGTGAGTAGTGCCTGCTGCCAGGGTCTTTATCGGGTTTCTGTCTCTCCTATTTTGCATCAGGTCTTTTTTCTTGTTGGGTGTGCATGCGAACTTTACTTTCTGACACTTTTTTGATGGAGCTTCTTAGCGGCTTTCTTCGAATACCCCTGATCTGGTATTCCGCCCCCATCAAGTACCTCTTCCTTCCTTCTTTCATCCCGATCTTGTTCGATTGGGCTTGAGGCCATTCTTTTATCGATTTTTGATTGTTGAGCTAACTGCACGTGTCCTTTAGGTTTCGCCCCCAGCGCTTTCTTAGCCTTTTGCTATTCTTCGACCTTCTGGTCCTCTTTGGCCTTAAACCTCCTCCTCCTCTGATAATGCCCTATGTGGTCTAGGAGCTCCTCTAGTTCAAAGAGCCCAATCTTTACTGCTTTGGTGATTTTTGGCGAGTCGCATGCAGATTGTATTCTTTTCAGAACATCTCCCGCTTTTCGGTTAAACTTTTCTTCTTCATGTCGCTGGGAGGCAATCGTACTTCGCGCTTATCATACTTAGGAGAAATTATTGACTTCCATTTCCGAATACAGTTTTTCCGCCACATTTTTGACGTTGGCGATGAAATTGCACATCGCCGCTTTATTTGCCTGGTCACTCGTTTCTTTTCCTGCCGTAATTTCCCCGTTGACTTCAAGATGGTTTTTTATTAATTCGGGACTTACGACCCTTGCTTCAATCGCTTCTGTAGCGATCGTAGCAGTGACAATCGAATTCTCGCTCGAACATCTGGTACGTCCTGCAGACTTTTCCGCTTTTTCTTTATAGGACGCTCTGGCGATCGCATCATCTTTTTGCTGCGCCCGAACCACGCAGAAATCTCAGTCCGGACCAAACTGTCTGTTAATCTCCGTTTTTCATCCGTCTTCACTGTCATTGTATTAACCCCGGTCCAGACGCTACGTCTTACACAACGTTTTGCCTGCGCAGTCATATTTAAGCCCTACCAGCTCAAATATCGCTGCAACTGCACAGTTCTATGCCCAGTTCTAAAACGTTGCAACGTTTTAGTTTGCGTAGGCAAAACGTTGTTCAAGACGTAACGTCTAGACCGGGCTTTATTCGTCGTTTTAGTCATCGTTAGTACTGCTCCCAATGTGCTGTTAACTTCGTGGCTGTAGCCGCTGGTTGCGTTGTCGTTATTGTTATTTTTGCATTCTTTTTTTGAGTTTTTTTTTAATCTTTTTTAAGGGTTTCGGTCGCTCCAGTTTTATTGGGTCCCCCCCCTCGGAGCCGCCATCTCCACTCGTGTGTGTAGTCACCTTTTTGATCCCATGGTTATCTTTGCAGAGCAGAGAGGCCATGCAAGGGTTGGCAGAAGCTCAGGGCCAGACCAGCGCTAATCGGGACTCCGTCTCAACCAAACCTAAACCACCAACCCAATGGTGTGAACTTCGAATGTACTCCGAGGCCTGCCAAGGATTTACCGGGACGGAGACGGTATGATAGTTGAATTGGAGTCGATCACACATGAGTGTCACCTCGGCGCTACCGTGCAAAGCAACTAGGTCCAAACCATCATATCCGCCAGCCCAAAGCATGAATTCCAGTTCGTTGTCCAAAGCGTAGTCCAGATCCAGTCAGAGTCATTACATGTCATCCCAGGAGGGAGCATAACGGCACCCCCCATATCCTTGGGTCCATGGAGGTCGCGCTCCCCGAAGAATGCCAGCCACCAAGAGTGCTCTTGTCGACCGGCATTCCACCTGCGGGAATTTCCTCGCGTACGTAGGGGCGGAACTCCCTAAAGAATGCTAGCCTCCAAGAGTATTCCCATCAGCCAGCATTCCCCCTGTGGTGACTGTTGAGGTGTTTAATTCGACGTTATGAGCTTCTTTCAACTCTGCAGCAATTTCTGTGGGAGCTTTAACCCTCCGCATACCTAGTAGGGTCCGTCAGACCGACACGGGTAATTAAACCGTTATAGTTTATTGAAATTTTAATTTTGTGCGCTACCGTTATCAGTAGCTGGACTTTACAAACCGCTCAATATGGATCACCCTTTTTTTTCACCATACGCTTTCAACGTAGAAAGGCGAGTTTAAAGTGCTCGCGGGTCAAACAGACCCAACCAGGCATACGGCGTGGGTTTCTTACGTAAGTATATCTTTATCTCTCTTGGTGCTGAATAGTAGCAATTTATTCATATTTTTGGTTCAATATGAATAAAACACCCTAAGACAAGGAAATGACAGCTTCACTATAGGAATCAAAAAAGAAAATATTTAATGATGTGGTAAAAATTTGAACCAGCATTGCCGTTGTAGGTAGCTTTCTTCTACAAATCGTTCATTCATCGCCCATTTTCTCTGTCTGCAGATAGCTCCCGACGTGAAAGAGCTCATAACAATTGGGCTTTTTTACAAGCAGCGCGAAAAGTAAGTGCAACACAGGTTATATGAGCAAGAAGAGAGAGAGAGGCATCGAGGAAACTAAATGGTAAAAAGACTCCAAAATTTTCTAGGGTTAACCAGCATAATACACACATACAAACGCATGTCGTATATCTTTCGGTCAGGAACGTTTTTGAGCAGAACATATAATCATTTCATATTGAAAATTAGAGGACATCAGTTGCGTCTCTAGCAACGACAGCGCATGGTGCAGTAGATACGTACGCAAAAGGTGAAACTTTGCCACGTATATAGAACGCCTTTCCTTCCTTCATTGCTTGAGTTTGCTCAATAGCAGGTAGGATAAGTGAGTCCATGGGCGCAATCTACGATGCCCGGGCGAACATACATACCAGTATAAGGGATGTAGATAGTCGTGCGACTATCGTAATTTACACTTGGTTAAATGTACACTGCGACTTTGCGGCATTTCTGAAATGTCGATTATCGAAAGGATTTGCGTTTTTTCCTAAAACCAGTTTAGTAGGCATGATGATTTTTGGGCCGCGAGTTTTTGAGGTTCTCGCGCAGGCACACATAATTTGCTGGCATGCATGGAAGTAATTAATTTTATTCTTACGCCTTAGTAACAATGATGCCACCACTCTTTGTGTATTTGCCAAATCGAAATTCCTACACTAGGTTTTCAAGTGGATGCGAGAACAAGAGGGAAGAATTAGATGTTCGTCTGTCACACATCGAAATCCCGCGTTTCTCCGGTAACTACACGGAATGGGTGTCTTTTCGGGATCTATTCTGTAGTCTAGTCCATGACAAAGTAGTTCTTCCAGAAACCCAAAAAATGCAGTATCTTATGTGTAGTTTCATTGGGGAGCCTCATGATTCGCTCCGTGGGTTCCACATTTCTGTTGGTGGCTCCGACCAAGCACGGAGGCTGCTCCAAGATCGATATAATAATAAAAGCATATTGCTTTTGGTACAGATTCAAAAATTTTTTGCATTGTCATCGGCTAATGAAACGGCTTCGTCCATAAAGGAGCTCATTGATAAAGCAACAAAGAGGGTGCAAGCGATCTCGCTTCTCTAAACTCTACATTTGTGGGAAACTTTGGTGGACTTTTTGATTTAACAGCATTTACCCAACTATAACGCGTCAACTGTGGGAGCAGGAGTAGTTAATCGCTGATAAAATGTTGACGCTTGAAGACATAAAATTCCTAGTAAGTAAACCACTCAGAAAATACATGTCGCCGGGGAAAAGCAAATAAGTGCATCACGTACAAGCAGTTCCAGAGTGTGCTGTATGTTCACAACAGCATTACTTCAGGTATGCCTGGTTTTCAAAGGCTTGATCACAGAGGAAAAAATGTGCATTGGCAAGAAAAAGTCTCTTTGTTCAACCGTCTGAGCTCCGGTCATCAAGCAACTAAGTGCAACAGCAGATTTAGATGTAATCACTGCAACCAAGCTCATCGCTCTCTACTTTATTCAGAATTGATTACATATATAGCACGGATCAGAACCGAAACATGAGCTCCAGCTAACTTTCACCGCAGACTCTAGCCTTCAACCACAACGATTCAATCCCGGAAATGGCTTCTATGGACGCTAATTATACAGTCGAGCACCAACCAAGTCAAAACGACGGAACCGAAAGGTACGAAGCAGATCCTCTAGGCCACAGCGATGACAACCATTAAAGCGCCTGTCGTCAACATCAAACTACGTGCCTTGTTAGACCAAGCTTAGGAGATCTGCGGGATAACTGAGTCAGCAGTCCAGCGCTTAGGCCTGCGGAGAAAAAAGACCGACACAAATGTAATAGGGGTTGGACTAGGAAAGCAAAGTCTGCAGTTCAGTTTCAAGTGCTCGATGCTCACACTTTAGCCAACATCTTGACGATGGAAGCAGTGGTGATGAACAAAATTACCGGTGCCCTCCCTTCTCAACCAGTGGCCGTGAACTAATGGATCTTCTTGAAAGGAGTTACGCTAGCAGACCCATCCTTTGACCGTCTCGGTACATCAACGTCTTACTCGGTGTAGAAGAATACACATGGATTCTCCTGCTGAAAAGCTTATGTTAAGACCAAAAGCTATGCTTCAAGACAAATTATTTTTCTAAGTCTAACCGTAAGCGCCCAAGTATCTACCGAGATTGTTTGCCATATAATCGAAGCAGAAGTCCGTACCAACCAGGCCTTGCGCGACCAGTTGAGACAATTCTGGGAGCTGGAAGAAGTAAGTTTGGAAACAAAACCACTATCAACGGAGGAACAAGCTGTGGTACAAAATTTCAACGAGCAGGGGAAATGATGGACAATACACGGTGAGACTACCCTTCAATAATAATAACGCTCAGCTCATGCTTGAGGACTCTAAGAAAAACGCCTAAATAAGAAAACCGAGTTACGAAAGAGTTATACTGAGTGTATTGATGAGTATGCTAAGATGGGACACATATAAGAAGTTGCAGCTGTAGATGGTAGCTACTTCCTGCCACACCACGCAATCCTGAAAGAGAGCGCTACAACCATATTACGGGTAGTCTTTGATGCCTCTCGGAAGATCAGCAGTGGACACGCTCTTAATGATATTTTCCTGGCTGGTCACAGGCTGCAACGCGACATTATCAGCATCCTACTTAATTGGAGGCACTCCCGATACACAGTTGTAGCTGCCATTTCTAAAATGTATCAGCAAATATACGTGCACCAAGCTGATCAGCAATATCAGAAAATCTTATGGGTGAATAACCCTGAAGGCAAATCAAAGAATCTGCGCTATCAACCATAACCTTTGGTTTGCCATGTGCGTCATTCCTAGCCATTAGCATGCTACACGAACTGGCAGATTATGATCGAGAACGCAGCTTGGAAGCATCATGCAGTCCAAATTTTACGCGGATGACTTGCTATCAGGTGCATAGGACATAGTAATAACCATCTCCTAGCCTCTTTCTATTCAAAAACGATTAAATTCTAAGGGCTTTTCGCTATACAAATCGATTAGCAACGATGATCGGATCTAAGCCGGCTCAATCCTGAACAAAAAGAGTCTGGTATCACTGTTCGCATCGACCAAGAGGAAAGTTATAAGTCTCTGAGAATTCTATGGTATCCGGAAAAGGATTCCTTATCATTTCAAATTAATCGTTTCAAGCAACACTCTTCCGTCAAAAAAAGGTCCATTCTGTTGGAAATCGCCCGACTCTATGATCTGCTGGAATTCTTAGCACCTAGTTTTATTCGCGCGAAAATACTTTTGCAAGCTTTGTGGAGACGAGGAGAGAGCTGGGATGAAGTACTTCCCTCTGACATTCATTGGAATACCCTGATAGGTACCAATAACGGATAAGTGAACAGGCGAGCTCCACCGATTTTGTGATCCAGACAGCATACGTGGCTGTAATCTTCGCTGTTATTTGCTCTCAAAAGAGAAATTGCTCACGGCTTTTAGTAGCCAAGTCCAAGGTTGGCTCGATACGACCGGTAACGATTCCACGACTAGAACTGTGTCGTGCAACAAACCTCGCAAAATTAATTCATAAGATCAAAACAGAAAATGCATGGGCTCATACAGATACTCGGTTGTGGGGCCATTTGCAAGTTGTTTTAGCTTGGCTACAAGGGCACCCGTCACGTTGGTCAGTATTTGTAGCTAATCGAATCGCTCAGATTGATGACCTTGTCGGTAATACTGTAATAAGTTTCCTCAAAGGCGCAACCTATTGGATCTGGCCACGTGAGGTCTGTTACCATCCCAACTAGTAGACCATTCACTATGGTGGACGTGACCACCAAAGAAACGCCAAAGAAAGAAGACACACTTATCTCCAACTTAGAAGCGCAAAATAATGCCTTCGTTTGCAATCACGTTCTACAATCGACGCTTTTGGATGAACTCAGTGACAGATTCTCGTCATTCATTTGTTTACTACGTGTTACGGTCTATTGCGTTCGGTGACAAGAAAAATCTGAGGGAACCCGCTGATGGATCCTGGATGGCAGAAATGTAGTAGAACTCGTCTCTTATTTTCGAACCAAGGCCAAAGCAAGCGTCCAGCTGATCGGGAAACTGCCCATGCCTTAAGTCACGCTGTCTCGATACTTCATATACACTGGTGTTTACTATTGTGGACTATTTTACATCAAAGCTAAGAGAGGACAAGAAACTTTAACATTTAAAAGCTATATAGCGGTTTTCATTTACTTGAGTGTTATGCCGATCCATTTAGAACTGGTAGGAGGTCTCATGACGCAAGACTTTTTGGCTTCTGAAACATTTTTTTCAGTCGGCGCAGCAAATGCGAACATATAATCGGTGATTGTGGAACCAATTTTGCTGGCGCAGACGTCGAGTTAAAACAAGCTTGAAAAAGCAACCAAATTTTAGCTGGCTCATTGGCGACTGATGGCATAAAGTGACAATTCAATTCATCTGCATCTCCACACTTTGGAGGTTTGTGGGAGGCTCGAGTGAAGTCGATAAAACGGCATCTACGCAAGTTAATCGGAGAGTCTAAGTTGATCACCCTCAACACGGTATTAATCCAGATCGGAGCTTGCTTGAATTAGCGGTTGCTATGACTATTATTTGACGATCCAACTGACGTAGAAGCTTTAATGCCCGCTCACGTTTTAGTAGGAGGCCCCTTGGTAGCCATCCGGAAAACAAGGTTTTCGAGCTGAAATGCAAAACATTGGGCAGATGACAGTTTTTGCAGTAGCTAAGTCAAACATTCGCTCAACAGTAGATGGGTGAATCTATCGCCCGCGTGCAACAAAGGCTAAAGTGGTTAGGGCGAATGGAAAATAAAAAGATCGGGGATTTGTGCTGGGTCAAGGACGGGCAATTTACATCATATACAGGGTGCGGCAGCATAACTTCCTTTTTTCAAAATTCAACAAAACAAATTTTCAGCGGTACT
Source organism: Odontomyia ornata (assembly GCA_963969285.1). Lineage (NCBI taxonomy): Eukaryota > Metazoa > Arthropoda > Insecta > Diptera > Stratiomyidae > Odontomyia > Odontomyia ornata. Next base: position 297,372,274 of record OZ017740.1, read on the forward strand.
TGTTTTTTATTTATTTATTTTTAGTTCCAACGCATGATAGCGACTAACCAAGGGATGAGCAAAACTTTAAAATCACCTCTCTCGAATGAGACTACTAGCGCCGCGCTATAACAGTTAGCACTTTAAGGGCGGGCATTTCAAAAAAGGAAGTTATGCTGCCGCACCCTGTAAATCGCCCCTGGGGCACACAACAACAATCTATCTAGATAAAGATGCGCCAGTTCTTGTTTTGACCGTTGGTACAAAAGAAGCCGTTTACAAACGCCCCACAATCAAAATAGCGCTACCGCCAATCAATCACACCACACCTCTTTCGTAGCTATATCCCTTTGTAACTCTTCCATTCCCCTTATCTCCGCCTCCCAATTCCTCGCCAACCCACATACTTCACTGCCTTAGACTCTCGGGAAAGGACCCGCCTATTCACAGCGCATACATATTTAAAAGTTTTCCAATATACAATCTAACCCAGCTAATCTTTACAATATATGGAGCAAATAGTTTGGGTGAGGTGAACCTCTAGCGTAGCTGGGAGAACTACACCCATTCAGGCTGCTAACTACTCTAAATTTTTTGAAAAAATTCTTTTGCTGTACTCACGCTAAAGTTTTGCCCGGAATATCCAACTCGTGAAGACGATTTTCTGGCCTCTTGGATAGACTACAGCGAGGTAGCATGTTTGGGAAGAAGCCACTAGTTTTGGTGTTTGCTATTTCGTCTAGCATTGTCTGACGTCGTATCATGAAGACTTTCTATGGTCTCTCACTTCCCTGAAAAGAACCCCAGAGAAAGACAAATAAAGCATCGGGACCAGCAACCGAAAAATCATTGAGCATACCGATAGGACTTGGGGAGTCCTGCTGTTGTCTGCCCACTCACAATCAGTTTGAAAGAGTGACGTTTACCCAAAAGTCAAATAACTTGACACACTTGCGTAGGTATTCCAAATGTCCCATACTAGTCAAGAGGCGGATTATCGTGCCGCGCAGATTAAAAAGCTCACTCCGGAACTTTTAGCAAAAAGAGACCTAGTTCTATTTGACTTTTAATGAAATGCGAATAAGAATATAAGTTAACCTTGTTTAAACAATAATGCAGTGAAAAGTGAAAGAAGTGGTTGTCCACAATGCCTCGTCCATCTTTTTTGCTTCATGTATACAAGGCGTTGGTAAGGCACCAAGTTTCCGCAAAACTAGCTTGTAGCCAAGGCCTTACGAGTTCTTGTTCACATTTTCCTCTAGATCTTGCCAGCAGCGAGCCTTACTACTGCTACTTGGTTGTATGCCTCATCCCAGTTCCATAACCGTTGAGCCTCACGCCACTTATGACACTCCCTTCACCTTTCAGTGATTTCAGTCAACCACCAGTACACTGTGAGCTTGCCGTGTTTGGGTTTTCAACGGGGCATAGAAGCGCTGCAAGCAGTCACTTTGATGCGCATAATTGAGTTCACAACGTCTTGAGCTGCCAGTTCTTCGGTCCTCTGTGAATCACCCTACAGTGGAGCACTTGCCTTAAGCACCTCAAAGAACCTCTCCCCGTCCATCATTCCGATGTTTCACCCAATTGTAGAAGGTCGAGAGCATGGACGTCGGAAGACAACATGACGGATGTGAAGCAGAATGGACCGATTATCACTGGCTGAGTAGTTGGAGATTACTTTTTTAGTAATCCTATTCCTCCCCTCCCGCTACAGGAGAAATCCTCCAACATGAAGATGCTTCACGGCATAGTTAACCGAGACAGCCCGAAGTAAAGTGTCAAACAATTCCACGCTACGCTCTCAGGTAAACAGGAGAGGTATTTAGCAGGTAGTTCAGACGTCTTGCGCGCCTAAGAGCCCTACGCTCAGGGTAATGCGGCCGACAACATGCATTCACTGACGGCATGCATCGGATATGTGTAAGCATGCTCAAAGTATTTTAGCGGCAGGCGTAACATATCTTTTTTGCTCTTCACGTCGTAGCTTCACAGTAATCGAGACGTTGCCACAACGGCACGACTTCGATCTTGTGTTTGCATATACTGGTTAAATGGATATATTTATTTTGTAAGATACAACCCCAGCCAGTTTCACTTATCCTGTAGTGGTGGTAACTTCGCAGTGATCTACACATTGCCACGACGCGCGGATGCAACCCCAGGCTGTTTCACTTATCCTATAGCGGCAATCCACACCAACCAAACCGTGCTTTAAGGTCCACGGAAAAGGACCCATCGACCATAGCAACAGAGCTCCCGCTAGCGATCCACGAATGGGCAACTCGTAACCACCAGCCATCAAAGGAGACGGAGCGAACACGTTAGTGGTCGACTTTTCGTTGCAAGTTCAGAATTCGTACGAAGAGTCAAACATCGCCCAGCTCCGACTAGCTTCTAAAATTGCCATACCATCACCAACACCGATACCGGTTCCCACAACCGGACCTACATCAACGGAAGAGGTCCATGACATGGACAAGATGGCATGTATTGCTTTCAGAGTTCCACTCTTTTAGCAAGAAGATGAGGAGCTTTGGTTCACCCAAGCTTACGCAAATTTTGCCATGAGCCGCGTCACCAAAGATACGGCCAAATTCAACATGCTGGCGGCAAACCTCGACACAGGGGCGATGCATCACGTGCGTATCACTGTGACAAACTCCCATCCAAATATAGATATGGCACCCCAAAAACGTCCAGTTGGCCATCTACGCAGATTCACCTAACACTGTTTTCAAAAACTCCCTTTTGCAGATTCAGCTGAAAGACCAACGCCCGTTGCGTCTTTTCAATCAGATGCGCGCGCTCATGTGAAAATATAAACAACATCTCCTCTGTGCCCGAGATCTCCGCCTTTGCGTGATGAATATAGAAGACATGTTCACGACGCCGTGCAAAAGGCAATGGCAAACCTTACGACGCGATGTATATCGTACACAACTGATTCCACAGTAAAGATCCTCAACACACCGTACCAGAACGACCGACGAGCAACTTCGCTGGTACTATCAGCGCTACGGGCCGGAAGCCAAAAACTGCCGGCAACCCTGCTCTTAACCAAAAAAGGAAAGATGGATTGTCCACGCGTAGGAGCCTCCCATCGCACGATCTAATGATTAAGGATTCTCGATAACATTAGCGGAACCGCCTTCCTTATCGACTCTAGCGCAGATTTTTCAGTTATACCACCAACCATCTAGGATCTCAGTTCTCCTGATGCCACCTCGAGCTTAGTAGCTACTAATGGTTCACAAATTCAAACGTTCAGAAAATGGGAATCAAAACTGAGCTTTAGATTTGTGACACCACTTAAAGAGTTGTTGATTGGTTTAACAAGTCTCATATTTCTGTTTGTTCAGTATTCCAAAGTTGGCTTTGCGTCCTTTTTTGGCAGTATCATGATGATGATCATAATTAGGACCTACTACTCTGTTTAGTAAAGCATCCAATATAAGAAATATTGATTATGAAACGGGTCCGTTGTTTGTGTTGGGATTCTTCGACGCTTATTGCTTGATGCACGGATTCACGCACATTTTCGATATTGTAGCCGCCAAGTGTAATATTTTAAGTATTTGAGGTACTTTTGCTCGACTGCGTCATGCGCTTTGTTTTATTCTTATTGATTTGTAGCTCTACTAGTTTTGCTTCGCTGTCGAGTTTCAGGAAAAGTTCTTTGACGGTTGTCATCGACCATGACAAAATGTTGATGTCATCCGCATAGGCTACCACTTGGCTTGACTTGTATAATAACGTACCTCTTATATCGACAGGTAGCTGGTGACATATTCCAGAGCCAAACTGAATAGCAATGGGGCCAGCTCATCTCCTTGCTTCAGTCCGATATTTGTGTCAAAAGCGTCGGTGAGTTGGTTATTGATGTGGACTTGCGTGATTGTCATTTTGGTAAGACGGACTAATTTGTCTGGGATGGAAGAGCAAAGCATTATTTTTTAACTATACGTTACGATCAATACTGAATCAGCCAGAGGAACAGTATAAACTGAGCAATAAACCACATGGCGTAGTTGACCATTTAGTGTGACCGATTTCCCAATCAGGATGGAATGTGACAATGGATAATTGGTTCAAGATCTATCCTGCTTATTAATATTCGCTCACCCATTACAAGCTAACTGCTGGTGGTACGATGAAATACAACATAAAGTGTATACCAGAAAAGTTCAAAGCCAGAAACCGCAGAGAATATTCGTTCCTTTTTGGATTTCAACAAAATTTGACCTTAGTGCCTTATGTTGAAGCCACGAAAAAAGGTATTCATGTTTCCATCCCTCCATCACTAAATGAAAATTAATCTCGTTAGTGGCGCGAAGCAGAAACCTGATATTATAAGCTTCTACAATAGTGTTAGAATAGAATTTCTCTAATGAATAGAAAACACTATTGATCCACTACAACTAAACTCTTCAAGTAGAAAAGAAAATATAACAGTGGAAACAACAACCTCATACAAGTTTTCATAGAAAATATAGCAGTGGAAACAACAGCTTTGCCCAGCAGGATCGAATGGAGGAAACCAATTTGCTTTGTGCCTGGTTAGGTCTAGTTGGCCTAGACCCGTTTCTGCTGACTTCTTCCTGGTCAGCCTGTTGGCTTAGGAAGCATAGCACTTTTTTAGTTGGCCTTTAGGCCCAGAACACCAACTGCATATCTAGGTGCTCTGGTTGGCTATTTGCCTAGAGCCCTTAGATGCCGCTAGGACCAAATTTGGCAGAAGTGGTCCTCCGAGCCGGCCCCAAACCAATCAGCATCGCTGAATACCGAGCCCGGCAGAAGAAGCCGCTCGACACCAAGGTGGAAGAGGGCAAGCCACCGGCATTGCATGGTGGCTGGCGGTTGCAGTTACGATAGCGCACCTGAGAAGCAAAATGACTTGCCAATGTCGCATCAACTGCAGCGGAGCGCGAGAAGTTCCGGCGCCTTGTCAGCGAACTGTGGCAGGAGTACTGGCGTCAAAAGGAGCTCAGTGACAGACCGGAAATGTCAAGGCATCCTAACCACAATACGCCGAACAGGCGGCCCCCAACCAACGAGGCAACAATCCTAGGAAATCAGAACGTCAACAGACTCCTACAACCTCGAAGCCCAAATCGAAGATCTGCAGCAGATCGGGGTCAGTAGTTATTAAGCGTTGAAAGGAGAATTAAATTGAAATGTGGAGAAATAAATTGTCAACTTCATACAAATTACATTTAATTAAAAATGATTAAAGTAACAAATACCCAATCTTTAACTGAGGTTCAAAGAAGAGTCCGAGTAGGGCATAAATAAAGGAAAGTGTGTTGGAGTGAAGAAGAAGACCTTATGGCTCAAATTCTAGGGCCATAAGAGTAATAATATAACAATAGAGCGAAAAGTAGAGTAAGCAATGTCAATAAGCTTTTATGATCTTATGACGTATCACGAAACTCAAAGAGATGGCCGCTGAAATTACTTTTCTGGATAGTCAACACTGTTGGAATAAATGTTAAAATCATTAAAATATTCAACTGACCAGAAAACAAGAGTAACCAAAGACGTTTTATAAAAGTGTTCTTGCACTTATTGAACCACGTTTCCAATCAAGAAAAAACTGCCGCCTTTCTGTAGGCCTTCACAAGAGAATAGCCGATTGTATTGGTGAACAAGATGTCCCACCATTAAAAAAATCCACTAGTGGAATAAAGCGTAGATGCCACGTTTGCCTAGCTTAAAAAGATCGGAAAACTCAATATTTTTGTCAGACATGTCAGAATAACATTTGTCTTCACCATTCCATTTTTCAATGCGCCAAGTACTACCAAACCAAATCTCAAGAAAATATTGATGCAAATGATCCAGACTGATTATTTTATCTTTAAATATAAACCTTTGTATGTGTCATACTTTTTCTCAAGTTTGATAAAGATCTCTCTAATTTTGATAGAAATAACTTGTTATTTAATTTTTATGGTCTATTTTTTGTTGAAAAATGGATATCATGTTTGATTTAAATATATTTTATATGCATGAAGCTTATCAATTTCAATATTTTTTTTTATTATTATCTCTTGTTTACCTATTTAGCTTACTTATTAATGCAAAAGGATGTCTCTCATAATACATTTTAAAGAAAAACTAACAAGTTGAAAACCTGGGTCTGACAGACCCACAAGGCATACCGTGGAATTTTTGACGAGCCAGAGGTCTCAACGATTGTAAGACTGCAAAAGCTACAACGGGCTGGCCAAATGAATCGCATGGACGAACAACGGATACCCAAAAAGATAATCGTTGGGAGAACTGAAGGCTGAAGACATGTGGGGAAACCGAGGAAACACTGGTCTGACTCGGTCGATGAAGATCACTACTCGGATTTCAAAATTGGAGGACGTGGTCAATGAAGAGAGATATTTGGAGGCACTATTTGCAGGAAGCGAAGGTCTGAGAGGAGCTTAATGCTACGAAGAAAATGAAGCTACTCTAAAAGAGATATGTGTTCAAGATTCGCATGTTATAAGTGTATTTTTATGTATTTCTTTAATAATTCGGAACGTACACCAGAAATTGAAGTTAAGTGACGAAGGGCCAAACTTGATCCTATAGCAGTTGAAAACTTGAGCTTCTCCAGTAGCTCAAAAACTCAAAAGAAAATTGGGATCACATGAACTGAGAGACAGTACTGTCTTACAGACATTGGGAAAAGCATTTTTTTTAGGAAAACCCTCTTCCTCTATTCAAACTTTACATAAACTATGATTTATTCTTACTTCTACATAATTAAGCCTCAATCCCACCAGCAAAAATATTTAGAGTCAGCTTTACAGTCTTCCATAAAATAATAGTGACAATCACTGCAAATACCTTGATGACCTCATTTGGAAGGATGACTCATTGCTAACACACCTAGTTGCCAAAAAGTTTGAGAACCTTCACACCCCCAATTCCATTCAATTCTCCCGAGACACACATAGTTGATAGTCAAAAGGGCTATGAGTCCTTCGACCCCCCGCAGGCCAGCTCCAACCATCAAGTAGGACACTGTAGCCACTCTGTCTCTACTGAATCCGTAAAATGTTACATCAGGAAACAAAGATATCCGCATGCGTCATACCCGCGATATTGATTAGAGTACGATGCGGTGAAATCAGTTCAACTTTCCAAATTTTCATCCCTCTCGCGTGGAAAACAGGATGTGCAAATATCTGACATGCGTCTTAAGTCCGGTACAGTTCTCCTGCAGAAATCCAATCCTGATGTCTTGTCCTAGTCTAGATGTCGTCGTTTCCTTTGTATTGAAAATTCCGATGGATATGCTGGCAAGAGGCGAGCGGATACACTGGGGTTGTTACACAACGCTTTTCACCGTATGCTGTGAGGTTCACAAGCCGAGACGCAAACCAACGATGTCCTTCAACCAATACATTATTCTCTCCCAAATGTAGGGTACTCATAAGCGAGATGCATTTTGGCTATGTGTGTGGAGCAATGGTAGAGTAATAATGTGATAAAATCCTTCTAACAACCACACAGAAAGATTGGCTGAAATTACGTCTCTTTGGTTGGCGCTCCTGTCGGACGAACATTGAAAATCCTTCGCAGGAAGGATTTTAAATCGGCGCTCGCCACGTGATGGATGCCCCAGCGCAATGTTACGTCATACCTCAGCTGTTACACAAAAAATTAAAGCCCCAAGCCCGGATGTAATTCTCCTTGCTTCATACTCCGGTCACTGCTCCATATCCTTGCACGTTAACTCGCCACTAGCAATTGCAGCTCACTAAGAGTATGAAGGCAAAGTTGGTTCAAATGGGCCCAATTCGAGTAGTGAATCGAGAGAAAAGATACAAAAATGATATGTGTCAGGTTGGCTCCAATTTGGTCCGGACAAATTGCATTGCGAAGGGAATCCTTCCTTGGGCAACAATTCAACAAAAATTCGATTTGGAAATTTTCAGTATTATGTAAAATCACTTTAGCAACAACCCACACCACCCACCACTCCCCACCAGCTCAGCAGGAAGTGTTATGCGATTTGCAGTGCAGGACTATTGTCCGCGAAGGGTCTTTTGAGATCTGGGTTCGGTTGGCTGGAATTTTTTTCTTGTGTTGCATTTCTGGAGCAGGTCTAGATTTTATTGTCTAACAAGATATCAGGAATAGATTGAATAGCAGCAGTAGCAGCCGTCACGGCGGAGTTGGAAGCTAGGGAGAGAGAAAAAAATTGGTGCCAATTGGCTTGTACTACTTCGAAGGAAATGTCTGGAGTTTTCTTGAACAGGAAATTAAGTTTATGCAGGTTGAGCTATTGATGATCGAAATTGGGTGGAAAGGTGGATACAAGGATTTTTTATTCAATTGTCGAGATTGTAAAAATACAGTTATTGTGAAAAGAATCTGGCAATCGTTGAGCAAGTCCTTATAATGCTTAAACTGGCTAATGAATTTGCTGCAGTCTGAGGACTTTGACACCATTAAAAAGATGAATATCTGTGATCAACTTTTTATGGGACAATTTTTTTGAAAAAGTTGGATAAGATACTTAGAGCCGTTATCATCACGAATAATGACAAAATTCCTAACGTTGAAAATTTCTAATTATAATTATCACCTTCTGTTTATTATAAAGCATATTTTCACAAAGACTTACTAGTTTCGCATCCTGTCTGTCCGTGCGTCACAAGTTTTCTCAGAAACTATAGAAGTTAGAAAGCACAAGCTTTGTGGAAAGGTCAGAAGTGGTGTTTGGGTCTCAAACAACGTCTTTTGAATATCAAAATTTGGCTCCTATAATTCTATAAAATGACCTCGAAAAGCTAATTTATGCTTATTATGCATTTCAATTACCCGCCATTTTATTTTCTGTGTTCATTGTTTGTGTAATCATGATAACATTTCAATGTGTTGTAGTTTTTCATTGGATGTTATAAGTCCGTTAAGGACAGCAGCGGTGGCCTGCTGCCTCAGCGAGCGAAAAGTTGGTGCTCAGCTGGAAATGGCCTTGCCTGGCGACGCCTAAGCGTGCTGGTAGCTAGCGTTGTCACGAAATACTCATGGCCCACAAAAAGAGTGAAAGCCGAAAACCTCTTCCAAGGAAACCGGTCCCATAGAACGATTGCTGTCCAGCGATTTCAAGAAGAATGGCTAATACACAAAGCGGGAGACGTTTAAGAAGAATAAAATCAGCATGCGACTCGTCAAAAATTAGCAATGGTGTAAAGAATGGGGTCCTTGAAAAGCTCGTAGACCGTATAGAGTATTACCGAAGTAGCTGGTTAAAGGCCGAAAAGGCTCAGAAGGCCAAAAAAGCCCAGAAGGCTAAATAAGCGCTGATGGCTAAGCCTAAGGGGCACGCGCAGATAGCTCCACCATCAAGCATCAATAAAAGAATGGCGTCTAGCCCAATCGAAGCAGAAAGAGGCACTTGATGGGCGTGGAACACCAGATCAAAGATTCCAGACAGTTCTGACAACCGAAGTAAACCGCAAAAACTCCTTCAAAAATGCCAGAAAATAAAGTTCACATGGGCGCTCAGTGAAAATAGAGACCTAGGTCAACACAAGGGACTCCGGCAGCATGCTGCTCATAAAACCCCAAACTGGCCTGATCCTATGCAGAAAAGTTGCGGGATATCAGGAGAAATGTAAAGCCCGACGACACCAACATTGCTATTAAAATAGTACGACCAACCCGATCAGGCCACAAACTAGTCGAACTCAGAATAAAGACCGATAATATAGAAGCACTCTGCGACGCAGTAAAGAAAATCCTCGGCAAAAGCGCAATTGTAGCCTCGCTTGAGCCGATGGCAACGGTCGAAATAAGAGACATTGACTGCGTCACGGACCTGCCTGAGGTAGCAGAGGCCATCGAAAGGGAGTTCCCTAGCGTGGACAAGATTAACGCAAAGCTAACAATAGAAAAACATAGGGAACAACGCATGGCCGCCAATGACTTAACCGAAAAGGACACGAAACTGCTTCTGAATAAGAACAAAGTAAGATGGGGTGAGTTATCTGCAGGATACGGCTAAGAGCAAGGCCTCTTCAATGCTTCAAATGTCTTGACTATGGTCACACGGCACAAGTATGCCAAGGACCCAATAGGAGTTCCTTATGTTACAAATACGGTGAAATGGGATATAAAAGGAAAAAGTGTACGAAGGTGGCTCACTGTATCCTTTGCTTGGATGCCAATGCAAGACCAGATCTTGGGCACTTATTGGGATCAGGATAATGTCGGGTTTTCCAGGGAAAATCAGAGCTTCGAAGACCTGTATCCGACAGATAAGCCTGCACCTCAGTTCAACCGCCCGAAACCTGCTTGAACTGTTTACGAGAAACATGAAAACCGACTTTTTGCTGCTGAGTGAGCAACACGACGATAAAAATTCTGCGTCATGGTACCCTGAAGAACCTGGTACTGCCACTGTCTAGGTTCAGAGCAGTGATTTTCAGGTGGAATGCTGGGAACGAGGAGATGCTGTCTTGTGGTTTTAAAGCTCAGCGGTCACCTTCTACAGTATGTGCCTAACGCCGAACGCGCCGATATAAACTTTCCAAGTCAAACTTAATGCTTTGGAGGACGCTGTTTCGAACGCAGATAGCATCGTGCTTGTTGTAGGAGACTTCAATGCCGATGCAATCGAATGGGGCATTCCTTTAGCAGATCCGTGGGGAAAACGAATCCTAGAAATGGCGGCCAGGACGGCGCTTGTCGTGCTAAACATCGGAAGTATGCGACATTCGCCTCGGAGTCCTTAGTACACATTCTGCTTGAGATCCATGATGTTGTCTGACGACGTACGTGCTTTCGGCTTTCTACAATTGGGTGGAACATCGGTAGGATAGACGTCGAGAGGTTTGTCGAAGTGCTCATGGCAGGTGCTCCGCTGCAGGCTGATTCGCAGGGGACAAAAAAACTAGCAGCTCAAGATGTGATGAACTCAATTATGAGCATTATCATGACTGGTTGCAGCGCTTGTTTGTTCCGCATAAAGCCCCGGCATGGCAAGTCCCCAGTGTACTGGTGGTCGACTCAAATCGCTGCAAAGCGAAGGGAGTGCCACAAGCTTTGGCGTGACACTCACCGGGCACGGAACTGTGACCAGGCAGCATATAACTCGGCCAGAAAATGCCTTGACAAACTGTTTAACAACAGCAAAACCTAGTGGACAATTTGAACAAGAGTCCGTGGGGCCTTAGCTATAAGCTAGTTATGCGGAAGCTTGGGGCCCTACGGACAGTTAGCATACATGAAGCGGAAAAGATGGAGGAGATAGGTGGGGTACTCTTCCGATCTTTGTTGAACTGCCCACTGTGAAACAGCAATCGAGTGCCCACTCTTCACACAGCCAGAACTTGAAGAGGTAGTCCTATCATTGAAAGCAAGGAAGGCTACAGGCCTAGATGGTGTTCCAGCCGAAGTGCTGCAATTTGTCTATCACCATTATCCTGACTTGCTGCTCAGCACGTTCAACGCTTGCCTACGGCACGGAGTTTTTCCGGTACCATGGAAGGTGGTAAAGATCGTGCTGATCAGCAAGGGAAGGAAAATTCCGGGTCGCCGCCTGCATACCATTCATTATGCGTACTAGACACGGTTGGGAAAATGCTAGAGAAGCTCAACAAGGGAAGACTCACTGACGGGGACCTATGTCCTTGGCAGTATGGCTTTAGAGCAGGACGCTCCACCATTGATGTGACTCCAGAGGTAGTGAGCGCGATTCAAAAGGCAGAGGCATATGTCCGCATCAAGCGACGAATCGGCATTGGACGTTAGGAGTGCCTTCAACTCCGCTAGGTGAGCCGATATTCTGGATACGCTGGAAAATCCTTTTCAAGTTCCAGAATATCTAATGTGGCTTTTGAGGGAATACCTGAAGGATTGAAGCCTGCTTTAAGAAGCGACACAGGGCCAACAAAGGACGGGAGTTACATCGGGTGTTGCCTAGGGATTTATTCTTGGTTCAGACCTGCGGAACGTGTCTTTCGATGGACTACTAAGACTGGAGATACCAGATGAGTCGCACTCAATCAGCTGTGCAGATAATGTTGCGGCTCTGATCACTGTACGCACCATTGAACAAGCTTTGGAGAAAACCAAAGAAGTCATCTTGACAAAAAAGAGAATCCCTAGAGTAAGGACGATCAATATTGGAGACATACTAATCGAATCGCAGCTAAAGGTGAAGCACCTGGGGTTGCTGATCAACTCGAAGATGCGTTTTTTGGAGCAAATCAGGGCAACAGCTGAGAGAACCGCTTTGGGCGTGCCGGCTCGGAGTCGACATATGGCCATCGTAGAGAGCCCCAAACCGTCAACAAGACGCCTCTTGATGAGTGCCGTGGGGTCAGTGCTACGGGGTAGAAATATGGGGTTACGCTATCAGTAGCAAGGTGTATAGAAAAAGCTTGACACTGGTAAGCGCTTGGCACAGTGCTCTTCTTCATATGCGAGGTTGCATCTTTTTATTTGACAGTCTCTGATACGGTGGTGAGAGTTATTGCTAGCATAATACCTGTTGCCCTGCTTGCTGGACAGCGCCACGCTATTTACCTGCGTCGAAGTGAGAATGTAAGGGGTACGGCAAGGAGAGACAGCGCTCACTCAACGATTGACAGCTGTCTTGGCTGAATTGAATTGTGCGGCTTATTTCGGATTGGAGACAGTGGCTAAATCGAGGGCAAAGGAAACTGATTTCTACTTGAACCAGTTTTTGAGCGAGCATGAGTGCTTTCAGTCTTATCTGTACACGATTGGCAATTCACGGTCCCCTGACTGTAAATTTTGCTCAAGAGAGGAAGACGATACCTGTCACACATTTTTGCGTGCCTAAAATGGAATAGACTGCGACGGGACCTCAACAGAGAGATAAAAGAGCTCACGCCGGATAGTATAGTCGCGGTGATGCTTGAATTGGTTGACAAATGGAACCATGTGGCACATTATGTTCGGGTAGTCCTAAAAAACAAAAGGGGGCTCACAGCAGCTGGAGACGTCAGGGCTGGAGGATCGCTTGTCTGGAAATTCCTCTTTTTCCCTTCCCTTCTGCTGAAACAGGGGTCAGCCTACTTGAAGGTGCCTCATGGCGTAGCATAACGAGACCTGGCCCGAGGTGATATGTCAAACAGTTCCAGGCTAGGTTCTCAGGTTGACAGGGAAGGTTTTTGGTGGGTAGCCCAGTCACTGGAGAGCATGGAAGCCCTGCATTTAGTGCGTAAATGGCATTCACCGCCGAGCTAAAAATTAAAAATGTTTCCAAACTTGCGTTATGTTTTTATAAAACTTATAACGATTGAATCAATAAAGCGCATTTGAATTTGAATTTGGCACAGCTTACTCAGCATAAGTTGCAAGGCACCGCTGATATATTTGGGCTGGCCTCGTGACATCTCCATATTACAAAGATAATTACGGGGTTATTAGGGTGACTACACATTCAAGTAGAGATAGTGACTCTGAGTTGGGTTCTAAATACACTGAACAACAAATTTCCATACAATCAAAACGATAAAATCGATGGACTGCGACACTCTAGCATGATTACTGCAATAGCTGTTGATGTTCCAATCGAAAACTTTGCAATGGCAAAGGAGCTAATGGTGGATCTTTCAATAAGATTCTCTTGTTTGCTGGAACCTTTGTTTCATAATTTTCTTACATTGTTCCATTTCTCAAGAGAAATTTAACATATTGCGCAAGATACTTTATATATATATGTATATATATATATATATATATATATATATATATATATATATATATATATATATATATATATATATGTATATATATATATATATATATATATATATATATATAAATATATATATATATATATATATATATATATATATATATATATATATATATATATATATATATCTATATCTATATATATATATATATATATATATATATATATATATATATATATATATATATATTTATATATATATATATATATATATATTTTTATATATATATATATATATATATATATATATATATATATATATATATATATATATATATATATATATATATATATATATATGTATATATATATATATTCCAGGTAGTTCTCGTCAGAACGTTGGATGGATTGAATGACTAGAGACCCTATATAAAGCCGAGCTGAATGAACGGGGCAATAGTAAAAGCTGCGATAGGGTAGAGCGCGTATTATAGGCGATATTGATTGATAGTGAAGTGATTTTCGTGATACAGAAAGTTGGAATATAAGTTGATAGACACTGAAAATTAAATTAAAATGCGATTTGTAAAATAGTGAAGTTAATTAATTCTTAGTAAATAGACTCTTTTAACATAATTTAAAAGACAGTGCGTTTTCACTTTCCCGGAACATTAAAATTATCGAGCGCAGACCGTAACACACGAGAATGAAAATTTTGAAAGTGAAAACTTATGAACATTTTTTTTAAATGCACAATAGTGAAACGTAACGTGGAAACTGGTGGAAAATAATAAGCCGGAATATTGAAAATACCACGAAATTGACATTTAAAAATTAATTAATTTACGATGTCGGAGCTTAAGGGAGAAGCAGAAACACCAAAATTAAAGGAATTTTGATGCTGATGCAGCAAGAGCAGCGACCCATCCAGTTTAGTGAAGCTAAATTATCAATCATCAAAGCTAGACCAGAAGCTGGACCACCAAACATTCGAAATCAAGGCAGGCATCACACAGAAGCTGGAGGAGCAATAAACAATCAGGCAATCGAAATCAGGGCAGATTCGTATAAACAGTCAACTGATTTGAAAGCAGATTTGCAAAAACAGTCAACCGGAAATAAAAACGGAGCTCTGTAGTCTGAACAAACAAATTAAATGCGTCGAGGAAATGGTTTACCAGTTCGGAGAGAAAATCAACCATGAGATAGAAAATATGGAAAAGGAATTGGAAGCAACGAAGGCAGTAGTAACCACCTCACCAGCCCCGGTTATAACCGCAGCGCAAAGCACATCCAGAAATGTGCAAGCACCAATATTCGACGGGCAAATGGTCTGGAGTATTTACAAAACCCAGCTGGAAGTCGCCGCTAGGACAAATCACTGGAATGAGCAGGTACGAGCAACTGCATTAATTCTTGCTCTAAGAGGTCCAGCTTACGAGCTTTTGCAGACTATCTCCATTGAGTTGCACTCAAACTCGGCTGCTATAATGAATGCGCTTGACATGCGTTATGGCAACAACAATCATCTGAACAAGATTTATTGGTCACAGCTACGGCATCGGAAGCAGAAGTCTGGTGAAACCATCCAGCAGCTAGCCCAAGACATTGAGCGACTAGAACTTTTGGCTTACCCAGCTTACAACCCAGAACAACGAGATGACGCAGCAACAGAAGCATTCATCAGCGCACCAAAGGACCCGGAATTGCAACAAGCCGTGCGTTTAGCTCAAAAGCAAACGGTTAAGGACGCATTGGCTTATAGTCTGAACTTTGAGGTTGCAAAAAATGTGACTCGTACCACTGCCCGGGTTCGCGAGGTAGTGACAGACAAGTGCAGGTGTGAGCGCGTGGAAATTGAGCGAGAGCCGCAGGTAAATGGTGCGCCTAGATGCTAGAATTGCATCTGCAAAGAGACTGCATGAAGCAAAGAAAACCGAGCTATTGTCCAGGTTGGAGGAGATCCGTATCGAGTCAAGAACCGAGAATGAAAGCCTTTCAAACTGAGGGGGCAAACTTCGTGGGACAGAGGTTGGTGGGAGGATCGACGTCCCCAGCACCACTATCACCGTGTCAAGACTACATCAGGGAGAAGCAGACTTATGCCTTCCGGGTCAAGTTGACGGATAGCATTGCACCATAGCAATCGGCACTGGTGCAGCCCGATCGATTCAGACCTAGTGAGACAACAATTACTTCACAAGGGCAGAATTTTCTCACTACGGACAGCCACCGGAGAAACTGCAACTGTCCATGGAAAGGTCAACCTTCAGATACAGTTGGGAGACCTTGCGTTCCGACATAATTTTCTGGTTGCGAACATTATGGATGACTGCATCGGCGGAATGGATTTTCTGCGACCACATGGAATCACGTTCGATTTGGGCAAACAGGTATTGAAATGGCGAAATGTTGAAGTATTGATGGAGGATTCATGCGTCCAAACTCCCAAGATGAATGTGGTAGTATGTGCTGACACTGATACACCAAAATCTCCCGAGAGCGAACTTGATGGTGATTCTGGAGACCGCCGATCTTATCTGATAGAGCTAACGAAGACGTCCGCATTGCGCAGTTTGATTGTAGGACGAACCCTTGTAAGATCTATAAGGAACGAATACTCAACCACAAGCATCAAAGCGGGAGAAGTCATCAGCAGCTGCCAGCTTGTTTCCACCATCACCTCTTTGGAAGCTACTCACGACCATCATTCGAAAAGGAGGCAAGACACTGACAAAGCCCTGGAACTCACGTCTAGCATATTGATGGTAGTACTCGGTTTTGTATCGACTATAGGCAGCTTAACGGCGTCACTAAGAAAGATAGTTACCCGCTCCCACGCATCGATGACATCATGGATACTTTAGCCGACGCAAAATGGTTTTCTACATTCGATCTCAAGAGTGGCTACTGGCAGGTAGAAATCGTCAAGAAAGACCAAAAGAAGATCGCATTTTCAGTTGGAACCGGATTGTGGCAATTTGTGGTGATGCCATTTGGGCTTTGCGATGCTCCAGCCACTTTCAAACGCGTGATGGAATACGTGCTACGTGGCCTAACCTGGAAAAACTGCTTGGTGTACCTAGATGACATCATTGTTATCGGGAGAACGTTCGAAGAGCATGTGCGGTACTTAGAAGAGGTTTTCTCCCGATTGCGTCTGGCGAATTTGAAACTTAGTCCCGACAAATGTACCCTTTTTGCAGCTGAAGTAAAATACCTGGGACACGTCGTATCAGCAGAAGGGGTCAAAACAGACCCTGAGAAAATTGAAGCCGTGAAAAGCTGGCCAACACCAAACAACAAGCACCAACTACGAAGTTTTCTGGGTCTGGCAACCTACTATCATCGATTCGTCTCCATCAGCTAACCGAGAAAAATCGTCCGTATGTCTGGAATGAACAATGCCAGGTTGCCTTTGAGACCTTTTAGTAGAAGCTGTGTGCATTACCCGTGCTGGCATAACCGAAACCCGGAAAAATGTTTGTAGTTGACACCGATCTTCCATCAGATCGATGGCAAAGAAAGAGTCCTTCCGTATTACAGTCGAGTTCTCTCAAAAAGTGAGAGGAACTACTGGGTAACCAGGAAGGAGCTATTGGCTATAACAGAGGCCACCAAGCAGTTCCACAAGTACCTATACGGCCAGAAATTTGTTCTTCGAACGGACCATGCATCGCTGAGATGGCTGCTAAACTTCAAAAACCCCGAGGGACAAGTTGCGAGATGGATCGCAAGATTGCAGTCATACGACTACGAAATTGCTCATCGGAAGGGCGGAATTCATGGAAATGCCGACGCCCTATCTCGTCGTCCATGTCCAGCTAACTGCAAGTATTGCCGACGGATTAAGGAAAAGGAGCCGACTGTTGATCTGCGAGTTATAACGGCCGTATTCGATGAAGGTTGGTCATTGGAGGAGGTTCGAAACGCCCAGTTAGCCGATGAAGATATCGGACCATTGTTCGTATGGAAGGAGACAACTGGGCGACCTGAGTGGAAGGACGTTTCGATGCATGGAGTAACTCTATTGGGCACAACTCCCTTCAGGTGGAGGGTGGCGTACTCAAGAGGAAATGGGAAACGGTGGATGGTAGGCCCTATAGGATGCAAAATATTCTTCCCAAAAGCCGAACCCACGATGTGGTTAACGAAATGCATGAAGGATCCTAAGGAGGCCACCTTGGTGTTAACAAGACCTTACCGAAATTGCAGGAAAGGTTCTACTGGCTCCACGCTCGAGAAGACGTAGAGGACTGGTGTCCTAGATGCACAATTTGCGCCTCCGTCAAAGGTCCGACTGAGAGGATAAATGCAAACTATAATATAGACACAACGCAATGAAAGCTCACTGTAGCAATGAAAGCTCACTGTAGTAAATTGACGTGAAAAGGGTGAAACGATCCATTTAAAGTTTAGCTAAGACAAGTAGGGGTACCTGCTGCTGACATCGCAGGACTCTTTCCTGAATCCGAATGGGGAAATCGATACACGCTGGTTGTGGCCGATTATTTCAGCAAGTGGCCTGAGGGCTACCCCATTCCCAACCAGGAAGCAACTACTGTAGCCGAACAGCTAGTGTTGAACTGGGTCAGTAGGTACGGCGTGCCTTGCGAACTACACTCGGATCAAGGCCGAAACTTTGAGTCACTAGCTTTTGGCGAAATGTGCGAGCTGCTGGGAATACGGAAAACGAAGACAACACCGTTGCATCCCTAATCCGATAAAGTGGTCGAACGTTTCAACGGCACTCTCAATAAACACCTGGCCAAGATGGTGGACGAGAACCAAAGGGACTGGAAATGACATATCCCACTATTTTTGATGGCGTACGCAGCTGCCGAACATGCATCGACGGGCCAAGCCCCAGCCAAAGTCCTTTTTGGAAAGACTATTCGTCTGCCAGCTGATATAAAGTTCGGAACACCCCCTGAGAAACTCCAAATAATCTCGGAGTACGCAAGTGAGCTAAGGCAACAATTGAACCAGATACATCGGACAGTGCGAAAACACCTCGAATCGGCTACTGACCGTATGAAGACCAGGAATGATCCAAAGACAAATTCTACTGGCTTCCAGCAAGATGACTTGGTGTGGCTATATAACCCGCACCGCGAAAGGGTAGGTCTCCAAAGTTCCAACATAATTGGGAGGGACCATACCGAGTTACAAAGCGACGTCGTATACCGCATACAGGAACACCGTAAGCCAAGAGACAAAATGAAAATCGTGCACCTGGACCGTCTTGCCCCATATTACATTCAGGGAGAATTGACTACAACTGGCGACATATCTTTTCGGGGCGAAAAGAACTGAGGTGGGGGCAGTGTTACATGTACAAATAATTCTGCGAGCTACTGTCGCAATTGTTTTCACAACCATTAAGAACCTCATGATGAACAAAATGAATGTACTCGAAACCACAAGAGCCCACCAAGCATGATCAACATCTGAAAGTGACGTCACTGCTCGAATATTCCAGGTAGTTCGCCAATGTACAAGAAATGGATTGAATGACTAGAGATCCTATATAAAGGCGAGCTGAATGAATGGGGGACTATTACAACCGCGATAGTAAAAACCACGATAGTAAAACTGCGATAGTGTGGAGTGCGATTTAAAAAGCGATATTGATTGATTGATAGTGGACTGATTTTCGTGATACAGTTGTTATACAAATTGATAGATTTGTGAAAAGAAAAATTGTAAAATAGTGAAAAATTATTTTACAATACCCTACTAAAATCGCGTCCTGTCTGTCCGTCTGTCCGTCCGTGTGTCACACCACTTTTTCTCGCAAACTACATAAGCTAGAAACAGAAGATTTTGTAAGTAGGTGCGAAGTGACGCCATCTTCAAAGTTTCACCACGAATAAAATGTATAAGGTCTTTCAGGGGGGTCTCCCCATATAGGGGAGTTACTATGGAACAATATGCGCTGTATTACTATGGAAACATACGAGTATGGCTATGGAACAATATGCGCTTTTTACCGACTTAGGCACTACAGCTTTGCTAGGATTTGCATGAAAATTGCAGGAATGATAGGTATCATGAATATCTTTGAGAATTGGCTCAGCTAGTGGTATTAGTAATCGTCAAGCAAAAAAAAGTCTGTTTTAAATGAGAAGATTGAATAATTTTGAGTTATTTTATCCCAACTTCAACGTTTAAGGTGCATACTTTGAGCACTTGATTCAATTTAACGAATGACTGAAGATGAGTACCTATGATTAATACTCATACGTGAAACAAGTAGAAGAGGCAGGAGAGAGCTCCTAGCAATAGGGCTTGGTAACCATTCTAGGATTCAAAAAAATAGGCCATAAATCGATGATTACAGTACAGGGGAGTGGCCGCTGAAAAGAAAATTCATCAAAGGTAGCCGATATGAATATCAAATGAAAGTTCTTTATAAGAGCTTTTCAAAACAGTACTTAAACTGACAATTTTTCCTTGGCAAGGGCAACAAATACATTAGAAGTCGAAATTCGATCAACTTTGTTAATAATAGTACATTTTATAAATTTTGCTTTGCCTATAAATTGATGTGTTACCATGACTAATCAAGCGACGGGGTCAAAACACTTGAAACAAAATGGTGGCGAGTTTAAAATCATAATAACCATAATAATTTTTCGAACTCAATTTATGGAATCTGTATATACGTCAAGTTTTGATATGCAGAATATATTGTTTGATTTACTAATTGTTTTACAATACCCTTCTGGCGGGAGCACTTTCCTGCTACTTCAACTTGTTTAGTAAATAAACTCTTTTAACTTAATTTAAAAGACAGTGCGTTTTCACTTTCCCGGAACATTAAAATTATCGGCCGTGAACCATAACATGCGACTATATATATATATATATATATATATATATATATATATATATATATATATATATATATATATATATATATATATATATATATATATATCATCATTTTTTCATCGGTATATGATGTGTGACAATTAAGCAATGAGACTGATTTAGTCAATAATTTTGTTTATTTGATATCTGCAGGCCAATCTCATTTTTCTTTAAAAGCCGTCGGGCCTTGCGTAGTTGTGTGAGCAGACGCGTTCCGACTACTTTGAGTCATCTTCAGTGTCTAAAGGATGTGTTCAAGGGAACGACTTTATATAGTCGTAGGATGGGCTAAGCGGATGGGTAATGAGCGAATGGGTAATTAGCGGATGGATAATGAGGTCAGGAAGTAAATTACTCAAGTGCTAGATAATACCAGATGAAGGGATATTAGGTTTTTGTTTTTTTGCATGTTGGCTGTCCGTTTGTTCTGTTTCATCTCGTTTCCGTTTTCGTCTAAGAGTGTGGTCTAGGACTGGGAAAATTGCGTCGGAATTGGTAACAAGTTGTTCGTTGATAATGTCACCGTCTGTCTTTCTATGATTATAAATTTCAAGCCTTTCTAGGATGTCAAGTCTTGGTCCTTTGCTTTGTTTGTGTAGCAATTTCATAGAGTTTGTCATAGCGTCAGGCTCATGTGCGTAGTTTTGTAGGTGCGTCGCATAATTGGATTCTGCCTTGTTGTGTGAAAAATATCGTAAGTGCTCTTTGTATCTTGTCGTTAGTTTTCGTGTTATCCTTCCTATATATACAATGTCGCAGCCCTTCCAATACTAAGCAACGCTACATAAGCCCGAACCCATGCATACCACCCCTTAGAGCGCAACCTAAGCTCCACAGACCCAATATTCCTATCCGTTCTATCGTCAACTACCCCCAGCTCCTGCATACCAATTAGCACGGTACTTAGCAACGAAAATGGCTGCTGTCATGCACCTTGACGACAAATACGCATTAAAGAACAGACGCGAGCTAGGAAATTCTACCATTTCTTTAAAATTGACTGAAACTTGTCGATTTTTATTATAAGACATCACCAACCTCTATCCCTGTCGATGAAACACTGGCCATACTAAAAGAAAAACTTTCATTCAAGAACAGCCAACGATTCACAGATCAACTGCTCAATTTCATAAAGACCACAATCAAACAGAACTATTTTAAGTTCAATAGCAACACATACATTGCCAAGGATGGTCTGGGTATGGGACACCTAATGTCCTTAATAATGTCAGAAATATTCTTACAAGCTTTGGAAGAAATCTTTATCCCCAAAGTTGTCAAAAGATTCAATGTAAAATTTTACAGACGATATGTGGATGACTGTTTCATCGTTATTGACTCACAAGAAAATAAACAAGACGAACTACTTACCTATATGAATGAAATTCACCCGAATATAAATTTCACTATGGAATAAGAAACAAACGGACAACTCAACTATATGGACCTAACTGTGACACGTGAACAAACACGATTGGACTACAAAATATACAGAAAACCAACCACAACTGATCAGACCATACATGGAACACCTAACCAGCCCTCAAAACATAAACTAGCAGCGTACAGATCAATGGTGCAGAGGCTTGACTCCATCCCCATAACTCCTACTAACTACTCCAACGAACTAAACAACATTTACAGAATAGCTAATGATAACGGATGCAAATAATGCGACATTGACAAACTTGTCACACAGTACGAACAAAAACAGGAACGCCAACCGACTGAAACTCATAAGAACGACCAACAGTGGGTTTCGTTAACATACGTAGGCAAAGAGACATACAAACTATCAAACTGCCTTAGGAAATACAAATTGCAAACTGCATTCAAAACGAACAACAAAATCGGAAACAAACTGACACCAAAACTGAATGACACATCAATATACAAAAACAGCGGCATATACAAACTGATATGCAAGGACTGCGACATGGTATATATAGCAAGGACAACACGAAAACTAACGACAAGATACAAAGAGCACTTACGATCTTTCTTACACAACAAGGCAGACTCCAATTATGCGACGCACCTACAAAACTACGCACATGAGCCTGACACTATGACAAACTCTATGAAATCGCTACACAAACAAAGCAAAGGACCAAGACTTGACATCCTAGAAAGGCTTGAAATTTATAATCATAGAAAGACAGACGGTGACATTATCAACGAACAACTTGTTACCAATTCCGACGCAATTTCTTCAGTCCTAAACCACACTCTTAGACGACTCTTAGACGAAAACGGAAACGAGATGAAACAGAACAAACGGACAGCCAACATGCAAAAAAACAAATACCTAATATCCCTTCATCTGGTATTATTTAGCACTTGAGTAATTTACTTCCTGACCTCATTACCCATCCGCTAATTACCCATTCGCTCATTACCCATCCTACGACTATATAAAGTCGTTCCCTTGAACACATCCTTTAGACACTGAAGATGACTCAAAGTAGTCGAAACGCGTCTGCTCACACAACTAAGCAAGGCCCGACGGCCTTTAAAGCAAAAGAGACTGATTTAATTGCCGCACTTGTGGTAAATTGTGACCTTGAAATTTCCTTCCCCTTCTCGGCATCCTTCCCCTCTCCATTGATATATTTACTATAGCTCTAGCTTGTTTAGTTCGCTCGCTGTGTCGTGTTGAGTAGACGTGTGTTGGTGGTGCTCGTCACAAAAATGGAGAAACGAAATCAAAAGCAACGCGCCGCGATAAAATTTTGCGCCAGATTGGGCGAAACAGCTTCCGAAACTTACGCTAAAATTTTAAAAGTGCATGGCGATAGTGCGCTTAGTCGTGCCTAGGTGTTACAATGGCATAAAGAGTTTAAGACGCGGCGTGAAAGCGGGGAAGACGAGGCGCGGAGCGGTAGATCAGTCGCGGTGCGGACTGACGCGGCAATTAAATCAGTCTCATTACTGGATTGTCAAACCTCGTATACCGATGGATAATAGATGCACCCCTGCTGTCAGCTTCTATTGTGCCTTCTGATGGTGTCCTCGGTCTTTCCGCTAGACATCTTCCCTGGGCTCTACCCTTGAATATTCTTTTGAGTAGCCGAGTTTCTTCCATTAATTCTAAATGGCCCGCCAATTGCAATTCGCGTAATTTAACTCGAGCAGACATGGGTGGTTCGTCAAATAATTCATAAAACTCATCGTTGTAACGTAATTTCCACACTGTTCCTTATTTTACTGGGCCGTAGATTTTCCAGAGCACTATGGGCTCAAATATATCGACTGCCTTTTCGGCAGGGGTTATGTTTCACCTCCATATAATAGCAAAGGTTTGACTAAAGATATATAAAAACGAAGCTTATTTTGCCTGTGCACAACTCAGAACCTTAGAATTGGAAGTTCGGAGTAATACGCTTTATTTGAGATGTTAAGTGGTGTCCAATTTCGTCCTTTTCGGCGCCTCTTTTATTCAAGTTGGCTCCAAGATAAATGAAATGATCAACACGTTCAAGGTTATAACCGCCTACTGTCATCTTTTGTCGGACAGGAGTGTTCTTTCTGGTTTGAGTAACAAATTTAGTTTTAGTATCTTTAACTCGTACGCCAATTCAATTCGGCCCAGAAATGCTCCTTTGGCATCTGAGATTGATCGTGCCGTAGTATTGACGTCATCAGGATATGCTACGAATTGTGTGGACTTAATGTCTTCCTGATTATGTGTTCCAGCACAATATTAAAGAGCATTGAGGCAAGACTATACCCTTGTTTTAAGCCTGATTCCATTTTGAAGCTGCCCGTTAGTTCGCCGTTTACCTTGACCGAGGACCCTGTGTCTGGCATCGTGACTTTGACCATGTGGGCTAGATTTGTTGGGACGCCAAAGTCAAACGTTATTTATTACAGGGCTTTCGGTCGATACTGTCATATGCTTGCTTGAAGTCTACAAAAAATTGGTGCACATAGACGTTATTTATATTCCAATCAATTTTTGAGTATCTGCTTAACTGAGAATATTTGATCTCTTGTAGACCGCTCACTTCGAAAGCCTCCCTGATACTCTCCTATAATACTTTCATGGTACGGCTTTAATTTTCTTTCTATGATTTTGGAGAGCACTTTATAAGACGTACAAAGTAAAGCGATGCATCTGTAATTTTCACAACGTCAATTTGTCTTCCGTTTTGTGTATAGGGTAAATTATGCTTTTTCGGCAGTCCTGTGGTAACTGCTCTTCTGACCATATTCTGCATATTAGTCGATGCAGAGGTTTACTTAGACGGGGGACGGAAAAAAATTTGGTCAATTCCACGAAGAACCTTAACCCCTAACTGGTGAGCGTGTTTAAATTTCTTGAATCCGGTAACAACGAATACCCAAAAAGGTATTCAATGGGAGAACTAAAGGGTGGAAACCAGTGAGAAAACAAAGGAAGCGCTGATCTGAGTTGGTCGGCGAAGATAGATCATCGCCGCTTGGATTTTGACATTGAGGGATGCGGACGATGGGCCGAGACAGTTGGAGTCGCTTTTTGCAAGATGTGCAGTTATATTTGATAAAATATTTCTTGTATTATTTTTAAATCGATAGAACTTTATAAAATCCTTAAAAATTTCATAAAGGTCATATTTACCATGCTTTTTGCTGCGTATTTCGAAGTTGCCTCTAACTGTAGAATAGCTCCCCACCTCTACATTAACACTTAAACGATCCCTTACGAAATTTTTCGTATTTCCGGGCTGATACTTAGCAGACTGACAACGAGAATACTTACTCGTAAATGAACAAATAAAAACTATTAGACAGCCAATAAAATTACCTAAATAAACTCTTCATATCCAATATTAAGATTAATTAGAAACAATTTCTCACTTTCTTTCAATTTACCGCCCTATTTAATTTTATAGCACATCCAATGACCTATAAAACTGTTACCAACGATTTCATAACCAATCAACAATTATGCAATATCCGTCTTAAACGGGTGCATTTGTCAGTCATATGAGAATTTCGCCAGTTCGTTACTCAATTGTCAGCTACTTGAAGCACAGCATAATAATCACACC
Source organism: Odontomyia ornata (assembly GCA_963969285.1). Classification (NCBI taxonomy): domain Eukaryota; kingdom Metazoa; phylum Arthropoda; class Insecta; order Diptera; family Stratiomyidae; genus Odontomyia; species Odontomyia ornata. The sequence goes on from OZ017740.1 coordinate 297,397,843, forward strand.
AACATGTTTTCAATTAGAGACTTAATAAATCAATTTATAACACATGCTCCCCGAACAATTCTGCAATTCACATGCAATGTAACATACACTATACCCACAAACGTGATTGAAACATCAAAGAAATGTATTAAAAATTATTTATTGCTTACAAATAGAATCTAATACAAGTAGGTGCTATAAATCAATATTATAAAATTACAATAAAAATTATTCGGTAATTTTTTTAATTAATTTTGAGAAATATTTACAATATTCTCGTGTCAAATCTACGTAGAGATTTTGTTGAAAATCTGCAAGATATTCACCGTTATGATCGATTCGTACCAATGGCATGAAACTGATGCTGTTTCGCGATCGGAAACATTTTCGAATATTTTTAAATTCTGCAATTTTATTGTCAATTTTTTGAAATGCTTCGATTTTATTGAAAACTCGTGAGCGCAGGATATTTTTGAAGAAAATATTCACAAACTCTTCCATTTGCAATTGTACAGCTTCGTGTTGGCATTGCCTGCGAAATAATTTTATTTTAAGTTCAAAATCAAAAGAGGAAATAACATTAGAGAACATTTGTTCATTTGAGGCTATTATGATGGACCAAAATATATTAGGAAAAAATTTCTGATCGAGCAAAAAAGAAAAGTATTCAAATTACGAAATCCCAATATTTAAAAGATTACTAAAAAAATTATATGAGTTAAATAATCTGTTAGTTTTCAATAAAATCAAAAACGTATCCCAATTAATGAATAAGTAATAAAAGTTTTTAATTTGTCATTATTTTAAAGAATTCATTCAAATTAATTGTTATCGCTTCGTTGGCTTTATCAACTTTAAGCATGTCATAAGGACAGGATAGAACTGAGTTTTCAAAGAAGTCTAAACCAAGGTAAAAGCGGTACTGATATCATCGGTAGCCTGAATGTAGGCCTAAGACGGAGAATAAATGCCCATGATCTGCTGAACAGCTTGCAAGGGACATAAAAGTCGACTTGCACCACAATCATTTGCCAGCATAATACTCCGGTGAATCTGGTAATTTCGGAACAACAATATTTTTGTATGGGTTCGGCAGTCTTTAGTGTATGCCTAATGCCGAATCAAATATTGCTACATTTTCGAGCCAGGCTTGATGCTATAGAGGGTGGTGGTTTCGTCAGGAGAAATTCAATGCTAGATCCATCGAATTTAGCCTACCCGATTCCGATCCTTGGAATCATCGAACACCTTGCGTTCACGATGAGACAACGTAATGAAGCCCGCTATGCCCGACACTCCAGTGCAAGATGAAGGAAGAGAGAGTCTTGAGTACGCAGCCAAGGCAAAAGAATCCAAAAACTACTTTGCTCTCGCGAGGAAACCTAATGTCCAGAGTACTCTTCTACGTTCGGCACTCCAGTGCTTGGTGAAGGAGCATAGAGTTCCAAGTGCGCAGCCAAATAGATTCTCTAGTATATCAATCACAGTATATCTCTAGTATGTAGTATATGAATCACAGGAGCGGGCTGAAGGAGGTACGGAGATAATTCTTTGCTATTTTTATTTGAACATGATTTGGGGCATGTGAGCCTGGCGCGGAGTAAGTCTAAACGAGAGGTCCAATTTTCGACTACTCTAGCCAATAATTAGGGCCATATTTGGCCACAAGCGTGGCGGATGTTGTCTTTCATTCCATTCTATTCATGATAAAATGACAAACCAAACTAACCATAAAACGCATGACAACTGTCACACCATACGTACCATTAAAAAGTGTCGCCAATTTAAAGTTCTATATGTCTAAAAAAACACTCTGTATAAAACGTGAGCGGGTTGCGTAAGAGGATATGCTGAGGAAATGTCAGCAGATCTTTCAAAAAATGCTTCAGGTTACTAGCGCCTAGAAAAATACATCCAATTAAATAAAAGAAGGCATACTAGAGCTGAAGGAAACGATCGAAGATATTTTCGCTTGCCACTTTTGCAGAGGCCCCAGGAATAGATCGGGTTCGGCGGAATAAACGAGTGGCCGAATAAAGTTCTGCGGACACCAAGGAAGAAGGTTTCGGCCTATGAGCTCAAAAAGTTGGCAACCGTCACTTACGGAAAGAATTTCACCAAACTACCAGGAGCGCACAATGAGCCTAAAATTTTTCCAAACGAGGGCATTCAACAGGTAGAAGAACAAATGTCATAGATATCGAACGAGAAGAGGGATCAGAGACACTGAAAGAAAGAAAAACTAAATGCTGACATGGTCAAACCAAAAAAGAGAAGCCTTACACGGAGGTTTATGGAACGATTCGTGAAATCATCTCCCTAGATGGTGTGACATGAGATCGGCAAATTGAAAAACTGCTTAACCTTCCGTCCGTCGCGCTTGGTTTTTAAAAGCACAGCGTGCAATTTAACCTGACCTTCTAGGTAGCTTCCTAAAAGCTATTGTTTGCGCTAGGACTCCTTTGTCCTGGCTTCTTCCTGTCACTTGTTTTTCCTTTGATCTTATGGTGAAGCGTTCCAACTCCGTATGCCACTGACCGCATACAAAAAAGCCGATTCAACCTTTTGTGCACTGATATATACTTCTCGCACTTTTTGAACCCACAAATTAATGGAGCATATATCGCTCTTATGTAGAATTCGTCAAGCCGGAAATTCTATCATTTATTTCTATGTATATATATTGACATTAATTTCAAAAAGGATTTTCCCGAATCAGGATGCACTAATACACAGGAAAACAACGAAGCGTACTGTAAACATTTATTCTCGCTGTCGCGACGATCTGTTGACGACTGATGATTTCCTTCCCACACCGAGCAAAAGGCGCCAGCAGTTCCCACGCACGAAAATGCTGACGCTTGAGCGTCCACAAGCATTCCATGCCCGTAAACCGCTGACGCCCGCGTCTGGTACGGGAAAGGAAATTTGGTTTCGCATTGCAATGCGTTCATGCGGCCACATCATGCATGCAAATGAGGTGTTTGTGTCTTCCGATCGTTTCGCTGACGCGTATAAGTTAACAAATGATTCGAACATCACGCGAAACTGCTGACACCCGCGTCTGTGGCGATGCAGAATGTGGCAACATGAGACATGCATGCATCTATGATTTTAGCAACTAAGTCAAACAATATTAGTCACATAAGGTGATGAAATTAATTATCCACATTTGCAAATACGATTTGTAAAATAAAATTTTCACTTAAGTCTAACGCCACTGATTGTGTGGACGGGCATTAACATCCACCCCCCCCCCCCGTTGAACGGTCTGTTCAACCTCTTCCAGTGTGTGGGGCAAGCTGTGACGTCTAGGCAGTGGCACTGGTCTCGGTCGTTGCGATCGTGGTTGGCAGCTTACATTTTTGGCCTTGCACCATAGGAAGGCGACAATAGCGAGAACTGCGACGAAGCTAAGATATCCTAGTGCATACTGGTGAACATCATGCACATCCAGCTGGTCCCTCCAGGATAGATCCTGCTCCTTGAGTTGATTTCGCAGATCGTTGATCTCCAAAGTGTGCGTCCGGAAAGGTGTGGGCTCAAGATGCTGTTGTACATGTCCCAGGTTGTCGTCCTTGATGATGACGATGGTTCCCCGGGTAGCATTTGGTTGACCTTGTTGCCACTTAACGCGAAGTTGCAGTTGGTTCAAATATTCGCGGGACCATCGGCGCCAAAACTCGTTCCTCAAATGATTTATCCGCTTCTATCGGGTATGAAGTTCGCCTGCGACCGGCTCTGCCCGAGCATCCACCATGGCCGTGAGGGGCTCACCGATAAGAAAATGGCCCGGAGTCAACGCCGCCAGGTCATTGGGATCGTCGGACATCGCAGCCAAAGGTCTGGAGTTGAGGATGGCCTCCACCTGGACCACCAGGGTATGCAGTTCCTCGTACGTGAGTGTGGCTGATGAAGCGCCCCGGCGAAGCAGGTTCTTGGCTGATTTGACGGCCGCCTCCCACAATCCACCAAAGTGGGGGGCGCGAGGGGGGATGAAGTGAGTTCCCCGTGTGCTGCAAGAGTCGGTCACCTTGTGTTGACCCTCGGCTGAATGAAGTGATGAAGACAGCTCGCGTAGTTGACGTTGCGCACCTACAAAATTGGTCGCATTGTCGCAATAGATGTCCTTGCAGAGACCTCGTCTCCCGATGAAACGCTTCAGAGCACCGATGAAGGCTTCTGTGCTGAGATCGCTCACCAACTCCAGATGGACGGCCTTGGTAGCGAAGCAGCAGAGTATAGCGATGTATCCCTTCTGAGGCCGCACGCCTCTACCCCGGTAGTGTATCAGCATTGGCCCGCAAAAGTCGACGCCCGAACGGATGAAAGGGCGAGCCGCTTGCACGCGAGCACCTGGTAGATTTCCCATAACTTGATTGAACAGTTGTGGCCTTGCCTTAACATATCGCACGCATTTTTGAACAACCGCCCGGGCCAGCTGCTTCCCCCTGATGGGCCAAAAGCGTTGTCTCGTGGTAGCTAGCAGTGCCTGAGCTCCGAGGTGGCAATTATTGCGGTGAATATCTGTCATCAGTAGTCTAGTAAGTGGATTCGCGAACGGCAGCAACATAGGATGCTTCGCCTCGAAAGCGAGTTGTGACGCTTCTAGCCTCCCGCCAACGCGCAGGATTCCGTCCGAATCCAGGAAGGGAGTCAGACTCGATAGGGGGCTGTTTTTGCTGACCTGCCCGTGTAGTTGGATGTCTCGCCGATCCTCACGAAAATCGTGTTGCTGAATACAGTTTACGATCACTCCGGTTGCTGTGGAGAGTTCGTGAGTTGTTACTGCACGGCTGCGCGCCCGAGAAGACTGGGAGCTTGTCCTGCAATTCGTTACAAAACGCAGCATATAAACGATCACCCGTTGAAGCCTTCCAAATGAGTTGCCGTGTTGAATTTCGTAAACAAAATGGTTGCTTGCACTAGCTGTTGTTGTCATTGCAATCCTGATTTGTTTTCGCTCGACTTCGCAGGCCTCAGTGCCCTTGTATGGAGGCGGCCAGTCCGCCTCAGGTCCAGTCAAGAAGGAGGGCCCCTGTAACCAGAGCTTGCAGTCCCTTAGCGCAGCTGGCGCCAGGCCACGGGATAGGATGTCCGCAGAATTGTCGTGGGACGCCACATGTCGCCACTGAGTTGGTCGTGACAATGTTTGGATGGTCGAAACACGATTGGCCACGAAAGTGCTGTAGGATGAAGCGGTTGAGTTAATCCACGCCAATGCGACCTCTGAATCGGACCAGAGAACGTGAAAAACATCCGGCAGACTGAGCGCTCTCTTGACTCGACTCGTCAATTCCGCTCCAAGCTTGGCGGCACACAACTCCAAACGCGGTACTGTCAACACCTTGATGGGGGCTACCCTGGATTTGGAACAGAGCAGTCGAACGTTGACTTGACCGCTCGGGGAAGTTGAGCGAACATAGATCACAGCGCCATACGCCCTCTCCGAGGCATCGCAGAAAGTGTGTAGCTGCAGCTGAATTGGTTTCTCGCAGGCGATAACGTGTCGGGGAAAGCGAACCCTTTGCAATGATGGTAGCTCACTGCGGAACTTGGCCCACTGTGTATGTATTTCGAGTGGCAAAGCTGCGTCCCAGTCTAATTCCAACCGCGATAGCGCCTGCAGGAACAATTTTGCGGTTACGATAACCGGCGCTAGGATACCCAATGGGTCGAACATTCGGGCGATGTCTGAAGCGATATTCCGTTTTGTGAACTTGACCTCAGCGAGGTCCAAGTTAATGCCGATTTGGAAATCGTCCGTTTTCGGGAGCCAAATTACCCCCAAGGTTTTGATGTAGTCTTCCGACAAGCTACCAAAATCCAGCTAGACCTCCTGATCCTCGACACTGATTTGCTGTAGAAGATGCGGATGATTGGCACACCATTTGTGCAAATGCATCCCTGCACTGGTAAGAATCTGACGCAATTCCTCCTGTGTTCGGATTGCCTCCGTCAAGCTGTCTGCCCCTGTCATGACGTCGTCTATGTAACAATCATGCTGCAAGGCGCTGCTGCCTAAGGGTGCTCGATTTTGTTCGGCTTGTGCCAGAACCTGGAGGCATTTAGTTGCCAAGTACGGGGCACACGTTGTGCCGTACGTAATGGTCTTGAGTCGATAATATCGCAAAGGCTGGGTTGGACTTGTTCTCCAAATCACCAATTGAAAATTGCAATCGTCATGCTGAAGCCTTATTTGCCGATACATTTTGACAATGTCGGCAGTGAAAACGAAGCGTGGCAAACGGAAACGGATCAAAATCGCAAATAGATCATCCTGAATCGTGGGTCCTGTATGTAGGATATTGTTCAGAGAAACGTTCGTTGATGTTCTGCTGGACGCGTCGAAAACCACCCTCAATTTAGTGGTACTACTACCTGGTTTCAGGACGCAATGGTGCGGCAAAAAATAATGTGCTTTCTTATTCGCTGACCATGTGATTTGCTCCATATGTCCCAGTCGTTCGTATTCGTCCATGAATTCGCAATACTGCCGTCTTAGGTCGGGGTTCTTCTCCAGTCTGCGCTCTATCGCCATGAATCTGCGTATGGCAACGTCCTGCGAGTCACCCAGCCCTTTGGGATCTTCCTTGAAGGGGAGCCGTACCAAGAACCGGCCATCGGATTCACGTTGAGTCGTCTGGGCGAAATGTACTTCGTACGCTCTTTCAGTCGCTGTGAGATTGTGTTGTGGATCCGATACCTCCTCAACCTCCCAGAATCGCTTGATAGCTTGAGTCAGCTGAGTCTCTTCCGTGAGGACTCCACACGAATGGTAGCCCTTGAGGTGTTACTACCTTTCCGGCAACAATCCAACCGAGGAGCGTGTTCTGGAGCACAGGGAGTTCAGGGCCCAACTTGATTTGCCCGATGGCAAGAAGTTCGTAGAAATGCTCCGCAATCAGCAGCATGTTGATTCGCTCCGTTCGATGGAATTCAGGATCCGCCAGCTTGATATTCCCAGGAATCTGCCATTCCGATGTGTCCAGACTCTGAGAAGGTTGAGGAGATATGATTTGATCGAGGACGTAGGCCTCCAACTGCGCTGCATATCCAGACACTCTGGATTTTAGGCCAAGCTCCACCTTACGATGCGCCTTCTCGATGTTTCCACCCACTCCCTCAATCAGTACAAATTGCGGCGAAGCCGCTAGCCCTAGTTTCTTGATAATGCGCTCGGTTACTAGGTTGATTTGCGAGCCAGGGTCCAATACTGCTCGGCAGTCGGTCACTCTTCCATTGCTGGCAACCACCTTCACAACGGCTGTGCTCAACAGAACATTTTTCCTCGCTCCAGGTTACATGAGAGCCGTCAACGTGAGGGCGGGCGGCACAGGTGGCGGCTGAATGTCTGGCTTCTTGACTGTGGAGCCAGGCGTTGAAAATTGCAATCGTCATGCTGAAGCCTTATTTGCCGATACATTTTGACAATGTCGGCAGTGAAAACGAAGCGTGGCAAACGGAAACGGATCAAAATCGCAAATAGATCATCCTGAATCGTGGGTCCTGTATGTAGGATATTGTTCAGAGAAACGTTCGTTGATGTTCTGCTGGACGCGTCGAAAACCACCCTCAATTTAGTGGTACTACTACCTGGTTTCAGGACGCAATGGTGCGGCAAAAAATAATGTGCTTTCTTATTCGCTGACCATGTGATTTGCTCCATATGTCCCAGTCGTTCGTATTCGTCCATGAATTCGCAATACTGCCGTCTTAGGTCGGGGTTCTTCTCCAGTCTGCGCTCTATCGCCATGAATCTGCGTATGGCAACGTCCTGCGAGTCACCCAGCCCTTTGGGATCTTCCTTGAAGGGGAGCCGTACCAAGAACCGGCCATCGGATTCACGTTGAGTCGTCTGGGCGAAATGTACTTCGTACGCTCTTTCAGTCGCTGTGAGATTGTGTTGTGGATCCGATACCTCCTCAACCTCCCAGAATCGCTTGATAGCTTGAGTCAGCTGAGTCTCTTCCGTGAGGACTCCACACGAATGGTAGCCCTTGAGGTGTTACTACCTTTCCGGCAACAATCCAACCGAGGAGCGTGTTCTGGAGCACAGGGAGTTCAGGGCCCAACTTGATTTGCCCGATGGCAAGAAGTTCGTAGAAATGCTCCGCAATCAGCAGCATGTTGATTCGCTCCGTTCGATGGAATTCAGGATCCGCCAGCTTGATATTCCCAGGAATCTGCCATTCCGATGTGTCCAGACTCTGAGAAGGTTGAGGAGATATGATTTGATCGAGGACGTAGGCCTCCAACTGCGCTGCATATCCAGACACTCTGGATTTTAGGCCAAGCTCCACCTTACGATGCGCCTTCTCGATGTTTCCACCCACTCCCTCAATCAGTACAAATTGCGGCGAAGCCGCTAGCCCTAGTTTCTTGATAATGCGCTCGGTTACTAGGTTGATTTGCGAGCCAGGGTCCAATACTGCTCGGCAGTCGGTCACTCTTCCATTGCTGGCAACCACCTTCACAACGGCTGTGCTCAACAGAACATTTTTCCTCGCTCCAGGTTACATGAGAGCCGTCAACGTGAGGGCGGGCGGCACAGGTGGCGGCTGAATGTCTGGCTTCTTGACTGTGGAGCCAGGCGTTGTCATCTTGGTCTGCTTGGAGATTTTGCTTCCCGTCATATGTAACAAGATATTGTGTTTTCCGGCGCACTCCTTGCAGCTTCTTGCCGCGCAGCTGGAAGACTGGTGACCTTCTCGCAAGCAATTTACACATAGCTTCTTTAAACGTACAAGGTTTAGCCTTTTCACAGCGTTGTCTTGGAGAAACTCAGGGCAGTAGTATAGCGGGTGATCCTGCGAGCACCTTGGGCATCGCAATGCAGCCACGGCGGCCACGGTAGCTTTGGTAACCTTCTTGTGATTGCGGTCTGGGTCCTTAGGCGTACTACCAAGCGCTTCGAGTGCCTGGAATCGCACTTGTAGGAAATCCAGTAAACCCTTCAAAGGTGGCAGCTCGCGCGGGTTGGCTAAAGATTGCTGATAAAGGGCATGCGTTGTCGAATCCAATTTTCGCAGCAAAATGTGCAGTAGCAATGGATCCCAATCCCTTGTGGATATTTGCAGGTTTTCCAGGCCTCTGAGACACTCTTGTGTGGTGTCATGCAGCGACTTTATGGCTACCGCTGACGGTTTTTCACTGGCCTGAGATGGCTGCCCCATTAATTTGTTGATGAGGGCCGACACCAAGAGTCGTCGATTGTCAAATCTCTCATTAAGTGTCTTCCAGGCAGTTTGATAATTTTCGTCTGACAACGCAAAGTTTCTGATCAAGGATCCAGCCTCTCCTGTAAGGTTAACCTTCAGATACCACAGCTTCTGGCACGCGGACATCGGCTGGTTATGCACCATTTGCATAAACAAATCCCGGAAATGTCGCTTGTGGAGGTAATCTCCGTTGAAGGTGGGCAAAGCAATTTTTGGGAGCACCAAGCCTGGAGTCGCAGCAGGCGTAACAGACGAGGGCGGCATTTCGGTGGTGGCGTTGACCATTACTTGCAAGCGAACAATGCAGTCCTGCACGTCCTCCTCCAACCGGATATGCTCTTCCAAATTAAAACCCTGCGCTTCAGGATCCTCACAGGATTCATAGACTTGCTGATGAAGCTCATCCAATTGTTGCCAGCCTCGCTGCACCGCCTCCGCTCTAGCCTTACACCAAGTCTTCGTGTTTTCTGGCGGTTCTCGGCGAGCCATCGTCCTTCTCAGTGAATCTGCCGAGGCCTGATACCGTCGCAACTTGCATGTGAAAACTGCATTTTCCTGTACCGAGACCAGTGCGGCTGAAGGCTTGTCATTGCTATCGTGTGCTGATGAGGGTGGCTGCGACATTGGCAGTGCCGTGCCCTTTAGAGCGTTGATCCTTTCGAGGAAGTGCTTCTGAAAAGTGTCGTAATTTATCTTGGTCGTTTCATACGTTTCGCCCTTGAAGTAGTCGTGTTCCGGTGTGATTTCGGGTAAGGATCGAACTTCGGTGTCCTTGCGTTCGAATTCCTCCCAGGCAGTTTCTAAACGCCGAAGCCGCTCTTCATAGTAGCCGACATCTAGTTTGCGGCTGGCCGAATCCTTCTTATAGTTGTAGATTACGGCTTCTACAGCTCTGGCCAATACCTTCAGCTCCCGGAACACGACCTCCGTATCAACCACTTTATTTTACGCACGCACGACAGGCACGTTTACCGGCACAACACCACCACCACTTGACACTGGTAATCCAAATTCAGACGAGATTGCGAGTGTTAATCTCGCCGGGGCCTCCAAAATGTTTGCGCCAGGACTCCTTTGTCCTGGCCTCTTCCTGTCACTTGTTTTTCCTTTGATCTTATGGTGAAGCGTTCCAACTCCGTATGCCACTGACCGCATACATATAGATCCGCAAACAAAAAAGCCGATTCAACCTTTTGTGCACTGATATAGATTCGCTTCCTATGAAAAGCGCCTCCAACTGTTTCGGTCTATCGACCGCGTTCTCCGATTTGAAATCCGAGCAGCGATAAACTATCTTCGCCGACCGAATCAGACCAGGGTTTACTCGGTTTCCCTACTGGTCTCCACCCTTGAGTTCTCCCAACGAATAACTTTTTGGATATCCGTTGTTCGTTCATACAATTCACGTTGCCAGTTCACTGCAGCTTCCGCAGTCTGACAACCATTGAGACATTCGGATCGTCAAAAATTTCATACACCTTTGGTTGTATTTGGCATAGGTCCCTTTCTTGCTTTGCTCCGATTATTCGCCTCAGAACCCGTCTCTCGAGGCCGTTCAATATGTTTGCGGATGCTTGTGTTAGAGTCCATGTTTCACACCTGTTAATGCACACTCGGCCAGCAGCGCGACTTTTAATTTAGGTAAGTTCGAATTCGAGCGCGAATTTGATTTAGGTTAAATTTTTAATTTCGTTAATTCAGTTAATCAATGCGGCTTTAACGTAATTTCAATTTGGTCAATTTGTAAATTCAATTTTAACATCTTGTAAATTTTCGATGTATAATTTATTTTGTCACCTTATGTGACTCTAAAACTTTTGGAAGCCACTGTATGCTAAGTTGAACTTTCTTAGCTGACGCTCAGCGAAATATTGTTCAAGCATTTTATCAGCATACATTGTAAATTCGATCATTTTGCTGACGCGCAAGAGTCGGCAAAATGTATTCGGATCTTATCTTGTGTATCAGATATCATGCAATGTGAATCTCGACATTCTTTCCCGTATCAGACACGAGCGTCAGCGGTTTCCAGGCGAGAGGCGCTTATGGACGCTCAAGCGCCAGCGTTTTCTTGCATGGAAACTGCTGACGCTTGTCAGAAGATAAACGCTAATGTATTTTGTTTTAATGAAACTCGAAGATTATCGGACGCATAAAATGTATTCAAGAGTTCAGTCGTTGAAGGAAGGCGAGTCGGTCTAGTACTCGTTGAAGGTGTCGATGAATGTAAAGTGGCTTGGTGTATGATTAATTATTAAATTATTGAAATTCAATGTGAATTTAAGTTGTTTTTGTATAAGAATTTTCAGAAAATACAGTATCAGGACTAAGTCAGAAGCCTTATTTGAAATCATTCAAAGAAAAACTTTAGTGTTCAATTAAACATAACTAGCTCGTTAAACAGGATATTCGAAATTACTATTGTTATTGAAGGAAGAGAGGAGGAGGCCAGGACAAAAGAGTCCTGACGCAAATATTTTGGAGGCTCCGGCGAGATTTATTTGGAATACCAGTGGATTGTTTTATTTGGAATACCAGTGTTTCAAGTGTTGTGTTGGTGTCGTGCCTGGTGAAAGTGTTTTTTCGGGCGTAAAATGGTCGAATCGGAGCGTTTGTTCCAGGAGTTAAGGACATTGGCTAGAGCCATAGAAAATGTAATATCGAATTACAAAAAGGATTCGGCCAGTCGCAAACAAGACATCGGTTACTATGAGGAGCGGCTTCGGCGTTTAGAAACCGCCTGGGAGGAATTCGAGCACAAGGACACCGAAGTTCGATCCTTACTCGAGATTACATCGGAACACGAATATTTCACAAGCGAAGTTTACGAAACGTCCAGGATCAATTACGTCACCTTCCAGAAACACTTCCTCGAAAGAATGAGCGCTCTAAAAGGCACAACATTGCCAATGTCGCAGCCACTATGTTCTTCATACGGTAGCGACGACAGGCCTTCAGTCGTGCTTGTCTCGGCGCAAGCAAGTTACGACGTTATCGGGCCTCGGCGAATTTGCTGAGAAGGACGATGGCTCGCCTAGAACCACCAGAGAACACAAGGACTTGGTGTAAGGCTAGAGCGGAGGCGGTGCGGCGGGGCTGGCAACAGTTGATTGAACTTCACCAGTAATTCTGTGGGGACCCTGAAGCGCAGGGCTTCAGTTTGGAGGAGCACATCTGGTTATAGGAGGACGGGCAGGATTGCACTGTTCGCTTGCAAACGAAAGTCGACGCCATTACCGAAATACCACCTTCGCATGTTCCGCCCGCTTCGACTCCAGGCTTGTTGCTCCCAAAAATTGCCTTGCCCACCTTCAACGGAAATTACCTTCACTGGCGACAATTCCGGGATTTGTTTATGCAAATGGTGCATAATTAGCCGATGTCCGCGTTCCAGAAGCTTTGGTACCTGAAGGTTAACCTCACAGGAGAGGCTGGGTCCTTAATTAGAAACTTTGCGTTGTCGGACGAAAATTATCTAGATGCCTGAAAGACATTTAAAGAGAGATTTGATAATCGACGACTCTTGATGGGGCTGCCATCTCAGGCCAGTGAAAAACCGTCAGTGGTAGCCATAAAGTCGCTGCATGACACCACACAAGAGTGTCTCAGAGGCCTGGAAAACCTGCAAATAACCACAAGGGATTGGGATCCATTGCTATTACACGTTTTGCTGCGAAAGTTGGATTCGACAACGCATGCCCTCTATCAGCAACCTTGACTAACCCGCGCGAACTACCACCCTTGAAGGGTTTACTGGATTTCCTACCAGTGCGATTCCAGGCACTCGAAGTGCTCGGCGGTACAACTAAGGACCCAGACCGCAACCACAAGAAGGTTACCAAGGCTGCCATGGCCGCCGTGGCTGCGTTGGGATGCCCAAGGTGCTCGCTGGATCACCCACTGTACTACTGCCCGGAGTTTCTCCAGGACAACACTGCGAAGAGGCTGAGCTTTGTACGTTCAAGGAATGTATGAATTGCTTGCGAGAAGGTCGTCAGGCATCCGTCGGTGCGGCAAGAAGTTGCAAGGAGTGTGCCAATAAACATAATATTCTGTTGCATTTGACGGGAGACAGAAATTCCAAGCAGACCAGGACGACTACGCCTGGCTCCACAGTCAGCAAGCCAGATGTTCAACTGCCAACTGCGCCGCCTGCTCTCACTCTAAAGACTCTCATGCAACCTGGATCCAGGAAAAATGTTTAGCTGAGCATAGCCGTCGTTAGGGTGGTTGCCAGCAATGGAAAAGTGACCGACTGCCGAGCATTGTTGGACCCTGGCTGGCAAATCAACTTAGTAACCGAGCGGATTATTAAGAAACTGGGTGTAACGTCTTAACCGCAACTTGCACTGATTGAGGGGGAGGGCGGAAGCATCGAGAAGGCGCATCGTAAGGTGGATCTCGGCCTAAAATCCAGAGTGACTGGATATGCCCGCGGTTGGAGACCTGCGTCCTGAATCAAATCATATCTCCTTAATGTTCTCAGAATCTCGATACATCGGAATGGCGGATTCCTAGAAATATAAAGCTGGCGGATCCTGAATTCCACCGAACGGAACGAATCGACATGCTGCTGAGTGCAGAGCATTTCTACGAAGTCCTTGCCTTCGAGCAAATCAAGTTGGGCCCTGAACTCCCTGTGCTGCAGAAGACGCTCCTCGGTTGGATTGTCGCCGGAAGGGTAGTTACATCTCAAACGCTTCCAGTAACACGTGGAGTTCTCACCGAAGAAACTCAGCTGACTCACGCTATCAAGCGATTCTGGGACGTTGAAGAGGTACCGGATCCACAGCACAATTTCACAGCGACTGAAAGAGCCTGCGAAGTACAATTCAACCAAACGACTCAACGTGAGTCCGATGGCCGGTTCTTGGTGCGGCTTCATTTCAAGGAAGATCCCGAAAGGCTGGGCGACTCGCAAGACATTGCCATACGAAGATTCATGGCGATCGAGTGCAGACTAGAGAAGAATCCCGATCTAAGACGGCAGTATTTCGAGTTCATTGACGAGTACGAACGACTGGGACATATGGAGCAGATCACATGGTCAGCGAGTAAGAAAGCACATTATTTTCTGCCGCGCCACTGCATCCTGAAGCCAAGTAGTAGCACCACTGAATTGAGAGTGGTTTTCGATGCGTCCAGTAAAACATCAACGAACGTTTCCCTGAACGACATCATACATACCGGACCCACGATTCAGGATGATCTGTTTGCGATTTTGATACGTTTCCGTCTGCCACACTTCGTTTTCACGGCCGACATAGCCAAGATGTATCAGCAAATAGTGCTTCAGCACGACGATTGCAGATTTCAACTGGTGTTTTGGAGAACAAGTCCAGCCCAGGCTTTGCGATATTATCAACTCAAGACCGTCACGTACGGCACGTGTGCCCCGTACTTGGCAACCAAATGCCTCCAGGTTCTGGCACAAGCCGAACAAGATCGAGCACCCTTGGGCAGAAGCGCACTACAGCATGATTGTTACATAGATGACGTCATGACAAGGGCAGACAGCTTGACTGAGCCAATTCAAACACAGGAGGAATTACGTCCCATTAGTCATCTTGGCCCCGGTTATCGTAACCGCCAAATTGTTCCTACAGGCGTTATGGCGATTAGAGTTGGACTGGGACGTGGCCTTGCTACTCGACATACATACACAGTGGACCCGTTTTCGCGGTGAGCTACCATCATTGCGAAGGGTTCGTTTTCCTCGACACGTTATCGCCTGCGAGAAACCAGTCCAGCTGCAGCTACATACGTTTTGCGACGCCTCAGAGAAGGCGTATGGTGCTGTGATCTATGTCTGCTCAACATCCCCGAGCGGTAAAGTCAACGTTCGGCTGCTTTATGCCAAGTCCAGGGTGGCCCCCATCAAGGTGCTGACAGTGCCGCGTTTGGATTTGTGTGCCGCCAAGCTGGGAGCAGAATTAACGAATCGAGTCAAGAGGACGCTCAGTTTGCCGGATGTTGTTCACGTCCTTTGGTCCGATTCAGAGGTCGCATTGGCGTGGATCAACTCAACCGATTCATCCTACAGCACTTTCGTGGCTAACCGTGTTTCGATCATTTAATCGTTGTCGAGACTAACTCAGTGGCGACATGTGGCATCCCACGACAATCCTGCGGACATCCTGCCCCCTGGCCTGGCCCCAGCTGAACTAAAGGACTGCAAGCTCTGGTCACAGGGGCCATCCTTCTTGACCGGACGCGAGGCGGACTGGCCGCCTCCGTACAAGGGTATCGAAGCCTGTGAAGTCGAGCGGATGTGAATCAGGATTGCGATCATAACAACAGCTAGTGCAAGCCACCATTTTGTGTGCGAGGTTCAACACGGCAACTCATTTGGAAGGCTTCAACGGGTGGAGAGCTGCGTTTTGTGGTGCGTTGCAGGACAAGCTCCAAGTCTTCTCAAGTGCGCAGCCATGCAGTAACGAGTCACGAACTCTCCAGAGCAACCGGAGTGATCGTGAAATGTTTTCAGCAACATGATTTTCGTGAGGACCTGCGAGACATCTAACTACAAAGGCAAGTCAACAAGAGCAGCCCCCTATCGGGTCTGGCTCCTTTCCTGGGTTCGGATGGAATCCTGCGCGTTGGCGGGAGGCTGGAGGCATCACAACTCGCCTTCGAGGTCAAGCATCCTATGTTGCTGCTGTTCGCGAATCCACTTACGAGATTACTGATGACGGATATTCATCGCAACAATTGCCATCTCGGAGCTCAAGCGCTATCAGCTACCACGAGACAACGCTTCTGGCCTATCAAGGGGAAGCAGCTAGCACGGGGGATTTTTCGGCAATGCGTGCGATATATCAAGGCAAGACTACAACTGTTCAATCAGATTATGGGGAATCTACCCGTTCATCCGCTCGGGCGTCGACTTCTGCGGACCAGTACTGATACACTACCGAGGCAGAGGTGTGCGGTCTTAGATCGCTATATGCTACACAACTTCTATCGCTCCTTCTGGTCTGCCTGCTGATCCCCCTAACAGTGGCCAATTGCATCAAGGTGTCATCAACTGGACCACATCCAGAATTAAATTTTCGATCATTGGGAAATGCCTTCCTGTCGACAAGCGAGTGGAAACTCTTGGTCTACTATGACCTGGAGGCTTACTGGACGGAGCTGGCCACGCTGCAGAACGACACGATCTGGCTGCAACAACTATGTGATCATGATCCTCGGCACACCGACTTCTTACATTTGCATGAGTAGTTCCGCCACTTAACCGACCCGCTTTCCAGTGCAAACCAGGTGCTGAGGATCAGGTCAAGGCGAGGAGCAGTGGGTGGGCTGGCCAGGTCGTTGTTCGGGGTTCTGGACGAGGAGTACGCTAACCAAATGGCTCAGATCATTAAGACGATGCAGGGAGATCAGAACAAGCTGCACTCCCTACTCAAAAATCAAACATCAATCATCGACTCGACATTAAACTTCCTCGGCGAAACGGAACAGATGGCTCAAAAACGTTTCGCCTCCATTGAGCACGAACTGGCAAAACTCTCCAATGAGATCAAGGGTCCGCAACTCGAAGGTACCACAGCTCGAGTTCCAAACTTAATTTCAATGCTATCCTTACAGATGACCCTGGTGACTCTCAATATTCAATCCAGCATCTGAAACGTGATCACGGACACACAGCATGGGAACTTCAACCCCCTGCTGTTGTCTCAACAGAAGCTTAATGCAGCAATGACAGACATCAGGGATCACCTGCCGTAGAATCAGCGTCTTCCTGTTGGCCAAGAAGACTTTCTAAAATTATTTGGGTTGACATCTATCAAAACCAAGGCAAATGCGGACTTCATCCTTTTCGAGCTCAGGATGCCACTCATCGATGTATCAACTTTCGAGCTCTATCGAATCCGACCAATACCAACGGCGAAACGTAACCATCTCATCGCCATCGCTCCTTATCTGATCATCAGCCCACATCGCGACGTATACTATCCGCTCAACGAGATGGAATACGCTGCCTGTAACTGGATGGAGCCAAACATCCACCTATGCCGACAGTCTCATCCATCCAAGGTCACCGCATTTACGAATCCTCAATCAAAGCGACTCATTCCAGGGCCCATTATTCCACTGCTGACGACAACCGGGACCATGTACAACAGCACTTTGCGCCCACACCTTTCCGGACGCACGCCTCGGAGAACAACGACCTGCGAAACCAACTCAAAGCGCAGGATCTTTCTTGGAGTGACCAGCTGGATGTGCATGATGTGGACCAGTATGCGCTGGGATATCTGAGCTTCATCGTAGTCATCGTTATTGTCGTCTTCCTGTGATGCAAGGCCAAAAATCTAAGCTGCCGACCACGACCGAGACCAGTTTCACTGCCCAGACGTCACAGCCTGCCATACAAACTGGAAGATGGATGGTGGATGTTAATGCCCACTCGACCAGCAACGCGAATCTTAATTTAGGTTAAATTTTAATTTCGTTAAATTCAGTTAATCAATTGGGCTTTAACTTAAATTTGTAAATTCAGTTCAAACATTGGTAAATTTCGATGCACAATTAATTTTGTCACCTTATGTGACTCTAAAACTTTTGGAAGCCACTGTATGCTAAGTTAAAATTTCTTAGCTGACGTGCACGAGTCAGCATAATATTGTTCAGATCTTATCTCGTGTATCAGATATCATGCGATGTGAATATCCACATCAGACGCAAGCGTCAGCAGTTTCCATGCGAGAGACGCTTATGAACGCTCAAGAGCCAGCGTTTTCTTGCATGGGAACTGCTAACGCTTGTTAGAAGATAAACACTAATGTGTTTAGTTTTAATGAAACTTGAAGATTATAAAATGTATTCAATTATGCAGTCTGGATTCAGCTTTTGATTGGGAATGGTGTTTTAAATAATTAGATTATTTAATGGTATTTTAAATAATTTCAATGTATTAATTAAAGAACATTTTAAGTAAAGCAAAATTAAATTGAGAGTGAAAAGTCGTGCTTTTAGCCTTTGAAGGACTTGGGCCAGGACAAAGAGTCCTGACGCAAACATTTTTTGGTATTTCTTTGAAATTCAATTCAAATAGCAATTTTAGGAGCATAGAGAAGGACTTGATTGCAGCTCAAGTGGAAACGATAAAGGAGAGGTCAAGACAAAAGAGTCCTGAAGCAAACAATCTGAATAGGACGATTTATTGTCAATACAAGGAAACGTCAAAACAAGAAAAATCAGGGCACATTAACGACGGAAGAACTACATTGGAGCGAGATTCAATGGTGGAAAGAAATTTTCCGCAAATGGGAAAGAACCTTATGTGCGCTTAGAGAATGGACACCTTCATCGAAAATTTAGACATCAAGGAATTCAGACTGTCATAAACGAATTGAAGTGCAAATATTACATTTCGAAGCTACGCAGCATTGTGAAGAATGGCATAAGCGATTGTTTCAAATATAAGGAAGGATCGTCCAAAGCTATCCAACCTAAAATGGGATTATTGCCTAGTGAGCAATAGCAGGAGTCGATTTCTTTGGCCCCTATTACGTTAAACACAGTCGAAAATTGGAGAAACAAAATGGAGTCTTATTTTGCTGTATGACAATTCGAGCGATTCACTTTGAAATAACACATTCATTGAGCACGGATTCCTGCGTCATGGCAATAAAACGATCTGTAGCCACACGGGGCAACGTCAAAACTCTTTGATCAGACAATGGATCCCACCTTCGAGAAGCGGGTCGCGAGCTGCTAATGGCTTTCGAAGAAATCTATGAACAGAAAATCGAAAATGAGTGTGCTAAAAACGGAATAAATTGGAAGTTTATTCCTTCTCTTTCGCCACACATGGGAGGAGCATGGGAGCGGCTCATAAGCTGTTTCAAGCGAGCTCTTTACACCATTATGAAAGATCGACATCAAATCGATGAGATTCTACTGACGGTTTTTGCGGAAGCGGAATATATTATAAACAGCAGATCTTTGACATACGTATCAAATCATCTTGAGGATTTGTGCAGCATAACACCTAACGATATTCTTCAAATCGGATCAACAAATATTGCTATACCAGGGAATTTCACTGAATGTGACACGCTGCTGAAGCGACAGTGGCGTACCCCGCAATACTTGGCGAACTTGTTTTGGCGAAGATGGCTCCGCGAATACGTCCCTACGTTGATTCACCGCTCTAAATTGAAGGATTAATTTTCAACCTGGTGAATTAATAGAGCTAAACGAACAACCACTGCCCAGAGGACAATGGCCGATTGGGATCATCACACAGACCTATCCAGGTCAGGACGATGTGGTGAGAGTCGTTGACATCAAAATCGCAATCGAAAACTATCGACGGACAGCGAACAAAATTCATCGCCTTGATCTTCGTACTGACGATGGAATCAGTACCGGAGGGCAGTATGTGGATGAGGAAATTGCCGCGCGACATTTACTCTAAGTGCCATTCATTATTAACTTCATCAATGTTTTTTTTTACTTGTTGGCACCATTGACAAGGCAGTCTGTTGTCTACTATACACGAGAATAAAAGCATAAAACGTGATTCGGTACTTTATTCAAAATCATATTCAGTTTCGTTTAGAAAGTGCAAAGATTTTAAAAAACTTTGTGATAGGACGATCGCATGCAGTAGCCGTCGCCACATTCACAGTATATGCTTGTGCGCCACGAGGTAAGCAATACTCAGGTAACGATATTCATCTACCACCTACGCCGGACAATGAACTATGCACCAGCATGATATGCGATTTACCGCAGACATGCAACTATGTTGCGCCCGGCAACATCGGAGGGCGATGCATTCGCTGACAGCGCACATGCTGACATTGCGGGCACTTGACCGCCGCTGGCAAAGTATCGGATATGCGTCAGCTAGTTCCAAGTATTTAAGCGGCCGGTGTAACGTATTGTCGCGTGTTTTTTTGGTTCGCGGCCAATAATTTTAATGTTCCGGGAAAGTGAAAACGCAATGTCTTTTAGTTTAAGTTAAAAGAGTTTATTCAATTACAAAAATGCACAATAATCAATTTAACACTTTCACTAATTTTAATTTTCACTTTAAAAGTCTAACACTTGTCCATAAATTTCTTATCGCAATTGTCTTTTAAATCACTTCACTATTACGAAAATCACTTTTCTATTACTCGAACAATATCGCTTCCCACACACTATCGCAGTCCTTATCGCGGTCGAATGAATGATTGATCCCCCCATTCATTCAGCTTGCCTTTATATAGGGTCCGTAGTCATTCAACCCAGTTCTCGTACATTGGCGAATTAGTGGGAACATTCGAGCGAGCGTAAATGAATGGAGCAGTGACTCACTTTCAGATGTTGATACTTGGTGGGTTCTCGTGATTTCGAGTAAATTTATTTTGTTGATGTTCTTAATTGTTGTGAAAACAATTGCGACAGTAGCTCGCAGAATTATTTGTACATGTAACACTGCCCCCACCTCAGTTCTTTTCGCCCCGAAAAGATGTGTCGCCAGTTGTAGTCTATTCTCCCTGAATGTAATATGGGGCAAGACGGTCCAGGTGCACGGTTTTTATTTTGGCTCTTGGCTTACGATGTTCCTGTATTCGGTATACGACGTCGTTGATTCGCTTTGCAACTCGGTATGGTCCCTCCCAATTATGTTGCAACTTTGGAGACCTACCCTTTCGCCGTTACGGGTTATATAGCCACACCAAGTCATCTTGCTGGAAGCCAGTAGAATTTGCCTTTAGATCATACCTGGTCTTCATGCGGTCAGTAGCCTATTCGAGGTGATTTCGCACTGTCAGTAGCCGATTCGAGGTGATTTCGCACTGTCCGATGTATCTGGTTCAACCGTTGCCTTAGATCACTTGCGTACTCCGAGATCGTTTGGGGTTTCTCAGGGGGTGTTCCGAACTTTATATCGGCTAGCAGACGAATAGTCTTTCCAAAAAGGACTTTGGCTGGGGCTTGGCCCGTCGATGCATGTTCGGCAGCTCTGTACGCCATCAAAAATAGTGGGATATGTCGGTCCCAGTCCCTTTGGTTCTCGTCAACCATCTTGGCCAGATGTTTATTTAGCGTGCCGTTGAACCGTTCGACCATTCCATCGGATTGGGGATGCAGCAGTGTTGTCCTCGTTTTCCGTATTCCCAGTAGTTGACACATTTCGCCAAAAACTAGTGACTCAAATTTTCAGCCTTGATCTAAATGTATTTTGCAAGGTACGCCGTACCTACTGACCCAATTTAACACTAGCTGTTCGGCTACGGTAGTTGCTTCCTGGTTGGGTATGGGGTAGACCTCGGGCCACTTGCTGAAATAATCGGCTACAACCAGCGTATATCGATTTCCCCAATCGGATTCAGGAAAGGGTCCTGCGATGTCAACAGCAATCCTTTCGAATGGCACGCCTACGTTATAGGTTTGCATTTGTCCTCTCAGTCGTCGCTTTGGGCCTTTGACGGAAGCACAAATTGTGCATCTGCGACACCAGTCCTCTACGTCTTCTCGAGCGTGGAGCCAGTAGAACCTTTCCCGCAATTTCGCTAAGGTCTTGTAAACACCAAGGTGGCCTCCCGAGTATCTTTCATGCATTTCCTTAATTACATCGTGGATTCGGCTTTTGGGTAGTATAGTTTGCATCCTATAGGAGCTTCCATCCGCCGTTTCCCATTTCCGCTTGAGTACGCCACCCTCCACCTGAAGGGAGTTCCATTGTGCCCAATAGCTTTTTAGGGTTGCGCCATGCGTTGAAACGTCCTTCCACTCAGGTCGCCGAGTCGTCTCCTTCCATACGAGCAATGGTCCGATGTCTTCATCGGCTAACTGGGCATTTCGAATCTCCTCCGATGACCAACCTTCATCGAATTCGGCCGTTATCAATCGCAGATCAACGGGCGGTTCCTGTTCCTCAATCCGTCGGCAATGCTTGCAGTTAGCTGGACATGGACGACGAGATAGGGCGTCAGCATTTCCATGAACTCCGCCCTTTCGATGAACAATTTCGTAGTCGTATGACTGCAATCTTTCGATCCATCTCGCAACTTGTCCCTCGGGGTCTTTGAAGTTAAGTAGCCATCTCAGCGATGCATGGTCCGTTCGAAGAACAAATTTCTGACCATATAGGTACTTGTGGAACTGCTTGGTGGCCTCTATTATAGCCAATAGCTCCTTCCTAGTCACGCAGTAGTTCCTCTCACTTTTTGAGAGAACTCGACCGTAATACAAGAGGACTCTTTCTTCGCCATCGATCTGCTGGGAGAGTACAGCTATAATCCCGCCGTTGCTCGCATTGGTGTCAACTACAAATATTTTTCCGGATTTTGGATACGCCAGCACGGGTGATTCACACAGCTTCTCCTTCAAGGTCTCAAGGCTGTCTGGCATTGTTCATTCTAGAAATATGGACGATTTCGGTTAGCTGATGGAGACACTTAGCTATTTTGGCAAAGTCTTTGACGAATCTTCGATAGTAGGTTGACAAGCCCACTAAACTTCATAGTTAGCGCTTGTTTTTTGGTGTTGGCCAGCTTTCCACGGCTTCAATTTTTTCAGGGTCTGTTTTGACCCCTTCTGCTGATACGACGTGTCCCAGGTATTTTACTTTAGCTGCGAAAAGGGTACACTTTTCGGGACTAAGTTTCAAATTTGCCGGTCGCAATCGGAAGAAAACCTCGTCTAAGTTCCGCACATGCTCTTCGAACGTTCTTCCGATGACGATGATTTCATCTAGGTACACCAAGCAGGTTTTCCAGGTTAGACCACGTAGCACGTATTCCATCAAGCGTTCGAAAGTGGCTGGAGCATTGCAAAGCCCAAACGGCATCACTACAAATTGCCACAATCCGGTCCCAACTGAAAATGCGGTCTTCTCTCGGCCCTTCTTGTCAATTTCTACCTGCCAGTAGCCGCTCTTGAGATCGAGTGTAGAAAACCATTTTGCGTCGGCTAAAGTGTCCATGATGTCATCGATGCGTGGGAGCGGGTAACTATCTTTCTTAGTGACGTCGTTAAGCTGCCTATAGTCGACACAAAAGCGAGTGCTACCATCCTTTTTCTTTACTAGAACTACAGGCGCGGCCCATGGACTGAGAGAAGGTTCAATAACGCCTTGTTTTTCCATGTCCGAGATCAGCGCGCTCACTTCTCCTCGTTTGGCTATAGGGAGACGTCTCGGTGCTTGTCGAATCGGCTTGGCTCCCTGTGTATCTATGACGTGAGTTACCAGATTCGTTCGGCCTTGGTCATCTGGGCTCGTTGAGAAGATGTCACTGTACTTGGTGACCAGATCAGAGGCTCGTTTGAATAGCTGCACTGGCAATTTGACTTGCTTCAATATTGCAGACGTGGATTCCCGGGCTTTGTCTGTGTCTTGCCTCCTTTTCCAATGATGGTCGTGAGTAGCTTCCAAAGAGGTGATGTTGGAAATAGGCTGGCAGCTGCCGATGACTTCTCCCGCTTTGATGCTCGTGGTTGAATCTGCGGTGTTAAGGACTCTAACCGGCACATATCCGTTCCTTAAAGATCTTACAAGGCTCGTCCTACAATCAAACTGCGGACGTCTTCGTTGGCTCTATCAGATAAGATCGGTGGTCTCCAGAATCACCATCAAGCTTGGCCCATACAATGCTTTCGGAGGAATTCGGTACATCAGTGTCAGTACATACCACTACATTCATCTTGGGGATTTGGACGCTAGGATCCTCCATCAGTACTTCGACATTCTGCCATTTCAATACGCGTTTGCCCAAATCCAACGTGATTCCATGTGGTCGCAGAAAATCCATTCCGAGAATGCAGTCATCCATAATGTTCGCGACCAGAAAATTATGTCGGAACACAAGGTCTCCCAACTGTATCTGGAGGTTGACCTCTCCATGAACAGGTGCAGTTTCTCCCGTAGCTGTCCGTAGTGAGAAAGTTCTGCCCTTGCGAAGTTGTTGCTGTCTAACTAGGTCTGGTCGGATAATCGATCGGGTTGCACCAGTGTCGATTGTTATGGTGCAGTGTTCTCCGTCAACTTGACCCGGAAGGCATAAGTCCGCTTCTCCACGATGTAGTCTTGACACGGTAATGGTGGTGCTGGGGACGTCGATCCTCCTAGCCAACCTCTGCCCCACGAAGTTTGCTGTTACATGTTTCCCGACCCCTCTGTTTGAAAGGCTTCCATTCTGGGCTCCTGACTCGGTCTGGATCTCCTCCTAGCTGCACACCCTGGACAATAGCTCGGTTTTCTTCGCTTCTTGCAGTCTCTTTGCAGGTGCCCCTTCTCTCCGCAATTCCAGCATCTAGGCTCACCATTTTCATGCGGGTCTCGCTCAATTTCCACGCGCTCACACCTGCACTCGTTTGTCACTACCTCACGAACCCGGGTACGAGTCACATTTTTCGCTGCCTCAAAGTTCAGACTGTAAGCCAATGCGTCCTTAACCGTTTGCTTTTGAGCTAAACGCACGGCTTGTTGCAATTCCGGGTCCTTTAGTGCGCTGATGAATGCTTCTGTCGCTGCATCATCTCGATGTTCTGGGTCGTAGGCTGGATAAGCCAAAAGTGCCAGTCGCTCAATGTCTTGGGCTAGCTGCTGTAGGGTTTCACCAGACTTCTGCATTCGATGCCTTAGCTGTGACCGATAAATCTGCTTTAGATGATCGTCTCCATAACGCATGTCGAGCGCATTCATTATAGCATTCGGGTTTGAGTGCAATTCAACGGGGATCGCCTGCAACAGCTCGGCAGCTGAGCCTCTTAGAGCAAGAATCAGTGCAGTTGCTCGTTCCTGCCCATTAAAGTGATTTGCCTTTGCGGCAGCTTCAAACTGGGTCTTGTAAATACTCCAGACCGTTTGCCCATCGAATATTGGTGCTTGCACATTTCTGGATGTGCTTTGCGCTGCAGTTATAAGCGGGGCTGGTGAGGTGGTTACTACTGCCTTCACTGCTTCCAATTCTTTTTTCACTTTTTCCATCTCATGGTTCATTCGCTCTTCGACCTGGCTGATCTCATAGTTGATTTTCTCCTCAACCTGGCTGACCTTCTCCTCGACCTGGGAAACCTTTTCCTCGACGCATTTAATTTGATTGTTCAGACTACCGAGCTCCACTTTTATTTCGGTTGACTGTTTTTGCACTTCCTTGATTTCGATTGCTTGTTGGTCTAGCTTCACTGATTGTTCATTTAACTTCGCTGATTTTTTATCTAGCTTCGTAGTTAAATTGGATGACTGTTGTCGCTGCTCTTGCTGCATCAGCATTAACATTTGCATCAGCGCATTTTCTGGTTCCTTTGGTTTTAGTGTTTCTGCTTCACCACCTTCTGCGCCTTTTTCTGCATCTGAGGGCGCACCCGAATCCAGATACGCGCCTACCGATTCAATTGCGTCACGCAAGCGTGCAATCAGTGTGGCCTTTGTACCTTGCGTAGCCAGGTTTCGCTGTTCCAACTCTTCCTTAAGCTCCGACATGGTCAGTTCATTAATTTTTAAGTTTAGGCTTCGTGGCATTTTTAATGTTTCTTTAAATTTTACTATTGTGCACTATAAAAATGTTCAAATTTTCACTTTCAAAATTTTAATCTCACTTCTCGAAACCACTGTCGTGTGGTTTTTGGTTCGCGGCCAATAATTTTAATGTTCCGGGAACAAATTCGTTTTGTTGATGTTTTTAATGGTTGTGAAAACAATTGCGACAGTAGCTCGCAGAATTATTTGTACATGTAACAATATATTTACTTATCCTTAAAATTTATTACACTTGTGCGTTTACTGTTGCAGTTCTAAATTTAGTCTGAAAATTACGGCAACGAAAAACTCAAACGGAAACTGATATCAAATTCCATGGAAATATAAGAATATTAAAGAAGGGAGGACTTACATGAAAAACATTCTGCTGACTTTTTCTACTAGCATGAAATCCGAGTTGAGAACAATCCTGTGCGTTATATCAAGGGGTAGTAAAACATTTCTGTATTCATCTTGTTCGATACACTCTGCCATAAGCACACCGCAATCTGTGATTTCATGTAAGATATCTGCATTTCCTGCAAAATAGTTAAATATTCATTTATCAACTGGATTCGAAACCAATTTGTTTCATTCCTAACTTACTTTCAAAAGCATTCATGAAGAACGTGCATAAGTGCCGGTAACTTTTTTCAAACTGTTGCAAAGCTTCTTCACTGGGTTTCAATTTATGTTTTGAATACAAAATTTCGTCCTTGACTTGCAGCTTGTCTAACTATTACGAAGAAGGTAAAAATTAGGGAGTAAATATTTTTACTGTACAGCTTACTTACGTTATTCATGAAACATTCAGCTAAACTCCTTATTGTGTATTTTGAGAATTCTCTGTCTTTGAATTTCACGTTTAGCAAATACAACGGACTTAAAACGCAATGGAAAAATTCTTCGTAGTCAGCTACTACCAGATGCGATACAAGTCTAAATACCTGCCGAAAAGGAAGCGATTTTAATGTTAATGAGTTAGCAATAAATACACTAATTCCATCTACCTGTTTGGTATACAACACTCCATTCCATTTGCTCAAATTTGTTTTTAAAAACATATCAACTGCCACTAACGACTGTCCATAGATATTCATCAGCTTATTAAGATTACTTAAGAATGCGGAAAACTCGTCATTTTGCTTAAAGCAAAAAGTCGGTATATTTGCTTCGAGCTCCTCTCCAACAAAGATTTCTAGCAATTCATGAATTTCTCGACCAGCCAACGCTAGGAAGATCGAGCCATAAGGATTCATTAGAAATGAATCAAAAACCGATCCACCAATGTAAACATCCGATCGTTTCGCTTCGTGTATTGCTTCGGTTAATGTCATCTCCGAAACATAAACGATACTTCCTAATTTATGTCGTTTGTAAGCAATTGTTTGTAGTCTCCAATTCGGGTAGCGACATCGCTTGGCAGCCAAGTGAAGATTACGATTATCCATTGCGATACCAAAGCAATCGAGAATTTTACGTGAGAATGTTGGAAATAGTTCGAGATCATTTGCGAAAACTTGAATTTTTTCATCGCTTAGCAAATGCGGTTTTAGTCGTTTGTAGAGAGATAGAAGGGCAGCTTGGCGGTACTGAATAAAAAGATGATATGAGTAGAAATTTGCGAATTTTTAAGGTAAAATCAGCATGGACTTACATTTTTCTTAGGAAATCGAATGTTCTGTACGCGTTTTACGGAATACTTAGTCACGAAATGTGGCTCGGTCAGGAGATAGAGCAAATGAAAAATCTCGTTAGACTAAAAATCATTAAAAACGTTAGTACAATAAGCATTTAAAGCAAAAATTATATTACATATCCAGGAACCGAAAGCAACGATAAAAATAAATAGTAGCTATGCTGAAGCTCTTTTACAGATATTACTCTGCAGTGAACTGCACCTGAAAATAGAAGAAGCCGCAAATGCATCTTTATTCAATGATTTCCATTTCTAAGGAAGAAGTTAATTGTAAACTGTTGGTTTACACATGAACACATTTAGGTACTTACATGTTAGCCATTGTAGTATTCCCTTAATAACAAGCTCTTGGGGCGACTTGGAGTTGACCGAATCAAACACCCGAGCCACCAGAAAGTCGATGGTATCGGGAAGGACTTCATCTCTCGGAATCGCCAAGGGGATTCCACGTGCAATTAAATGTTGCTCTAAAATCAAATATAATGTTTAAAATAAATACAATTTGAATCAGACCATCTAATTACTTGACAACAAAACTACCTCTCGCCAAAATTTATCCAATAAACGTTTTTCCAAACCATTTTCTACTGCAAAATCTTCGATTTCATCTAAATGAGCGATGATTTTCTGAACGCTTGGATTCGATCTTTTCAAATCACTAAACCGACCAATGGTTGCTTCAATTGACATAATAATAATTCATAACTTTTTAAGCATAAAATATAGGGAAATAAGTAGTTTTTCAACTGAATAAATAAACGCTTAAAATTCAAAACACTTTTGACGTTTCTTTGAATGCAGATTGTTGACAAATGGTGAATGTGTATGATTACAGTGGCTTGGAGAGGAAAGTTATCCGAGACACAAGTTTTGTGGAAATAGGCATAATATACTCAAAAATATTTTACTCGTTGATAAGTATGTATTTAATAATATTTAGCTTGAAATTTAAAATAAATTCACAACCTCAATGGCAATGTGTGAACCACAATAAATTATCCATATACAAAAAGAATTAATTTGTGGACTTTAAGCTTTACGAATTCATCACTTGGTGTGTGTATTGGCTCAGCCTAGAATAAGTTCCAAGCACAATGGTTCCAAGCACGCTATCGTTAATATCCGGTTTGTTCCGATCATACCACACATAACGGAATGAGTGAAAATTTAAATTTACTTCAAGTTAACAAAAAATGCTATCCTGCATGGTGAAATTATTGATGATGTAAAGTTGAGTTTGGATGTTAAAATAATCGTCAAAAGCTAATCCAACAAAAAAAGCAAGAAAAGCTATACTCGATTCAATTTAGTTAGGGGTCATGTGTCCGATTTCGCCAAAAGTTATCTGCTCTGCAATACTTTCTTAAATTTGTTGGTTTTATCGTCTTCTAGTGCTAATTGTGTTTACTTGCCGCACTTTCCGATAAAAATGTAGCACCACGGGCGCAAACCTTTACGAATCTAATTCATATATCATTACATATGTGGAGAGCCATGACAGCTGTGCAGTTTGTTTATACACTCGTGGCGGGCGGGAATAATTTTACTGGTTCGCGGTGATTAAAGTTTGATTTTCTTGTGTTACGCAGCGCTCGTTAATCCGAAAAGCCCACGCAAAGGCTTTCAATGTAGTTTTGTACGATAAAATTGTGGAATTAAGTGCATGTAAGTAGGTAAAATCGCTAATTCTTCACAACAATACTTAGAGTGAATATTGATTCCCGGCTGCCCAACAGAACACCGGAAGGCAATGTTTGGTGCCCGGTTTCATCGAAACTTGTTAAACAGGGACCATTATCAAGTTTTACTTGAGTCCTGAGGAATGGATAGTGTATTTGTTTCCGATGGCATCAGCCGACAATCGTTTCGTGCGTATCCCATTCAGGATCGTTTGTTATCTTGACATTAATGGGATTGTAGTTTAGATTGTCCAATATTGATTGTATCGTTTAGTTTGTGAGCAAACAGTAGTTATATATAGTAATCGAACAGTCACCTAGGCAAACTGCTCGAAAAACATTTGCGGAGAAAACACCATTTCCCATTTACAACCCGCCACGACCATCACTATCATTACCAGGAGAATTGCTTCCCAACGAAACAATAAAATTAAAAAATTTGATGACGGCAAACCCTTTGCAACGTAATTTAGCAAGGGATTGCAGTTTTATCTCGTCAAGAAAAATTCTGTTGCCACCATGAAAAGGGCTCGTCGAGAAAAACCACCGCTACCGCCATGTAAGAGGTTCGTCGAGATAAGCGAACTGATTGCTTCGAAGTGGGACTCGATTCGAGACAACCAATCACTATACGACTTTCTAGCAAGCGAATATTATTTCGAGGATTGTAAAGTTCCGGTGATCGAAGCGGTGTCAGATCGGGACAAACGTATCAAAAATGGTGAACATTTTTGCCCTTGTTTTCTCCACGCCGTGTATTTATATCTAGTGCAGCACCAAGCAATAGGAAAGTGTTCTACCAAGCATACTTTCTTACATACAGTAGCCTTTTCGACCACCGGAACGCCAGTGAAAAATTTGTGATTTTATGCCATCGAAAACATCGAGAAAACCATTAAAAGGGACCCTGTTTTTCCTGCCTCATCATTTTTAGTTGCGATTAAGAAATAAATAATTGGTGTTCGCAGGCCTTGCCTACCCCATCAATGAACGCTCGTCGGAGAAGAATTGGGTAAGTGCTCTTATGTTTATTATAATTAAACGAAACATTTGCTTGTTAATATTTGTTGTGAACGTACATTTTTTTTGCGTTCTATGATAATTTTTAAGTACACATTAATCATACAAAAATACAAAATTAAACACTACCTAAACATGTTCTATTTACTGAATACATTTTCGGTTTAAATATCGTAGCAATTTAATTCAAGTGGAAACACACAAAAAGTTAGCATGAAAACTATGTCAGTTGACGGTATAAATCCAGGGGAATTTAAAGAATAAAAAAGGGAAAGAAGAAAAAAATAAAGTATGTATATTGTATAAAAGGAAAAAAGACATTAATAGATAATCAAATTTACGCTTTTCGGTCTTTTCATTCACATGAAACACTGACCAGGTATGGGACTCGCAACGTTGGCTGACCCCTCCACTCATGAGCTAGCCATCGGGTGAGCTTATTCTTTCTCTTTGCGTTGCAGTTGCTCTTGCGGGGCAGAGTGGTCTTCCGCTTGAGTTTCCTATTTATGCTAAAGTGTTCTGTGATTCCATCATATAAGACTTTAACACAAATTTGAAACGTTCATATTTTTAATTTAAAGGAAAAATTCATGCAAATTATGCGTGTATGAGTTTTTCATTTAAATGGTAAATATATGGCCACGTCTGCAATGGATCTTGATCTAGATGGGGGTGCAAGGGAGCATCACTCCCACCTGGATGCCCCACTCTTATTTGGGTGTCATAAGTAATAAATAGTCAATATGAATCCTTTTAAGTCTCGCCCGCGTTCACCAGGGCCAGTCTGTCGTTTTGTAATAAACATAAGCAGTCGAGCAGCCCCGTGGTGATCAGGAGTGGCTGCTCCTGAAGAGATAAGGTGGTCACCCCGTCGAAACTGCTTAGTTTGTTGTTTTACTAATGTAAAGTAAACTGCATCCGTCAAGTTTCCATCCTTTAGTCAGAGATGAGTGGTTCACTTCAGCCTTTTTAACATCTTTAGGTTTGACATTCCCCTTTTAATGCAACGACCTTCTTCTGTGAAAGTAACGGTTGCTTTTTGTGTAATGTTTGCGTTTGTCTCAAGCCTCCGTGTCCGCTAACTTTAACGAGGCAAAAAAATATTGAATTACTGTAGAGTAGCTTAATTGACACTTAATAGAACTTTTCTAAAGACAATAAAAATTGATCGGTGCGTCTTGTAGAGTAGAGTACGCGTGATAAGTATTTTGTAGTCTAGCTTCGTGGCTCGACAAGAACCCGCCTCATATGATACCGCAAATGCTAGTCGTCAAGCACGCGTACGCGGTCGTTAAGCGAAGCTAGTTAGCTGAGCTCGGTGTTGTTTATAGCTCGCTGACACTTATGCCAGACCATCGGTCCTACACGGGCATAAAAAAAAATTCATTACAGTTTCTTTTCGGCAATCCATCCCTTCAGTAGGCTACCTCGGCATCGACACCGTCGAACCAAGTCCTACGACCACTCAATTCGTGGATGTGAAATATTTTTGTAGTGAGCCCTTGTGTTAGGGAAACGAACCCGCCCCACGACATCACAATGCTAGCCCGCTAGCACATTCACGCTACCTCAGACAAGGCAAGTTTCAGCGAGCACCAACACCTTCGCCCGCCGAGGCAGCAGACCATCGCTGCAGGCCTTTACGGACATTGATAGTCCATTCAATTCACTACATATAGCTGTCGTGCATGGTATCGTTTATGATCCGATCTGTGTATAGGGGCGTTGAATTGTTTAATATTCCCAGTCTTGTTTTATTTACACAGAAAGTACAATTCGGTTGAATCATGAATCAAGAGCTTGTCTGTTGTATCCCTTGAATGCCTTCATGTCATGATCCATTCCATTTTGCTTCTGGTGGTCTATATCTACTTCATTACATTCTTTGTTTAGAACTGTTAAAACAATTTTTCAATTCTTTACTAAGTTGTTTGATAATGATTGTGTAGTAATCGAGCAGTTCATGCACGCGAACTATTCAAGAAACTTCCGAGAAATGTATAAACATTGTATAAGTGCATGCTAATGAAAAACTATGAGTCTCTAAGAAACAAAATCAAAATGAAAATTGCGAAGCAGAAAAGGTGAGCTTTTAATGGAAATTAAAAATAAATCGGCAATAAAATCACATGAATAAGGAAAAATCTGATTTGAACAAATATTGACTATTCACGAAGTGCTGAGTATGTCATTTTGTCATGGTCATTAACAACTACCAAAGAACTTTTCCTGAAACTCGACAGCGAAGAAAAACTAGTAGGGCTACAAATCAATGAAAATAAATCAAAGCTCATGACACAGTCGAGGAAAAATACTTCAAATACACAAAATATCACACTTGACGAATACTGTAACGAAAACTGATAATGAAAGAGATGAAATACGCCAAAGAATACAGCTCGTAAATAAAATATTTTACTCAGTTTTGACGATCTTGAAGACCAGCTGCATACACAGGAAAACAAAGCTCCAAGTATACAAATCTGTGATAAGACCTGTGTTATGCTATGGGTGTGAAACATGGACCCTAACCCAAGCATCTGCAAATATATTGAACGCCTTTGAGCGACGGGTCCTGAGGCGAATAATCGAAGCGAAGCTAGACGTGGACCAATGGCAAATTCAACGTAACTATGAACTGTATGCAATTTTTGACGAACCGGAGGTCTCAACGATTGTAAGACTGCGGAAGCTGCAATGCGCTAGACACATGAATCCTATGGGCGAACAACGGATACCCAAAAAGGTATTCGTTGGGAGAACTAAAGGCTGGAGATCAGTGGGGAAACCAAAGAAACGACGAACACAGCTCATTGCTGCTGGGATTTCGAAATTAGAGGACTCGATTAATGGACAGAGATAAAAGAAGACGCTATTTGCAGGAAGCGAAGGCCCGAGAGGGGTTGTAGTACTACGAAGAAGAAGAAGCTGTTGTGATGATCCGACGTAAGCTCTAGAAATTAGGCTCGGTCAATGTCTCGAGCATTACTAACGCTCCACTCGTAAGTGCACTGGATCATGCGCAAAAGCTTGAGAAGTGAGTGTATGTGTGAGCATGCCATATACTCCGTGCTCATCCAGTTGACTTGGCATTGACCAACCCACAAAGCAGGGGTAAGTCGAAGGAGCACATATATAATATTGTCGCGTGTTATGGTTCGCGGCCAATAATTTTAATGTTCCGGGAAAGTGAAAACGCAATGTATTTTAAATTAAATTAAAAGAGTTTATTAAATTACTTAAAAATGCACAATCACTTATTTGGTCTATTT
The DNA here is from genome assembly GCA_963969285.1 of Odontomyia ornata. Lineage (NCBI taxonomy): Eukaryota > Metazoa > Arthropoda > Insecta > Diptera > Stratiomyidae > Odontomyia > Odontomyia ornata. Next base: position 297,431,181 of record OZ017740.1, read on the forward strand.
CACAATTTTAATTTTCACTATTAAAATCAAACTTCCACTTGTCCATAAATTTCTATCGCAATTGTCTTCTAAGATCACTTCACAATCAACGAAAATCACTTTTCTATTACTCGAACAATATCGCTTTCCACACACTATCGCAGTTTTTATCGCGGTCGAATGAATCATCCCCCCATTCATTCAGCTCGCCTTTATATAGGGTCTCCATCCGTTCAATGCATTTCTCGTACATTGGTGAACGTTCTGCCGAGAGGTATCTGGTATATTCGAGCAAATTAATGAATGGAGCAGTGACTCACTTCCAAGTGTTGATCATGCTTGGTGGGTTCTCGTGGCTTCGAGTAAATTCATTTTGTTGATGTCCTTAATGGTTGTGAAAACAATTGCGACAGTAGCTCGCAAAATTATTTGTGCATGTATCAATATCATTTCTCGAAAAGCTTCAGCATTGCTGACCAAAAGGTGGCCACGTGAAATTTTCCCAAGCCATCCGCTGCTCTAATTTATTATTAATATTAATCGTTATTTTAGCTATCGAAACAATGCGGTAAATGCAACCAACCAGAAATTCAATTGATTGGTAAAAAAGGTAAACTTGAGGTTAGCATTATTTTTGCATAAATATCAATGGCCATCAACAAGCGAGTCACTCTTGATACTACGCTTGTTCTGTTCAAGGCCTTTGCTCGAGTAGAATCGTCTCAAGGAGCTTAGCCCGAGATAGATAGATCTCAAGAGCGTTCAAGCCCGGATCCAAGCATCCATACGCATTATTTACCAACACACATCTTCAGTTGTTACACATCCAGCGAGCAATATCAATGGGTCAGACGACCAGCGTAGCCAGGCTAGTTTCAGGAAATTTGCAGCGACACATACACGTTCCTTGCCCTGCTCAAGGCTCTTGCCCGAGCAGATGCATTCCCAAGGCACTTCGCCCAGGAACGAGCAAGCTAACGCAATTTCCATATAGCCACCGCTGGCTGTGCAACCAAGACGCACCACGAGCGACCTTGCAAATGGCACGCACCATCAGCGAGCGTGCAACGAATTGATCGCGGCTAGAGAACCAGGGCCAGTGTCGGGAAATTCAAGCGAGACATCGCAATTTCGACAATATCGCCGCCGGTGACTAAGCAACCGGCATGTGCCGCTAGCAACCACACAATCGGCATACATAAACGGCAATTGGTCTACTGCTAATCACTACCAGCGGCCTGTGATGTCCGAGACCAATCTCCATCGAGGTATATCTTGCGCGCTTGGCCAGGCCGTTTATAACGCCCATGGTCGAGCCGGAAAAGACGCGGCAAGGAAATGGGCAAATTGTAGAGTATCATCACATCGGCAGCAGCATCAGCACCAACAACAGCAACAACCAAATATTATCAAATCACCTATTTCGACAATATCATCACGGTCAATACCAATACCTACTTCATCAACGACGATTACATTATTATCTGCCGCATCATCACCGTCATCATCTGTGTCAACAACATCATCATCGGCGTCAATAGTTTCATTACTGCCAATGCTTTACAAGTCAATTTTACATACACATGTTACAGCTAAGCAAACAACTACAACAATATCGTCAAATAAATTATCGTCGTCAATAGTATCAACTAACAGACTGAATTCAATTGGCAATCAATGCCATCAGCAGCAGCGCCAACAACAACACCAACAGCATGGCTCATTTCCAACATTAACAATTAAGAGACAACAGCAGCAACAACAATCACAAAAACCAAGCCAACAACTGTCACTGCCAGAAAAAAAACAGCAAATGCTGCAAGAACATCAACAAATGTTGCAACATCACCAGCAATGAAAACAAAAAAAAAATCTGTTTCATCTGTATGAACAGCAACAAAATAATAGTAACACCAGTGCTATGTGATTGACCAAAAGTAGTCCCAGTATATTAATTGCAACCCAATATACAGTTATAGCCACGGCGACAAATTGAGCAAGCATGACAACATGAAGAAAATGAATTGCACTCGCACGAAATCCCGTTCCGGCGCAAGAATGGGAGGGAAAAGTTTTAAATCTCGTTGACGACGAGTATCAGCGCGCTTGGCGATAACGGGAGGTCGAAACCTGGCAACCAAATGGCGTAGCTGCGCTGATCGAGATGCTAGTTTGAGCTTAAAAGGTCAGAAAAATAGACCCCTTGCGCCGCATAAAAAGGAATTTCGATTTGAAATCAGTTTGATGATTTCATGTGTAGCCGATTCTCAAAGTGTGCCAAGAACGTTTAAAGAAAGGTATGAAAGAGCAAAATATTGAATTCAAGGAAATTGATACCGACCTACCAATCAATTTATCGTACTGTATAAATAAATTATAAGAATAAGCATCTCATCAACATAAGATTAAAGATTGCAGGCACTTTTACCCCCCCATCGTCATGAAGTCGTTAAGTCCCATTTTGTTTTTACTTATCAAAAATTAATATTATTTGTTTCTTAGATTTTTTTTTTCAAAATTATAAAATTATTAATGTAATGAAAGTTATAAATTTTTTCTTTTCTATAATACACTATACCTTTTTTATCAAAATTTATCCCTGTAAATATATTGGGCAAATCATCCCGATTCGGAAAAATTGTAAAATTTGTAATAATTTTGGTGGTTGGTTGGTAGAGCAAATTTGTGATGATTTTTTTTATATAACGAAATAATAATCATGAATGAATAGTTAAATCTGAAAATTCAATCTTTATTTTTGGAACCCCTGCCAGGTATGGGACCCACCACGTCGGCTGACCCTCCACTCAGGAGCTAGCCATCAAGTGAGCTCTCCACCTTTTCCGTTGTTACAGGCTCGCTCGCCGAGATGCTCGATCCAGTTGGGAGGGGTGAGTGGGGGCGCCATCACCACCTGGATGCCCCACTCTTATTTGTGGGCCATGACCGTCCTCAGCAAGGACGAAATCGTCTTAAGTATCGCACGCGGCTAACAAGTTATTCGACGTCGTGTATTTTCCTGTAATCCTTTTCGGCATGTTACTTCGGCCATTGGCACCTTTTTCATCAGACAATTGGTTTTAACGTATTGACTCCGGTCACCTAATAAATCGTAAGTTCGAAAATATTTTGTAGTGGGCCTTTGTGGTGTGGGAAAAGAACCCGCCCCACGACACCGCAAAGCTAGTTTGTCAGCGCACTTACAAGTCCCCAGATAAGGCTATTTCCAGTGTAGCTGAGCTAGCAGAAAACCGCTGCAGTCCTTTATCCATGTAAATACTACAAAATAAAACCAGATGTATTGGAAAAAGTGGTCAAAATTAAGGTTGATCGAAGTGGCTTTGTAACTAATATTCATGGTGACAATTTACCAGAAATCATTTTAAAACTCTAAATGGCATTGAATTTACTTTCAGATATGTCATCAAAATAATTTTGAATGTTTTAATTTTAAATTCCCAAACTCTTAAAAATAAACTGTATATTTATCTAATTCAAACGCGGTTGAGTGCATTGGCTCCTATGGTTTATTGGTAAATGTAGAAGTTTGTGGAATAAAGTAAAGTAACTTGGTAATGATGAAGGGTAAAACGCATCTAAAAACTCAAGCGGTGGCTGAACCCTTATAATTGAGGCATAGTTCTACTCATGTTCCGGTCTACGGCGGCCTTTCTTGGTGTTGCATTTTTCGTTTATGTGTGCCAACGATGCGAACACCCTAGCTTTTAAGTGCAATCAAAGCTCTAAAGTTATCTGCTGTACGAGAGGAGCTCTGTGCCCGATCTGTCGTTGCTGAGATTTGTGTCGATATTATAAGTAACCTGTTCAGTGAAGTACATACAATAAAGCGTTTTTCATTTTGTCTTATATCCAAGAGGTTATGGGCCCAGGTACCGCGTACGTATAAAAGAGAGAGAAATCCGTGAGATCATGAAGTCAACGTGACGTTTCTCGTATAGAATGGCACCAAACGACTCGATTGTCACGCACACAGCCAAAGTCCAAAACCTGGCGATGAAACTCAAAGATGTCAATGAAGCAGTCTCGGACCTCACTATAATTGCAAAAATCATCGCCACGCTTCCGTCAAAATACAACGCATTGAAAACGGCCTGAGACAGCGTGCCCGCAGTCGATCAGACAGTTCAGTAACTGATCGAATGTTTGATCAACGAGAAGCTGAAAATGACTGCAGACAACGAGGGGGTTGGTGCTATTGCCGCTATGGCTATCGGAAAACGCGATGCAAATGCGAGAAATATGACTAAATCGTCAATCGCTCAAGGACAATCTGGGACGTGAGAGTGTTTTTACTGCTATAAAAAGGGGCACGATGCCCGACAGTGCCGGAAGAAAAAGAAAGAACTCGTCGAAAAAAGGGCGAAAGACAGTGCAAATTGTGCATTCACGGCGTCGAATAAGTCGCGTGCGATCCGCGAGAAATCTGAACGAAAGGTGCTCGACGAGTGTTTGAAATGCGATGTTACTGACATGCGGCAGTTGGACAGCGGAGCCTCCCGTCACATTACGTCTCGTCGAGAGTGGTTCACGGAGTTCCGATCGGTGGTGGGGGAGAGCGTGTCGCTTGGCGACAACAGGCAGTGTCCAGTTACTGGCATTGGGATCGTCGAAGTATGTAAGTTTGTTAATGGAGAATGGAGTGAAGTGTGACTCGAAAACGTATTGTGTGTAACCAAATTGAAGAAAAATCCGTTTAGCGTCGGAGCGTGTACTTTGAAAAATATCGATGTTGTTTTCAAAGGCGAATTTGTTCACCTTCAACGCGACGGAAAAATTGTAGCGCAGGGAATGAGACAGAGGAACAATATTTGCCAGTTGTGTTTTGAGATGAAATCGATTTCGAACCCGGAGTCGAACATACTATTGAGTAGTTTGAAACGATGGCATAAGTGATTTGGGCATGTTAATACTGACACGATCGGTAACATTGCAAAAGCAAAAAGAGTGACGAGATTGAATCTGACCTCAAACGGGGATATATTTTGCGAGCCCTGTCAATTATGGAAATCACACAGACTTCCGTTTAAGAAAGATTGCGATACCGGACCAGGCGAATTTATTCATTCGGATGTTGAAGCGTCAATGTCAACACCCACCATAAAAGACGTGAGGTTTTTCGTGAATTTTAAGGACGACGCATCGGGCTACAGAAACGTTTATTTTGTGAAACACATGTCTGATATACTTGATCGTTTCCATGTTTTTGTAATGTGGATCTCGAATAAGGTTAATCGGAATGTGAAAGTACTTCAAGTAGACAATGAACGCGATTATATAAACTCTGAATTGAAGACGTTCTTAGAAAATTGCGGTATCCGGTTGCAGACAACGGCGCCGTACACTCTGGAACAGAACGATGTTGCAAGCATCATCCCTCCTCATGTATCTTTGAGCAGAAGCCGTAAATTCCACAGTATATAGTACATCCTCAAAAGGACTCCTTCGAGACGCCATCCTGAGAAAACCTCGTATAAATTGTGGATAGGTCGAAAGCCAAATGTGAGCCATCTTCGCGTTTTTGGGTGCGATGCTTATACACACGTCCCCACTCAACTTCGAAGAAAGCTTGACCCAAAGGCCAAGAAAATGATTTTGGTCGGGTACGAAGGAGAATCTACTAACTAACGATTGTACGATCCGGATCCGGATTTTGTATTACTGTCAGTGATAAGCATTATTTTGCTGGTGTGGAAGCCGAGCGGAAATGAGAATGTTTATACATGAGAGTGCAGATGCGAGGCAGATACTCGAACGTTTTGGTATGACTGAGGTAAAGGGGTCCAGTGTTCTAGCGGACCTGCACGTGGTTTTGTCGAAAGCCGAAGAAAACACGAATGACACGACCGTGCCGTATCGTGAGGCAGTCGGATGCCTGATATTTTTGTTCGTTGTTTCGTGACCCCACATTGCTTTTGTAGTGGGCAATGTCAGCCAGTTTTTAAACGCACACACCGCAGTTCATTGGCATGTTACGATAGGAATTTCTCTAACGATTAGAAAACATTATTGATCCTCTACAACATAACTTTTCGAATATAACAGAAAAAAGAACAGTGAAAACAACAAACTAGATTTCATAGAAAATAGAACAGTTTATACACTAAACTAGTTTTCATAGCAAATAGAACAGTGGATACAACAACCCAGTTTCCACAGAAAATAAAACAGTGGAAACAACAAACTAGTTTCCATAGAAAATATAATAGTGGCGACAACAACCTCTTACCACTGTTACAATACAATAACCTTATTTAGAAACTTTGATCGTAATGATATCCAAGACAACGGCAACGGTAATGAGGTGCAAATTAATTCTTTCCCACGATTTAGGGAAAGACAATTTTGCCGAGCATGCAAAAATAACATAAATAAACAGCGAAGCAGGCTGGAAAAATTCAAGTGACTATCTGTAGTTGCTTCGAGTGGTTGGCTTCACCTACTCATTAACTAGGAAAACCAGTTGGCCTTGCACCTGGTCCTGTCTAGTTGGCCTTGCGCCTAGACAACTTTCCTTAAAATCTTTCTGTTGGTTGGCTTTGCCTAACAGATTGGTTAAAAACCAGTTCGCCTTGCGCCTGGCTTTGGTCTAGTTGGCTAAGTGCCTAGGCCCATCTCCTCATATCTAGGTGCTCTGGTTGGCTATTTACCGAGAGCTCCAGATGCCGCCAGGACCAAGTTTGGCAGAGGCCATTACAGCGGACCCTCAAGCTGGCCCCAAACCAATCAGCATCGCTGAATACCGGGCCCGACAGAAGAAGCCGCTCGATACCAAGATGGTAGAGGGCAAACCAACAGTATTGCGTGCAGGCTGGCAGGTGCAGTTACGCCAACGCACCTGCGAAGCAAAACGACTCGACAAGGTCGCAACAATGGCAGTGGAGCGCAACAAGTTCCGGCGCAAGTTCAGTGAACTGCGGCAGGATTTTATGGAGTTCTTCCAAGGATGTTTTCACTATACCTATCCTGTGTTTTTCCAATTTAACCAAGTCTTCTTCTTCAATCTCCACTTGTTCCAATCTACTGTATAGTTCTTTTTCATTTTGGTCGTCCATCGTGCCAAACAGGGTATGCATCACTCGTCCCATTCCGTCAAAGAATGATCTTTTCACTTTCCGTGGTGTCAGTGATTCCTGAAGAGTTTGTGTGCGGCATTTTCGGGTTTCTACAACGGCTTGTATATGGTGAAGCTGAGTTTTACATCCTGGATTGTTTTTTAAACAGAGCAGTTGCAAGAGATGTACCGCACGTTCAGCCAGTTTAATTTGTGTTGCTAGTTTTCCCAGGTTTATTTCAGTTATTATGCTCCAGCTACTGTAGTACGGAAGAAGATTTCCAATGTTTTCAAATAGGGCTCCTGCGTTGTCAATTGGGGTAATAGTATATGGGACAATGTCTGCCTCGGATGTTCTCACGGCAATTGTTACAAGGAAGATAATTCGTAAGTAGTCCATGCCTATTGAGCTTTGGGGAAAATATGTTGAGAGTGTTTCCTCAAAATATGGTTTTAATCGATTATTGTGAACAGTAACCACCCTCTTCCCTATCGCAATAGTTCTATTTACCGCGGAGGTTACCCTTTCGACTGTGTATGAACCTGTGCATTCTTGGACCAGTTTATGTTTTGCTGCACTTTGATCGGGATGATTTGCAACATATAGATTTATCTATATTTCTATTTTTGCAACATGAAGTACGAATTTTATAACATTGTCATTTTTGATCGAGGTGGTACGCAGAGCTCGATTTTTACAAATTATTCTTTTTCGATCGAGGTGATAAGCGGAGCTCGATTGTTCCTTAATATGATCTAGGTAATAAGTAAAGCTCGATTTTCCCTTAATATGATCGAGGTGATAAGCAGAGCTCGATTTTTGTTTAATATGATTGAGGTGATAAGCAGAGCTCGTCTATCATTAGTTGCTTCGAGTGGTTGGCTTCGCCTACTCATTAACTAGGAAAACCAGTTGGCCTTGGGCCTGGTCCTGTCAAGTTAGCCTTTTGCCTAGACAACTTTCCTTAAAACCTTTCTGTTGGTTGGCTTTGCCTAACAGATTGGTTAAAAACCAGTTGGCCTTGCGCCTGGTCCTGTCTGGTTAGCCTTGTGCCTAGACAACTTTCCTTAAAACCTTTCTGTTGGTTGGCTTTGCCTAACAGATTGGTTAAAAACCAGTTGGCCTTCGGCCTGGTTTTGGTTTGGTTGGCTAAGTGCCTAGACCCGTCTCCCCATATCTACGTGCTCTGGTTGGCTATTTGCCTAGCGCCCTAGATGCCACCAGGACCAAAGTTTGGCAGAGGCCATTCAAGCGGAGTGCCACAAGTTCCGGCGCATGGTCAGTGAAGTGCGGTAGGAGTACCGGCAACGCAAGCAAATGCAAATATAGACCGGGAAGGGCAAGGCGGCACGAAAAGTGCCAATTAGTTGGCACTCTTTAAGGATTTGATGGAGATATCGAATTCTTTGGTGACGGATAGTATAGCTTCATAGTAAAGTCAGAATATAAAAATAGCGGCTAGGCAAAATAAAATATAAAAATAGCGGCTCGAAGATTTCTGAAAGCTTCAATCCATATTGGATTTTTATGAAATCTAAAATCAAGGTAGACGTTGATGAGATGATACCAGAATTAAATTGGATTCCTATGAACGCTGCAGATTTGAGCCGTAGGGGTTTTTGCATTGCAGTAAAAAATTATATTTTAATATACGAGTACATGATACAATGTATTCACGAAACTGAGTTATGAAAGGTTTGGAATGAAAAAAAACAAAGAAGGGTGAAATAAAAAACTTTTAGAAAAAAAAGAAAACCGACTTTGAAATGCCCTAAAAAGGATGAAATAAATTTTATGGAAGCGGTGCCAAATCAATTTCCCCATTTCAACATAAATACTTCCAACAACTGCACCATCACAAAAGAATGGGGGAAAATATGATATGGCGCCGCTTCTATAAAATTTATTTCATCCTTTTTATGGCATTTCGAAGTCGGTTTTCTTTTTTTTTCTAAAAGTTTTTTGTTTGTCTTCGATGTCTGGTAAAATGCAATGCTGCCGTAGAGTAGCGTTGGTCGTATTATTTTTGTGTATATGAGTCTTTTATTTTTCGTGTTAAGTCGGCCGGACTTGAGAAGGGGATTTAGAGATACGAGGATTTGGAAGCAATGCTGTCTTTTTTGTTGTATGTCCTGATTCCATGTTAGGCGTCGGTCGATTGTGTAATGAATCAACCCTACGCCACTGCCGACTAATACATATGCAAATTGCTACCATATGGCTTTCTATCTAACGTCAGTTTTGATGACTTCCCATCTTACGTCAGTTTTGTCTGGGAGTGTCATGTAGTTCTTGTTGCGACGCAGAACTGTTCGCGCCTTTTCGAATTTTGGAAAATTTCACTATCGGAAACGTAGCGAAGATATCAGGCGGTGATATAGTTGCGCGATTTTCATCGGTACCGCGAAGCAAATGAGTTTGCGCATGGTGTTGCCAGTAAGTGTTAGAGACGTTATTCTCGAGTTTCCCATATTTAATTTGGGTTTTTTGTAGTGCCTCTGCCCTGATTTTGAGTGCACCACCGCCTTCCTTCCCATGTGGCGAAAGTTTACCAGCGGCAGTCCCGGTTCCGACTTTCCGAGAAATTGGCTCGGGGAGTTAACTGTAGGCCAGTTTCGTGTTTAGGCGCGTGTACAGTAAATGCAAACCTAATAGATTATATTTTTATATAACTGTACTTCCGAACAGGTGATTGCTGGCAACGAGACCAAAGAAGGACACATTCTTCATTTTTGCGTTATGGCGCTACTTCTTGCGCAAGGGGGACCCATGGACAGTCGTGGACGAATGCAGCGACAACTGTGTGGAAGTTAGCAAGTAAGTCCTACGGGAGGTGTCGGCAGTGCCACGTCATTAATTCAACGGAATAAGGTCAGAGCAAGATATGATTTGCCTACAATCTCGTCATTAATTTCTTGCAAAAAATTAGATCTAGTTTTGGAAGCTGTTTCCAAAATTTAGAGTAGATGATAACTATTCAAAGAGATGGAGCATCAAAAATAGCGTGTTGTGGTGTAAATACCGTTTGAAAGAAGATGCCATATGTGCTTAGAATTAGGGGTGCAGTGACGCGCTTACCTCCCATCACAGAACTTTGTATATAGATAACCTTCACATTTGTGTCAATCTCAAGAACAATCATCAATTTGACATTTCCTTTGAAACAAGACGTTGAGTAGTGTGATTCGCCAGGAGCGGATTATCCTGCGATTCATTTGCGTTACATAGTCGAACAGTGAGAATCTTTCTTTTTCTTGTTAGCTGTGAATCCCATCGATTGTTATAACACGTTTATTAAACTCAGATAATTTCAATTTTTTTGTATGCATCAAGACAAAGGACTATCAAAAGCACGAAGAAGCTAAATTTCCCAAAAGGGTACTGACCAAACAATATTGGCAAGTCTAATTCTAGTTGTGATTTTTAGGTATTATTTTGACCTAGATGCAAGCGTCATACTTTCTATGCGCATTTTTTTATAGGGAGGATAATGGTTTGTCAAATTGATTTTTAGGGTTTTGTACTAAAATACAAAACCCTATTGCAATCACGACCTGTGTCCGTCTGTCCGTCCGTCCGTCCGTCTGTATGTCACAGCACTTTTTCTCCGAAACTATAGAAGCTACAGCCATGAAACTTTGTGGAAAGTTCAGAAGTGGTGACTTCTTGAAAGTTCAAGGGTAAAAAAAAATTTTCAAAGGGGTTTAAGGGGGGTCTCCCCATATAGGGAGTTGACCCCTAAAAAAAAATTTTTCACCATTGGTAGTCGAGTAGGGTGTCATTGGAAAGGTCTCAATGAGATCTTTTCAAAACAGGTCTTGAAATTGCCTTTTAAGTACCGAGGGGGGCAGGGGAAGGGGAAATGTACGAACTTTCGCGTACCCCCCCCTCGCGATTGGACACCTTCCATCCGAAAAATCTGAAAAAAATCATGAATGTAGGCCTTAATGAGTACAACAACAACAAATACATGAGAAGTCAAAATTCACTCAACTTTGTTAGTAATAGTATGACTTATCGATTTTCTGTTTTCTTGAATAAAATCTAAACGGTACCCTTAAACACAATAAACAGATGACTATTAATAAGATTGATCTTTTCTGAAAGTTTCATAAAGATCGAATAGTATTTAACGAAGTTATAGCGATTTGAATTTTCCTGTATTACTATGGAACAATGTGCCCTGTATTACAATGCAAACATATGGCTATGGAGCCATATGCGCTTTTTACCGACTTAGACACTACAGCTTTGCTAGGATTTGCATGAAAATTTCAGGAATGATAGGTATCATGAGGATGAGTACATACAATTGAAACAAGTCGAAGAGGCAGGAGAGAGCTCCTAGCAAAAGGGCTTTGTAGCCATTCTACGATTCGAAAAAATAGGCCATGAATCGATGCTTACAGTACAGAGGAGTGGCCCCTGAAAAAAATTTCATGAAAGGTAGCCGATATGAGTATCAAATAAAAGTTCTCTATGAGAGCTTTTCAAAACAGCTCTTAAATTGACAGTTTTTGCTTCAGTGGGGGCACAGGCGGGGGGGGAGGATATACATGAAAAATGTGTTTTCTCCCTCGCGAATGGACACCCGTGATCTTAAAAAAATCTGAAAAAATTATCAAGCCAGATATTTATGGGTATAACTTTAACAAATACCTCAGAAGTCAAAATTCTTTCAACTTACATAGTTAATAATAGTATGATCCTCGAACATGACGTGTTTCTCAATTTTATTCGTTGCTGGTAACGGCATTTTGTAAATTGAGTACAAAACCCTTCTGACATGAGCATAGGTCTGTCTACCCAACTTGTTATAGTAGTAGAGAGAAAGATATTCAATTCGGATTGATCCCTTTTCTGAGATTGGAGAGTAAATTGAATCGGCTTTTTAAGATAAACGTAAATGGGAAAATTTCCATTCTTTTTTGATGCTTTATAGTATAATTTCCAAAGTGACATTATAATTGGGTATTATACGCAAAAATGGACATGGCGATTGAAATAATAACGAGAAGTACTTGGTTTAGAGTCACGCGACTTGATGAATGTTTTCATTATATAAAATGCATTGTTTGATAAAAGAAATAGAAAACGAAGCGCATGATCGATTTTAGAAGATTGTGCTTATTAAATTGATATCTGAATTAAGACTTAAATTTGTTAATAACACGCTAAACAGACATAAAATTATTTGAATATACTATAGAATTGCAAAAGGGTATCCAAGAAATTCTTTTGCAAGTATAAATCTAAGTGGTTATGGAAATGAATTTCTTCTGGAATTCACCTAACCAAATAAATCTACGACAATTACGACAATTCCTCAGGATAGATGTTGGCCTGTTCCCAATATTTATCACTTGACACCATCTTCAAACAGTCAACATGGTTGAACTCTGACCAAGTTTTAGTATCTCCTTTTCTTCTGATTCCAAATAAGTTAAAAGAATCGGTTATTCTCTTGAATGATATCAACATACTTATTCAAGAGGCCTTGCTCTCTTTGTAAATAGGTCAGAACCCATTTTCGTTCGAAAAATTCCAATGAAATTAAATTGAAAGCGGAAAAAAACCATTAAGAATTCGTTACCGACAACAATTCTATACAATTTTTCCTAGAACTATTCATATTTACATAGAAGGAATGATTAATAATTAAATAGCATAAATTTTGAGAATATAAAAAAATAAACACATACATACACGATACGAGGCAAACCTCCAAATTTTCCGCTTAGTACATTATAATAAATGATCCAAAGAGAGAAAATCGATAAAATAATAAAGTGTGAAGCGGTATATGTTCGCCGAAAGGAAACAAAAAATTTTGTAAATACTTATCAAATAAAATTTAGAGATAAAATAGTAAACTTTGAAAATAATGAAGTCGATTCAATTTGAACATAAACTTTTTTTACCCCGACCAACGGGGGAACGCGCAAGGCAAAACGGAACGACAGCAGAACTCCAATAGTCATTAAGTTAACCTGTATAAACTGTAAATATGGAACAAAAAACATTTAAATAAAAAAAAAATTGATTCCACTAAAAACACAATATCTTTAACTGGAGTACAATGGAAGAGTCCGAGTAAGTTGAAGATAAAGGTAAGTAGTTTGGAGTGAAGCAATAAGGTTTTATGGCTCGAAAAATGGGGCCATATCACCATAAAAATATAACAGGCAGGCCGTGAAACGAATATTTTGATATTTGCAAGAAACAAAACATTACGGTATCGAGTACTCAAATGCGGCAGCACTAACGGACTTCATGATTATTCCGACCCCGATTTTGCCGGGGACGTGGATACGCGAAAATCGATCTCCGGATATGTTTTCTTTCTCGCAAATGGCCCTGTAATTTGGGGCACACAAAGGAAAATGATTGTGGCTCAGAGTATGACAGAGTCTGAGTTTGTTGCATGGCCTACGGCCGCTAAGGAAATTGTATGGCTGCGAAAATTGTTGCTCGATTTAGGAAACGGAATCGATTGTTCTACGGTTTTAAATGTCGATAACCATAGCGCGATAAGACATGTCATCGGGGAACGAAACATATCGATATACGATATCATTATATTAAGAAAAAATTCAGTCGAAAGTGATCAAACTGAAATACGTGCGCACCGAGGAACAAGTTGTAGACGCGTTCAAAAAGGCTCTCCCGAAAGAGCGATTCAACGTGTTTCGCAATGTTCTCACCAGAAATAAATTATAAACGACGCGAGAGTTTTGCCTTTTTCGTTAATGTATGCCAACGATGCGAACACCCTAGCTTTCAAGTGCAATCAAAGCTCTAAAGTTTTCTATTGTACGAGAGAAGTTCTGTGACCAATCTGTCGTTGCCAAGATTCGTGTCGATATTATTAGTAACCTGCTCAGTAAATTACGCAATTGGAGAATAATGCGTTTTTCATTTTGTTACGTAATTCCTCATTTTATTTCTGCGTAAACCTACTCTTATATCCAAGACTCGGCAAACCAACAAGCCTTTAGCAGCCGCCAAATTAGTAGACTGTCATATGGCCGAGCTGTTGACCGTGATGGTCTGCTCGTTGTCATGTCTTCAGGTCATTGGAATGCCGACTTATATATTGACCGAACGATATATGAGTAAATTTTAAAAATCATTCCACATTTGGGAGACATCCGTAAGACCTCTTTTTACTTAACATAAAGATTGAATTAATTTAAATAATATGTAATACGTTGTATGGCATTTTTAAGCGGTTAGCTAAAGATTACTTAGTTTAGATAATTTACATGACATTCTTTGCCATTTGAGCATGCAAGACAGTGTTCAATTTTGATGGAATGGACCTTTCATATCGATTTATTTGCTTCGTATGTTGACATAAAAATTACAAGGCCTTTCTAAAACGACATGATCACGATCATTTATTGCCGTTGAAATATGACAATATAATAATAATAATAGCAAAGTAAATTACTCAATTCTGAACTATAAATTGCATTCGTTCCTCATATATCATTTATATTGTAATTAAAGTTAATAAGTGACGAAGATATGCACTCACTCATACCTTATGCATTGTTATTAATAATTCTGATTCGAATGAATAAAAGCTCATCATTTCGATTTAATTTGATGAAAAATTGTTGTCGATCATCACAATCTGTAGTTGGTTTGGCTAATGTTCAAAGTGCAAGAGCATGTGCATAATTTACAGTGTCTGTGAAAGGGTTAGCGTTTAATTATAGCCCGGTTAGACGATTATACATTCAACAAAGAATGGCTCATTCCGGTAAATATTACCAGATTTGGAAACATTTTCAAGTATTTTTTGTTTTGTGTCGTTTTAAAAGGAAATGGAACTCTCTTCCCAAGTAAATCATCTCGTAAACATATTTTAGAGCAACCTGAAAACTTTTACCGATGCCACGCTCTGGCATGTCCTGAGATAGGAGATATGTCAACGTTAATAAACGATCATAGATTTGCTTACTACACTCTCTACGCGAATCCAGTTCGTAAGATATGTTTCATTTACTTATGGTATTACAATTAACAATAGTGAACTTAGCCCCGTCTAACGCAACATGTATCCCTGAGATTGGATTATTCCAATTTTATAAAACAAAACAAAATTACAGTGCAGCTTTCGGTATTTGTACTGCCCAGTTTAGAGGAGCTCTTGCTCATATAGTGTCAGAAGAGAGGACAAATAAGTTGGCGGGATTTCTTCGCATGAAATTTGAAAATAAGACAACAAATTCACGCACAGCATTTGTGGGCTTGAATTATACCTGGCCAGAATGGGAGTTCAGGACGAGTGCGTGGGAAAGTCTGCAATCTTTTTTATACAGAGCTTGGGCTCCAGGATACCCACGGTAAGGTCTGTAGCAAAATCCTTTTTTGTATAATTTCTGGCCATTTCTAAGTAGCAAACATGGGAATCAAAGTTGTGTAGCGATCAGATTGGACGGTTCGTGGATGACCGTAGATTGTGAAAAAGCTTTACCGTTTATTTGTGAAGTTTATACTTCTAGTATGAATGATAGAGGGCCAGGTCAAATAAGTAAAAATGTACTTACAGATGACAAGCTATAATGTATTAATAAAATTACACATTAAAATCTAAAATATTACTTTAATTTCAAATATCTTAGCAACACAAATGACTCAACAGTTGCGAATATTCACAAATATTAAGCTCCTTCTCTTCCTCTTTGGTATTACCACTGTAAACGAATTGTTTTAGGAATATTCATTTACTTTGAAAAATTATTTGGTGAACATAAGCAAATCTGTAACCAAATACTTAGGTACTTCCCTTCAAATAAGGGATATAAGAAGTGCAGGTAATTCAGGATTAATAACATACTTTACTTTATTTTTGTGATATTTCATATAACAAACATTTCTAAAGAAAAAAGGGGGGAACGAGCCGTCCATACCTTAAAAAAAACAACCCCATTAGGTTTCTAGTTTAGATTCTTTATTGGTATCGATGTGAAGTCATAAATTACACTTCGGTCCTTTAGGTTGTCCTTTAGAAGCCACATTTTCCAGCGCATACAAAATATCCACCCATCTAGTTGAGTTGAAGGCGTTCCTAACGTCAATTAGCACCAACACAACGATCCGTCCTTGGTGCGGCTATGTGCTTTTGCCTTTTGAAATACCTGTGCAATCACATCAATGGTGGAGCGTCCTGCTCTAAAGCTATACTATCGAGTAAATAAGTCCACAGCAGCACGAATAGCGTCAGTGAGTGTTCCCTTGCTGAGTTTCTCTAGCACTTTCGCAGCTGCGTCAAGCATCCATAACGGGCGGTATGCAGATGGTGATCTGGAATTTTCCTTCACTTTGCTGATCAGCATGAGCCTCGCCACTTTTCATCGTACCGGGAAAACCCCATCCCATAGGCAAGCATTGAATGTGCTGAGAAGCAAGTCAGGACGATAGGGGTGGACAAGTTTCAACACCTCAGCTGGAACATGATCTGGGCCTGGAGCCTCCTTTGCTTTCAATAATAGGATGATAGTTTCAGTGAACAGTGGGCTGAGTGCTGTTACACCTTAGCCAGCGTGTGTGTGTGTGGATGGGACGGGGACGGGAGAGTTCCCGCACTATCTCGTCCTATCTCCAAGGCATCCGCATAACTAGCTTGTAGCCAAGGCTTCACGGATGCTTGTTAACAATGTCCATTCGATCTTGCCAGGAGCGAGCCTTGCTGTTGTTAATCAATTTGCGAAGGCATTTCCGTTCCATGCCCGTTGAGCCTCAAGCCAAAAATTATGACACTCCCTTCACTTTTCCCCAATTTTAGTCATTCGCCAGTACGCTGTGGGCTTTCCACGCCGAGATTTTCGATGGGGCGTAGAAGCCCCACTTCCTGCAAAACCCGACATTTTCCTGATCCCAAAGCGTTTCCAAGACTTATTCTTGAATCAGCATCCTTGCAAAGGATACAGTGTGCCTCCACTGTATACGAGTACTCTTTCCTTTTACTCGTATTTTCCATTTCACCACATTTGTAACATAAGGAACTTCCATCATCTTCTTTGCACAGTTGGCATTCGAAGAATTGAAGAGACACTGCTCTTCATCGTATCACGCAGTCAACCCATCCTATTCTTACTTTGCCCTTATTCAGAAATTGTTCGGTGTCCTTTTCGGTCAAGTCAATGAAGACTATACGTTGTCCCGTATGATTTTCTGATGGCAGCCTTACTTTCGGCAATCGGCTCAAGCAAGGCTATAGTTGCACTTTTGCTGAGAACTTTCTCTGCTACATCGCAGAATGCTTCTTTATTGTCGGCCTCCACTCCAAACTCTTCCAGTATGTAGCCTGACCACGTTGGTGGTACTGCTTTAATTGCAGTGTATGGGTCTCCGTGCCTTACGATTCTCCTGATATTCCTCAACACTTCTACGTAGGATCGGCCATCTTGGAGTTTTACGAGCAGTGTCTGCTGCCGGGATCTTGATCGGGGCTTCTTTCTTTCCTGTTTCGCATCGTATTTTTTCTTGTTGGGTGTCCGTGTGAACATTATTTTCTGGCTCTTTTTGAAGGAATTTCTTTGCGGCTTTTGTCAGCACTATCGGAAACCCCTGATCAGCGCTCATCAAGTGCCTCTTCTTTCGCTCGTTTATCCTGATCTCCTTCGATTAGGCTGGACGCCATTCTTTATTTTTCATGTCACTCGACGGCAATTGTACTTTGTGACCTCTTTTTTGCGAGATGCTATCCACTTCAGTTTCCGACTGCAGTATTTCAGGCACATTTTTGACGGTGGTGGTGAAATTATACAATGGCACTCCTTTTCTTTCCTGCCCAGATAACTTAGTGGACTTCAGGTTGGTTCGTTATTATTTTGGGGCTTGAGACCCTTGCTTTGGCCATTTCGGTAGCGATTGCAGCAGTAACCATCGAGTTTTCGATGTTCTTTATATTTTCCCCCGCTGCTCGAGCATCTGCCTCGTCTTGCAGAATTTCCTGTTCTTCCTTTTTAGGATATTCTGGCATTCGTATCATTTTTTGGCTGCGCGAATACCACAGAAATCTCAGTATGGACAAGGCTGTCCGCTAATCTCCGTTTTTCATCCGTCTTTACTGTCAGTGTATATATTGTCGTTAGCACCGCTCCCGATGTGCAGTGAACAACGTGGCTATTGCCGCTGGTTGCGTCATCGGTATAGATATATCTACTTACTTTTTGAACTTTTTTTTATCTGTTCTTAGGGTTTTACGTTGAAATTGCTCCAGTTTCATTGGATTCCCCTTGGAGCCTCTATCTCGTTCGTGTGTGTAGTCGCCTTTTTGGTCTCATGACTATCTTTGCAGAGCAGAGAGGCCATGTGAAGGTTGACACAAGCCCTTGTTGGGGCAAATACTCAGAGCTAGACCAGCACTTATTGTGAGTCTGTCTCAATTGAACCGAGTGGTGCGAACTTCAAACGTACGCTGAGGCCTGCCAAGATTTCACCGGGACGGAGATGGTATGATAATTGGATTGGAGCCGTTCACGCAGGAGTGCTACCTCGGCACTACCGTGGGAACCAGTTGGGTCCAAACCATCATATCTGCCAGACCGGAGCATCAATTCAAATTTATTTTCTAAAGCATAGTCCAGATTCAATCAGTATCGTTACCTGTCATCCCAGGAGGAACCTCACAGAATCCTCCATATCCTGGATCCGTTAGGGCCGCACTCCCCAAAGAATGCTAGCCTTCAAGAGTATTCCTGTCGACCGGCATTCCTTCTGCAGTCAATGACAACACCCGGTGTACTTCTATCCATCAACGATCCTCGTTTATGTCTCAAATAGTCCCTCAAAATGCGCATCAGATATTTTGGAACTTGAAAATGGGTTTCAAATGATTCTTAAATATCCGCCCATCTAGCGGTAATGAAATCGTTTCTGGCATCAGGCATCACCAGTTGTACAACTCGTTTGTCAGTCCGGGAACGAGTTTCCGCTTTTAGAATACGCTCACCACCCCTACAGTTACATCAATAATGGAGTGCCGTGTTCTAAAGCTGTGCTGCTGAGAAGATATGTTTCCAGTAGCATAAATTGCGTCAGTGAGCCTTCCTTTGATGAGTTTTTCTGCCACTTTCCCGGCCAAGTCCAGCATATATGATGGGCGGTATGCAAATGCTGAATCAGGATTTCCTTTCCTCTTATTGATAAGCATGAGCCTCGCCACCTTCCAGCATTCTAAGAAAACCCCTTTGTTCAGGAAAGCATTAAACGTACTGAACAGCAAGTCGGAGTAAATATTGTAGACAAGCTGTAATACTTCAGCAGGAAGGCTTTGTACTCCTGGTGCTTTCTTTGCTTTCGTGGATAGAACAACCTATTTTAGTTCTCTTCTTGTAAAAGGTGGGCCTTCTACTGGTGTGCTGTCTTGGGATGCATTTACATGGACAAGATGTAGAGGGAACTGAGCCCATGAAATCTCGTCAATATTTTCTGCTTCATGTAAGTTGGGCTTCCGTAGGGTGCTGAGCCTCTGAATGACCAGCTTGAACATCAGGCTCCACGAGTCCCTATTCACATAACTCACATGTTCTTGACAGCATTTTGAGGTTTGTGCTAATTGGCAATGTGAAGGCAAATCTCGGGTTACCGTTTGCATACCGTCTATTATGAATACTAGGTACGGCTGGAAGCGTGCTTAAGAAGCTCATAAAGGGAAGAGTCACTGATGTGATTCATGTTGCTGGTGCCCCGTTTTCATGATGGTACAGCTTTAGAGCAGGACGCTCCATCATTGATCTTTTGCAGAGATGGTGAGCGCGGTACACAAAGTCGAGGCACAAAGCTCTACCAAGCGAAGGGCAGTTCTATTGGTGAAACTTGATATGCCTTCAGCACTTGTAAATGAGTGGATATTCTTGGTACGTTGTAAGATAATCTTCAAGTTCGAAAATATCTCATGCGGCTTTTGAAGGATTACCGGAAGGACCTAAGCATATGATATGAAGCAGGGCTGACAAAGAATGGAAGTTACATCGGGTGTTGCTCAAGGATCCACCCAACCGATGATACTAATGCCGCCAGATGAGTCATACCTGGTCAGCGATGTGGATGATGTTGTGGCGATAGTCACTAAATGCACATTAAAACAGGCGCAACTTAGAGTAGGTATGTTAATGTGCCAAGTTTGGAAGTGGGATGACTACTTGTGGGTTCAGTCTAGCGCTGGGAAAAACTGAAGTGAAAACTGAAGTGGTCATCGCAACAAAGTAGGGAGTCCCCAAATTAAGGACGATCAGTATTGGAGAAGTGCTGGTCAAATCGATACTAGGGGTAAAGTGTTAGGGACGCACTACCTATGTCCTTATTTTATAACCTTATCAGCAATCATCAATCAAATCGAATGCTTGGATTGCATTGCATAACAACATCCGACAAATCAAAAGTAATGTTGCGACCTTCTTACAACTTCCAAGTGACGTTGACCCATGCACATATAAGTCAACATCTGCATAAACGACTCAAATAACATCAGCCGTTGACATCGTACGCTAAGATGGCATTGACTGACAACTTAATGTAATGAAATACAAGTCACCCAACGAATCACAAGTCAACATGACTCAAGTAAATCTTCGAGCTTCTTACAACTTCCGTAAATACCCAAGTCAGGTTTAGTCATGTACAAGTCAACATCTTCATGAGCGACTCAAGTTCGATAAGTTGTTGCCGTCGTATGCTAAGTCGGCATTAACCTACGACTTAATACAACACAAGCCACCCAACGAATAACAAATTATCATTATTCAAATAAACCTTCAACCTTTCTATAACTTCTATACACGCCCAAGTTTTGTGTACTCTAGTCTAAGTTAACAAACATAAGCATAACATCAACATAAATGATTCAGGTTACATCAGTCGCCCACGTCATACAATTGAAAAGAAAAAGAATGAGTACATGTGCTGAGACGACACAATGCAATAACGGAGTCGTAAGCGAAAAAAATGATTGGTAGGTTGTTGAAAAAGAAAAACAATGAACACATGCGCTAAGACGACACAACGCAATGAAGGTGTCGTAAGCAAAAATTAATGAATGGTAGATTTAGCGATTATAGGGAGTTACTGATCCCAAATTGGAATTTGGTCACACGAAAAATGCAGACGCTGTGGAAAAGTTGTTTAAAAAGCCCATTTCTTTTTCCACAAAAATCCGTGTAGTAAACGGGTTCCGATTGTCTGGCACAAGTGTCAGTGAGCTATAAACAACACCGAGCTCTGCTAACTAGCGTCGCTAAATGACCTCGTACGCGTGCTTATCGACTGTCATTTGCGGCGTCATGTGAGGCAAATCTTTATCGAGCCACGAAGCTACACTACAAAATATTTATCACCCGTACTCTACTCTACGAGATGCACCTGTCAATTTTTATTATATTGTCGCGTGTTATGGTTCGCGGCCAATAATTACAATGTTCCGGTAAAGTGAAAACGTAATGTCTTTTAAATTAAATTAAAAGAGTTTATTTAATTACTTAAAAATGCACAATCACTTATTTAACTAACTCACAATTTTAATTTTCGCTAACCAAAGGCTAACTTCCACTTGTCCATAAATTTCTATCGCAATTGTCTTCTAAAATCACTTCACAAGCAACGAAAATCACTTTCCTATTACTCGATCAATATTGCTATTCTATTCGCTCCACACTTTCGCAGTTTTTACTATCGCGGTTCATTCAGCTCGCCTTTATATAGGGTCTCTACCCATCTAACCCATTTCTCGTACATTGGCGAATGTTCTGCTGAGAGGTACCTGGTATATTCGAGCAGCTTAATGAATGGAGTGACGTCACTTTCAGATGTTGATCATGGTTTGCGGGTTCTCGTGGTTTTGTTACGCCCTAAAAGACACGCTGAACAGAAGGAACTATTCCAGCTACCATGTAGTTAAATGCCAAAGCATTTACTAAAGATTCCTCTGTAAGTGTCTTCCGCTAAATATCACCCCAAGTCTGATTGAGATGAGTACGCCATAAAAATAAATATCGATAACATTTTAAAAAGCCTTCATTTGTCCATTTAAGCATTTTGAGCGACCACTAAATTATCCAAACATTCATTCACCACATACGTCACCACGAAGGGGATTCCCAGCTCAAATAACACTCGGCGGAACTAAAAGCAAAAGCATTGGCTCGTGCCACTATGGACACATGTCCACATTTGTTATTGTTTTGGTTAAATTTCATCATGAATCAAGCGTCTAGAAACTCTTTCCGTACGACGAGTGATGGAATACCCGAGACGTATAGTCGTTTTGTTCGTAATGTATTTTGCTCTGTAAGAAACTTGCGCCAAGATCTTAATAAAGAATCACGGTAAAGAAGATGTTCACCGTCAATGTAAATGTTATGAAAAGTATCGGGTTAAACTTGGACTTGCATACGGATTTTAATAAAGAATCACGGTAAAGAAGATGTTCACCGTCAATGAAAATGTTATGAAAAGTGTCAAGTTATTTTGATGATCATGAGGTTCTTAATGATTGTGGAAACAATTGCAACAGTAGCTCGCAGAATTATTCGTGCATGTAACAATATTCAGAAATGTTCTATTATATGTCAATTAACCTACTTTACAGTAATTCAATATTTTTTTGTCTCGTTAAAGTTAGCGGATACGAAGGCTTGAGACGAACGCAAGCATTATATAAAAAGCAACCGTTACTTTCTCCAAAGAAGTTCGCTGCATTACAAGGGGAATGTCGAACATAAAGATGTTAAAGCGGCTGAAGTGAACCACTCATTCCTTTCCAAATGGAAACTTGACGGATATAGCTAATTTTAATCTCGTAAAACAATAAATTAAGCAGTCTCGACGGGGTGATCTCCTTATGTCTTCAGGAGCAGCCACTCCTGATCACCACTTGGCTATTCCACTGCTTATGTTTATTACAGATGGATGCATGGTCTCGCCCCAATTCTTTTTAACTTCTCATTCAAGTGTAAAAGGCGATTCAGAACCTTGCTTCAGGCGAGCTTTGTATTTGCAACTTAACTAAGTGTTGGCTGTTAGCATACGCTGTAAGTCAACCTCGCTAATTTTTGTTTAACTTTTTTCCCAAAGTTTAGCTGAGTATTGGCTATTAGTGCAAGCATAAGTCAATCAAGCTACCTTTCATTGGATTTTCAACATAGCAAAGTGTTGGTTGATAGCATACGCAGTAAGTCAACCTCACCAAATTCATCTTAATTCTGCTTAACATTATTCCCAAATTTAAGCTACGGCTAGTTTTGCAAACCTAAGTGGAGCAAGCTAACTGTTATAGTATTTTCAACTCAGCTGAGTGTTAGCTGATAGCCTACGCTGTAAATCGACCACGCTAAGTTCTGTTTAGCTTCCTTCCCAAATTTTAGCGAAGTGTTGGCTAGTGGTGCAAACATAAATGGACGAAGCTAATTTCTTCAGTCGTTTCAACTTTGTAAAGTGTTGCCTAGTAGCTAAGAGTTGACCTCACTGAGTTCTTTTGTTTACCTTTATCCTCTTTCTTTATCTGAAGTTCGACCCTACTGTCGAATGAAGCACCTCCACACCATGGAGCGGTGGGAGAAATGACGGTGCTTTTCCCGTAAGTACGTCCACATCCGTAGATGATGTAGCTGCCGCGTAAAGTCTCAACCGAGTAGAGGAGATCACATAATCAGCATGAGTTGCAAGCCAAATTGTTCTTAATAGGTCCAATATTTTGTTAGAAAAGCACTAGGTGGCAACAAATAAATGTTTAACTAAATTGAACTCACGTGTTTTTGTTGTCTACTGAGGACTCGTAGATGTTAGTAGGATAGGCCGTTAAAGAGTGTGTCTGAAACCTTTCTCTTAGGGGGCACTCGTTGGTGCCAACTACCATAAGCTAGGCACCCCCAAGCCAAAAATATATAACAAAAATACATGGGATTGCTGATCGACTCCAAGATGATTGAGCAAACGAGGGCAATGGCTAATAATGCTGCTTTACGTGTATCTGTGTTCAGTTTACTTACAGCTAACAAAGTGTTAGTCTTTATCGCAACTCTTACTAACTGGGTGTTCCGACTGGGGCCTTGGGAAATGGGGAAGGTGGGTACCACTTGCCAAACCGTAGGTTGCCTCAGGAGCCGATTGGTGAGCTTCGACTTACCGGAACAGCCAGCACTTGAACTCCATGGAGAGCCCCTCAAGCAAACAACACAAATTGAAACTCTTTTTTCGATATGATTGTGACACCACCACAACAACTATCTCGATACACAATCCCCCAGTAGGGATTTATGCGGAAAGTAAAGGAAAAATACCGAACCACCATACTAAGTGGAGCCTATGTTGCGAGCGAACATATACCGCCCATGTAATTACGCTTCGACAATGAAGTGGTTGTGACCGAGCAAATACTGCCTATATACTCGCGCTTTGTCAATGAAGTTATACAAGCAAGCACATACGCCCATTGTCATCAAAGCATATACTTGTCGTTTTATGAGCAAGCAAAAAGTAAATACGTAAAGATCAATCCGCAATTAATTTCATACGAGCCATTACATTGTGAATGATGCACATAATAAGTTTCACTACGATCAAGCACATACCCCATTGTCATCGAACCCTGTACATGTCGACCAATGAAAAGAATACATCTGAGTTCGCTTCATACGAGCCATCACATTGTGAACGACGTACATAATAAGCTTCACTACGATCAAGCACATAGACTTTCGGGTGTGCTTTAGAGTAAAGCCAAAGAGAGAGAGGGAGAGAGAGCCAAAAGTGAAACAAAAGCATTCTCTCGGTCAATTTCGTCAATTCGCCGTAAAAATCTACAAACGATACGGAGAGGAAGAGTTCCCGTAGAATGGGAGCTCACATGTTGCATATTCGGCAAATTACAGCGAAACATGGAACAAAAGCTCATTTTGCGACCAAATATAAACACTTGATGGAGTACTGGTAGTGGAGTCTGTGTTCGAGACTCTGAGGGAGCGTGTCATTACCCAATCTTTACAAAACACTACAACGTCTGGATAGTTACGTGACATCCGTGATTAAAGTTTCAGGCTAGGCGATGTGTGGTGCTAGCAAATGGTAAGGGGTGACGCGGTGGCTTGAGCCGTGAACCTCCCCGCTCCATTAGCGCGTCTTTTTGATTCCTTCTGCAGGCTTGCGCTCACATGTGAATTACGACAAGTCCCGCCGACATCAAGGAACTGCAAGTCAGGGTAAAAATGAAAAGCGCTTCACTCAATGCTGATAGTTAGAGGTTTTCAATAATTTAACGCGTGAAAATGTAATTAATCAATTTGGTCATAATATAAATGTTTTAAAAAAATGAGCAGTAAAATAATAATAATTAATCAAATTAACACTTGTCTTTGTTGATCTAGTTTGAATGGGTACAGTAGGTAAGTGTTACGCACGAGGTTCTCTCTCGCCAGGAGCCTTGATGGTGTATATATGATACACATCAAATCGAACTCCCAGTTCTTGCCAGTATACATAGGGTGCACTTACATTCGATACTGCTGAAAATAAAGTTCCTTTTTTGTTTTACTTGCACTAGTGGTTTGACGGCCAAGGTCAACTGCTGGTGGTTATTGCAGATGGATAATACGTTCGCAGCAATGTCACGGGAAGCTAGATGCACTTACCATGGGAATGTTGAAGATAACAAGTGCATCTGCAACATTGTTGCTGGTGGTAGTTACATTTCCTATTGGAATGTTGCTAGCAGATGGAGTCTACACACTCGACTGTTGCGCTGACAGTTTATTGGCTTATTTTCTCGTCGCGAAGTACAATTTTTGAAATATTTATATGTTGTGCGTAATTAAAACTTTTCGCAATTTGTGTGCAATTAACCAGCTTGATGGACGCGCGTTAAGTCTGCGGGGGGGGCTTTGTGGTTTTATTTGGACCCCTTTAACATTACGCGAGGGATAATCGTTTCTCTTTAATGTGTGTTGACTCACTGACTATCATCTGCATTTATACAAAATCTCATAAATTAATTTGTGACTGTATTTAGTGTTGTTATTTGACATGGCGCTCGATGATACTCCATATTGCAGCCTCTGCCCCTGATAATCTAGAACAAATTTTGAAATTTCCCTAAATCGGTAGCTTCTTCCCGAAACACCACGCTTATTGACTATAAAATTGACGCTCTGCGTTATGTTGACAGTCGTGAATCCACTAGTTGAGGTCGTTCGTTTTTTATTTGTTTTGATTCTTTTACGCTGCTTTGGAATCTTCCCTGTAGTTGTGGTTGTGAGGAAGTTTTCGATCGTGACCCATTTAAATTATACTGTAACGGAAGGAGGACCCAACCCATCAAGAAGGCAACTTGTGATGAGTGCCGTGAAATCGGTACTATTATACGGAGCAGAAATATGGGGCAGTGCTTGCAACAAGCATTTGTACCGAAAATACTTGACACAGGTGCAGATAAGAGGACCACTGAGAATTGTATCTGCATCTACTGATTCAGCGGTGTTAGTGATCCCAGGCGTAGTCCCCATCGCCCTCCTTGCTAAAGAGTATTATATTATCTACCTGCCTCAAAACGAAGGCACGAGCAAGACAGCTGCCTATAAGGAGAGACAGTGCTCACAGCAGCACAAAGAAAAGATTAACTGTGCACCTCATTCCTGATTTACGACCGTGGTTTGATTGAAGGCATGGTAAGACTGATTTATGCCTGACCCATATCTTGAGCGGGCACGGCTGTTTTCAATCTCACTTGCACAAGAATAGTAAATTGCGGTCTACTGACTGTCGGCTTTGCACAGCAGAGGAAGGCAACACTTACCACATATGCTTGCATGTAAAAAATGGGAATTGCTGTGCTAGGACCTGTACAGGGGAACACGAGAGTTCTTTTCGGATAATGTAATTAGGGCGATGCTTGGATCAGTTGACAGGTGGAACCATGTGACATATTAGTTTGGGCAGTCCTAAAATATAGAAAATGGTTCAATTAAGCCCGGGGTTGGGGGATCCTTTTCTGGAAATCCCTCCAAAATGAGGCTTTGCCCGAAGTAATGTTTTGAACGGTTCCAGGTTAGGTTCTCTGGTTGACAGGAGATATGTTTTCACCACGTAAATAGTTTTCACCTTCCAAAAAAAGCCCGCAGTTGTTACGGAATATAAATTAAACTCCGAAACCATTCCTAGAAGGAAAGGATTTCTTGCACTCCAACATTTTATTCGAAAGATTACCAAAGAACCACTCCACGCGCTGCAGTACTGGTGGGAAGGATTATAGTAAGGTTAGGATAAACGATGTAAATCATTAGCATTAAGTAATGTTACGTATTAAGTATTAAGTGGAAGAAAAACAACTATAAGGTTCAATTGAAACAACAACTCCAACAGCAGCAACCACTCACCAATGTCGATAGGGATAAGAAGAATGATATCACAGTCACTAGTTCCACAGCAAAAACGACACAACACATCAAATCAAATCAAGATCGCGATACCAGTCATCGTTACAATAGTAACCCAAACCGCAACAGCCGCGAAACTAAAGAGCAAAAGACTCTGAACAAAACGACGCGGGAAAGGCGAGACACGGCTGATCGTGGCAACGTTAGCAATAATGGCAGCGGTGGCCAAGTCGCAAATAAAAATCGCGCTCGTTCGGGCCGTACCAATTAATTTAAAGACTATTTACAAGACTCACGAAGTTCCATGTGATGTATTGTTTCGCATATATTAGTTATGCGATCAGTAATGAATTAAAGATTGGCTCGTAATGAGAATACGTATGCAAATGCAACCTACATGAGTGTCAAACAAAACAAAGTCAGCAGGTGTCTTTTCTGTTATGGTCCTTGGAAGAAAAGATATTTTTATTGAATTTTATTGGTTTGAATTGTCGTAACAACATCGAATGCATGTTGATTATATCGCAGCGGATAAAGTCATGAAAAAGTGTTAGTGCTTGACGTCCGGATCCCAAACCAAGATATTTCCATCATCGCAACATTGATTTGGTGTTATACACAAATTTAAACAAGTTGGGTAAACAGACGTACGCTCATGTCAGAAGGGTTTTGTATTCAATCTACAAAATGCAGTCACCAGATCGAATCAAATCAAGAAACATGTCAAAGACGGTTTTATTGGAGAAAATATGAAATACGAAGATCATACTATTATTAACAAAGTTGAAAGAATTTCGACTTCTGAGGTTTTTGGTATTGTTATACTCATAAGTAACTCCCTTGATAATTATTTCAGATGTCCATCCGCGACGGAGGAAACACATTTTTCATGTATTTCCCCCCTGTGCCTCCACTGAAGCAAAAACTGACAGTTTAACAACTGTTTTGAAAAGCTCCCATGAAAACTTTCATCTCATACTCATATCGGCTACGTTTGATGAATTTATTTCAGGGGCCACTCTCCTGTACTGTTATCATCGATTAATGGCCAATTTTTTCGAATCCTAGAATGGTTACAAAACCCTTTTGCTAGGAGCTCTCTCCCACCTCCTTGACTTGTTTCACTTATGAGCATTAATTGTAGGTACTCATCTTCAGTCATTCATTAAATTGAATCAAGTGTTCAAAGCATGCTCATTAAACGTTGAAGTTGGGAAAAAATAACTCAAAATTATTCAATCTTCGCATTTAAAACAGCCACTAATTTGTTTTACGATTACAGATACCACTAGCTTAACTGATTCTCAAAGATATACATGACACCTATCATTCCTGAAATGTTTCGTGTTTTTCCCCTCCCTGTGCACCCCTCGAAGCAAATTTTGCCAAACTTAGACCTGTTTTGGAAAGTTCTCATAAAGAACTTTCATTTGATACCCATATCGGCTACCTTCAATGAAATTTTTTTTTCGGGGGGTCACTCTCCTATATGGGGAGACCCCCCTTAAATACCTTATAAAAAATTTTTGTCGTTGAACTTTGAAGAGATCACCACTTTACACCTACACACAAAATTTAATATTTCTAGCTTAAGTAGTTACCGAGAAAAACTGCTGTGCCACACGGACAGACTGGTCGCGGTTTTAGTAGGGTTTTGTAAAATTATTTTACAAAACCCTAAAAAATCAAATGAAAATATAAACATTAAGCTGAAAGTGATACTAACACCAATATCCGAACACGATATACTCTTTTTTACAATTTCAACTTGCTGAGAGTGCATCATTGATTGACATGCAAATTCAAAAGAAAAGTGATGAGAAACACTGACAAGATAAGGGCCGCAGCACAATCCATTTACGGGAATATCAGTACAATGTCGATAAGAAGCCATCACTCGACTTTAGACATTGGTCGATCGCATTCCATTAAATTCATTACGGAAGAATTAGTAGCTGGTTATATGCAAGATGGCAGAATGCCGGTGTTGCGGCGGTTTTTCTGCCTATTTGCAGCCTTATGTTTTTTATTTCGCTCTTATGGATTATTGGTGCGATGGTTTCTGGCGATAATATTTATAATGCCCTTAAAACGCAAGTTCTTCACTATTCAATTTACACATCGTTGTTTGATATTGTCGTGGCCGCTATATTTCGCTATCCTATCCTGAATTCGCTTCTACGCCCTAATTTATATAAATCATTGGATAATTATTGCGCTTTGCACATCAGGATCATGCATGTTTCTCATATAAAAGGTCTTCATGTACGATTGGACAGCCGCGCCGCAGTCGGTATTTCAAGTAGTTCTAATCATGACATCATTTGTTCTCTCGTGGGGCGAAGCGTAGTTCTTAAATTGTCGAGTAATTCCACAAGAAAAACATACACGTCGCTATTTTGCAGCAATCACCGGTCAACCTACTGATCGTTCACCTGTACTTGCGCCACTGATTCAAACAACTAGTAGTAGTCAAGGTCCGGATGCCGGCTTGAACTTCTATTCTCCTTACGAGTCGGGACACAACAGCGACGAAGAAGAGCAACGAAATACATCGTGAGAATTGTAGCACTTTATGATGTGGCGTGAAGTTGGCGCGTTATCAGCTGTTTATTCGAATTTCAAATAAATTTGACGTGACGTCTCCTATCAATTTTCGCAACTTGAACTAGATCAATTTTTCGTGCCGGTATTCTTACTTGAACGATATAAAAGATTCAACTTGACTTACCCTACGAAGGATACGTCCTTGACAGGCTTCCCGTAGCTGTTCGTACAGTCCCACACACATCACTACATTTTTCGTTTCCGGAAACAAAAACACTCGCGATCCCTGGAAAACATTTCAATTTAATTAATTAACACTTTTGCAACGCTTTTGCAATACATTCAACACGGTTTATCTTAAAAAAATTGTTTTGTGTACAATTTCAAATTCAACTTGATTAGACGTTTCCCATCATTGTTGAATTTTCACGAATCATATGTTTTCATCATATGGTTGATATTTTGTTGACGATTCGGGGGTTAAGGTTTAAGAGGAGTGGGATTTTCGTAAGAGCAACTAGAGAGCCACTTGAATGTGTAGATTCTCTAGCGGCAAGAAAGGCAGGGGGATTTCAATTCACATGAGAGACGAAGGCATGTATGTAGTAAAAGTAATTCACTGAAAACAAGCTCATTTCGCGTCCGTTACTTTATAATGTCTTTGCTATGAGCTATTGGAGCCTAGCAATTGGGAGGTCGAAAAGATAACAGCAATAGGTGACACAATAAGAAGTACAAGCAGAGATAAACTAGGGAAAATCAATAGACTAACAGGTAGGATAAAATACCCAGCGAAATTACTTCTAGAAGAATTATTCTATAAAATCGAAGACGTACCTAAATGGAACCCGACTTTATTAGAGTCAAGAATAGTTCGTAAAATCACTACATACTGCGACACTTCCTATCAAGCAACAGTGGGTTGAGTCACAAGTATCAACACAACTGACATTTCAATCAAAACAATCGGTAAGGTTGTTATTGATAATACAGTACAGTGCGCGAAAGGAAGATGGCCACCAAGTAAAAAATCTGGGTTTTCGCCCGAGATAAACGCTGCAAGATTGAGCAGGCGTGATGAATGTTGTAGCCTTGAACTTGGGTTCTTCAACTCAAGTAAAAGAGCCGTTGGGCCAAGTCGATAAAAGAGCCACCGACGATGAAAACGGTCTCTTTTTCACGGATTTCTGGCCAATGAAGGACGTCTAGCGAACCAACAGGCACATCTGGCGAATCACCAAGTAAAAGATCAACCCATTGGGAGAAGGAAAAGAAAAACTGCTCGAGACAACCAAACGAATTGAATTGGATCAGGCATATTGAGTGGAGGTGCGAGGACTTCGATCATCGGCGAGACCCCCCAACGTAGCAAGTAAGAAACGATATAAGTGTAAAGACTTGATAAATACTTTTGAATAATAATTTGCATTAAATTATTATTGAATAATAATTTGCACTAATTGCTTTTGAATTAGAATTGGATTTTTTTAAATAAAATTTGGTGTCGTGTAAAGTGTTTCAGCGGTGCTTTTGTGCGTAGAGCGCGCAGTGTTGGCGGAAGGCTTAGATTTAGCATGTGAGCGCAAGGATCCTTCCATCTAGGACCTCAATCCACGTTAGTTCTCTTCAAGTTTTTTTCTTGTTGTAAGATAGTGATTATTATGGTGTAAGTAAGTGGTGTTTGGAGAACTCTCCGGAAGTGGCGAGGGCCACCAGTGATTTTCCAAGTGGAAGGACCATTCTGGGGAGCTTCAAGCTCGCCAATTGGCTCCTGGGGGCAATTCTAGGGTCGGCGAGTGGCGCTATCTACCCCGTCTCCACGGGCATGTCGGGACCGCAAAGCTTGTTGCGACGTAGCGCCCATTTTTAATGTACAGGTAACACAGTACTAGTTAAATATGAGCTTGGAGCCCTTGAACCCATGTTTGTTACCTCATTGACTCTATTCCATGTCTGCACATACTGGAAAGTTTTGTTCAAGAATTTGCTTCATCGTATCAATTAAGTCTCAAGCATTAATTTTCTTATTTATCTCAAAATCACTAAATAAAATTCACGCAACAATTCAAAATCAATTTTCATAGCTTATATAGATGAAATTTTATTACTTTCAAAGTTTTCTAAGCATTATTTCTACAAGACTTGACTTTTTTTTCGTTATTTATTTTCTTTTGAAACTAGAATTATAGTTTGACTATATTGCATTCCATATCCATTATATGCTGTCATTAATTCAATTTTCATTTGAAACTAAATTTATCTCTTACATTTTACTTCTTATTGCTACTTAAATTATCTACACCCTATTCTTAAAGTGAGAAATAAATAAATAAAATGTCGTTACAACCTTTTGTCTCTATATACGTACGTACATTATTTTATTTATTATGATAAATCACATTTAATACTTTATTTATTTTGAAATTTGTTAGAATGTTTGATGAATTTGGGGTTTTTCTTTAGATTAAAAATTTCTTTCAAGGAATGGTGATCCTTGTATAGAAGATTGTTTGATGAAAGTTTAATTGATTTGGTTTGTTCAAACTCTATTTTCTTACTAGTATTGAAGCTGTACGTTATTTTAGAAACTGATAGAATTCAGTTTGAAGAAAATGTGTTAAGTTAAGTGAATTAATGATCCTCATCCTGAATTAAGGCGAGAATAATTTACTATGTTCTTGCAACTTTTTAGATAAAATTTTAAACTTTGATCGGTGGTTGTTTGACAAAGCTGCCACTTTATGAACCATCTGCATTTGCTGTGTATACACCCGAGTTTTACTGAAATAAGACAGTTTCAGTGTGGGGAAATTTATCAGTCAGTATAATCATTAAATCTTAAATTGAATCAGTAAAGTCAAATTTAATTCACAATTTTTCTTTTCATCAGTCCTTCATTCTTTTCCTTGCTAGTAAGACGTGGTTGAATAATGAAAATTGTCTATGGTCCCACGATAAAAACCCAACATTAAACCGTTCTTTGTTATTTCTTCATTTATATTGAAAATAAATATTTTTGGGTTAAGAGTATTCTTTTTGAAACGATTTTCAAGTTATTATTTTTTTGGATTGTCAAACATTCGTGTAGATAAAACTAAAAAGATTTATCTGATTAGGCTTTCATTCCCTATTTCGTTTCCACTAACTAAATTCTTTAATTTCATACCACTAAAACTAGTTAAAATAAAAAAAATTACTCAAACTAATTCCTAAAGAAATTTGTTTCGAGACTTAAAATAACGACCTATAAATTTTTACCGAAGACCGATTTTATTTTTTGAAGCAATAATGTATCTCAGAGATCAGTAAATCAATAAATTTATGAAAATTATATTCATCCTTCAGCCTTTCCACAAAACTCATTCATATAATGCTAAGCTGGTCAAATCTATTGAGCTTCTATAAGCGAGTCCTTTTCACTACCATTATAATCCCTACAATCTATATTTGTGCTATTCATATTTAAAAGTGGTGTCTTAGCATCTACATCTAACTCTACATCTGAATTAGTTAAGCCGTTGTGGTGTCTATTTGAAACGGTAGCCGTTGACGACAAGGATTGCGAAGTCAATTGTTCTACTCTTTCGAAACTATGATCTAATGTACTACTTAATGCTAACATATCATCGGTGATTGCGTTGTTTTTGTTTTTCGGTGATGTTACTTGTTCACTACCACTCCCATTTATTCGTTCTTCAAGTCGAATTTCCGAAGGATGGACAGGATTTGGATGATCAGTTGGTGATGCTTTATCAGGAGGATTCGGATCAGGATCAACTCCAGCGGTTATAGTGGCGGATACTTTATTAGCATCAAGGGTTGACGCCACTGTTGTTGTTTCTGCTTTAGAGGCGGTAGTTAGGTGTGTTTTTGGACTGTCAGTTGGCTCCTCGACTTCCATGACAGGTTCCATTGTACTGATGCCTAGAGCCATCGGCGACGCTGGAGCATTAGGGCGTGCTACTTTTCCCTGTAAAAACAGAAGTACAATTGTTCATAAAAATTAATAAAACATATATTAAGTAGGCAGCTTAAAACTTCTGTTTGAAAATAATTTTCTTTGTTTAAATTTTTTTTACCAAAATGAAAGTATTTTTCGTTGCTATCAATTTGTTTAGACGATGAAGACATTATAAGCAGTTACAGTTAAACCCAACAACAATAACGACTGAGGTATTAAAGACGAGATGATTCGAAGAACAATGACAAATGGAAGACTGAACGAAAAGACTCAGAGAGCACATATCAGCCGGATGTAATGTTTGGGCGCATTAAAAGAATTGCGTTCACTACAAAACGCCCTATAAGAGAAAGGCGAACAGTGAATCACTCCGAAGTCAAAAAAAAACAAACTGCGACAGAAAAAGAAAAGAGCGAGGAGACCAATGGAAAGCCATTCCGCAAAGTTGCTGATATCACCATAAATGTAGCTGAAACATTTTACCCAGAAACTGAAGCAGAGAACCTCTCTCCAGAGAGTAAGTAGAAAATACAACAGCCATTGAGCATTTTGCCTCGTAGAAAAGCATTAGCAAAAGTATAAAGACCGGACTCCTCGAGCTAGAGGTGCTCCAAGAGAGCTGGTTGAAAACTAAAGAAGAGCAGAAAGCCAAAAAGAGCAGAGGGTTAAAGAGCTGTGATCTAAGTCTACCGAGGAAGCATAGATGGCCCCACCACCAAACACATGTGGCGATACTTGAGCGATCGCAGCGCATCTGTTGGTAAGATATAGTGACTTCAGTCGTTTAGTGGATATAATGAATTCCACAACTTCTGCCAATCAAGCGATCACTTGAATTGTAACCTCCATATAGTAAAACGTGTAATCATGTAACTTTCGACATGTTAATTTTGAGTTCATATTTTTGTTTGCTAATAAAGTTATTATTTATTTTTTGACTTGTTCTTTTCTTCTTGTATCGGGAACGCACATCACATTTAGCTGAACCCCACAGTGGTGACCCTGAACGCGCGAAAAAGGAAAAAGACAATATAAGTTATAGTGACGCTGGGAAGTGCATAGTGACGCCAAACACAAATAGTGACGTCATTTTTAATATTTCCACAAAAACTATTTAAACTTTAATAATGTCTACGTCTCCTGATACACCGAAACGGATAGGAGAAAGCCCCACGCGATCTGAAATCCACATGCATTCCATGAACGATGTTACAATTCCGCCATTTATTAAAGATAATCCGCGTTTCTGGTTCGTTCCCATGTGGTGTCGGATAAAGCTAAATTTCAACGTGTCATAGTGAACTTGGACGCTTCGGATTTGCAAGCAGTTTTGGATGTCGCTATTAATCCGCCCGAGCATGGAAAATATGATGCGTTTAAAAGAAGAATTCTAGAATCTTTTGCGGAATCAAGTGAAGCGAAATTGAGTCGCGTGTTGCGTGGTGTTGAAATTGGAGAAGAAACACCGTCTCTATTCTTTTAAAAACTACGAAGTTTAGCCGATGACCAATTCAACGACACGGTTTTAAAGACATTGCTCCTTAAACAAATGCTGGAGTACGTTCGCGGGATCCTAATGGGCAGCAAGGTAACGGATATTGCCAAACTAGTGGCGCAGGCTGATTTAATAATGGTAATTTCACGTCCATCGATATCGGCTACATCATTAACCGCATCGAATGAAAAATCGGCTATTTAAATGGAAACATTACAAAAGGAAATCGGAAGGCTGTCTCGTCAAATTCAGCATCTACGGCGCGGACGTTCGCAGTCAAGATGTAAATTTAGATCATCTTCGCGAAACAAAAATTTGGAGAAAAATGGTATGTGTTTTTACCACTCCATTGATACGGGAGCGAAAATATTAGTCATACCCATATCTTCGTGCAACAAGCAACATTCCACCGATTTGAAACTCTACACCACAAACGGCTTAGTTATAAAAATCTACGGATCAAAAGTCGTGGCAGTGGAATTAGGATTCAGGCGCAAATTTACCTGGGCTTTTGTAGTAGCTGATGTCACACGAGCAATCCTAGGAGCCGATTTTTCGCAGCACCACGGCCTGGTGATCGATTTAAAAGTTAGAAAGCTATTGGATAAAAATACATATCTAAAGATTTTTGCATCAGTAGCCGCAATAAAAAGGCCAATAATCGACACGTATGACATAACTGATGAATATCATCAACTTTTGGCAGAGTATGATCAAATAATACGGTTTAATGTACAAAAAGCTGTACCGCATTCAATCTAGCACCACATTATAACACAAGGTGCACCAGTCGCAGAACGTGCTCGAAAGCTATCTGGGGAAAAGCTTAAAGCTACGAGAAAGGAATTTGATTTTGTGTTGGAAAAGAACATCTGCCAACCATCTGACAGTGAATGGGCCTCACCCTTGCAACTAATCTGGAAGAAAACAGGCGAATGGCGGCCTTGCCGGGAGTATCGCCATCTGAATAGTATCACCATTCCTGACCGATCCCTTACTCCCCATTTGAGCAATTTCACGACCCAGTTTGCTGACTGTACAATTTTTTCAACGCTGGATCTCAATCGGGCCTACCATCAAATCCCCATTGCTCCTGAGGATCGTAATAAAAACAACCGTCACTACCCCGTTTGGGCTGTTTGAATTCAAAGTGATTACTTTCGGCCTCTGTA
Source organism: Odontomyia ornata (assembly GCA_963969285.1). Lineage (NCBI taxonomy): Eukaryota > Metazoa > Arthropoda > Insecta > Diptera > Stratiomyidae > Odontomyia > Odontomyia ornata. The sequence goes on from OZ017740.1 coordinate 297,467,786, forward strand.
ATGCGGCGCAAACGTTTCAACGTTTAAAGGATACTGTTCTTCGTGGATTGGATTTTTGCCACTGTTACATAGACGAAATTCTCATCGCCTCTCGGCAACATTGCAATCATTTAAAAGCCGTTTTTGAACGTCTCCAAAAATATGGTTTAAACATTTATGTGGCAAAATCCGTTTTTGGACAGCAAAAGCTTCAATGTTTAGGATTCAATGTCAATGCACAAGGCATTAAACCTCCACAGGACAGAATTGAAGCTCTAACTTAACTTGAAAAACCAAAAACTGTCGAAGAACCACGTTGCTTCATTGGCACAATCAATTTCTACCGAAGCTGTTTCCTGCATGGGACTCATGTGCAAGCACTACTCCTTGACCCCATAAAAGGACCGCGTAAGCGTGACAAACGACCAGTGCAATGCACCCCGGAAGCGAAAAAAGCATTTGAAAAATGCAAAGAACTGGTGGCAAATGCAGTTTTATTTGCAAATCCTAACGGAAACGTTCCACTTACTCTTTATTGCCTCAGACGTGGCTATTGGAGCAGTTTTGGAGTATGAAGTCAACGGAAAATTAATGTCACTAGGCTTCTTTTCACGTAAATTGGACCAAACGCAAAAGCGGTATAGCGTATACGACCGCGTACTTCTTGCGGTGTATCAAGCAGTTACACTTTCTCGCCATTTTGTAGACCGCCGTAACTTAACAATTTCCACCGAACATAAGCCGTTTACGTACGCATTTTTACGAAAATCCGATAAAGCTTCACCACGTCAACTGCGACAATTAGATTTCATAGGACAAAATACAACAAAATTGTTGCATGTTAAGGGCAAAAATCACATCGTGGCCGATACGCTATCGCGTATTAAAGAAATAACTATATACGATCGACAATCGATTTGCAAGAACTCGCAGATCAGCAAGCTACTGACGAAGAACTGCAGCATATTTTAAAGGAGCCATCATCTTCATCATTGCAACTTACCCCTGTGCAGATTGGAAATTGTGTAATGCCTGTCTACTTTGACGTATCTGCAGGTGTTAATCGTATCTTGATTCGAAGAAAATTTATGAATTATTCCACCTGATGCCACATTCCAGTGGAAGAGCGACAAAACGGATAATCAGCAAAAAATACGTGTGGCCTAGAATAAATAAGGACATTCAAGTGTGGGCAAGAAATTGTCTGGAATGTCAAAGAAGTAAAATTGGGTGCCACGTCAAAAATGTTCCTGAGTCGATTCCAAATTCCTTCGAACCCGCCATCAAAAGGTTTTAAGTATTGCCTTACAATGATTGATCGGTTTACGCGTTGGCCCGAGGCAATACCGATTATTGATTTGAGTGCTGATACAGTTGCAACTACTTTCTTCCAGCAAAGCATCTAGGAATTTGGAGCCCCAGAAACGGAAACAACAAATTAATTGATAACGTATGAATTTAGACAGCCATTCGGGCCATTAAGTTTTTTGTATTGTTATTGCTTGGAATTCGCTTTATTTTTGACTTTGACTTTGATAGTAACAGCAGACCTAGGGTCTCAACTGGAATCGGAACTTTTTGATTCATTTACAAAATTGATTGGTTGCTCCATGAACAGGACAACAGCCTATCATCCGGCATCCAATGGATTAATTGAACGTTGGCATCGGTTTTAAAAGCATCCATCATGTGTCATCAGAATAGAGAATGGGTTGATGTTCTTCTATTCGTCCTTTTAGGATTGAGGACCAGTTTCAAACCTGATATTGATGCAACAGCTGCCAAACTTTTTTATGGGACAACATTGTGAATTCCTGGTGAAATTTTTTTCGACGATCTTGATGACCCTCTATAGGATCCGGCAATATTTGCGAGGAAATCCAAACTTTTAGTGAAAGAAATCAAGCTGACTCCTACAATTCACCATAGCCATCCAAAAGCTTTTGCCTTCAAGGATCTGGAAACTTGTAGGCACGTTTTCGTTCGAGTTGATTCGACTAAAACTCCATGTCAACAACCATATGATGGCCCTTTTGAAGTAGAAGAAAGACTGTCAGATCAGGTTTTTCGCATCAAGAGGAATGGAAAGTCAGAAACAATTTCCACCGACACGCAGTTGCTACCGAAAATGAGGAATCACCACCATCTGCACCAACAGCAACATAATTTGCAAATGCCCCCGAGCCGATTCGAACATATTCACGCATTAAAAATGTCGGGTTCGAAACTCAGCAGACTCCTAAACAGACTTCGCCTGACTGTCAAAAATCAAGTAAGCTGAGTTACTTGGGGGAGGATATTGTGGTGACACTCGAGCGATCGCAGCGCATCTGTTGGTGAGATGTAGCGACTTCAGTCGTTTAGTGAATATAATAAATTTCACAACTCCTGTCAATCAAGCGATCACTTGAATTGTAACCTCCATGAAGTAAAACGCGTAATCATGTAACTTTCGACATGTTAACTTCAGTTCATATTTTTGTTTGCTAATAAAGTTATTATTAATTTTTTAACTTGTTCTTTCCTTCTTGTATGGAGAACGCACATCACATTTAGCTAAACCCCACACAGCATCAAAAGACATGACTTCCAGACCAATCGAAGTGGACCGGGATAAACAGAGGAAAGAGGAGGCCCTTAACGGGCATGGGTCGTTAGATCAGGAGTTTTAGACAGTTTTAACAAAAGCAGCCAAGAAAGCCACCAAAAAACGCCTTGAAAATACTCGAGAATATGAAGTTTTGATAGATGCAAAAAAACAAATACCTAGTCTCAGGCAGAAGGGAAAAATCTACGATACAGGCACTGCCCGTGAAATTCAAGGATGTCCGTTCCTATGCAGAGGTGTTCTAGAAGATCAGGGGAGATGTAAGGTTTGCAGATACCAAAACTGCTATTAAAGCATTGCGAGTTTTCCGGTCTGGCCACATATTGGTCGACTATGGAACAGAAGATTGGCCTCTTTTCATTATAGGATTAAAAAAGTTTTCTGTGAACCAGTTCAGAATGTTCTTGGTAAAAGAACAACTGCAGTCTCTTAAAAGGGAGTACTTAGCGTAAGTGCAGTTGAAGCAAGGCGTGACCCAGAAAACAAAAGTTGATAACATATGTTCATCACCGATTTGACCAAGAAAGAAGCCGATGAACTTTTGAGTAAGTGCAACGTTAGAATAGAGTGGGTCATTTGTAGGGTACGGCAAAGAGCAGTACATAACTGATGAATCTCTCCAATCCGCTAAGTACCTTTTGTTTGTGGTTGGGAGATGAAGGCTATTCACAATCTGATTGTGGGGCTGCCTGACGGAAAAGGCACCCATACCACGCACTCAACACTTGCTTTGTAAGCGTCAGAACATAGCCTGAAACCGTTTGATACATTATTTCGGCCTTAGTCTCATTTTACTACGTTGTGGGGTGACTTTAAGCTAGGAGATCACTACTCTAGCGAGAGGGGAGGGACGCAGAGGATGGCCACTTCTTCAACAGGTTCTCAGATGGCGTCGTTCGCCCAACTATTTTACCATCGATGTCAAGACAAGCTAGGGCATCACGGTCCTTGCCCAAATTTCTGGTGATTTTCATTGGCCCTGTGTTTTTCGGTTTCGCCTTCTATCCAACGCCAAATTGAGTTTTCTTAAGAACCACTAAGTTGCCCACTCGAAGTCCTGGTACCATTTGCCTTCGCAAGTTATACTGTTGTCGGTTCTCTTGTTGAACTTTTTCGATTTAGTTTCATACCTCTTCTCAAATTTACCTTCATTCGTCGTGGAGGAATCGCCGATGTTTCTCCTCCGAAATTCGCCTCATACTGTCATCCTCAGTGTTTCTCATGTCCACACCTATCATCAGTTTGAAGGGAGTGGTATCGATACTACGATGATATGTGCTGTCTAGAAAACGCTGTAGTCTGTTGACATGGGTCCACCAATCTTCAGGAGACGCACTTGAGAGTTTCGTTAGCGCTGGAACAATCACCCAATGCACTCGTTCGACCTGCCCATTTACACGCGGCACACCTATCATAATAAGATGTAACTCTATCTTTTGGTCACTGTAGTACTAAAAAAACGACTTCGATACGAATGCGCCACCTCTATTTGCGATTGTTCGTCGAGGATTTCAACCATTTCCAGTTTTCGTAGAACTTCCTCAATTGAAGTCGTTTTCAGAGGAACAAACCAAGTAAATTTTGAAAGTCAGTACATAGTTATATGCTTTTCTCATCGATGGCATCAGTCAGAGATGGTCAATATGGAAGGTGTATAAGGTACATCTCCCTTCAGTATCAGATGGAGTTCGCCTTCCAATTTTCTCGCCTTGCGATTGTAGAAAATGCAAGCGGCGCAATTCTCAATACACGCGTTAATTTTGTTGTCAATACTACGAACATAGTACTCTTTCTTCAGCATGTCCTTGGTTTTTTTTCACTCAAAAATGGCCTCTTTCGTGTTATCTCTGAATTAAATCCACTGCCATCACAGTAAGTACCACTAACAGTTCTCTTTTGCCACGTTGAATGTAAATGATATCTCCTTTATTCAAATATTCCTTATGTGGACCCTTCTGTAGTATCACTTTATTCGACTTTATCGAACGCTAATTTTTCTGCTTCACCAAAGCGGAAAGGAACACCTGACTGCATAAGATTGCTAATAGATCTCATGAGTCTTTTCCCAATAATGATAATTACATCAATTGCCCTTTCCGGCACAACACAGCATTTTATTTTATAACTCACTTCATTTATTATCACTGGAATCATTGCTCGAATTGTAGAAAAACCCGACACCTCTGCTTCACCATTACGCCGTATTTTCAGATCAGAATATTCTATATTATCGGCACAAGTATCTTTAATGGTATTCCAAAAGTCACTACGAATCAAGCATAAGTCGCTGTAAGTATCGACTACCGCCGAAAACATTTATTTGTTGGTCAATGTCACTTGGACCGTATTCTCATTCCCCTTCAAATGCTGGATATAATTCACACGCGCGATATTCTTGTTTTTCTCACATGTCTGACAGTTCTTCGCCACATGAGCAAAATTGCAGCATTGAAAACATTTAAGTCCCTTTAGTTTTTCTGGACAAGATTTCGATTGATGCCACATTTCGCCATAATTGAAGCAACGCTCTTTGTATCAAGTCTGCCGTTCTGTCGCTGATTTCTTTTCCGTCCTGTTCTGTTTCGAACGAATCTTTTCATACACTTCCAATTCTCGCTTTAGCACTGCTATCGCCTCAGCTCTATAAAGAAATGCTTTGTTCATGGCATAATCAGGAATTTCATCGCATACATACTCGCAAATTGTCACTTCGTCAAGATTCGTCATTTTTGCTATTCGCTGCATCTCATACACGTATTCCAAGTACCCCTCGTCGGCTCTCTTTCCTCGAGCTGATTAAATTCTGTGTGCTTCGATAGAGCTACTCCCCTTTTCGAATTCGGGTTAGAATGCGGTTTTTAGCTGACACCAATTTGCGATTCCGGTTTGCGCAGTTACAAACTTTCGTGCCGTTTCTCGGACGACTTTCTTACACATTATAAACTTACGTTGATCATCCCAGTGAACGGAGTTGCAAATATCTTTGAACTCTCGAGTCCAGAGTTGAACGTCTTGCATCTCGCATGCTTCGAATATTTCAAACGTGTCCTCCATATCTCGGAATGTATATTCGCTTCGTTTTTCTCTCTTCATGTCGTCTTTTTTGCGTACTGGGCTTGATGTTCGAACCGGTTCTTTGTCAATAATCGTCTCGTCTTCTTCTTTTTTGGCGTCGAACTCCACGATTCGCTTGGACAACCCTTGCTTTGTGCCGCTCGTGTTGAGTTGTCATTTTTCGCACTCGTCCACTAAACCTGGTCTTGTGAACTTGTTCAACAATTCATCACCCGCCGCCGTCGTCTTCATACTGAAGATCCCGTCTTTTTTCACCAAATCGTCTTTACATTGTAGTTAACGTATAACAGGATGTGCGATGTAGCTCGAATCACTTATTCCGCTCACATTTGCCTGCATTCCACTTCTGATACCATGTAGGATAGAATGTATTTTCATACAAATATAACAAATTAAGCATCCAAGCGTAAATGCATAACAAAGAAAACACGTCCACTTCGGGCAACCGCTTACGATAGACTAACTGCGAAGTCGTCGCTGGCTCTCTTCGAAGAATCTTCCGTTTCATTCCCACATAAATTTATTGCAAAAGCCTTCTGACATGAGCGTAGTCCTGTCTACCCAAGTTGTTATCTTTTTGGACTGCCCAAGCATAATGTGCCACATGGTTCCATTTGTTAACCAATGAAAGCATCTCCGCGGCTAGACTATCCAAAAACAGCTCTCCCGTTTCCCTGCAGAGATCCTGGTGCAGCCATTCACCCTTTTTCCTGTATAAAGCCTGCAGTCCAGGGATTGTGACTTACCAGTCTTCTGCAAGTAAAACTGAATACACCCATGCCCGCACAAGAGCTGTCTCAGGTAAAAGTCAGTCTCACCAAGCTTTCGATTTGACTATGGTCTCAGATCCGGGAAAAGTCACACTGTCCGTCTTCGCTTCATACAATTAACCCAAGACTACTGCCAATCTTTGAGTGAACACTGTCTCTCCTCGTGGGCATTTATCTTCCTCGCGTCCTCACTTCGACGCAGGTAAATAGCACGGCTATCTCTAGCAAGGAAGGCAACAGGCATCATGCCTGCAATAACTCTTCTCGCTGAATCCGGGGCTGCCGGATATGAAGACGAAATTCTCAATGTTTCTCTTCTCTGTACTTGTACCAAGCGTTTTTGGTACACCTCCTTGCTGAGAGCGTCACCCCATATTTTTGGTCTGTAGAGTAGCACTGTCGCCTTCTTGATGGGTTGGGTCTCTTTACACCGGCCATAAGACAACTCAGAGCTGATACGCTCAAAGCAGCCTTCTCAGCTATTGCCCTGATTTGCTCAAAGAAACCTATCTTCAAGTCTATCAGTAGCCCTAGGTACTTCACCGCTGGCTTCGATTTAATTAGCGTATCTCCAACACAAGTTGTCCTTACTCTAGGGATTCTCTTCTTTGTCAACATGACCACTTCGGGTTTTCCAGGGCTAGACTGAACCCACGAGCTGTCATTCAGTCTCTCACCTGGCACATTAGCATAACTAGTTTAAGTTGCGCTTGTTTTACGGTGCATCCAGCAACTAGAGCCGCATCATGATTTACATAGCCGATCATGTGCAACTTATTTGGTATATCTAGTCTCAGTAGCTCATCGTAAGATACGTTCCACTGGTCTGGATCTTGGATAGATCCCTGGACAACACCCAATATAACTTCCATTCCTCTGCCTCTGCCTTTTTGACTGCACTCGCCATCTCTGCAATCGCGTCAATGATGAAACGTCCTGCCCTGAAGCAACACTGCCGAGGAGATAGATTTTCAGCAGCGCGCATAGTGTCATTAAATCTTCCCTTGATGAGTTTCCTTAGCACTTTCGCAGCAGTGTCTATCACGCATAATGGGCGGTATGAAGATGGCGATCCGGAATTTCTCTTCCTCTTGCTGGTCAACACGAGTCTCACCATCTTCTATCGTACCCGGGAAACCCTGTCTTGAAGGCAAGTCCGGACGAAGGCGATAAACAAGTTGCAACACCGCAGCTGGAACACTATCTGGATATGGAACCTTCCTTGCTTTCAATGATAAGACTGCCTCTTCCAATTCGGGTTGTGTGAAAAGTGGACACGCGGTTGCTGTTGAACCGTGATAGGGCCAACATGGACGAAACGAGGGGGGGAAGAGTGCCCGCACTTTCGCGTCCATCCTTTCCGCTTCATGTACTCGTATGCAAGGTCAATCTTCCACATAACTAGTTGGTAGCCTTATTCACATTGTCCACTAGATCTTGCCAGCAGCAAACCTTGCCTTTGTTAATCAGTTTGCAATGGTATTTTCTCACCAAATTGTATGCTGTTACCCATTTGCATACCTTATCATAATTTCGTATCAGCTGGGCCTCACGCCGAGTCTTGCGACACTCTCTTCGCTTTTCAGCAATTTCGGTCAACCACCACTGGTCGATTTTGTAGCAAAGAATCGGCGTCTCACTATGCCTTCAATTCATTTACGGTCACATATCCAGGATGAGACACATAGGCCACCTTCTCTTCGTGTAATTAATGCAAGACAAATACCAATCGTTGAGTGAGCGCTGTATGTTCTTGCGGGCAATCATCTCCCTTGGATAACCACTTAAGTTTTTCTCAGTGCTACACTGAGTCCGTGAGCCTTCATCCATCCTCTCATCCGGCGCATTAGCATATCTACCTTAAGTCGTGTTAGTTCAATGGTGCGTCCAGCAACTAGTACCATAACATCATCTGTATGGCTGAACAGGCGTGATTTATACAGCAGCTGTAGTCTCAGTATGTATAATATTTTTGACAAGCCGGAAGCTACAATGCGCTAGCCACGTGAATTGTATGAACGAGCAATAGATACTCAAAAAGGTGTTCGTTGGGGGAACTGAAGGCCAGAGAACAGTGGGAAAGGTGAGCAAATGCTGGTTTGACTTGGTCAACGAAGACCTTTTATCGCTGCTCGGATTTCAAAATTGGAGGACGCGGTCGATGGACCGAAAAAGTTGGAGGTGCTATTTACAGGAAGCAAAGATACAAGAGGGGCTGTAGTACTACGATGGAGAAAATATCTCAGTAGCCGATTGTACGATATGTTCCACATGTTGTGATGTGATGAGCCAACGACCAGATAACAAGGCTATTGTCCGGCAATTCACGCGAGTTATCGCAATTTTTCTATATTGCCACCAGTGGTCGTGCAATCTGAACGCACAAGTAGCGACCAAACAACCAGTACGCATAGTCATCGGCGAGACAATCAGGCCTAGTGTCTGACAATCAGAGCATGTTATTGCGGGAATCCCAATATTGCCAGCAGTGATCATGCAATCGGCACGCACCGCCTGCAACCAGACAACGGGCAGACATTTATTGGTGGCCACATGACTGGCACACATAAGGAGCGGCTGAACAACTACCAACCACCCCCAGCGGCCTGTGATGTCATCACAACCTCATCCAACTCTTAAGGATGCTATTGCTGCGACACAGAAAGCGGGTCCGAGACCAATCCCCATCGAGATTTACCTTACACGCTTGCCCATACCACTTAATACGCCCGTGGCCGACCCGGGAAAGCACCAATTGGAGCGCCTCGCTGCGACGAAGGTGAAGCGAGAGAGATTTAAGAACCAATTTAAAGCATTGGATGTAGAATTCAAGGAAGAGCAGCGCCGTAAGTGGGAGGCCAAAAATGAATCGATGCCAGTGGCAGAAAAAATTAATTGATGTGTTTCTGAAATGAATAAATGTATTCAAAGAGAAGCTAGTGAGTTTTACTAGGAAAAATTTAGTGTGGAGTAATTTGGAGGAGTACATTTTTTAGGTACTCAAGGTAGTTAGTTGAATTCGCGTACGCACCAGAATTATACAAGTGAGTATCTTGGTGCTACGTTCAACAAAACTCACTCCAGGCCGTTAGGCATGAGTGAAAGGCTTAACACATAGGCCTGGACTAAGAATAGACCCTTGAGCAACGCCCGATGTAACTTTGATCCTTCGTCAGCCCTATATTGTATCACAAGTAGGCTTCAGTTCTTCAGGTGGACCGTCAAAAGCCACATAAGATATTCTGGAACATGAAAAGGGTTCTTCAGCGTATCCAAAATATCTACCTATCTAGCGAAGTTGAAGGCACTCTGAACATCGAGTATCATCAATAGTAGCACATGTCGCTTGGTATGTCTATGTGCCTCCACATTTTGGACCGCATTTACCACCTCTACTATTGCATCAATGGTGGATTGTTTTTCTCTAAAGTCATACTGCCAAAGAGATAACTCATTGCTAAGTTTCTCTAGCACTTTCTCAGCCATGTCTAAAATGCGTAACGGGTGGTATGCAGACGGCGACCGGGGACTCCCCTTCCTCTTGCTGATCGGAAAGACTCTTTCTCATTGGCAAGCGTTGCATGTACTGAGCAGAAAATTAGGACAATGGTGATAGATGAGCTGCAAGACTTTGGATGGGATGCCATCTGGAGGACCCAGAATCCCCACTTTATTTTTGGCCTCGTGTCCAGACATCCTGCTCCTTCTCCTTTTCACCACTTGGTCGAAGAGTTGCCATCCAAACCATGCTGCTTATCCCAGGTAGAGTCTGAGGTACACGAACTTCGACCGCACTCTCAATTTGTTCCAGATTTTACACCTAGTTTTGAGTAAGAGATTGTTCCTCTGCCCGTTCCTGTTCACTACTACAATAGATTCCCGTTGTCTCTCACTCTTGTCCTCCTGTTCACCATCCTGAACTGCTAGCACACCCTGAGAACTTCTTCCCTTGATCTGTTGTTGTGTGTGAGATTCAACTATTCTCATCTTAGCCTTCCTTTATAGTTCGCCCTATCGCTATAACTAATTTACTTCTTAGTTTGAATGCTGCTTCATCCAATCCTCTTCTTCTCACTGAGCGTTCTCCAGTCTTCTAAATGCAAACCTAATCTACGCTTAGAACTTTAAAAATTTAAATTTATAGATTTTCGATAGTCCACGTAGTGTTGTGGTTAGAGTATTTGCAGCGTAAGCCAGAGGTCCCTGTTTCGAGTCCCTTTGGTCACAACGAGATTTGTTTCGAGTAATTAATCGGGCGGACCATAAGCCTGCTCTGTTATGATACGTACTGGCTGAAAATCAGAACGTATCGCAGCTGGGCGGTGCACCAAAGCGTGGTACTGACCATATCACCTTCTTGAGTACTGATAAATTCGGTCAAGATAATGAGGTACTCTAACTTTTTCTAAGCAAAGGCCCTAATGGTGCTGTTGCCCTAAAGCAAAAAAGTTTATAGACTTAAATATAAACAAATTCTGTATAAACTAAAGTCAATTTTTTCTTTTTCTTTCTTATTTACAATTTGTCGTATAGTTGTTTGGTTTTCTTTTTAATTTAATAATCATTTTAGTGCAAAAAAGAATATATTGATTTGATATATCCATAGAATGTGTACCATATGTTTAAATTTAAAGTTTTATGATGCATACATGTTTAAATTCGCTTCAAATTTCATATAATGTATTACCCATATTTTCAATAAAGCAAATTTATCAATCAATCATAAATTTATACTTCAAAACATACCTGCAAATAATACGTCATCAACTGTCCTTTACCTTTCACCGGCACTAGACCTCGTTGCTCAAAAGTATATCCAAACGTTTGCAGTATTTGACAAGTTTCTTCAGTCACCTTCAATTTGTAAACTGTAGAATGCCTCAATAATTGGTAACATTGTTCCTACCTGTATCGCACCTGCTTTTCCTGTGCTCTCCATCCTTGATGCGACATTCACTGTATTACCCCATATATCATAATGAGGTTTCCTAGCACCAATAACACCGGCCGTTATAGGACCGTGATTAATACCCATTTTTAGTACAAAATGATTGAAACTCTGCTCATTTATTCCTTGCAGAGCCTTCTTCAGTTCGAGAGCAAATTCTACCAACAGCGCCAAATGAGCCCAACGTATTATAATTGGATCATCCGGTTTAACATGTCGTGATGGGTTCAATCCACTAGCAGCCATATATGTTGAGCCAATTGTTTTAATTTTAATAATATCTTGGAACTGGGGCAGTTCGAGTAGCTGATAAAATAAAAGTTATTATTGATGTTGGGATGAAAGGTACTGATGTGAATTACCGCATCGTAGTCCGAAATAACTTCATTTAAAAACCTAAGACACTCTAAGCCTTGATTATTGACAGTCTCTTCGGAGTAGAAATCTGCAAAATAAAGATTGTAAGTAAATCCTGGTTTCAGCAAATCTAAGATTTCTTACCTGTAAAATTAGGCATACTGGCAAATAAAACGCCTACTTCAGCATAACTTTGAGAGTATAGGTCATCGTGAGAGCGTTTCTTATTTTTCATAAAATGTTCAGCCACATGTACCGGAAGGACATTATAAACTAAAGCCTCGTTTCTTCTTCGCATATCACTAACTTTCTCCTTTTGCTCAGCTACTTCAGTTTTCCATTTAAATATGACACGATCCTCTTTATCCATCTAAATATAAATTGAAGCATATATTTAAAGTCCTCCAAATTCGAAGTAAACTTTTTTTAAGGACTTACATATCGACTTAGAAATGAAAGAGCTATTGTGACTACGAAGAGCATTGATGATACATTGTATCGAGTCGGTAGGCCGCTAGAATGACTTCGTTAGAAATGAAAACTATCAGAATTGGTATTCAATAATTACTTCATGCTGTAATTAACTCTAACTAATTCATTAATTATAAAAATATAATTAGCAGCTGTGTTAAATTTGTTTTTTAGCAAGGTGAAAAAAATCTTATATCAAAGATCAAGACGGAAATTAGTGATCATCATCTGAGAGAGAGAGAGAGGGAAAGAAAGATAGAGATATATATATATATATATATATATATATATATATATATATATATATATATATATATATATATATATATATATATATATATATATATATATATATATATATATATATATTCATTAAATCAAAATAAAACATTTTTACTACATTCGATTCTACCAATTTATGTTATCTGGTGTCACTTTAAATTTCCATTTTGAAAAAACTACTGATGGCTCAAACTTAGACTGTCAACATTCTTTGACAATGGTAAGGACCGATAAGTTCTTAGATTTATTGGTTCCATAAAAACAAAAGCTATTAACCTGGTGCAAAAATGACAGCTCTTTCTATATTGAGATATCTAAAGAGTAGTTTCACCAAAGTTTTACCGCACAATCTATGTGCACGGCATTGGGTACTGTAGTAACCACCGATCCCGCGGATCGATATTCCGTAGAGATCTGTCACCCTATATAAATTTCCCAACTAGCTGATAAGGTTGGATGACAGATGTCTGCAACTCAGCGAGAAGTAGATAACGGCGGTCGATAGAAAATGTGTTCGGGTGTGAGTGGTGCTAGGAACGTACGAAGTCCAATTTGAATTTAAATATATAAAGTCTATCTTGTGCAAAGTAGTGTGAGTAAAATAGTTCAATTTTCCGTAACGGTCTGATTGTAATCACGCAAAATCCCCGGGCGCAAAGAATTTGTATTCCCCTATGCTAGTAAGATTTTGGGTTGCTTGCAAAAATAAGTAAGAGTGCAGTTAACAATTTGCACGTTGCTGAAATACTGTTGCATATCACAATTGCTTTCCCTCCTTGTAAATAGCCATCGCGCCCCGCTGGAATATCACATTCTAGGATAATTATATTTCCGCGAATATAAAGAAAATATATAAAAGGAATATTTGAATGATGTTTCCTCAGTCTGAATAGGGTGAAGTTAACGCTGCTTAGTGGCTTTAAAGCAGGCAAGCCTTAACGACAAAAAACAAGCAATATCCGAATGAATTCAGTTGCTATGGGTCTGATTTTGGAAGTAAGCAATCTTCACAATTGGTTACTTAGATGTTCCATCTTTGATTCAGGATGAAGTTCAATAATTCGAGTATGGTGAAATCTTGTCCTCTTTCACCAGGCATAGGTCACCAATGTTTGTGTTGTTGGTTTTATTCACCCAGTTAGGGCGTTGTTGTAGTCAATGAAGATATTCCTTGGACCATCGTTTCCAAAACTCCTGCGATAAACGTTGTGTTAGCTGTCATATATTAAATCGATTAACTACAGTCTCAATGACATCAACTTGTGGAGGTGACAGCAGCATGTCCCCGATTAAGAAGTGTACTAGAGTTAAAGTTGAATCCTCTGTTGGATCATCCGTGATGGGACACATAGGTTGCAAGTTAAGACAAGCTTGTATAAGAACACTTGTAAATTCCTCAAAAGTTAATAGACATGAGCATGACTCGTCTTGAATGAAATTTGAGAGATTTTACGCCCACCTCCCGAAACCCTCCAAAATGGGGGGCAGCAGGTGGTTTGAAAGCCAATTAACTCCTCGCGTTGTCACGTTATCCACTACAGCATGATTTCTACATGCTATTTTGCGTGATTCGATGTCTACCCCAACAAAATTAGATCCGGAGTAACTGTATACATTTTTAAGGTATCCTTTCCCCGCAGGGCGAATGCTGGCTGACAGTAATACTCTTAGAGGCTAGCTTTCTTTTAGGAGTTCCGCCATTACGTACCCGCGGAAATTCCCGCAGGGGGAATGCCGGTCGAGAAGACCACTCTTCGAGGTTAGCATTCTTTGGGGAGCGTCACCCCCACCGACCCGCGGATATGGGAGGTGCCGTGAGGTTCCCTCCTGGGATGACAGGTAACTACCCTGATTTGATCTGGACTACGCCTTGGACAACAAACTGGAATTCATGCTTTAGGCTGGCGGATGTGATGGTATGGACCTCGTTGCTTTGCACGGTAGCGCCGAGGTGACGCTCGTGTGTGAATGGTTCCAATTCAACTATCATACCGTCTCCATCCCGGTAAAACCTTGGCAAGCCATGGAGTACGTTCGAAGTTCACACCATTGGCTTGATGGTATAGGTTCGGTGGAGATGGACTCCCGATTAGCGCTGGTCTGGCTCTGAACACTTGTCCCCATAAGGGCTTGTGCCAACCCTTGCCTGGCCTCCTTCCTCTGCAAAGACAAACAAACATGGGACTAAACAGGCGACTAATCACAGAACGGAAATAGCGGCTCCGAGGGGGGACCCAATAAAACTGGAGCAACCAAAACCCTTTAAAATATCAAAAAGACTCAAAAAAGAATGCAAAAATAACAATAACTAATACTAACGATGACAAAAATGACAATTAATACAATGACAGTGAAGACGGACAAAAAACGCAGATTAACAGACAGTCTTGTCCAAACTGAGAATCCTGCGGCGTTCGGGCACAGCAAAAAAATGATGCGAAGGCCAGAGTGCCCTATGGAGGAAAAAAGGAAACTCTGCAGGATGCGCGAGATGTTCGAGCGGTGGAGGAAAATATAAAAAACATCGAGAGATCGATGGTCACTGCTGCGATCGCTACCGAAGCGATCGAAGAAAGGGTTGTTAATCCCGAATTAGTAAAGAACCATCCTGAAGTCAACGCGGAGATTACGGCAGGAAAAGAAGCGAGTGACCAGGCAAATAAAGCAACGATGTGTGATTTCATCGCCAACGTCGAAAAGGTGGTGGAAGTACTGTATTCGGAAACTGAAGCTGATAACCTCTCCTAAGAACGATGGTCACAAAGTACAAGTGCCGGCCAGCGACATGAAGAAGAAAGGCTATTCCAAAAAGCGGGAGTTCTTCTAAAAAGAATAAAACCTGCATGCGAGCCGACAAAAACACCAAACCAGCAAACATTGGGCTGCTTGAACTAGAGGAACTCCTAGACCGCATAGGGCATTATCGGAGGAGCTGGTTAAAGGCCGCAGAGGACCAGAAGGACGAAGAAGAGCAAAAGGTTAAACAAGCGCTGGGGGTGAAATCTAGAGGGCTCGTGCTGACAGCTCCACAATTAAAAATTAATAAAAGAATGGCATCCAGCCCAATCGAATGAGATCGGGATGAAAAAAGGAAGGAAGAGGCACTTGATGGGCGCGGGACACCAAATCAGGGGTTCCAGACAATGCTTACAAAAGGAGCAAAGGAAGCCGCCATGAAACTCCTTCAAAAAGTTCCAGAAAGTAAACTTCGCACGGATGCCCAAGAAGAAAAAAGACCCGATGCAAAACAGAAGAGACAGAAGCCCCGATGAAGGCCCCGGCAGCAGGGACTGCTCGTAAAACCCCAAGATGGTCGATCCTACGTGGAGATGCTGCGGAACATCAGGGGAACGTAAGTCCCGAAGACACTAACACTGCCATTAAACCAGTACGACCAACGCGATCGGGCCACATACTGGTCGACTTTGGAGCAAAGGCCGAGAATAGGGAAGCATTCTGCGACGCAGTAAAGAAAGCCCTCGGTAAAAGCGTAGCTATAGCCTCGCTTGAGCCGATGGCAACGATCGAAATAAGAGACATTGACTGCGTTACAGATCTGGCCGAGATAGAAGAGGCCATCAAAAGGGAGTTCTCTAGCGTGGGCGGGATCAAGGCGAGGCTAACACCAGAAAACCATAGGGAACAACGCATGGCCATACTTGACTTGACCAAAAAGGACGCCAAACAATTTCTGAATAAGGCCAAAGTATGAATAGGGTGGGTTGTCTGTAGGATATGGCGAATAGCAATGCCTCTTCAATGTTTCAAATGCCTTGGCTATGGTCATACCGCACAAGTATGCAAAGGACCCGATAGGAGTTCCCTATGTTACAAATGTGGGGAAATGGGACATAAAAGCAAAGAGTCTGTGAAGGAAGTGCACTGTATTCTTTGCAAGAATGCTGATCCAAGACATGCTTTTGGACACGTCTTGGAATCAGGAAAATGCCGGGTTTTCCAGGAAGCCCACGCCAACGCAAAATTAGAACTTCGATGACATCCTGCAGCTAAACCTACACCGCAGTTCAACCGCCCAAAATCTGCTTGACCAGTTTGCGAGGGACATGAAAGCCGACTTTTTGCTGCTGAGTGAGCAGCACCATGATAAAAGTTCAACATCATGGTATCCTGATGAAACTGGTACTGCCGCCATCTGGGTTCGGAATAGTGATTTCCAGGCAGAGAGCTGTGGAGGTGGGGATGGTATCGTGTGTGTTCGAGGCTCAAGGACAACCTTCTTGACTGTGTATCTAACGCTGAACGAATCGGTATCATCTTTCCAAGCTAAGCTTAATGCTATGGAAGGCGCTGTCTCGAACGCAGACGGGGGAGACTTCAAGGCTAAAGCAATCGAATGGGGCATGCCTCAAACAGATCCGCGGGGACAACGAATCCTAGAAATGGTGGCCAGGACGGCGCTCGTCGTACTAAACATCGGGAAAACGCTGACTTTCCGCCAAACTGGCTGTGAAGGAACCATACCGGACGTGAGAAGATACACAACTGGAGAGTATTAAAGGACTACTCAGCCAGTGATCATCAGTGCATTCTGCTTGAGGTAAGCGCTGTTGTCTCCCAACGTACGTGCTCTCGGCTTTCTACGATTGGACGGAACATCGGAAGGATGGAGGTCGAGGTTCTCACAGCAGGTGCACCGCTGCAGGGAGATCTGGAGGGGACGGAAGAACTGGCAGCTCAAGATGTGGTGAACGCAACTATGAGCATTATCACGACTGCTTGCAATGCTTCTATCCTCCGTCAAAAAACCCGGCACGGCAAGCCCCCAGTGCAATGGTGGTCAATTAAAATCTCTGAAAAACGTGTCAAATGCTCCAGCGTGAGGCTCAACAGGCGCGGAACCATGAAGAGGCAAGTAACCGCGCAGAAGCATAAAAGTCGGCCAGGAAATGCCTTCGAAAAACAACAGCAAGGCTCGCTGCTTGCAAGATCTAGTGGACAATGTGAACAAGGATACGGGGGGCCTTGGCTTCAAGCTAGTTATGCGGAAGCTTGGTGCCCTACAAAAACCTTGTATACATGAAGTGGAAAACATGGACGAGATAGTGCGGGCACTCTTTCCCGCCCATCGCGTCCATTTTGACGCTGTCCACGGTGAAACAGCAGTCAAGTGCCCACTTTTCATACAGCCGCAACTGGAAGAGGCAATCTTTTCGTTGAAAGCGAGGAAGGCTCCAGGTCCAGATGATGTTCCAGCTGAGGTGTTGCAGCTTGTCTATCAACATTGTGCTGACTTGCTGCTCAGCACATTCAACGCTTGCCTACGGGACGGGTTTTCCCGGTACGATGAAAGATGGCGAGGCTCGTGCTGATCAGCAAAGGGGTTATGCAAGCTAGACACTGGTGAGAAATTGCTAGAGAAACCCATCAAGGGAAGACTCTATGACGCGATATTCGCGATATCTCCTTGGCAGTACGGCTTTAGAGCAAGACGTTCTACCATTGATGCGATTGCAGAGGTGGGGAGAGCGGTCCAAAAGGCGAAGCATATAGTCGCACCAAGCGAGGATCGTCCTGTTGGTGACACCCAACCCCAGGAAGGCCTTCAACTCCGCTAGATGGGTGGATATTCTGGACACGCTGGAAACCCCTTTTCAGGTTCCAGAATATCTAATGCGGCATTTGAGGAACTACTTGAAGGGCTGAAGCTTGCTGTACGATACGACGCAGGGCCAACGAAGGATGGAAATTACATCGGGTGTTGCCCAGAGATCTATCCTTGGTCCGGACCTGTGAAACGTGTCTTACAACGGGCTACTGAGACTCGAGATGCCAGATGAGTCGCGCTTGGTCAGCTATGCGGCTCTGGTCGCTGTACGCACCGCTGAACAAGCGCAAATTAGGCTAGGTATGCTAATGCGCTGAGTGAAGGACTGGATGACTGCTCGTGGTTTCAGTTTAACACTGGAGAAGACCGAAGTAATCATCTTGACAAAAAAGAGATGTACCTGGGGCTACTGGTCGACTCGAAAATGAGTTTCTCTGAGCAAATCAGGAGGACGGCTAACAAGGCTGCTTCAGGAATATTGGCTCTGAGTCGACTTATGGCCAACGTAGGGGGGGACCCAGCCCGTCAAGAAGACGCCTCTTGATGAGTGCTGTAGGCTCAGTGCTACTGTATGGAGCAGAGGTATGGGGCGGCGCTCTCAGCAAGGAGGTATACCGAAAACGTTTGGCACAGGCACAGAGAAGAGGAGTACTGAGAATTGCATCTTCGTATCCAACTGTCCCTGATTTGGCGGTGGGAGTTAATTCAGGCGTGATACCTGTCGCCCTCCTTGCTAGAGAGCGCCACGCTATTTGCCTGCGCCGAAACGAGAATGCGAGGGAGATGGTTGTCCACGAGGAGAGACAGCGCTCGCGCAACAATTGGCAGCAGTCTTGGGTCAACTGCACAAAGGGAAGGTAGACTGCGCACCTCATCCCGGATGTGAGACCGTGGCTAAATCGAAGGCACGGTGAGACTGACTTCTATCTGACCCAGCTTTTGAGTGGGCACGGATGTTTTCAGTCTTACCTGCACAAGATCGGTAAGTCACGGTCCCCCAATCGTCGGTTTTGCCTAGTAGAGGAGAACAATGCCTGTCACACATTTTTTGCGTGTACCAAATGGGTCAGGCTGCGAAGAGCTCTCTACAGGGAGACGGGAGAGCTGACCCCGGATAATATAGTTGCGGTGATGCTCGAATCGGTTGACAAGTGGAACCAGGTGGCACATTATTCTCGGACAGTCCTAAAATATAAAAGCAACTCACAGCAGCCGGGGGCGCTGGGGCTGGGGGATTGCTTGTCTGGCACTTCCTCTTCCCCGCTAGGAAAGGGACTCCCCAGCTTGAAGGCGGCCCACGGCGTAACAAAACGAGACCTGGCCCGAAGTAATGTGTCAAACGGTTCCAGGCTGGGTTCTCAGATTGACAGGGGAGGTGTTTAGTAGGTAGTCCCGTCGCGCATGGGAGTTCCACACTCTGTGCATAAATGGCATTCACCTCCCTACCACAAAAAAAACAAAAATCAAACAAGGTCGACTTCAACGAAATTAAGAGCGCGCAATGAAGACTCTGGTGACGAGGTGAACGAAGATGAGTCCGTAGATGAAGTGTTCATAGATACTGCAGACGATGATGTTCAAGCGACAGATATGGCAAATCTTGTCAATCTGTCAGTAAAAAGCGCGATAAGTAGCCGCAAGTCTCAAAAGTGGATAGGGTCAATCATCGAAGAATTGAAAACGGTGATCAAGCACGATACTTAGACACTGGTGAAGTGACCCAAAGACAGAAATGTCGTACACATAGAATTGTTCTACGGGATAAAATGAAACCAGAAGGGAGAGCAAAAAAGCAAGAGTTGTTAAATGTGGATTTACTCAGCGTGAAGAAACCGATTTTGCTAAAATGTTCGCGGCTGTAGCTCACTTGGACTCAGTAAGATGACTGATGGCTCTTGCAGTGAGAGAAAATCTAAAAAATTTTCAACTGGACGTAGTTACTGTGTACCTGAATGGGGAGCTGGATGAGAAGATCGTCATACAGACACGGAAGTACATCGAGGAAGCGCTAAATAAAATAGTACGAAAAGATGGTGCAAGTGAAATTGGTGTCAAAGTTCGTAAGATAATTCGTGTATTACAAGAAGCTGAAAAAGTGTGTCAGTTGAATAAAGCGGTGTATGGCTTATATCAATCTGGTCACCAGTAGAATGAAAGGCTAGATAGAGTGGTCAGAAACACAAATTTTAAAACCCACTGTGAGTGATACATGCCTGTACTATAGCATTTTGAACGTGTTAAACAGCGAGAAAAAATTAGAAGAAATTTGACTGGGATTAAGCAGAGCGGTCGATATAAACGATTTGAGCCTATCAAGTCGTTGCGTCATCATTGAAACCGAACAAGGGGCCAATGAAATTAAATTAAGTCAAGTGGGATATGTGAGAGATCTGTTGAAAAAGTTTGGCATAAATGAATCAGAACTCGTGAATACATCGAGTGAACCACGAGAAAATCTGCCGATTGGAATGCCACGAAATAAAAAGGACCAAAGGGAAATGCCATTTAGACAGCTAATTAGTTCGTTGATGTACTTGGCCATCGCTACGAAACCAGACATTACATTTACTGTAAATTGATTAGCGCAAATTAATATATAGTATGGTGAAGAACATTGGGCAGCAGCAAAACGAGTGTTGCGATATCTAAGAGATACACACAACCAAGTATAGTAGTCGAGCTGTCACACAAGGAAACTGCTCGAAAACCTTCCTACCTCCTACTCAAAACTTTGTGGCGAATTTGGAAAAAATATTTAAATTATTTACATTCATAATCGTCATTTGTTAAATAGTTTTCTTTCTTATTATCATTATTAAATGTAATTTTATATCAATTTTCCTTTATATTAAATTTGAATGTTCCCTTTAATTATATTTGTTATGTAATTTAACTTTTATTACTATTTCAAATCCTCTTCATTTTTCTTTATTTCGGTCAAATTTAGTTTTTAAACAATTTCAAATCTGTCACATAAAATTCAAAGTATGAGACCACTGGTCTAGTACACCTCAACGGTGTATTCGATCGGCGAATGGAATGGAATAGAATTCAAAGGATGGATTGACGTTTACGTCAATTTGACGTATCAGGAGGTGAAGAAAGTACGAGTAGCCATGTTAGTTATTCGGGACTAGATTAGTGTTGAAGTTAATCGGTTAAAATATAAAACAAAAGAATATCGGAATAGATTTATTTACATGTGCTTGTCAGTTTAGAGCTTAAACCTGTGAAATGTTTTGGTCTTTAGGTGAGAGAAGGAATGAGATGATGGAAATGATTTGTCGATTCTAATCGTAAGGTTACTTATTGGTTTTTTAACTGTAAGTACGGACACGTATACTTATGGAGAGGCAGGCATTAAAAAAATTACCAATATACTTAAAGCCCATCCCCGGTTAATATTATTGTATGGGCATCCCTAAATTAAATGAAATTAGGCTAGATAAATGAAGTTGGCAATTGAGTAGAGTCGTTTAATGGTCATGATTTATCGCATAAAAGTGAGATTGAAATATTTTTGGAGTACTTTTAATGCCTCTTAGCCTCACACTCTTAGCTCACAAAAAAAATTAGACCCTCTTATATCGTCTAATTTGTTGAATTTGTCAGTCGAAATTCATGCAATTCAAGACTAGCTTAACAAGAGAATTTGGTCACCCCTTCTTTGGAAAAGACGTTTTTTGTCGATATAAATTTGTCGTACAAAAACCGACTTTGACGCGCTACGTCCACTGCACGCTTAAATGGTTTAAAAGCATTTAAACGAATAACATAAGTAGAAAAAAACAAAAAAATGGGAGATATTGCACTGAATAATGCTAATATATAACATTGGAAAATACATGGCGATTAGATACCTCTAACGAGCATCTGCCTTGCCATCGCAGATTAGTTACTGTCGAAAGTAGCTTTTTCCGATTGGAGCACTCGAGAAAGACTCTAACAGGGTGATATACTACTGTGACCAAAAAATAAGGTGACATTTGAATTTAAACTGCGCGTGTCGAGGGATTCGGAGAATTATTTTTTTTTAGGTTGGTAGTACTGTCAGTGACATCTACGTCAAATTTACATGTCAAAATATTCATTAGTGTTTGAGATACGCGTCGTTTTCGGGATGGCCTTCAGTTCCGTCTTCGCTACGGCTTGAATCTCCTCTATCGTATCAAAATGGTGTCCCCGGAGTGGTCTTTTGAGCTTGCTGAACAGCCAGAAGTTGCACGGCGCCAGATCAGGTGAATACGGTGGTTGTGGAGCGATATGGGTTGAGTTTTTGGCGAAATGATCACGAATTACGAGTGCAGTATGGGATGGTGCATTATTGTGGTGTAAAAACCAAGAATTGTCTTTCCACAATTCCGGCCTTTTTAGGCGGATAGCGTTACGCAAACGATGCATAACATTCAAATAATATTCCTTATTGACTGTTTGGCGCGGCGGAAGGAATTCATAATGCACAACACCACGATAATCGAAGAAGAGAAGAGATTGGTGGTCGCCCAGGACGCTCTTCGTCTTCGCCACGTGCACGGCTGGCTTGGAACTCACTATACCACTTGTAAAAATTTTTTTTAGACATAGCCTCATCACCAAAAGCTTTCTGCACCATCCTCAATGTATCCGCAACAGAAAATAGATTCCGCAAACAAAATTTAATGCAAATTCAACAAATTTCGACATCGCAAAAAACGAAAAACTCGCTTTAAGCAACTCACAAAACGACGCGTATCTCAAACACTAATGAATATTTTGACATGTAAATGACAGTTCCACCAACCTTAAAAAAATACTCTAAATCCTTCGACACGCGCAGTTTAAATTCAAATGTCACCTTAATTTTTGGGCACAGTAGTACTACCGCATGTTAGAAATCGGGGTCATTTTCCGGATTACGTTCCGCCAAAAAGTACAAAAAAGAACCTGTCAAAAAGGCGCTATGTATGCGCTAAGCAAAACAAACATAGTGCGACTACTTAGCAATGCAAGCGTTTTCTAGTGACCTTACATTCACGTGAGGGTTTTCAAATATATCACCCACTTGAAAATCACTAGCTGCACATAATAACCATAGAAAAAAATCTATTTGGAAAAGATATACAAGTATGAGTTGTCTCAATGTTGAGGAAAGTTCTGGGTGTCTTGCCGTCAAAATTATTGAAGTTACAAGGTGCAAGTCGAAATCCTGCCGGTTGACCGTCTCCCGATTATGCTTTTTGACAGTCATTTTACTGATCAATTCGGAATTCGCTTAGGACCATACATAGATAGAAAATTATTTGTGGAGGAGTACACTTGCGAAAATTTCGAAACCGGTTATGCCCCTATAACTGTGGGCCTGCAGCCAATCGTCAAGTACGAAAAGAATACAAAAGAAAAGGAAAAAGGAATCAAAAGGTTAAGTGCCGGATGATACTTCTTTCTGCGTTAAAGTTGCTCTGAATTTAATGTTTATGTGCATGGTGCGAAAAATTTACCAACGAGTTAACGTCCAAAATGAATTTGCTACTACTGTCAGTGGACTTGTCAGTTAAAGATTAGCTGAGTAGAAGAAAGCGGAGCCATAAAAAGTTTGCATTTGACATATGGTGACAGACGTTTCCTGATGTTGATTATATGCGAGTGCGATGAGAATTTGACGATCGGAAGCTAGTTTTTGTCGCCCCGAAGGAAACTTTGAAGAGACGCACCATCATTAAAAGTGGATCGGGACTTTCAATTGAACTTTCCCGGAATCAAAACGAAACCCGCAAAGTTCTTACTCTTCCTACGAAAATCATCATTTCTCGAGTCTGCGCTACAATCACTTCTTGCCAACGACATTTAATTTGGTAGAACTAAAAGTGACGTGAAAGGTCTTTCAATGATTTGTCCCATACAGAAGGTACTGTAGCTAAATTAATTGTTTTAACGTCTTTTATTAAAATAACTTGGAAACAATCTAATATTTTGGAAAAAAGCTAATATTTTTGTCCCTGAAAATTTTCAAGTTGTACTAATATTTTTGTTATATATGTAGCATTTTCTAAATTACAAAATTTACAGTTTTCAACACTGCAGCGAATTTAAGAATAACGGCAACTAAATATGCAAAATATCGCCAAATCGCTTTGTTAAATGTTCCTTGCTACGATTTATAATACAATGAATTGGTAAACATTATAAACTTTGGTCTTTCCATTTCGTTTTACCGGACCGGGTATAGGACCCGCATCAATGGTAGGCTCCTCCACTAATATGGGCTAGCCATCGGGAGTGCCCCTGCGTTTTTTGTTGTTAACAAGGGCTCTTGCGGGGTAGAGTTGCCTTCCGCTCGCGTGCCTTTTATTTATTTATTATTTTCATTCGATCACATAATTCTATGACACAAATTGGTCACGTCTATATTTCTTATTTGATGAAAAAGTTCATGCAAATTTTGTTTTTATGAGTTTTCCACTAAAATGGAAAATATATGGCCACGTCTACGTTTGGATCTTGATCCAGTTGGGAGGGTGCGAGGAGGCAACACCTCCATCTGGATGCCCCACTCTTATTTTTGGGACATAAGGATCATCGTAAATGGCAAAGTCTCCACCAGTCCGTCCGTTTTTGCCCGGCACAATTTGTTCTTCCAACAAACATAGCAAGTTCAACCCTTAGTAGGTTACCTCGGCGTCGACACCAGTCGATCGGCATGTTGACCTGTTTTTTCGTGAATGCAAAATTTTTGCTGTAGTGGGTCCTTGTGCTAAGGGGAAAGAACCCGCCCCACAATATCGCAACGCTAGCCTGACAGCGCACTCACGCGTCCCCAGACAAGGCCAATTTCGGCGGATACTACCATACTCTTCCGCCGAGGCGGACCCATTTCGCTACGCAAGCAGTTGTGTACAAGAGAAATAAACTTGGAATAGTTGGTTCTTCAGGCGCAGATTATGCAGTAGATGTAAGACTTAGAATATTGCTTACGGAATATTTGTTTTGTCGAGTCGTGCGGCAATTACCTGGTGGCCATGTAAACAGAAGACTATCACTATTTCAAAAACAGATGCCGAGTACACAGTGTTTTCAGGGGCACCTCGCGAAGCGATATATTGTCGCGTGTTTTTGGTTCGCGGCCAATAATTTTAATGTTCCGGGAAAGTGAAAACGCAATGTCTTCTAATTTAAGTTAAAAGAGTTTATTTAATTACAAAAGTGTACAATTATAAATTTAACACATTCACTAATTTTGATTTTCACTATGAAAAATCTAACACTTGTCCATAAATTTCTTATCGCAATTGTCTTCTAAATCACTTCCCTATTACGAACAATATCGCTTCGCACACACTATCGCAGTTCTTATCGCTGTTGAATGAATGAATGAATCCCCCCATTCATTCAGCTCGCCTTTATATAGGGTCTCTACCTATTCACCCATTTCTCGTACATTGGCGAATGTTCTACCGAGAGGTACCTGGTAGATTCGAGCAAATTAATGAATGGGGTGACGTCACTTGCAGATGCTGATCATGCTTGTTGGGTTCTCGTGGGTTCGAGTAAGTTCATTTGTTGACGTGAAAACAATTGCGACAGTAGCTCGCAGAATTATTTGTACATGTAATTATTTGTACATGTAACAATATTTAAGAAACTTAATACTTGATATGAAAATGCCAGGGTTGTCGTATGTAACGATTGAGACGGACAATCGTGTGGCTAAAGCAATCCCTGAAAATGTGTATCATTCAAGGACGAAGCACATTACAACGAGATATCATTTTGTTCATCAGGCGCTTTGAGAAAAGAACCTCAAGTTGGTACAAATATCGACTGAGCAAATGCCCACTGACATGCTGACAAAACCGCTGCCGAGGCCAGCAATTTTAAACAGATGATAAGCATAGGAATGAGCGTTTATTGAGTAAGTAAGAACGTCGAATTTGAAGAAGGCGTGTTAGATATATCATAGGCATATTCTCATCTTACGACAGTAAAGCAGCCAAACATTCTTTTCACTTGACATTTACCCTGATAAATTTTGATGTGACTCATTAGAGTTGGTTAGCCTTTCGCTTTTGCATGAGCAACTGTTTTTAACATCCATTTTTGTTTTGTCGTATGGATCGGAATTCTATAAAGAACCAATTAACATAGAGCCTGGTCTTTTTATTCGCGGATTTTAATAATTGCTCGTGTATATTATTATTTTATACTACTCTCCCCTGTCGTTCTTTTGTGTAATTATGATCATAAGTAGTGGAAAAGGAAAACAAAATGTGCCTGGAAAAATTTGACTTCTCTGTTTGTCTAGCAACTTTCAACAGACAATCTATTAAGAAGTTATTTGACTTTTTGTAGCTATAAATAATTTAACTACATTATTCTCTTTTAACATTTGACGTTACTGTTTATGTCATCATTTTACTAAAACATAAAAATAATATTTAAATTCATCATTTTATGTTAAATTCAAAAACAATTAAGTAATCAAGTTACCGTACGTTTAGGTCATAATTTATTCATTTCATTTACCATAAGCGCATGAAATTTGTATCTGGCCTTGAACTATGCGCATTTTTACTGGATCATGAAATTATAACATAGTAGCTTTGCTTATGAACTATGTGTCATTTTAACTTGACGTATCTTTGCTTATGAAATATGTATGTAATTTTAATTTTGTCAGGTAAGCATTAATTTTGTATTTAAAGTTTGGGATTGTTAAAAAAGAATTAGAGTTGTTACTGATACCGATGTGTTTTATTAGTAAAATCAACTCTTGTAATTGCTTGAAGTAGAGTTCCCTACTATCTTGATAATTACTTTTCGCCTGTTCGCACCAACATATTAGTAGTAGAGAAATCCTACTGTCTATATTAATATTTTCAAGGAGCGATATTCAATTTTTGAATTATTTTTTAGTATTTTCGAGCGAAATTGAATTCTTGTCAACATATTTTTGGTGACCCCGTTTTCTGAAAAAGAATAGACGACCTACTTGCTAATGGAGTCTTTGGCCATCGAGGAAACTCGTCTCGGTAAAGAGATCGAGAAAATTATAAAACCTTATCACGAGCAATCGCTTGATAGGAAAACAATTGCATACTTAGAAGAAAAATTAAATTTAGTTGAGGGATTTTGGGAGAGAATCGACAGAAATGACGATCAGGTAAGAGAAATCACTGATGTGTCGCTCGATCATCCCTATTTTGCTAAAGATTACTACCAAACGGTCAAGGTAGCCCATGAAAGATTCAAAGCTGAAGTTCAGTCATTGATTGAGTACGTTAAAACGCAATCTTTCGAAGAACTCCAAATTTCTACAAATACTGATCATCAAAAAGCCATCAAGGGATATAACAAAGTTTCTACGAAAGTAGACAATACTGAGGTGCCTCAGTTATTGAAGAAGCATGAAGCCAGGGTAGTGGCACTCAAACACTTAATCAGCACAACTACTGTTAGTGATCAATTGAGGAAAAACAAAGTCATTATTTAATTTAGGAAACTGCTGAATGCATTGAATCATCAGGATACGATTCAAATGAATTCTCTGACTTAACAAAATGAAAGCGAAAAGCCTCTGATAGATTTAAATAGCTGTCTTGCGAAACCAAATGATACCAGCAGCCTTACACAACCCACAAACGAGCCACAATTAAAACTCCCGAAAATAGAATTGCCAAAGTTCAATGGGGAATATATAAAATGGCCACAAATCGAAGACTTATTCCGACAAATGGTTCATGATCAGCCTATTGTCAATTGCTTAAAGATCTGGTACTTGAAGATGAACATAACGGGGGAGGCAGCCAAGCTAATTATGCATTTGCCAATCTCGAACAGCAACTACATCGTTGCGTGGGATATATTGCAGAATCGATATGCCAATTAACGGTGGTTAGTTAACGCTTTGTTGGATAAATTAATGGCGCAACCAGCTGTCAACATTGAGTCAGCATCAGCGCTCAAATCAGTACATGATACCACCACAGAGTGTATGTTTACAGTACAAACCATGAGCGTTTCCGCAAAAGAACACTGGGACCCGATAATAGTGCATACAATTTTGAAAAAGTTGGACCAAACCTCTTACATACTGTATGAACAAACACGAAAATCGCCAAGAGACTTACCATCATTAGACGAGTTATTAAAATTTATCAAATAAAGGTTTCAGACATTAGAAACACTCATTGAGAGAACAAGTCTATCCAAACAGTCGAGTAAACCAATTAAGCAATCAGCATTGGTAGGAAACATTATAGAGCTAGAATGCAGACTCTGCCAAAAGGCAGATACAATTTATCACTACGACTCCTTTTTAAAATTGTCCCCAGCAAAGCGGACATGAGAACAAAAATGCATATCAAGAGGTTGTCAGGAATGTGGTAAACAACATAATACGCTCTTACATTATCAAAGGCCCATAGCGACATCGAGAGCAGCACAAAACACAAATCTGGCAGCCCAATTCAGTGAAACAAATGGATACTTGTCCCTGGGAACTGCACTAGCAGAAATAATTAGCCGTGAAGGAAAGCCCATCAAAGCACGAGTTTTGCTTGACTCAGGTTCACAATTGAACTTTATTATGGGTAAGTTGCGGAAGAAATTAGGACTCGGCAAAAGTAACCCAAAAATAAACACTTTATGGATAGGCAACTCCCAAGTAATAGCAAATGATAGAACTCTCATTACCATGAAGTCATCATGCAGTGATTTTACCACGCCATTAGAAGTCTTCACGATCAAAGAGATTACAAAAAGTCAACCTCAATACTACATTGATACATGACTGGAACATTCCCGAAAATATCCCACTTGCTGATCCAACATTTAACAAACCAGGCAGAATTGACATCCTTTTGGGGGCGGAAGTATACGGCGAAATCATGAGAAATGGTCAAGTTCGGTTGCTAGAGAATTTCCCAATACTACCGAATACCACATTTGGCTGGGTAGTTCTCGGAAAGGGTTCGAACTGTAAATCATTTTACGGGATCTCTAACATAAATTTGGAATGACAACTAGAAAAATTCTGGGAGTTGGAAGATTGCTCCGGTCCAGCAATACTATCTTCTACTGACAAAAAATGCGAAGAATACTTCGAAGCGACAACCATTCGAGACTCTAACGGTCGATTTACAGTCAATTTACCATTTTTGGGCGACTTTTTTTTAGTAAGTGAATCAAAGTCATCGGCGTATAAGCGATTTCTCTCAATGGTAAGAAAATTGGCCAAACAACCAGTTCTAAGAGAGCAACATGACCAGTTTTCACAAGAATATTTGAATCTGGGTCACATGAAAGAAATTTCAATATCAGACTTCAATGGCCCATATTATTTTATGCCACACCATTATGTCCTCAAGCCTAACACTACCACTACAAAATTACGTGTAGTGTTTGATGCATCGGCGATAACAAAGAACAACTTATCGCTCAATGAAATATTGCTGAAAGGCCTAAAAGTTCAGGAGGATATTAGTGCTATCATTACCAGATTTTGTATGAAGCGCTTTGTGTTCACGGCAGACATCAAAAAGATGTATCGAAAAATTTTAGTAGCGGAAGAGGACCAAAATCTACAACTAATCATGTAGCGCAAGAATACTAATGACAAATTGAAGCATTATAAACTCTCCACAGTCACATGTGGCACCAAGTCTGCACAGTATCTGGCAATCAAGTGCTTGAAAAAATTGGTCGAGAAAGCATCCAACCAGTACCCAGTGGGAGCTACGGCTATCCAGGGCTTTTATGTTGAGAATGTCCCTAGAGGTAGTGATAATTTGGAAGAAGCGTTGACGAAACGTAACGAGCTACGGCTATTACTGGCCTCGGCAGGTTTTGATCTCCATAAATGGTGTGCTAATCACCCAAAATTGATTCAAGGCGTAACGAACAAGGACCTCGATATTGACTCAGATATTACTAAGATGGACAGCGATACCATAAAAACAATGGGTGTAATTTGGCAGCCGGTCACGGACATGCTTACCATCATCACGGATTTGAAGGAACATAAAACAATAACCAAGAGAAATATCCTGGCCGACACTTGACAGATTTTTGATCCATTAGGACTGGTCAGTCCAGTTATTGTGAAGGAGAAGCTGCTCATGCAGGAACTATGGAGATCACAAGTAGGTTGGGATGAACAAATACATGACAAACTTCAATCGGTATGGCCCAAATATAGGCAAGATTTGTCAGGCTTGAACATGATCAGCATCCCACGTTACATGTTCAGTGAGAATGAAACCATACCCACATAAATTCATGCCTTTGCTGATGCTAGTGAGAAGGCGTACGGTACCACGGTATATATAAGATCAAAAGACAAACGAGGTCATGTGACAGTTAAATTACTTTGTTTCAAGTCAAGAGTAGTGCCAATCAAACCCACAACCATTCCAAGATTAGAATTATGTGCTGCAAAATTAGCTGCCCAATTTGTGGGACAAATAAAACTCACAACCAATATAAAGGCGGATGCTGTGTTCTACTGGTCCAACTCACTAATTGCTATCAGCTGGATTCGAGGTGATCCATCTATTCGTAAAACATTCGTCGCTAACAGAGTTGTTGTCATTCAAGATTTAACGTCAACAAAGGACTGGAGATATGTGCACACAAAAGACAACCCTGCAGACCTTGTTTCACGTGGGCTTTTTCCTGAAGAACTAAAGCATACACAAATATGGTTCAATGGTCCATCGTTTCTTAAACTTCCAAAAGACAGTTGGCCAGTTGAACCTAACGCAAACAACATTGTGGACGATGAAACTAAAGTCACCAAGTTTGCTGCCACCGCTACGGCCGAAGCTAACGTAAATCCATTATATATGATTGAACACGGAAATTCACTCCAAAAATTGATATGCTCAATGGCATATATCAAGCAAGCAGCAGAACCAAAGACATAAACAAATGAACGAGTAACGAGAATCTGTGTACTCGTCCATGTGAGAAGCAAATTTGCCAAATAAATAAGTTATAAATAACTTACGCTCTCGAAACTATATGATTCCCTCTGCTTCTCCTTCCCCTTTTTTTTCCAGACAGGTTTTTCTTTTCTTTCTTCAGAAGAATCGC
Source organism: Odontomyia ornata (assembly GCA_963969285.1). NCBI lineage: Eukaryota > Metazoa > Arthropoda > Insecta > Diptera > Stratiomyidae > Odontomyia > Odontomyia ornata. The sequence continues at coordinate 297,498,910 of OZ017740.1, forward strand.
TTCCCCCACTGACACCCGTGCACACCAACAAAATTTCATGTCACGTGCACACGATCGTGCCTTCGTTATCATTCGGAAAACAGTTTGAGTACAAACAACAAACGACTCTCACGGAAAACTCGAACGTCAAAGCAAAAGAAAATCGAAAAGAGTGCGAAACACGCGGGAAAACTCATGTGTCAAAGCGGATGGAAATTTCGTAAATTTTTAATTAAAACAGTGAATTAAAGTTCCAATTACGTACGCGCGATCTTTAAAATTAAAAACTTTTTAAATGTGAACGTGTTTCGCCGTGAATAGAGTGCTAAAACAAAAGCATATCACTTCAAACCTCAACTTCACACAACTTTAGCGAAGGTTGCCAATTGCTTCAGCTCTCACGACCGGTTGCGGATCCAGTACTCTCTATATCTATGAGCAGAACTATTCAGGAACAGAGCCTCTAATATGAAGAATTTGATTATGCAACGCAGCAGTTTTTATGAAGAGATTACTTGACTGACAAAGGACGAAGAAGTTACAAAAACAAGTAAACTTCGAACTTGGACACCATTTATAGCTCCCAATGGGACTATTTGAGTTGGTGGAAGGCTACAGGCGGCAGAAGTAAGCTATGACACTAAGCATCCCATCGTTTTACCTGGAGACCATTTCTTTACACGGTTACTCTTAACTAGTCTTCATCGAAAAAAACTTACACGCTGGGCCGCAAGCGCTTCATGCCATAGCAAGGCGAAAATATTGGATTTTGAGCGGAAGGAATATATCCAGAACCATAATGGCGAACTGCGTATTATGAACCAGATTTTGACCAAGGTTGTCAAATCAACAAATGGGCAATCTTCCAAAAGATCGAGTTCGATTGACACGGCCATTTTGAAACTGTTGCATAGATTTCTGCGGACCGATGTACACTCACTTCAAAATCGGGGCAAAGGGCCTCAAAAAACATACCTGGCTGTATTCTGTTGCTTTGCAACAAAGGCGATACATGTAGAAGTAGTGTCGAATTTAACGACTGACGGTTTCTTGGGAGCTCTTAAACGATTTGAATCCAGAAGAGGCAAATGTGAGAACATCTACTGTGACAATGGACGAAACTTTGTAGGTGCTAATAATCAGCTGAAAGAGCTAGAAGCTATATTGACTCACCAACAGAGCATTGAGAAAATAGTCAACACTTGCTCAAACACCAACATTTAGTTTCACTTCATTCCTCCCCGATCGCTATATTTTGATGGGCTTTGGGAGGCAACTGTGAAGTCAACCAAGTACTTGTTACAACGAACCGTGGCCTCTGCATCACTGCCCTACGAAGAATTATGCACTGTAGCCTCAGAAGTCGAAGCGACCCTCAACTCTAAGCCCCTTACACCACTATCGTCTGACCCGAACGATTTGGCTCCACTGACACCAGCACATTTTTTGATAGGTGAGCCACTCGTAGGCGCTTCGAATACAGCTAACGATACACCAAAAATGTCTTTAGCTTAGTTGTTTTTGAATTTAGCATAAAATGATGAACTTAAATATTATTTTTATGTTGAAATAAAATGCTGACCTAAACATTTACAATTCACAAAAAATTAAGCTGCCAAAAATATATCAACCAAAATAAATGTCAATAAACCGTAGATGTTCAATAGGTTAAAATCATGTTAATACTTTTCGATACTTCTCAACAATTTTTCAATTGGTCGGAAAGAAAATCCATATTCCTAGAATGTTCTTTCAATCCTTTCAAATCTCTATTTTCATCTTGTATGCAAAATGATATTCTTATTCAGCAAAATTCTCAGAATATCACCCTCAAAGGCGAAATAGCATACGCTCTCTTCCCATATACTCATTGAATAGATAATAACATACACTTGAATTGAACTTACATCAGTACAAGTTGTTCCTCGATTTTGAAATGATTTCCAAGAATCAGAATATTTATTGCAAATTGCAATGCTGGTAGGCAGGCAGGCAAAATAGGAATAAAAAATTCAAGAGTTTAAGAAATATATCTTAATCGGTAAATATCCTGTTTGAAATTCAATTAAGTTGTTCAAAGATTATTCCGTCAAAGAAAATAAATATGAATAAGAAATTAATAAATGGAAAATTATGTACTTACCGGCTATTGCAAACATGAAGAGTATTTTACAAATATGGGATAATTGCGCAATTATAGCGACTGATATTAAAATTAATACTGAGAAATGCGTCAAAAACGACGGATATATCAGCGATTCCAGAAGTGTGTGATCTGGTTCCAGAAGATTTAGAATTCCAGGACCCTCTGGTAGTGTGAGATTTGTTGTTATATTTGGTTCAAGGGGTTGCATTTTGGAATAGTTATACTGAAAATAGAACGTAATTAATAAATTGATTAATCGATGAAATATTAAATTATCCAAGATAAGATTGAAAGATATTGCACGGAGAAAATTAAGTCGTATCTATTGTACTTACCGCATCAAAAAGATGGAAGCCTCCGGAAAATATGATTATGAGCATTGCGGCTATTCTTCGAAGGCATAGTGTATCGTTGAATTTTTTGCTAAGCTTAACTAGGGATGGCGGAGCACACTGTATTTAGAAATATAAGTAAATAGAACGTTTCGTAAATCAAAGAATCGAATTCATTATTTACCTCACTGCTTTCAGCCACGGAAATTATCACTAACAAAGTTATAAAAATTGTTGGGATGATGATTAAAACGTAATGAGTTACGATTCTGAAATGAAAAAAAATTAAAAAATTGGTGGTAGTAAGATAAGGAATATAGAATGACGTCGTTATCTTGAAGATGTAATAAGTGAAAGTGGTACATCGGGTGGAGGTAGCGAAAATTATGGCATGATCGGAGGCACATCGAGAGAAAAGCCCTCGATAATCGATGAGATGGCAAAAAATTAGCTAGGCGAAGAGCCCAAGCTGAAAAGAAAGAACCTGACCAGCACCTGAAAAAAATGTGCAACAACGACCATGGAAAAACACAAATACTCGTAATTTACCTCACAAACATGGAACTGGATCAAATAATAAAAATATATCGAGTAATTCAACTAATGCTAATAGAATGGTGAATTGCCAGAAGCTATTCGAAACCATTTCTGACACCACTAGATCTACCGCACTATGAAGTGCAATCCACTAAACTGTATAGAAATTGAGGTTTGCGCGAAAAGAATTGGAGATCGGTTGAGTTATTGCAAAAGGCCGAAACAAAAGTCCTTAGCAAAAACTTCAATAATGTAGTTCAACAAGTACCTACCACAACTCCACACAATCAAGAAGATAGCTTAAGCGATTTATTGCAACGCTTATTCCCTGAAGCTGTATCGTGATCAGGATCAGCTTTATCATTTCCATTTCATTAATGAGTAGAGCAAGTTATATCAACACGCATCAATGAAATTAGGAAAAACTATCAGACTGAGCTGAAAAAGCACACCGAATAACTAAAACATCAATTAGAACTCAACAATGTTTTTTTTTGTTTTTGTGATTGGGGGTGAATGTAATTTACGCACTGAGTGTGGGACTCCCATGCTCGCAAGAAGCCGACTGGACTACCCACTAAATACCTCCCCTGTCAACCTGAGAACCTAGCCTGGGACCATTTGACACGTTGCTTCGGGCCAGGTCTCGTTTTGTTACGCGATAAGGCACCTTCATGCTGGGGGATCCCTCTTCCAGTGAGAAGGAAAAAGGAAGTGCCAGACAAGCGATCCTCTAGCCCCAACGCATCTGGTTGCTATTAGTCACTTCTATCTTTTAGGAAGCCCGAACATAATGTGCCACCTGGTTCCATTTGTCAACCGATTCAGGCATCACCGTAACTATATTATCTAGAGTGAGCTCTCCCGTCTCCCTGTGAAGTCCCTTCACAGCTTGTCCCATTTTATGCACGCAAAAATATGTGGCAGGCATTGTCTTCCTCTTCCGGGGAAAACCAACCATGGGGGGATCGTGACTTACCAAAATGTTGTGCAGGTAAGATTGAAAACACCCATGTCCGCTCAAAAGCTGGGTCGGATAGAAGTCAGTCTCACTATGCCTTCGATTAAGCCATGGTGTCATATCCGGGATGATGCGCGGGTCATGTCGACATCAACGTCGCCACCACTTCCACCACCAATACCGGACTCATCAATTCCTATTAACATAGATTGGTCAGCATAAGAACCTAAAAGTCAATATTCGAAAGCAACCCAGTTATAAATTTCTCAATCAATGCAATTGCATGTTCTGTAATACAATCGTTAATCATTTGCACAATATTGCTGATCAATACAATTGCACTGATCTATATTAAATACTTTTATGCTGATAACTTAGTTAAGCAATTAATAACACCAAATGTATTATCTAGGTCAAGAAAAGTGTTAAGCTGAAGAATTGTACTTCGTAGAGTTAGTCACTAAATTGCATTAATAAAGTTAATACTGAAAATTTAAACTCGAGGTGTTTTTTTATTAATTGGAATCGAACACCTACAAATGTGGCGCAGTCGGTAAACACTTAATCCGAAGATAAGTGGAAAATTAGAAGTGAATAAAAATAAAAGAACATTTAGTGACTCTCACTATATCATAAGATTAGTGATAAATTTTTCAATCAGTGACTTAGTGATAAAGGCAAACTAACAATCAGTGAATCTCGTCAAACCTTAAGGTTGATGATCGTAGCAGAACTCTTTGTGTCTTATTAAAATTAGTGACACATATATACAGATTAATATCATCAGTGAATAAATGGTGCTAAGTTAATACATTGTGATCATTCTACGACATTATAAAAAAAAAAAGAGAGAAGAAAAACAGACACTATTTGATGCACAGCTGATGACAGGGATTGGAGGTGAAACTTGTGTTTGAATGCCAAAAAGTGCAAAACAAGAGTATCCAACGGAAAAATTTACTCCCTACACAAAAAGTCTAACAAACATGGCACAACAAGGACCAGGACAAGAAGATCATCAAGGCCCACAGATAACATTTTCTGCAACGGATCTGATGAAAGAAGCTGCTGCAATTCGACCCTTTCACGGTACTAAGGATTATGATTTAGCATCGTTTATCTGCGAAGTCGAGATCATTTTGCCGATGTTTAGCAACAACCCGAACTTGCAACAGTACGTATTTCAACGACATGTTTTAAACAAGATTCAGGGACAAGCTCTGCAGGCAATAAGGACACTAGGATCTAGCATATCTTGGGAACAAGTGAAGCAGGAATTAATCAAGAATTTTGGAGTGCGGGAAAGCTATTACCATCTTCATCATCAGGCGATCAACATGAAGAATAATAATGTAAGTGAATACTATTATAATTTGCGTAATATCTTAGATAAGCTTAACACAAAGTTTGAATTCGACACCTCAAAACCCATGCAATTTTCACCTCGGGCAAACGAGGCAGTTATATTAAAAACCTTTTTGAACGGTATAGATACAAATCTAGCAAGCATAGTTTACAGTAGAAATGTGGAAAATTTAAGAGAAGCATTTTATTTATTAGAAGAAACTGGACTTGTTAAACATTCTTATCCACGAAGACAGAGACAGACATCTGATAGAAATAAACAATACACAACAAATCTTGACACTCAACATAAAAGTGACAATAATGGCGACATGGGACAGAACCAATATCATAGCGAAAGACCTCTAGATAATAGAATTTCTGAAAATTCGGGAAGATATAAGAATAAGGGAAGTTCTGCCCGATACAGACAAAATAATGGTAATCAGTTTAATGGCAGGCCTTCGGGTTATTTCAGAAACAATCTAACTGAACCTATGGAAGTCGACCACTTACAAAATTCGGAGGAAGTAAATTTTCACTATCCAGCCGAGAAGCAAATTTACCGATAGTTGAGCTTACTATCGGAACAAATAAAATAAAATGCCTTATTGACACCGGTTCAACAACAACGTTGTTAAACGAAAATAGTTTACCACAATACAAGCGTTCAAAGTTACCTAAATCACTTTATTTTAACACACTCAGTGGTCAAACTGGAACCGATCAGGAAATAATTACTGAATTACCACTTGAATTCAATGAGGACAACCTCATGAGTTGGAAATTGACCACTTTTAAAAATAAAAATTTTGAAGGTCTAATTGGACAGAATATTTTAAAGCCAATGCAAGCTATAATAAATTTTGAGGAGGAATATTTGGAGATACATAATGTAAGAACTAAATTTATAAATTCATGCCGGTTCAAATATGACGAGGTCCACATGCTAGAAAAATATGATGATAAAAATGTATTACAAAAGTTAAAACGGGACGATATGAATAAAGAAGAACTAGATAACTTAGAAGCTCTAATAAAGAGAAACGAGGACCTATTTTTTCAAGAAGGTCAAAAGTTGACTCATGCTCATGATGTACAGCATGAAATTGTAACAACTACTGATAGACCAGTATATTCGAGAATATACAGATACCCTCAAATTCATGAAGGAGAAACAAATAGGCAAATGAAGGAGATGTTGGACCAGGGAATCATTAGGGAAAGTGTTTCTCCCTATAATTCACCATTGTGGATTGTTCCCAAAAAGGTTGACAATTCTGGTAAGAAAAAGTGGAGAATTGTCATCGATTACAGGAAACTTAATGAAATCACTGTAAGTGACAAATTTCCGATGCCAAACATAGAAAATATTTTGGACAAGCTTGGAAGGGCACAATATTTTACGACCCTGGATCTTGCAAAAGGATTCCACCAGGTTTTGATTAAAGAGGATGACAGAAAGAAAACTGCATTCTCAACTCCTTTAGGTCATTACGAGTTCGTTAGAATGCCGTTTGGGCTTAAAAATGCTCCAGCGACATTCCAACGGCTCATTAATTTCGTACTTAGGGAATATATCAATCAAATATGTGTGGTTTATTTAGACGACATATTGATATTTAGCACAACAATAGAAGAACACCTGGAAAGTATACAAAGGATTTTCAACAAATTGAGGGAACACAATCTGAAAATACAAGTGGATAAGTGCAACTTTTTTGCCAGGTCTACGGAGTACCTAGGCCACACCTTAACCAGTGAAGGTGTTAAACCAAACATGAACAAAATTGAAAATATTCAAAATCTGAAACTTCCACAAACAATAAAACAAATCAAGTCATTTCTGGGGATAACGGGCTATTACCGCAAGTTCGTAAAAGATTACGCTAAAGTAGCACAGGGTTTAACCAAATTCCTCAAAAAGAACGTAAAGATTAACTTAAACGATCCTCAGTACATAGATGCTTTTCAAAAGTTAAAAAGACTTTTGATGGACCCACCAATATTAAGGTATCCGGATTTCAACAAAAAATTCATGGTAGTAACGGATGCAAGTGACTTTGCAATAGGGGCAGTCTTAACTCAAGATAAACACCCTATAAGTTATGCCAGTAGGACTCTAAACGACCATGAGACAAAATATTCTACAACAGAAAAAGAACTCCTAGCGATCATTTGGGCCGTAAATTATTTTCGACCCTATATTTATGGCAGAACTTTTGATCTTATGACGGATCATCAACCTCTCAAATGGTTACAAGCAAAGCATAAAGGCAAGGATATAAATCCAAGATTGCAGCGATGGTTATTGAAGCTAGGTGAATACGACTTTGAAATCAAATATATAAAAGGAAAAGAGAATAAGGCTGCAGATTTTTTGAGTCGTATTAACGCTGATACGGGAGAAATTAATGTATTAAGTAACAACTTAGACAATCAAGACAACGATAGCACTATTGCCACAATTCATTCGCAGGAAGAGGAACAAAATGACCACTTTCCTATACTAGACACGGTCGTCAACCGATTTTACACTCAACTAATTCTAACCAAAAACAAAATCAAAGAAATCGATATCATCGACAATAAACGAAAGATATACATCAGCTCTGAGGATATTGAATCGAATTTCATGACTGATATTTTCCGAAGGTTCCTTAAACCAGGCAAAATTGGCATCTATTCGGAGTTATCAGATCATCAATATAATTTAGTCCAACAAAAACTTTTAGAAATTTTTAACGAAAACCTAAAATTCTTCAAATGTTCACAACATGCGAAAGATATGAAATCGGAAGATGAAACCTATAAACAAATTGCAAAATACCACAAAAACGAAACAGGTCATGCTGGTATCAACGAAAACTATGAAGGCTTGAAAAAGCAGATTTACTTTAAAAATTTGAAAAAACTGGTGCAAAAATACATTAATAATTGTGATATTTGCAATCGAGCTAAATATGATAGGAAACCCTTAAAACCTAAATTTCATTTGACTGAAACCCCGAAATCTACTAATGAAATAGTGCATGTCGATGTATACATTAATAAAAAACACAGCTTTCTAACTTTCATCGACAAATTCTCGAAGTTTGTTATAGCCTTATACTTAGAAGACAGAAATAGCGTTACAATTACTGAGAAAATTAGGCAATATTTTTCGATAAAGGATAAACCTAAACGGCTAGTTATGCATAATGAGCTAAATTCAACAAACGTTAAGGACTTCTTAAGGGAAGAAGAGGTCGAAACACACTTTACGAAACCAAATAGTCATACAGGGAATGCAGATATAAACTGCTTTCATAACGCAATAGGGGAAAAGTTAAGAACGTTAGAGGCGCAAAAATCGGAAATGTCTATGCAGAAAGAATGTTCAAATGTGTTGAGTGGTACAATAAGTCTTATCATTCGACAATAAAAGTTAGACCTTTAGATGTCGAAAGAGGGAAAGTCAATAGTGAGGAGATAGAAAAGTTATTACGAACTAAGAAGGAAAGTAGGATAAATAAATTGAATGAAAGCAGGGAGGACTATGAACAAACTAATGAAGAAGGCTATGTAAAAAACTACAAAGCCTTGAGACATAAAAATGAACCCAAGTACAGAAAGTTAAAATTAGATAACATCCATCCCACTAATATTAAAAGAATAAAAAAATTTTCAGGTGATGTGGATACTCAAAATTATAATGATAGTACTGATACGACCAGCACATCTGACGCTGACGATAGAACAACTGAACAGTAACAATGGTTTTGTTGAGATTAATCAAGCAAACGCTCAAATTATCACGGAATATAACACAATTTTGCATATAATCGATCCCAATGATATCCAAAAATTAATAAACGCTTTGGAAATAAACGTAAATCAGGTTGAACCTATTGAAAACAGACAAATTCTGCAATACGAACTGAATACTATTAGAACTAAAACTCTGACAATTATACCACACAGACATAGACGAGGGCTAATCAACGTCGTAGGAACAGGACTGAAATGGTTATACGGGACTATGGACGACGATGATAGAATTGAAATCGAGGAACATTTACGAATAATAGACGAAAATACACATAACACAATAGAGAATCTGAATAAGAATATACAAATTAACAATCACTTTAACGAAACGTTTGCTAAATTGAAAGAAATAATCGTATCAGACCGAAATAAACTTTCGGAAAGATTTAATGATATAAAAGCTAATAGCGAGAAAGTATACAAGCAGCTCATATTCTTAGATATTATGTTAAAAACAAAAATTTTAGGAGACAATGTAGAGCACATACAGAACAATATTGCATCGGCTAGGTTAAATATTATGACCAGTAATATATTAACGAATGAAGAGATCCTTCACTATCATGTTGATTTGCATAAACTCCAAAATATGAAATTAGGAGCTGCTACTTATAAAAATAATAAAATATTGTTCGCCATTAAAATTTCTAAGGAAACAATAGAAGCAAAAAGATCAATAATAACTCCAATAACGAATAGTGCATTCCAGGAACTATTGTTTGAAACACAAGAAACTGTAAGAATTGATAGAATACCATATGTTTATGAAAGAAATGTAAATAAACAAAAATTGAAGATGTCAGATTTATGTATTTTCCAAAATAACTGTGTAAAAACAAAGAATTTTAAACAAGAAATTCTAGAGATCGAAAAAGGAACAATTTTGCTGAAAAACCAGAATAATTCGTATTTGAATAGTACTTGTGATGAAAGGATTCTTAGCCTTAAGGGAAACTATCTATTAAATTTTCATAAATGTAATATTCAAATAAATGGAAGAACTTTTAATAATAATGAAGAACTTTTTAAACAGAATTTTGTAATCCCCTCGGCAATTAATCTGGATGCTACAATTGATCAATTGACTTTTGACGATCTGGTACTTGGTCACATTAAAAATATTGAACAGATTAAGGAGCTAAAATTCCATAGGAAAAAAACTAATTTCTGCTACGTATCCGCTTTGATTTCAATTTTAATAATTTTCATAATTTTGATACTCTTATACATATATTTTTCAAGAAAATTTAAATCCCTAAATATTAGCTTTGTTAATAAAACTCAGGAGAGTTTTAATCATAAGGAGGGAGGGGTCATGTCGACATCAACGTCGCCACCACTTCCACCACCAATACCGGACTCATCAATTCCTATTAACATAGATTGGTGAGCATAAGAACCTAAAAGTCAATATTCGAAAGCAACCCAGTTATAAATTTCTCAATCAATGCAATTGCATGTTCTGTAATACAATCGTTAATCATTTGCACAATATTGCTGATCAATACAATTGCACTGATCTATATTAAATACTTTTATGCTGATAACTTAGTTAAGCAATTAATAACACCAAATGTATTATCCAGGTCAAGAAAAGTGTTAAGCTGAAGAATTGTACTTCGTAGAGTTAGTCACTAAATTGCATTAATAAAGTTAATACTGAAAATTTAAACTCGAGGTATTTTTTTTATTAATTGGAATCGAACACCTACAAATGTCGCGCAGTCCACCTTCCCTTCGTATAATTCACCCAAGACTGCTGCCAATTGTTGAGTGAGCACTATCTCTTCTCGTTGTCAACCAATTCCCTCGCATTCTCGCTTCGACGCAGGTAAATAGACGGCGCTCTCTAGCAAGGAGGGCAATAGGTATCACGCCAGCAATGACTCTCACTGCTGAATCAGAGACTGTCGGATACGATGATGCAATCCTCAGTGCTCTTCTTACTGAGAGCGTCGCCCCATTTTTCTGCTTCGTACAGTAGCGCTGACCCTACAGCACTCACCGAAAGGCGTCTTCTTGATGGGCTGAGTCCCCCTACGTTGGCCATAAGTCGACTCGGAGTCGGTACTCCCGAAGCAGCCTTCTCAGCCATTGCCCTGATTTGCTCAGAGAAATTCATGTTTGAGTCGATCAGTAGCTCCAGGTACTTCACCGCTGGCTTCAATTCGATTCGTATGTCTCCAATACTGATCATCCTTACTCTAGGGCTTCTCTTTTTCGTCAAGATGACCAATTTGGTTTTCCCCAGTGCTACACTGAACCCTCGAGATGCCATAAAGTCTCGCACTCGACGCATTAGCACACCTAGCCTAAGTTGCGCTTGTTCAACGGGGCGTCCGGCGACCAGAGTCGCAACATCATCCGCATAGCCGATCAATGAAAATTCATCTGGCATCTCCAGCCTCAGTAGCCCGTCGTAAGACACATTCCACAGGTTCGGAACAAGGATAAATTCCTGAGCGACGCTTGATGTAACTTTCGTCCTTCGTTGGCCCTGAGTCGTCTCGTAGAGCAGGCTTCGTTCTGTTAGGTAGTCCCTCAAAAGCCACATTAGATATTTTGGAACTTGAAAAGGCTTTTGCAGCGTATCCAGAATATCCACACATCTAGCGAAGTTAAAGGTGTTCCTGACGTCGAGTGTCACCAACAGGACGATCCGTCGCTTGGTGGGACTATATGCCTCTGCCTTTTGGACCGCGTTCACCACCTCTGCAATCGCATCAATAGAAGAACGTCCTGCTTTAAAGCCGTACTGATGAGGAGATAAGTCGCCAGCAGTACCAATCGTGCCAGTGAGTCTTCCCTTGTGAGTGTCTCTAGCAGTTTCTAGCATGTATAACGGGTGGTATGCAGATGCGATCCGGGATTTCCCTTCCTCTTGCTGATCAACACGAGCCTCGCCACCTTCCATCGTACCAGGAGAATCCCGTCCCGCAGGCAAGCGTTAAATGTGCTGAGCAGCAAGTCAGGACAATGGTGATAGACAAGCTACAAAACCCCACCTGGAACACCATCTGGACCACTCTTCACATAGCTGGAATCCAGCTCCAGCTATGTGAAGAGTGGACGCTCGACTGCTGCTTCACCATGGACAGCGTCAACATGGGTGGGATAGGCGGGGAAGAGTGCCCGCACTATCTCGTCCATTTTTACCGGATCATATATGCAAGGTTTTCGTAGGGCACCAAGCTTCCGCATAACTTGCTTGTAGCCAAGACCCCATGGACCCTTGTTCACATTGTCCACTTGATCTTGACAGCAGTGAACATTGCTGTTGTTAATCAATTTTTGAAGGCATTTCCTGGCCAACTTGTATGCTGCCACCCGGCTGCATTCCTCGTCACGGTTCCGTGTCCGTTGAGCCTCACGCCGAAGTTTGTGACACTCCCTTCGCTTTTCAGCGATTCCAGTTGATCACCAGTACACTGGGGGTTTGCCGTGCCGGGGTTTTTGACGGGGCATAGAAGCGTTGCAAGCAGTCGTGATGATGCTCATAGATGAGCTCATCATGTCTTGAGCTGCTAGTTCTTCTGTCCCCAGCGAATCTCTCTGCAGGCGCTTACTGTGATCACCTTGATGTTCCATCGAATTGCAGAAAGCTGAGAGCACGGACGTTCGGAAACAACATCGCTGATCTCAAGCAGAATGCACTGATGATCACTGGCTGAGTAGTCCTCAAACATTCTACAATGGCGTATCCTGTGTACTAGGGCTCCGAGGCGGAAAGCGGAAAGTCAGTATATTTCCTGTGTTCGGTAAAACCAGGCCATCCTGATCGCCATTTGTAGGGATTTCCCCGTGAACCTGTTTGAGGCATACCCCATTTAATTGCTTTAGCGTTGAAGTCTCCCCTAATAAGCACTTTCCCGTCTGCGTTCAAGACAACACTTTCCAAAGCATTAAGCTTGGCTACGAAAGATTTTGGGCGGTTGAATTGCGGTGTAGGTTTTTTTTTGTTTTTTTTTTCTGTGTTAGGGAGGTGAATGCTATTTATGTACAGAGTGTGGAACTCCCATGCTTGCAAGAAGGCGACTGGACTACCCACTAAACACCTTCCCTGTCAACCTGAGACCCAGCCTGGAACCGTTTGACACATTACTTCGGGCCAGGTATCGTTTTAATACGCCGTGAGGCGCCTTCAAGTGGGGGGACTCCTTTCCTAGCGGGAGAGGAGAGGGGAGGAGGAAGTGCTAAGTGCGGTGTAGGCTTAGCCGCAGGATGCGGGTCATCGAAGTTCTGATTTTGCCTTGGCTAGGGCTTCCTGGAACAACCGGCATTTTTCTGATCCCAAGAAGTGTCCAAAATCCGGTCTTTGATCGAAATCCGGTCTTGGATCAGCATCCGTGCATAGAATCTAGTGTGCCTCCTCCATGCACTCTTTCCTTATATGTCCCGTTTCGCCGCGTTTGTAACATAGGTAGCTCCTTTCTGGTCCTTCGCATACTTGTGTGGTGTGACCATAGCCCAGCCAGTTGAAACATTGAAGAGACACTGCTCTTCACCGTATCCTACAGACAACCCACCCTATTCTTTCTTTGTCCTTATTCAGAAATTTTTCGGCGTCCTTTTCGGTCAAGTCAATTATGGCCATGCGTTGTCCCCTTTGGTTTTCTGGTGCCAGCCTCGCTTTGATCCTGCTCACTCTAGGGAACTCCCTTTTGATGTCCTCTTCTACTTCGGCCAGATCCGTGTCTCTTATATTGATCGTTGCCGTTGGCTCGAGCGGGGCTGTGGTTGCACTTTTGCCCAGGACTTTATTTACTGCGTCGCAGAATACTTCCCTATTGTCGGCATCTGCTCCGAATTCGACTCGGTATGTGGTTCAACCGTGTTGGTCGTACCGCTTTAATGGCTGTGTTGGTGTCTTCACCTTCGCGTAAGATCGAACATCTTGGGGTCTTACGAGCAGTGCCTGCTGCCGGGGTCTCCTGTTTCGCATCAGGTCTTTTTTCTTGTCGGACGTCCGAGCGAACTTTATTTTGTGGCGCTTTTTAAAAGAATTTCTTGGATGCTTTCTTCGCTCCTTTTGTCGCTACTATCTGGAGCCCCTGATCTAGCTTTCTGCGCCCATCGAGCGCCTCTTCCTTCCTTCTTCTTTCCCGATCTCCTTCAATTGGGCTGGTCGCCATTCTTTTAACGATTTTCGGTGGTGGTGGTATCTGCAATGCCCTTGAAATTTAGTTCCCAGCACTTCTTTAGCCTTCTGCTCTTCTTCGACCCTCTGGTCCTTTTCGGCCCTTAACCAGCTCCTCCAATAATGCCCTTTGCGGTCTGGGAGCTCCTATAGTTCAAGGAGCCCAATCTTTACTGCTCTGTTGATTTTTGGCATATTGTATTTTTTTCAGAATATCTCCCACTTTTCCGAATAGCCTTTCTTCTTCATGTCGCTGGTGGCAATTATGCTTTGCGATTATCGGCCTCCATTCCCAAATATAGTACTTTCGCCAAATTTTTGAAGTTGGCGATGAAATTGCACAAAGTCGCTTTATTTGTCTGGTCAATTCTGTCCTTTTCTGCTGTAATTTCTTCGTGGGCTTCAGAATGGTTCGTTTTTATATCGGGATTGACGGTGACTTCAGTGGCTTGGGTAGCGATTGCAGCAGTGGCCATCGAATTTTTGACTTTCTTTATATTTTCTTCGACCGCTCGAACATCTGACGCCTCCTGCAGAGTTTCCCGCTTTTCCTTTTTAGGACGTTCTGGCGTTCGCAATATTTTTTGCTGCACCCGAACACCGCAGGAATCTCAGTCTGGACAAGACTGTCTGTTAATCTCCATTTTTCATACGTCTTCACTGTCATTGTATTAATCGTCGTTTTTGTCATCGTTAGTACCGCTCCCGATGTGCTGTTAACATCGTGGCTGCAGCCGCTGGTTGCATCGTCATTGTTGTTATTTTTGCTTTCTTTTTTCGGTTTTTTTAAATTTTTTTTTATGTTTTTGGTTGCTCAAAATTTATTGGGTCTCCGCCCCTCGAAAACCTTCAAATGTTTCGCAACGTGCAGACGGGCCTCGAATTGGATTGAACTCACGGCAACAATCTTGCAAACGGAAAAGGACTATGGCATTGGATCCTGGAATGTCCGATCACTCAATTACTCTGGCGGTATTAAGGATCTTTTACAACATGCCAGCCAATATAAATTAAAAATACCGGCAATTTAGGAAACGACCTTGACTGGAAATGATATTCAAGACATGAGATCGCACACAATATTCAAAAGTTGAAAGCCCACTGGAGAATCCAAGTTCGGAGTAGCCTTGATTGTGGATAGGGGGTTAAAATCACACGTTATTGATTTTAAGGCAGGTTACGAACGTTTGTGCGCGATCCATATAGGAGCGACATGCTACAAAATTTGGTTGATCAACGTACACAAACGAAGGAAACGTTCTACAATCACCTAGAAAGACTAATTGACCCATTGCCTACAAACGACACAAAAATAATTCTGGGTAATTTTGTTACATAACCAGTATACCCTATGTATACTGGTATGAACTGGGAGCTCGATTTAATGTGTATCCTATATACATCATCGAGGCTCCCGGGGAGATCTCCCTCTACGACGCTTACCTGCTACTCTGTCCATCTAAACCAAATCAACAAATACGAGAGTTAATTTTTAAGGAATTGCTTTAATTTTATTGTTCATTTTTTAAACATTTAGATTACAACTGAATTGATTAATTACATTTTCACTTATTTAATTATTTGAAACTTCTGTCAATATTGAGTGAAGCGCTTGTCATTTTTACCCTGACTGGTCGTGCTTCACAGGTGGACGCCGGCGTGTAGAGGGAACCAACTTGAGGTGCTTATGGTTCGGGGTGGCCACACGGCGTGGAACGTCAAAAGGCCGATAGAGGATCGCGGCGCAAGCCAATACCTCACCCCTCACCATTTAGTTGCACACTTTCACTATACCTCCGTCTAAAATTTCGTAATTATTCGTTGTACTTAAAGAGTGGGTAGCAGCACGCTCCCTTTTGGACTCGAACACAGACTGCCTGTCAAGCGTTGCCCAAGAACTCTAAATACCGTTCTTTCGTGAGCTTTCGACCTAAATTCTCTTAAATGGTGCTGAGTAGCCGAATACGTGCGCTATCGTTCCACGAAAGCTTTCCTCCTCGTTCCGTCTCGCTTGCTCGGATGATGAATATCCGAAACTGGGGTATTGAGCAGAAGAGTGCTTTTCCCTTAAGCTTTTGGCTTTTCCACGATCTTTTAAGATTAATTAGCTAAACTGGGGACATTGAACAAGAGAGCATTTACCCCGGAGCTTTTAGTTTTCTTTTCAGTTTAACTCTCTATCATGATGTGATAATCGTATGAAGCGCATTGCGGACTAATCTTTTGATTTACTTTTCCGCTCACTTATTTACTTTCACGCTTGATCATTGAATGACATGTTTCGATAGCAATGGGCGTATGTGCTTACTAGACTAATTTCATTGGCATAGCGCGAGTACATAGGTAGTGTTTACTTGCCCGCAACTACTTCAGTGATGAAGCGTAAGTATACACGAGTATGTTGTATTTTTTCGCTCGCAATATATTGATGCGGTCTTAGATAGTTTTACCCCAGTTTTTTTCTCCTGGTGTTTACGTCTGGTTCCACATGTGAAAAGGGCATTTAGCGTGAGTTTTTCTTTAAGTTACATATCAGTCAAAAAGGTATAGGGATATCAGGTTAAACTTTTTCATACTAAAAATTTTAGAGAAAAAAATAGATACATTTGTTAGGGAGACCTGCCTTAATAAATATCTAATCTACCCCAATCAACACGCATACCTAACAGGTAAATACAATAATTCATATGAGTCCACGTTGCATCAGCTAGTCTCAAAGATGCAGGCCTCCCCAAATCACAAAGATGTAGCAATCGGAATGTCCCAAAGTGAATCGCACACACGGGAGTGTGTTTCCTTGTGTAGAGAGTCGGTCCGTTCCCTCAAAGCCTTTGATTTAATTATATATTCGTAAGTTTAGGCAAGTTGATGCAGTTGTTCATAAATTTGATGTTTTGTATAATAAAGCCTTTCCCTTAACTGAGTCGAGAATCTTCTGTAAATCTTATTTGCATCCCTTAATAAATAAAACGTTAACATTAGCACCTGAACATTAACCACCCCCAAGTGATATTATAAGCCTCCGCTGCACAATTTCACCAAATGTTACCAAAAAAATTGAATTTGCAAACACATCCATTGCCGCATTTATTCTTTCTAACGCAATTTTTTAGCATTACCACGACAAGGGAAATCCTCAAGGTTTTGCCATACACGATAAACGTATCTTGCGTCCTTGATTCAACTGCCTATTCCCTTCCATTCATATACACACTTCTGAGTAAATGGAGAAAAGTAAAAGCGAAATCATTGAAACGTAAATGCAAAAAATGAAAATGTGTTACGAGGATACTTGAATCGTCCTTCTCTCTTTTATCCTCTGGGTGCAAATTTTTTTTTCACCCTCTCGAAGAAAGTACCCTGTGTCGGCGTCGGAAGTGTGGAGAAGAAATAAGTAAAATGCCTGTAACGGCAAATCGTATACCACACGGTTTCATGGTGAAAAGAGCTTCCGCGTTAGAATAAGATGTCACTACTAAATCGCATTAAATGAGGTGACTTGAGTATCAAACAAAATGAGTTGGAATGTAAGGACGTTTTTATGTTTATTTTCTTTACTTTTTTTGTCGTCAGCGATAGCAGCGTGGGTAAATTACTGAAGATGTTTTTATTTTGTACAAGTCAAGAGAATTGAATGAACTGGAATTGGCCTATTTCGTACTTGAATGAATGGTTTCCTGGAAATATATATACTCTTTTCGGGACTCAAAGTCAGGTTGTTTTTGAGGAAGCTAATTTGATTGACTTTTTTGGGGGTAAATAAAAATAATTTTATTTGAAGGAAACGGTGATATTACATGTTTTTCGTGCATCTGAAAACCAGACTTTCACCTTGAAATTCATTTATTTTGAGTTTAAGTAATTTGAAAGGCAAATTCTGAATTATAACAAGGTGAGTAAGCAGGAGATTGCTGCTACCAGAAGGTCGTTGTAACCATCCTAGGGTTCGAAACAATGTAGTGTGAATCGATGATTTGAACTGTCCTCCTGTGCATAAAATGACCTGTTTCTTTCAGATTCTTATAGAGATCTTTCAGTTGATACCCAACTCGACTACATTTGATTAAAAAAAAATGTAAGGGGGTACTTCGTTATAAGGGGGGATCCCCTTTAAAAAATTTTGAAATTTTTGGTAAGGCTTAAATTTTTGAGAGACCATTATTTCTGACCTTTCCACAAAGTTTGAGCTTTCTAGCTTCTATAGTTTCTGAGGGAGCTTGCTGTGACGCACGGACAGACGGACGGACAGATAGGTCGCGAAACTAGAGATCTTTGTAAAAAGATTTTTTAACAAAGACCTAAAAATATAATGTGATTTAATAAAACAAGAAAAAAAAATTAGGTAAGTAGAAAGGACCTGGCCCGAAGTAATGTGTCAAACGGTTCTGAGCTGGGTTCTCGGGTTGACAGGGGAAGTGTTTAGTGGGTAGTCTAGTCGCCTCCTTGTCAGCATGGGAGTCCAACGCTCTGTGCGTAAATGGCATTCACCTCCCAACCACAAAAAAAAACAAAAATAAGGGTCTCGTTATAGTACGCCGTGAGGTGCCTTTAAGCTGGGGGAACCCTCTTCTAGCGGGAAAGGAATGGGGAAGAGAAATTGTTAGAAAGCGATCCTCCAGCCTCTACGCCCCCAGCTGCTGTGAGTTCCTTTTATCTTTTAGCACTGCCCGAACATAATGTGCCACCTTGTTCTATTTGTCAACCGATTCGAGCATCACCGTGAATATATTATCCGGGGTGAACTCTTCCGTCTCTTCGCAGCTTGCTCCATCTTATGCATGCAAAAAGGTGTGGCAGGTATTGTGTTCCTCTCCTAGGCGAAACCAAAAATCGGGGGGACATGACTTACCGATCTTGTGCAGGTAAGGCTGAAAACACCCATGTCCACTCAAAAGCTGGGCCAGATAGAAGTCAGTCTCAAAATGCCTTCAATTTAGCCACAGTCTCACATTCAGGATGAGGCGCACAGTCCACCTTCCCTTCTTGCAATCCACCCAAGACTGCTGCCAATCGTTGAGTGAGCGCTGTTTCTTCTCGAGGAGAAACATCTCCCTCGCGGCCTAACTTCGTGTGGCGCTTGCTAGCTAGGAAGGCGACAGGTACTTCACCCCTAGACTAACTCTCACCACCGAATCAGAGACTATCAGATACGAAGATGCAATCCTCAGTGCTCCTCTTCTCTGTATCTGTGCCAAGCGCTAAAATACCTAGCCTAAGTTGCGCTTGTTCAACTGTGTGGCCAGCGACCAGAGCCGCAACATCATCCGCATAGCCGATCAAGCGCGACTCATCTGGCATCTCCAGTCTCAGTAGCCCGTCGTAAGATAAGTCCAACAGGTCTGAACCAAAGAAAGACCCCTGGGAAACACCCGATGTAACTTCCATCCTTCGTTCTCCCTATGTCGTGTCGTAAAGCAGGCTTTGTTCCTTGAGGTAGTCCCTCAAAAGCCGCATTAGATATTCTCGAACTTGAAAACGGTTTTCCAGCGTATCGAGGAGTTGGAGGCGTTCCTAGCATCGAGTGTCACCAACAGGACGAGCCGTCGCTTTGTGCGACTATATACCTCTGCCTTTTGGATCGCGCTCACTACCTCTGCAATCACATTGATGGTGGTATGTCCTGCTGTAAAGCCATACTGCCAAGGAGATAGGTCCCAGCAGCACGAATCACGTCAGTGAGTCTTCCCTTGATTAGTTTCTGTAGCACTTTCCCAGCAGTGTCTAGCATGCATAACGGATGGTGTGCAGACGGCGATCCGGGATTTCTCTTCCCCTTGCCGATCAGCACGAGCCTTGCCACATTCCATCGTACCAGCAAAACCCTATTCCGCAGGAAGGCGTTGAATGTGCTGAGCAGCAAGTCACGACAATGGCGATGGAGAACTTGCAACACGTCAGCTGGAAAACGATCTCGACCTCGAGCCTTCCTTACTTTCAGTAAAACGACTGTCTCTTCCAGTTTCGGCTGTATGAAGAGTGGGTACTCGACTTCTGTTTCACCATGCACAGCGTCAACATGGACGGAGTGAGCAGGAAGAATGCCCGCACTATCTCGTCCATATTTTCCGCATCATGTATGCAAGGTTTCCGTAGTTCACCTGGCGAACTTTTATGCTGCTACGCGGTTGCATGCCCCGTCATGGTTTCGCTCTTTGCTTTTCAGTGATTTTGGTCAACCATCAATACACTGGGGGCTTGCCGTGCCGGGGTTCTCGATGGGGCATAGAAGCGTTACAAGCAGTCGTGATGATACTCATAGTCGAGTTCACCACGTCTAGAGCTGCCAGTTCTTCCATCCCCTGCGAATCTCCCTACATCGGAGCACCTGCTGTGAGCACGTCAACAAACCTCTTGGCGGCTATACTTTCGATGTTCTCCCAATAGTCGAAAATCAAGAGCATGTACGTTGGGAGACAACATCACTGATCTCAAGCAGAATGCACTGATGAGCACTGGCTGAGTAAGCGTAATACTCTCCAATTGTGTTTACTCCGGACTTAGAACGCTGAGGCCAATATCACGTCCGGTATGATTCCTTCCTTCCAGTGTTAAGTATGACGTGCGCTATCCTGGCCGCTATTTCTAGGATTCGTTTTCCCCGCGGATCTACTTGAGGCATGCCGATTTGATTACTGTACCATTGAAGCTTCCCCCAACGAGCACATCGCCTCCTGCGTTCGAGACAGCTTGAAAAAATGATATCGATTCGTTCGGCGCTAGGTACACACTCAAGAAGGTGGTTCCTGAGCACTGAACCCATACAAAACGATCCCCCCCCCCCCCAACGTCCACAGCCCTCCGCTTTGAAATCACTGTCCTGAACCCGGTTGGCGGCAGCACCAGTTTTATCAGGATACCATGATGCCGAACTTTTACCATGGTGTTGCTCACTCAGCAGCGAAAAGTTGGCTTTCATGTACCTCACAAACTGCTTAAGCAGATATTGGGCGGTTGAACTGCGCTGTAGGTTTAGCTGCAGAATGTGGGTCATTGAAGCTCTGATTTTAAGTTAGCTAGGACTTTCTGAAATATCCGACATTTCTGTGATCCCAATACGTGCCCCGAATTCGGTCTTGGATCAGCATTCCTGCAAAGAATAAAGTGTGCCTCTTTTGTACACCATTTTCTTTTATGTCCATTTCACCTCATCTGTAGCATAGGGAACTCCTATCGGGTCCTTTTTATGTTTTTGTGGTGGGACCATAGCCAAGGCATTTGAAACATTGAAGAAGTACTGCTCTTTACCGTATCCTGCAGACAACCCACCCTATTCTTACTTTGCTCTTATTCAGAAATTGTTCGGCGTGCTTTTTGGTCAGGGTCAATGATGGCCGTACGTAGTCTCCTATGATTTTCTGGTGTCAGCCTCGCTTTGATCCTGTTCACGCTAGGGAACTCCTTTTTGATGGGATCTCCTACTTCGGTCAGATCCATGACGCAGTCAATGTCGATTATTTCAAAAGTTGCCACTTGCGCTTTTGCCGAGGTTTTTTTTTAGCGTCGCAGATTGCTTCCCTATTGGCCGCCTCAAATTCGGCCAGTATGTGGCCTGGACGCATTTGCTTTAATGGCAGTGGTGGTGTCTTCGGGCCTTATATTTGCTCTGATATCCCGCAGCGTCTCCGCGTAGGGTCGGCCATCTTGTGGTTTTACGAGCAGTGCCTGCTGCCGGGATCTTCGTCGGGGCTTTCTTCTCTTCTTTTATGTATCAGTTCTATTTTCTTGTTGGGCGTTCATGCGAACTTTATTTTCTGGCAATTTTTGAAGGAGTTTCTTTGCGGTTTTCTTCACTCCTTTTGTCAGCAATGTTTGGAACCTCCGTACTTGCATTCCACGCCCATCAAGTGCCTACTCCTTCCTTTTTTCATTCCAATCTCCTTTGATTGGGCTAGACACCGTTCTCTAATTGAAGTTTGATGTTGGAGTTATCCACGCGTGCCCTTAGGTCTCAGCGTTTCTTTAGCCTTCTGCTCTTCTTCGGCCTTCTGGTCCTCTTCGAGCTTTAACCAGCTTTTCCGATAATGCCCTACGCGGTCTACGAGCCTCTTTAGTTCAAGGAGCCCAATCTTAACTGCTTTGTTGATTTTTTCCGAGTCGCATGCAGATTGTATTCTTTTCAAAACATCTCCCGCTTTCCGGATTAGCCTACCTTCTGAATGTCACTGGGTGGCAATTGTACTTTGCAACCTCCTTTCTTGGGAGAGGTTATCAGCTTCCATTTCCCGGTACAGTACTTCCGCCATTTTCGAGGGTAGCGATGAAATTGTATAACGGCTCTTCTAGTGTCAGGACACTCCTTTCTTTTCCTGCGGTAATCGGATGGTTTGTTATTATTTAGAGATTTACGATCCTTGCTTTGGTGGCGATTGCAGCAAAAACCATGAAACTCTCGATGTTCTTTATATTTTCCTCCATCACCCGAACATCTGGCGCGCCGTGCAGAGTTTCCCTCTTTTCCTTTTTAAAACGCTCTGGCATTTGCATAATTTTTTTGCTACGCCCGATCTCCGCAGGAATCTCAGTCTGGACAAGGCTGTCTGCTAATCTCCGTTTTTCGTCCGTTTTCACTGTCATTGTATTCATCACCGTTTTTCTCATCACTTGTACCGCCCCCGATGCGCTGTAAGCATTGTGGCTGCAGCCACTGGTTGCGTCGTCGTTATTGGTACTTTTGCTTTCTTTTTTTGGGTTTTTTATCTTTCTTTTAGAGTTGTTGGTTGCTAAAGTTTTATTGGGTCCCCCGTCGAAGCCGCTACCTCCGTTCGTGTGTCTAGTTGCCTTTTTAGTCTTATGGGTATCCTTGCAGAGCAGGGACGCAATGTGAAGGTTGGCACAAGCCCTTATAGGGACAAGTGCTCAGAGTCAGACTAGCGCTAATCGGGAGTCCGTCTGAACCGAACCTGCTACACCAACCCAATGGTGCGAACTTCGAACGTACTCCGAAGCCTTCCAAGGTTTTTACGGGACGGAGACGGTATGATAGTTGAATTGGAGCCGTTCACGCACGAGTGTCACCTCGGCGCTACCATGCAAAGCAACTAGGTTCAAACCATCATATCCGCCAGCCCAAAGCATCAATTACAGTTCTTTGTCTAAAGCGTAGTCCAGATGCTGTCGGGGTCATTACCTGTCATCCCAGGAGGATCCTCACGGCGCCCCCCATATCCCCTCCAAAGAATGCTAGCCTCTAAGAGTGCTCTTGTCAACCGGCATTTCCCCCGCGGGAATTTCCTCGGGTACGTGGGGGCAGAACTCCCCAAAGAGTATTCCTGTCGGCCAGCATTCCCCTGCGGAGTTTCTTTCGTACGTGGGGGCGAAACTCTCCAAAGAATGCTCAGCCTCCAAGAGTACTTCTGTCGACCAGCATTCCACCTGCAGTGTGTGACCTATTTGTGGTTAAAGTGAATACTAAGGGGCAAGTAAAATAACCAAATGCGGGTAAATGTGTTTTACCTTTTATTCGATAATAAATCCAACCGGGCGTACTGTGGCGCGTCGTGTTCAATCAAGACCTGTCAGGATCTCTCTTTCTCTTTCTCTCGTATGGCGGGAGCGATTCTAGTTATCCGATTATAGGGTTTTTGATTTTAGATTTTCCGGTTATCCAAATGAGGTTGTATTTAAAAATTTTTTTTTTGAGCGTAGTGAACGCTACAGTATTGACGCCACTTGTCTGCAATGATAGGATACGAAGAACGTGCGCTTGCTATCGACATATGTTGGAGTCTTACCATTTTCCACCATTCGTTCACAGAGTCTGTCCCTATCGAAGGTCATTCGATGTAATTAGAAACACGTTAAAGTAGCAGAAGAGTACTCCTGCCAGGAGGGTATTGTAAAATAATTTGAAATTTAAGCAATGTCTTCTGAATATCAAAATTGGGTCCCCATATATCCCATAAATTGAACTTGGAAAACTAATGTATGGTTATTATGTATTTTGATTTACTGCCATTTTATTTTCAGTGGGCTGATCTGAATGTTTGAGTAGAGTAGGCATGACAACAAATCAATGTTATAAAACATTTCAAAAAATTTAATCCAAATCCTCACACATATGTAGTGTTTGTGTTCTTTACAAAAATATTGTTGTTGGTGTAATTGAAAATTTTCAATCGTCTATGACCTAGCTGTTTATTACTAGATTTTTTCGAAACTTTCAACAAATATGCAGATCATGTTGAAAAATTGCAGCACTCGTTTTGGGCAAATTTAAGGGTCACCTCCGCTTGCGCAGCGGCGCTCAAGTTCAAGCCTCGGTGGCGGCATCGAATTTCAGCTTCTGATACTGCTTTCTAAATATCAGCCTGCCCAGCTGTTATGGATAACAATTGAAAAATTAGGTGGTAATTAAATGGTTGAGCGTAATATTGACCATATTACCTCGAATTCTGCTACGGTCATGGAATGTGATACCCTGACAATAAAATTTCAACACCAACGTTCGGGATTGGACTGTTGTGCGATGAATTATTATTTCGATTTTATGGATGAAAACATAACAAGATTTGATGGAGTTTTGACTTCTGGAGTGTTTGTTGCACTTTTACTCATAAAAACCTACTTTCCTCATTTTTTCAGATGCTCCTGTCAAAAGGTGTCCAATCTCGAGGGGGGGGGACACACACCATTTTTTCGTGCATTTCCCCTCACCCTGCACCCGTCTATGCAAACACTTCTAGTTTTAGACTTGTTTTGAAAAGCTGTTACCCTCTGCGTAAGAGTTCCTCCGCCTAGGGACTCCAGACCCGGTTTGCCATCGGAGACGGTCTTAAGAGGCGCTATTTGCTTATCTCCTGGCCCCAAACAGCCGCCAAGCGAGAAACTCGGCACTGAACACTCCTCACACTGCTGAAAATAAGTGCTACTATATTTCTCTAACAGGGAGAACTAGTCAAAGCCGGGCGCCCACTTTGCACTATTTCGCCGGTATCAGTTTACCCGGTATCAGTTTACCCGACGTAACTCACACTGGGAACCCGAGCTAAAATCTAAAGCACACCCGAATCAGGTGTACAATTCACATCAGAATCAATATTTCTCTTCTAATAAAATCCACGATTTTATAAATAACAAAACACAATTCACAATGCTAAAATATGAATTTTATTCAACCACAAGCTCGTTATATATACAAATCTTTAACTTACGACTACTGTTCCTATTTGAGGACCTCCGAAGTAACTTGTGGCGCGCAGTTCTTCTTCCAGCGCGCTACTTGTTAAACTTCCACCGCCAATTTTCCCTCTCTCTAATTTTAATTACTTCGCTGTTGCTGTGGTAACGTACGTCCCTCTGTCGCTGTTGTAATTTCTTCCTTCGATGATTTCCAGGATAAAATTTCATGTTGCTCGTCGCACTCGATCCTCTGTTTTCGATCTTTGTCCACCAAAACACCTGTTCTTTATTTCCAGGTTTAACATCGGCTCGGTTTCAACCGGCGAGCCGTTAATTTGACTTTTGGGCGATTCAACGTTCAATTGTGGTGCGGCTTGCATCAGCGATCCCCCAACTGGTGTTCACCGGCCAATTGAAACCCAAATTTCCCTTCATTTAGTACATTCGGCCATCAGAGTGTAAATGCCAAAGTGACTGACACTCTGTCAGTATTGTATGTTGTTTTGATTTTTGTATTCATTTTTTCATCATCGTCGGAGTCTTCGCTTTCGAACGAGTTGACTCTATCATTTGAAGTAACTTTGTCATGCGTTGTTTTCAAGTTTTGTTGGGAGTGGTCAAGTTGCAATTCCAGCATCGATTCAATTATGTCTGCACATAACAAGTGATTTGGTGCCTGGTATGCGTTGTCGTCTCGATAAGAAATTGATTGAATTCCGGTAAAATATAATCAGGTATATGAAGAATGAATGCTTTGGATTAGAGAATTTTTTTATACTTACTTCATTTCTCTTCATATTGTCAATGCAAAGATTGTTTCTTGCTTATTTTTATATTCTTTAATTTAATTATTTTTCGTCTTGTTGCTCCGGGTGTCTTGGCTGGTGTTGGATTATCCTTATTACTATCACTTGTGCCATCTGTTAAGTTTGGTATATTCTCATGGTTGATATCTTCCTCTTCAACATCAAAATCATCAAACAACGGTTCATCATCCTTATCCAGCCCCATATTTACTACTTTATTTAATAAATCCATATTTTCGCCTTCTTGCTTTATGTCCGAGTCATCATCCTTCTATTTATTAAAGCCTACTATTAAGAAGTGTAGCTTCTCTTCCTCGTTTGCCAACGTTGGCCAAAAAGGTACTGATTCGGATTTGTAAACCTTGAATTCCAGTGATCACTTATTATTTAAAATTTGCATTTTATCTGGATTCATGTTGCGAAAGAAGTTTAAGGTAACTTCTTAAGGTTCACTATCAACTACAGATGTCCCCTTGAACTGCATGCTATTTTCTGTGAATTTATAATCGACGTCTCTGCAATCAACATTTATCGCCACATACAGCAAATTGAATTGCTGGGCCCATGAAACCGGTGGTGATACCGCAACGGCTTGCTGAATGAAACGCGAATTGAGATTTTTCAATATGAAACTTCGTCTGCGACAAAAAACAGGGAAATGTGTTCACAATGTTGTATGGATGAGCTATCAATTGGTAATCGTATCCTTTAGTCCGTACGAGAACACCAATATGTAGAGAAATTCAATTAAGTATTATCATTTTCGCCTGAGTTCCTTTAAGAATCTTTCCATGTATCTGTGAATTCGAACTGTTGTCGGATAGATATGAGGCGTTAGAATTGATATTTGGAGATGTATTGATTTTATTCTACAACCAACCTCCGACTTCTCGAAGAACATATTGTATTCAACTATCTATTCTATTTTATTCATCTTTTTTTTTGTTTAATGTAATCATTTATTTTAACGACCGCATGAAAAGAGTGCAAAGCGTTTCCGTGACAAAGCTCTTATCATGATCTCTCATGTGGTACCCATATTGGCTATATGAGGGACGTCGGTGGCGGTCGATGGTTATCGATAAAGTAAATACGAGATTTATAATAACGAAAAACTAATTTCATTTAAACGAAAAATTCAGAATATTGCGCGGAAGTCAACGTGAACGAGTGCTCACCGTATCATGTCGTGAGGCGCTTTTTTTTTCTCTCCGCCTTTCCATTCTTTATATATCCGCAGCGTTGTGAGGGATTTGGGATGCTCGCGGTTTTTCCGAGCTAATTGCACACAGCGTGTCGTCATTAGTTTGAATGTGCGAAGGATTTCCTAATTACCCTCTTGGAGAAGACAGGTTTTTGAGTTCGGTATATGTGGCGACGTGTATTTATTGCCGTCTAGGTTTACGTTGTTTTTAATGGCCGGAAACTTTGTGTAGCCCCCCCCCCCCTTGCCAGTGATGAAGTCACGTTGAAGATGAGTGCATTACAATTTACTGGAATTTGGCTTGGTAGCGTTGTACGAAGCGAACGCGTCGTTGAGGTATCTGTTGATGCTGCCCTTGTAGCCGCAAACTTGAACTTTCTGTGACAGGATTGTTGGTAGGATTTGGTTGGACTCCCATCTGTTGATTTGTCTCGTTGCTGATAATGATTTCATGGTCTTCTGGAGTCATCTTGATCAAGGTGTACGCGGGTTTTACTCGGTCGATTGATACCGTGATATCTTTTCGTCTAATCCTTATGATGAAAGTCTTTTCGCCACGTTTGATAACCTCATAAGGGCCATCGTATGGAATTCACAAAGCATTTTTTACGGCGTCATTTCGTACGAAAACGTGCGTTGTTGTAGCAAGGTCCTTGAAAATAAACGGTGTGCGTGTACCATGTCAGCTTATTGGCACTGGTCTTATTTGCTCGAAGTGTCGCCGTAACTCTTTGATGAATTGTGCTGGTTCGTTGTCTGCTCGTGCAGGTTCGAAGAATTCTCCTGGAAGGTGCATGGTTTGTCCACATGACATCTCAAAAGGAGATGCACCTAAGTCTTTGCGGATAGTTGCTCTGATGCCCAAGATGACGCTGGGTATGACTTTAGCCCACTGTTCGTGCTGATGGCATCGGATCGCTGCTCTTAATTGGCGATGAAAACGCTCTACTATCCCGTTGGCTTGGGGATGGTATGAGGTTGTTCGCAAGTGGTGGTGCCCGGTAGACAGTTGAGTAAACGAAATAAATTCGATTCAAATTGGCGCCCTTTTTTTGTGGTAGGGAGGTGAAGGCATTTACGCCCGCCGAGTCTGGCAGTGTGGGACTCCCATGGAGGATACCCTTGGACTACCCACTAAACACCTCGCCTGTCAATCTGAGAACCTAGCTTGGAACCGTTTGACACATTATTTCGGGCCAGGTCTCGTTTTGTTACGCCGTGGGGCGCCTTCAAGCTGGGGAGTCCCTTTCCTAGCGGGAGGGGAGAGGGGAAGAGGAAATGCCAGAAGAGCGATCCCCCAGCCCCAGCACCTCCGGCTGCTGCGAGTCCCTTTTATCAAATTGGCGCCCTTGGTCGGTGGTGATTCGCAGTGGAGTTCCAAACGCCTTATTCATCCTTCCCAGAAGGCTCTTGTGACTGTTTCAGCTTCTTGGTCGTGAATCGGTATAGCCTCTGGCCAACGTGAGAGACAGTCCACGCAGGTGAGACAATATATTTTTCCTTCTGATATCGGCATGGCTATAATATCGATATGCACATGTTCGAGTCTCGTGGAAGGCGGTGTAAAATTTCCCACAGGAGCGAACGTTTTCGATTGCTGACACCGGATGCAAGCTCGTGCCCATTCACGGCAGTCCTTCTTAATAGCCGGCCAGACAAATCACTGTGCGACGAGCTTTGCAGTTGTGTTTCTGCCTGGGTGAGAGTGGTGATGTATAGATTCGAATGCGGCTCTCCTGAAAACTGTTGTGACACGGTCGGGCTTTTGTTGTTGAAGTGTCGCAGAAAATTTGAGCGTCCGTTCGTGGGATATGTATTTGCTTGAGTTGCAAAGACATTTCCGAACGCAAAAGAGCTTTAAGTTCCTCGTCGTTCTCTTGTGATTTTGCCAAGTCAGCGTAATTGATGGGTGCTTTAATTTCCCCGATTCGCGAGAGTGCATCAGCAACGATATTATCTCTTTCCGAAATGTGCCGAATATTGGTCGTAAACTTGCCAATGAAGTCAAGGTGCCGAGCTTGACGAGGTGACGTCTTGTCGAATTTCTGCCGGAGAGAGAATGTTAGCGGCTTATGGTCTGTGTAGACCGTGAAAATCATGTGCCGAAAGTGCTTGATAGCGAGATAGATTGCCAATAATTCTCGGTCAAAAGCGTTGTATCGGCACTCGGTTGGGCTGAGTTTTTTTTGAGAAGAAAGTGAGTGGTTGCCAATGGCCATCGACTCGTTGTTGCAGAGCTGCACCTACGGCGATGTCAGAAGCGTAACAAAATAGTCCCATTTTTGCGCCGACTTTGGGGTATGCAAGAAGCGTTGCTCGCGCTAAGTCTCATTTCGTTTTTTCGAACGCTGCTTCGGTTGCTGGTATCCATTGAAGCAGGGCGTCCCCTTTTATACTATCGTGCAGCATGTTGTTTAACGATGCCTCTGTGTTCGTGCAACCTGGCATAACAATTCTATCATAATTGATCATGCCCAGGTACCGACGAAGTTGCTTGGCGGTTTTTGGCTGAGGGAAGCTGAGAATTGTCTCGACCTTTTCCGGTATTGGTTTGATGCCATAATTGGAGATGAGATAGCCAAGAAAGGGTAATTCTTTGCCATCGAACTTGCATTTCAACACGTTGGTGACTATGCCGTATTTCGCCAACCGTGTGGAAACTTCTCTTAATTGCTCTAGGTGTTCCTCTGAGGTCTCGGACGCCACTAAAATGTCATCTAAATATGCGAAGACAAAGTTCAGACCCCGAAGTACTTCGTCCATGAACCGTTGGAAGGTCTGCGCAGCGTTTCAGAGTCCGAAGGTCATGAATGGAAATTCGTGAAGACCAAAGGGTGTTATAATTCCCGTTTTATGGATTCCCTCTTCGGCCATTGGTACCTGATGATACGCTCTCACCAGATCGATTTTCGAGTATACCTTCTTGCCATGAAGTGCCTATCCAAAGTCATGGATGGGCCTGATTGGATACCTATCTGGGACTGTGCGAGCATTGAGTGCACGATAATCTTCGCAAGGGCGCCAACCTCCATCCTGTTTTGTTGCCATGTGTAAAGGTGTTGCCCAGCTGCTAGATGATGGACGCGCAGTGCCGAGTTTAACCATGGCGTCGAATTCCCTGCGTGCAGCTGTGAGTCTTGCAGGATCTAATCGACGAGGTTTGCTCGTTGTTGGTGGCCCAGGTGTCATTTGGATGTAATGCCTGATCTTATGACGTCCCTCTGGAGCGCAACCATCTGGGCATGCTATATCCGGGAATTCTGCAAGAAGCGCGTGATATAAGGTATCATCAGAAACGACCTAAATAGTAGGTGTGTTGGTGCAAAACACCCGCCCTTTTAAAGTTGATTGCGGTGCCTTTTGAATGAGTTGGCTTTCTTGAAAATCGATCAGCAGTCCAAAATGTGACAAGAAGTCAGTTCCGATGATCGGTTTGGTGACGTCATTGAAGACGAAGCTCCATGAAAATGTGCGCCGCAGGCCAAGATCGAATGATAACGCTGTCATTCCGTAGGTAGCTATCGTGGATCCGTCAGCGGCAGCAAGTTCATATGAAGTCTTCTTGAGTGGGCTTTTGATTGCTGATCGAGGGAACACGCATAGATCGGCACCCGTATCGACTAGGAAGTTTTTCTGACTTCCTCGGTCCACAATAAATAGGCGGCGTGTTTTTCGGCTAGAATCGCTGGCCGCCATTAGCGATTGCCGTTTGCGCTTCCCGACAGTTTACATGGTGATCTGCATTTCTTCGCTTCGTCGCTAAATCTGGAATGGTATCAACACAAGCTCTCTGCATCTTGGTGATTCAGTGCTCTTGAATTACTACGATTACGTGAGTTCGATCGTCTGTAATCTTGGCGGGAAGGGCGACTCGTCGATCGCAGCATTTCTACTTCTTGCTGCAATTTTTCCATTTGCTGATTTAGGCTCAGAGTGAGCGGTGCAAATCTTGCCCGGAGCTCAGCTTCAAATAGTGATGCTGCTGCCGTGACCTGAGCTACGTGGGATACACTGCTCCTAGTCAGTAATATGATCGGGTCTGCAAGTTCGGCTGCTTTGTCGAGAGGCTGGTGCTTCTGCGTGGCTATAACTGCTTGCGTCTGTGCCGGCAAGCGACTGGTCCAGATCGTACGAATGATTTCCTCTTTGAATGCGTTGCCACGTAGAGAACGCAGATCTCTTAAAAATTGCGTTGGTTTTCTATCGCTTATTGTTTCGCCTCCTTTTAGCTTGCTATATAGCTCGTGTGCTGGTGGGTTTAGCACAATATCTTTCACTTCGGTCACGTAGCGAGTGTCGAGAGCAGAAAGCGTTGCATTGAACTTCGACTCCTCCGTTGTGAAGCCCGCCACCATCAAATTCCGCTCAATCATCGGGGGGTAATCGCATGGATATATAACTTGCGGCACCTTGTACAACGTTGTTTGGCATTCCAATCACGTCGGGGTCACCAATTATGTGGGGACGTCGGTGGCGGTCGATGGTTATCGATAAAGTAAATACGAGATTTATAATGACGAAATATTAATTTTATATAAAAAAAAAATCAGAATATTGCCCGGAGGTAAACGTGAACGAGTGCTCGCCGTATCATGTCGTGAGGCGTTCTGTTTTTCTCTCGGCAATCCCAATCTTTATATATATGGGGAAGCACTCGTTGAGACTAAACTAGCAGTCAAGTACCTGGGCATTTTGATCGACTCGAAGATGCGTTTCTCCGAGCAAATCAGGGCAATAGCTGACAAGGCTGCAGCGAGTGTTTCGGCTCTCAGCCGACTAATGGCCAACATAGGGGGTCCCAACTCATCAAGAAGGAGACTTCTGATGAGTGCAGTACAATCTGTGCTGTTGTACGGATCGGAAATATGGTGTGAGGCTTTCAACAAGGAGCTGTATCGAAAGCGCTTGGCACAGGTGCAGCGACGAGGAGCGCTGCGGATTACATCTGCATATCGGACTGTCTCGGAGTCGGCGGTGCTGGTCATCGCAGGAGTGATACCCATTGCCCTCCTTGCCAAGGAGCGCCGCAGAATCTACCTGCGGAGGAACGAATGCGACAGAGATGCTGTCGCCCACGAAGAACGAGAACGCTCACTCAGTGATTGGCAACAGTCCTGGGTGAGCGATACAAAAGGTAGGTGGACCGCACGCATGGTGAGACTGACTTCCATCTAACTCAGCTACTGAGTGGACATGGATACTTTCGGTCTTACCTGCACAAGATTGGTAAGTCACGGTCTCCTGACTGCATATTCTGTGCTGGAGAGGTCGATGATGCCTACCACACATTTTTTGTATGCAAGAGGTGGGAAAGGCAGCGCCGTGACCTCATTGTAGAAATGGGAGATCTCTCTCCGGATGAACTCACTGGAGAGATGCTCACATCCGTTGACAAATGGAACTGTGTGGCACATTACGCTCGGGCAGTCCTTAAGATAAAAAGGAAAATATATGAGCGCCTGGAGGCGTCCAGGGCGGAGGGGTCTCATTTCTAGAAATCCCTCTCCCTTCCCCTCCTTCCGCTGGAAAAGGGATCCCTGTAGCCTAAACGCGTAGAGAAACGAGGCTTAGCCCGAAGTCATGTATCAAACGGTTCCAGGCTAGGTTCTCAGATTGACAGGGGAGGTGTTTAGTGGGTAGTCCAAGGGTATCCTCTATGGGAGTCCCACACTGCCAGACTCGGTGGGCGTAAATGCCTTCACCTCCCTACCACAAAAAAAAAATCTTTTTATATATCCGCAGCGTTGTGAGGGATTTGGGGTGCTCGCGGTTTTTCCGGACTAATTGCACACGGCGTGTCGTCATTACTTTGAATGTGCGAAGGATTTCCTAATTACCCTCTTGGAGAAGACAGGTTTTTGGGGGTCGTTATATGTGGCGACGTGTATTTATTGCCATCTGGGTTTATGTTCTTTTTAATGGCCGGAAATTTTGTGTAGTGTTGCCGCCACAGCTATCTTTGGTTAAAAAAACTTTTCAAGGATATATGGGGAGACCTCCCTTAAACACCTCATAATATTTTTTTTTCGACTGCAACTTTTGAGAGGGCACCACTTTTGGTCTATGTACAAAATTTGGCTGGTGGTGATATTCGTTGGGAGAACTGAAAGGCGAAGATCAGTGAGAAAACCGAGGAAACGCTGGTTTAACTCTTTCGACGAAAACGCGGGTGCGGTCGATGGAACAAGATGGCTGGAGGCGGTCTTTGCAGGAAGCAAAGGCCTGTGAGTGGAAAAACTTTGCAAATGTAAATTGAGTAAATAAATATATAAAATTAATAGAATACATCAAATAAATAAATATATATGTAAAGTTGATGTAAATATCAGAAATAACGGCATGTGATTAATCATTTCGGTATTGATTTATGAAGAAGGTACCTTCTGTCGATACATAATCACATAGTTTTATGTGAAGGATAGAAAAGAATTAAATTTGATGTATAGCTCAATCGATTAGACCCTTACAGATTCCAGAAATATTGATAAAATTTTGAAAAAATGATGCGGAGTACCTACAGCAAGTACACTGCTAGTGAATGTAGTAGATCCCTATAATTCCTCAGAGATTGAGATAAAAGTTTCGCTTAGATTGTGAGAAACCTAAGTTCAACTATGGCTGATCTGCCTTTGATTCTGCTTATAATCAAATTGAATGTAGTTCAGCCTTTGATTTCATTTTACCCACGCGTTTTTTTCAGCATTCTATTTAGTATGATAAATCTGACCATTCCATCAGAATAGACTGGGACCTGCTAAAGCTTATTCAATTATTTCAGAGTGTATCTGTTTCTTCCGTTTTTACTGGATCGTCTAAGTCAATAGAAAATAACAATTCCTGTTCTTTTAACATTTACAATGCCGGCGAATTTAAATTCTTTAAGTGTGAATTGCGCATCTTTAATTCGTATTCTCCCTACATTATACAATCTCTAGAATGTAGGTTAATCTGCCAACACTTCACATTAAAACACCTTCCATCCCTAATATCCCTCAGTTCTACTTTTTTTCCTGTTTTCCATCACACACTCACACGTCAAATAAGTAGCCCTTGTGGAACATTATTATCTTACATGAATGTCATCCGCTGAACTTAAACTTCCCTTAATATTGCCAACGGCAAATGGTTGAAGGTATAAACACGTGAAGTGTGAAAAATGCGACGAGGAATTTATTCAATTTAAATGTGCTCCCTAGAGTTAAGAGTAATGGGGAAAGACTTACCTTTAAGGTAATTTCCAGGAAATTCAAAGCAAACATTTAAACATTTTAAAGAGTCCTTTTCGGGGTGAAAGATGAAATTACACAAAAGTGAAGGCAATTTTCTCACGAATAGAAATATATAATTTTGGCCTTACATCCAAATTTACCTTTGAAACAAGTGAATACAAATGTTGGTCTTTGAAAATAAAAAAGTATAAGGATAGGGAAGGGTTATTTTATTCATTAGACCAAAAATACTCAAAAGCACTTATTTGAGAAGAGGTATTATTTTAGTTGGATTACCCAATTTCCTTTGGCTTGTATTTAGCCCAATATATCTTACTGTAATACTTTAGTACATGTACATATAATATCACAGAACTCAAGACCAGGAAGACTCAAGAAAAGACCAGTTCAATTTCTCCTAAATCAGTCTCTTTTCTTTCCTAATTTTGATGGTTCGGGGCTATGTGTTACAATAGGGGGTCCAAATTAAGTTTAAAACTACTACCCAACTGTAAAGTGCTTTTTTATCAACCATTTATCTTTGGATATCATAAATAATAGTATGTATACCATTTAAAATATCAAAGCTTCCTAATGAGCAGTTTTTAAAATTATTACAAAGATTACTTACGCTGGTAGAATTTGTGTTGAATACATTGCATTAAATACTTCTATCATAATAAATGCAACCAAAGGACAGGATGAAAACGGTTCCCTATGCGACGAATAGGCGGCCTCTAGCTCAGCATTTTTAAATGTTAAGAAAATATTTGTATCCTTGTGAAGATCCCTAGATGAAAATGAAATAAGGAATAAGTACATATTTTTTTAGTATATTGAATTATTCTGATACTTACTTATGACCATCCCTTGATATCAATTCTTTCCTTAATCGATGTTTAAAATCATCAGCAGCTTTCAATTTTGCTGCATTCACGTCATCTTCTTGTGAATTTGCCTGAAAAGTAAATATGTTGGTTTGAAACCGCAACCAATATAAATACAAATGTAAGTTTTATATATTTTCCTCACGTTAAATCATTATTATTATTGTGAACACACATTCTTAGCAATTGTTTGGAGTTGACTATAGTGTAACTTGTCACTTAAATCATTTCCGGCTTTGAAAGACGTATGCACAACCACGCGAATAATAGTATTACAATAACTCTATATTACTTACCAATTTTACGCACGTGTATAAAATTGGTGCAATCGATGCTATGAACCATAAGATAATTTACGGAGAAGTATAAGTATAGCAATTCTAGTACAGCCAAAAAAGGTGCTTATTTCGCTTTCAATTTTAGTCGCGCGTTGTACGAGGGTCATTCAACAAGTACTTATTCTACAGAACAAAAACGAAAATTTCGGAAAGGAGGCAATTTATTTTTCCACATAATCCTCTTCAAGCTCGATACACTTGGCCTAAAGATGCTCTAACTTTTTCAACCCGTCCCAAAAATACATTTTCTCGAGGGCTGCAAAAAAGGCCTTCGTGGCGTTGATGACCTCCTCATTTGACCCAAATCTTTTCCCGGCGAGTGATTCTTTTAGGCTTGGAAACAAAAAGTAGTCAAAAGGGGTTAAATCTGGAGAGTACGGTAGATGGAGCAGCAATTCGTAGGGCAATTTCGCCATGGCGACGGCGGAGGTGTGAGCCGGCGCGTTGTCGTGGTGGAACAGCACTTTTTTCTTTGCCAAGCGGGGCCGCTTTTTCTTCAATTCGACGTCAAATCGGCCCAATAAGTCTGCATAGTAGCGCCCCGTGATTGATTTACCCTTCTCAAGGTAATCGATGTGGATCACACCTTGTGAATCCCAGAAAACGGTGGCCATCACCTTTCCTGGTCGATCGAACAGTCTTCGCCTTCTTCGCAGCACGTTCGCCGGGTGAAGTCCACTGTTTCGACTGTTCCTTGGTCTCTAGTGTGTACCAGTGAATCCATGTTTCGTGGACGGTCACGTAACGACGCAAGAAGTCCACCGGGTTGCGCTGAAACAGCGCCAAACACGTCGCCGATGTGGTCTCACGGTTGCGTTTGTTTTCCGGTGTGAGCAAACGCGGCATCCATCGTGCCGACACCTTTCTCATTCCCAGTTTTTCGTGTAGAATATGATTCACCGTTCCTTCTGCGATGCCCACAGTCTCAGCTATCTCGCGAACCTTCAATCGACGGTCTACCGACACGAGATCGTGGATTTTTTAACGTTTTCTTCCGTAGCAGCCGTTTTCGGGGCACCAGGGCGTGGCCCATCAAAACCGACGTGCGGCCACGAACAAACTCGTTGAACCAATTCTTGACGGTCGCCATCGAAGGAGAAGAGTCACCGTACATAGCATCCAAGCGATCTTTGATTTTGCTGCGCGTTTTCCCTTCCAAAAACAAGAATCCAATCACTGAACGATATATTTCTTTTTCCATTTTTGTACAACCGACCGACACGCTTGCTTCCAAAGGCTATCAAAACAAAACTAATGAACAGAATTGATTGTAACTTTGACAGTAGGCTACTAAAAGAATGTACTGCACGATGGTAAAACTCTTTTGTAATAGTAGCGCCATCGGGTGGTGAGCCTAAGTACTTGTTGAATGACCCTCGTACATTGCAATGGGAATGCGGGATGTAGTGAGAAGTCCGCAAGAACTTCTTTCCACTATGTAGAACAATAGTCACAAACAGCATAGTAACGGATCTGTAAATAGTATTCTGGGATTTTCATTTGATAAATACGATGATCCAGTGGAAGACTTTGAGATATATTGTGATAGGCTCTCAGTATTCTTTGAAACCCAGAACATTGCTCCCAAAAAAACCGGTCAAAAATGTTGTACCTCTAATCGAGCCACATTTATTTAAATGAATAAAAAACAATATACCCTGATAAATACAAATCCAGAACTTACGAGCAAATACAAGCATTGTTGAAAGAGCATTTAAATATGCAGCCGCTAATTATTCCCACGCGACATGCTTGGCTAAATCGTAAGCGAATTGTCGGCAAAACAGTCCTTACAATGTAATCGAGCGAGATGTTTTTGTGAATGGTGCTCACTGCCGTAACATACTTGATCGTCTCTTGAAAGAAGACGATGTTTTGCTTGAGAAAACTTTGTTCCTAACTCAAGCCATAGAAAAGGCAGCATTTGTTGCAAGTGATATTCTTGACAGCACACCTGTTAGGAATGTAACAAACCCTCTTTTCGTTCAAAACCGAAATTTGGCAAAAAGTAGGGCTCGATCACAAAGCAACGACAAGCCAGTCGTCATACAAACAGATAGTGTGCTAGAAATGTGGTGGCAAGCAGGTAAATTAAATCCAAGCGATTAACAATAATTCGCATAACCCGGAGATATTTCCAATATTTAGCATTTATTCAAAAGGGTGACCGCCAATTTTCACTGATTTACCAATAAAACGCACATCCATATTGTCGCGTGTTATGGTTCGTGGCCAATAATTTTAATGTTCCGGGAAAGTGAAAACGCAATGTCTTTTAAATTGAATTAAAAAGAGTTTATATCGTTACTTAAAAATGCACAATCACTTATTTAACTATTTCACAATTTTAATTATCACTATTTTACAAGTTGTCTATCAATTTCTACTTCAATCAATCGCCTTTATTTCGTTTTCCACTATATCGCAGTTTTCTATCGCGGTTGTAATGAATGATGCCCCCCATTCATTCAGCTCGCCTTTATATAGGGTGTCTACCTATTCAACCCATTTCTCGTACATTGGTGAATGTTCTGCCGAAAGGTACCTGGTATATTCGAGCAGCTTAATGAATGGAGTGACGACACTTTCAGATGTTGATCATGCTTGGTGGGTTCTCGTGGTTTCGAGTAAATTCATTTTGTTGATGTTCTTAATGGTTGTGAAAACAATTGCCACAGTAGCTTGCAGAATTCTTTGTACATGTAACACTGCCCCCACCTCAGTTCTTTTCGCCCCGAAAAGATGTGTCGCCAGCTGTAGTCAATTCTCTCTGGATGTAATATGGGGCAAGCCGGTCCAGGTGCACGGTTTTCATTTTGGCTCTTGGCTTACGATGTTCCTGTATTCGGTATACGACGTCGTTGATTCGCTTTGTAACTCGGTATGGTCCCTCCCAATTATGTTGCAACTTTGGAGACCTACCCTTTCGCCGTTGCGGGTTATATAGCCACACCAAGTCATCTTGCTGGAAGCCAGTAGAGTTTGCCTTGAGATCATACCTGGTCTTCATGCGGTCAGTAGCCGATTCGAGGTGTTTTCGCACTGTCCGATGTATCTGGTTCAACCGTTTTCTTAGCTCACTTGCGTACTCCGAGATGGTTTGGGGTTTCTCGGGGGGTTTTCCGAACTTTATATCAGCTGGCAGACGAATAGTCTTTCCAAAAATGACTTTGGCTGGGGCTTGGCCCGTCGATGCATGTTCGGCAGCTCTGTACGCCATCGAAAATTGTGTGTGTGTCCCTTTGGTTCTCGTCAACCATCTTGGCTAGGTCTTTATTGAGTGTGCCGTTGTAATATTCGACCATTCCATCGGGTTGGGGATGCAGCGGTGTTGTCCTCGTTTTCCGTATTCCTAGCAGCTCGCGCATTTTGCCAAAAACTAGTGACTCAAAGTTTCAGCCTTGATCGGAATGTAGTTCAAAGGTATGCCGTACCTACTGACCCAATTTAGCACTAGCTATTCGGCTACAGTAGTTGCTTCCTAGTTGGAAATGGGGTAGACCTCCGGTCACCTATTGAAATAATCGGCCTCAACCAGCGTCTACTGATTTCTCCATTCGGATTCAGGAAAGAGCCCTGTGATGTCAACAGCAATCCTTTCAAAAGGTACCCCCACGTTATAGGTTTGAATTTGTCCTCTCAGTCGTCACTTTGGACCTTTGACGAAAAGTGTAAATTGTGCATCTACGACACCAGTCCTCTACATCTTCTCAAGCGTGGAGCCAGCAAAACCTTTCCCACAATTTCGCTAAGGTCTTGTTAATACCAAGGTGGCCACGCGAGGATTTTTCATTCATTTCCTTAACCACATAGTATAGTTTGCATCCTATAGGAACTGCCATCCACCGTTCCCCATTTCCGGTTGAGTACGCCACCCTCCACCTGAATGGAGTTCTATTGTGCCCAATAACTTCCTTTCACTCAGGTCGCCTAGTTGTCTCCTTCCATATGAGCAATAGTCCGATATCTTCAACGGCTAACTAGGCATTTGGAATCTCCTACGATGATCAACCGTCATCGAATTCGGCCGTTATCAATCGCAGATCAACGGGCGGTTCCTTTTTCTCAATCCGCCGGCAATGCTTGCAGTTAGCTGTTCATGAACGATAAGATAGGGTGTCAGCATTTCCATGTTCTTCGCCCTACCGATGAATAATTTTGTAGTCGTACGACTGCAATCTTTCGATCCATCTTGCAACTAGTCCTTCGAGGTTTTTAAAGTTAAGTAGCCATCTTAGCGATGCATGGTCTATTTGAAGAACAAATTTCTGGCCATAAGAGTACTTGTGGAACTGCTTCGTGGGCTATATTATAACCAATAGCTCCTTCCTGGTCATGCAGTAGTCCCTCTCACTTTTTGAGAGAACTCGACTGTAATACGAGAGGACTCTTTCTTCGCCATAGTTCTGCAGGGAGAGTACAGCTGATCCGATGAATAATTTTGTAGTCGTATGACTGCAATCTTTCGATCCATCTTGCAACTAGTCCTTCGAGGTTTTTAAAGTTAAGTAGCCATCTCAGCGATGCATGGTCTATTTGAAGAACAAATTTCTGGCCATAAAGGTACTTGTGGAACTGCTTCTTGGGCTATATCATAGCTAATAGCTCCTTCCTGGTCATGCGGTAGTTCCTCTCACTTTTTGAGAGAACTCGACTGTAATATGAGAGGACTCTTTCTTCGCCATAGTTCTGCAGGGAGAGTACAGCTCCAATATCGCCGTTGCTTGCATCGGTGTCAACTACAAACATTTTCCAGGTTTCGGATATGCCAGCACAAGTGATTCACACAGCTTCTTCTTCAAGGTCTCAAAGGCTGCCTGGCATTGTTCATTCTAGACATACGGACGATTTTTCTTGGTTAGCTCATTTTGGCAAAGTTTTTGACAGATCTTCGATAGCAGGTCGCTAGACCCAGAAAACTTCGTAGTTGGCGCTTGTTGCTTGGTGTTGGCCAGCTTTTCACGGCTACAATTTTCTCATGGTCTGTTTTGACCCTTTCTGCTGATACCACATGTCTCAGGTATAAAGGGTATTCTTGTTGGGACTTAGTTTTGAATTCGCCAGTTGCAATCGGGGGAGCACCTCTTCTGAGTTCCGCACATGCTCTTTGAAAGTTCTCCGGATAACAATGATGTCATCTAGGTCCACCAAACAGGTTTTCCAGGTTAGGTCTCGTAGCACGTATTCCATCAGTCGTTCGAAGATGCCTGGAGCATTGCAAAGCCCAAATGGCATCACCACAAATCGCCACAATCCGGTCCCAACTAAAAATGCGGTCCTCTCTTGGTCCTTCTTGTCGATTTCTACCTGCCAGTAGCCACTCTTGGAATCGAGTATACGAAACCATTTTGCGTCGGCGAAAGTGTCCATGATGTCTTCGATACGTGGAAGCGGGTAACTATTTTTCTTAGTGACGTCGTTAAGCTGCCTATAGTCGACACAAAAGCAAGTGCTACATCCTTTTTTTTACTAGAACTACTGGCGCGAATCATAGGCTGACAGAAGGTTCGATAACACCTTGTTTTTCCATGTCCGAGATCAGTGCACTCACTTCTACTTGTTTGGCTATAGAAAGACGTCTCGGGCATGTTGAATCGGTTTGCCTCCCTGTCTATCTATGACGTGAATAACCATACTCATTCGGCCTTTGTCATCCGGGCTTGTTCAGAAGATGTCACTGTACTTGGTGACCAGACCAGAGGCTCGCTTGAGTAGCCGCACTGGCAATTTGGTCTGCTTCAATATTGCAGACGTGATTCCCCAGGACTTGTCTGTGTCTTGCCTCTTTTTCCAATGATGGTTGTGAGTAGCTTCCAAGGAGGTGATGGTGGAAAGAGGCTGGCAGCTGCCGATGACTTCTCCCGCTTTGATGCTCGTGCTTGAGCCTGTGGTGTTAAGGACTCTAACCGGCGCGTATCCGTTTCTTGCAGTTCTTACAAGGCTTCGTCCTACAATCAAACTGCGCAATACCTACGTCTTCGTTGGCTCTATCAGATAAAATCAGCGGTCTCTAGGATCACTACCAAGTTTCACCCGTACAATGCTCTCGGAAGATTTCGGTACATCAGTGTCAGCACGTACTACCACATTCATCTTGGGAATTTGGACCCTTGGAGCCTTCATCAATACTTCGAGATTTCACCATTTCAATACCCGTTTGCCCAAATCCAAAGTGATTCCATGTGATTGCAGAAATTCCATTCCGAGAATGCAGTCATCCATAATATTTGCAACCAGAAAATTAAGTCGGAACGCAAGGTCTTCCAACTGTATCTCGGGGTTGACCTC
Organism: Odontomyia ornata; assembly: GCA_963969285.1. Taxonomy (NCBI): domain Eukaryota; kingdom Metazoa; phylum Arthropoda; class Insecta; order Diptera; family Stratiomyidae; genus Odontomyia; species Odontomyia ornata. Next base: position 297,541,005 of record OZ017740.1, read on the forward strand.
TTTTTGGACAGGTGCAGTTTCTCCCGTGGCTGTCCACAGTGAGAAAATCTTGCCCTTGGGAAGTAGTTGCTGCCTCACTAGGTCCGATCGGATAATCGATCGGGTTGAACCAGTATCAATCGTTATAGTTATATGCTCCCCATAAACTGCTTCTCCCCGATGTAGCCTTGACACGGTGATGGTGGCGCCGGGGACATCGATCCTCCTAGCTAACCTCTGCCCCACAAAGTTGGCCCCTCAGTTTGAAGGGCTTCCACTCTGGGCTCCTGACTCGGTCTGGATCCCCTCTACTCTGGATAATAGCTCGGTTCTGTTTGCTTCTTGCAGTCTCTTTGCAGGTGCTTCTTCTCACCGTAATTCCAGCATCTAGGCGCACCATTTGCCTGCAGCTCTGGCTCATTTTTCACGCGCTCACACTTGCACTTGTCTGCTACTACCTCGCGAGCCCGGGCAGTGGTACGAGTCACATTTTTCGCAGCCTTAAAGTTCAGACTATAAGCCAATGCATCCTTAACCGTTTGCTTTTGTGCTAAATGCACGGCCTTTTGCAATTCCTGGTCCTTTGATGAGCTGATAAATGCTTCTCTTTCTTTGTCATGTCGATGTTCTGGCCATAAGCTGGGTAAGCCAAAAGTGCAAGTTGCTCAATATCTTGGGCTAGCCGCTGTAAGGTATCGCCAGACTTTTGCATCCGATGCCGTAGCTGTGACCGCCTTCACTTTTTCCATCTCATGGCTGATTCTCTCCTCGACCTGGCTGACCTTTTCCTCGATTTAATTTGTTTGTTCAGATTACCGAGCTTCGCATATATTTCGGTTGACTGTTTTTGAAAACCTGCCTTGACTTCGATCGCTTGTCGGTCCAGCTTCGCTGATTGTTCGTTTAGCTTCGCTGATTATTCATTTAGCTTCGCCGATTGTTCATTAAGCTTCGCTGATTGTTCATTTAGTTTCGCAGTTAAACTTGAAGATTGTTATCGCTGCTCTTGCTATATCACGTCACGCAACGTGTCAAACAGATCCAGGCTAAGTTCTCAGGTTAACAGGGGAGGTGTTTAGTAGGAAGACCAAATGTTTTGCACATCTGAGAACCCCACAATCAGTGCGTAAAGAGCATTCATCTCCCAACCACAAAAAAAAAACAGATTAGCTCTTAAAAATAATAATAAAAGGCAATTCACCATGAAGTTTGATTTTCGATAGGCTTTTTTGATAGATCACGCGTGACTCCTGTCAAACTGTAATGTAATTTTTACTCAGTATTATTTGATAAATCATCATGGAAAGACTTACACTGTAACAACCTATCCAAATTGTTCAGCTGTATTTCGAAAATCAGCGTTCTGTGAGAAATGTTTTTCGTGCTCTTAGAGCAACTTATGGTGTGCATCGTCGACCTACCGAAACCACTATAGCCAATACCATCCACAAGTTTGAAACCCAGCATACATTATTGGATGATACTTGACTAACTAGACCACATCCAGCACGTAATGAAGAGAATATATCGGCTGTAGCTGAGAGTGTGGCTGAAGACCGCGACGAATCGATTCGGCGTCGTTCTCAACAGCTTGGTTTGTCGTATGTAACAATTTGGTGTATTCCACGTAAAGGTCTTGGTTTTGATGCATACAAAGTTCAAATTGTGCAAGAATTGATGCCGGACGACATAGTTTGCGTCGTGTTTTTGGTGAATGGGCTCTGAATCAGTGATGAGGTGCATTGTTGGCTCAATAGATATGTCAATAAACAGAATTGCCATATGTGGGCTGATGAACAACCTGAAGAGCTTCAACAGCTCCCACTACAGGCACATAAATGCCCAGGCTGGTGTGGTTTATTGGCCGGTGGAATCAGCGGTCCAGACTTCTTTAAAAATGAGTCCGGTCAGAATGTAACCGTCAATAGCGACCGCTATCGCATCAAGATAATAGATTTTTTGCTACCTGAAATTAAAACCCGTGGTATCGGCGAACTTTGGTTTCAACAAGACGGTGCTACTTTGCATACAGCGAGAGAAACAATGGACTTATTGAGAAATCATTTTGATGAGAACCTGATTTTACGTTTTGGACCACTAAATTGGCCGCGTACATCGTGTGATATCACACCTTTAGATTCTTTTCTTTGGGGTTAAACGAAGTCTCTGGTCTTCAGGGATTAGCCAGCTTTAATTGACGCTTTATAACCCGGAATTGGACGCTTAGGATGAATGGCGCAGTTGCAGCCAACATTTAAACAAGATAATCTTTAAAAAGTAAATGGCATAGATTGTTTTTTCGAGTCACAAGAAAATCTTTACAGTACAATTCAACTTTATGCCTTTAATTTGAGATTAAAAATTAAACCTTATAATGAATCAGCCTATATAATAAAATTATCCAAATAATCATTCAAACTTTTCAAAAGATTACAGTAATCCAATTTTATCCCGAACAGCATCCTACGATTCGATGTTTAAGTCAAATATCCTCCAGCAGCATTTCATTTCCATAAAAATAAAAATAAGTTTAGCATTTTTCCCATGAAATCCTTGCTGAAAAGAACATAATCGGGAAGGATACTTAGAAACAAATCAATTTTTAATAGAATCCCTTGAAAATTTGTTACTAATGAATAATATCAAACACAAGCATCCTTGAATGCATCAATTTGTAATCTGAATGACGCAATCATTTTGTTCGAAATCGATGTGCAAATAAGTTAATGCTAGAAGTGAATTAGAGCTAGCCAAACCACCCTCTCGATAGCCGAATAAATAGGATGCAAGGAGTGTGATGGAATAGCAAATAGAAATTCATTTGATACACAAAACCAAACCCTTTAATCTTCTCTAATGTATTTGCTGACTTTCAAAAGTATCTGCTAGACATATTCAGCGTATCGAAAAAACGGATGAAATAGAAGGAGGAAACATACTAGTAATAGAGAAGAGTGAAAAAGGATACATTAACTGAAATGAATGCAAACACATTACAGTGATTGATTTTCAGTTCGTTTTATTTTCTTGTGTGAGTATGTGTAATACATTTTAAAATCCACCATGGTTTAATTCGTAATTGGAATGGAAGTAAAACGAGTTTTATCCTAGGATATTGAAATAGAAGATTCTTTTATGGAAGTAGTATGATTGTATTTGACTGAACGTGGGAATCTGAGGATAAAGATACTTCAAAAGCTTGTCAAAATTAGTTGCCATTCAAGACGACGAAATTTATTCTACGATACAAGTTAAAATGTTGGCCTTAATCGAAAGTTCGGCACATTCTGGAAAATTAGGACTTATCTTTGCAATGCTCACTTTCTTAGACCTTCATAAATTATGATGAATACATTCATGTGATACCACCTATTACATCATGTAGCTTGCTCATAAAAATTTATGAATACTAACAGCATTACTGTACGAGTATTCGGTAACTCATGGAAATTATGCTATAAAAATTCACAGGATATTCATAAATTCACATTTTTATACATTTATGGCACTCTCTCATGTTAGGAGTACCCACACGAGCTGCACCAATCATCTCTCCTTACACATGTCCTACTTAATTTAGAACTGATATTTGATCAGAGCAGTAAATCTGAAGTTTGAATTACGATTGGAATTGGCATTTGAATCTTATTCGATATATTATGCAAGCAGACTGTAATGGAAATTGATTGAAACTATCTAGTAGATGTAGTTAAATATGAGTATATGTTTATATCTTGCAGATAGTTTTGATTTATCGAATTCGAGAGCTCTTACCTTTGAATCTTCGTCAGGAATCACTTCAGTGGGACTTTCATCCACAGGAGCCGTTGCATCTTGAGCATGATTGGCAGTTGCTGACCCATTTTTCTCAGGATTTAATGGCGAGGAGAACTGTAATCAGATGATGAGGAATTGTTTAATTGGTTGCTAGAATTACTTAGGAATAAATCTACATGGAAATCGAAGGATTTGAAGATGATTTCCAATATTTGTTTGCATTACTTGTAGTATTTATTTTGTCATATCTCTCTAGGAGATTGAAACATGAGATAACTATTTTGCTATCTAGAGAAAGCATTTTTTTCTGCTGAGTTTACATATGTTACATTATCAATATACTTTAGTTGTAGTATTTTATTACAGAAACGATTCTGTACTTACCGGTTTTAATACTTTAGTTATAAAATATGTCTTTAGGCCTGCTATCCTTAAGGCTTCCTCCCTTTTTTCACCATAAGCCGGTTCCACTTCGAACTCACCATTCAGGAAACCTAGCGTTTTTTCAGAGATATGTACACGTCTGCAAAAGATAAAACACTGGATATAGTTCTGGATTTATATAACACAATCGTTCATTTGGGACTGTGATAAAATACACGATTTTCCCATTTTTACATTCATTCATCAAATCAAATAATCAAATCGGTTATTGGACATCATTTTTCTCATAATGATCAGTGAACGATATCTGTGAATATAATTTTGCCTTCCGCTCTTGGTGACCTATCTGCCTAGTTAATTTTAGTTTGCGTTTGCAGTACCATAGCTACAAGCAGCTTTCAGCCTACATCGGGAAAAGCTCTCATGCAATTTAAAAGACTTGGAGCGGTTACAATCATATTGCATTGAAATTAGTTTCATGTCAATATAAAAAAAAATCCCCGTTGGCAGCACCAGCCGGAAAGGTCAATTTCTCGTATGTAGCGTTAAGTTTCGAAAAAGAATTTGGCTTTCCTACTACTAGACTTCTTTCTGCAATTTTTGTAGTACCACATGGGTATTTATTAACATAAAAAAATCTGCCCACGTTCGTCTTTAGAGACCCTTTATCGTCGCGCAAATATTTTGCTAATAAAATTGAGTTGCACACGTATGTATGACATATTGAAAATCGGCGGATAATAAATTGTTATGAACATATAAATACCGGTTTCGCCCTTCTCGCATTTGCTGTTTACACACTTCACAGTGGTAACCACACAAAGGCTTAAATAGCTCGAATAGTTAATTTCAAAAGATTTCCATAAAAGTTTAATCAGCACTTGCTTTGCCATTAATATATACATTTTCAATTTTTTTCTGAACTATGAGGAGCCGTCAATTCGATTTTTATTGAAATCGGCTGCTAAAAATATTAAACTATAAATTTTCGACTTTTTTATTTGTCATTCGATTTGCATGATTAAATTAAATTAACTTGCCTTAATAAATTATAATTTCAAGTTTCAACGGAATCTGTTGAGAATCTTTGCTGCTAGAGGGCTACAGAAATAAAAAAAATTGTATGTCATCCCCCTGTATGGGGAGACCCTCCTGCATGGGAAGACCCCCCTGTATGGGGAGACCCCCCTTAAATATCTTAAAATATTTTCTTGCACTGCAAATTTCAAGAGGCACCACTTTTGACCTACGTAGAAAATTTCCTCATTCTAGCTCATGTGGTTTGCGAGAAAACTTGTTATGACGCACGGCCAAACGGACGGACAGTCAGACAAGTCGCGATTTTATAATTTTTCAGGGTATTGTTAAAAATATTTTACAATATCTTAAAAATTGTCTGGTTTATAAATACTTTCAAGCAAAGTCATTTAAAACTTTTCCATGAAAAATATTCATTATTTCAGTTGGCACTAAAATAGCGAATTGCCTTCAGACCTTTGGGGGCCGCCATTTTGAATGCATGCATTTGATTTTGTATTATTTTAAATCTTTGTATGCTAGGACCTCGTCTATCAATGTACCATCTCGTTCAAATAGGAGGTTCACTCTAGACAGGGCAAAATAATTAAATTTTTAGTGAAAATGGCAGCTAAAAATATTAGGCTTTAAATTTTCGACTTTTTTATTTTATTTTTTATTCAATTTTGATAATTTCCTACAAAATACAAGAACATAGTATAGAGATCCATAGTCTCAAGCTTCATCAAAATCCGTTGGAAAATGTGACCGCTAGGGGGCCACGAAAACCTGAAAAAACCGCATATTTAAACGGCCGCTATTTTCAAATTTGCACGTGATGGTCACCAATCTTGTCCATCTTGAAACCAAGTTTCATATATGTCGGATCAAAATTGCGATTTTTAGTAGCCTTTGAAATGTTGACCTTCAACTGGCCGCCATTTTGTTTTTTGCAACCTGACCTCCAGTTTTTTTACGTGATGCTTTAGATACTTATAATTTCTATTAAACTCCCGAATTCCATGAACTTCTGTTGAAAGCTTTGGCCACTATTACAACATTAAAATTTTGCACGTTTTTCGACCTTTGAGTGGCCGAACAGAAACCACGATTTTTCGTCTAAAATGGCCGCCATTTTGTTTTTGCCCGGCTGATATAGCTGGTTCACGAACTTATTTGAGATATTTACCCAATTCACCTTTCCTGAAAATTTGGTGAAAATCAGGGCAAAATTGCAACCTCTAGCGTGGTGACAAATTTCGTTATATCCCATATATATATATATATATATATATATATATATATATATATATATATATATATATATATATATACATATATATATATATATATATATATATATATATATATATATATATATATATATATATATATATATATATATATATATATATATATTGTTACATGTACAAATAATTCTGCGAGCCACTGTCGCAATTGTTTTCACAACAATGAAGAACACGAATTTACTCGAAACCACGAGAACCCAACAAGCATGATCAACATCTGCGAGTGACGTCACTCCATTCATTAATTTGCTCGAATCTACCAGGTACCTCTCGGTAGAACATTCGCCAATGTACGAGAAATGGGTGAATAGGTAGAGACCCTATATAAAGGCGAGCTGAATGAATGGGGGGATTCATTCATTCGACCGCAATAAGAACTGCGATAGTGTGTTTCGTAATAGTGAAGTGATTTAGAAAACAATTGCGATAAGAAATTTATGGACAAGTGTTAGGTTTTTAGTAGTGAAAATTGAAATTAGTGAAAGTGTTAAATTGTTAAATTGTTTATTGTGCATTTTTGGTAATTAAATAAACTCTTTTAACTTAAATTAAAAGACATTGCGTTTTCACTTTCCCGGAACGTTAAAATTATTGGCCGCAAACAATAACACGCGACAATATATATAATATTGAATAGTCTTTATTCATATAAACTGCTATAAAATAGATAAATTGATATTATGTAAGTATTCGCGTAGCGGCTGTAGCGACAACTGAGTGACGACCGATGGGTTGAACGGCTTACTGTACAACGGCTTGCACACGACGAACGACGGCTGAGACACGACCTTTCGACTGCTCCGTAGAACGGGTGAAACACGACTCTCCCATCGACTGACACGACTAACTCGTAGAGCGGCTGACTGACGACGACTGCTCACACACACACACACAATAGCTACATACTTTACATTCGGCCATTCTGATTCAGTCATCGGCCTACGATGACCAAGGACCCTCGCTGTTGACTACGTATCGCCATAGCTTCATGTTATCGCAACTCGTGGCTGTTGTGTTAGGCCCTTCGACACTTGCAGCTTTTCGAACATCATAACGCCCGTTACGCTTTATTTTCGTGATCTCATATGGGCCTAAATACTCGCTTGCCAGTTTTCTACCAATTACAAATTGAGTTCGGCGAATTGCCATCAAATCGCCGACTTTATACCCATATTCTGTTTTTCGCTTCTTGTTAAATTGTTCACTGTAGGCGGCTTGTGCTTAATGAATTTCAGCCTTAGCGTTTTGCCGCAACTGCTGCCTTTCAACGTCAAAATTATCAAATATTTCAACTTGAAGCGCCTGTATAATGTGAACCTCTATGACATTCTTCATATTGACTCCAAACATCAACTCAAATGGTGATCTTTTAGTCGATACGGTAATCGTGCTGTTCATTGCTTTCTGTACCTTTGGAACAAATTTATACCATTTAGTAGGCTCTTCTGATGAAAGCTTCGAAATAATGGACAAGATCGATCTATTCACACGCTCAATTTGACCGTTCCCTCGTGGAGCACCTGTAGTGGTCAATACTTGCTCGATGCCATTTTCACGCGTAAACTGCTCAAATGCCTGTACCGTAAATGCAGCGCCTCGATCACTAATAATTCGAGTCGGATTTCCAAAAATCGTGGTCCATTCCTCCGAACTCCTAAGGACTTCTTCGCAGTTTGGGGTTTCCGTTTTGTACAACCAAACGAATTTGGTAAATCCATCCACCATGGCGAAAATATATTTATACTGCTTTACAGTGGCATCCATTGGGCCTAGATGGTCAATATGTATTGTATGTAGCAGCGCATCTCCTTTTTCTATTGGAGTCAATAATCCCTCTTTCTTCCCCAGCTTTTTGTTGTACATGATACATTTCACGCAGTTATTAATAACATGTGCGACTTTGCCTTTCAGATGCGGTATCCAATATTTCTGCTGAATCGAATGCATCGTTTTTTGAACAGCGAAATGACCAGTGTTATGAGCTTCTGTGATAATTTCTCTTTCCATTTGTCGTGGCACCACTACAAGATCCGCTCCGTCTACCGCTTTAAACAGAAGACCCCCTTTTAATTTAAAATTCTCGTACGGCCGGGTGGTTAGAATTTCAGTGATTGGTGTTAACATGGGATCATCTTGCTGTGCCTTTTTAATTCGTGCGGTCAATTCCGATGAGACAAACATTATTTGTTGCGGATAGCGACTTAAACAATCGACGTGCTTTAGGCGTTCTCCTTTACGGTGTTCAAGCTGGTAATCAAAATCCTGCAGGTAAATCACCCATTGTGCCACCTCTCGGGGGACGTCCTTTTTGTTAATGGTCGGTTTGAAAGCCGCGCAATCCGTTACCAGCTTAAATGATATTCCCAATAAATATTGTCGAAACTTCTTAAATGCCAAGCAAATAGCTTTAGCTTCTTGGATATAGCTGTGTTGCTTCGCTTCCGCCTCGGAGGTTTTCTTACTCCAAAAATATACAGGATGTAACTGATTGTCAAACCATTGCAACAACGCCGCCGCAAATCCATCTTTCAATGCATCTGTGTGTAACTCGGTTTTCGCATTTGTATCGTAAATCTTCAAGACTGGTTCTTCAACTAAAGCAGCTTTTAACGACTGGAATGCTTGCATTTCTGCGTGGCCCATCTTAAACACAGCGTTCTTTCATAGCAAATTAGTAAGCGGCTTGACGATCTGGGAATAGTTCCTTATAAATTTTCGGAAAAATCCCGTTAAGCCTAGAAAAGACTGAACGGTCTTTATTGTTTTTGGAACTGGGAATTTTCGAACAGCACTAGTCTTTTCAATGCTGGGCTTAATGCGACCATTTTCGACAATGTTTCCTAAGAAATCTACCGATGTTTGTAGAAAACGACACTTCTTCCATTTGATTTTAAGTCCCGCTGCAGCTGCAACGTTAAAAACTTGCTTCATTTTCGCAAAGCAAAGTTCAGCCGTCGCCGCATGTACAATTATGTCGTCCATATAAAAATCTAAGACGTCCTCGTCAATTAGGTTCCGGAACACATAGTTCACAAATCGAATGAAAACTGCTGGAGAGTTACGGAATCCAAACGGCGCCTTGTTAAACTCGTACAATCCATTTTTCGTGATAAACGCTGTGTATTTTTTACTATCCTCCTCAATGGGAACGTGGAAAAAGCCATTTTCCAAATCCATTACGGTGAAATATTTCGCTTTCTGCAGCTTCAGCATCATCGACAATCGGCACGAGGAAACAGTCCTTCAAAACGTAGTTGGTAGTCGGTAGTCAACGCAAACTCGATTAATCCCGTCCTTTTTCTCGACAATAACCATTCGGCTAGCGAAATTCGATGTGGATCGACGAATGATGCACGCTTCTAGCCACTCATCAATCTGGTTCTTTACAGCATCCATCTCTCCTACTGCTACGCGACTTGGTGAATGTTAAAATGGCAGGATTTCACCGTCAGGAACAATCTTCAGCTTCACAGGACATTCCTCGGTATATGCAGCTGGCTGATAGCTGTCGACCATCCTCTGCACGATATGTTTGCAGTGGGGGGGGGGGGGGGGGGGGTACAACAACGTCAGTAAGTGACTGGACAATGTTAAAGGTACTTGTCTGATTTGTTTCCTCAGTTTTCTTCCCCGATGGAGGAAAAAACTTATAACCGGCCGGGATAGACTTCGTTTTGAACTTTCTGATGAAATCATCTCCTATAATAGCATCGCATCCCATATCGCTGTCCTCCACAACCAGAAATTTGTGGCTCGTCCACATGCTATCCACCTGCACTTCCACAACCACTTCACCAATAGGGTGGGTTGTTGTGTTGCCTAAGCCTTGTAATGCAGCACTGCCGTTAACTGCTACAACGCTGCCGAATTTGCTGCCGACTGTTCTTCGTACGAGGGAAACATCAGCTCCCGTATCCACCAGCGCATTAACCTTATTGGTGTTGACTGTCAATTGCTTCAGCCGATTTTTTCCATATATGACATTCACTACCGCATTGTTTGTGCATTGCTTTGACATGTGTCCGGTTTCGTTGCAGCGAAAGCATTTCACCTCCGCCTTGCAGTTATTCCGCAGGTGATCCGCCGACCGTCAATTATAACAATGTTGCTATTTCGGCTTGGTTCCTGTCGAACTTGGCTTCACTTGTTGTTCCTTGTGAACTACACTTTCATATATATCATATTCGGTTTTTAATTATTTGAATGACTTACACCGGTAAAGATTAAATCAGAAATCACTTTTCAAATTCATACAGTCCACTGTGTATCGAATAATGGATTCAGTATCGACTATCCCTCGAGCGTTTCATTTGAAGCAAGTATTCATGAAACGTTTCATCTTTGCGCTTCTTACGTTCACTCAGCTGCTTGTGTATTTCAGCACCGCATATGTATTCTCTTTCGAACTCTTCTAACAATAATCGGCGTAGAGCACTATAGTTACACACTGTTGTAGTTGTTGATTCTAAGAACAGCTTTGCCGTGCGAGTCATTTTCGCTGTCGCTTGTACGCACTTCTGCTTTTCATTAAGTCCATAAGCGTCGGCGTTCAGTTCAAAACTACATAGCCACTGCCTTATGGTCATGTTTTCACCGTCGAAGTCTGGTATTATTCTCGCGAAGTTTTGACCACTAGCTTGGTCCATCTTTCCGACTTCATCCGCCTGGATTTTCAGTGATAGCAATTGAATCAACTGCTGCAAAAGTTCACCATCGTTGGTGGGTGCAGTAGGCGCGGTGGGTGTGGTGGGCTTTGCTGCTTCTGGAAAACCTCCTGCTGCTTTATTTGTGTACGAACAGCTAGGTAACACACTGTTTTGCTTCTCTGTACCGCTTACAGAAAGCTCGTCGCACTTAACCGGTGTTGCTAAGGTTGAAGCTGTATTCAACGGCACATTTTTCGCTCTTTCCGAATCGCTCATACTGCTGCTGCTGTTAAACCGCTGCACTGCTCTCGTATTGTACGGTTTTCTAGATTGTGCCAATTAATGTTGCCTCGCTTGCACTGCACTGCGCGGTTTTTTAGGGGTCTTCTTTGCGATCATGTAAATTTGGCCACGAATATAGATGACAATGTCGCGCTATTTCTTTTTCGTAATAACCGCGCCGACGATAAACAAAATCATGTGCCAAATCCACGACGAATGCACTACTAAACTATGTTCTCAAACGGTTGAGCCCCCAAATGTAATATTGAATAGTCTTTATTCATATAAACTGCTATAAAATAGATAAATTGATATTATGTAAGTATTCGCGTAGCGGCTGTAGCGACAGCTAAGTGACGACCGATGGGTTGAACGGCTTACTGTACAACGGCTTGCACACAACGGACGACGGCTGAGACACGACCTTTCGACTGCTCCGCAGAACGGGTGAAACACGACTCTCCCATCGACTGACACGACTAACTCGTAGAGCGGCTGACTGACGACGACTGCTCACACACACACACACACAATAGCTACATACTTTACATTATATATATATATATATATATATATATATATATATATATATATATATATAGATATATATATATATATATATATATATATATATATATATATATATATATATATATATAGATATATATATATATATATATATATATATATATATATATATATATATATATATACATATATATATATATATATATATATATATATATATATATATATATATATATAAGATACTCTCCGCAATAGGTAAATTTCTCTCGAGAAATTTACCTAAAAAATACAAAAACACGGTTTTATCCACTTTATATAAACACAATAACACAGAAATACCATTTCCAGCTACCTGCTTTTGTGTAGAATTTATTGTAGTATAAATACGAAGAAAATCTAATGAAGTATGGAGTATTAATTTCGCCCTTAAATGGGAAATATCATACGCCGTATTAAAGTTATTTTACCGGTTAGTAAAGTTACAAGTAATGTAGAAAACTATTTATTATACGATTTTTCCTTTTCCTTTTCATCTCAAGTTAAAGGGGTACTTTCAAAAACGTCCAAATATATTTCGGCATTTATACCTTTTGTTTGCAGCCAGTGACCAGCAATAATTAGCCAGCACTATCAACGCCAAATTACATAACAGTAAAATTGTTGCTATTGTTCATACATATGCTACACACTAACCTATCATCATCAACAAATTTACCAAAGAAATTCCGAAGTTGGCACACAAGCAGTAAACAGCACAGCGGAGCATTTGAGGCTGATTTAGCGAATATCAGTGCACACTGGATACGAGCTGAGCCAAATTGTAGTGAAAGGTAGGTATAAATGTCCGTAAAGGACTGCAGCGATGGTCTGCTGCCTTGGCGAAGGTCTCCTCAACGCTCGTGGGACTCCAGCGCAACGACGGGATCTCCCAAACACTTTAATTGCCGTAATAGCCTGTGTGATTTACCATTGCAAATCATGTGCTCTCCGAAGGTGGCAAAGTAAGGTGAGACACCGGTGACGGAATGATAAGATGACCGCAGAGCGCACGTGATGGCGGACAATCTGCGGTCCCAATCTTTCTGAGTTGGATGAACATAAGAACGGATTGCGGCTAGCAGTGTGCGATTCAAACGTTCAGATGCGTTGGACTGAGGAGAGTTTATGGGCGTCAGTTGGTGTTCGACGTCATACTATTCGAGCAGGCCGTTAAACTGCCGATATATAAACTGTATTCCAATGTCCGAGTACACATTTTCTAGTACCCCGAACACGTGGAATACTCAACTATCTAGAAATTTCACGATAGATGGAGTCGTGAGCTTGCGAGTAGGTTCCACCAGTGAGAATTTCGAGAGCTGGTCTAAAACAACGATAGCTCCGATGTGTCTCATGGAAGATCGAGGATATGGACCGAGTAGATCTATGTACAGACGTTGAAATACGCGTTCTGGGACGTTGAGTTGACCCAAAGGAGGTCGAAGAGGCTGGTTGGGCACTCTAGTGGCTTTACAGGTCTCATAGGCGCTCACGTAGTCTTTGACCTGGGATGCCATTTTAGGCCAGAAGAAGTATTTCTTAAGTCGCCGTAGCGTCCGACCGTAACCTCCGTGGGCACTTAAAGGATGGTCACCTGCGCAAAGGATCAGATGTTGTGTCATTTCCTCTGGTGCCCAGAATTTCAAGGACTCTTCTTCCTGCCATGGATCACCAGTGGCGTATCCATTCCGTCTATGCACGTAGCTATCTATCACTTTCAAATCAGGCAACTGTGATTGTTGGGTTACGATGGTTTGCCTCAACTCTTTGTAGCTGTCCGATTCGAAATGTGGGCTATCCAAATCTATCTCAATGGGGTCCTCGTCATTCGCTGTCAATTCGGCTCCCTTGGGTGAAAACATTCGCGAGCGAGTATCGGGCACGATGTTCTTGGTCCCCTTCCAGTGTTTGATGGAAAACTTGAACCCTTGCAGTTTAAGAGCTCACCGGGCCGGTCGTCCATGTAAGTCGGCTTGGTTCATCTACCATTGTAGTGAAGCGTGATGATTTCAAACTGGTGGCCTTCGATATAGGCTCGGAATTTACCTTCCGGGCATCTAGACAAAGACGGACTTTACCTGGCTTCACCACCAAGGTTACTGGTGAGGGCCAGAAACTTTGGGACTCCTCTATAACCCCCAACTCGAGCGTCCTATCCAACTCTGCATACACTCACTTCTCCATGGCCGGTGAGATGGCATAGTGTCTCTGCTTAATGGGCTTACTATTGCCAATATCGATGACGTGTGGGACCAGTGCGGTGCGGCCAAGGCCTTGTGTGGCGTAAAATGGAAAAGCAGCGATGGATGCTTCCAGATGTTGTCGTTGGTTAGGTGTCAGTTCATGCCTATCGGGTATAGAAGCGAGTTCGTTGACATTTCTAGTATTTAAAGACAAATCTATGAATAAATCTGAGGCCAATCCAAATTGAAGACGAAATCGACGTAGAAAGTCACGGGTGTTGTCAGTCTACCTTGGATAAGCTGTTTGGTGCCATCAGCTGTACTGATTTCAGAGCGCCAGGCCTTCAATCAAGGTAGGATGTTGATGGAGTACCTTCGAGCCAAGGCTCGAGGCAAGACAGTTGATACTGGTACCCGTATCAATCAGTGCAAACGTGATTTTGCCCAACACTTTGATTGGGGTGTAAGGTCTGATATCATTCTCAGAAACATCCGACATGATATACAAATTTAATGTTTAACGGCAGGTGCGCACTCCTTTGCGGAAACTCCGCCAACGACGGGTTGACCATTTTGTTTTGCGCGGGCGAGAGGTGACTTCTTCGGAAGCAAATATTCGCTTCGAGCCGCCCGATATTCCTGCAGTCGAACATGGTTTGGTTTTAGTACGCACATTCGGAGTTGCCGATGTTCTTAAGGCAGTGACTGCGGTGGTTGCTTCAACACTGTCGTTGGTGAGGCCTCCGGAAGAGAGGGAACACCCGCAGTCATAGTGGTCATGGCTGGTGGGGTATCGTCAGGGTTGTTGGGGGTTGGAAGCTGGTTGGGGAACTACTGCGGGGTTTTCTAGTACCGCTGAGGTTGTAGGGTACTCGCTCGTCTGTTTTTTGGAGTGGCAGCATCTGGGCAGTCCGGAACATAGGTGTATAGCTCCGTGTTTTCCTCCAGATTTGTAGTGTTGCTATTTGGTGCCACGTCGAGGACCCGTCCTCGCTAGCCGGTAGGGCCGTTACCGGAGGTCGTCCTCGACCCCCTCCAGTCGACTCATGACCCTCAGCAGTGATTCCATGTTCTGCGGGTCTGAGGTTGTGACATGATGACGAAGCTCCGGCCTTAGATTGCGTTTCAAGACTTGCAGCAGTTGGGTGGATGACATCGACTCTGACAGCTGGTCGGCCCGGTACTGGTGAAAAGGCTCGTCCTTACAATTTTGGATAGGAGATAGGAGGGTTTTCGAGCAGTTTGCTAGTATAACTGCTCGATTACTACCAAATAATTTGCCGTGTCCATCTACTACCAAATTTTGCACTGAAATATAAAAATTCAACAAATCCTGTGAGAAGATCGAGGAATGCTATTACCCCTAACCCCTGGGGTGCTTCGGCAACCGGGGCCTTGTGGTCCCGACTTTGCTCACCGCAGACGCGTGTGGGCGCCAACTCACTGCTTTGGCCTGGGCCCCATACTTGATTGCTCAGCGATTAAGGCAGTTTGCCGAAGCTCGTTCCACGAACACACCTCCAACTAACAAAAAACGCACAAAACACTCACTACTCGTGGTGCACCCTGTTTTCTTCATCTAACGCTTCGCCACTCAGACACCACCGGAGTTTCAACCTCATTAAACGTACGCCCGTGCGTGATATTCCCGAGCCAACCTGTTACACTTCCTGAAAAACAAAAATTGTATGCGCTAAGTTAATTGATTTAAAAAATACTATAAGTTTCCTTTATATGAAAGGGATTTACTTTGAAATCGTGAAATCACAAACAAAAGAAGCAATCTTCCATACAATTAATTAAACAAAGTTTATCAGCAAAAATTCTAACAGTTTTAACTAACCTTTGTCACCTAACGTAACTAATAAGGAGGGCTCTTTGTAGAACTCTCGTCGTCGACGACACGGCGAAAAAGACCCTGCGCTGATTCCCCGCAATCTTCCCGTGTCACACTCGTGCATTGGTCAATTGATGTTAGTTATTCTTCCGGGCAACCTTGCCTCCTTCCGGTGGTAATTGAAGTAGACAACAATTTTTTTAATGGAAAAATTTTTCTCCTTTTTTTACAATTTTTTTTGAATCTCCGCACGTTTTTTTATAAACAAATACTTTTTTTGCCCACGTTCGGATACCAAAAGAGAGCTTTTTCTTTGCCCTTCGCCATTTTACTACCTCGTTCCCAACGGAGCATCGCTAATTCCGGAGTGAACCACATAGTTCTCCTTTTCTTGCAAAATTTTTAACCCGGTTCGTGCGATCAAGCAATGCCATCGCAATTTTCCCCACCACTTCAACTGGTGTTTCCAAAATTCGGAGTCTTTGAAATTTTTCGGATTTGTCACTGTGACGGACGTTTGACGTGTTATAGTCGTGATGTTATTGATTATGTTCGATACAATTTTGAGTGGGTGCTATAGTTTACGAGGATTTTCAGTGGCTGGACTTCACTGAGCGACGAGATTATCAGATAAGTAGTGCTTTTATGTTTTATCCTTGGACAAGACACTTTGTGTGTCTTTTTTTCTTCTTTTCTAGGTATATTAAGGCGCTGTTTGTTGATATTCGGCTGCCTATTCTCTGCCATAAGAAGTTGTCGAAGGACAGACGGGCAACTAATTAGATGTGGAGCACCGCCTTGAGTAAGTTACTATGTACAAATTGGGATGATTACAAATATGAAGTATTATATTATAGATTTAAGATGTTTGCAAATGTGTTTATTGTTCTGGAAATCATGTTCACCACCGGTTCTTCCACCACCAACACGTTGGTTTGGTCTGCCACCGCCTTGATTTCCATTAAAGAATTGTGGCTTATCATTTAAACCAATAGCAAACGGAATGAATCCCTGTTGCACATTTTCAGGGCCCATGTTATCACCACCTCCAAAGCTACGGTTCGTGTTGTCAGCGGGATTATTATGATTATTTGCATGAACGAAGTGTTTTCCTGTTGCCTGCGATGAATTTCTCCACCTTGTCGCTTCATACGAATATTTCTTCCTCACGCATCCTTTTGACTCGTTCTTTCCGTGGTTTTTGATTACAGCTGATGTCTTTGTGGAGCAACTGTGCACAAACGGGAGTGGTATCGTGAACTTCGTGGAGCCTAACTAAGCTTAGTTGAGCTGTATTAATTTAACTTGAGGAAATAAAAGTCTACTCTACTGTGGCCATTAACATTAGAATTTACTCTTATTTCTAACTTGACTGGGACTATGTACAATACATGGTAAAGTTCCTTATCCCAGTTTGGCTCGAGGATGCATCCTTCGTACCACGTTTCTCGGTGGTGGTGTTCTCAAATTCCCAGTAACAATGCGTGTCTGAAGCTTCTGTACCTGCATATTTCGACCAGAGGAAGCTACAATACTATTAAAATTGATATTCACTTGAGATTTGTATGGGATAATTAACGATATATTCCACCGCGGCTAAACCAAGTTCCTAATCAGGCCTGATGACAGGAACACCCTTGGATGCTTGCATTCATTGGGGAGTGCTGCCCCCATGGATCCGAGGATGTGGAGGTAGCCGTGAGGTTCCTCCTCGGATGACAGGTAACGAAACTGACCGATAAACTTGAATTGATTCTTGGGGCTAATGGATATGATGTTTTGGAGCTAGTTGCTTTGCACGGTAGCGCCGGATGGCACTCGTGCGTAAACGGCTCCAATTCAACTATCATACCGTCTCCACCCCGGTAAAACAGCAGGCCTCAGAATGCGTTCGAAATTCACACCATTAGGCTAGTGGTATAGGTTTGGTTGAGACGGACTCCCGATTAGCGCTGGGCTGGTTCTGAGCACTTGTCCCAAGAAGGGCTTGTAACAATCCTCGCATGGCCTCCCTTCTCTGCATAGATAACCAAGATACCAAAAAGGTGACTACACACACGAACGGAAATAGTGGCTTCGAGAGAGGATTCGATGAAACTGGAGCAATTTTAACTAAAAAACCTAAAAAAGATAAAAATTAACCCGAAAAAAAAAATAAAATTAGCAAAAATTTCAACAAAGACGATGCAACCGGCGATTGCAGCCACAATGTTAACAATGGACCGGGAACGGTACCAACGACGACAAAATCGACGACGAATACAATGATGGTAAAGACTGACAAAAAACGGAGATTAGCGGAGAGCCTTGTCTGGGCTTCAGGCGCAGGAGAATAATGATGTGAACGCTAGAGCGTCCTTAAATAGAAGAGTAGGTGATCCTGCAGGACGCGTCAGACGTACACACGGTGGGGGAAAATATAAAGAATATTGAGAATTCTATTGTTACTGCTACGATCGCTACCGAAGCGACCGAAGCTAGGTTCTTAAATCCCGCAGAAATAATGAACCATCCTAAAGACTACAAAATAATGACGGCTGAAAAAGAAAAGAGTAACTATTTCACCATCACCCTTGAAAATGTGACTAAAGCACTGTACTTTGAAATGGAGGCCCATAAAGTCTCCCAAGAAATTACAAACTACCATTGCCCTCCAGTGACATCAAGACGAAAAGCTGATTCGAAAAGAATGAGACGTTCTAAAATGAAAGAAATCAGCATGTGAGTCGCCAGAAATCGGCAAAAGTGTTGAAAATAGCTTTAAAAACTAAAGGAACTTCTTGATGACACTGGAGGAGCTGGCAAAAGAGCAGAGACGACTAGACGGCTAAAGAAGAGCAGAAATCTAAAGAAGCGCAGAGGGCTTAGCTTAAAAGGTACGCGGAGAAGGCTCTACCGTCAAAGATTGATAAAAGAATAGCATCTAGCCCAATTGAAGGAAATTGGCATAAAAGAAAGAAGAAAGAGGCCCTCAATGGGTGCGTAACGCTAGATCAGAGGTTCTAAATAGAACTGACAAAAGATGTGAAGAAAGCTGCAAATAAACTCCTTTAAAAAGTGCCAGAAAACAAAGTACGCGTGGAGTCCTCACAACTAAAAAGACCTGACGCAAAACAGCAGAGAAAAAGCCACGACGCAGACCCCCGGCAGTAGGCAATGCTGATCCTACGCAAAAACGCTGTGAGATATCAGAGGAAATGTAAGGCATAAAGACCCCATTACTGCCACTAAAGCAGTACAACCAATGCAGTCGGGCCAAAAACTGCTCGAACACCGAGCAGAGGCTGACAATAAAGAAGAATTTTGCGACATGGTAAAGAAAGCCCCCGATAAAAGCACTACCATAGCGTCGCTCGAGTCGATGACAACGATCAAAATAAGAGACATTGATTGCATCACGGATCTAGCTGAGATTAAAGAGGCCCTCAGAAGGAAGCTCCCTAGCGTGCCCAGTATCAAAGCGAGGCTAAAACCAGAAAATCATGGGGGACAACACATGGCCATTATTGACTTGACCGAAAAGCACGCCGAACAAATTTTGACTCAAGGCAAAGTAAGAAAAGAATTGGTGTTTGCAGGATACGGCAAAGAGCAGTGCGTTTTCAACGTTTCAAATGCATTTGCTATAGTCACACCACATAAAAGGACCTGAAAATAGTACCCTACGTTACAAATGTGGTTAAATCAGACATAAAAGAAAAGAGAGTACAAGGGAAGAACATTGTATCCGTTACGAGAATGCTGATCCAAAACCGGAATTTTTCGTCATTTGCAGATGAATGCCATTTACGCACTGAATGCGGTGCGCCAATGCTCGCAAGCGTCTAAACTACTCACTAAATATCACTCCGGTTAACCCGAGGACCCAGTTTGGAACTGTTTTATCTATTACTTTGCACGAAGTCTCGTTTTGTTACGCTATCAGGTGCCTTTAAGCAAGGCGATCCCTCCTCTAGTGGTTAGAGAAGGATGACGAGCAATCGCCAGACAAGCAATCCCTCAGTTCTGACGTCCCTAGCTGCTGTTTTTCCCTTGTATCTTTTAGTAATGCCCGCACAGAATGTTCCACATGGTTCCATTTGTCAACTGATCTAAGCATCACAATGAGGGGTGTGCTTTCCCGCCTCCCCATCTCCCCGTAGAGGTCCTATGACGACTTGTCCCATTTTTTCCGCAAAAATGTGTGCTAGGTATCGTTTTCCTCTCTTGGGCAAAACCGACAATCCCGCGGTCGTGACTTATCAATCTTGTGTAGGCAAGGCTGAAAAGACACATGCCTACTCAAACGCTGAGTCAAATATTAGTCAGCTTCATCATGCCTCCAATTTCGTCACGGGCTCACATCCGGCATGAGGTGCGCAGTCCACCTTTCCTTCGTGTAATTCACCGAAGAATGCTGCCAGTCGTTGAGTGAGCGCTATCTCTCTTCTAGGGCAACCGTCTCGCAATTAAAAGCGTGGCACTCTCTAGTAAGCAAGCAAACATGTATTATGCCTGGAATAACTCTCACCACTAAATCAGAGACTGTCAGATATGAAGATGCGATTCTCCGTGCACCTCTTCTCTGTAACTGTGCCAAGCTTTTGCGTTATACGAGGTGTGTTCAAAAAGTATCACGAATTTTGAATTTTCGCGGGTTACGTATATTCGAATTTCGATTTTTTTGTGGCGTTATGTTGGTACTCATGTCTGTCACTTATGCCGACAAGCTCGGCCATTTTGAATGTTCACTTGATTGGTGATAGCTGCTTTACTTGCACGTGTTTTCAATCGTCTTCGATTTTTACTTATTCAAAAAAATGGATCAAAGAACGTGTATCAAATTTTGTGTAAAAAACGAAATTAAGTGCGCGGATGCATTCCGAATGTTGACTGTGGCATACGGAGAAGCTACCTTGGACCGAAGCAACGTTTATCGGTGGTACAAAATGTTTTTAGAAGGCCGAGAAGATGTGAACGACGAAGAGCGTGCCGGACGCCCGAGCACTTCAACAACAGACGAAAAACTTAATGAAGTGGAAAAAATGGTATTGGCCAATCGTCGAATCACCGTTAGAGAAGTTGCTGAGGACCTAAACATATCGATTGGCTCGTGCCATTCGATTTTTATCAACGATTTGGGCATGAGACGGGTCGCCGCGAAATTCGTACCAAAATTGCTCAATTGCGACCAAAAACAGCAACGCATGAACATTGCTAATGAGATGTTAAACTCTGTCCGCGACGAACCAAATTTGCTCCAGAGGGTCATAACTGGTGACGAATCGTGGGTTTATGGTTATGACATGGAAACCAAAGCTCAATCATCTCAATGGAAGCTGCCGCATGAACCAAGACCGAAAAAAGCGCGCCAAGTTCGGTCGAATGTGAATGTTTTGCTGACAGTTTTCTTCGATTGCAAGGGCGTGGTGCATCATGAGTTCTTGCCACAGGGAAGAACGGTCAATAAGGAATATTACCTGCAAGTTATGCGCAATTTGCGCGAAGCAATCCGCCAGGAACGCCCGGATTTGTGGGGGAACAAAAATTGGCTTTTGCACCACGATAACGGCTCTGCTCACACATCGTTGCTTGTGCGCGACTTTTTGGCCAAAAACAACACACTAATGATGCCGCAGCCACTGTATTCCCCAGATCTGGCCCCCTGTGACTTTTTCTTGTTTCCTAAACTGAAGAGGCCCATGAAAGGACGACGTTACGCTACGCTTGACGAGATGAAGACGGCATCGAAGGAGGAGCTGAACAAGATTAAAAAAAATGATTTTTTGAAGTTCTTCGAAGATTGGAAAAACCGTTGGCACAAGTGTATAATATCTCATGGGGATTACTTTGAAGGGGACAAAATAGATATTCATGAATAAATAAATAATTTTTGAAAAACAAAATTCGCGATATTTTTTTAACACACCTCGTATTTCCTTACTGAGAGCATCGTCTCATATTTCTGCTCGATATAGTAGCACTGACCCTACAGCACGCATGAAGAGGCGTCTTCTTGATGGCTTGGGTCCCCCTACGTTGGACATAAGCTGACCTAGAGCCGATGTGCCCAAAACAGCCTTCTCAGCCGTTGCCCTGACTTGCGCAGACAAATTCATCCTAATATTTTCTAATCAGTAGCTCCAGGTACATCACCGCTGGCTTCAATTCGATTAGTATGTCTCCAATACTGATCCTCCTTACTCTAGGGATTCTACATTTTTGCCAAGATAACCACTTTTGTTTCCTCCAGTGCCAGAAAACAACCCATGAGCAGTCATCCAGCCTCTCATTTGGTGCATTAGCAAACCTAGCTTAAGTTCCACTTGTTCATGGATGCATCCAGCAACTAGAGCCACAACACCATCCGCATAGCTAATCAAATGTGACTCATCTGGCATCTTCAGTCTCAGTAGTCCATCCTAAGATACGTTTCACAGGTCTGGACCAAGGAACGATCCCTGGGCAACACCCGATGTTACCTCCATCCTTAGTTGGCGCTATGTCGTGCCACAAAGTAGTCTTCAGTCCTTCAGGTAGTCCCTCAGAAGCCACATCAGATATTCTGGAACTTGAAAGGGGTTCGCCAGCGTATCTAGAAGATTCACACACCTAGTGGGTTTGAAGGCATTTCTAACGTCGAGTGGCCCCAATAGAACGATCCGTCGCTTGGTGTGGCTGTATGCCTTTGACTTTTGATACTTGCTTGCGTCAGTGAGTCCCCTTGATAAGTTTCTCTAGCACTCTTCAGCAATGTCTAGCATGTGCCAAAGCAAATGCAGACGGCGATCTAAAATTTCCCTTCGCCTTGCTATCAACACAAGCCCCGCCACCTTCCATCTTACCGGAATACCCTGCCACGTAGGCATGCGTCGAATGTGCTGAGTCGTAAATCAGATAAATGTTGAAAGACAAGTTGCAACGCCTCAGCTGGAACACCATCTGGGCCTGGGCCTTTCCTCGCTTTCAATAAAAAGACGGCTGCTTCCAGTTCCAGCTGTGTGAAGAGTGGGCACTTGATTCCTGTTTTGCCGTAGAAAGCGTCCACATGAACGCGACGGGTGGTTAAGAGTACCAGGAATATCTTGTCCATCTTTTTTGCTTCATATATGGAAGGGGCCATTAGGGTACCAAGCTTCCGTATTACTAGCTTTTAGCAAAGGCCCCTGTGATTGTTATTCATATTGTCCCCTAAGTCTTGCCAACAGTGATTCTTGTTGCTGTTAATCAATTTGCGAAGGAATTTCCTGGCCAACTTACCAGTATATTTAATCACCCTTATGGATCGCAAATAACCACGAAAATAAAATAAAACCAGTGTTCAATTACATTAATTTAATTAACACATATTGGTGGAAAACTTATTACATTTTCATCAATACCGGCTCCAATTGTGCTCATCTAAAAGGTTAAATCATTAGAGAAAAGTTTCTGAACTCACCAGCACTCGTATATGCTGATACCCGGCTGCATGCGTCGTCACGGTTCCAAACCCGTTGAGCCTCACGTCGAAGCTTGTGGCGCTCTCTTTGCTTTCCAGTGATTTTAATCGACCACTAACACACTAGGGGCTTGCCGTGCTGGGGTTTTCGACGGGGAGTAGAAACGTTGCCAGTAGTCGTGATGATGCTCATAATTGAGTTCATCACATTTTAAGCTGCCAATTTTTATGTTCCCTGCGAATCAGCCTGCAGTGGGGCCCCTGCCTTGAACACCTCGACGAACCTGTTGACGTCCATTTTTCAGATGTTCCACCCGATCTTAGAAGAACAAAAGCATGGATGCCGCAAGACAACATCATGGATCTCAAGCATAATATACTGATCATAACTGACTGAGTAGTTCCCTAGTACTTTCCAATAGTGTCACCTCCGTACTAAGGATTCCGAGGTAATTGTCACGTCCGGCATACGACCTTCACGGCCAATACATTAAAAAGTCGGCGTATTTTCGGTGTTTGGTACAACGAGCGCCACCATTTCTAGGATTGATTTTCCCGGCGAATCTGTTAAAGTTATGTATCTTCTCCAACCAGCATGTTGTCATCCGCGATCCAGACAGTGCCTTCCAAAGGATTAAGTTTTGCTTGGAAAGATAATATCGGTTCGTTTGGCATTAGATGCACACTCAAAAAGGTAGCCCCTGAGCACAGAACTCAAACGAGACCATCCTCTCGTCCACAACCCTCCACCTGGGAATCACTGTTTCGAAACTAGATGTAGCAGTACCAGTTTCTTTAGGATACCATGATGCAGAACTGATTATATTGTCTCCCAAAATCCATGATCTAGACCTCCTAAAATTGGTAGGAACATCGGAAAGATGGACGTCGAGAGGTTTGCCGAAATTCTCACGGCAGGTGCTGCGCTGCTGGGCAAGTTGCAAGGAACAGATGAACAAGTAGCTCAAGACATAGCAAACTAAACTATGAGCATCACCAAGACTGCTTCTATACCTCGTCAAAAATCCCGGGACGACAAGCCCTTAGTGCAGTGAGAATCGACTAAAATCACTGAAAGGTGAAAGCAGTGTCAGAAGCTTTGGTATGACTCTCAAGTGGAACCGTGACGAGGCATGCAACCGGGTAACAGTACATAACTCAGCCAGGAAATAACTGCTCGCAAGATCTAGGGGACAATGTGAACAAGAGTCCATGGAGCCTTGGCTACAACCTAGTTACGCGGTATCTACGCGCCAGTGAAAAAGATGGGCGAGATAGTGCGGGCACTTTTCCCCGACCATCCAGTCCATGTTGACGCTGTCTACAGTGAATCAACAATCGAGTGTTCACTCTTCACACAGTCGGAGCAGGAAGATGTTGTCCTATCATTAAAAAAAAGGCACCAGGTCCAGATGGTGCTCTAGCTGAGGTGTTGCGACTTGTATATTATCATTGTCCTGACTTGCTGCTCGGCGCATTAAATGATTATCTACGAAGAGACACCCCTTTCATTGGAAGCGAGGAAGGCTTCGGGCCTAGACGGTTTTCTAGCTGGAGTGTTGCAACTTGTCTGTCATCACTGACTTGACCTACTGCTCAGCACATTCAAAGCTTGCTTACGGGACGAGGTTTCCCTAGGAAGGTGGTGAGGCTTGTGTTGATCAACAGAGGGATTGCTATCGGCATGCCGCCTAAAATGCTAGGGAAACTTATCAAAGAAAGATTTACTGACGCAATTCATGCTGCTCGTGACCTATCTCTTCAACAGTACGGCTGAAGAGCAGGAAGCTTTAACATTGATGCGATTGCAGAGGTGATGAGCGCTTTCTAAAAGGCAAAGCTATATAGCCGTACCAAGCGATGAATCGTTCTGTTGGTGACACTCGACGTTAGGATTCCCTTCATCTCCGCCAGATGGGCCAGAGTATCTAATGAGGCTTCTGAGGGACTACCTGGAGTACTGAAGCCTGATTTACGAGACAGTTCAGGGCCAACGAAGGATGGAAGTTACATCGGGTACTGCTCAGGGATCTATCCTTGGCGCAGACCTGTTTAACGTGTCTTGCAATGGGCTACTGGAGATGCCAGATGAGTCGCGTTTGATCAGCTATGTGAATAATGTTGCAGCCCTAGTCACTGGACGCACCGTCGAACAAGCGCGACTTAGGCTAGATATGCTCATGCACTGAGTGATATACTGGTTGAGTGCTTCTGGGTTCAGTCAAGCCATGAAGAAAACCAACGAGGTCATCTTCACAAAAAAGGGATTCCCTTGAGTGAAGATCATCAGCATTGGAGACATACTAATCGAAACGAAGCCAACGGTGTAGTACCTGGATCTAATGATCGAATCGAAGGTGAATTCCTCTTAGTAAGTCAGAGCAATGGCCAAGAAGGCTACTTTGGACGTATTGGCTCTGAGTAGACTTATGGACAACATAGAGTGAACTAACCCATCAAGAAGACGCTTCTTGATAAGTACCGTAGGGTCAGTGCTGCTGTACAGAGCAGAAATGTTGAGGGACGCTCTCAGTAAGGAGGTGGCACAGATACAGAAAAGAGGTGCACTGAGGATCGCATCTTCATACCCGACAGTCTCTGATTCAGCGATGAGAGTTATAGCAGGCATTGCACCTGTTGTTCTCCTTGCTAGAAAGCAGCATGCTATTTATCGGCATCAAAACGCAAGGAGAGATAGCCCTCACTTAACGATTGGCCGCAGTCTTGGATGACTTGCACGAAGTGAAGGTGACCATGGCTGAATCGAAGGCATGGTGAGTCCTACTTCTTTCTGACCCAGTCGTTGAGTTGAAAGGGGTGTTTTCAGTCTTACCAGCACTAGATTGATATCTCACGGTACCGCGACTGTCGATTTTACCCCGGAGAGGTAGACGATGCCTAGCACATATTTTCGCGTGCAATAAATGGGGCAGATTCTGATGGAATTTCGGGATAGATCACCGCAGATAGTGTAGTCGCTGTGATACTTGGATCTGTTGACAAATGGAACTATGTTGCATATTATGTTCGGGTATTCCTAAAAGATATAAGGGACTCCGAGCGGCCGGGCGACGTCGGAGCTGGGGTAGTACTTGTCTAAAGATTCTTCTTCTCCTCTCATTAGAGGACCTTTGAAGGCACCTAACGGCTTGCCAAAATGAGACCTGGCCCGATGTAATGTTTCAAATGGGTCCTGGCTATGTTCCCAGGTTGACAGGGGAGATGTTTAGTGGGTTGTCCAGTCACTTGTGAGCATGGGAGCTCCACACTCAGTGTGTAAATGTTATTCACCTGGCAACTACAAACAAAGGTAATTTCAACTTGTTTAGTTAGACGTTAGACGTATGGGCAATACGCTTGCTTACTCGATCGTCAGGGACAAAGTTCAATTTCGGATGAACATGATCATCACAACTTTTTATCAGTTAATTTTCATGGGGTTTATTAGTAGTAGTACACACTTTAGACACTGAAAATCAAAGGAGTTGAAACGCATCTGCTAACTCAAGAAAGCAAGGCCCGACGACTTTTCAAAAAGACTCCAAGCAATACTCTTTAGCCTTGGAATTTCGTGAGGGTGATTGATGAGCCGACTCATTATTCAATGACAGATAGAAGTCAGAATGACATGACAATATTGTGGTTGAACTGAAAGATTATATAACGTACTGTACAGAAGATAGCTTCATGATTTTCCATAGGTTTCAAGTAAAACTCATTCAAAATATTGCAGATAATTTGAACCCTGATTGTATTGCATATTGTGTAAAAAGTATAAATTACATTGCAGCATTAAAAAAAACAATTTAACAATCAATGAAGCTTGACTGAAAGCAGTAGGCAGAAGGTTATCCAAAGTTTGTTGGAAGATGTAAAATTGAAAAGTGAATTTTCAAGGGCTCAAAATTAATTTGAGTGACGATTGTTGGAATTAAGTCTAGACCATGGTATTAAAAAACTATATTAAAATATTCCTTATCAAAAAAACTACGAAACAACGATTGGAAACAGTATTGGGTGGATTGCACGAAGGAAAGGTGGACTGCGCACCTCATCCCGGATGTGAGACCGTGGCTAAATCGAAAGCATGGTGAGACTGACTTCTATCTGACCCAGCTTTGGAGGGGACATGGGTGTTTTCAGTCTTACCTGCACAAGATTGGTAAGTCACGGTCCCCCATTGTCGGTTTTGCCCAGGATTGGAGGGCAATGCCTGCCACAAATTGGTCAAGCTGCGCTCGGACCTCTATAAGTGGACGGAGAGCTCACTCTGAATAATATAGTTGCAGTGATGCTTGAATCGGTTGACAAATGGAACCAGGTGGCACATCATGCTCGGGCAGTCCTAAAAGATAAAAGGGACTCACAGTAGCCTGGGGCTGGGGGATCGCTTGTCTGTCACTCTTCCACTCTCCCCGCCCGCTAGGAAAGGGATCCCCCAGCGTGAAGGCGCCTCATGGCGAAACAAAACGACACCTGGCTCGAAGTAATGTGGCAAACGGTTCCAGACTGGGTTCTCAGGTTGACAGGGGAGGTGTTTGGCGGGTAGTCCAGTCGCCATCTTGCGAGCATGAGAGTCCCACACTCTGTGCGGATAAGGCATTCAACTCCCGAGCACAAAAAAAAATCAAAAAACTAAAGCTCAGCTTGAAGCCTAAAGATCGAGCGGTTTGGGGGGTAAGTCAAGCATTTGTGCCGAAAATTGGAAAATTCCTCCTTCCTCTCTTTCTCCCATCATGTTAACTTCTTAATGTGGGTGGTCAGGTACGAGTCCAGAGATTCTCGACTAGAACCTGATGATGCTGAGGCTAACCAGCTAAGAATGCAGCCTTGGCGCACTGAACTCTCGACTATTAAATAAAAAGACGATTGTTTTTGCAGATTGAAATATAGCTGCTATAAATAATTTAAAAATCTCTTCCTTGGAGAATAAAATATTGAGCTTTCAAAGTTATTTTTAACGATATTCCAAGGTAACAGTATTCAAAGACTATTCCTTGATTTTAGTGAAGGACGTACTTGTTATGCAAGTTCACTTTACATCGTAATACTATCAAATCTAAAGGACATACTCATATCCGAGTATGTAGAAACGTGATGAATCCTGAAAAGGAATCGATAAACATTCAACTAATGATTACTCAGAATTCAATCCTCACCTACATGCCTATTTACGCTTCAACCTATTTATTAATAGCTCCTTTAATCCTGTCTGTATTGCAGGGATATTTATATTGAAATGATAAATATGTTATCCATCAGGCTTGATTGCTGGCATCAACGAAAATAGAGGTAGGCGATAAGCGTTTTTATTCTGATGTATATGAATGAGGGTCTATAAATAAATTTCATGAAGACTTTATTGACGAAAATAAAATATAACGAAAATATATGTATCTAATAAATATATTCATGGATGTTTCTATAGAATATCTTAAGTCGCCTTTGAAGTCTCAATTTTAATGCTGAATGCCGAGAAAATTTGTTTTGCGTTAACGATTTATCAGATATCCTTGAAGAGGAAGAAAGCAATTACAACATTTGCTCATTTAATTGAGTGTTTGTTTCATATAACCTGTATCCAAGTTGATTAAATATAAATTGTAGAGATGGTGTCCAGATTATCCCAATTAATTAGTTCAAGTGAGAACAGTCCACAATAAGGACTATGAACACGTAACTTTATACAAGAATCGTGTTCTGAATTAAGGATTCCAAAAGATTTTAGTATTTTAAGTTTATCACGTTTTTACTCTTCAAACTTTACTCCCTCTTATTCTTGCAACTTTGAGTTGTTATCCTTTAAAAATCGTTGGCCGGAAACTGATTTGATTAAAGCATTCTTTAAAGCGAAACAATCGATTCCCAATAATTTATCTGAGCCTAAAGCAAACATTTTTCGAAGTTAGTCGTTTTGTTTATTTGTACTAGAGGCGGAATCGGATATAGAACTAACATTTTGTGGTACTCAAAAGCATTATCCTGCCCGTATTTGCTTTATAGCTCCCGCAACGCTCGTTTTCGGAACTAGATCACTCCACGTTCCCATACCTTTAGCTGCCCTTCTTTGAATTGTACCTACATTTCTTCCTGCTTTCTTCCTAGAACTAACCAGGGTAGTTTTTATTTGTCTTCTGTCGAAGGGAAGGATAAAACCAATATTTACTGTTGGCCACCTTACGAGTAAGCGCCCATTCTCCCATGTTTTCCAAGCTCATCTACAACGTTGAAATATTTTTCTTTCGCACATTCTTCTCTGTTTGTTGGGAGCAAGGATTATTTTGTTTTTCCTCCATTTTTATGTCCTTTCAGTTTTTCGGCTGCAATTATATTCGTGCAGGAGGTGAAACGATTTTGTAAATGGCAGAATGGAGTGTTAAAAGCGTTGAATGTTTTGTTTGAGCGGATGAAACATTTAAGGACGACACGGGGGGTGGATTAATGTAGTCCCATGAGGTTGCTGAAATGGAGAGTAGTACAAGCAATTAAAGGTTTAATTGTGGGCATGTGCCTGACAGTGATGTTGAAAGAGCAATCTAGATGATATCTGAAAGGGTGACATGACATGGTTGTCCTATTAGTGTTTTGATCCTTTTAACGCCTTGTCATTTGGACTATTAT
The DNA here is from genome assembly GCA_963969285.1 of Odontomyia ornata. NCBI lineage: Eukaryota > Metazoa > Arthropoda > Insecta > Diptera > Stratiomyidae > Odontomyia > Odontomyia ornata. Next base: position 297,571,028 of record OZ017740.1, read on the forward strand.
GTAATTGTTAATTAGAATGAAAGATGCTGCAGCAGTAAAATGGACTTTATTCATTTAATCTCTGGTTATTTGGAATAAGTCTATGCTCCAAAGGAAAATGAAATGAGTTCGGAAAGAAAAGACGTTTGTGAAAATTAAAGCATGCTTAAAAAATCAGATTACATGCTTTTTTTGCTAGTTGCAATCATTGCATCGATTCAAATCCTTGCTCAGATAATACCAAATGCTTAGGCTTAAGCCCAACTGCTCTACCTTTAATAAGAAAAAGCTATAGATAAGAGTGGACACGAAATAAACGCCTTGCATTGATTCTATCAACACATGTATGTTGACAACCGCTTTCTTTATAAAGTGATGAAATTTCGATTCTTCTTCTCCGTGGCACTACAGCCCCCTGAGTCTTCGCTTCTTGCAACAAGCGCTTCCAACTGTCTTGATCCATTGACTGCCTCCTCCGATTTGGAAATCCGACCAGTGATGAACTATCTTCGTTGACCGAGTCAGACCAGCGTTTCCTTGATTTCCCCACTGGTCTCCACCGTTCAGTTCTCTCAATAAGTACCTTTGTGGGTATCCGTTGTTCATCCATACGATTTACGTGGCCTGCCCATCGCAGCTTCCACAATTTTCAATCGTTGCGACCTGCAGCTCGTCAAAAATTTCATATAGCTCATGGTTGTTTCGAATTTGCCATTGGTCCCCGGCTAGATTTGCTGCGGTTATTCACTTCAGGACCCGTCGCTTAAAGGCGTTCGATATATGGTCACAAAGTACAATTGCCGCCCAGCGATATGAAGAAGAAAGGCTATTCCGAAAAGCGGGGGATGTTCTGGACACAATCTGCACGCGACTGGCCAAAAACTAACAAAGCCGTAAAGATTTGGCTACTTAAACTGGAGGAGCTCCTAGACCGCACAGGGAATTATCGGAGAAGCCAGTTAAAGGCCGAAGAGGACCAGAAGGCCAAAGAAGAGCAGAAGGCTAAAGAAGTGCTGGGGGCGAAATCTAAAGGTCACGAGCAGAAAGCTCCAACATTAAAAATTCAATAAAAAAATGGCGTCTAGCCCGATCGAAGGAGATCGGAACACTAGAAAGAAGGAAGAGGTACTTGATAGGCATGGAGCACCAGATCAAGGGTAGCAGACAGTGCTAATAAAATAAGCGAAGAAAACCGCTAAAAAACTCCTTCCAAAAGTGCCAGAAAGTAAAGTTCGCACGGCCGCCCAACAAGAAAAAAGACCTGATCTAAAACAGATGGGATAGAAGCCCCGACGAAAACCCCGGCAGCAGGCATTGCTCGTAAAACCCCAAGATGGCATCAGGGGAAACGTAACGCCCGAAGACACCAACACTGCTATTAAAGCAGTACGAGTTGCGGTGATGCAGTCCTAAAATCTAAAATATAAAAGGGACCCATCACAGCCGGGGGCGCTGGGGCTGGGGGATCGCTCTTCTAGCATTTCCACTTCCTCTTCCCCTCCCGCTAGGAAAGGGACTCCCCAGCTTGAAGGCGCCCTACGGCGTAACAAAACGAGACCTGGCCCGAAGTAATGTGTCAAACGGTTCCAGGCTGGGTTCTCAGGTTGACAGGGGAGGTGTTTAGTGGGTAGTCCAGTCGCATGGGAGTCCCACACTCTGTGCATAAATAGCATTCACCTCCCTACCACAAAAAAAGCAAAAAAAAAGCAGTACGACCAACGCGGTCGAGCCAAATACTGGTCGAATTAGGACCAGAGGCTGAGAATAGGAAAGCATTCTGCGACGCAGTAAAGAAAGTCCTCGGCAAAAGCGCAACTATAGCCTGGCTTGAGCCGACGGTAATGATCGAAATGAGAGACATCGACCGCGTCATGGATCTGGCCGAGGTGGAAGCGGCCATCAAAAGGGAGTTCCCTAGCGTGGGCAGAATCAAGGCGAGGCTGACACCAGAAATCATAGGGAACAACGCTTGGCCATAATTGACCTAACCAAAAAAGACGCCGAACAATTTTTGAATAAGGGCAAAGTAGGAATAGGGTAGGTTGTCTGTAGGATACGACGTAGAGCAACGCCTCTTCAATGTTTCGAATGCCTTGGTTATGGTCACATCGCACAAGTATGCAAAGGACCCGATAGGAGTTCTCTATGTTAACGATGCGGTGACATGGGACATAAAAGAAATGAGGGTTTGAAGGGGGCACACTGTATTCTTTGCAAGGATGCTGATCCTTGAAATAATTTTGGACACATCTTGGAATCAGGAAAATGATGGGTTTTCCAGGAAACCCTCGCCAAGGCAAAATTAGAACTTCGAAGATCCGCATCCTGCAGCTAAATCTATACCGCAGTTTGCAAGGGACATGAAAGCCGATTTTTTGCTGCTGAGTGAGCAACACCATGATAAAAGTTCAGCATTATGGTATCCTGATGAAACTGGTACTACCGCCATCTCGGGTCGAAATAGTGATTTCCATGCGGAGAGCTGTGGACGTGGGGATGGTTTCGAGTGGGTTCGGGGCTCAGGGACTACCTTTTTCAGTGTGTCCCTAGCGCTGAACGAATCGATATCATCTTTCCAAGCCAAGTTTCAGGCTTTGGAGGGCGCTGCCTCGAGCACAGACTGGAACGTGCTCGTTGGGGGAGACTTCATCGCGAAAGCAATCCAATGGGGTATGCCTCAAACAGATCCTTGGGGAAAACGAGCCCTAGAAGCGGTGACCAGTATGGCGCTCGTCGTACTAAACACTGAAAACATGCCGACTCGCGCCGTATTGGGTGTGAAGGAACCATACCGGACGTGACATTTGCCTCGGAGTCCTTTGTACGGAGGATACACAACTGGAGAGTATTAGAGGACTACTCAGCCAGTGCATTCTGCTGAGATAAGCGATGTTGTCTCCCGTCGTCCGTGTTCTCAGTCTTCTACAATTGGATGGAACATCGGGAGGATGGACGTCGAGAGGTTCGTTCAGATTCTCACAGAAGGTGCACCACTGCAGGGAGATCCGGAGGGGACGGAAGAATCGGCAGCTCAAGACGTGGTGAACTCAACTATGAGCATCATTACAACTGCTTACAAAGCTTCTATGTACCGTCGAAAACCATGGCACGGCAAGCCCCCCAATGTACTGGTGGTCAACTAAAATCGATGAAAAGTGAAAGGAGCGTCACAAGCATCGGCGTCAGGCTCAACGGGCATAGTACCGTGACGATGCAAGCAACCGCGCAGCAGCATATAAGTTGGCCTGGAAAAGCCTTCGTGAATCGATCAACAACAACAAGGCTCGCTGCTGGCAAATCTAGTGAACGATGGGGCCTTGGCTACTAGCTAGTTATGCGGAGATTGGTGCCCTACGGAAACTCTGTATGCATGATGCGAAATAGATTGACGAGATAGTGCGGGCATTATTTCCTGCCCAGCAGCAGTCGAGTGTCCACTGTTCACACAGCCGAAACTGGAAGAGGCAGTCCTTTTGTTGAAAGCGAGGAAGGCTCCAGATCCAGATGGTGTTCCAGCTGAGGTTTTGCGGCTTGTCTATTATCATTATCCTGACTAGATGCTCAGCACATTCAACGCTTGCCTATGGGACGGGGTTTTCCCGATACGATGGAAGGTGGTGAGGCTTGTGCTGATCAGCAAGGGGAAGGGAAATCCCGAATCGCCATCGACATATCGCCCTTTATGCATGCTGGACATGGCTGGGAAAGTGCTAGGGAACTCATTAAGGGAAGACTCACTGACGCGATTCGTGCTGCTATGGACTTATGTCTTCGGCAGTACGGCTTTAGAGCAATACGTTCTACCATTGATGCGATTGTAGAGGTGGTGAACGCGGTCCAAAAGGCAGACCACATAGTCACACCAAGCGAGGAATCGTCCTTTTGGTGACACTCGACGTCAGGAACGCCTTCAGCTCCGCTAGATGGATGGATATTCTCAATACGCTGGAAAACGCTTTTAAAGTTTCAGGTTATCTAATGCGGCTTTCGAGGAACTACTTAAAGGACCGAAGCCTGCTATACGACACGACAAAGGGCCAATGAAGGATGGAAATCACATCGGGGAGTTAGGATGATCAGTGTTGGAGACATACAAATCGAATCGAAACCAGCGGTGAAGTAACTGGGGCTACTGATCGACTCGAAGATGAATTTCTCTGAGCAAATGAGGGCAACGGCTCAGAAGGCTGCTTCGGAAATATCAACTCTGAGTCGACTTATGGCCAACGTAAGGGGACCCGGTCCCCTTACGACCCTTGATGAGTGCTGTATGCTCAGTGCTACTGTACGGTGCAGAAGTATGGGGCGACGCTGTCAGTAAGGAGGCTTACCGAAAACGTTTGGCACAGGTACAGAGAAGAGGATTGCATCTTAGTATCCAACAGTCTCTACTTCAGTAGTGAGAGTTCTTGCAAGCGTGATACATTTCGCCCTCCTTGCAAGAGAGCACCGCGCTATTTACCTGCGCCGAAACGATGATGCGAGGGATATGGTTGTTCGCGAGGAGAAACAGCGCTCGCTCAACGATTGGCAGCAGTCTTGGGTCGATTGCACGAAAGGAAGGTGGACTGCGCGCATCGTCCTGGATCTGAGACCGTGGCTAAATCGAAGGTATGGTGAGACTAGCTTTTATCTGACCCAGCTTTTGAGCAGACATTAGTATTTTCAGTCTTACCTGCACAAGATCGGTAAGTCACGGTCCCCCAATTGTCGGTTTTGCCCAGGAGAGGAGGAAAATGCCTGTCACACATTGATTTGCATGCACAAAATGGGTCAGGCTTCGAAGGGACCGCTACAGAGAGACAGGAGAGCTCACCCCGCGTAATATAGTCGCGGTGACGCTCGGATCGGTTGACACATGGAACACGTGGCACATTATGCTCGGGCAGTCCTAAAATATAAAAGGGACTCACAGCAGCCGAGGGTGTTAGGGGTGGGGGATCGCCTGTCTTGTACTTCCTCTTCCCCTCTCGCCTCCCACTAGGAAAGGGATCCCCCAGCTTGAAGGCGCCTCACGGCGTAACAAAACGAGACCTGGCCCGAGTAATGTGTCAAACGGTTCCAGGCTGGGTTCTCAGGTTTCAGGGGAGGTGTTTAGTGAGTTGTCCAGTCGCCTTCTTGCGAGCATGAGAGTCCTACACTCTGTGCATAAATGGCATTCACCTCCCAAACACACAAAAAAAGCATCACTCTGACTAAAATTTCTAGAAATAGCTCCCTAAATTCAATAGGGAATTCACATGGGAGCCAATCCCATCTTTTGCAGACGAAAAATTGTAATGGACTTCTCTTAAGCAAAACATGCAGCTCGGAGACCATGATTCGCCAAGGTTGTTCAGATAAGATCAAAAACATCAATACCCGCTCAAGAGTTGGGTCAGGTGGAAGTCACTCTCACTATGCCTACGATTGAGCCGCACCTTCAGTTCTGGCTTTAGCCCCGCAGCCGACTTCCCTTTCTGTTGTCAATCGCCAAGAGAGTATATTATTTTCATCGTAATAGCCTCCAACCCATCGCCTGTATTTCTACGCAGATATATATTTCTGCACTCTCTTGCAATGAAAGCAATGGATATTACTCCTGCAATTGCGAAAACTGTTGAACCAAAGGCTTTTCAATACACGGTTGCAATCCGGAGCGGCCCTTGTCTCTGCACCTGTATCAGCTGTTCTTGTTCTTACATAGTTACCCGTAGCTCTGACGCGTGGAGTAGTATAGATTGCACGGCATTCATTAGGAGGAGTCGCTTTGGTGAGGTGGGTCCCCTTATGCTAGCTATCAATCGGTTGAGTACCGTTACGCATACTGCAGCTTCATCAGCTGTTGCCCCAGTTCCATGGAGTCTATCAGTACGCCCAGGATTTTTTATTGCGGGTGTGGATTCAATAAATGAATCTGTGAAATTAATAGTCTGTAATTCAGTTCGCTTTTCTCCAGCGCCAGACTGAAACCTTAAGCAGTCATTCAGTTCCTCATCCAGCACACTCAGGTTTGATAGGACAAATCGCAATGAATGATGGGCTACTCTTTTAGAACATAGAAATTTACACCAAAAGACAAAATCATCTAGCACATTTGGCAACAAGAACATATGCTAAGCACAAAAAATGTAGCAAGCTATAGTGTGAAAATCATAGAGGCATATCACTACTTTGTACGGGGTTTCAAATATTTTCAAAGACGTTAGAAAATAAAGTCAGATCATTCGCCAAGAGTATTATTGGGAAGTATCAAGATGGCTTGAGAGCAGATAGACCCACGATTGACCAACTGTTCTCAGCCAAGTAGGTACTTCAGAAATGCTGGGAGCTCAATATGAAAGACATCAAGTTTTCGATGACTTCAAGCAAGCAAACGACAGAATTGATTGTAACATACTGTACCAAATAATGCTTTGCTTAGGCATCCCAGCTAAACTAGTTCGCCCTACTAAAATGACAATAACGTCTACCACCTCTCAAGTCCGCATCAATAACCAACTCACCGATGCCTTTGACACAAATATTGCCAGCCCACCTCCCTGCTTTAGCAGGAAGGTGGGCTGGCCTCATTGCTATTCAGTTTGACTCTGGAGTACATCACAAGAAAGCTACCTGTCAATACACGCGGTACATTACTATACAAGTCGAGCTAGGTGGTAGCCTATGCGGATGACATCAACATTTTGTCACAGTCATTAATAACTGCCAAAGAACTCTTCCTGAAACTCGACAGCGAAGCCAAACTAGTAGGGCTACAAATCAATGAGGATACACAAAACATCATACTTGGTGAATATACGAGTAGTATAAAAAATGTAAACAAATTTGTGTATATGGGCGCCAAAGTAATGAGAGCCGCTAATGAAAGAGACGAAAAACGCCAAAGAATACAGCTTGCAAATAAATTATTTTATTCAGTTTCGACGATCTCGAAGACCAGCTGCATACACGGCATACACATAGCTCCAAGCCTACGAAACTGTGATAAGACCTGAGTTATACCACGGGTGTGAAATATGAAGCCTAACCCAAGCATCCTCAAATATATGAGTGCTTTTGAGTGACGGTTCCTGAGTCGAATAATTGGAGCACAGTTAGACGGGGACCAATGGCAAATTCGATACAACCATGAGCTGTATGAAATTTTTGACGAGCCGGACAAACTGCAATGGGCTAGCCACATGAATCGAATGGACAAAAAGCGGATACCTAAAAAGGTATTAGTTGGGAGAACTGCAGGCCAGAGACCAGTGGGGATTCCAAGGAAATCCAAGGAAACGCTAGTCTAACTTGGTCAACGAAGACAGTTCGTCGGTGCTCGGATTTCAAAAAATGGAGGACGCGGCCAATGGATCGAGATAGTTGAAGGCACTATTTGCAGGAAGCGAAGGCCCGAGAGGGGCTGTAGTCCTAAAAATAAGAAGAAGATATGTAAAATAACATCCACAACACAACCAAAGTGCAAATTATACCCAGATGAAAAATTTTGTTCCCAATAACCGCACTTTACGGTATAAGGTATTCATAGATCTGAAAGAGACTCTGTTGATCACATGTGTAGCTTTTTATTGGTATTAAATCCAGAAGAAGGCTCATTGTGACCAATTAAAGGCTTTAAATGGCTTAGACAGCCCCATTACAGTACGACTTGGGTGCAAACATTATTTAGGTAGAGTTGAGATTCCGACTCGGGATATTATCGCATTCTTTTTATTTAGTTGCAAACTTAAGAACAAAATTTTTTTGGGAACTAGACGCTTTAAAGTTGAGATTGTATTGCCACCTCTACATGAATCTTATCATTGCTGCTAAAGCTACCCCTCCATGTCAAGGTAGCACTAGGGACATAAAGATTTCGTATCTTTATGTGAACGCACCCTTAAGCTTTATTAATGAGCTGCCAAAGTCAAAACGTTAGTTAAAGTCAACATTTTTATCATAGTAAAGTTCACGAAGCAAGAACGTTTGAAAATTATTGAAAACTACTATTATCGAAAAATTATCTTCAGCGATGAATCTCATTTCTGGTTCAATGGTTCTGTTAATTATCCAAATATGCATTATTGGTCAGCAATTAACCCACATGTGCTTCTTAAGAGACCGTTGCATCTGCAAAAAATTACTGTTTGGTGCGGTTTTCATGCCGGAGGTGAGATTGGGCCGTATTTTTTCGTTGATGAAAACGACCGTCATGTTACCGTTAATGGTGAGCGCTGTCATGTTATGTTGGAAGATTATTTGTTGCCAGAATTGGATGAACTTGACATCAAGGATATGTGGTTTCAACAAGACGGTGCCACTAGCCACGCCTCAAAATCGATTCATTTATTACTATGTCCTCGATGGAAAACCCTATATATTAGAAAGGTTTGCTAACTTGCATCTCCACCGCGTAAAAACACGTGTCAAAAATTCGATATAGGCCACTATCCAAAACTCGGCTGATAAAAACAAAGGACGAGTAGATCTACAGAAAGTAATCTGAGACATCCTGAAGCACTTTTTCTATTAATCTCAGTTTCTAGCTTGTGCCTTCATTTGTTTTTAATCAAGTTATATTTTGTTCCCACTAATAAATTTAACAATGTGTGTCAAATAAGAAGAACTTATTGGTATCAGCAAGTCCTATACCTAAATTATATTAATAAATCAACTTGTTTAGGAAATTGTGAGACTTAGTCATACTCGCATTTTTACATAGTCTTCTAAATGTTCACCTCAATGTAGTCCTTTGGTTCAGTTATAAGTTTCTTCCCAACAAATGTTGGTACTAGTGTCAAGCATACCCTGATCTACATCTAAATTATATTCCTAGAGGATTCTTTTGTAAATTTCTCCAGATAATACTAAATCTTTGCTATAAAGATCTTTGATTACTTTTGTTTTTCTCTTATACAAAATGTCCACCTCTTTGGAAAATCCAGACTTCAATTAGTTCCCAAGTAGAATTAAAAATCTTTGATCTCAATAATTATTCTTCTTATTTTCGCATCCTAACTTCTTCATCTATTTTTAAATAAAAAAAGAATCAATTCAATTATTCATATTTAATCGGCATCCCCAAATGATACAACTCTCAACACTGGAATCATTAGAATACGCCATTCCTTCCGTTTATATATACTCGTATTTCTACCTCCTAACAAAATTTCCTCATTAAAATGTAAATTTCTTAATTATAAATTCATCACCAGCTTCCCTTTCCGTGAAGAAAAAAAAAATAAAGAATAAAACAACACTTTAAGCTTCTTTTCATAGGAACTAACCTCCTCTGTTCCTTTGAATGATATTCTCTGCTCTCACTTACTCTGTCTTCTTATTTTTTGCACGTCCTTTTTATCAAACGTTGTCTTAACATCAAAGCCTTCACGGATGTCTTAAGCTCCACGAAACAGAAAAATAGAAGAGGACATACGCAGTAGCAAAACACGAATGAAATGTAATAATATCATGTCCTTGTACCACCACATAATGACCAAGCGAAAAAAGGACGAAATATTTTAGTTGGATCATAGTCAAATGCTACTGTCCTGAAGCTTCTCTGAATTGTCCTTTAGAGTTTTTTTTTTACCTTCGGTGGCTTCAATAGAGCTGCCTAAGAACTTAATTCTTTAGTAAAGATAAGGATGAGATTTCAGCAGAAAAGAAAATGCAAAAGAATAAAAAGAAAAATCATTCATAATACATTGGTTGGGCTAGTTCATACGCTACAGCTTGCTACCATCCTCTAGCAGGTAAATCCAGTTTTCTTGGATGGGACGGACATAACGTCGAAATCGCTTTCTCTCGAAAACTGGAATGACCTATTTGAGGAAGTTACCAAGCTGGAGCATATGAACTGGCCCATTGAGCAACTGAAGTCAACCTTAAAAAGGAAAAACATAGAATTTCCTTAAATTGTCATCAGAAGAATGTTATTGTAGAAAATGTTTGTTTGTATTTGGACATCTTTTTTGGTACATTCATTTGCCTCGTGTTTTCGTTTTTCTAGAAATTAAATAAATATTTTATTTTCTTATTATGAACTCGAGGAAGGAGATTTTGTGTACAAGAAAGAAGAAAAGGATTCTCCTGCAGCGAGACGTTTGTATATTTCACAATGTTTCTTAACGGTAGATACGTACTCGTACATGATTAGATTATTCAGAACAACTTAATCCTTCCTAGTCAGACTATTATTTTAGGTGCATGTCAATTATTTTATTTACGTGACTCTTTTCTAGGAAATGTGCTCTGAAATTTTATTTTTAGAAAGTGATAAAGTTATTTTCTAGCTCGTACTATGTCGGGATCTTAATAAATATTTTCGTAAAACTTTTAATGGAAGAGTTTTCGTAAATAAACTCGAATGTGGCTGTTGCTATGACGTGTTAACATTATAATTCCATTAATAAACAAATTAACGACAAACAACGAATTATAATCGGAAAGATCTGGAACATACTTAAATAATTGGCAATTAAAAACACAAGTAAGACACCGCTTCTTTCGTTGCTACAATAACTACAAGTGTGGGGCTGGCAATGAACTACACTCATGACGTCAACGGTTTATCTCATGACAAGAACAATAAGTACAGAGATGGTAGCTGAAAAAATGAATGACGTTATTGACAGTTATGTCATAACAATAATAACAATAACTATGTATTTGATAGTAAAAAAAATTTTTGACGTCGTCGGCGGTTGGACGAGGTATATTCATTGCCATATATAAAACGTCACGACAGATAACACACAAATTGTTCGCCCACTTCCCCTCTTCCGCACACCACGCTGTTTGAAGACCTTTTCTGGAAATCCCTCAGCAAGACCTTTCATTTGACAGTTCACATGACACCCTCGGTAAAACAAAAACTTTAAGTCTCCTCTTTCGATATGGAGCGACTCCCTTAAAAATATTTGAAAAAATTACTGATACCCAACCATGTTAGGGGTCATCATTTCTACACTCCTACCAAATTTGGTCCCTGTAGCTGCAATATTTTCGGAGAAAAAGTGCTGTCATATACAGACAGATGAACGGGCAGGCAGACGGATAGACAAAATCGATTTCAATAAGGTTTTGTATGTAGTACGAAGCCCTGAAAGGTATACGAGTATTCCTCCTATTTTTGTGAAAATTATACTAAGAGCTGGACACCTGATACGTGGAGTGATGTTTTTAAAAATCAGGCACTGGCCTGATTTGAAACTAGAAGACAAAATTTGTAAGAATTGTTTGGGGAACGCCGCTTTCACTGACCCGTGGATATGGTCGCCGTGAAGTTCCTCCTGGGGTGACTAGTAACGACCCTGACTAAGTCTAGACTACCCTTTGGACAATGAACTCGAATTAATGCTTTGGGCTACCGAATGTGATGGTTTGGAACGAATGGCTTTGCACGGTAGCGCCAAGGTGACAGTCGTGCGTGATTGGCTCCAATTCATTCACCTTGGCCGGCTTTGGAGTATGTTCGAAGTCTGCACCATTGGATTGGCGGTGTAGATTCGATTGGGACGGACTCCCCATTAGCGCTCATCTGGCTCTGAGCACTTACTCCATAAGGGCTTGCGCAACCCTCGCATGGACTCCCAGCTCTGTAAACGGGGATAGTGGCTCCGAGAAAAGACGTTATCAAACTGGAGCAATCTTTTCTAAAAAACCTGTAAAATACAAAAAAAGGAAAAAAATATGACAAAAAATCAACAACGACGACGAAATCAACAGTTATAGCTACAATGTTAACAGTATATTGGAAACGGTACCAACAATGACAAATAAGACGATAAATGCAATGAAAGTGGAGACGGACAAAAAAACGGAGATTGACAGACAGTCTTGTCCAGACGAAGATTCCTGCGGCGTTCAGGCGCAGCGAAAAAATGATGCAAATGCCAGAGTGTCCTAAAAAGGAAGAGCAGGAAACTCTGCAGGACCTGCCAGATGTTTGATCGGTGGAGGGAAATATAAAGAACATCGAGAACTCGGTGGTTACTGCTGCAATCGCAACCGAAGCAAGAGTTGTAAATCCCAAAACAATTACAAATCCTCCTGAAGTCCGCAAAAAGAAAAGAAAGGAGTGACCAGACACATAAAGAGCGGTTGTGTGATTTCATCGCCATCATCGAAAATGTAGCAGAAGTATTGTACTCGGAAAAAAAAGCTGATAACTTCTCATAAGAAAGGTGGCCGCAAAATACAATTGCCGCCTAGCGACATGAAGAAAAAGACAAAACCAGACAGCAGGAGATGTTCTAAAAAGGATAAAATATTCATGCAACTCACCCAAAATCAGCAAAGGCGCAAAATTTGGGCTCTTTAAACTAGAGGAGCTCCTATATTGCATAGGGCATTATCGGAGGAGCTCGTTAATGCCAAAGACGACCAGGAGGCCGAAGAAAAACAGAAGACTAAAGAAGCGCTAAGGGCTAAGCCCAAAGGGTACGCGCAGATAACTCACCATCAAACATCGGATAACGTATGGCCATCATTGCCTTGATCCAAAAGGACGCCGAACAATTTCTGAATGAGGGCAAAGAAAAAATAGGGTGGGTTGGCTGCAAGATACAGCAAAGAGCAGCACTTCCTCAATACTTCAAATACCTTGGCTATAGTCACACCGCACAAGTATGCAAAGGACCCAATAGAAGTCCCCTATGTAACAAATCTGGTGGTGTGAGACATGAAAGAAAAGAGTTTACAAAGGAGGCGCACTGTATGCAAGGATGCTGATCCATGACTGGGTTTTGGGCTCGCCTTGGAACCACAAAAATATTGGGTTTTCCAGGTAGCCCTAGCCAAGGCAAAATCAGATCTCCGATGACCCGTATGCTGCAGCTAAGCCTACACCACAGTTCAACCACCCAAAACCTGCCGACTTTATACTGCTGAGTGAGCAACACCACGATTAATGTTCCGTATCATGGTATCCTGATAAGGCTGCTACTGCCACTATCTGGGTTCAGGACAGTGACTCCCAAGGGTAGAGCTGTGAATAATGCGATGGTTTTGTGATGGTTTGGCGATCAAGAACCACCTTCTTTAGTATGTACCTAACACCAAACGAACCGATATCATCTTTTCAAGCCAACCTCAATGCTTTGGAGGGTGTTGTCTCAAGCGCAGATGGCGTCATGCTAGTTGGGGGAGATTTCAGCGTTAAAACCATTGAATGACCCATGCCCATAACACATCCTCGAGGGAAACGAGTCCCAGAAATGGTGGCCAGGATGGCCCACGACGAGTGTTTATCGTTTGGTGTTAGGTACATACTAAAGAAGGTTGTTCTTGACCGCCAAACCATCACGAAACCATCGCTTATTCACAGCTATACCCTTGGAAGTCACTGTGACCGAAAGTACGCCAACTTTCCGCCGTATTGGCTGTGAAGGAACCATATCCGCTTCGATACACGATCGGAGAGTATTAGAGAACTACGCACCCATGGATTATCAGTACATTCTGCTTGAGATCCGTGATGTTCTCTTCTGACGCCCATACTCTTCTGCAATTGCATGTAACATCGGAAGGATGGACGTCGAGAGGTTTTTTGAGGTGTAATGTCAGGTGGTCCACTGCAAGGTGGTTTGCAGGGGACAGAAGAACTAGCAGCTCAAGACTTCGTGAACTCAGATATGAGCATCATCATGACTGCTTGCAACCGGTCCTGGCAAGGTAAGCCCCGGTGTGCTCGTGGTCGACCAAAATCGCTGAAAAGCGAAGGTAGTGTCGCAAGTTTCAGCGCGAGGTTTGACAAGCACGGGACCGTGACTAAATATAGTGGACAATCTGACTAAAGTTCCGTCGGGCCTTGGCTACAAGCTAGTTGTGCAAAAGCTTGGTGCTCCTCGCACGCCATGCATACATGAAGCGAAAAAAAGGACGAGATAATATGGGCACTTTTCTCCGCCCATTCCGTCCCAGTTGACGTTTGCCACGGAGAAACAGAGATCGAGTGCACTTTTCTCACTCAACCAAAACTAGGAAAGGTAGTCTTAGATATGTTTCAGGCCTATATGGTGTTCCAGCTGGGGTGTTGCAACTTGTCTATCACCATAGTTCTGACTTGCTACTCAGCATATTCAACGCTTGCCTATGGGACGGAATCTTTCCAGTTCGATGGAAGGTGGCAAAGTGATCAGCAAAGGAAAGGAAAATCCGAGATCAACGTCTGCATACTGGTCATTATGCATGTTAGACATGTCGAGGAAAGCGCGAGAGAAACTTATCAAGGGGAGACTCACTAACACGATTCGTGCTTCTGAAGACCTATCTCCTCGGCAGTACGGCTATAGAGCAACAAGCTCTACCAGCGATTCGATTGCAGACGTAGTAAGCACGGTTCAAAAGATAAAGGCTTGTAGCCACACCAAATGGTTGATTGTTCTGTTGGTGATATTCAACGTTAGGAACGCCTTCAACTCCACTAGGTGGGTAGATATGCCGGATATGCTGGGAAACCCTTTCCAAGTTCAATAATGTCTGATGTGGCTTCAGAGGGGCTATCTGAAGGACCAAAGCCTGCTTTGTAGCATGACACAAGCCAACGATCCACATTTTTGAAATGTGGCTAACAACAGGCTACTGAGGCTGAAGATGCCAGATGAGTAACGCTTGATCAGCGATTTGGGAGATGTTGTGACTCTGGTGTGTGGATGCACCGTTGAACAAGCGCAACTTAGGCTAAGTATGCTACTGCGCCAATTGAGAGACTGAATGGCTGCTCGCGTGCTCAGTTAGCACTGCAGAAAACCATAGTGGACATCTTGACAAAAAAAAAAGAGAATCTCTAGAGTGAGGACGATCGGTATTGGAGACATACTAATCGAATTGAAGCCAGCGCTGAAGTACCTTGGGCTACTGGTTGACTCGAAGGTAAGTTTCTCCGAGTGAATCAGGGCGATGGCCGAGAAGGCTTCTTCAGACGGATCGACTCTAAGTCGACTTATGGCCAACGTAGGGGGACCCAACTCATTAAGGAGACGCCTTTTGATGAGTGCTGTATGGTCACTGCTGCTGTATGGAGCAGAAATATTTGGTGACGCTCTCAGTAAGTAAGTGTATCGAGAACGCTTAGCACAGGTGCAGAGAAGAGGAGCCCTGAGGATTGCACCTTCATATCTGACAGTCTCTGACTCGGCGGTGGGAGCTATTGAAGGCGTGATACCTTTTGCTCTTCTTGCTAGAGAGCGCCGCGCTACTCAGCTACACTGTAGCGAGGACATGAGTTAAACTGTGGCCTGCAAGGAGAGACCGTGAGCTTTAGAGTCGTTTATGGCATAGAATAAAAAAAAGAAAAACTTCACCAACAGAAATGACAACACACTTTTTTACACTTTTAATTAAACTTTTATTTCACGTTTGGTTCGGTTAGAGTCCCGGTTTCAGACTGGGGGTGACGCCGTGGATAAAGTTTCCCCCGATAGTCGAATTTTGCTGACACTATGTCTGGATTAGACTTGTGTCATTTTAGAAGCGATCTCGTTGCATTTTCCATAATTAGGTAAATACAACGTCTGCTAAAGTTCTTCAATAGTTTTGTGAGAATTATTTGTTACCTATAAAGGGTTTTCCAATAAGAGGTGTTATTTTGAATAGGCCGCTATTTCAGTGGGTGTCACTTTCAAAGCTGTCATTTTTAACATTTGACAAGTAGAAACTACGCCATTAATAAAAATGGAACGATACACGCTTCAACAACGCATTGAAATTATTCAAATTCGCTATAAATATGGTGAAAATTTGGCAGAGACGGTTCGTAAAACTTGAACATTTTTGGGTCGTCGTGAAGCAACTTGTCGGACCGCAATACAGAAATTGGTGGAAAAATTCGAGCTATTGGGACAGTTTGGTGATGTGAAGAATAAACGTCACTCAAGGACAGCCGAGAATATTGCTGCTGTTGCCGAAAGTGTTGAAGAAAACCCATGTTTGTCCATTCCTCGTCGTTTTTTGGAATTAGGCATTCCACAAACGTTATTACACTGTATTTTGCATGAAGATTTGGGTCTTAAGGCTTATTAAGTTCAGTTAACACAAAAACTCAAGCCGGTCGATCCTCAACAATGTCGTGTCTTTGCTGATTGGGTCCTTGAAATGCATGAAAATGATCCGGAATTTCATCGAAAAATCATCTTGAGTGATGAGGCTCGCATCTGGGGCGCGAAAAACCCAAGAGTTATTATTGAAAAGCCTCTCTAACCTCAACGTGTGACTGTTTGGTGCGGTTTATGGTCCGGCGGAGTCATTGAACCTTATTTTTTCGTGGATGGATTGCACTAACGAGAGATGATTAAAGATTTTTTATGGCTGGAATTGGATGGTATTGATCTGGGCAACGTTCACTTTCAACAAAACGGCGCTAAGTGCCACACAAGCACCGAAACCATTGATCTTTCCCGGGAAAAGTTTCCGGACCATTTATCTCTCGAAGGCGTTGTCACAATTGGCCACCAAGATCTTATGATTTAACACCTTGTGACTTCTTTTTTTGGAGCCACGTGAAAGAAAAGGTCTACGCAAATAGCCCAGCGTCGATTCAAGACCTCAAAGATGGAATTTGTGAGGCTATCGAGGACATAGAGCAGCCACTTTGCGATTTGGTTATGAAAAGGATATGATCCAGTAAGCATGGTGGTGGTTGTCATTTGCCTGATGTTATTTTGTACGATCAATGGCATACCTTCCTCTTTATAATAAAATAAACATCCGATCATTTGTAGAAAAAATGTCATTTTTCTTTTAATATCAAAATAATACCTCTTATTGGAAAACCCTGTACACGACTAGCGCTCACTCTTCGATTGGCAGCAATCATGGATGAATTGTACGAAAGTGAGGTGTACTGCGTGCCTTATCCCGGATATGAGACCGTGGCTAAATCGAAGGCAAGGTGAGACTGACTTTCATCTGACTCAGTATTAGTATTTCAGTACGCATGGGTGTTTTCAGTTTTACCTGCAGAAGATGAGTAAGTCACAGCCTGTGATATTCGGTTTTGCCCAGAAATAAAAAACAATGCCTGCAATACCTTTTTTTGGGTAAAAAAAATGGGACAGGCTGTGACGAGAACTCTACAGCGAGATAGAAGAGCTTCCCCCAATTAATATAGTCCCAGTGACACTTGGATCGGTTGACAAATAGGACCATGTCGCAAATTATGTTCGGGCAGTCCTAAAAGACAAAAAAGGCTCACAGTAGTCAAGGCTGGGGGACTGCTTGTCTGGCAATTCGTCTTCCATCATCTATCATTCACAAACAAAAATTTGCTGATCTGTAGCCAAAGCACTACATGCAACCTGAATTTTTCCTATAGTGCGCCCAGAATCCTGCTATTAAATTTATGAACATGCGTAAAGATAAAATCGGAAACTCTAGACGCCTTAGTAATCACATTTAAAATATGTGCATCAAATTTGAGTTTTTGGTCAAAAGTTACTCCAAGGTCTTTATGACTGAACAATTCAGAGAGCAACGCATCATTTAACATATAATCAAAATTAATAGGAGAGTCCTTGAGAGAAAAAGTCATTTTATGACATTTAGTAATGTTAAGACATCAATAGTTTATTTAGAGCATTCAGATCAGTTTAGAGGAACTGACAATCTAAATGGTATTCAACTCCTCAAAATACCTTGAAGTCATCAGCATAAAAGAGGCAAGAGGAATTAATTACAAAGGGAAGATCATTTATGAACAGAAAGAGAAAAGGCCCAAGAATTGAGCATTGTGGAACACCAGATGAAGGCATAAAAAGGACTAGACGTAGTACCAGAGAGACTTATCGACAGGGGCGACACGATAGATAAGATGACATCCAAGATAGAAGAATACCGGAGATGCCAAGATCTTTAACCTTTCGACAAGGAAGTAAATTATTCACTGTGTCAAAGGCCTTGGAGAAATCTGTGAAAATCACATCAACTTGCAGTTGGTTATCCAAAGCTCTTGCAATACTGCTTGTGAACTCCATTAAATTAGAGGTAGTGGAGTATCCTTTGAGAAAGCCATGCTGCTCTGGAGCAATAATAGGAGCTAATGAGTTTGAGAGTCGATTATGAACCAGCCATTCTAGTAACTTTGGAAAGCAGGAAAGTAAGGAAATAGGGCGATAATTGAAAATGACGTAGGATCACCACTTCTAAAAATAGGTACAATACTAGCTATTTTCCAAGGGTAAGGAAAAGTATCAGTACTCAAACTTAGATTGAAGAGGAGAGATAAAGGAAAACTTAGCAATGTGGCTAACGACTCCACAAGTCTGTTTGGCAAATCCTCCGGCCCAGGTCTGACATTAGGATCAAGAGCATTGATCAAAGATTCGACTTCAGATACATCTGTAC
Organism: Odontomyia ornata; assembly: GCA_963969285.1. Classification (NCBI taxonomy): domain Eukaryota; kingdom Metazoa; phylum Arthropoda; class Insecta; order Diptera; family Stratiomyidae; genus Odontomyia; species Odontomyia ornata. The sequence goes on from OZ017740.1 coordinate 297,589,313, forward strand.
AAATAAAGGGAATAGAGAAGGGAAGACGATTAGGTAAGACAAGAGGTTGTACAGCTGCAACGGGAGGAGAAAAAGTCACAGAGAAAAATTGGGCGAATGAGTCAGTATCGTCTCGAGGAAATGAAACTTCTGCATCATTCCAACGGACCTTACTAGGATTGAAAGAGGATTTCAGCGACCTAATATAAAACCAGAAAAGCTTTGCATTATTAGCAACAAAAGAACTATCCAGACTACTAAAATAAGTCTTCAGAGCATATTTGATCTCTTTTTTGGCAAAAGCACGCAGGCTGCTAAAATTAGATCTAGCTCAAATAGTGCCGAGTGTTTTAAGGACACTATGTGCCTTATCTTTTGCTCGAAGGGCACTAAGCACGGTATTTGATTTACTTTACGGGATCTCTGAACTAGTGTAAAATAGCGAATAAGGTCATAAATATGAATGTAAAATTTATCTAAAGCAGCCTCACAATTTAGGCCTCTAAAGAAATCTGGCCAGTTGACTAAAAGTAATTCTGTATTAATAGCTTCATAGTTAGCTTAAAAAAGTTAAGTTTTGGAGTAGCATGAGGTTTGTTAAATATAGATAAAGGAAGATTATGCCAATCAGGAGGAACATACGAATGTATGGGTGGAGATACAGATAAGTAGCTAACTGGAACATTTAATAGAACAAGGTCGAGGAGACGACTATTAGGATTGCGGATATGATTAAATTGAGGAAAGGAGCAGTGAGGTAAGAAAGATGACAGGATCATAGAAAAAGGATCAACTAACGAGATAGAAGGAGTAGTATGATTCTTTCACTCTATGTATAGTAATTTAAAATCTCCGCAAACCAACATTTTAGCATGAGGCTGTCGCAAAACTAGATGAGGGGATAGATCATCAAAAAACGTCTCGTAAACAGTGAACGGTGAATTACAGGGAAATAGATGAAATCAAGAACTCTGTATTATGAAGGAGAGAAATTTTGACAATCACACATTCTAAAGCATGAGAAACACAGAAATCAGAACAAAGAGAACTAGGTAGAGTTTTGCTAACTGCAACCAAAACTCCACCACCATCAGCCTTATTAGTAGCGATTAGGTTTCGGTCACATCTGTATACAATATGATCCGGAAACATATGACTTGTCAAATTGTTTACATTCAGCCAGGTCTCAGAGAAGTAAATAATAGAATCATTACTAAGTTAATAGGAGATAAAACGTTCCTCAAGCTTGGTCCTTTACCCTCGTACATTTTAGTAAAAAATAGAGATACCTATTTTATTAGGGGAAGCGAAGTTACATTGAACATTATTAAGGTTTGAAAAAGATTCATTGAGGTTTACAGAGGATACAGTGTGATAAACATTATGATTATAGGAATAATCATCAAGATTACTTGTGGCTAGATCTTTGGGATTTCGTTTATTGACCGACGAAAATTTAAATGTCTCATTTCAAATGGCTTAACAAGCACACCAGCAGGCCAGTAGTTCGAATTTAGGGCAATGTCAGTGTTTGCAGAAATGACCAATTAAAATGAGGTAACTACTTTATCTGTTAAATTTCCCTTAGACAACTTATGCCAACTAAAAATTTTAAGGGATGATCCAAACTTTTTGTTGACATAAGTCTTCAACAGAAGTTTCGTACACCACTCTAGAGATGAAGATATTCTTCAAAGGTATAGAAGCACAAATGACAGGAGAGTTGAGATCTGTTGAGCGAACGTGGTCACTCGATCTCTGTTGTTAAAGAAGAACCAGGTTGGCTGATGATAAGTAAATCAGATTGTTGGTTAAAAGAAAGTGGCCTCAAAAGCGAAAGGCTTCTAGTCACAATTGATTGACCGGGCTCCACTGTTTTTACATAATTGCAGCAATCCAGCTGTATTGCGAAAGCAGGCTGTAGCTGCATATCTTGTTAAGCAGCTAGTGAGGTATCAAGTACATTTAAATTGCCAGCTTCAGAAACTCTTGGTTGTTGGTTAATAGATAACGGCTCCAACAACGGCTTACTTCTAGTAACCATGGAGAGACTATGTTCAATAATTTCTGCAGAATTGGGGCATAAAACGCTGGTTCATACTGCATATCATGTCGAGAATTTACGTTCAAACTGTCACTAAAGGACAAGGTGGACAATTCTCCTTGAGAAGAGACATTGGATAATTTTGGCTGTGATTTACTTTTTGTCGCTATTGATACAGCTGAATTTGATACTGAACGCACAGCCTTTTTGATCAAACTAGATGATGCATTGGAAGATGAGGAATCCGCAAACTGTAACAAGGAATTGTAATGGACTGGCCACGTGAATCGTATGGACGAGCAACAGATACCCAAAAAGGCTTTCATTTGGAGAACTGAAGGCACGAGACCAGTGGGAGAAACCGAAGAAACATTGGTCTGACTTGGTCGACGGAGACAGTTGATCGCTGCACAGATTTTCAAATTGGAGAACATGGTCATTGGACCGAGACAGCTGGAGGCGCTTATTGCAGAAAGCAAAGGCCCAAGAGAGACTGCATTGCTACAAAGAAGTAGAAGAATAAATGAGTGACGAATGGAGCGTAAATCTTATCCTTCCTCTGTGAGATTTAAATATCTCGCTGTGTGAATGATGAACTGCACTATGTGAGTCCCCACGGTAAAAACTGAATGCCGCCATATGCCATGAGGTACGCTCACGCCAAATGCCCACTATCCATAAAATGCACCACATCGAGCAAAGCTACATAATCTTGGAAGGAACAACTTTTCCGCGAAGGATTTCTCATAGAAACCCGATTTAAATTGTCATTTTTGATAGAAAATATTTGGCACTTGGCTCTTTTGTCTCACGGTTCTTTTGGACCCGAAACCTACAATTCCATCGAATTCCCCGGCAAAATCAAAAACTCAGCACCACATGAATGCTCGTTTTTTCCTCAACGGTTAACACTCACTCAAAACGGTCAACACTCACTTCCACAGAAAACTGGAAACCATAAGGAGGACCCACTAAAAGTCGATTTCAAAACTTTCAATCTTGTCAAACAGTACTACGGATTTCTTTCAAACTTTTATTCTAGAGCAACGGATTATGCCCAATGAGACCCGCATATTGAATCCTAATCACTCTCAAGTATCACGGCCATAATATTAGCCTTTTCACTAATCTACGAGCTGAAGGAGATCAGCAAGACTTATCGTACTTCCTTTTCAGGAATCCAACAATCAATTCAACATAGCTTCGGAATTCATCCAATTCGATAACTGTAAACGATAATCCTTGATACACTGACATTTTGGGCGTTCGGGAAAATCGAAACTATTTCATGGGTATACAGCATGTCGCTCTCTGAAGCTCTGTAGCTTACAAAGGTACCATATGGGGGACTCAACAATCCCCAGAAAGCACAATAGATGCAGAATGGGCGCAATTTCCCTCACCGTGGTCAATTTAATTCAATCCAAAAAAGGATATACAGTTCCAATTGACCCCCAAGAAAATTCACTCACGAGAAGCAAACCGACATCCTGTTGGAAACAACAGCACTTGATAATGAAATTCCCGCGTAGAAAAGGACTTCCCAGCAACATGTTTTGAGAAATTCTATGCGCGCTAGTCGCATGTAGTTGAATTGGCCACAGTAGTCTGTGTGGTCTAGTGGTTAGAGCATGAACGCATAAGCCGAGGGTCCCAGGTTCAAATCCCGTTGGGAGCAACGTGATTTAGTTCAGGGGATTGTTCGGACCGACTACGAGTGTTCACTCAGTGGTGGATATCTACTGATTGAATCAGCTCATATCATAGCTGAGCACGCACACGGGGAGCATGGTACTGACCAAACCAACTTCCGAAAAAGTTAATACGGTCATGAAAATGAAATACTCTAACTATCTGTAAGCGAAGGCCCGAGAGGGGCTGTAGTGCTACAAAGAAGAAGAAGAAGAAGAATTGGCCCCTTTTACCTCGTCAACAACTTTCAAACCCCAAATATATAGTTGGACCATAATGAAAATCTCGTTTTGCGTTACCTCGCGTTTTCACTACGCCAAAATCTCCTGTCGAAGAATCTAAGCTCTGCCTCAAAAAGATGAACAGGAGGAATCCTCTACGTTATCTGTAGCCACCCTCCTTCCAAGTCTAATTTTGGTACATTTTGCCTCCTCCTGGACCCCCTGATGCATAAAATAATTTTGTAAGTAAAGATTTTAAAGGTTCCAATCAAGACCTTTCATTTGATACCCTACTCGACTAACTTTAACCTTCAACTGGTGAGGTGAATATCATCTCAGTATTGGAGAGCTGACGTCAATCTGACGTCCTATTATACATTCAGACTTTTAATAGAAATTATCTAGTATGCGAGAAAAAAGTGTTTTTTTTAAAGCTTAGTTTTTATCTTATGAATCAAAAAAAACTAGAATATATTATTTAAGGTAAAGAGGAGCATTATTCATTTTATTATTTCCTTAATACAAAAAACTTAAATTTTAGTTTTTCGTGCTCATAGCGTAAAATCAACTTTCTGGTTTTTTTTTTGTGGTAGGGAGGTGAAGGCATTTACGCCCGCCGAGTCTGGCAGTGTGGGACTCCCATGGAGGATACCCTTGGACTAGCCACTAAACACCTCCTCTGTAAATCTGAGAACCTAGCCTGGAACCGTTTGACACATTACTTCGGGCCAGGTCTCGTTTTGTTACGCCGTGGGGCGCCTTCAAGCTGGGGAGTCCCTTTCCTAGCGGGAGGGGGCAGGGGAAGAGGAAATTCCAGAAGAGCGATCCCCCAGCCCCAGCACCTCTGGCTGCTGTGAGTCCCTTTTATCTTTTAGGACTGCCCGAGCATAATGTGCCACCTGGTTCCATTTGTCAACCGATTCGAGCATCACCGCAACTATATTATCCGGGGGCAGCTCTCCCGTCTCCCTGTAGAGTTCCCTTCGCAGCCTGGCCCATTTGGTACACGCAAAAAATGTGTGACAGGCATTGTCCTCCTCTCCTGGGCAAAACCGACAATCGGGAGACCGTGGCATACCGATCTTGTGCAGATAAGACTGAAAACACCCGTGCCCGCTCAAAAGCTGGGTCAGATAGAAGTCAGTCTCACCATGCCTTCGATTTAGCCACGTTCTCACATCCGGGATGAGGCGCGCAGTCCACCTTCCCTTCGTGCAATTCCTCCAAGACTGCTGCCAATCGTTGAGCGAGCGCTGTCTCTCCTCGCGGACGACCATCTCCCTCGCATCCTCGTTCCGGCGCAGGTAAATAGCGCGGCGCTCTCTAGCAAGGAGGGCGACAGGTATCACGCCTGCAATCACTCTCACCGCCGAGTCGGAGACTGTTGGATACGAAGATGCAATTCTCAGTGCTCCTCTTTTCTGTACCTGTGCCAATCGTTTTCGGTATACCTCCTTGCTGAGAGCGTCGCCCCATACCTCTGCTCCGTACAGTAGCACTGACCCTACAGCGCTCATCAAGAGGCGTCTTCTTGATGGGCTGGGTCCCCCTACGTTGGCCATAAGTCGACTCAGGGCCGATATTCCCGAAGCAGCCTTCTCAGCCGTTGCCCTGATTTGCTCAGAGAAACTCATCTTCGAGTCGATCAGTAGCCCCAGGTACTTCACCGCTGGCTTCGATTCGATTTGTATATCTCCAATACTGATCATCCTTACTCTAGGGATTCTCTTTTTTGTCAAGATGACCACTTCGGTTTTCTCCAGTGCTAAACTGAGCCCGCGAGCAGTCATCCAGTCCCTCACTCGGCGCATTAGCATACCTAGCCTAAGTTGCGCTTGTTCAACGGTGCGTCCGGCGACCAGAGCCGCAACATCATCCGCATAGCCGACCAAGCGCGACTCATCTGGCATCTCAAGTCTCAGTAGCCCGTCGTAAGACACGTTCCACAGGTCCGGACCAAGGATAGATCCCTGGGCAACACCCGATATAATTTCCATCCTTCGTTGGCCCTGTGTCGTGTCGTAGAGCAGGCTTCGGTCTTTTAGGTAGTTCCTCAAAAGCCGCATTAGATATTCTGGAACTTGAAAAGAGTTTTCCAGCGTGTCCAGAATATCCGCCCATCTAGCGGAGTTGAAGGCATTCCTGACGTCGAGTGTCACCAACAGGACGATCCGTCGCTTGGTGCGACTACATGCCTCTGCCTTTTGGACCGCGTTCACCACCTCTGCAATCGCATCAATGGTAGAACGTCCTGCTCTAAAGCCGAACTGCCGAGGAGATAGGTCCCCAGCAGCACGAATCGCGTCAGTGAGTCTTCCCTTGATGAGTTTCTCTAGCACTTTCCCAGCCGTGTCTAGCATGCATAACGGGCGGTATGCAGACGGCAATTCGGGATTTCCCTTCCCCTTGCTGATCAGCACGAGCCTCGCCACCTTCCATCGTACCGGGAAAACCCCGTCCCGTAGGCAAGCGTTGAATGTGCTGAGCAGCAAGTCAGGACAATGGTGATAGACGAGCTGCAAAACCTCAGCTGGAACACCATCTGGACCTGGAGCCTTCCTGGCTTTCAGGGAGAGGACTGTTCTTTCTGGTTTGGAATTCATAAATAATAAATGATTTAACCTGGGAACAGACCACACAAATTTTGCCAAGGCAAGCTGTTTTTCTGCACTTTTTGCACAAATATGACGTTCTTGTCTTTTTCTTTGCTGACATATTGTCCATGTACCTCGTTTCTCAAGTTTAAGAGATGTTGAGGTTTTGGGTTCTTCATCTTCTGTCTTCAAAATTTGTTTGTTCGAAGTTCGAACGTCTTGAGAAATTCTCTGATTACTATAGCAGCGCAACTCATATGTGGTTTACAAAACTCGTCGGCAACTGTACCCAAGAATGTATACCTATCAAAAATTTATATGATTTTATTGAAGAAAGCACTTTTGACTCCTTGTATACCTATCAATTTTTTTCAAAGTTTCAGGATTCCAAGATTTGAAGAGTACATCAGAGTTGACAGCACAAATATCAATCAGCCAGTAAAAAAGAACGAGTGGCCGTCTTTTCGTTCTCCGAATACAGGAGTAGTTCCTGCACGTTTTTTCAAGGTCATCCAAACCATTTTTAGTGGAATTGTAATATAGTATTATTTCTGGTTTTTCACATTCTTGATGATAACGTCTGTCATGATGCATCGATGATATAAGAACAACTGCTCTGTTGCGTTTTGGTACAAAGGATATCATATTGATATCCTTTGTAAAGCCATAAATAGTTTGTTTAACTGGTCTAGGTCTCGAAGGTTTAAGTTCAGGTAGAATTCCAGTTTTTGCTTTATTTGTGGTGCCGACATATGTGACCTTTTTTTCTTTTAAAAGTTTAACTGTTTCAATTGATGTGAACCAATTATATCCGGTCACATTGTGGTTTGAATGGTATTTAGGGTTTGTCAGCCGTATAACACTTTGTGTTGGCTTTGATAATTCATTCCCAACACTTGTCAGTCCTTGCCCATCGGTGTCTTTTTCACAATATATATAACCGTTATGGAAATAAATTGTCAAACACAGGAGTGCAACCCAAATTTTCCTGTTTTTTTTGCATATACATTAAAAACTTGCAACGGCAACGACACTTTACGAAGATTTCATCAATGCACATATCAGAGCCTGGAGCAAAACATTTTTGAGAGCTTGTTATAAAAATATCATACAACTCTGATATAGCAGCAGCGGAATTCATCTTCTTTCTCTTTTTTCTGGTGTTAGGAGTGTCAAATCGCAATGCCGCCAGTAGTATCAGTAACCATTTTTCTGAGAAAGTAAATCTAAATATTTTGCCTCCCCTTCCATTTGTCGAAAATAAGGAAGAAATATCTTCTTTGTTGCTTTTAAATATGGCAGTAAAATCAGACATCCAATCAGTGCTTGTAATTCTGTCGTGTCAATATCTTTCAATTCTGACCGATCACCATCCCTGTATTTCTAAGTTGTTGCATCTTTCTCTTAGTGTTCTCGACGGTTATTTTCCGAATTTCTCCTTTGAACAGAATTTTCCAGCAATCCACTTCAGTGTTGCAGTCAGGTTTTCTGGTCAAACTCCAAAATCGGAGTCCTCGAGCTAGTCCTTTGAGGGTCTTTATACCACTTAAATTGCTCCATATTTCCAATTTAGTAGGCTTGGTTGTCTGAGGGCAAATCCGTTCAGCACTGTCTGAAACGTCAGTGACTGTATCGTGGTCTGACTAAATACAAACATTCACATCCAAATGTTGATCCTCTACATCACTTACGAGGTGTGTTCAAAAAGTATCACGAATTTTGAATTTTCGCGGGTTACGTATATTCGAATTTCGATTTTTTTGTGGCGTTATGTTGGTACTCATGTCTGTCACTTATGCCGACAAGCTCGGCCATTTTGAATGTTCACTTAATTGGTGATAGCTGCTTTACTTGCACGTGTTTTCAATCGTCTTCGATTTTTACTTATTCAAAAAAAATGGATCAAAGAACGTGTATCAAATTTTGTGTGAAAAACGAAATTAAGTGCGCGGATGCATTCCGAATGTTGACTGTGGCATACGGAGAAGCTACCTTGGACCGAAGCAACGTTTATTGGTGGTACAAAATGTTTTTAGAAGGCCGAGAAGATGTGAACGACGAAGAGCGTGCCGGACGCCCGAGCACTTCAACAACAGACGAAAAAATTAATGAAGTGGAGAAAATGGTATTGGCCAATCGTCGAATCACCGTTAGAGAAGTTGCTGAGGACCTAAACATATCGATTGGCTCGTGCCATTCGATTTTTATCAACGGGCATGAGACGGGTCGCCGCGAAATTCGTACCAAAATTGCTCAATTGCGACCAAAAACAGCAACGCATGAACATTGCTAATGAGATGTTAAACTCTGTCCGCGACGAACCAAATTTGCTTCAGAGGGTCATAACTGGTGACGAATCGTTGGTTTATGGTTATGACGTGGAAACCAAAGCTCAATCATCTCAATGGAAGCTGCCGCATGAACCAAGACCGAAAAAAGCGCGCCAAGTTCGGTCGAATGTGAAAGTTTTGCTGACAGTTTTCTTCGATTGCAGGGGCGTGGTGCATCATGAGTTCTTGCCACAGGGAAGAACGGTCAATAAGGAATATTACCTGCAAGTTATGCGCAATTTGCGCGAAGCAATCCGCCAGAAACGCCCGGATTTGTGGGAGAACAAAAATTGGCTTTTGCACCACGATAACGCCCCTGCTCACACATCGTTGCTTGTGCGCGACTTTTTGGCCAAAAACAACACACTAATGATGCCGCAGCCACCGTATTCACCAGATCTGGCCCCCTGTGACTTTTTCTTGTTTCCTAAACTGAAGAGGCCCATGAAAGGACGACGTTACGCTACGCTTGACGAGATAAAGACGGCATCGAAGGAGGAGCTGAACAAGATTAAAAAAAATGATTTTTTGAAGTGCTTCGAAGATTGGAAAAACCGTTGGCACAAGTGTATAATATCTCATGGGGATTACTTTGAAGGGGACAAAATAGATATTCATGAATAAATAAATAATTTTTGAAAAAAAACAAAATTCGCGATATTTTTTGAACACACCTCGTATCTCACTATTCTTATTTTCTAATTGACCCAAAACAAAACGCTCAAAATCTGTATCGTGCACGTTTATTTTGAACAACAATAACTGTCTAATGCCTTTGAAATCACAAACGCACTATTGGTAAGGTGACGACAAAATGACAAAATGATTAACTTGCAGTGTCCGATTTGTTCCGCAGTCGCCGTGAAACTGACATTAAGCAACTACTAAGCAAGCCATTTCTGAGAGAAACTTTGTTAATATGTTAAAAGCTAATTAATCGTTACAAGGGGGACTCCCCTTAACAAATTTTGAAATTTTTTGTAAGACCTAAATTTTTGAGAGACCACCACTTCTGACCTTTTCACAAAGTTTGAGCTTTGTAGCATCTATGGTTTCTGGAGAAACTTGCTGTGACACATGGACGGACAGACGGACTGACAAATTGCGAAACTAGTCTGTCTTTGTAAAAAAATTTGTTTACAGTAGCCTAAAAAAGACACAAAGTATGCCCAAGGACTACAAAGAGGTTCGCAAAGTACAAGATCAAAAAACCGGTATTGCGTCATTTGCACCCGAGGTTGTCTCCAAACCAGCCAGCGAGGGAGATGGTTGTCCGCGAGGAGAGACAGCGCTCGCTCAACAATTGGCAGTAGTCTTGAGTGAATTGCACGAAGGGAAGGTGGACTGCGCGCCTCATCCCAGATGCGAGACCGTGGTTAAATTGAAGGCATGGTGAGACTAACTTCTATCTGACCCAGCTTTTGAGCGGGTACGGGTGTTTTCAGTCTTACCTGCACAAGATTGGTAAGTCACGAGGGGGAGGAAAACAATCCCTGCCACGCGTTTTTGCGTGCACAAAATGGGTCAAGCTGAGAAGGGACCTATACAGGGAGACGGGAGAGCTCACCCTGGATAATATAGTCGCGGTGATGCTCAAATCGGTTGCCAAATGAAACCAGGTGGCACATTATGCTCGAACAGTCCTAAAATATAAAAGGGACTCACAGCAGCCGGGAGCGCTGGGGCTGGGGGATCGCTTTTCTGGCACTTCCTCTTCTCCTCTCCATTCTCGCTAGGAAAGGAATCCCCCAGCTTGAAGGTGTCTCACGGCGTAAAAAACGAGACCTGACCCAAAGTAATGTGTCAAACGGTTCCAGGCTGGGTTCTTAGGTTGACAGGGGAGGCTTCTTGCGAACATGGGAGTCCCCCACTCTGTGCGTAAATGGCATTCACCCCCCCAAACAAACAAAAAACCGTTCCAGTTTGACACCGGACTTGCCGTATGCATTTGACTTGCTTCGAAAAAAGCTACTGAAACGACGCAAGGACTGTGTATTTCGATCAATGTAGTTTGAGACTTATTCTTCTATCCTATCAAAATTTATAAATAGTAGTTAAAAAATATGTATATTGTCTAATTAATAAATTTGGGCCAATCATAAAGATAAAATTACGTAGTATCCGGTTTTAGTGTCTTTCTATGCCTACTTAACTGTTGACTTTTCAAATAACCGAACGTTTGACTCCTACTCATATTTTATTCTTCCTTCTTTCCAGATAAAGCTCCCCTCTACTATAGCCAGCAAGTATCAAGAAAATAACAAAAGAATTTAATCGAATTCAGTGAACATAAAGCAAAAGCAAAGAAAAGAAATGAGCCAAATTACCAGCTCATAACAGACCACACGTTCTCAATAAATGGATGATGACATTTCATTTATTGACCAATATAACGAGCTTTCCTCATTTCCTTTATCTAGACGAAAGGAACTTTCCTTAGCTTAAGCTACATCCTTACTACTCAAACTTAGAATAGTTCCAAATCCATCTTTGATGATCCGCTCGTTTTCTCATATCAGTACAATTTCCCCAGTAATAAGATGAACGGATATGATTCCAAATTGGAAAAAAAGACAAAGAATTACGTACAAGGATTCGTAATGCAAGAACCTTCGTTCAGTTGCGCAAAATGTTCCAAATGAGAAATTGAGAGTTGAATGAAGATTTTCATGGCAGGATATTGAATAAACGAGCATGTACGTACACGTGACATAGAAACCTTGGTCCTTGATAGCAATGTATTGTCGAGTAACTGGTTGATATTACTTACCCTGCTTTTCCGCTTGATTCCATCTTATTGGCCAGCTCCACATCTTTTGAGTATACATCGAATTGCCATTGACGTTGTCCTAGAATGCCAGCCAAAATAGCACCGGTATGAATCCCGACTCGCATGTCCACAGGCGAGTTGGTTTTCTGTTGAACGTATCTGTGGGAGAGAAAAGGAGCAACAATGAACTTCATTATAAATTGTAGACGTGTCATGAATCTAACGTTCTATGGTGGTAAAAGGATATATTTCAGATGAGATTTATGTTTCGTTCGTGTGGTTGATAATCATTTTTGAAAAAAAAAGGATGCAGTGGAAATGATCGCTCGAGTTGGAGTACATTGCTGACAATAATGGAATTTAGATTCAGTAAAAATTGCTTTTCGGTGAAATTTTATATTTTATAAATTATTTATGATTCAACGTGCCACGTAGGGATTTAGGTCATTTTCTTTGGGTAGACACCCTTGTGTCTGAGAAACAACTTTTTTTCTACTCTAATTTTTCTTGTTCAACCCAAAATAAAAATTTAAGGGTAAATAAGTTTCCGAGCAAAGGAAAACGAACAGAAACATTAAACACTTCCCAGTTTATTACCTACAACAAGGGTTATATTTCTTAAAAAACTATATAGAGTACGAACACAAGCGTAAAACGCCTTCCTGTTTGTATGTACTTGAGTATATAGCAAATCTTTTGCAAGCGTTATTACGCCTTAATCAAATAAAAAAACAGTATTTTGATCATGAATAGAACTTTATTGAATTTTCTCTGTTCTATATACTAACTTAACCTGGGATTCGGTGCGAACCGACGTGTTTTTAGAAGCTCCAGTCAATAATTTAAAAATATTAAAATTATTTATAGGAGGCCACTTGGAAACTGATATTTTAAAACTTATTACATTGCCAAATTATTCGATCAATTTATCGAATATCTAGATTTTACTTGCCAAGAAGTCTAAAAATGCAAAAAAGAAGAAATATTTATATTTCACAGGAGCACGAAGGAGACCAATGGCGCCTCACCGCCAGAGGAACTAGGGGCCAGGCATTTCAAAAACAACTTATGAAAAGAAAAAATTAACAAGAATGTTTTGAATATGGGAAGCGTAGTACGCTATCAGGCAAAGAAATGGAAAGAGTTACCAGAGAAAACTAAAGAGTTACTAGCAAAAATGAAGACATAAACCTCCGAATACAAAATTTAAAGGAGATGATTGTAGTAATCGAGCAGCCCGTCTAGACAAACTGCTTGAGGGACCTTTACGAAAAAGACCATTTCATAATAAAAGCAACGCAATAATTGTGGAAAAATTTGATACACAACATATTAACATTATTATTTCGAGCCCGAAATAAACCCGCCCCACATTAGCGCAATGCTAGTCTGCCAGCGCAATTCCAGCGAACACTAAAATCTTCGCCCGCTGATGCAGCAGACCATCGCTGCAATCCTTTACGGACAATGAAAATCATCCATTCACTACAAAATGGCGCACAACAGGGGGCCCGAAAAGCCCGGTTATATAAACAGTCGAAAGTCTGAGACAGACCATCGTCTCTACATTACCATACTAGGTGTCCAAATTTTTTGGGGCTAGCTAACTACTGAAGAATATTGCGCTAAACGTGCCTCAGCATCCGTATCAAACCTTCAGACTTTGTGTTGTCTTCGGACTTGCTTTTGACTTATACCATTACCACCATTGTATGACCAGCAAAGCCAAATGATATTGGAGTCCTTTTCTGTACTCGGAAGTTGTTATGTAACAAAAGTTTGTGGCAGATTCTGATCTGCATCCCAAACCAAGCGGTGCCAGTGTCTTTAGTACATGGATCTTGGTTTTATGAGTTTGGCTGCCCAGCTAGTCCGTGACTATCCATGACAAGACACACGCTGCTTGCGGATCGGAATCAACCCTGGGATGAAAAACTGTCCTTGGTTAACGCAATCGAATAAGAAACGATTTCCGAGTTATAATATTTACAGTGCCCGAAGAAAGGTGTAGGAAGAGCTCACCATTGGTGACCCTACCTGTGACGAGGGAAATAAAAATGGAAAGACCGAATGTAATATTCATAATCGATTTAGTTAACCTTTTATGTATATTTATTTCCTTTGTTTATAGTTTGCCACCGACGGCTGCCTTATTAATTTAACACTACTTCACCAAATATGTATGGGCCAGTTTCGTCAGACATTGTTGACATGCTCCCTGTGCCGTCAACCTTTAGAACCAACACCCGCAGCGCCTAAAAGCGGGCTGGGGAAATCGAACCCAATGGGTACGCTCAGCGACACAGATAGAGCAAGAGTGCTTCCACCAGTTGGACCTACGATTCAATCTTCAGCATCGACTTCCGAAATGGCCTAGGTGCTGGTCATCATGCAGATGATAGCTGCCAGTATGAAGCAAATGAGGAAATAGTTGGAAAAACTATCTGTCCCACAACCATAGGCCCAGTCTTCTGTCCTAACATCAAGGGTAGACAATGCGGAGGCCACAGAGCTACCCCTAACATTAGCTAGTGACCCAGCACCTCCAAGGCTCAGCGGAATGATGAGCCCAATGGCCCCAGAATATAGGTCCAGAGTAAGCGTTTCAACTTCGCACCCGCACCACCGGAATAACATGCGTGCCTGGAGCCCTGTTCGACAGATGTTTAAAAGACAGACCATAACCGTGTCTCAATGCCCTGGCACACCTGAGATCTCCCGCCATCAACTTATCCAGAATGTCGTCGAATGGGAAGGTCCAGACACCGAGATGAGACAGTGCCACGACTACCCAGCTGTAAACGGAATCGTTCCCTGTGCACAATTCCACCATCTAAAGTGCCACACAACATAGCTAGCAAGAAGTTGGTTCTTTTTTTGGGCCAGAATGACCCTACGACCATAGGTGTCTTCCTACGAAGGGTAGGAAACATGCCGTCGTTGAACCTAGGAGGAAACATGTGACTAGTTGCCAGATGCAGCCAAATGCTGTTCACTGGGAGAGCTCTCCGTTGATTCTAGCGTTTCCTTGACACATTTCTAACATACGATTGAGAAACTTTGAGGCATGCCGCACTGCGGGAATTTACGTCAGTGGAGAGTGTTAATATATTGAAGCAAAAGCTATAAAGTACCAACAGACTCAGGAGATAGTAGGCTACTACTACAAAGCTCTATGTTGCCTGTTGGAACGATTAATGAACCCCATGCCGGAGAAGGAGTTCTAAGGTCTCTTTTGAGAAGGAATTAGGGTGGAGTGACGAGAACGATTGGTCTTTGCTCCTCGCCACAACGTACATGCACTTAACGCTTCAGCAAAGCAGCCAAAATCTGTGCAATACTCTCAGTGGTCAACCCCCCAAAGCAAATTCTTTAACCGAAGGGAGCAACCGGAACAACGCACAGTGGCTGACCTCGAACACAACGTGCCTGCTCTACCTACGCCACCTTGTCTCATACCGCCCACAATGAACAGCGCTTCGGAGACCATATTTCCATCACCCACAGAGCCCATCAAACAAAAGTACACGGACTGGTACCCATGTCAGCGAGCAGCACTCGAAACAGACTCAGTAACGGAACGTCACTCCGTCCCATCTACTGACAGTTCCACTATGACGAGCTCTATACCAGAAAACACCCTACATACCAACACACCGCCACCTTTGCTAGTCCCTGATACTGTAGATGAAAAATCTCTTCTGGAGGCCTCTTAAAACACATTTATGAAGCGACCTCCTCAGGTACTGCCTGAAGAACCCCGATAGCCGCGGACTCATGCATTGAAACTAAATCACATTAGGCTACAGGAGTATCATGTGGAACGAGAGCGGATTTTCGCTTCAGAAGAGGTCATCCCATGCCAGCACAAGAAAAAATGATCAATTCATCGTTGAAGGAGCTTTCGTTAGAGAGTGCGTACCTGCCACCAAATCCTGAACGTATGCAATATCTTGGAGGTTTCCGAATATGACACTAAACCTTATGCACCAATCAAAGTGTTGGGCGAAATCGTTGTCGCATTAATTGACACGGGTGTAAGTATTAGCTGCCTGGCCTCGAGCCTCGGCTCAAAGGTACTCCATCAACACCCTACGTTGGTAAAGCCTTGGCGCTCTGATATCAGCTCAGCTGACGCCACCAAACATTCTATCAAGGGTAGATTGACAACACCCGTCACGTTCAGAGGTCAAACTAAGGATATCACATTTTTCATCATCGCTCACTGACTCAGAACTTGTACCTCGGCATCGCTTTCTTCCTACGATTTGGTTTGGCCCCAGATTTATTCTTGGATTCACACTTTGACACTAGACACGTCCATGAACTTACTTCTGTGCCTGACAGACACGAATTAACTCCTAACTAGCGACAACGCTTAGAAGCATTCATCGCTGCTTTTTCATCTTACGCCACGCAAGGTCTTAGCCGCACTACTCTGGTCTCACATGTTATTGACGTTGACGATCGTAAGCCGGTAAAGCAGAGACACTACAATATCGCGTCTGTCATGGAAAAACTAGTGTATGCAGAGTTGGGCAGGATGCTAGAGTTGGGGGTTATAGAGGAATCTCAAAGTACCTGGTCCTTCCCTGTAACCTTGGTGGCAAAAGCAGGTAAAGCATGTCTTTGTCTAGACACCCAGTAAGTCAACGCGGTGACCTTTAAAGGCACGCACCTTCTTTCGCTCATTGATAGAATATTGGGAAGGCTGCCTAAAGTCTCAACTTGAAGGATGCCTTCTGTTAAATCCCACTCGATGAAGGGTCGTGGGATGAAACTACTTTCCCAGTGCCTGGATGACCACTATATTAGTTCGCCTCAATACCTTTTGGCCAGTGTAACACCCCGCAAACAATGACCCGTCTGATAAACA
Source organism: Odontomyia ornata (assembly GCA_963969285.1). Lineage (NCBI taxonomy): Eukaryota > Metazoa > Arthropoda > Insecta > Diptera > Stratiomyidae > Odontomyia > Odontomyia ornata. The sequence continues at coordinate 297,605,819 of OZ017740.1, forward strand.
AAGTCATTTCACCTCACCTGAAACACCAAGTATTCGTTTACCTGAATGTCCTTCTACTCATCACAGAAACGTTTGACCTACATCTTCTACTGCTGAAAGAAGTAGCCCTGCTAACCATTAAGGCGAGAGTCACCATAAACGTCCAGAAAAGCAAATTCATCTTGACCGAAGTCCGGTATATAGTACCATCAAAACAGACCTGGATAAAACCCGGCCGATTAATGACTTTCCCTTACCGATGATCGTTAAGAAGCTACGACGTTTCCTAGGAGTGTGCGGCTGGTACCAAAGGTTTGTTCAAAAGTACGCAGCTTGGTTAGATATGCTAAAGAAAGGCAAGTTCCATATGGTACGAGGCCAGCCAAAAAGCATTCAAAGAACTCAAGCAAGCTATCTACCCCAGTTTTGCACAACCCTAACTTTCAGCAACCATTCTCCATTCACTGTGACGCAAGTTAACATGGAGTTGGAGCCATGCTCGTGCAAGTAACCGAAGAGGCAGAAGATGCTCTCATAGCTTTTATGTCCAGTAAACTGAACTCGGCCCGGAGGAACTACACCATATTCAAACATGAATGCCTGGCAGTGGTGATGGCTGTCGAGAAATTCTGAGCGTACATATAAGGCCGACCGTTTGAAATGATCACCAACCACGCTTCGTTACAATGGCTGATGAACGAACTGGACCTACACGGACGTCTGGCTCGACGGGCTTTTAAACTGCACAGATTTAAGTTTTCCATCAAACACCGGTAAGACACACAAAACATCGTGCCGGATACTCTTTCGCAAATGTTTTCACCCAAGGGAATGGAATTGGTATTAAATAATGATTGTCTTATCGAGATTTTTATGGATAGCCCGCATTTCAGTTCAGACAACTACAGTTGAGGCAAACAATCGTAACCCAACAAAGACAATTGCCTGATTTGAAAATGGTTGACGGCTATATTTACCGGCGTAATGAATACGCAACCAGTGACCCGTTAGAGAAAGAAGAGTCTTCGAAGCTTTGGGTGCCGGAAAAGGTGACTCACAATCTGATCCTCACGCACACGACCATCCTCAAAGCGCTCACGACGGCTACGGCCGGACGCTTCGGTGCCTTAAGAAATACTTCTTTTGGCCTAAAATGTCATCTTAGGTGAAGGAGTATATAGGTGGCTGTGAGACCCGTAAAGGCACTTAGGTTCCCAACCAGCCTCTTCAACTTCCAATGAGCTAACCCAAAGTTCGGGAGTGCGTGTACCAACGTATAGGGATCTACTTGGTCCATACCCTGGTTCTTCTATGGGACACATTGGAGCTATCGTTGTTCTAGATGAGCTATCTAAGTTCCCGCTGGTGGAACCTATTTGCAAATTCACGACTCCACCTATCGTAAAACTTTTAGAGAGCCGAGTATTCCATGTGTTTGGTGTTCCAGAAAGCTTGTACTCGTACAATGGAGTACAGCTTGAATCTCGGCAATTTAAGACCCTACTCGAACAGCACGGTGTCGAACACCAACTGATAGCCAATATACTCTCATCAATCGAAAGCATCAGAACGTTTGAATCGTATCCTGTTAGCTATAATCCGTTCCTATAACCATCCAACTTAGAAGGATTGAGACCGCATATTGTCTGCCATCAAATGCGCCCTGCAGTCATCTTATTCTATCTCAGGCATGGCGCCTTACTTTGCCACTTTTGTACAGCACATGATTTACCACGACAAAGCTTTTGCGGCAATTAAAATGTTTGGAAGATCCCAAAAGATTAGGCGATTGCCGCCAGCAAATCAAATGAAAGGTGAGGGAAGCAAGACGTGCAAATAAAGCGCATTATAATCTAAGATCCAAACCGTCCAAGTTTAGAGGAAGGGATGAAGTTTTTCGTCGCAATTTCCACGGAAGTGATGCAGCTGGCCATAATAAAGCGAAGTTGGATCAACGTTTCTTGAAAAGCCGGGTACATAAGGTTCTAGAGCCTGGTCATTACCTTCTCACTGATCTATCTAGCATGGAAGTGCGTATATACCATGCAAAAGACCTGCGTCGATTGTTTAAGGACATACGAGTACGTCTGCAGTTAGTTTCAGTCACACACTTTGGCCTCCCCATCGACAGCAAGCCGAAAGTATTTGCGTCAGTCTGTCCGTCCGATAATAGTTTTTTTCTATTGCCTTAGCTTTTTATTCCTACTCCAAACACAATCGGTTATCCACCTGAGAATTCTCCAGATCCTTTTTCGCAATCCTCATCTTCTTAGAATCGCGAGAAAATTAGGTGCCGTGTAGTAATCGTCTCGGCACACTCCTCGAGGGACTTTTATGAAAAAAGACCATTTCATAATAACAACGCAATAAGCGCCGAACAATTTGATACGCAAATTATGAACATTTTTATTATTAAATGCTAGCCTACCAGCGCATTTAGACGTCCTCAGACAAGGCTAGTTCCGGCGAGCAATAATATCATCGCTTATATAGGTAGCAGACTATTTCTGCAGTCCTTTACGGACAATGAAAATCATCCAAATCATTCCATGATTCGTAAATTATCAAATGTCAATAAAACTAAAGTGATGAAGCCACAAAGTACATTCGGAAAACAAGAAGCAATAACATAGAAGACGAGTGAAAATAAAGTACCCACGCAAAAGGCTCAACGAACAAAGAAACCAACAATAAAAGATGCGGAAAAACAACAATTCATGATGCCGATATCGTACTAAGCGCGGGAGAAGCAAATTACAGTGCAAACTACTATGCGGTGCTTTCTGCAATGGATAACGATATGGCTACCGAGATGGAGTGCCATGAAAATATAAGTATTATTAATGAGTCTGATGATAAGTTTATTGAATATTTATGCATAAAATCTAAAAATAAGGAGAAGAAGGTATCCGGTGTGTCTGCTGGTACTCCTATTGAAAATAATAAGACTATTGAACGAGTTCCACCGATTAATGTATTTGGACAGCGCGAAGGGGATATGGTTCGGCCATTGGCAGCCGGGATAGATAGTTTTAAAGTAAAGCTGATAAGCTCACAATAAAAACAAAAACACTGGCTAATTTCAAGCTATCCAAAGATGCTCTAAATAGTTTGAAAGCTCCCCACCTCACATGCACGCTAAAGATGGAGAAAAATCAGGCCTTCCTGTTGACGGGCCTGGACTGTGGGGAGAATACAGTTGATCTTCTTGAAATGTTGGAGGAAGCAATAAGAGCTGTTAAATTCATTGGTGTCAAAAATTTTGCTACAAGTAGATCAACACTTGAAGGCAAAATGTCACCATCTTATTTGTTACAAATTTCAAACGATAGCAATCCAAGTACCCCCAACAGGTAAAGTACTTGCCCTTGAGGGTTGTGAGGTGAGAGCGCCTTCAAAAAACTAAGGTCAACCAGTGTTACAGGTTTCAACAATTCGGTCATTCAGCTGCCAGCTGTGCCATGCACTATCGGTGCGTTAAATGTAAAGATATTTATTGTATGCACGCGGTGAATGAAAATTGGCTCAGATGGGGCCGAAAGTTAACTGCGGAGTATTTGGTCACTCAGCATCATAATGAGGATGTCCTCAATATCAAGATGCAAAACTTAAATTCTCCTCAGAACAAATCTAAGTAAATCGCAGTGTCATATCTGCTGACTTCGCCAAGCCCAGGGTATCATTTGAACTTGCTGCTAGAGCACCAACAGATAACAATGTTAAAATAAATAATCTCAGTGGCAATAATGAGTTGCTTCTCAGAATTTTTCAACAGCTTGAATCTATTTCAGAAAGAATCAATAAGCAATTTTGAAAAATCACTTTCATTTTTCAACGTTTTGCCAACATGCTTGAAAGAAGTTTGTCATTCAGTCACATTTCCATGGATAAGCTTCATCTCATCTCGATCAACGTCAACTCCACTGTTACTCTACATCAACGTGACTATCTCCTTGAATTTATTGTTGAGGAACAGCCTGACATTATGCTTTTCACTGAACATTATGCTTTTCAATTCATGGCACTCCATGACATTCGAAGGTTTTGAATTCGTAAGAAACGATACGGTTAACGAGATGTTGGACCCTATTGTTTCCAAAATATTGATAAAGCCGAGCTCAAAAAATTTGAATTTATGCAGAGCCCGTTATCGAAATTTCACTGCCAGGTAGGGATAATCTTTTCGTTATCTCTGCCTATACAACTGGTCAAAATGCTCTCAAATTCAAGGAGCTCGATTCCTTGTTTGAAACACTTGAATTGAACAGGCAGCATATTCATTATAGCCAGTGACCTGAATGCCAAATATACATCATAGCTGAATGTCAACAATATCCAAAAGGTGTATTCCTGAAATCGTGGATGATAAAGAACCAATTTGAATATAGTTGTAATCTGTATGGGTCCGAGCTCCCAACATACCCTAGGACAAATTCATGTTTGGACCGCTAGATTGGTGAGGCAAGATTTGAATTGAGCTTTGATAAGCCTCAACGGAAAGCGCCGGTGCTTCCTTACGGTAGCGACAATAAGGCAATCCTAATGAAAATCAATCATCGATGATGTCTTTCTCACTCCGGATTAGGTAAAGAAAAAACGGATTGGGTAAAGATTTAAAAGAAGTTTAATCGGGATTACCAGATGCAATGCCCTCCTTTTGATGATGGCAATGATTGCTCAATGGTTCCCAACTATAGGAATCTAACTAACGTTGAAATAGATCGCTATTTGTCGAAGTTAGAGAAGCTGACGTTGGAAACGATTAAGAGAGTAGTTCCTAAGGTTAAACAGCGAAACAATATGGAAGGATATGAAACACCAAACATTGCAACGTTGAAAAGATTAAAAAGGATTCTTCTCACATGCGTCAACAATATTTATCGGCGATTTTTGGACCGCAGCCATCCTTCGGTGGCTTTGTTGAAATTACATCTAAAGACTATCCAGAACTTACTCCGTTAATACTTCAGCAAAGAGGTCATTGGGTTTTGTGCCAGGAATTTGACCATACATGTGATAACGAAAGGAAACTCAGAAATCTGCTGGAAACTAAACAACAGAGAACGTCTTTTTTTTTTCTTTAAAAGCCATCGGGGCTTGCTATGTTGTGTGAGCAGATGCGTTTCGACTACTTCAAGTCATCTTCAGTGTCTAAAGGATGTGTTGAAGGAAATGACTTTATAAAGTCGTAGGATAGGTTGCGCGGATGGGTAATTAGGTTAGGTAGTAAATTACGTGAAGTAATAAATTAGGCCAGGTAGAGGGATACTAAGTTTTTGTTTTTTCTGCTTGTTAGATGTCCGTTTCTTCTGTTTCATCTCGTTTCCGTTTTTGTCTGAGGGTGGTCTAGTTCTGAGGAAATTGCGTCAAAATTTGTAAGAAGTTGTTCGTTGATCATTTTACCCTTTGTTTTTCTATGTATGTATATATATATATTTCAAGCCTTTCTAGGATGTCAAGTCTCCCTCAGAATATCAAACAACTGATCAGGAGAAGGAATCAAGTTCGGAGGAGAGCTAGGTTTACAGGTGACCCTACACTACGTATAAACGCTACTCGGATGACAAATGAAATTCGTGATAAAATAAGGGTATTCCAAAACGAGCAATGGGAGAGCTTTTTGCAGAGTCTCGAGCCTGGGTGTGGCAGTTTCTGGAGAATGACCAAATATTTTCGGAAAAACAGTAAAACTGTGGTACCGCGTATTCATGGTCCGAATGGGATACAATACTACGATGTGAGTAAGGCGGAGGCATTTGCAGATTCTTTAGAAACACAACTACGCGAAAATTCTTCAGATGAGGAGGACTTTGGAACTGAGGAAATAATTTAATCTTCTGTCAACAGATTACTGCTGGATAACATTCAACACGAAGACAGAATAAAACCAACGGACTTAGACGAAATCAAAAACATTATACAGACACTCGACAAATATAAAGCACCCGGATATGACACTATTACAAACACCATGATTTCTTGGCTACCAGATAATATATTACAAACACTCACTGACATTATTAATACGATTTTTCGTTTGCGAAGGTATCCCAAAATATGGAAATCAGCGGTTATTATTGTCTTCCCGAAACCTCAAAAGGACCCACAATTTTCACAAAACTGGAGACCCATCAGTCTCCTCTCTTCGCTGTCGAAAATTGCGGAAAGGGTGATTCTGCATCGACTTTATGAGGTTATATCTGATAAAGATATTCTACCGGAAGAACACTATGGCTTCAAAGCTAAACACTCTACTGAGCTCAAGTTAGTTAGAGTGGTCCAACACATCAGAACAGGCTTAAATCGCAGAAACTCAACAGGCTTAGTTAAGTTTGACATAGCTAAGGCCTTTGATAAAGTCTGGCATGCAGGACTTATCTTCAAAATGCATCAGTTCAATATGCCACTGCAGCTCACTCAAACCATTGGCTTCTTTTTGGAAGGCAGATCATTCCGTGTCAGAATCGACAAACAACTCTCAAGCCTGAGCCCAATTGATGCTGGAGTTCCTCAGGGCTCACCCATATCACCGGTCCTTTACAATATATTTACTGCAGACCTTCCTACTCTGCCTCCAAAAGTAAAACTATCACTCTACGCTAATGATACCTGTATATTTGTTACAGCACGACAAGCAAGAGGCATTACTTCAAACTTGCAATGATCGATAAACATTTTATTGGAATACTTTCGCAAATGGAAAATTAGGCTTAATTCTGATAAAGCACAGGCCCTATTCATCTCAAGAAAACTACAGCAAACTCCACAGAGACTTAACGTTGACAATGAAACAATAGACTGGGCACCAACAGCTAAATACCTTGAACTTACATTTGACAAAAGCCTGACATGGAAACAACACATACGAAATCAACGGGGACACTGTATTGGACTTCTCTCTTCACTACACCCACTCATTAAATCCAAAAAACTTAGCCTTGAAAATCGACTGCTCATCTACAAACAAATTATACGACCGACGTTACTATATGGTAGTTCTGCTTTCTACCAAACGACAAAGACTAACAAAAAACCACTCGAGTCCTTCCAAAATAGCACTATTCAAAAGATCTTAAGAATTCCATGGTACATTAGGAACACTGACATATACAAGGACCTAAGACTTGAGACAGTAGAAAAATACGTACGTGATAGAGCACTGAAACTTTTTGACACAATAGACAACCTGCTAATAGTACCCTGGAATTCCTTCGAACTGTCCGGAACGAGGATGATTTACGCTTCCCAACTATCCGCCAAATAATTATGTAAAATTTATTTCTAAAATTGTATATTGACTGAAGCTGCCTCGGGAAAGTGGGTTGGTACTGTAGTACTCACAGATATGAGGGAGCTAAGGTGCTAAATCGCACTAACTCCACACCCCACACATTCCAAGATGTCAAGTCTCGGTCCTTTGCTTTCTTTGTGTAGGAATCTCATAGAGTTTGTCATAGCGTCAGGCTCATGTGCGTGGTTTTGTAGGTGTGTCGCATAATTGGAGTCTGCCTTGTTATGTAAGAAAAATTGTGAGTGCTCTTTGTATCTTGTCGTTAGTTTTCCTGTTGTCCTTCCTATATAGAACATGTCGCAGTCCTTGCATGTCAGTTTGTGTATGTATATGTTTTCGTATATTGATGTGTCATTCAATTTTGGTTTCAGTTTGTTTCCAATGTTGTTGTTCGTTTTGAACGCAGTTTGTATTTCCTAAGGAAGCTTGATAGTTTGTATGTCTCTTTTCCTACGAATGTTAACGAAATTCACTGTTGGTCGTTCTTATGAGGGTAAGTCGGTTAGCGTTCCTGTTTTCGTTTGTACTGGGTAACAAGCTTGTCAATGTCGCATTGTTTGTATCCGTTATTATTAGCTATTGTGTAAATGTTGTTTTGTTCGTTGGAGTAGTTAGTAGGAGTCATGGGGATAGAGTGAAGCCTGTGCACCATTGATCTGTACGCTGCTAGTTTATGTTTTGCAGGGTGGTTAGATGTTTCGTGTATGGTATGATCAGTTGTGGTTGGTTTTCTATATATTTTGTAGTCTGATCTTGTTTGTTTGCGTGTCACAGTAAGATCCATATAGTTGAGTTGTCCGTTTGTTTCTTTTTCTATAGTGAAATTTATATTCGGGTGAATTTCATTCATATAGGTAAGTAGTTCGTCTTGTTTATTTTCTTGTGAGTCAATAACGATGAAACAGTCATCCACATATCGTCTGTAAAATATTACATTGAATCTTTTGACAACTTTGGGTATAAAGACTTCTTCCAAAGATTGTAAGAATATTTCTGACATTATTTATTTATTTATTCATTGCTATTTTACAGATATAATCCAATTACAAAAATAGCAATAATAGTGAAAGATAGAGAGATATAGAAAACATATAAGAAAAAATTCAAGGCTTAGCGAGTGCAGAAGTTACTCTATTTTAAAAATGGAGATAAGAAGTGGGGAAAGATCCAAGCTGAAGATCATCGTGTTTACGCGTAATCCTTAGTAGAGGAGAGTGAAAATAAGTCACGCTCCTGGCAAACGGAATATGAAAGATTTTGGAACTACTGGTAGGACGGACAGCATTTCTGACCGGGAAATCAGCTACAAACTTCGTGTTAAGGTAACCAAGGGAGAGACGATAAAGGAAACACTCATCCAGATAAATATGGTGGTGTTCTAAAGAAGGAATACCAAGGATAGACAAACGAACATGATAATAACAATAAGGAATACGAAATTTTAACAGTAAATTCTCGTAAACTTACGCTGAACAGATTCGAACGAGGATTTATGGTAAACGAAATGAGGAGACCAGACTGGGGAGCAGTATTCAAGGATAGAGCTTGACTTAATGCAAGAAAAGGGATCAGAAAATATGATGGAGTGACGTAAAATAAATCCAGATACACGTGATGCTCTGAAAACAATATCATAGACGTGAAGATCGAATTTTAGTATCGAGTCAAAGGTGACTCCAAGATCTTTGATATGAGTCACGATGCTAAGACGTTTATTTTTTATGAAGAAATGACCAATGAGTGGATAAGGTTTGGAGAAAAAGGATACATGTATACATTTAGAAACGTTAAGAAGAAGCTGATTAGATTGACACCAAAGGTCCGAGGAATTTAGATCAGCTTGCAATATGTCAAGGTCATTTTGAGAGGATACGACCTTGAATAATTTCACATCGTCTGCATAAAGAAGGCAGGAGGAGTTCATGAAGGCAGATCATTGATAAAGATGACAAATAAAAGCGGACCGAGAATGAACCCTTGGGGAACGCCGCTAGACGGGACAAAAGGAGAAGAGGTAAAACCATTGAAAGTAACATGACATATTCGATTCGAAAGGTAGGAGGAGAGCCACTTGAACAAATTGCCAACGACACCAAGTGCATGAATTTTTTGGAGCAAATTATGGTGATTGACCGAATCAAAGGCCTTAGAAAAATCAAGATACAGGGTTTCTACCTGAAATCGATTCTCAAAGGCTCCAGCAACAACCGTAGTAAATTCCATAACGTTGGTCATAGTAGAACGACCTTTGATGAAACCATGCTGTTCAGGAATCAGCTTATCTTCCACAGCCGCAAGCAGTTTGGAGTAAACAATACGTTCCAGTAATTTGGAAAAACAACCCAATAAAGAGATGGGGCGATAATTTGGAACCAGAGAGGCGTCACCTTTCTTACAAATAGGGAGGAGGAAAGCTCTTTTCCAGTTAGAAGGGAATAGGCCAGTAGATAAGCTTATATTGAAAAGTAAAGCTAAAGGAACAGATATAGTGGATGATAAAGATTTAACGAAGAAATTAGGAATGCCATCAGAACCAGCACCAACAGAAACATCAAGAGTATTGATAAGATTTTCAATTTCTACAGAAGAACAAGTGATAGAGGAAATAGTGGGTTGATGGTGAGCAGGGAAGGGTGAACTTTGCGCAGGCGTGGTAGAGAGATTGAAAAGTGAAGAAAAATAATTACAGAAAAGTTCGCACATTTCCTGAGGAGATGACGCGAGCTGCCCATTTGAGGTTAATGAGGAGGGATTTTTAGTCGACGATTTAAGAGAACGGATGTACTTCCAAAATGGCTTGGATTGGTTGGAGTTAAGCGAAGGCTCGATACTCCTGAAGTAAGAAGCTTTTGCCAAGTTTACTTCCCTTTTTGCAGCAGATCTAAACTGAGTATAGTTTACACGATCCTCAGAAGACCTGGTACGTAGAAAGATACGACGAGCCCGATCCTTTTCTTTCAGGGCACAAATCACATTGTGATTCAACCAGGGTGTACCATGGGAGTCACGAGCACAGGTAAAGGGAGTTGCTGCTGATATGACAGAGTTGAGGAAATCATAAAATTTCTCACAGGCGTCATTTGAATCAAGACCATGAAAGAAGGTATTCCAGTTAACAGCGGATAAAGAATTAGAAATTAGGGACTAGGAGAATGCTTCAGAGAGGAAGAATCTAGGTTGCTAAGGACTAAATCCAGGAAGCGATCATTAATATTGGATAAATTATTAAATTGAGAGAAAGAACATAAAGACATAAAAGAAGAAATTAAGAGCGAGACTTGTGATGGACCTGAAATATGATTTCCAACCCAGGACAGAGAGGAAACTTTAAAGTCACCACACAGTATAATAGGGTAGCTAGAAAAACGAGTCAAATAATATGAGGAGAATTCAGAAAAGAAAGTGTCGTAGACAGAATATAGAGAACTACAAGGAATATATACACAAGCCACGAGGAGAGGACGAGCAGGTGAAAAAGATATCTTAGCGACAACGCATTCAGCAGGAGGAGAAAAGTGAAGATCAGAGAGAGGAATGCCAGATAGGGAATTATGGTAGGCAATAAGAACACCGCCACCATCCCTCTTATTTGATAATTGTCGATCGCTATCTTGCCTTATTAAAAACTGGTTGGAAAAAATCTCGGCATCATGAAAACTGTCAGTTAGCCACGTTTCTGTGAGGCAGATTATTTTATCACAGGAGAGAAAGCATGATAAAGAGAGATTTTTCAGTTTAGATCTTAGAGCACGTACATTTTGGTAATAAATGAAAAATGAATTCTGCTTAGAGATAAAGTTAGGCTGATTAAAGGATGAATGACTAGAAGCTAATGTTGTTGAAGTTTTGGTTTGAATGTTCGAAAATTTCTTTTGGAGTTCGAAGCAAAAGGCTTAACTAAGACGCCTGGGGGCCAGAAATTGCTGTTTTGTACTGCATCACAGCTTGTTCGCAAAGTTAATTTGAACGATGCAACCACACGATTGGTCAAGTTTGGTTGCGTTAGTTTTTTGCAGGAAAATGTATTAGATCGGTTATCCAGCCCACTCAAAACGAAGTCCTTTAATTCCTCCTCTGAAGTATCATACGCCAGTCGCGACGCAAATATTTGGAGTGGTGGAGAAACAACGCGAATAGGCTTGCGAGTTGGCAGAAGCGTAGGACGACACACAGGCTCTTGTGTACGGTAGGGATGCTCCGTGCTAGAAGGGAAAGCAGAGAGATGCGAACCTTGAGTCTGTTATTCCTGATCCAGTTCCAGTTGCTGGTTCGGTTCCAGTTGACCATCAACAGATCGAAGAGTTGATATTGCTGCTTCACTTGATGTAGCAGCCAAAAATGGCAAGGAGGTCAGTCTAGGTGGTAAATTTTTAGGAATGGCCCCCTTGCTGGGTTCAACATTTTCCTTGTTATTTGCTGGCATCGAATCAGTCAATAAGAGAAGTGAAGATGCTTGGCAAGAAACGTGAGGTGATTCTGTTGGTTTCATAGCAATTGGATCCGTAATAAGGCGCGCATTGATTTCCTGAAGTAGTTTGGTGTTATCATTTAACAGTCGAATAGTATCTGTAACTGACACACCACTACATTCATCGCATCTGAATGTGATATTACGCGAGAACTTAGCACGTATATCAGCAAATACCGCAGGTATCGACAGGCATTTTAGATGAAATGATCTACGGCAAAAACCATCGCACTCCATGAGCCTTGTTACGCGATGACTCAGGCTCTTTACAAATATTGCAATTAATGGCACAAATAGGTAAATCACCTGACATACTTGAATGATAAGCTGATCAGTTCAGTAACTTTAATCACTAGACAAATTATGTTTAAGATTAGGTGTAAAAAGTAAATAGTAAATTTGCACTATTTTGATACACTAAATATTTTAGTTCAGGGACCAAACATGTTTTATTACGCGAACCATCAGCTCGGCTATTGACCAAGGGATGGCACAAAACAAATGTCACAGAACAATGTAGATTAAACACTTAGAAAGGCGACCGCTAATTAAATAAATTAAGAAAGAAAGAAAGACTTTCTCGAATTAATTAGAAAATGCACGAACAAAGCACTAGCGGAGTTAAAGATCAATAATTAACACCGTCAATAAAGCCGAATAACAATCGCGAATAAGAATGAGAAAAGATAGTTACGCAGCGAATACAAAACACGTCCGAATCGCTCGAGAGATGATCGAATTATTGACGACATTGGATGTCCCATACCCAGACCGTCCTTGGCAGTGTTTGTGTTGCTATTGTACTTAAAATAGTTCTGCTTGATTGTAGTCTTAATGAGATTGAGCAGTTGATATGTAAATCGTCGACTGTTGTTGTATAAAAGTCTTTTAGTATGGCCAATGTTTTATCAACGGGAATAGACGGTTAGAGGTTGGTGATGCCTAGTGAAAAAATTCGATAAGTTTCAATCAAACTTAAAGGGGTGGTAGAGTTTACTGGCACACGGCTGTTCTTTAATGCGTATTTGTCGTCAAGATGCATGACATCAGCCATTATCGTTGCCAAGTACCGTGCTAATTGGTATGCAGGAACTGGGCGGTAGTTGATGACAGAACGAATAGGAATATTGGTTTGTGGAGCTAAGGTTGTACTTTAAGGGGTGGTGTGCATGGATTTGGGTTTATGTAGCGGTGCTTAGTATTAGGAGAAATGATTAGTGGGGATTTGGTAATGGCAGTATGTAAGTCCGCTTGGAAATTATTGGTGGGGTCTTTGTTTACCAGTTTGTATCCGTTGGAGTTAACAAAGTCTGTTGTTTTTTGTACGTAGCCCGTTGTTTTTAGGACCGCCGTTGTATGTCCTTTGTCAGCCTTTGTCACTGTTAGTAGGGTATCCGTAAGGTCTTTCTGAATGTGTGATCTCAGTGTTTCCCCTTTTACTAGTTGCAGTGCGTTCCACAGACCGGAAAAGGGAGTTCAATTTTGCTCATTTTTACATCATATTTTGAATTTGCTTTTTTTTAATATTGGTACATAATTTTTTTGGTTTGCTTAGCATCACATTTGGAATTGTTTCAATCAAAAAAAGGGGATTAATTTGTTTGTTTTATTCTTTCAATGAATTGTTTTATTTGATTAGCCATGTCTATTAAAAAAAAAACAATTTTTTTCATTTCTCGAAATAACCCCCTCCTCTCCCGTCCTTCCCTCTTTGTGTTAAGTTTCTACGAAGTGTGGCAACTAAGTAATGAAACTGATTTTATTGCTGCGCTAGTGGTAAACTTGTGACCTTGAAATTCCCTCCCCCGGCAACCTTCTCCTCTCCATTGATATATTTACTATTGCTCTAGCTTGTTAATTCGCCTGCTGTGTCGTGTTGAGTAGACGCATGTTGGAGATGCTCGTCACGAAAAAGGAGAAACGAAATCAAGAGCAACGCGTCGCGATAAAATGTTGCGCCGGATTGGGCGAAACAGCTTCGGAAACGTACGCTAAAATTGTAAAAGTGCATAGTGATAGTGCTCAGGTGTTTCGATGGCATAAAGAGTTTGAAGAAGGGCGTGAAAGCGTGGAAGACGAGGCGCAGAACGGGAGACCAGTCGAGGTGCGGACTGACGTGAATGCGCGCCCTAATCCGTGAAGATCGACGTTTAACAGTTCGAATGTTGGCCTCGGAACTGAGTATTAACCATGAAACAGTCAAACAAAATTTTAACCGATTCAGGGATGAAAAAGTTGTGCACGAAGATGGTTCTAAAGAACATTTCTGAGGAGCAAAAGCAGCATTGAAAGACCGTCGTAGAAGACTATTTGGAATAACTGGAAAACGATCTCACGCTGCTTGATCGAGTTATTATAGGCAATGGGAGCTGGTTTTCCAATACGATCCGGAAACCAAACGCCAAAGCTCACAATGGTTGTCTCCGCACGATCCCTGCCCGAAAAATGCTCGCATGAGCAACTCGAAGGTGAAAACGATGATTATTGCCTTTTTTGATAGCCGTGGAATCGTCCACAAAGAATTTATTCCATCGGGACAAACCGTAAATCAAGTCTAGTATCGCCAAGTACTCGAAAGATTGCGAAAATGAGTCAACAGGTTTCGCCCAGGCATCCCTCGTAACAGGATCCTTCATCACCACAACGCGCCGTACCACACCGTCCTCAGCGTGCCCCAGTATTTGGCCTCTAAGAGGATCGCCTTATTCGCCCGATATGTCACCATGTGACTTTTTTTTCCCCTAGAACAAAATCGGTTGTCAAAAGAACCCGTTTTGAGTCGATGACGGACATCGAGGCGGCCGTGACGAGGGTACTCGTGGATATCCCAATCAAAGCGTTCCAGAAATGTTACGAAGCATAGAAAACACGCTGGAATCGTTGTATAGCTGCTCAAGGGGACTATTTTGAAGGGGATGGCAGAGTTGTAGAATAATTTTAGTTATACGGTTTTCATGAAATCAGTCTCATTACTTAATTGTCAAACCTCGTATGTGTAAGATGGCTCCGCATTACCAGAGGGTCCCCCGAATGACCCACGACACGACTGAGCGCTTACTGGCCTTAGCATGTAACCTCGGGGTACACACTCCTTTTCTACGTGGTTGCTACAGAATGATTGATGGAAGCTTATATAAAAGCCAAACTGCGAAGGGGAGTTACGTCATATTAAACGGTTGGTCAATACAAACGGAGTCATAATATACAGATTTTACTGTATAAGGAATAAAAAATTGTTTTTAATTTTTTTATTTTGATACGCATATTGTAGAGCATCCACTTTGAAAGACTCCTTAATACTCTTCTAGAATCATTTCTTAATTTCTAAATATTTTAATTTAATTCAACGCAAAAGTTATTTTAAACATAAGAATTTAATATTCATGCCATAAAACGGCCTCGAAGCGAATCAATGACTCAACTTTTTAAATGTAAATTTAAATTTGTCCCTATTAAATAATAACATACTCACTTGATTGCTTTCACCATCGACAATCCCATATGAACACATAAAACGGCATGATCCGGTCGTTCGACTGGTGCTCCACTTATGCAGTAATAGCAGTCGCCTAGAATTTTAATGCGCAATTGTTGATATTTCTGCAAACGACAAGAAAAATTCCCATGGATATTCAACAAATAGGTATTCAATTTATCGAAAAACTTCTACACATGCATGTTGCATGCGCACGTGTTGAACTAAAAGAGAGACATGTCCTATTTCAAAAATAACAGCCGCAGGAGCAGCTCCAGCATCCAAAATAGAAAATTTGTATATTTGTTCATTAGAATGTGCATAATGCATGCATATGAGAATGCATTGTGTCTAGTTGAATTGCACAGATAAACTTATTCCGCATGTGTGGCGGTCTACATACCTCTGCCAACCTGTCGAATCGTGCGAAGAGTTCATTTAGCATTTTCACCAGATCCTGTGCGCTGTACGTTGAGGAGATTGCTGTGAAACCGACAATATCGGCATACAGGATGCTGCAATGTACAAGAGACAAAAATGAATAGTTATGCTATTGTGCATTTCATACGCTTGTGGCAGAGACAGGTGCATTGTTGAAAGTATATGTTTTCGACATGTGGAGGATAATGGACTTGAAAATGGGATTGTGTTGATAAAATAGAATGTAAACAGTGTGAAAGGCTATGATTGACAGTTAGAATAAATGGGGCTCCTTCCATTAAGTGGTGGTTGATGCTGAAATCCAACAAATCAAACAGTGACAATTCTCTTGGATAGAAACTTTTTCCCACCTACTATCAACGATTTTATGCGCCCTTATCAACACGAAAATATCCTTACCGAAATCAACTGAGCTGTAAACTAAAATTTACTTTCCATTTGCAATCCACAGCTCATTTGAACTTCATCAGTATGCAGGTCGGTCTACTCCGCAGCAGGTTTCAAGGATAACATGCATGTGTTGCACTGACAAAACCATCGCTACGTGGTAAAGTTGCGAATGAAATTCAATTGTCCTGATAATTATTTCCGAATGTTCTGCTTTTGACTGATACACCAAAATTTCCATACGCAAATGGTCCCGGGAGAAATTGTCTGTGCGAATTGGAATTTGAATTGAATTCCAGCATTGCAAACGAACTTTCGAACTGCAAGGATTTTCGTCGTCATCGAATTCGTTCTGGTAGTCGTAGTCACCGTTATTCCGTTAATACAAATTTTGTTTAATTGCCCGATAGGGAGAGATAATTCGGCCTGAGGGAAGTGATACCGTGCAAAATGTGCAATTATGGTTAAAGCAATTTTAATGCTTTCTGGGGAATGAAATAAAAACTTTTCAAAACCAGCTGTTGCCAGCGACTTAATCCGCCTGGAGTTTAGCTATATCTTTAAATGAGGATAACTTTCATTCGGGACATCCGATTTGATATCCAAGAATTTCTTTTTAGACCACAGTGACTGCTTACCACTCTTGAGATAATATAAAAAGATTTTCTTCATTACTGACCGCCGAATGACCCACATCTAGTGTGCCGTTGAAAGAACAATCAGATCAAGGGACTATTACCGGTTATAATTTTGAAAAAAATCGATTTTTTAAACATTTTTAGATTCCTTATACCTTCAGAAATCATCTTCTAAATTTTTATATAGAAATTCAAAAAAATAAGAAATTAGTAGCAGTTTTAGTGCATGCGCATTTTCGGTGCGCGACAGCTGGTTTGACGCTTCTCCTCTCTCCAAAACACCATTATTCTATTTAAGTACATATACTTATATACAAATATACCTCAGTGTCGGCTTTCTCTAACGTATTTAGTATATATATGGAAGTGTACACACAGGGCTGATTTAAGGGGTAAGAAAAGTACGCGGTCGCGTAGGGCGCCAAGCAAAACGGGGCGCCTAAACGCTCTCCAATGTTCAGTATTAAAGAAGGAGACTATACTAGAGATTGAAAGTTGATTCACATCACCAGATTGTAGGAGTAAGGAGTTAGGGAAAATCGTATATCGTAAGGTGGGACCCTTGCGCATACTCCCACTACTTGATTAATTGTTATTCCCAAATAACAATAACCACAAATAATAACAAATGGACTCGTCCATCGTGCACCCCTCCGTCATCGACTTGGACTCGTCTGGCAGACACCCTTCCTTCTCCATCGCATCTTGCCTCGCTCTGTCGTCTCCTGCCTCAGGTCAGTTGCCTCATGCCATGCGGTACTGAGACATTCTTTCGTTCGATCCTTACCATAGAAAACGAAACGCCGCTTAACCCATTCGCAATCTAGTGCTTCTTTGTTTATTAAGCGCAAGTTATGTCTAGTACTAGTGCCGGCAGTAGTAGTGAAAAGCCGGCTGGGTCATTCAACCGCAAAAGAAAACTGCAGCAAACAGAAGAAGATATAATACAATCAAAAGCACTACAGAAGTTTATTACGGCTTCAACTTCTACGTAGTTGGACAAGGACGATACTGTTATATCAGCCAATGTAAAAGAAGATGAATTGCCAATATTGGAGGCTGTAACTACTCGATCGACAAGCCATCAAAGAAGTAAATCTATAAGTTAATACTTAATTTAGGCCTTATTTTAAAATTTAATTTACATAAAATATGTAAATAGTTATGCTTTAATAAGCAATAAAACATGTATTCAAAATACATTATATACCTTTTAACTTTGTTTGGTCAGGTTTATTTACAAAACAAATAATATTGGAGAGTCTATATTGGCCTAATACTTTTGGTGCAAAACGGGATCGGGGTATGGATGACTTATCGATGGTCGGTGAAGTAAACAATGACAACTCTATACTCTGCGTGTGGGATGATGGACCTTCTCACGCTGAACATCTTGGTTGCGGCTTTAACGTACATTTAACTTGCGTAATTTATTCATTTATTTTTCTTTTTGCGATCGTGGTTAATCTACTCGTGGATAATCGGGAGTCTACTGTATTCTTATAAAGTCAATTGTATGACAACGTTTATCGTTTTTCATTGGTGATAAAATATAAATTTCCAATAAATGAAAAATTCATATGGGCGAATTAAAAAGGTTTAATTAATTGGTTTGGGTCCCAGCACCCTTCCATTGTGTTCGTCCTTCATCCATGTTATTGTCTATTGCCTCTCTGCTGTGTTGCTGGCCATGTGAAAAATAAACGCTGGGTGTTGCAATGTTTGATAAAATGATGCAAAACCCAATAACTGCTGCCAGTTTAGGTTAGGTACTAGAAATTACTTATTTTTCAAGGAGCAAGCTCGTGTAACAATTAATTCTTGAATGGAGTTATATCAATCAACTATTCTAAAAATGAAAAAAAAAAAATCCAAGACCGAATCATAAGGGACCTTAAACAAGCAACATATTATGCTATAATACTGGACTGTACATCAGATATTAGCCATACAGAACAAATGACGTTGGTGGTAAGATTCGTCACATGTGTTAAAAACGACAAAGTGTCAATAAAAGAAGATTTTTCAGGCTTTCTGCCTATCAAAGATACGATAAGTGAAGGTCTCACAGAAATCTTACTCAATGAGTTAGATACACGGAGCATCCCAGTAAAAAACATGAGGGGCCAGGGATATGATAATAGCTCCAACATGAGAAGAAAGCATACTGGAGTCCAGAAAAGAGTACTTGATTTGAATTCCAGGGCATTTTTCGTGTAATGTGGTAACCATTCCATGAATCTAGTATTTACGATGTTGCTCTCTCTTGCCCTATTACAGTTGGTTGTTTTAATACGATCAAAGAAATATTCAACTTTTTCTCCAGTTCAACTCACAACTCTAACCGTGAAACCCCTTAGCAATACTCGGTGGGAGAGGAGGATTGAAGCCTTAGTACCTCTTAGATATCACATCAAGAGAATTTAACTAAAACTTTCAAATTTTTGGGTTGTCTGGTAACGTGGTATAATATCATTTTTAAAATAAACATGATGAGTAAGACCCTGCAAATGGACCTCATGAAAAGTGTTCAGACATTTTTGAAAAAAATGAGACCTGATGAAGGTCTTAATAGCATTATCATAGACGCTTCAGAACAGGCCGGAAAAATTGGTGTTTCTGCTGAATTTGAAAAATAAACCAAGTTCTTCCAAGGAAAACCAGGAGGCAATTCTCGTATAAGAATGAGGATGAACCGTTCAGGCTGGACTGACATCATTCAAAGTGAAATATTTCTTTATGGTGCTTGATACAGCACTAAACTCACCGCCGGAATGCTGTTCGCATACACTAGAAAAATGTCTAGAACCGGCCCTGCGTACACAAACGTTCGATATATTCAAAATGGGCAAATATCCTTATGGGAAAGGAAAATAAAGAAGTTATACAAAAAAAGCAAGGAATGTGAGAAAATATCGTGAATTTCAAGGGAATCAGCATACATCTGAATACAGTACACTATTCACGAGTACTTCAGTAAGTAAACTGTCAACAAGTGATTTTGACGTTAAACTTGACGATAGCCTTTCTTATTGTGTTTTGTCGTTTTCCTTCATTTTCTCAGCGTGGCGAGTATATTACAGAGTAAAACGTACGGTAAAGATGCGAAACTTACCAAAACTGCAACTCTTGGCCTAAGGATTCAAAATAAATATTAAGTGTCAGTGTGGGGATCGACAGATAAATTCTTCTTCATAGCACTACAGGCCCTCTCGGGTCTTCGCTCCCTGCAAAAAGCGCCTCTAACTATCTCGGTCCATTGACCGCGTCCTCCAATTTCGAAATCTGAGCAGCGATGAACTGTCTTCGTCGACCGAGTCAGACCAGCGTTTCCTCCGTTCCCTCACTGAACTCTGGCCTTCAGTTCTCCCAACGAATACCTTTTTGGGTATCCGTACTTCATCCATACGATTTAAATGTCCAGCACATTGCAGCTTCCGCGGTCTGACAATCGTTGAGACCTCCGCCTATCAAAAATTTCATACAGCTCATGGTTGTATCGAATTCACCATTGATCCCCGTCTAGCTTCGCTCCGATTATTTGCCTCAGGACCCGTCGCTCTAAGGTGTTGAATATTTTTGCGGATGCTTGGGTTAGGGTCCATGTTTCACACCAATAGCATAACACAGGTCTTATCACAGATTTGTATACTTGGAGCTTTGTTTTCCTGTGTACGCAGTTGGTTTTCAACATCTTCAAAACTGAATAAAATATTTTATTTGCGAGCTTTATTCTTCGGGGTATTTCGTCTCTTTCATTACTGGTTTTCGTTATTTTGGTGCCTAAATACACAAATTTGCTTACAATTTTGATACTGTACTCACCAAGTGTGATATTTTGTGTACTTGAGTTATTTTTCCTTGATTGCGTCATGAGTTTTGTCTTATTTTCATTGATGTTTAGCCCTACTAGTTTTGCTTCGCTGTCGAGTATCAGGAAGAGTTATTTGACAGTTGACTTGTATAGTAATGTAATTCGCGTATCGACAGGTAGCTTCCTCATGACGTACACCAGAGCCAAATTGAAATGGCAATGAAGCCAGCCCATCTTCCTGCTTTAGTCCGATGTCTGCATCAAAGGCATACTCTCCAATAATACTGTTGGCATATGATCCAATTTGATTTGCTAAGATTTTTGAAAATATTTTCACAAACATTTGAAGTGTACTTAGCGAACTTTATAATCTGATTTACCAGTAAACATTACAAAAGCATTATATTCTTTTATTTTGTTTATTAATAATTTTCAATTTTTCGCATTTTTTTTTGTGGTGGGGAGGTGAAGGCATTTACGCCCGCCGAGTCTGGCAGTGTAGGACTCCCATGGAGGATACCCTTGGACTACCCACTAAACACCTGCCCTGTCAATCTGAGAACCTAGCCTGGAACCGTTTGACACATTACTTCGGGCCAGGTCTCGTTTTGTTACGGCGTGGGGCGCCTTCAAGCTGGGGAGTCCCTTTCCTAGCGGTAGGGAGAGGGGAAGAGGAAATGCCAGAAGAGCGATCCCCCAGCCCCAGTGCCTCCGGCTGCTGTGAGTCCCTTTTATCTTTTAGGACTGCCCGAGCATAATGTGCCACCTGGTCCATTTGTCAACCGATTCGAGCATCACCGCAACTATATTATCCGGGGTGAGCTCTCCCGTCTCCCTGTAGAGTTCCCTTCGCAGCCTGGCCCATTTGATACACGCAAAAAATGTGTGACAGGCATTGTCCTCCTCTCCTCGGCAAAACCGACAATCGGAAGACCGTGACTTACCGATCTTGTGCAGGTAAGACTGAAAACACCCGTGCCCGCTCAAAAGCTGTGTCAGATAAAAGTCAGTCTCACCATGCCTTCGATTTAGCCACGGTCTCACATCCGGGATGAGGCGCGTAGTCCACCTTCCCTTCGTGCAATTCACCCAAGACTGCTGCCAATCGTTGAGCGAGCGTTGTCTCTCCTCGCGGACAACCATCTCCCTCGCATCCTCGTTTCGGCGCAGGTAAATAGAGCGGCGCTCTCCAGCAAGGAGGGTGACAGGTATCACGCCTGCAATCACTCTCCGCCGAGTCGGAGACTGTTGGATACGAAGATGCAATTCTCAGTGCTCCTCTTCTCTGTACCTGTGCCAATCGTTTTCGGTATACCTTCTTGCTGAGAGCGTTGCCCCATACCTCTGCTCCGTACAGTAGCACTGACCCTACAGCACTCATCAAGAGGCGTCTTCTTGATGGGCTGGGTCCCCCTACGTTGGCCATAAGTCGACTCAGGGCCGATATTCCCGAAGCAGCCTTCTCAGCCGTTGCCCTGATTTGCTCAGAGAAACTCATCTTCGAGTCGATCAGTAGCCCCAGGTACTTCACCGCTGGCTTCGATTCGATTTGTATACCTCCAATACTGATCATCCTTACTCTAGGGATTCTCTTTTTTGTCAAGATGACCACTTCGGTTTTCTCCAGTGCTAAACTGAGCCCGCGAGCAGTCATCCAGTCCCTCACTCGGCGCATTAGCATACCTAGCCTAAGTTGCGCTTGTTCAACGGTGCGTCCGGCGACCAGAGCCGCAGCATCGTCCGCATAGCCGACCAAGCGCGACTCATCTGGCATCTCAAGTCTCAGTAGCCCGTCGTAAGACACGTTCCACAGGTCCGGACCAAGGATAGATCCCTGGGTAACACCCGATGTAATTTCCATCCTTCGTTGGCCCTGTGTCGTGTCGTAGAGCAGGCTTCGGTCCTTTAGGTAGTTCCTCAAAAGCCGCATTAGATATTCTGGAACTTGAAAAGAGTTTTCCAGCGTGTCCAGAATATCCACCCATCAATTTTTCGCATTAAACATGTCCTGCTGTGCGGCCAAATGCCACGATTGTGATGATAAGTCCTCTTTTGTGCTATGTTTTGGCCTATGTGAACGGTCTTATCATTCGGCTTGCGTTTACATCAAAGGAACTGTCACCGACGTTATAAATATACCTGACAATGGTGCCCACTGGTACTGCCAGTCCTGCAGACGTTATTCCAATTCAGCCTACTTTTCTCGGCTCCGCATAGCTAGCTTAACGGTCAAAACTTTATGTAATGAACTGAGTGCTTTGCACAAAATATGTTCGACAGCGTGTAATGAAATTGCTCCCTTGCTCCAGTTTTTTGACAGTATATCTGCACATCCTCTACCTGAGACGAGCTTGGATACTTGCGATGTATTACAGCCTTCTGCACCAGATCTTCCTCCATTTGGGGAGAATACTAAAATCACATTAGACACAGCTCCTGTAATAATAACGAGAAGTAAGTCGCAAGCTAATCTTGCAAAAAAAAATCCCCGTTGGCAGCACCAGCCGGAAAGGTAAATTTCTCGTAAGGTTTCGAAAAAGAATTCGGCTTCTCTACTACTAGACTTCTGACTGCAATTTTTGTAGTACCACATGGGTATTTATGAACATAAAAAAATCTGCCAACGGTCGTTTTTAGAGACCCTTTATAGGGGCGCAAATATTTTGTTAATTAAATTGAGTTGCCCACGTATGGATTACATATTGAAAATCGGCGGATAATATATTGTTGTAAACATATAAATACAGGTTTATACATTTCACAGTGGCTACCACACAAAGGCTTAAATAGCTCAAATAGTTAATTTTGAAAGATTCCCATAAAAGTTTAATCAGCACTTGCATTGGCATTAATATATACATTTTCGATTCTTTTCTGAACCATCAGGGGCCGTCATTTTGAATTTTTATTGAAAACGGCTGCTTAAAATATTAAGCTGTAATTTTTCGAATTGTTTATTTATCAACCGATTTGCATAATTAAATTAAATTAACTTGCCTTAATAACTTATAATTTCAAGTTTTATCGGAATCTGTTGAGAAACTTGACTGCTAGAGGGCTACAGAAATAAAAAAAAATGTTTATGTCACCCGCCTGTATGGGGAGACCCCCTTAAACACTTTAAAATAATTTCTTACACTGCAAATTTCAAGAGGCACCACTTTTGACCTATGCAGAAAATTTCCTCATTCTAGCTCATGTGGTTTGCGAGAAAACTTGTCGTGACGCACGAACAAACGGACGGACTGACAGACAAGTCGCGATTTTGTAATTTTTTAGGGTATTTTAAAAAATATTTTACAATAATTAAAAAAAAGTCTGATTTATAAATACTTTCAAGTTAAGTCATTTAAAACGTTTTCATGAAAAAAATTCATTATGTCCGTTGCTACTAAAATAGCAAATTGCGCTTGCTTTCTGATCTTTGGGGGCCGCTATTTTGAATGCGTGCATTTGATTTTGGAATATTTTAAATCTTTGTGTAATAGGACCTCATCAATCAATGTGCCAAATCTCGTTCAAATCGGAGTTTCACTCACGACAGGGCAAAACAATTCAATTTTTAGTGAAAATGGCAGCTAAAAATATTGGGTTTTAAATTTTCGACTTTTTTATTTTTCATTCAATTTTAATAATTTTCTGCATAATACAAGAGCGTAGTACATAAATCCATAATCCGCCGTTTTGTTTTTGCTCGGCCGATATAGCTAGTTCACGAACTTAACCGAGATATTTAACCAATAAACCTTTCCTGAAAATTTGGTGAAAATCGGAGCAAAATTGCAACCTCTAGCATGGTTAGAAATTTCGTTGCATCCCACATATATATATATATATATATATATATATATATATATATATATATATATATATATATATATATATATATATATATATATAGATGATACTCTCCGCAATAGGTAAATTTCTCTCGAGAAATTTACCTAAAATTAAGATTTATAGGAACATTTATAAATTTGATTTTTCATTGAAGTTTTGAATACGCCAAGAGACTGTGGTAGAGGACCAAGACTTTGCTGGTTGTGCATACGAGGTAAGCCTAGTAAAGGAGAGTGGAATAAGGTGTTAGTACGTCCATACGGAACCTGAAATTGAATATTTATTTGCCTGCATAATTTTCAGGTAAAAGGCTATGATGAAGCTTGAACAAAAGTCATTCGTCAAGGAAAGTAAGGAAGGTTGAATTTGAAGAATAGAGACCGTGTGAATCTGCGTTGAACTGATCAAGAGCATCGATGTGCTTCCTATGGTACGCACTCCAAATTTGGGAGCAGTACTCCAAATTACTACGTACTAGTGAGAAGTGAAGACACATACAGGATGTCATATGTTAAAATGACGAAGCGGATCGTAAAATAAATCCAGTTAAGCGAGATGCTTTCTTAATAATTAGAGCAATGTGGAGATCAAACTTCAGTTTACAATCGAAAAGCACACCAAGATCCTTGAAGGAGGTTACATTGCTCAAAAGGATACCAACAAACCTATACGTCGAGAGAAGAGGACATTTTTTACAGGAGAATGTGATCTGATTGCATTTGGAAACATTTAAGGAGAGATGGTTTGATTCACACCAGTCACTAAGACGGTGAAGATTGGTTTGAAGGATATCCACATCTAACAAGGAATCAATAACTCGAAAAAGCTTGAAGTCATCAGCATAAAGGAGACAGGGGGATGCGATAACAGAAGGTAGATCATTGATAAAAAGTAAAAATATTATAGAGCCAAGTATTGAACCTTGCGGAACTCCCGAGCTCGGGTGAAAAGAAGAAGAGAAGCAAGAGTTAAAAGTGAATCCACATTGACGATTCAGGACATAGGAGAGAAACCTAGGGACATTGAACCCTAAAAGTTTCTCAAATAGGAGAGAGTAATCCACTGAATCAAAGCCTTTGGAGAAATCCGTTAAAATAACGTCCACTTTTTGTTGTTGATCGAGAGCAGCAGCAATATGATGGGTAAAAGAAAGTAAATTTGTAAAGGTAGATCTTCCTCTGACAAAATCATGCTGTTTGTCTGCTAATGATGGGAGGACAAACGGATACAGCAAATCAAAAACTATATTTTCAAGAATTTTACTAAAACAAGGAAGAAGGGAAATAGGACAATAATTTGAGACGATATTATGATCAATAGATTTGAAGATATAAAAAATGTGGGCAATTTTCTATTGGGAGGGAAAAACCCCACAGGATAAACTCAAGTTAAAAATAATTGAAAGGGAAACACAAAGCGAAGAAGATAAAGATTTTACTAGAAAATTTGGAATGCCATCAGTGCCCACACTGGCGCTGTTGTCAAGATTATTTAAAAGTTACTCAACCTGCAAGGGGTTTGTACAAAAATTAGTAGAGGAAAAAGTGCAAGAAGATTGGTTGAAGGAGGGAGAATGTTTAGCCCTACCAAAAAAGGAAGAAAAATAAGAAGCGAAGAGTTCACAAGATTCTTGAGGAGAAGACGATGTCACGCCATCTAGACTAAAATCATCAGGAGCATGATGAGAGGTCCTTAAAGATTTTACGTACGACCAGAACACAGGAGTTTGATTCGACATTAATGTAGTTTCAATGTGGTTAACATATGCATGAAGTGCAGAAGTGGCAATTTTCTTGGCCGCGGCACGACGCTCTTTTAATTTAACGAGGTCAGTTGGAAGACCACTGGATAAGATATAAGCAACAAGCAAGTTCCTAAAACCATCTCCATATTAAGCTAAAGCATCCACTTCATTAAGGAGGATTGATTGTATATGCATATTTTATTGCTAATTTATTGCGCATCGAAAATTTTTTTTGCTCCAGCCTTTCTCCATAAAATAGCTCCATCAATCCCTACCACGTATTTCACCATCGGGAGGTTATCAAAAATTGTAAAAATATTTTTGCACACTGAACAAAGCCAAGAGAATTTCGTGTTGAAGTTTCATCTAGAACTCAATTTGATTAGTCCGCCACAGAAGGGCATTGCACATGCCCTCCGAAAGGGAAACACGGGGTATAAAGCAGCAGATGATATGCTCTATAAAACTTATAAACAATTTCCCTTTAGTACCTATGTTAATAATGTATGTAAAAACGGAAAAGAAAAGTTAAAATTCATAAAATGTTTTATTGGCAATTATTTTGTTTGTTTGGTATTCCCAGGCCTATTTTTTTCCTTTAAAAGCAGTTGGGCCTTGCTTTATTGTGTTAGCAGAGGCGGTTCAACCCCTATGAGTCTTGGAATGCGTCTGTTTACACGATAAAGCAAAGCCCGAATGCTTTTTAAAAAAAAATGTTTTATCATTAACAAACAAGGTCAAGTGTTGACTTCTGACGTATCTATGCTACCATGATTTTTTTTAGAATTTTTGGATCAAAAATGGTGAATTGCGAGAAGAGAGGCGCGTATTTCGTCCATGGATCTTCCCCCTGCATAGGAAGTTATAGAATTTCTTTGAAATATTTTCTCCTAGAACTTATTGGCTTCCTTTGTATAAAAATTTTTAGGCTTTTTATGGGGAGATCCTTGAAAACGTTATACAATTTTTATAAAATTTAACTTTAAAGAGGTCAACATGATTAACTTGTTAGAAAATATTAATGGTTCAAGCTTTTTCAGTTTCTGAGAAAACTTGCAGTGACACTCGGAAGGACAGGCGAATGAGTAGATGGATAAACAAGCCACAAAAATAGGAGGCCCTTTTTTGACTGGAAGATGAATTTGACTTAGGCATAGAGTGTGGGACTCCCATCCTCGCAGGAAAGTGGCCGGACTACCCATTAAACATCCCACCTGTCAACCTGACAACCCAGCCTGGAACCGTTTGACACATTACTTTGGGCCAAGTCTCGTTTTATTATGCCGTGAGGCGCCTTCAAGCTAGGGAATCCCTCTTCTAAGAAGAAGGAGGAGGGAAAGAGGAATTGCCAGACAAGTGATCCCCCAGCCCCAACGCCCCTGGCTACTATTAGTCCCTTTTATCTTTTAGGACTGCCCGAGCATAATGGGCCACCTGGTTCTATTTATCAACCGATTTGAGCATCACCGCAACTATACTATCCAAGATGAACTCTCCCGTCTCCTTGTAGAGGTCCTGTCGTAGCCTATTCCATTTTGTGCCCACAAAATATGTGTGGCAGGCCTTGTCTTCCGCTCCTCGGCAAAACTGACAATCGGGGGACCATGACTTACCAATCTTGTGCACCTGCCCACTCAAAAGCAGGATGAGATAGAAGTCACTTTCAACACACCTTCAATTTGCCCATGGCTTTACATCTGGGATGAGGCGCGCAGTCTATATTTCTTTCTAACAATTCACCCAAGACTGCTGCTGTCTCTCCTCAAGGACAAACTCATTTCAACGCAGGGTAATAGCGCAGCACTCTCTACCAAGGAGAAAAACAGGTATTACGCGAAGATACGAAGATGCAATCCTCAGTGCTCCTCTTCTCTGTACCTGTAGCAAGCGTTTTCAGTACACCTACTTACTGAGAGCGTCGCCCCATATTTCTCCTCTATACAGATGCACTAACCCTACAGCACTAATCAAGACACGTCTTCTTGATGGGTGTCGCCTTACGTTGAAAAAAAGTTGACTCAGAGCCGATACTCTCGAAGCAGCCTTCTCAGTCGTTGCCCTGATTTGCTCAGAGAAACTCATCTTCGAGTCGATCAGTAGCGCCAGGTATTTCACCGCTGGTTAAGGTTCGATTAGTTTTACTCCAATACTGATCATCTTTAATCCAGGGATTCTCTTCTTAGTCAAGATGATCACTTCGGGCTTCTCCAGTGCTAAAGTGAACCCGCGATCAGTCATCCAAACTCTCACTCGGTGCATTAGCGTACCTAGCCTAAGTTGCGCTTCCTCAATTGTGTGTCCAGTGACCATATCCACAACATCATCACCATAGCCGATCAAGCGCAACTCATCTGCCATCTCCAGTCTCAATAGCCCATCGTCAGGCACGTTCCACAGGTCTGAACCAAGGATAAATCCCTTGGCGACACCCGATGGCGACTCGTAGGTTGTCCCTAAAAAACCGCATTAGATATCCTGGAGCTTGAAAAAGAGTTTTCCATCGAGCGAAGTTGAAGGCATTCCTAAGATCGGGTATCACCAATAGGACGAAACTTCGCTTGATGCGGATATATGCCTCTGCCTTTTGGACCACGCTCACCACCTCTGCAATCGCATCAATGGTAGAACGTCTTGCTCTAAAGCTGTACTGCCGAGGAGATAGGTCCCCAGCAACACGAATTGCGTCAGTGAGTCTTCTCTTGATAAGTTCCTCTAGCACTTTCCCAGCAGTGTCAAACATGCATAACGGGTGGTATGCATACGGCTGTTCAGGATTTCCCTTCTCCTTGCTGATCAGCACGAGTCTCGCCACCTTCCATCAGACCGGGAAAACCCCTTCCCGCAAGCAAGAGTTGAATATGCTGAGCAGGAAGTCAGGACAATGGTGATAGACAAGTTGCAACACCTCAGCTGGAGCACCATCTGGACCCGGAGCATTCCTCACTTTCAGTGAAAGGACTGCCTCTACCGATTTTGGCTGTGTGGAGAGTGGACACTCAACTGCTGTTTCACCATTAACAGCGTCAACATGGACGGGATTGGTGGGGAAAAGTGCCTGCACTATCTCTTTAATCTTTTCCGCAACATGTATGGATTGTTGTCTTTCCGTGCCAGGGTTTTTGATGGGACATAGTAGCGCTGCAAGCAATCGTAATGATGCTCATAGCTGAAGTTTACCTGGTCTTGAGCTGCCGGTCCTTCCGTCCCCCGCGAACCTCCCTGCACCGGGAAACCTGTTGTGAGCACCTCGATGAATTTCTCGAATTGCATCGCTCCGATGTTCTATCCAATTGTCGAAAACCGAGAGCACGGACATCAGGAGACAACATTACTGATCTCTAGGATAATGCACTGATGAGTAGTAGTCTTCTCATATTCTCCAGTTGTGTATTCTCCATACTAACAACTCCGAGGTGAATATCACGACAGGTATGGCTCCTTCACAGCTGATACGGTGGAAAGTCAGCGTACCCCTGGTGTTTAGTACGACAAGCGTCATCCTGGCCACCATTACCAGGATTCGTTTTCTCCGCGGGTCTTTTTGGGGTATGCCCCATTCACGTTCCGGTCTGCGTTTGAGGCACTGTCCTCTAAGGCATATTGTTTGGCTTGGAAAGATGATATCGATTCGTTTGGCGTTAGCTACACACTAAAGAAGGTGGTCCCTGAACACCGGACCCACATAAAACCATCTCCCTGTCCACAGCTCTCTGCCTGGAAATCACTTTTTTTTTGAACCCAGATGGTGGCTTTACCAGTTTCGTCAAGATACCATGATGCCGAACTTTTATCATGGTGTTGCTCTCTCATTAGCAAAAAGTCAGCTTTCATGTTCCTCTAAGCATCCTTGCAAAGAATACAGTGTGCTTCATTCGTACACTCCTTTCTTTTATGTTCCATTTCACCGCATTTGTAATATAGGGAGCCCCTATCGGGTCCTTTGCATATTTTTGTGGTGTGGCCATACCGAAGCCATTTGAAACATTGAAGAGGCTCTGCTCTTTGCCATATCAACCCACCCTATCTCTTATTTCGATCGTTGCCATCGGCTCGAGCGAGGCTATATTTGGGCTTTTTCCAAGAACTTTCATGACTGCGTCGCAGAATGCTTCCCTATTGTCGGTCTCTGCTCCGGATTCGACCAATATGTGGCCCGACTGCGTCAGTCATATTGTTTTAATGGCAGTGTTGGTGTCTGCGGGCCTTACGTTCTCCCTAATACCCCACAGCACCTCCGCGAGTGTCACCTCGTGTCACCTCGGCGCTACCGTGCAAAGCAACTAGGTCCAAACCATCATATCCGCCAGCCCAAAGCGTCAATTCCAGTTCGTGGTCCAAAGCGTAGTCCAGATTCAGTCAGTGTCGTCACCAGTCATCCCAGAAGGGAACCTCATGGCACCCCCTATATCCTCGGGTCCATTGCGGCTGTGCTTCTCAAAGAATGCTAGCCTCCAAGAGTGCTCTTGTCGACCGGCATTCCCCTTGCACGAATTTCGTTAGATACGTGGGTGCGGAGCTCTCCAAAGAATGCTAGCCTACAAGATTATTCCTGTTGGCCAGCATTCCTCCTGCGAGGAATTCCCCCTGTTGTTTCGCCCTACGTTGGCTATTGGTCAGTTCAGAATCGATACGCCTGAAGCAACTTTATCAGCTGTTGCCCTGATTCATTCAGAGAAACTCCTGCCTGCTTTATGCAGGCTTTCGTCTTTCAGGTAATTCCTTAAAAGCCGGAAAAGATATACTCTGTGGCGGGGCTTGCAGTATATTCAGAATACCCACCCATCTAGTGGAGTTGAAGTCGTTCGGAACATCAAGTGTCACCAACAAAACCATCCGTCACTTGGTACAGCTATGTGCCTCCGCCTTTTGGATCACACTTATCACTTCTGTCATTGTATCAGTTGTAGATCATGCTGATCTCAAGCCATACTACCGAAGAGATGCGTCCCCAGCAGCATGAATCGCGTCAGTGAGTCTTCTCTTGATAAGTTTCTCTAGCACTTTCCCAGCTGTGTCTGGCATGCATAACGGGTAGTATGCATACGTCAACCTGAAACTTCCCTTCCCCTCGCTGATCAGTACGAGCCTCGCTACCTTTCAAGGTTTCTTAAATATGAATGACGGTCGATTGTTTTATTTGAAGTTCGGAAGTCTTTGCCAGGTAATAGTCAACGGAGAAAAGTTGTGGAGACCTTCACTTTTTCGGGTATGTGGTGATGGTACTCCCCAAAGAATGCTGATTTCCAAGAATAGTCCTAGCGACCAGTCTTATCTTCGCAACAATTTGCACCTTAAAGGCCTTACATGAGATTCTATTATGCTGTTCAATGGCGGGTGGAAACCAATGTCCCTTCTTCGAATTTTCTGCTCAACGGAAGCTTTAATATACTAAAAGATAGCAATTTAGACTTTCAGGCTCTATACTTGGATAAATCTGGAATATATGTACGTCAATACCTTTCAAGCTTCAAAGGATAATGAAATGTGTTCTTATTTTAAAATGTATCCTTAGTTTATTTCATTTCGAATGGTTTTGATAGCACACATTTCTTCTCTCCAGTTAATCTCCAGCTTTTCAGCAAGACACAAGCATTCCCCTGTATCAATAAATTTCCATTAATTCTCCATCCAACCCTAACCTTGACCATGAAGCGGTTTAAAAACGTCGTTTTTCATGGTACCGAATCACTTGTTTTGATTTTCCAGCAATCAAACTAGCAAGTTCCGTTTAGCTGGACACAATCTCGAGCGGTTAGTCTACATTTGTTGAATTTTAAGTGGAACATTTTCAACAGCTTGTAAAATATTCTCGTTAACGCTCGACTCGCAATGCTCTATCCACTTTCACACACTAGCAACCTTGCATAGTCCTTTCCTTACATGTCGATGTGGTTCGTGTCATAAACAAACTAATCCTCAATTTAATTTGCAATCAGGCGACCCATTGACGACAGCAGCGGTTTTAGAAGTGTTTTAATGGGTTTAGTTTTAAAGTGGAATCCAAATGTGGTATTGTATTGTGTCGTCCATGGAACAGGACCTGGGGTTGGATAATCATGGCTGGTTAAAAGTTCATACAAACAAATCCAATCAATTTTGCACACCCATTCATTACCTAGGCAATATAAAGTAGGGGGACTGTTAAATGAAACAGTTATAAGTTAATTATCATACCAAAAAGCTTGAAGATTGATTTAATTAGCATAAAATACAACCCTGAAGCAAAGCAATAACGTTTCCACATGGATTAGCCCCACAGGGATGCTGGTAATGATTTGGTAATTCTAACACGATGGCACCTTTCACATCAGGGACTCGCATAATTATGTTGAGGACATGTAAGTTCATTACACATACATTACTGACCTATTTCGCCTCAATCGCAGTCACCCATGTCCTTTCGTAAATCACACAACATCTCGCTGGGAGCACTGGAATCTGTCAAGATTTTTCTTTCGTCCTCGCCTTTTGGCCATTTCCATTTGCAACTTTACCAGAAGGCAATCAAAATGTTACACGCTCACAACAGCTGCCGGCAATCACGTCTCTTGAAATGTTATCATTTGACTAGCAAATGTATTCGTTGCTGTAAATTTATTGCCCATACAGCCAATATGCTAATCTCGCGGCCTAATTTGCAATACAACAGCAACCTGATTAATGTAGATCCTGGCTGAGAGTTACATACTCACAGTCAGTGAAGACTGGGAGGTTTTGGCAGCAACAACAACCGAACATCATCCTCAGAGCCAAGGCCCTAGGATGAACGTTAATTAGGGGTTGTTCGGTTCATCCAAAGGAGGAGGGGTTGAATGGATACACATAAATTGAGTAGATGAATAATTGCTAGTCGTTAATGTGGGGTGGGTGTTGGTGTGGAAATGTAATACAATGGATAATATTGAAAAGTTTATTGCTTCAAGCTAAATCATGTGGAAGATGTGGTTTGTAGTAATGAATCAATTACAACATAAACAAGGCGCAGCTTGCATCACCACGCGAGAATTCATTAAAATTAGTTTTATGGAATTCGATTGAAATAGAATCAGTTAATTGAATTTGAAATTGATATACGGCTTTGCTGATGGCATAAGCTATTAGAAATTATGTAGGATAAATTAAACCTCTAATATATAAAATTTAACATAGATACCATAGCTTTCCTCCCCACAGCGGGAATGCTGGCCGACAGGAATACTCTTGGAGGCTAGCATTCTTTGGGGAGTTCCGCCCTCACGCACCTGAGGAAATTCCCACAGAGGGAATGCCAGCCAACATGAGCACTCTTGCATGCGGGGATCAGGTGATGACCCTGATTCGATCTGGACTACGCTTTGGGCAACGAACTGGAATCCATGCTTTGGGCTGGCGGATTTGATGGTTTGGACCTAATTGCTTTGCACAGTAGCGCCGAGGTGACACTCGTGTGTGACTATAATACCGTCCGGATTAAACCTTGGCAGGCCCCGGAGTACGTTCGAAGTTCCCACCATTGGGTTGGTGGTGTAGGTTCGGTTGAGACGGACTCTCGATTGGCGCTGGTCTGGCTCGGAGCACTTGTTCCCATAAGGGCTTGTACCAAACCTTGTATGGCCTCCCTGCTTGCGAAGATAACCATGGGACCAAAAAGGCTACTAACCACACGAATGAAACTAGCGGCTCCGAGGGGGGACATAATAAAACTGGAGCAACGGAAAACACTTATAAAAGATATAATAAACCCAAAAAAAGATATAAAAAATAATAACAACGACGACGCAATCAGCGGTTGCAGCCACGATGTTAACAATACATCGAGAGCGGTACTAACGATGACAAAAATGACGAATAATACAATGAGAGTCCAGACAGACGAAAAACGGAGATCAGCAGACAGCCTGGTCCAGACTGAGACTCCTGCGGCGTTCGAGCGCAGCAAATAAATGATGCGAACGCCAGGCGTCCTATAAAGGAAAAATTGGGAAACTCTGCAGGACGCTGCATGTGCTCAAGTGGTGGAAGAAAATATAAAGAACATCGAGAATTCGATGCTGCGATCATTACCGAAGCGACCGATGCAAGGGTCATAAATCCCGAACTAAAAAGAACCATCCTGAAGTCAACAAGGAGATTACGGTAGGAAAACAAACGAATGACCAAGCAAATAAAGTGACGTTGTGTGATTGCATCGCCAACGCCAAAAATGAAACGGAAGCCGATAATCTCTCCCAAGGATGGTCGCAAAGCACAATTGCCGCCCAGCGACAAAGCGAAGAAAGGCTATTCCGAAAAGCGGGAGATGTTCTGAAAAGAAAACAATCTGCATGGGACTTCCCAAAAATCACTAAAGCAGTAAGATTGGGCTCCTTTGACTAGAGGAGCTCCTAGACATTATTAGAATGGCGTCTAGCTCAATCGAAGGAGATCGGGACAAAAGTAGGAAGGAAGAGGCACTTGATGGACGGAGAGCACCAGATCAGGGGTTCCAGACAGTTCTTACAAAAGGAGCGAAGAAAGCCGCAAAGAAACTCCTTCAAAAAGTGCCAGAAATTAAAGTTCGCTCGGACGCCCAACAAAAAAAGACCTGATGCAAAACAGGAGAGAAAGAAGCACCGGCAAAGTACCCAGCAGCAAGCACTGCTCGTAAAATCCCACGATGGACGATCCTACGCGAAGGTACTGCGGGACGTCAGGGGAAACGTACGGCCGGAAGACACCAACACTGCCATTAAAGCAATACCACCAACGCGGTCGAGCCAAATACTGGGTGAATTCTGAGTAGAGGTCAACACGAAGTCCTCGGCATAAGTGCAACAATAGCCTCGCTCGAAAATATGGCATCGATCGAAATAAGAGACATTGACTGCGTCACGGATCTGGCCAAGGTAGAAGAGGCCATCA
Source organism: Odontomyia ornata (assembly GCA_963969285.1). Lineage (NCBI taxonomy): Eukaryota > Metazoa > Arthropoda > Insecta > Diptera > Stratiomyidae > Odontomyia > Odontomyia ornata. The sequence continues at coordinate 297,640,776 of OZ017740.1, forward strand.
AAAGGAAGCTTCCTAGCGTAGGAAGGGTCAAAGAGAGGCTGACACCAGAAAACTATAGGGGACAACGCATGGCCATGGTTAAGTTGACCGAAAAGGACGCCGAATAATTTCTGAACCAGGGCAAAGTACCAACAGGGTAGGTTGTCTGTAGGATACGCCGAAGAGCAGCGTTCCAAGCGCCTTGGCTATGGTCACACCACATAACTATGCAAAGGATCCAATTAAAGTTCCCTATGTAACAAATGCGGTGAAATGGGATATAAAAGAAAAGAGTGTACGAAGGAGACACACTGTATTCTTTGCAAGGATGCTAGTCCAGGACGTGATTTTGGACACGTCTTGAGATCAGGAACATGCCGGGTTTTCCAGGAAGCCCAAGCCTAGGTAAAATCCGAACTCCGATGACCCGCATCCTGCAGCTAAACTTACACCGCAGCTCAACCGCCCAAAATCTGCTTGAGTAGTTTGCGAGGGACATGAAAGCCAACTTTATGCTGCTGAGTTAGCATCACCGTGGTAAAAGTTCGGCATTATGGTATCTTGACGAAACTGGTACTGCCGCCATCTGGGTTTGGAACAGTGATTTCCAAGCAGAGAGTTGTGGGAGGGGGGATGGTTTCGTGTGGGTTCGGGGTTCAGGGATCGCCTTCTTTAGTGTGTACCTACCCCCGAACGAATCGATATCATCTTTCCAAGCTAAGCTTAATGCTCAGAAGGGCGCTGTCTCGAAAGCAGACGGCAACATGCTCGTTGTGAGAGACTTCAACGCTAAAGCAGTCGAATGGGGCATGCCTCAAACAGGTGCGGGGGAAAACGAATCCTAGGAATGATGGCCAGGACGGCGCTCGTCGTACTAAACACGGGAAATACGCCGACTTTCCACGGTATTGGCTGTTAAGGAACCATACCTGAAATGGCATTCGCCACGGAGTCCTTAGGGTACACAATTGGAGAGTATTAGAGGACTACTCAGCCAGTGATCTTCAGTGCATTCTGCTTGAGATGAGTTATATTGTCTCCTGACATCCGTCCTCAGAACATCAGAAAGATGGACGTCGAGAGGTTTGTCGAGGTGCTCACAGCAGGTGAGCCACTGCAGGGACGTTCGGAGGGGACGGAAGAATTGGCAGCTCAAGACGTGGTGAACTCAACTTGGAGCATCAGTACGACTGTTGGCTGCACTTCTATGCACCATCGAAAACCCCCGCTGAAAAGCAAAGGGAGTGTCACAAACTTTGACGTGAGGCTCACCGGGTGCGGAACCGTGACGAGGCATGCAAGTGGGTGGTAGCAATAAGTCGGCCAGGAAATGCCTTCGCATATTGATTAACAAAAGCAAGGCTCATTGCTGGCAAGACCTAGTGGACAATGTGAACAAGGATCCGCGGGGCCTTGGCTGCAAGCTAGTTATGCGGAAGCTTGACGCCCTACGGAAGGCTTGCATACATGATGCGGAAAAGATGGACGAGATAGCGCGCGCATTCTTCTCCGCCCATCCCGTCCGTGTTGATGCTTTCCATTGTGAAACAGTAGTCGAGTACTCACTCTTCACACGACCGAAACTGGAGGAGGCAGTCTTTTCACTGAAAGCGAGGAAGGCTCCAGGTCCAGATGGTGTTCCAGCTGAGGCGTTGGGGCTTGTCTATCACCATTGTCCTGATTTGCAGGTCAGCACATTCAGCGCTTGCCTACGGGACGGGGTTTTCTGTGCTGATCAGCAAGGGGAAGGGAAATCCCGAATCGCCGTCTGCATACCGCCCGTTATGCATGCTAGACACGGCTGGGAAAGTGCTAGAGAAACTCATCAAGAGAAGACTCACTGACGCAATTCATCCTGCTGGGGACGTATCTCCACTGCAGTACGGCTTTAGACCAGGACGTTCTACCATTGATGCGATCATAGAGGTGATGGGCGTAGTCCAAAAGGCAGAGGCACATAGTCGCACCAAGCGACGGATCTTCCTGTTGATGACACTCGACGTCAGGAACGCCTTAAACTCCGCTAGATGGGTGGATATTCTGGGTACATTGGAAAACTCTTTTCAAGTTCCAGAATACCTAATGTGGCTTTTGAGGAACTACCTAAAGGACCGAAGCCTACTCTTGCATATTCTTGATTTTAAACAATGAAAAGATGAACGTCCTTAAAGGTCAGAGCTTATGATGGTTGAAGAGATAAACTGTACTTTGGTTCAAGGCAGACATTTCACTGAGGAAATAGAACACATCATGTCTCACGGTTGTGTGTTAAAAAGATATTAGATATTATTAACTGAGAGTGGGCGGACGCATCCAAAGATCAGAAACATCCAATAATATTGCCAGATAAGGATAATCTCACTCGCTTAATAATACAGGTATTGGATGCACATAGCAAAACTCTCCATGGAGGGCCACAAATTATGTTGAATCATATCCGCCAAACAAACTTCATATTGAGAGTAAATATCCAGATTAAAAGACATATAGAGCATGCGTTACTTGCCGCAGATACTCGTCAGCAAACAGGAGACAACTAATGGGACGGATCCAAGAAGTCAGATCAAAGCCTAACAAACCTTTTAAATCAACTGGCGTAGATTATGCTGGACCAATCAATGTTAGGTTTTCTTCTGGTAGAGGCTTAAATCATACAAAGGGTATATTTGTCTTTTTGTATGTATGGTGATACACACGGTGCATTTAGAGGCTGTATTTGATCTCTCAGCCAAGGGCTTTATTGCAACGTTTCGAAGGTTTATTTCAGGTCGCGGGCACTGCGAGGACATATATAGCGACACTGTGTCAAGTTTTGTTGGGTCCAATAAACAGTTGTAGGAGATGTTAAAACTTGCTAGTTCTAGATAGCCCGATGAAGTGGTCCAACTTTTAACACTCGAATCAACCAACTTGCACTTCAACCTATGCCTGCGCCAAGCTTTGGTGGTTGGTAGGAGGCAGGAGTGCGCAGTGTGAAGAATCATCTAGAAAAGGTCATAGGGGATAGTACATTTGAGGAGTTGACAACGGTTTTGACACAGATGGAAGTGTGTTTCAATTCGCGTCCTATTTTGGTTTTTAGTGACGATCCTGATGACCCTCTTCCATTGACATCAGGCCATTTTTGGTGGGTGAGCCATTGATAAATGCACCTGATGAGAATTATTGTCATCAACCTCGTAACATTTTAGATGGATGGAAATTATGCAAAAAATGATTTGTGATTTTTGGAAAAGATGGTCAAAAAAATATTTGGTTAACTTAAATCAACGCTACAAATGGAATAGTAAAATTTCTGAACCTAATGGAAATTATGTTGTAGTTATTAGAGAAGATATGGTTCCACTGGCTACATGGGTAGTCGGTAAAATTATACAGAAACATCCAGGTCCTGATGATATCAGAGAGTCAGTAAAATTTGTGTGCTTACTAAATAACGACTTAAAATCTTCAGCAAAACATTGTTATGCCTTCAGCACCATAAAACTATATAGAAAGTGTGTTAGCTGATAACGGAGTATTGCGAGCAGTCTCCCCACCATTACAATTGTTCATATCAAGTATGGCTTACAAAAAAAACCAAGAATACACTTGCCAACTACGTAACATCGAAGCTTGGTTACATGCCCAGTATTTTCAAGTGCGTAAAATTAACAAAAGACAACATTCCTGACCAGGTTACTACAGTGTCCAAAAATAAAGTGACATTTGTATTTAAACTGCGTGCGTCGAAGGATTTGGAGAATTATTTTTTTTAGGTTGGTAGTACTGTCAGTGGCATCTATGTCAAATTTACATGTCAAAATATTCATTAGTGTTTGAGATACGTGTCGTTTCCGGGATGGCCTTCAGTTCTTCGGCTTGAATCTCCTCTATCGTATCAAAACGGTGCCTCCGGAGCAGTCTTTTGAGCTTGCTGAACAGCCAGAAGTTGCATGGCGCCAGATTAGGTGAATACGGTGGTTGCGGAACGATATGGGTTGAGTTTTTGGCGAAATAATCACGAATTACGAGTGCAGTATGGAATGGTGCATTATCGTGGTGTAAAAACCAAGAATTGTCTTTCCACAATTCCGGCCGTTTTAGGCGGATAGCGTTACGCAAACGACGCATAACGTTCAAATAATATTTCTTGTTGACTTTTTGGCTCGGCGGAAGGAATTCATAATGCACAACACCACGATAATCGAAGAAGAGAAGAGGTTGATGGTCGCCCAGGTCGCTCTTCGTCTTCGACACGTTCATGGCCGGCTTGGAACTCACTATACCACTTGTAAACATTTTTTTTAGACAAAGCATCATCACCAAAGGCTTTCTGCATAGAAAATTGATTCCGCAAGCAAAATTTTATTCAAATTCAACAAATTTTGGCATCGCAAAAAACGAAAAAATCACTTTTAGCAGCTCACAAAACGACGTGTATCTCAAACGCTAATTAATATTTTGACATGTAAATTTGACATAGATGTCACTGAAAGTACTACCAACCTAAAAAAAATAATTCTCTAAATATTTCGACGCGTGCAGTTTAAATTCAAATCTCAACTTTTTCTTTGGGCACAGTAGTATAAGTTCATTCAAGCTGACAGTTCCGGCTGAAATTTCTTTCCTACTTTGTCCCAATTTTCGGCCAAAGGGGACACTCGTTAAAGTATTCGATACAAGGTAACCTAGGCGGCGATTTCGTCCCGATACAGGTTCCAAACAGCCCCAACAACCTTCAAAGATCACCGAACACTGAAAGAAATTCTTCCCTTCGTAATCATTCAACTATTTCTACTGATTACCAGAATGTTCGTGGCTTGAGAAGCAAACTTGAGGACTTGTTACTCGTGTCTCAATTAACTAACGATTCTGTTACCTGTTTAACTGAAACGTGGTTGAACGAAAATATTTCAAATGCAGAAATATTACCAGATTATTTAGTCTACCGATGCGACCGTGACCTTCACAATGCTAATAAATCTGATAGTAGGGAGTCTTGGTAACAGTCTGCAAAACCCGCTGACTTCAAATTTGCTCGTGCTGTTGAGTGTGTAATTGTTAAACTTCCTCTTCCTCATAACTCCTCTTTATTAATCTCCTCTGTGTATATTCCCTGGGATTCTCCCTTAACTGCGTACGAAGCCTTCTTCGATGAACTCTCTGCCTATCTTCTTGCTCGTCGTCCACATTCTAAAATTATAATTTGTGGGGACCTCAACCTACCGGCAGTGGAATGGGACCCCTTAACACCTGGCATTTCCTCAACAAATAATCCTTCTTTGTTGGTTTCTTCCTTTCTTTCACAGTTTAATCATATCCGTAACCCTAATGATCGCCTTCTCGACCTTGTCATGTCAAATCTTCAAACTGATTGTCTATCAATAGCTCCTGTTTTACATCCTTATATTCAACTTGATCTCCATCATCCACTTTTGTCTGTAGCATTAACCGTTGATACCCTAAAACCCCACAGAATTGCCTCAGTTTATCGTTACAACTTCTTTAGAGCAAATTATGAGGCAATTAAAACCTCTTTATACTCCACTCCAAGCTCCTCGCAAAGCGAAAATAAAGCCTTGGCTTACTCGAAGAGTTCTTAATGCCTTAAAATCCAAAGACAATGGGCACATGTACTATAAATTGACCGGAAATGATGATGCCAAACAGAATTTTTGTAGGCTGCGTTCTTTGGCTAAAAAAAGCTCAAAACCGCCATGAAAAACTACTTCAGCAGTTTAGAGACTTCCCTCCTCACAAATAACGCTAAACCCTTTTTTTCCTACATCCGATCTTTAAAATCTTCCTCTACCATCCCGCATACCGTTAAATGGAATAACACTGAAGCCTCCCCCCCTCAGGAGTTTCAAACCTATTTGCCGAATATTTTTCCTCTATTTTTTCCTCTTCTGATACACTACACTCCCCCATAAACTCAATTCAAACTTTTACAGCATCAATTACATCCTACTCTACTGATCCTTCGGAAGTTGAATCCCTTATTACCTTGCTCGATCCGAATGCTAGCCCTAGTCCCGATGGATTGCCTAATATATATATAGGTAAAGTCACTCTGTTCCTCTTTGTGTTTTCCTCTATTCCTTATATTCAATCTCAGTCTTGGCCCTGGCACCTTTTCGACCTACTGGAAAGATGCAAATGTTCTTCCCATCTTCAAAAACGGCGACCTATCATCTGCCTCAAACTATCGTCCCATATCACTCTTCTCCTGTTTCTCTAAGCTGCTAGAACGACTTGTACACAACAGGCTTCTTGAGTCATTGAGTTCATTTTTCACACCACAGCAACATGGATTCTTGAAGGGTCGTTCAACTTCCTCGAACTTGGTTGAGTTCGAAAATTATATTGCAAGAGCTTTAGATAAACAGCTTCAAGTTGATGCAATATTCACGGACTTCTCCAAAGCTTTTGGCTCCGTGAACCATGTTCTCCTCTGTCAAAAGTTAGCTTCGCTTGGCATATCTGGTTCCCTACATTCTTGGATTTCATCGTATCTATTCTCTCGTTCATGTCGTGTTAATCTCTATGGCACAATCTCCTTTCCATTCAATCCTACTTCTGGTGTCCCTCAAGAGTCAATCCTTAGACTTCCTCTTTTCGTACTGTTTATCAATAATCTTCCCTCTGTAAGTTCCTCTTGTTGTCTCCTGTATGCTGATGATTTCAAGGTATTCTGGATAGTTAGATCCCTTGAAAATTGTCAGCAACTCCAAATTGATCTCTTTAACCTCATTAACTGGTGTAATGCAAACTCCCTTCGTATTGTCGCGTGTTTTGGTTCGCGGCCAATAATTTTAATGTTCCGGGAAAGTGTTGGCAAACTCCTGTTGATTGTCGTAAGCTTCTTGGATTAAGTTCGAAAAAGAGTCCGATGCTTGAAGTAATAACGACCCGTTGAGCACTGGGATGATATCAGGCGATGACATACTGAAGTTTATTGTGACTGGTTTGAAATAGATATCTAAAGTTGGACTGATTTTTGTATTTTCTGCCAGTAGGAGAGCTTCCGATGTACACAGTGAACAATCTGGTGTGAGTCGCACAATTCCTGCATCTTCGAGCCGGATCTCAGATCTGATTCCGCTGCATACTGCATGTGCTACAGTAATAGACGGCGTAATGTACAGCCAACAGTTTGTTTGATACATTTTCTTCCAAATAATTGAATGCGTGTAGAATTGTTGAGTTGGGCACCTTGGTCCTCGGTGGCTATCATATATTTCCGTTATTACAGAATTCGGGTGTGCCTGGATATCGTATAATGCTCGCAGCTGCACCATGTTCTTCTCGTCACTTATGACTAGACTTGTTTTGAAATCGTCTTCTTTGATTTCAAAATATTTTTGGGAGTCGTAGTTTATCGCGATGATTCCTTCCTGAAATTTACTAATGATAAAGGAATCCTTGGAGATACGTTGTGGTACCGGACTGGCCTTGATTAGATCATACGGGTAAATGTCGTAGATCGGGAAATGTCCTCGAACAATTGTAGCGTCCTCGGAACGTTCGATTTGTGCTGCTGCCGTAAATTGGTGAAAAACTCTTAGCGTAGCAGGTAAAGATGATTCAGTTTTGTTCACAACGTCGACCACATCGATGATTTGTGCGCATCCCCATATGTTAGTTTGATCTAGCATAATATTTTGCCAGCAGCTGTACTTGCTGTGGACTTCTTCTAAATAATTCCTTGCATTCTGATACGCACCCAAAAAGTGTACGTGGATTTTATTGTGATCTAGATGATTTTGATTGTTGAAGTCATTGATTTTTCCGATGGTCTCATTCAATTGCGAGTGGAAGCGCGATAATTGATCTGCAATGCAATGATTGGTGCTATCTAGAGTTTTTGTTGCCTTTATCATCAACTTTCCCTGTTTGTCAACGGCTCGACGAATGTTGATCTGGTTGTCGGATAGATGATCAATTTCCTGATATACCTCGTCGTTTACTTCAAATATTTTGGTTAGAAGACTTCCTAGCAATCCTCGTCGTAGTCGAGCTGAAAGGAACTGAACTGTTTTAATTTCACGATGAATGTCATCTATCATGAATTGCAAATGTCGATTTAGGACTTGGTCCTGGATCTCTTCATTCATCTTTTCCCCTGTGGAGCATAATTCCTGCATATTTTTGAGTACCCTTGTGGTTCGTTCCAGGTCTTCCTTAATGTCGCAGTATGGTATTCTGAGGTTTAGTTGTAATATTCTCTTGTTCATGAGCGCTTGGCCCATATGTTCTACATAGAGGCCACCAGATAGTCGCGTTACGTTTGCTGAGCATTCAGTTGCTGGTAGAAAAATCGTAAAGATTGTCAACAGACCTATCATCATAGCTGGCCATGAGAGAATCCTCAAGTTAGATGTCGTTATATGATGCTTTCTCGTGATGGCTTCTCCCCCACTACCTTTAGGGGTGTTTACTTGTTCGACGAAACCTTGATCGAAATCGGTAGTTGCAACGTCGACTGGTAAAAGACATAGCATAACAATGGGTCGCTTTGGACATATCCGCGTAGCTTGATCGTCGCTGCACGAACAAGTCCATCATCTCCTGGATGAACGTCTATTATTCGTGCTAGGGGCCACTTGATAGGTGGTGTGTTTTCAGTTTTCACTAATACTAGCTGCCCTGGTTCGAAATTTTTCAGTGGTTTCAGCCATTTTGGTCTTTCTCGTAACCTGGTGAGATATTCCCTGTGCCAGCGATCCCAAAACTGAAGTGACAGTTTTTGTGTAAGCTGCCACCTCTTCAAAAGGGGAACGTTGTCAGGAACTGATTCCGAAATGGAAAACATTGAATCCCCGGTGAGAAAACGTGCTGGTGTTAAGGCTTCGTTATCGTTGACGTCAGAGCTTAACGGTGCCAAAGGATGGCTATTAAGACAAGCTTCAATTTGCGCAAGAGCCGTGTACATTTCCTCCACGTTTAGTAGCGTTTCTCCAAATGCTTTGATTAGGTGTCGCTTCACCGATTTGACGCCTGCCTCCCAGAGGCCTCCAAAATGTGGGCTACTGGGGGGAAAATGATGCCAGACAATGCCTTCATTTGCTAAATACGCTCTTGTTTCGCTTTCAATGGTTGCATAGATCATCCGCAATTCCTTCCCGGCTGAGATGAAATTAGTACCGCAATCACTGTATATGTTCTTGCATCTTCCTCGTCGCGAAATGAATCTTTTAATGGCGGCGATGCATGCGGATGTAGTAAGGTCGCTCACTAATTCCAAGTGCATTGCCTTGGTTGCCAAACAGACAAAGACTGCTATGTATGCTTTGACTGTTTTTGCGCCACGGCCACTGGACCATTTTATCTTGATTGGGCCAGCAAAGTCTAGACCAGTGGACCAAAATGGTTTGTTTAATGTCACTCGGTTGATGGGGAGATTGCCCATCAGTTGCTGCTTCGGTTGAGCACTGCTTCTAAAACATGTCATACATTTATGAATACATGTTTTCACCATCTTTGGCACTCCTATTATCCAAAATTCCTTGCGTACGGCGTCCAAGGTTAATTGCACTGATCCATGTAATGTTTTTTGATGGAAGTAGCTGATTATCATTTCGGATAACTTGCTCTGATGACTCAATATAATTTGATGCTTTTCCGCTATACTGATGGCTGCATTTAGGAGTCGTCCGCCCACCCTAAGGACACCGTCGGTGTCCAAGTATGGGTTCAGTTGCAAAACTCTAGAGTTAGAGTCGATTTGTTTATGTTTGGTCAATCTCCTAATTTCAGCGTCGAAGACTTCCTGCTGTGCAATTTTGACGCATGTCAGTTTTGCTTCTTGTAGTTCTTGTGCCGTCAAGAACTGTTCAGACCTATCCTGTTGCATACGATGATGTGGCAGCCACCGTCTGCAATAAGCTATCACCCTTAAGAGTTTAGAGTAGCTTGAGAATCTATGTATTATGCTATCGTTCCCTTCCGATATTACCGTAAGAGCCACTTTTCTCCTTTCCAATGGAGTAGGGTGATTATTAAGTAATTTAGGGAACGTTATATTATGAGACTGTATGATACTTGGGCCATTCCACCATAGGTTGAAGTCCTTGAGTTGAGTGGATGAGAGTCTCCGTGATGCGCAATCAGCTGGGTTGTCTCCGGAGGAAATACGGTGCCACTGAGCGATGGTGCTGGCTGAATGTATCTCACTTACGCGATTCGCAACGTAAGTGTTCCAACGGGCCGGGTGGTCACTAAGCCAAGAGAGGACGACACTTGAGTCTGCCCAATAGTGCACTGGGATTTCGGCGCCGTTGTGGAAGGATGATCTAGTTTGTTCCATCAACTTGACAAGCAATGAAGCGCTGGATAGTTCCAGACGCGGGATGGTTTGAACAGCTAGAGGAGTCACCTTTGTTTTTGCGGTTAGTAACTTGACAATGGGTGTATCTTGTCCAACCCTTTGGGCTCGAATGTATATTACTGCTGCTATTGCTTGCTTGGAAGCGTCACAAAAACCATGGAGCTCGAATTGATCATGTGAAGTTGTGCCAATTCAGCGTTGCACCTTTATGTTCTCGATTGCAGGTATTTCAGATAAATAACTCTGCTACTCATTTTCCAGTTCTTGGGGCAAAGGGTCATCCCAATCAAGTTTGTGTAACCACAGCTTTTGCATGAAGATTTTCCCTTATATTATGATTGGCTGAAGCCATCCTAGAGGATCAAACATTGTCGCCATGAATGATGCTACTGTTCGTTTTGTAATCCTTTCTCCAGGTTGAAGCTCTCTTGTGCTGAAGATGAAAATATCTCATTGTGGGTGCCATTGCAAACCCAGAGTTTTAATTGTATCCTCTGCCTTTAGACTCAGTGAATAATCTGTTCCTTTAGCATCTGCTGGTATTTCACGCATTACTTCATTGCAGTTGGAGTTCCACTTCCGTAAATTAAATCCACCCATGCTTAAAAGTTGTGTTAATTCGTGGTATAATGAGATCGCTTCATCAGGTGTGTCGACTCCAGTCATCAAATCGTCTACATAGAAGTCGTCAAGCAAATAATTCACCGCTCTTGGAAATCGTTCTCTTTCATTGTTTGCAAGCTGCTTCAATGTGCGAGTTGCTTGAAAGGGGGCACTTGCGGTTCCAAAAGTAACTGTTTTCAGCCGGTAGTGTCGGATGATGTCCGCTGTTTGAGGGCGCCAGACAATTCTTCGAAAATCAGCGTGCTTTGCCTTGACTTGAATCTGCCGGTACATTTTTTCTATATCGGCTGTAAGGACTACTGGATATAATCTCCACCGTAATAGTAGTGTCACCAAGGTGTCCTGAATCATTGGTCCTACTAATAAAATGTCATTTAATGACTTGCCTGATGCTGTTTTCGCAGATGCGTTGAACACGACGCGGATCCTTGTAGTGGTGCTAGTTTCCTTAGTAACCGCATGGTGAGGTAGATAATAGGATGGATTATTGACCTCATTTTTCGGTACTTCTTCCATGTGATTCGAATCTAAATAGTCCTGGAGGCATTTGTTGTATTCTTCCATCAGCCTTGGATCTGTCATTAAACGCTTTTCCATTGCACAGTACCGTTGTATAGCCGATTTTTGTGATACTGCTAATTGTGTACGTAGGTCTCCCTTAAACGAGGGCTCCACTTGAAACCTTCCGTTTTCGAGTCGTTGGGTGGTTTTGCGATAGTGAGCCTCTATTTCTTGTTCTTGTTCCGTTGGAAATTTCTTTTGGTCAGGTTCTTCTTGTTCCCAAAATTTTCGGAGCGTATGGTCGAGTTCCGCGGTGCTTACCATTGTAATGGCTTGAAGTGAAGGTGTTATACTAACGGTAGGACCAGTTAATATCCATCCTTATTTTGTTTTTTGCGCTGTAGGATGTCCTCGCCGTATGCCCTTCTGGATTATGTCTCCATACACATCAGCTCCTAATAGAATGTCAATTTTTGCACTGATGTTGTAGTTTGGATCAGCCAGTTCCTCTGTATCACAATTCAACTTGATTTGATTGATAGTCGTTGACATTGCATTCCATGTAATTTATAATGATCGCCGAACTTTAGTACATTTCCTAATTTAATGAAAAATTTTATTTTTCCAAATAGTTTCCCCAAGCCACTATTGTCCTTTTCCAGCTGAATAAAATTGAGCTCCTAAATCACTTCCACAACATCAGTGCAACCTACTTTTCTCATTTCTTGCCAACAAAGCCATTTTCTTTTATCTTTATATTCTATTCATGCTATTTCGTCCACCAGTCAACTTCCCTCCACAAAATTTGTGAATCCTCTCTGAAAATTAAGTTTAGTTTATGTTTTAGTGATCCGTCCAATGTTAAGAAAAATCCCATTATCCTTGCATAGCATATTCATTCGGGTGTCGAGCAAAGAGCAAAAATCTCTTAGTTTTTATTATTTCCATTGTTTCTTGTCAGTTACGCTTCTACAACGGCAAAGAAAAATATACCGAAATAAATCCTAATGGATTTCGCCTTGAATCCTTTTGCCAAATAAATCGATTCAAATTCGATTTTCGTGGTGTGCGCTTTCTTGTCATGGACGTCTATATAAATACAGTTGTTCACGTCGAAAATAAACAGACTGACAGTTTGCCGAGAAGAGAGAAAAAAGGACAAGCATCATAAAATCTTATATTGAATTGGTGGCGGATCCGACAAAAGGTAACATGAAAACGGCCATGATTTAGTTATCAGATAAAAGCGAGCGTCGGATAAGTGAAATGTGCAAAAATTCAAATTTAATGAAATATTATCATGCCATGGAGGCAGGAAGGAAGCAAGTGAATAGGGAAATGTGTAGCCATCGATAGTGTTCCATAGACAGACAATGGATGTCCTTTTGGACTAGTTGTCACGGATGGCTGCCGTTGAATGCAAACTTGGCACGTGCGATAGTAAATTTTTAATAATGAGAAGGAAATGAGCTGGAAAAAGGTTCGATAGTACAGTTCCGTGCCAATTGGTTGCCATTTGTCTACTCCTGGGACTGCTCGCAATTGTTTTTGGGCAACGAAGCATTTCGATTTATTTTTAACTTCGAACGGCAGAAATATGTATGTTGCATGCCGTAGATTAAACTCAATAGTAATTAATTATTCGATCCAATTTTATTGATGAACTATAAAATTTATATTTAGCCATTACCATTTGCATCGTATAAATAAACAGGAACGAATTACATATATCCTTTTAGTTCCAACATTTTACTACTCTCTCTCGTTTTAAGGAAACTCTGCACATAAAATAATATACCAAAGTTCAAAACATTTACTCACTTCGAGAAATTCAACAGAACTGTAACATCTAATTTTCCAAGACCCATGTTTGTCGGAAAATTAATTCACTAAGAAAGAGAAAGCTTAAGGTCTTATCCACTTTCAATTGAATTTCGACGAAAGATCGATATTAAGATCCTTTCGGATTTACATACACAACTGTCCTTGACGTAGGGATTACGATAAATGCTACAATTACTTAATACTTTATAGAACAAGCTTAGCCAACTGAAACAGCATGACAACTAACAGAATACTAAATTCGTGGAATCCTTGGGATTATTTGTCCTTACAAAGGCATTTACACGTTTCGCGTGCAGTTGGTTGTAATGAATAATATAAGGAATCGAATTTCTAAGAAAAACTAATTTCTTTTGTGCTTTGATTTTAATTCAATTGTGAATGAGATTCACTAAAAGCTGCCTGGGATTTTTCTATCCTTATACGAGTATCTTTTTGACTTGATTGTCTTGTAGTTTGGGAAGCTTTCAACTTTCGTTGAGTAATCTGTATGAATTTAGTAAGCCAAAAATTAATTTGCTAAGCTGCTCAATCAAATGTAGTATAAGAATTCTCAGAAATAATTTATATATGTAAGCATTTAAAGAATGTAATTAAGACCATAAGTGTTGATGATATTGTTAAATGAAAAATGAATTTCTTTCTAATTGTGTTCTCAAGCTCATCAAATTTAGTTCGTTAATAATTAATTGACTGCTTTCGCACACCTTCTTAAGTGATTAAGAGGATAAATTGGCATAAGTAGATAATGATTTAATAGTAGTTATTAACTTCAAAGAAAAGGATTTGTTGGAGACGTTTCTTTTCTCTAGAAAAGTGAAGGAAAGAAAAGTTTGGATCAAGTTAGAGAGCACGTTGAATGAAAGAAGTCAAATAAGTCGTCTTAATATTTAAGCTATCCTTTCTTCTTCGTAGCACTGCAGCCCCTCTCCGGCCTTCGCTTCCTGCAAATAGCGCCTCCGACTGTCTCGGTCCGTTGACCGCGTCCTCCAATTTTGCAGCCCGAGCATGGGTATTCGTTATTCGTCCATATGATTCATATGGCCAGCTCATTGCAGCTTCCGCAATTTTACAATCGTTGAAACCTCCGGTTCGTTAAAAATTTCATACAGCTCATGGTTGTATAGAATTCGCCATTGGTCCCCATCTAGCCCTGCTCCGATTATTCGCCCCAGGACCCGTCGCTCAAAGGCGTTCAATATATTCGCGGATGCTTGGGTTAGGGTCCATGTTTTACACCCATAACATAACACAGTCTTATATAAATCTGTGATAAGTTTATCTTTTTTTTTTTTTTTAATACATCCATTCCCTACCACTCTCTCCATCACTCTTTCTTCGTCGCACAACGCTGTGCGATCTGCATTCACATTACGTCGCTTTGTCCTTTGTGCCACCCAGACAATGTTTAACACATCGGTATAAGGGGGCACACAATATAATGTGAACTAGTCCTTTTCATGAACATCTAGTCTAAAAAAATCATGATCAGCTCTCTGAGATAAAAAAAATTCAATACAATACGACGCATTCAAAAAAAAAACTCTGAGTAACTGTCACTTCAGTAACTCGCCGATAGGGTCAAAAGGAATGCCCTAAGATACTGGGCTCATAAAAGCAGGATTATAGGCCCACGCTTCAATCAGTGCTCATTAAATGCTCCCTTAGTCTTTTCTTAAATACCATAAGTGAGTTTGCTTCTTTAACAATCTCTGGTAGATTGTTATATATACGCAGAGCATCATTCGTTGCATCGTTCTTTAGACGATCTGTTCTGGCAAAAGGTATTACGAATTGATCTGCATTCCTCGCATTATATGGGTTGATCTGTGAAACCTTAACTAATGGCGCTCGTTCCGATCCATTAGTTTTTAAATTTCTGTAGATAAACTTAGCTTTCTCCGTAATAATAATTTGACTAAAGGTTAATGATTTAGCCAATTGATAAACCAAACTAGTTTGAGTAAGCATTGGCAGCTTCAGAATGTTTTTATACGCTTTGGTCAGCAGCCTGGATATACTGTTTAAATGTTTCTTTGCTAAGTACTCCATAATGCAATTTCGCCAGGACAAACGCATTTAGAACAAGTTTCTTTATGTGCATTGGAAAATCCTCATATCTTCTTAACAATCCTATTTTTTGGGGCTAATTGCCTCCTTAAGCTATTTATGTGTGGTAACCAGGTCATACGATGGTCTATGATAAGACCAAGATATTTCATTTCTAGCACTCTTTGCAATTTTTCGCCATTAATATTTAAGTCGACATCTATGTCTCCTTTGTTCTTTTGCTTAAAAACAATATATTTTGTCTTTGAAGTGTTCAATACTAGTTTGTTTCCAATTAACCACTGATTGAATTTTCCTAGATCCTCGTTGATAGTGTTCTCAATGGCAGTTTTGTCTCGTGCTGAATAAAGTAGAACTGTGTCATCAGCATATAATGTGTGATATCCCATCAGCCCACATGTATTTAGATTATTTGTGTATAGCAGGAACAAAGTTGGGCCCAGTATTGAACCTTGGGGAACTCCTGTTTCCGTAGGTGCATGATCTCTCAGGACATTGTTATTCATAGCTTTTCTGTTCAGCAAACAATTCCCCTTATTTTTCACCACTAAACACATAATTTGGGACTGTACTTCAAGAATTTTCAGTTTCAGAAGGCGACATACTCAACCCAATTGAAGCTCTTGATTTGAATTCTGGACCTGACCCTGATTTACTTCCACCATATTTTTCACTTCAATGCTGAGAACAATTAGTTTTACCTCTTTGCATTATTTTTAAAAAATCGCTATCAAGCGGCATATTCCAAGCATACTGGAAGTCCTCCTATTCAACTTCAATTCATAAAAACAAAAACAAAGGAGTCGTTGAAAACTATAGAGGGAGTACCATACTATCCTCTACCCCAAAGTTATTTGAAAATATAATCTGTTCCAAAGTATCTCCTTTTATAGAACAGCAAAAAAATCGATCCATCACCAACAACTTAACAGTTATGGTCTCTAACATCCCTTGTGCAATAGAAAATAGACACCAAGTCGTCGCAATTTATACTGACTTAAGTAGGGCCTTTGACTTTTACTGGCTGCGTACTTCATTGGCTGCACTTGTGTCTGAAAAATCGGACTTTCAGGGATGTGTGTCCATTAAAATTCATGTCTATTCCGATGTTTCTCAAGGCAGCCACCTCCCGCAGGGGGAATGCCGGTCGACAAGAGCACTCTTGGAAGCTAGCATTCTTTGGGGAGCGCCGCCCCACGGAACTGAGGATATGGGGGTGCCGTGAGGTCCCTCCTGGGATGACAGGTAACGACCCTGATTGGATCTAGACTAAGTTTTGGAAAACGAACTGGAATTGATGCTTTGGGTTGGCGGATATGATGGTTTGGACCTAGTTGATTTGCACAGTAGCTCCAATGTGGCGCTCGTGTGTGAACGGCTCCAATTCAACTATCATACCGTCTCCGTCCCGGTAAAACCTTGGCAGACCTGAGAGTACGTTCGAAGTTCGCCCCATTGGGTTGGTGGTGTAGGTTTGGTTGAGACGGACTCCCGATTAGCGCTAGTCTGGCTCTGAGCACTTGTCCCCATAAGGGCTTGTGCCAACCTTCGCATGGCCTCCCTACTCTGCAAAGATAACCATGGGACCAAAAAGGCAACTACACATACGAACGGAGATAACGGCCCCAAGGGGGGACCCAATAAAACTGGAGCAACCAAAAACATATAAAAAGGATATAAAAAACCCAAAAAAAGAATTAAAAAACAATAACAATGACGCAACCAGTGGTTGCAGCCACGATGTTAACAGTACATCGAGAGCGGTACTAACGGCGAATAATACAATGACAGTGAAGACGGAGGAAAAACGGAGACTAGCAGACAGCCTGGTGCAGACTGAGATTCCTGCGGCGCTCGGGCGAAGCAAAAAAACTATGCGAACACCACAGCGTCCTATTAATGAAAAGCGAAAAACTTGCAGGACGCTTCAGTTGTTCGAGCGGCGGAAGAAAATATCAAGAATATCAAGAATTCGATGGTCACTGCTGCGATCGTTAACGAAGCGACCGATGCAGGGGTTGTCAATCCCGACATAATAAAGAAGCACCCTGAAGCCAACAAGGAGATTACGGCAGGAAAAGAAAAGAGTGACCAGACAAATAAAACGACGTTGTATGATTGCATCGCCAACGTCGCAAATGTGGCAGAAGTACTGTATTCGGAAAGCGATAACCTCTTCCAAGGATGGTCGCAAAGTACAATTGCCACCCAGCGACACGAAGAAGAAAGGCTATTCCGAAAAGCGGGAGATGTTCTGAAAAGAATACAATCTGCACGCGACTACTCAAAAATCAGCAAAGCAGTAAAGATTGGGCTCCTTGAACTAGAGGAGCTACTAGACCGCATAGGACATTATCGGAGGAGCTGGTTAAAGGCCGAAGACAAGCAGAAAGCAAAGAAGCGCTGGGGGCAAAATCTAAAGGCCACATGCAGATAGCTCCACCACTAAAAATCAATGAAAGAATGCGGTCTAGCCCAATCAAAGGAGATCGCGATAAAAGAAGGCAGGAAGAGGCAATTGATGGGCATAAAGCACCAGATCACGGGTTCCAGACAGTGCTTACAAAAGGAGCGAAGAAAGCCGCAAAGAAACTCCTTCCAAAAATGCCATAAATTAAAGTTCGCACGGACGCCCAACAAGAAAAAGGACCTGATACAAAACAAGAGAGAAAGGAGCCCCGACGAAGACCCCGGCAGCAAGCACTGCTCGTAAAATCCCAAGACGGCCGATTCTACGCGGAGATACTGCGGGACATCAGGGGAAACGTAACGCCCGAAGACACCAATGCAACCACTAAAGCAGTACGACTAACGCGGTCGGGCCACATACTGGTCGAATTGGGAGCAGAGGCCAGCAATAAAGAAGCATTATGGGATGCCGTAAAGAAAGTCCTCGGCAAAAGCGCAACTATAGCCCCGTTCGAGCCGATGGCAACGATCGAAATACGAGACATTGACTGCGTGACAGATCTGGCCGAGGTAGAAGAGGCCATCAAAAGGGAGTTCTCTAGCGTGGGAAGGATCAAAGCGAGGCTGACACCAGAAAACAACAGGGGACAACGCATGGCCATAGTTGACTTGACCGAAAAGGACGCCGAACAATTCCTGAACAAGGGCAAAGTACGAATAGGGTGGGTTTTCTGTAGGATACGGCGAAGAGAAACGCCTCTTCAATGTTTCAAATGCCTCGGTTATGGTCACACCACACAAGTATGCAAAGGACCCGATAGGAGTTCCCTATGTTACAAATGCGGTGAAATGGGACATAAAAGAAAAGAGTGTACGAAGGAGGTACACTGTATTCTTTGCAAGGATGCTGACCCAAAACATGATTTTGGGCACGTCTTGGGATCAGGGAAATGCTGGGTGTTGCAGGAAGCCCTAGCCAAGGCAAGAGCAGAACTTTGATGACCCGCATCCTGCAGCTAAACCTACACCGCAGTTCAACCGCCCAAAATCTGCTTGAGCAGTTTGCGATGGACATGAAAGCCGACTTCTTGTTGCTGAGTGAGCCACACCATAATAAAAGTCCTGCATTATGGTAGTCTAATGAAACTGGCACTGCCGCCATCTGGATTCGGAACAGTGACTTTCAAGCGGAGATTTGTGGACGGGGGAATGGTTTCGTGTGGGTTCGATGCTCAGGGACCACCTTCTTTAGTGTGTACCTAACGCCTAACAAATTGATATCATCTTTCAAGGCCAAGCTTAATGCCTTGAAGGGCGCTGTCTCGAACGCAGAGGGCAAAGTGCTCGTTGGGGGCGACTTCAACGCCAAAGCAATCGAATGGGGCATGCCTCAGATGGATCCGCGGGCAAAACGAATCCTGGGAATGGCGGCCAAGACGGCGTTCGTCGTACTAAACTCTGGGAATAAGCTGACTTTCCGCCGTATTGGCTGTGAGGGAATCATATTGGACGTGACATTCGCCTCGGAGTCCTTAGTACGGAGGATACACAACTGGAAAGTATTAGAGGACTACCCAGCCAGTGATCATCAGTGCATTTTGCTTGAGATAAGTGATGCTGTCTCCCGACGTCCATGCTCTCGGCTTTCTACAACTGGATGGAACATTGGAATGATGGACGTCAAGAGGTTTGTCGAGGTGCTCAAAGAATGAGCCGCTGTAGGGAGCTTCGGAGGGGACGGAAAAACTGGCAGCTCAAGACGTAGTGAACTCTACTATGAGCATAATTACGACTGCTTGCTGCACTTCTATGCCCCGTCGAAGACCCCGGCACGTCGAAGATCCCGGCACGGCAAGCCCCCAGTGTACTGGTGGTCAACTGAAATCGCTGAAAAGCGAAGGAAGTGTCACAAGCTTCAATGTGGGACTGAACGGGCGCGGAACGGTGACGAGGCAGCATTTAAGTCGGCCAGGAAATGCCTTCGCAAACTGATCAACAGTAGCAAAACTCGCTGCTGACAAGACCTAGTGGACAATGTGAACAAGGATCCGTGGGGCCTTGGCTACAAGCTGGTCATGTGGAAGCTTAGTGCCCTACGGAAGCCTTGTATACATGACGCGGAAAAGATGGACGCGATAGTGCGGGGACTCTTCCTTACCCATCTCGTCCATGTTGACGCTGTCCATGGTGAAACAGCAGTTGAGTGTCCACTGCGCACACAGCCGGAACTTGAAGAAGCAGTCCTTTCGTTGAAAGCGAGGAAGGCTCCAGGTCCAGATGGTGTTCCAGCTGAGGTATTGCAGCTTGTCTATCACCATTGTCCTGACTTGCTGCTCAGCACATTCAACGTTTGCCTTCGGGACGTGCTGATCAGCAAGGCGAAGGGAAATCCCGAATCGTCGTCTGCATATCGCCCGTTACGCATGCTAGACACAGCTGGGAGAGTGCTAGAGAAACTCATCAAGGGAAGACTCACTGACGCGATTCGTGCTGCTGGGGACCTATCTCCTTGGCAGTACGGCTTTAGAGCTGGACGTTCTACCATTGATGCGATTGCAGAGGTGGTGAGTGCGGTCCAAAGTGCAGAGGCGTATAGTCTCACCAAGCGATGGATCGTCCTGTTGGTGACGCTCGACGTTAGGAGCGCCTTCAACTCCGCTAGATGGGTGGATATTCTGGATACGCTGGAAACCCCTTTTCAAGTTCCAGAATATCTAATCCGGCTTTTGAGGAACTACCTAAAGGACCGAAGCCTGCTCTTCGACACGACACAGGGCCAACCAATGATGTTGCCCAACGTGAGACTTGATATGCCAGATGAGTCGCGCTAGGGCAGCTAGGCGGATGATGTTGCGGCTTTGGTCGCTGGACGCACTGTTGAACAGGTGCGACTTAGGCTAGGTATGCTAATGCGCCAAGTGAGGGACTGGATGACTGCTCGCGGGTTCAGTTTAGCGCTGGAGAAAACCGAAGTGGTTGTCTTGACCAAAAAGAGACAGTCTCTGATTCGGCGGTGAGAGTTATTGCAGGCGTGATACCTGTCGTCCTCCTTGCTAGAGAGCGCCACGCTATTTACATGCACCGAAACGAGCATGCGAGGGAGACGGTTGTTCGCGAGGAGCGACTGCGCTCGCTCAACGATTGGCAGCAGTCTTGGAGGAATTGCACGAAGGGAAGGTAGACTGCGCGCCTCATCCCGGATGTGAGACCGTGGCTAAATCGAAGGCATGGTGAGACTGACTTCTATCTGACCCAGCTTTTGAGTGGGCATGGGTGTTTTCAGTCTTACCTGCACAAGATTGGTAAGTCATGGTCCCCCGATTGTCGGTATTGCCCAGGAGAGAAGGACATTGCCTACCACACAAATTTTGAGTGCACAACATTTGCCAGGCTGGAAAGGAACCTCTACAGGGAGATGGGAGAGCTCATCCCCGATAATATAGTCGCGGTGATGCTCGAATCGGTTGACAAATGGAACCAAGTGGCACATCATGCTCGGGCAGTCCTTAAAAAATAAAAGGGACTCAGAGCAGCCGGAGGCGTTGGGGCGGGGGGATCGCTTGTCTGGCACTTCCTCTTCCCCTCTCCCCTCCCGCTAGGAGAGGGATCCCCCAGCTTGAAGGCACCTCACGGCGTAACAAAACGAGACCTGGCACGAAGTAATGTGTCAAGCGGTTCCAGGCTAGGTCCTCAGGTTGACAGGGGAAGTGTTTAGTGGGTAGTCCAGTCGCCTTCTTTCGAGCATAGGAGTCCCATACTCTGTGCATAAATGGCATTCACCTCCATACCACAAAAAACAAAAAAAAAGATCTTAGAAAATATTTTGTACGCCGAACAAAGCAGTGATATGCTTCTATAGCTGTAGCTTGTCAACTTTTTTGTGGATAGGGAATTGATTAAAGTAGTTGTTTAAGTGGTAAGCAATGTGTTGATTATATTTTCTTTGGAGTGCTTTGCAATGGAATATATTAGAAGCATTTATACACTGGAATATTCAGCCTTAACCTTTAACTATGGACGTGCGGTCTTACAGGCCGCTTGCTGTTTGTGATTCTCGTGCCTCCTCCTCCCGCGTACCCCACGCGTATGCCGACCTCAGTAGCTTCGGTTTTAATGGGAGTGAGGGGTACGTCGCTGGCTGAATTTTGCGTGAGTAATTTGGCTTGATATTTTGAGTGCGGTCTGTGAGACCGCGCGCCCACGTTTGTGTTATAAATTGACGCTAACGGTGATTTTGTTTGTTTTAAATTTTGTAAACTAAAATGTCAAAAAACGATCAACCAACGACTGCAGGCAAACGAGTATCGAGTCCGTCGACTCAGAGAGTCAGTAAAATATTGCGATTAGATGATCCTTCTTTTGAAGACGAGTTTCAACGATTGCTTTTAGAATCGGATCAGTGCGGCAGCGATGGGGATGTTGAAGATTGTTTGTTTTATGAAGCTGACATTGAAGAAAATCACTCAAGTGAACAAGAAATTAGTGGAGAAAGTGGTAGTTCTACCAGAGCTGATGGTGACGTAAGGAGATCGGATAGTGAAAGTTCAGATGACGACAATATACCTATAGCACAGTTACGGCCCTCAAAGTATTACTATGGTAAAAATCGCTACAAATGGGCTACAAAACCACCTTCCAGACGAGTTCGCACTCCACAGCATAATATAGTGTTGAACAGATCTATTCTGTATTGGACTGAAGGCGAAAAGAAAGATCCTATCAGTATTTGGAATAAACTTTTTTATGATGAAATGCGACAAACCATTTTGACTTGGACCAACTTCAAAATTGCTGATTTTAAAGCCGAATTCAAGCGGGAAGACAGGCCAGAATTAAAAGAAATGGACATGATAGAACTCAATGCCTTCTTAGGATTATTATACTACTCTGGCGCCCTGAAATCAAATCACGATAAGTTGATAAGTTTATCACTCATTCTCAAAAACTATATCAACTCAGTGAATATGTTACTATTGACGAGATGCTAGTGGAGTTTCGTGGAAGAAGCCACATGATTTCGTACATACTCAGGAACCCGGTAAGTATGGCCTAATTATTCGTGCCTTGTGTGATGCGAAGACCTTTTACTTTTATAATAGTTATTTGTATTCAGGAAAAGGTAGCGATGGTGCCGGACTATCAGCTGCCGAAAAAAAATTTCCTATTCCCACTCAATGCGGGCTACGCTTGACACAGCCGTTAGAAAAAACCAATCGTAACGTGACAGCAGACAACTGGTTCTCGTGTATTGAACTTATAGACGAACTGTCTAAGCGTAACCTAACGTATGTTGGGACTCAGAAAAAGAATAAAAGAGAAATACCGAATTTATTCCAGGCACAGAAGTCTAGAGCGATAGGTTCAACTTTATTCGGTTTTACGAACGACAAAACTATGTGTTCTCATGTGCCAAAGAAGAATAAAGCTGTGCTCCTGATATCATCTATGCATCACGATAATACCATTGATGAACATACAAAGAAACCTGAGATGATATTATTCTATACTTCCACCGAAGGGGGGGTTGATGAAACGGACAAAAAATGTTCAGTTTATTCGAGCAGTTGCCGAACAAGAAGGTGGCCTCTGGTGATTTTCCACAGAGCTCTGGACTTGTGTGAAATTAATACCTACACTTTATTCAATCAACATCGAGAAAAAGAACTAGAAAGAGGTAAATTTCTGAAGAAATTAGAACGATCCCTGGTGGTTCCACATATGCAAGGACGAGTTATAAACCCCCATTTGCCAAAAGAATTAGTTATGACGCTGAAACAAGTTTTGGGCCCTGACATGCCATCCCAAGAGCCACCAAGTGAAGAAAATATAGTTCCTAAACGTAAGACGTATAAACTATGCCCACCAAAGATAAAACGAAAGATGACCCACACTTGTGTAGGCTGTAAACAGCCAATATGCTTACAATGCTCTAAGCCGCTATGCAACGACTGCCAATTAATATGACCAAGTAGGGCCCTTGTCGAAATTTTTATGTTTAGTTTTGAGAAGATTATGTTGTTTTTTTTAGGTTCTTTGTTCTTTATATTTTATTGTAAAAGAAGTAAAACAAAGTAAAAAAGTGATCTCAAGCTATTAATTCTGAAAAGTGCCTTTGATTGTTATATCGTTAGATTCATTTTAAAATAAATATATTTTTCATTAAAATTACATCTTATATTTACATGAAGTAACATTTCTACGGGATAAAAACAAAAAATGATACAATTCTTACTCATCCAGATAGAAACCAGCCCGTAAAGATAGCGGTCTGTGAGGCCGTACGTCCATAGTAGTCTAACAAAAATGGAACGTCCATAGTTAAAGGTTAACAGTGTTTTAATTTCAAAGTAGTGGTCAGTCAAATTATTATTCACTCATTAAAACTAAAGTAACCTACGATAATTGAATTTTGTCAATATTCTTTGTTCTGAGTCCTAAGAGATTTGACATTGTCATTGAAGTTTCGCTTTGACGTTATGCTTTGCAAAGTTAGTATCTAACACTTACTTCATGTTAACTGGTATTTATGTATAGGGTTTTCCATTAGGGATATAACAATTTTATATATTAATAAAACACAGAAATATTTGAGATATGGAGTTCAAATTTAATATGAGTGTAGTGCAAGCATTACATTTTATAAATAAAATTCAATTTCAGTCATATGACCACCACGAGCCCGTTCACAACGGTCAATTCTTTGGACCCAATTTTCCACTACTCTGGCACACATTTCGACCGGAAAGTTGGCAGTTTCATGTTGGATGTTCTATTTGAGCCTGCTGTTGGCATAGACCAGCGACTTGATATAGCCCCATAAAAAGAAATTAAATGGCGTTAGATCGTTTCAACGAGGCGACCATTCGACCGGACTATTTCTCGAGATAACACGTTCACCGAATTTGCCACCGTTTAGTTGAAACCGCATATCGTTGATGTCAAGTTCATCCAATTTTAGCCACAACATTAAACGATAGCGCTCTCCATTGACGGT
Organism: Odontomyia ornata; assembly: GCA_963969285.1. NCBI lineage: Eukaryota > Metazoa > Arthropoda > Insecta > Diptera > Stratiomyidae > Odontomyia > Odontomyia ornata. The sequence goes on from OZ017740.1 coordinate 297,665,507, forward strand.
CTTTCATCCACGAAAAAATACAGCCCAATCACACCTCCGGCGTTAAAACTGCAATAAACAGTAATTTTTACCAAGTCAACGGTGTCGCAAAAAGCACATGTGGGTTTATTGCTACCAACTATGCATATTTTGCTTATTAACAAAGCCATTGTGCCAGAAATGAGCTTGATCACTGAAGATGATTTTTCAATGAAATTCTTGATCTCTTCAAGCTTTGCCAGAGCCCTTTTGGAGAAGTTTCGGCGTTTCGAATGATCAAGTGGCTTAAGTTCTTGGGTCAATTTGATCTTGTAATCATGTAGGCCAAGATCTTACGGCAAAATTTTCCACAGTGTCGTTTCAGCGATGTCCGATTCCTCAGGACGACGTGGAATCGACTGATTTGGCTTATTTTGAATCGATATACTTACGGCTGCGACATTTCCTTCGCTCCAAGCTGTACGACGCCTTTTTGGTACTGGAATGTCCAAAAGTAAACATTTGGACTCGAACTTATCCTCTATAGCACGCATAGTCTGTCAAGTGGGACGATTATTACGGCCGGAAATTGGAGTAAGTGTTCTTAAAGTTGATCAGAATTTCGGTAGTAATTTTTAATGATTTCCAAACATTGTTGGCTCGTGATCTTTACCATGATGAAAATTTTGTCTTTAACTAACGTGTTGAAACGAACAGTTCATTGAAAAGTTTAAGAGTGCGTTCAAATAAAGATACGAAATTGTATGTCCCTAATGGAAAACCCTTCATATTTAAAGTTGTTCATTTGACGTTGATTTTATTTCTATTTCAATATTTTGCTTCCATTGAACTGCCAACAAATTTACTGGAGCAACTTTAATGGCACAAAATTTCAAGCAAATATTAACCCCATCACTTTTCCGAATAGCACTTATATGATTTCTACCAACATGTTCCCGGAATTTAATAGCAAACAAGACATGTGCCCCAAATGTAAGGTTGCCTGATCCTGTCTCTATCAGGTCAACTATGCAATATAGTCAGACTTGTTCCACAATTCCACCCCTATAAAATGCCAAAACATTACTGAATATGATTTATGAGCTGAAAGTATAATTACAAAAGCTCACTCTGCACCATCATCATCACCGTTACATACTATTTCATGCATGGACATTATGAGCCCTTTGCCCATATATAAACAAAAGTCCAGAGTCAAGGTAAGCACGAAAACTATATATACAAGTTTATTCAAACTGAACGGTTCATAAAATGTGAAACGAGCCAACAGAAAATTTCACAGAAATTCAACCATACAAATGGGCCATTCAAAAATATTGAATGTAACCATCAGAATTATAAAGCCCTGTGTAGACTTAGTGAAGAGCAAAAGGACTTTCATATGCATTTATATTTTGCTTGTGCCAGAGAAGAGGACACTTTTGTACGTGACCTGGACTGCAGGCGTACTCGTATATGGAAAGATATGTGAATGAAAGGGTAGAAAGGATTTGAAGGATGCACTATTGACATAAAGTTAATGAGAACTTTGGAGAGTTCCTAATGAATTTGGCTCGGGTTATTATTGAAACGAATTGAATTAAAACTTTTCACTATTTAGAAGCATTAAGTCGAGGTCTTAGAAGCTTCTCATGATTTTAATCTATTCCTCTCGTAGTAAGTTCTTTGTGAAAGACGTTCTTTTCCGCAGTAGTCTAATGATCAAATCTTTTGACAATCCTCGCGCCTCGATGCCACCGTTTGAATAATGCATCCTAAAGTTCTCGGAACGTTCATTTTATTCAAGTTGAACGTCAAGCATCACTCGAAAAAACCTCTCCACCGACTAGGTCACGTCATAATATGACGGTTTTTTTTAATTAATTACAAACTTCATAATTTAATTAAAGTTTTCTGTTAAAGCCAGCACTTAGAGAGTTTTATTGGATGACTTGCGCTCAGTAAATCTCGTCCTGTTAGCTAGCACTGAAATGATTTATGTATATGGGAAGCGTATATGTTTGAATGGAAGCAGGTTTTGCTTGTGTGCGTGCAAGTCTGGTGAGGAAGTATGATTTCTATTTTTAGAGATTAGAGTGGTATCCATTGGACTCCTTGGGTGTCCTACGCTAGAGTACTTACCTAACATTCTCGTGTCGACTCATATAAATCTTCTTAAATTGTTCCGAGTTGGTGGATCCCAAGTCCTGCCGCATTTTAACTGCGACATGTTCCGGCAGCACAGAGAGCAGTAGACGTTCCTGTGGAATAGAGAAGAATAGAAAGAAACAATAGAGAGTTTTTGAGTGGATTCATGTTACCGGAAATATAATATTGTTATAATTGAGTTTGGGGAGGATTCTATTTGAATTGAATTTTATTTAGAGAAGAAACTTAGTTGTTTGTTGGCATTAGTTTAAAGTGAGGAAGTGTCCACATTGTGAGGAAAAATTTAACAGGTGTATTTTTGCTAAGCTCTTTTCAATAAAATTCTTTAGAAAGAGCTCACGAAAACTACAACATAAAAGCAAACGACAATTTTATCTGTTACAGAAATGTTCGACAAACTGTCGTGATACTACGTTTTGATAGATTAGGAGGACACAGAATAATTATGTCCAAAGATATTCGTGTTGAATTGACTAAGGAGTCGTTTAAACAGATTATTTTAGTCGGAATTCCAGGAATAGTCTAAAAGACAGACTGCCCAGACTGTAAATTGCCCGTTGAGAAAAAAAACAAAAGTTGGAGCAAGTTGCGTGAATGGCTGAATTTCTGAATAAATTTAGCACCAGGTCTTAGGTGATTTGATAGCAGTTGGCACCGAGATGGAGTAAAGCTAGCAGTTTTTCAGGATCAACCGTCTGCAGATATTTAAGAGACGGCGGTTGGTAACTTGACATGATGCCGTTTCATGGGCGAGCATCCCTTTCACTCCTTTGGAAATTCAAGGGACTATACAAGTGATACAGATTTGTAGCTCCTATTTTTCAAAGAGCGATTAGAAGATGGCGATGGTCAGAGGAGTATGTGATCACCAAAGTCAAGTACTCATCACAGTCAACGAGGAATGTCTTCCAACTGTTAAAACACGGGACCTTAAAATCTTTTTTGGCTTCTGCATCATCTGTCAATACATCTAGCGGGATTCGGCTATCTCCAAATCTCTGATACTGATGCAGATGCGGTAAAAGGGAGATAAAAGGTGAAGCTGATACAGATGTATTTGAGGAGCCTAGACTTATTAGAGTGATTGCCTTTCATCTCCCTTCTAGCGCTTCTGCATCAGTGTCAGAGATTGGAGATAATCTTATCGCGCTAGACCGATTGATAGATCATGCTGAAGCCAAGGAACATAATTGGCATGCACAATTGACTCCCCCAAACCATCATAGATGCATTCATAATCAAGGTAGTGTGGACAACATTGACCAAGCACAACCCATCATAGTTGTAACAAAATCACAAAATATCGCTAAAGTACAGAATTTTGCAGTAGAAAATGTTCAAACCCTCAAGCTGAATCAAATACAACCTGCATTTGATCCAACATGCTAATGAAGTGACCGTGTCTACGCGAAAAGACGCGCTTTACGTTGGTACCTGCCATTAATAGGCCTTACCCTACCGTCACCTTTTGATAGAAATTGATATGATGTGTGATCATCTCGAATCCTCGGATCGATATTCCGCAGAGATCTGTCACCCCTCAATATAAATGTCCCAACCAGCGGATATGGTTGTTTGACAGGTCTCTGTGACCAAATGCCGCTAACGTCAATAGGTGGGGAGAAACTAAGCAAAAACCGAGCGACCGAGTGTGAAAAAACGAATATCGGGTCAAATTTTATTTAATTTAAGCCCAATATGGTTAGTTTTGCGCTGCGGTTGGTACGCGGTACCATATATTGAGTTTGCGTATTTTCTTAGAGTAGATTTATTCGGTTTGAATTCGATTCGGTAGGCACTGCATCGGTAATATTTGGGAGCACGTATTTTTTTCAGCGGTTGTCTTGGTCCTTTTCCTCGAAACAAAGTCACGTAATTTCAAGTAGAGTCGTTGTAAGTTGTCCCACACGTTTTAAGTCGGGCATTAAAACAGGTGGCTGAGTTTTGTAATTCGGACTAAGTCTGCTCGCGACTCGCGATCGAATCTCCTCTCCAAACTAGCTAGCTAGATAGCAGCCACCTTGGAGTAGACTAAGAGTGTCCGGACTTGTTGACCTGATGGGTATAGTCCATTTTCACGTTGCAAAACTTTACGTCTAGAACCATTGAGAGGTCGTTTGAGATTTCTTTCGGGAAATTTCGAACGAACGAGATGTTTAAAATCATTATGAATGGCGCCCAAAGTAGGGCCCAAACTTTTTGAAGGGGAAATATTTGCGTCGTCTGACGTTTTGGTCCTTGACGAAGGATGTAAGGTACTTCGGTACTAGAGTCCCACGGACAGGAGTATTGGGGTTATGTGAGACACACTTTTAGTCACTTCACGTGAGTTATAGCTTCCGCTCTCCTTTGTTTTATTTTTTTTTTCTTCGCGAAAGATTCCTTCCAATGCATTGACCCAGGGTAAAACCTGTAAGGACCTTCTATTTTCTTGATGGGAACTGTCAGCCAGATGGATTTCTCCTATCTGCCTGGACTCTCAAGAAAATGGAAGGCTACCTTGCCCCTATGTTGCGGAAGGATTCTACCCATCTTTTTATACGTGATAGATGAGTAGTTTTGGTTCAACTTTCGGTGGCGTATGATGGAATTGCGAAGCCCGAAATACTTCCACGCGTCGGGATTTTGATCGCGTACAAAATTGTTGTGGTGACGCTATCACTTTTCTCGCCGAGTCAATTAACGTAGATTAGAGACGGTTTTTGTAATGTACTTAGAGTTTGGATAAATTTTAAAATCGACCAGGAGCACCCTCTGCTCGGTAGACTACAATTTGCTTTCATTTCCTTATGGAGGAGTTGGCACTGCTTTAAACGAAAGAGTATCGCAAATCATTTTTTTTTCTATGTAGGCATTGTGTATAGTTCGCAATTATCGGCCGCTTAACCGTTGTCAACTAATTTTTTTTATATATTTATATATATAGTTAGCATTTTTTTATATAGTTTCGTAGGAGTTTTTCCATATATTTTTATCTTGTACCATTACGGGCATAGCCCCCAAGCGGACTCCAAAAAAACGCTGGACCCGCTTCGAAAATGTCCATCCACCCAACTATGAGATCTGCTATGAGGACGTCATAGAAGGTTCTACCAGTGTGAGATCGGAGTGCGGACACCTGTTCCATCGTATTTGTGTCCAGCAGCTCCTGCAAACCTTCAATCTCTGTCCTCTATGCACACGCCCAATCGAGCAAAGTGTCCTAGACAACTCCCTTGGAACGCAAGCGCCTATGCGTGGAGCAGTTGCAAAAGACCCCCGGACTAAAGATCAGACACAACCTCTGTTAAACAACCAGGGAGCCGCGTGCGGAGAAGACTCAGTTTCAGGAGCACAAGTGACGCAATTCTGGCCTTACTACAAGGGCTGTCCGGCAGGATAGGATAATTATGAAGAGAGTTCCAAGACTTAAGGATCAGCCAGTACACCAGTCGCACAAGAATTCTACCGACCTGAAAACCGAACCCAAGTGCAACTATTCCCACCCCTAGACCAGTTGAGGACTGGGACCTCCGTCGAATGAGCCCGGGTATAGACCCCACAGCCCCAGAGCATAGCTCGCGGTTCAGTACCACACCACAGCCGATACCGACAGCACACGACTCAATTCCGTGCGGTGGGCTGAACAATGAAGCGAACTGCCCAGCAATCTTCCCGACGCAAGTCCGAGACCTGACACCGCGAATAATGGAGAGTAAACAACTGAGCTCCACCGGCTTTAATTCTACAACACCAGTGAACAGGTGCTTGTTCAGAGTACAATCACTATTAGCCATTTCGCTGGGAGAAGACTTCTCGGTCTTTCTGCGACAGGCGCACCTCTTATTCAGCGGGGATGCCACCGAACGGCACTGGAGTTTTAAGGAACCCGTAGCATGCCCCGATTTGAATTTCTTCTGTGTGGCTCTTCGCAATGACTTTGATAACGGCCTCACTAAACAGACATTGCGTGAACAAATATGAAAGCGCAAGCAAGGCCCTCATGAAACATTTGATCAGTTTTATATCAGTATACTATGCTTAATGACTTGGCTACAAACGCCTATGGCTGAGGGCAAACTGGTGGAAACTATCAGGGAGAACATGCTTAGAGGGCTTCAAAACAGCCTGTTCCATGTGCCAATATACACCGTGCAATCCTTACATCTCCATGCCCATAGACAAGAACGACTGGAGAAACGGTGAAGAACCTTCCGTCCGCACGAAGGGACCAAATCGGCATGGACTGGGAGCAGTCTTAGTCCAGGTTACGGAAGGCAGCGAGGAAATGCCCATAGCCTTTATGTCCCACAAGCTGAACCCAGCCTAGCAGAACTGCACTGTCTCTGAGCAGGAATATTTGGCGGTGGTGTTGGCGGTGAAGCGTTTTCGTGAACCATTTTGAAATCGTTACAGACCCTTCGTCCTTGAAATGGCTAATGAGACAAACTGGCCTTCATGGCCGCTTGGCGAGATGGGTCTTGAAATCGCAGGCGTTTGACTTTACGATTCGACACTGGAAGAGAAGCCAACATGTGGTACCGGATACCCTATTGGGGATGTTCGCCTCGGAAGGAGCCGAGTCGGCCCAAGAGGACGATTGCTCCCTATTGATCGACCTGAGCTATGCTGCCTTCAAGTTGGGAGGCTACATCCGCCTGATGCACACCATCCAGAGCCAGCTATCATAGCTGCCAGAGCTGCGGGTAGCAGAGGGATTTGTATACAAGTGGATGGGACACGCATCTGCAGACCTAATACAAGAAGAGGAACAGTGGAAGCTATGGGTGGCCGAAGAACTGACCATCATCTTATCAGACGGGCTCATGACCACTCACCGAGTGCGCACGGTGGATACGTTCGTAAGCTACGGCAGCTGAAAATTCATTTCTTTTGGTAAAAAGTGGCATAACATATAAAAGCAGAGAAGTGAAAGTGCACCAAAGTGCCAAATACTATTCTTCGGCCCCCAATGGGTAAGTTTGAGCTACCCGAGCTCGAGTTGCAGCGCGTGTATATCGATTTCATCCGTCCTTATCCTCGTTCGTAATCTGGTCACATCGGAGCTGTCGTAGTCCTGGATCAACTGTCAAAGTTTCCAATGATTAAGCCGATTCGTAACATGCATACCACCCCGATCATAAGCTTCTTTGAGAAACGCGTCTTCCATGTATTTGGAGTACCGGAGTATATAGTCTGCGACAAAGAAGTCCAGTTTACATCGAGTAGGTTTCGGGATCTAATGGGTAGGTATGGCATTACTAACCAGCGGAACGCAGCCTACTCTCCTCAAACCAATGCTTCCGATCGGCTAAATCGAACACTCTTAGCTACTATTCACGCCTATATCCATCCAGATCAGAAGGATTCGGATCGTAGGATTTCCACCAGCACTTGTGCGCTGTGCTCTTCATACCACACCGCTACAGGGACCTCACTTTACTTTGACGTGTTTGGCCAGTACATCGTACCGGTTGTTGCAGTAACTAAATTGTTTGGAAGACGCAGTAGTGGCTCTTGAGCCCCACGAGGAATTTCGAGTGTTACCAGACCAACTCCGAGAGAAGATTGAAGATTGCAGGCATGCAGGGGAGAAGCGCTACAACCTGCGATCTCACCCTTCTGGTTTTACAGCAGGCGATGAGATATACTGACGAAACTTTAGCCAAAGCGACGCAACCCGGCACTACAATACAAAATTGGATAAGAAATTTGTAAAGTGCCGGGTTTTACAGGTGTTAAGTTCCACACGTTATCTCATTTCTGACATGTCCGGAAAAGAACCGCGGGTTGACCACTCAAAAGACTTACGGCTTTGAAGCATGCCATCTCCAAGAAAAGTTCTTTTTGGTTGTCCTCCGATTGCCATTGCTCACAACCATCTGGATCGGTAAGCCGCCAGCTGCGACATCTTACTACAGAACTTACCTTTGGAATATTATTCATCAGTCCACTATATGCCCGAAATGGGTGGCCTCAACTAAGATCTCCTGTCCTTCAGTCTCTCCATGCTTGTCAGCCATCGTGGACACTTCTCTGTGACAATCTCAATCCTTTGGATCGATATTCCGCAGAGATCTGTCACCCCTCAATACAAATGTCCTAACCACCTGATAAAGTTTTTTGGCAGGTCTCTGTGACCCACCACCACTGACGTCAACGGGTGGGGGAGAAAACGAAACGAAAACCGAGGGACCGCGTGCGAAAAAAGAACATCGGGTGCAAATTTTATTTAATTTAAGCCCAACATGATCGGTTTTGCGTGGCGGTCGGTACGCGGGGCCATATATTGAGTTGGCTTTTTTTAGAGTAGATTTTTTTCGGTTTGAATTCGAGTAGTTAAGCATTTGCAACGGAAGCCAAAGACTGCAAAGATTCAGCGTTTCTTTTTCATGACTCCAGTTCATTCGATTCCTCTCATACTAACCCTGCGCCGTTCCTTCAGTTCCTCTTCTCTCTTCTGGTCTTCATGCCTCCAGGTCCATCTCCTCTTTCTACTAGGCTTATGCCATTCGTCCAGTTGAACTTCACCCTTTGGCCACCATGCACCGTCACCCAACATGCTTCCAGGTCCATCGTTTCTCCATTCTGCTTGGCCCATGCCTTTGACCCAGTTCCACATTATCTTAAGCCAGCACACCTTTAGGTCACCGCTTTCCTTCGCTACTAACTTTACGATTCCGTTCAATCATTTCCGCTTCACGCCTCCAACCATCTAATCCCTCACTCCTTCAATAAGTCAGTACACTCAGTACTTCGGTACATGAGTTCCTCAGGTACGTAAGTTTTGCTATATCTCGAATTCACTTACTGCCCCAGCTTCCACTCCGTTTTTCTTTCAGATTCACGCCCCTTACAACACAGGCATGCTTGATTTCTAGTTCCACTTCGCATCCTCTCTACCCTTCTCCTTCCTACTGGCTTGGGACAGTAATCACGGGTGTACAGCTTAAACCATTGAGCTATCCAAGCTTTCAGCAAATTCATAATTCAATAGTTTTTGTAGTAATCGAGCAGTTTACCTAGGCAAACTGCTCAAGGATCCTCACGAAAAGGACAATGGGAGATAAACACTATTCGCAATCGTTAAATCGTTCCCTCCTCATTCCGCCCGATGTCGAATATCGAGCGCTACGAGAATCCCGAGCTGTACAAAATTCAGATAACCGTATGACGCCCAACGACAGTAAATGCTGATCATCACTTTCATTACCTATGTCAAGAACATCATCAACGCCAGGAACCATCACTGCCCCCAAAAACAAAAAATACTGCAAGAACATCGACAAATGCTTCAACATCACCAGCAGCAAAAACAATAAGATTTGTTTCATCACCACGAATAGACTATTTAACGTATAATAAAGGGTGGTCCAACAATAATGCACGATGTTGATTGTGAGTCACACCTTAACGTCAAGTTTTTCGCCCAACAGAATTTGACATTTCATATTTGATAGGAATGTTTGTAATGATTCCTCCATTTTCTCTTCCTCCCCTTGAATTTTTTTTCATGCCATTTTGCACGCACATGCGTTGGAATTTTGAGGAGATGAACTGGCTTCCATTTTCTCAAACGAGAACTGCGTTCCACGAGACGATGACGAAGCGAGCCATGATTTCTTCAATAATGCTTACTATTTTGTTTGCGGTTATGGTTAATGAAATGTATATTTCCGGTCATTTCAAGTAGGCATCAATGGCGATCAGAAAGTATTTATCATTTAGCGGGCCTGCATAATCAATATGAACACGCTGCCATAGGCCATCTGGAACAGGCCATGATTTCAATGGCATTTTTTTAAGCGATTTTGCAGCGCTGGAGATTTGAATACATTATCTTACCATGCTTGCAATGTGCTCGTCAATTTTTGGCCAGTGCACGTAGCTTCACTCAACAAACTTCATCCGTTCAATACTAAAATCATATGAAGGGTGGTCCAACCATAATGCACGATGTTAATTGTGAGTCACACCTTAACGTCAAGTTTTTCACCCAACTTAATTTGACATTTCTTTGTTTCAGTGGTTGACAAATTCAACCATGGAGAGGTATACAATTGAGCGGCGCGTTAAGATTGTTGAAGTCTTTAACGAAAATGGGCATTCAAATCAAAATGCATTTCGTGCACTTCGTGATTCTTTTATTTATTTAATAAGCCAAACAAGGCAATCAAAAAAAAAAAAGCACTTATATCTAAACAAATCACAAAAAAAGTAAATGTGTATTTAACAATAACTTATTTTCACGTATTTTAATGCGTCAGTAATCTTTTTTTTGAAGTTATGTATTGATAGAGAAGAAGAGTAATGTTCACTCACAGAATTGAAGATTTTGCAACACCTATTAATTGGCTCGTTGTCTACGTAGGTGGTTTTATGTTGGCCTTCATGAAGCAGACGAGTGTTCCTAGCATGTTTAATCGTTTGCTTGCACGTGATTTTGCTTGATAGTGATGCAACATTTACTATCTTATTGATTACATTCAAAACAAAGCAAGAACTTAAGATAGTTCTTCGAGATGAGAGCGAGGAAAGATTTAAAATATTTAATCTTTGCTGGTAAGGTGGCAGGCTAGCGAAGTCTCTTGGGTCATAAGCATCACGCAAGGCAAAAAGAATAAACTGTTTCTGCACAGATTCAATCCGGATGCTGTGATTCCCAAAGCATGGATTCCAAATAATACAACCATATTCAAGGAAGGGGCGAACAAATGAGGTGTATAGAGTTTTGGTGACCCATAGGGTTTGGAATTCTTTGGTGCGACGTTTGATTAAACCGAGCTGCTTATATGCCTGAGCAAGAATTGTATCGTATTGAGAATGGAAATTTAACTTTCTGTCCAACAGAACGCCCAAGTCTGAGATCTGGTCAACTTTATGAAGTGGAGAATCATTCAGGTTATAAGTGTGCTCAAATACTGAATTTTTTCTCGAGAAGCTTATAACATAACACTTTCCAACATTTAGATAAAGCCTGTTATCGTTACACCATCTCAATAATGAATTTATTTTGGCTTGCAGAAAAATAGAATCGGAATTGGTGGTGTGGTATATTTTGAAGTCGTCAGCATACAGAAAATGAGGTACGTCACTTGAAACTTCAGACAAGTCGGAAATAAAAATGTCGAATAAAAAGGGACCCAGGTGGCTACCTTGTGGCACTCCAGAAGAGGCAATAATTTTTCATGAAAAAGTGGCCTGGTATTTTACAAACTGTGTTCGATTATTTAGGTATGATGCAATCCAACTCAGTAGGGACCCGGAGACGCCAAATTTCAGAAGTTTGGAGATCAAAATTCCATGATCGACTCGATCAAAAGCTTTGGTGAAGTCCGTGTAAACAGCGTCAATCTGGTTACCTTTTTACATTTCACAGAGAATAGTTGAGGTAAGAAGCATTAGGCTAGTGGTAGTTGATCGACCTTTGCAAAAACCATGCTGCTGTTCGTTTAAAAGTAGTTCAACCAACATGGTAAGCTTATCACAAACAATATTTTCGTACAACTTAGGAATAGCTGATAGTATCGCAATACCTCTATAGTTTGTTATAGACCGCTTATCGCCACTTTTGAAAATCGGAGTCAAATGAGAAGACTTCCAGACAGCTGGAAAAGCCCCTCGTGATAAAGATGCGTTGAATAGAATAAACAGAGGGGAAGAGATTTGATGTATACACTTTTGGTCAGCATAATCGACAAAATGGGTTCACAATCGGGAGAATTGTGCACAAACTCTTAGCAAATTGAGTCGGTAGGAAACGTGATATCACCTGTGCATGCTTGCCCAGTTCGTTCTCCGGAAAACATTTGCTGTTATTCGCGATAGTGTGGCAGAAGAGCCCTCAACCTCGACTCGTCGTCGTGCCCAACAATTGAACATCTCATGAGCATCACTGATGCGAAATTTGAGTAAAGATTTAAATTCACACGCTTCCAAGGTTCAATCGACTTAAGATCTGAAGCCTACTGACCATTTCAAGCATCGGAAATATCTCAAAGCTATTCATGATACTTATCATTCCTGAAACTTTCATGCAAATCCTAGCAAACCGGTAGTGTCTGAGTTGGTAAAAAGCGCATATTGTTCCATAGCCATATGTTTCCATAGTAATACATACAGTGCATATTGTTCCATAGTAATACAGGAAAATTCAAACCGCTATAACTTCGTTAAATACTATTTGATCTCTGTGAAACTTAAAGGGTAGATCAGCTCTATACTGAATTTCATTGAATTTAAAGGTACCGTAAAGATTTTGATCGAGCAAATGTAAAATCGATAAATCATACTATTACTAACAAAGTTGAGTGAATTTCGACTTCTCTCGGATTTGTTGTTGTTGTACTCATAAAGGCCTACATTCATAATTTTTCTGAATTTTCGGGTGAAAGGTGTCCAATCGCGAAGGGGGGGAAGTACGTGAAAAGTTCGAACATTTCCCCTTCCCTTGCCCCCATGGTACTGATGGGGCAATTTTAAGACTTGTTTTGAAAAGATCTCAGCAAGACCTTTGCAATGACACCCTACTCGACTACCAACGGTGGAAAATTTTTTTTTTTAAGGATTACCTCTCTATATGGCGAGACCCCCCTTAAACTCCTTTGAAAAAATTTTTCTCCCCAAAACTTTCAAGAAGTCACCACTTCTGACCTTTTCACAAAGTTTCATGACTGTAGCTTCTATAGTTTCGGAGAAAAAGTGCTGTGACATACAGACGGACGGGCGGACGGATGGACGGACGGACAGATGGACGGATGAACAGGTGGACAGATGGACAGGCAAACACAGGTCGTGATTGAAATAGGGTTTTGTATTTTAGTACAAAGCCCCAAAATGAAGGTTTGCGAGTGAGAGTTCATGTTTTACATCCGTACTGCAGGTGAAAAATCGATCGAAAGGCAAACACGCACTGTTGTCAAGCTTCTCGTCAAACAGATTCTTTTCTACACTAATGAGTACGTACTTCGTGTGTGAGTGCTAAATGAAACCCAAAGTCATAACAGTAATAAAAATGGATTGCAATAGATCACAACAGAAGCTAGACGATTATTTGCGACAGGAATTTGCTTGCTAACAATATCTGCGATTTGCTTCTTTTTGGGCAAGGGAAATCTTGAAGGGTAGATGGCAGATAGAAAAACAAGTGAAAGCACGAAAAATCAGACTCAAAACCGCTTTCGCATTACTTCAGTTTGGTTGTCAATGTCACCTTCAGGGGTCCACAAACTTTCTTGATCATCCATCATTGGGTTGAGAGCCCGTAAGACATCATTCCTGTCGCTTCAGTCGTAAAACTGTTTTAGCGTACTAGGAAAATAGAAGCCAGCTTTCCGTACTGCTCAAAATTCTTCCGATAATCGTGTCTGGTTCGATGGCACAACTGCAATTGTTTGAAGCATCAATCGCCCACATTTTAAAAATGTGTGTTCAATATCATCTAATTTTCCAACGTGGTACCAAAAGAAAGGATCTCTTACTTTCCCCACTCCATGTAGAAAATTTCGAAAGCACACATGGCCTCAGAGGAGCTTTTACAAGTAAAAATGTACTTTGCCGTGATCCCGGCTAATCCATGGTTCGACGTTCTTGATTATCCTGGGCGTCGACTGGCTTTGAGTGCTCGCACTCAAATTTAATGTCATGTCGTAAGTGTGTGCACACGAGCTGCAGCTGCACTTCCTGCCCGCCCTGTCAGATTATTTTGAATGCAGATGTTATTCCATTCTAAAGCAAGTAGGTCGCAATTACCAGTGCTGTGGTCGCTGAAACCATTTGGTAGCAGCTCGCGATTCTGAGTGCCACCTTTCTTTGCACATTTAGTAAGCGCTTTTTGTTTTTCTTACATCTCATTGCGTCTGCCAGTACCTCTACCCCAAAGGGTACTACGGGATGCGTAGGTGACATTAGGAGCCATCGCCTTGATTAATGGGACCCTCTGGTATTTGCCATGACTCAGGATATGGTTTGCTATCGCCTTTGCCGTCTTTTTATTTATCTTACGGAATTGCTTCCAGTAGGTGAGCTTTGAGTCAAGAGTCACTACTAGATATGTCAATGCATGAGAAATGACTATAATTTGATTTCCAATTGTGACCGGATGAGTGCTCGTGGGTTGGGTCTAGCACTGGAGAAAACTGAAGTGGTCATCTTGACAATGAAGAGAATAACTAGAATAAGGATGATCAGCCTTGAAGACATACTAATCTAATCGAAGCCAGCGGTGAAATACCAGGGGCTACTGATGAACTTGAAGATGAGTTTCTCTGAGCATATCAGGACAACGGCTGAGAAGGCTGCTTCGGACGTATCGGCTCAGAGTCAACTTGTGGCCAACGTAGGGGGATTTGACCAACCAAGAAGGCGCCTCTTAATGAAAGCTGCAGGGTCAGTGCTTCTGTACGGAACAGAAATATGGGGCAACACTCTCAGTAAGGAGGTGTACCAAAAACTCTTGGTACAGTTTCAGAGAAGAGGAGCATTGTCACTGATTTGGCGTTGAGAATTATTGGAGGCATGAAACCTGTCACCCTCCATGCTAGAGACTACTACGTACTTCATCAATTTTCCACCTAACTTGACTGAAGGTGCTTTAAGTCCGCCGAGGCAGCATCCGATCACGAGAAGCAAGAAAACTGGTATTCGTCGACAGCAAGCTTTATCTCCGCCAAGATCTCATTCAGTAGCGAACTCCCCGGTTACGCCTGCGGTGACTCCAGCAATCACATCAATACATCCGGATCAAGCTACTGTTTCAGCCGCCTATAATGTCTTCACAACGATTCCTGATTTGCCTGAACTTTCGATTATGGCGCCGCCTGTTCAGGTGTTTGTATCTCGGTTGGCATATCATACCACGGCTGAAACTATTAGAACTTATGTGATTGCAAAACCGGGTTATAAACCGTCTCTGCTTATCTGTAAAAAACTTACTCCCGATAATCTGTCTACTCAGACAATCTCGTCATTCAGGATAACCATCAGCTCAGGTATTGTAAATCTACTCAACAAGGACTTCTGGCCAAAGGGTGTCTTCTTCAAGGAGTTCATCAATAGACCACGGAATTTTCGATCATTAGTCCTCTAAAAAAATTTAAAATAGTTAATTCGATTAATGTGTGTTACCAAAATATTCAGGGTCTTAGGACCAAGACCAACGAATTTCGACTGGCTTCCTGTATCGCATCGGATGATATTGTTTGTCTCACGGAAACTTGGCTTACTGAAGATATACTTGACAGTGAAATTCTTCCCTCTTACATCGTGTTCAGACGGGACCGTAACCGCTCACTCTCTGGTAAATTGGACGGAGGTGGTGTTTTTGTTGGAATCAGGAGATGTTTTAGTTCAAGTTTCTGCTCAAATTTTGATCCTTCCCAACTTGTGGAATGTATTGCGGCTATCGTTGCCTTATCTCCGGCCATAAAACTAGCTATTTTTTCTGTTTATATCCCGTGTAATAGTTCTGTTTATGTCTATGAAAGATTTTTCGCTGAGTTGTCTTCGTTCATTAACGATTTTAGTTCTAAAACTTTCGTCTTGATTTGTGGAGACTTCAACCTTCCTAACATCTCATGGAATGACTCATATACTAACATCCTCTCTAATGACAGTTTTTCGATTTCCCTTTCTTCTTTCATCTCATTTTGCTCCCTTTCACAATTTAATTCCACAGCAAATATTAACAATAAAATCCTAGACTTAGTTTTTACTAATTTTCCGAAATCCTCCCTCTTTTTGGACTCAGCTTTCGAGTCTTACATTGCCTCCGACCCCCATCACCCTCCTCTTCATCTGGTGATATCTGTGGGCTAAGAATCCATTAGAAAGAGTATCACTCCTATTCGATACAACTTCAACTCTTCTTATATTAGCCCACTTGAAGTAGAATTGCTTCTTAATAAGTAAGATACATATGGCAGTAGCGGTCCAGATGGTATTCCAAACATCTTCGCCAAAACCCTCTCTTCATCTTTATGCGTACCGCTATCAATTCTGTTCAACAATAGCCTAGCCTGCGGTACTTTTCCAACTTTCTAGAAGAGATCAGTTGTCCTTCCTATTCAATAAGCTGGGAATAAAGCTGCAATCTCAAATTAATGTCCCATAACCCTTCTGTCTTCTTTTAGCGAGATTTTCGAACGCATAGTTTATAACAACTTATATTCCCTTCTACTTCCTAATTTAGCTATTCAGCAACATGGTTTTATCAAAGGCAGATCCACTCTTTCTAATCTTCTCTCCTTCTCTCATACGGTGGCTTCTGCTATAGATCAAAGGAATCAAGTAGATGTTATTCATACTGACTTCTCAAAAGCTTTTGACTCTGTCAACCATGGTCTTCTACTGAACAAGCTCAAGGCATTAAATATTGACTCGACCCTTCTCCACTGGCTATACTCCTACCTCCATAATCGTGAGTGTGTGGTAACGTATAAATCTTGTAAGTCTTCCTCCTATTGTCCTCAGTCTGGTGTTCCTCAAGGCTCAAAACTTGGTCCCTTATTATTCTTAGCTTTCATAAATGATCTGCCATCCTTATTTAACTCTTCGTCGCTTATCTATGCTGACGATTTGAAAATTTTCAAAATTATTCATTCTCTAGATGACTGCTTGCGACTGCAAGCAGAAATAGTTTCCTGGAGCAGCTCTAACTTCCTTCCTATAAATATTAGCAAGTGTCTCCTTATGTCTTACTCACGTAAAAAATCTCCATTTTCTTTTGTTTATTCGATCAGTGGCACTGCTCTTGGGGTAGTGACCACTCATAAAGATCTTGGTGTAATTTTTGACGATAAGCTCCGCTTTGGTCGCCACATTTCTTATATTGTTTCGAAGGCATCTAAAATGTCTGGTTTTATTTTAAGAAGCTCTAAAGGCTTCAATAATATACGGTCTTGTACCTATCTATTTCTATCGCTGGTTCGTAGTCTATTAGAGTATTGTGCTCAAGTATGGTGTCCTCATCAGCGTTATTTAATTGATGCGCTTGAGACAGTGCAGCGTAGATTCACAAGATCTCTTATTTTCAAATTTCAGATTGCATACGTTTCCTATAGTGAGCGTCTCGTTATGTTACAGCTCCCCTCTTTATTATCTCGTAGGATCTTCCTGGATGAATGCCTCCTGTACAAACTTTATTACCATCTTTTGCCACCAGCTTTAAGCGACAATATTCCGGCCTTTACTCCTGAACGTATGAGTAGACCTTCAGTAATCTTTAATATCCCGTTTGCCCGAACCGAGATTTTTTTTAACTCGCCTTTTGCTCGGATACCCCGCAATCACAACGTTCGTGGTCTTGGTCCTATACCTTCTTCTTTTTACGAATACAAATCTCGTTTAAAACGGGACGTTCTTGAATTCGTTTTTATTAATTAAGTTTTCATTTTTACTGTTGAACGGATTATTAATTCCTTTATGCTTTTAAATGTTTCAATATACATTCTTTTACTTTTTTAACACTTGTCGCTTGTCTATATTATAATTGAAGTTTACTCTGTATATATAGATATTACAATAAATAAATAAATAAAAACTGCGTTATTTATCTGCATCAAAACGAGGACACAAGAGAGACACTGGCTCACGAAAAAAGACAGCACTCACTCAACAATTGAAAGCAGTTTTGGGTGAACTGCACGATGGGAAAGTGGACTGTGGGCTCATCCCGGATGTGAGACCATGGCTTAATCGAAGGTATGGTGAACTTACTTCTATTTGATCCAGCTTTTGAGTGCGCATGGATGTTTTCAATTTTATCTGCACAAGATTGGAGCGTCACGGTCCCCCGATTGTCAGTCTTGGCCAGGAGGAAGACGATACCTTTTACACATTTTTTGCCCACAAAAAATGGGACAAGCTGCGAGGGGACCTCTACAAAGAGACGAAAGAGCTCACCTCCGGATAGTATAGTCGCCGTGATGCTCGAATCGATTGACAAATGGAACCATGTGGCACATTATGTTCGGGCAGTCCTAAAAGATAAAAAGACAGCACTCACTCATCAATTGAAAGCAGTTTTGGGTGAATTGCACGATGGGAAAGTGGACTGTGGGCTCATCCCGGATGTGAGACCATGGCTTAATCGAAGGTATGGTGAACTTACTTCTATTTGATCCAGCTTTTGAGTGCGCATGGATGTTTTCAATTTTATCTGCACAAGATTGGAACGTCACGGTCCCCCGATTGTCAGTCTTGGCCAGGAGAGGAAGACGATACCTTTTACACATTTTTTGCCCACAAAAAATGGGACAAGCTGCGAGGGGACCTCTACAAAGAGACGAAAGAGCTCACCTCCGGATAGTATAGTCGCGGTGATGCTCGAATCGATTGACAAATGGAACCATGTGGCACATTATGTTCGGGCAGTCCTAAAAGATAAAAAGACAGCACTCACTCAACAATTGAAAGCAGTTTTGGGTGAATTGCACGATGGGAAAGTGGACTGTGGGCTCATCCCGGATGTGAGACCATGGCTTAATCGAAGGTATGGTGAACTCACTTCTATTTGATCCAGCTTTTGAGTGCGCATGGATGTTTTCAAGTTTATCTGCACAAGATTGGAACGTCACGGTCCCCCGATTTTCAGTCTTGGCCAGGAGAGGAAGACGATACCTTTTACACATTTTTTGCCCACAAAAAATGGGACAAGCTACGAAGGGACCTCTACAAAGATACGAAAGAGCTCACCTCCGGATAGTATAGTCGCGGTGATGCTCGAATCGATTGACAAATGAAACCATGTGGCACATTATGTTCGGGCGGTCCTTAAAGATAAAACGGACTCACAGAAGCCGGGGATGTCGGGGCCGGAAGATCACTTGTCTGGCGATTGTAGGAGTGATCTCCGACCTTGGAAGTGCCTCAGAGCGTAGCAGAAGGAAACCTGGCCCGATGTAATGTGTCAAAAAATTCTAGGCTTTGTTCTTAGAGGTGTAAGTGGGTAGTCCAGTCGCTCGCAAGCATAGAAGCCCCAAACTCAGTACGTGACTTGCAATAACCTTTGCACCACAAAAAACATGAACATGCACCTCATAGAACCTCATGCTAATAGATGGTACATAGATGAGTCTTAAACTTCAAAAGGAACAGAAATTTGAAAATTTTGAATCTATGAGGAGAATACCAAGTACAATATATTTTTGGCAGAGATGTATGCTATTGCTTAGATGGGCAGCATTGCGTTGCTAAACGATACAAAGCAAAACTATAGTTATTCTATTGAATAGTCAAGCAGACATTAACGCAAACTCAACATTTTGAGTAGAAAAGTAGGAATATACTACACTGGGTACTGGGGTATGCAGAAACTGAGGGTAATGAGCAGGCTGATGAATCTGCCAGGAAGGAAGCAGTAATGGTGTTCACTGGTTCGGAAAACTTCAATGCAACTTAAATAAGCTTTATACTCAGAGGTCTGAAGGAAATGAGGTTTAAGAGTAGTCACGCAGGGCTTACAACATATAATCTGCTCCTTCATACTTATGATGAGAAAAAGTTCAGGACTTATATCGGATTAGTCAAGAAGAAATTAGAGGTCATCACAGGGTTCCTGGGAATTTGGTTGTGGACTCATTGTTACTCTATGTATGTGGAATGAAATACGACTGTCAAACGAGATACTACGAACCGGACAGTTGGTATCCAACCTCCGTAGAGCGTGGACGTGGTTTAACCTTTCACATCTTACATCTATTGTAAATCTTTTTCGCAATAATTTAATTACTAAAATAAAGTGAATTTGAATTAATCTATAAACCAATCTTTACATGGGGGCTCAACCGGGATTGTGAACAGAGCTACCGATAAATAAATAGTAATTAAATACGCGTGTGCCGTGCAAAATAAAGAAAAATGGACAGAAGAACAAAGCAGTTAGTGATAACGGTGATCGAACTTTTCGCTTTTGCTATAACCGAAATGAGTGCGCGGCATCGTAGGTCACTGCAACGCAGTGACGTAAGCGTGGACGTGTTGGAAACGATGAGAGGCGGCGACGATCGTGCATCAAATTTAAACATGCATGATGTGGAAAGCGTGATTCGCAAATTTCATGGCGAGAATATGAATGTGGTGGCATATCTGAACAAATTAGAAGCGTATGCAACCGCGTTCAGATGGATGGAAATTCAGAAATTCGTATTCCTTAAGAAATTGCTGTCGGGCGCGGCTCGAATGTTCGTAGACTGCGAGCCAAAACCGGTGTCAAAAGCAAAGATAGCTACTCGCAACTTTCATCAGACGCTTCGAGATGAGAAAAAACGGAACAATGAATCGTACCGTGAATATTTGTACCGAATGCTTGAAATAGGCAGTCATGCACAGGTGGAAGATGTCTCGGTGTTTCGGTATGTGATCGATGGCATTAAAGACTCGAAAGTGAATAAGACTATTTTATACGGCACGAAAACGACAGCGGAATTCATAGAAAAACTCTTAACCTACGAACAAATGAAAAGCGATCCCGAAGTTCCAAGTGGCCTCAACGTAAAGAAACCAAAAACGGGGAAAAAACGAAGCAATGCAGAAACCACGATACTGTTACAATTGCGGATCGTCTGACCACGAATGGCATGGTTGTCCGGACAAGACGAAAGGCCCAAAGTGTTTCGGGTGCAATCTATTTGGTCACAAACGCACTGATTGCCCGAATGAAAAGGCAACCAATTGCATACGAAAATCTGGACCTTCATATTGTTCTGTATTAATTAACGAGGTGGCTTTTTCTTATCGATACTGGAAGCGACGTGTGCATTGTGAAGAAGTCGTGCCTCAGTAAAATAAAGCCACGAGACGTATCAGAATTTTGCGTTGTACGTTAACGGGTCTCGGTTCCAGTATCATTACGCATGGGCTGTGTACTGTCGATGTGAAAATTAACGGTATCTTATTCGAAAATAACAAGTTCAACATAGTAGACAATATGAGTGATAATCCCGACGTCATCAGATTAATGAATCTACTCGCTAGCGCCATAGTGGGAATTCACAACGGTAAAATGACAATTACGAAAGTAGATGCGGAGCCTGATAGTAAAGAAACAATGGATGAAGCATGCAACCCAATAGAATGTTTTCTCGCACAAATAAACACGGAAGCGTTGAACAAAGGTGAGCTTAGTGCAGAAGTTTGCAACATGAAGGTTCGTTCTGAAGTTAAAAATAATGTCTCGAAATATTCACCGACACAACCGGAAGAATCGCCGATAAATATGAAAATCGCTGTAATTGATAACGAACCGGTCTATCGTCCGCCAAGAAGATTTTCGCCACCCGAACGAAAGATAATCGACGAACAAGTGGAGTCTTGGTTGAAAACGGAGTTGTACGCGAAAGTGTCTCTGATTATGCAAGTCAAGTGGTTCTAGTAAGGAAGTCAAGTGGTTCTAGTAAGGAAGTCAAGTGGTTCTAGTAAGGAAAAGGGACGGCAAGCACAGATTGTGTATCGACTACCGAGCCATCAATAAGAAAATTTACAAAGATCGATACCCGCTACCGGTGATCGAAGACCAAATCGACAAAATTGGAGATGCAGCATTTTTTAAGTACCCTCGATCTTGAAAATGGCTTTTTCCATGTGACGCTAGATGAAGAGAGTCGTAAATTTACATCGTTTGTCACTCAAACCGGACAATATGAGTTCACGAAGGTACCATTTGGATCATGCAATTCGCCCAGCGTTTTTCAAAAGTTCATAAATTATACATTCCGAGATCTGATTCTCAAAAACGTTGTAATAATTTACATTGACGACTTTCTAAAACGATTGAGCGAAGCACAACATAGTGACGAGGCGTTGCTACGTATCATCGAAATACTGAGAGATAAGCCTTACAAAAATTATACGATGCATCATGGTATTTTATGTAAAATTTCAAATAATAATAGTTTGTTTGTCGTTCCAGAATTAATGAAATCAGCATTAGTTCGGGAAGTCCACGAAAAGGGGCATTTTCGTTTGCAGAAAATGAAGTATATGCTGCAAGAGTTCTATATTCCCGATATGGATCGTCGCATTGAACGTTGCATTTCCAGTTGTGTGAGATGCATCTTATCCGATAGAAAACGAGGCAAAGCAGATGGATTTGTGTACCCGATTCCGAAAGGCGATGTTGCCCTCGCTGCGTTCCATATCGATCATCTGGGCCCCATGCAAGACACGAAGAAAGGTTATCGTTATATTTTGGCTGTTATCGATGGATTCACAAAATTTTGTTGGCTTTTCCCGACAAAAACACTTGCGTGCGATGAAGTCCTGCAGAAGATGGAGTTAATTGCTGAATCGTTTGGTTATCCTCTTCATTTAATTTCCGACCGAGGAGGAGCATTTGTATCGCAAAACTTCAAGAAGTATTGCACCGACCACGATATTGAGTTGCATCTTGTGACTACCGGCGTACCCAGGGGAAATGGGCAGATCGAGCGTCTTCATTCGGTTGTCATATCGGCACTTACGAAGTATTCTATTGACACACCTGATGAATGGTTCAAAAATGTAAAAAATCATCGATCGATAAGAATGTCACCATTTCAATTAATGGTCGGTACTAAGATGAATTCTGGAAAGGACATTCGGCTTATGGAGATTTTAGAGGAAGTTATATCCCAACAGTATGACGAAGCTCGAGCAGAATTACGCAAGCAGGTGAAATTTCGAGAAATTTCAACAAGAAGCGAAAGAAAGCTACCATCTACAAAGTTGGGGACCTGGTTGCGATAGAGCGAGTGCAGTTTGGTACGGGACTGAAGATCAGACCAAAGTTTCTTGGTCCCTATCGGGTTGTTTCAATCAAGGGATTCGATCGTTATGGTGTGCAGAAGGTTGGCGAACGCGAAGGCCCAAAGGTTACCAATACAAGCGCAGACAGGATGAAGCTATGGGCCAAATTCGACGACAATGACGACCTCACCGTTCCACCACAAGACGCAGATGACTCGCCTGAGGCAGACGAGTAATATGGATGACCGAGTGTGGAATGAAATACGACTGTCAAACGAGATACTACGAACCGGGCAGTTGGTATCCAACCTCCGTAGAGCGTGGACGTGGTTTAATCTTTCACATCTTACATCTATTGTAAATCTTTTTCGCAATAATTTAATTACTAAAATAAAGTGAATTTGAATTAATCTATAAACCAATCTTTACATGTATGCAGCAAAGTATGATGTAACTACAAGCTAGCCATGGCTCGAACTTACTCAATTAACTATCGTGACTTTGATGTAACAGCTTTAAAATTCCTCCATTTCATAGCTGTAAAAATGGGGGGGGGGGGTAGATTGGGTGCGTTTTGTTTTTTTTATTTCTTGTGAATTGGGTGCCATATCCAGGGGTAAAAGGTAACAAAAGTTCACATGCTTCTGAGCAGAAAATATTAGTCCACAGCCAACAACTTCCTTTAAAATCGATCAACGCTTTAGCATCTTCTGCATACTCGCATGTGCCTAAACTTTGCCAATGAACTTAAAATATGCTCATCATGTGTAAATTGTCAATCTGACTAACTGACTCAAAATTAGACAAGTGTAGAATTTAGCGAGAAATTGAATAAAACTGTTAAAGATTAAAGTTTTTATCAAATTTATTTCACTAACGAATTTTACCTGTTCAGCTGATTGTTCTTCCATCACCATCTTAACTTCTAAACTTTTCTTAGCCTCTATAAATGCACGCTTTTGCTTACAATGCCAAAATCCATAGGCCCAAACACCGATAAGAGCTGCTGGTGCTGTTAAGAATGTCATAGCTAAAATCTGAAAAGACATTATAAATAAATGTTAAGGGTTGATTAATGTAGTTATAATAAATTAAATTGATAACAATAAATTTCTTTGCGCTTTCAAATCAGAATAGCATTAAATCTCGAATAGGAGGAACTCCTAACTGTGGGAAAATCTCTAGAGGACAATTTAACAATTTTATGGCTATTGAAACTTTTTTTGGCAGTTCGAAAGACTTTTGAGGGATAAATCACTTTTACTTACACCCCCAAGCAGTACTTTGACTTAAAAACTTCTGATATTTTATATGATACCCCTTAAATCCACTCTTGAACCAGCTGTACGCTTTTCAACCACCTCCCTTGAGAACCAGCTTCACTCATAAGCTCCTCTTCAGTATCTGCAATTTGATATATCACCCAATTTTCTTGGCAAAGTAATCCTCTTATTTCCATCATTAAATCATTCCAATCCCTTGAATTTCTCATTTCTTTTCCACTACGAAACAACTGATATCTTACGGTATAATTTCAGCTTTTGCGATTTCCCATATGACCGATATGCGCACAAGTCACACGCACCAGCAGTAATTTATCCTCTTAACTAAAACACTTAATTTAAGCCATATCATACAGCATGGAATGTAACATATGACATTACAAGTGAACAATTCCACGTTTTGCCTTGACTTTACCTTCAAATACGAGTGGAGACCAAGGAGCCAGAGCTGATGGTCAAAACCTGATCCCATGTCAATCCTCTTCACTCTTGAATCGCTTCAAGTTTTATCCTTTTATGACCGAATTTACTTACGTTTCCCATCTAATAGATGTAGTATACGAGTAGGTGCCTAACGTTTGGCAGTAAATATAGTAGTATGAGACATACGTTATGCGGGTGTAAACTGGCATCCATTTAATACGCTACATATAACCATTAAAGCTCGGTTGGTTTGGAATTTACGAAGGTAACAAAACATTTTTGATCCTAAAGCGATAATAGTTAAGTCACACGTATGCGACATTTTCTACACTTTGTATCTCCTCGGGGTTCACGTGTCTACAATTCAGTTCTAAATTTAGAGAACGATATCCTTATAATGGGATTTGCGAGCAGGTACATATTCCTACTGCGGAAAGGAAACACATAAGCTCACATAAGGGGTTTGACTTCCACAATATACAGTTGTTTTAAGATTGCCAATGTCAAGAGTTGCCAGAATTAAATCGCTGAATTTTGGAGTGAACTACATAACGTTGATCAAGTTTGAATAGATTTAGATCTCTTTTATTCAGCTTTTATGGGAACTTTTATTTTTATTACCTGAAAGTTTTCCCTAACTTAAAACTACTCGTACATACTCAAACAAAACTTTTTCATCAGAACCGGTAACATTATAAAAGTTCACCAGGTAGACTATATAGCAAAAGTTATTTAATTTAGCCGCATATCAAACCACAACAGTTTGCTCTCAACCTTTCATATAAAGCTGGAATGAAAGGGTTAAGGATAAGCAAGCAGTACATACTCGTATAGTGCTTCCAATTCCAACACTTGAAGGAAATTAAGAGTGCTTGACTGTGACGAAGGATTTGGATGAAGAAAAAACATATGTAGACTGTTTTAATGGTGTAGCATATAAAACGTTAGTATGAGAGGATATCAACCTCTTTATTTGCATATTTTCTATTCATGTCCAAATAAGAATAACTGGTGAAAGGGTGGTTGGAATACTTAATTCAGCATATAGGAATTTCGCCTAGCGACAAGGTTTGTCGGGATATTATCGGCATTGGAGTGTTTTTGAATTGAGGTGAACGTACTTGAATAACTATAAGTTGTTCATTTGAAATAATTACTTAGTGTAAGGGACAAAAACTTCATTGAGTATTGATTGGGAATGATGAATAGACTTCAAACTCAAATGTGCTTTATTTAATCAATCCGTTACATTTTTTGGATATACGAGGTGTGAGAATTAAGTAATGAGACTGATTCCATGAAAACCGTATATTTTAAAATGATTCTACAACTCTGCCATCCCCTTCAAAGTAGTCCCCTTGGGCAGCTATACAACGATTCCAGCGCGTTTTCCATCCTTCGTAACATTTCTGGAACGCTTCGACTGGGATGTCCGCGAGTACCCTCGTCATGGCCACTTGGATGTCCCTAATCGACTAAAAATGGGCTTCTTTGACCACCAATTTTGTTCTAGGGAACAAAAAAATCACAGTGTGACATATCGGGCAAATAAGGCGGCTGTTGCAACACGGCGATCCCTTTAGAGGCCAAATACTGGGACACGCTGAGGGTAGTGTGGAACCATCCTCGCGCACCATCTTCGCGCACAACTTTTTCATTCCAAAACATTCGCGTCAGTCCGCACCTCGACTGGTCTCCCGCTCTGCGCCTCGTCTCCCACGCCTTCACGCCCCTCGTTAAACTCTTTATGCCATCGAAACATCTGGCAACGACTAAGAGCACTATCACCATACACTTTCTGTTTCGCCCAATTTGGTGCAAAATTTTATCGCGACGCGTTGCTCTTGATTTCGTTTCTCCATTTTCGTGACGAGCAGCATCAACACACGTCTACTCAACACGACACAGCAGGCGAACTAAACAGGTTGGAGCAATAGTAAATATATCAACGGAGAGGAGAAAGATGCCGAAAAAAGGGAAGGGAGTTTCAAGGTGGCACGTTTACCACAAATGCGGCAATAAAATCAGTCTCATTACTTAATTGTCACACCTTGTATAAAGCAAATTTAAAAAATATGATTTTAATAAACTAAACTGTCGTAATAGGTACTCTAAATTTAATACATATAATTTCATAAGCTTTAAAAAAAGCAAAGAAGCTATCTAGATTATAGATAAGCTTTTGTTGAAGTATATTAAATAAATCAGGAGAAGAAACTGGAAAAAAACATATTAATATTACATAATTAGAAACAACCTTATATCTAACACGTTTTCTTTTCATGCGAATAAAATAACTTTAAGCAATATAGCTAAGCGCATTGATTTTGAAAAATGTTGTTGAAATTCCATAAAGGACGGAAGCGATGGAGTGCTACCTCAGTAAGCTAAAGATCGTTGCTCAGATGGAAATGTTATGGTCTAGAGACACGTACATGAGCTGGCAGGCTAGCAGTCTGCGGCGTCTAAGGGAGGGTTCTTTTTCCCAAGAACCAAGTCCTCTAGAAAGTTATGTATTTTACATATTCGAATTACGCCTAGAAATCCCGCGCTGTGGTTCGCGCTTATCGAACGTTATTTTGAAACGGCGAGAATTATGACCGAGGAGGCGAGATTCAGACACGCAGTGTTAGCTCTCGGTGTGCATTATTTAATCGAAGTGGAAGACATAATAGTGGACCTAAACCCGACGAATCAATTTGTTACTCTAAAGAACACATTAGTGGATAACTCAGTGCCTCGCAAGCAGATAAAACGCGCTGTTATGGGTGACCGAAAACAATCACAATTTTTACTCGAGTTGTGTGGCCTTGGTGGCACAGCGTTGAGCGAAAAAGTGATATGCATGATTTGGACCAGCCAGTAGCCGGCAAACATCCAAGCCATATTGGCGACGCAACAGTCTCAAACGCTCGATTAAGTAGCCGATTTTGCAGAAACAGTCACGTCAACACTAAGGAGCAATTCGCAAATCCACGAAACCTCACACGACGCAACCTCGTTTGAAACCACACCCGGTTTAGAAATGACGGAAATGATGCTCAGTTTCCGAAAGAGGTTAACGGAGATCATTAAGCCTTGCAAATTCTCACATCGTTCACGCAGTCGCAACCGCTCACGCTCAATCTTTTGGAGCCGCTCGAACTCCGAAGCGTAAAGTAACGACCACTGTTGGTACCATCAATGTTTCAGCGCTAACATCAAAAAGTGCAAAGAACCGTGCGTGTTCTCGGGAAACGCAAACGGCAGCCACTGATGCCAGCTGGCATCAACAGCCAAAAGTCTTGCTGTTTATTCGTCCTCGATCGAAGAAAATGTTTCTCGTCGATACTGGAGCCGATTTGTGCGTAATTCCGTATTCGTTCGTGAACGGCCCACTCAAGAGAAGCTCATACAAACTGGCGGTCACAAATGGAAAACCCATCACCACATATGGATTCTCAGCACTCACGCTCAACCTCGGGCTGCGGCGGCGTTTTGTATGGAATTTCGTGATTGATGTGCCCAAACCGATAATTGGAGCCGATTTTGGATTCGAATTCCACGACAGCCAACTTATCGAGAAGCTGATAATACTCACGTTGCGTGGACTGGTTTTTGGAGGCTGTGCACGCAGCATCAAACTCATGTCCGGAAACTCAGTGTACCACCAACTTCTCGCAGAGTTTCCGACATCACGCGACCACATTTCAACAGCGCCAGAAACCCCCGTGGCGGCCAAACCACGGCATCTCCTAACCGACAAGTACAACGTTGCCCATAAGGAATTCAGCACAATGGTCCAGCTCGGCACAGTGCGAGTTTCATCCAGCCTCCTGGTCATCGTCATTACACATGGCCTCGAAGAAGGACGAAAATTGGCATTTGTGTAGCGACTATAGAGCACTTAACGCGCGCACTATCCCCGATCGCTATCCCGTATGCCACATTCAATCAATGCGCGGTAAGGGGATTTTTTTAAAAATCAATTGAGTGCGCGCATACAATCACATTCCGGTTGCCAAGGAGGATGTTGAGAAAACGGCAATAATAACCCCATTCGTCCTCTTCGAGTTTTTTTCACGAGCTTTGGGCCCCAAAACGCAGCGCAAACCTTCCAACGTTTCAGCGACGAAGTGTTGCGAGGTTGGATTTCGCCTACGCTTATATTGACGATATCCTCGTAGCCTCCAAAACGAACAGCAACATCGGAAAATCTCTTGCGGATTTCTGAACGACTCAGCGTGTTCCGGATATAAATGGTTACATAAATTTAATGAAAACTATCACTTTTCACTTATATTAATTATTTATTATATTGACACGTTAAAACTTGATTACAAATTCGTTAAACAACTCAATATTTTATTTCTATATTTCAAATTCAAAAGCTTTGTTTTTTACTATTACAACTTTCGACCGTTCAATTTCAAATTAGAAAAACTAATGAACAATATCTTCAATTTTTCACTGCACCGCAATCTCCAAACAAAAGAATTTTGTACTTTCTCCTTCTCTATCAGTGAATTTTAAAATGACAATATCATAGCTTCGAAATTCACAATATATAAATTTTGATAAATCATCACCGTGATCTTCAGTAATAGTTGACAATCTTGAACGCCTGACAACATTGATTGGCAGTCAATATATAAGCAGTGAGCAAGTAAACATTATGGTGAATCCGCACGGCTGTTAGATAAGTTTTCCATTTTAGTATCAGAAGCGCAATTTTTTGCGGTTTTTTTTTGTTTCAGGTTTCAGCGCTAGGCTCGAAATTAGTAACAGGAAGATTTCAAACACACTCCCCCGGATGAGGAGTTTATTGAAAACTCTCGGCAGCGTTTACTTGGAATTGAAATTTCTGTAAATGTAAGCATTAGTCTTTCAGTTTTATTTTTTGATATAGCTTTGATATTGTCGCGTGTTATGGTTCGCGGCCAATGATTTTAATGTTCCGGAAAAGTGAAAACGCAATGTCTTTTAAATTAAATTAAAAGAGTTTATTCAATTATTTAAAAATTTTAATTTTTCACTATTTTACAAGTCGTCTATCAATTTCTACTTCAACTGTCCACTAAAAATCACTTCACACTCAAACAATCAATCACCTTTACTTCGCGTTCCACTATATCGCAGTTTTCTATCGCGGTTGTAATGAATGATCCCCCCATTCATTCAGCTTGCCTTTATATAGGATCTCTACCTATTCAACCCATTTCTCGTACATTGGCGAATGTTCTGCCGAGAGGTACCTGGTAGATTCGAGCAAATGAATGAATGGAGTGACGTCACTTTCAGATGTTAATCATGCTTGGTGGGTTCTCGGGGTTTCGAGTAAATTCATATTGTTAATGTTCTTAATGGTTGTGAAAACAATTGCAACAGTAGCTTGCAGAATGCTTTGTACATGTAACACTACCCTCACCTCAGTTCTTTTCGCCCCGAAAAGATGTGTCGCCAGTTGTAGACGATTCTCCCTGGAAGTAATATGGGGCAAGACGGTCCAGGTGCACGATTTTCATTTTGGCTCTTGGCTTACGATGTTCCTGTATTCGGTATACGACGTCGTTGATTCGCTTTGTAACTCGGTATGGTTCCTCCCAATTATGTTGCAACTTTGGAGACCTACCCTTCCGTCGCTGTGGATTATATAGCCATTCCAAGTCATCTTGCTGGAAGCCAGTAGAATTTGCCTTTAGATCAGACCTGGTCTTCATGCGGTCAGTAGCTGATTCGAGGTGTTTTCGCACTGTCCGGTGTATCTGGTTCAACCGTTGCCTTAGCTCACTCACGTACTCCGAGATCGTTTGGGGTTTCTCAGGGGGTGTTCCGAACTTTATATCGGCTGGCAGACGAAAAGTCTTTCCAAAAATGACGTTGGCTGGGGCTTGGCCCGTCGGTGCATGCTCGGCAGCTCTGTACGCCATCAAAAATAGTGGGATATGTCGGTCCCACTCCCTTTGGTGCTCGTCAACCATTTTGTCCAGATGTTTATTGAGCGTACCGTTGAAACGTTCGACCATTCCATCGGATTGGGGATGCAGCGGTGATTTCCTCGTTTTCCGTATTCCCAGCAGCACGCACATTTCGCCAAAAAGTAGTGACTCAAAGTTTCAGCCTTGATCCAAATGTAGTTCGCAAGGTACGCCGTCCCTACTGACCCAATTTAACACTAGCTGTTCAGCTACAGTAGTTGCTTCCTGGTTGGGAATTGGGTAACTTCGGGCCACTTGCTGAAATAATCGGCTACAACTAGCGTGCATCGATTTCCCCATTCGGATTCAAGGAAGGGTCCTGTGATGTCAACAGCTATCCTTTCAAACGGTACCCCCACGTTGTAGGTTTGCATTTGTCCTCTCAGTCGTCGCTTTGGGCCTTTGACGGAAGCGCAAATTGTGCATCTACGGAACCAGTCCTCTACGTCTTCTCGAGCATGGAGCCAGTAAAACCTTTCCCGCAATTTCACTGAGGTCTTGTTAACGCCAAGGTGGCCTCCCGAGGATCCTTCGTGCATCTCCTTAACCACATCGTGGATTCGGCTTTTGGGTAGTATAGTTTGCATCCTATAGGGGCTGCTATCTGCCGTTTCCCATTTCCGCTTGAGTATGCCACCCTCCACCTGAAGGGAGTTCCATTGTGCCCAATAGCTTTTTAGGGTCGCGCCATGCATTGAAACGTCTTTCCACTCAGGTCGCCCAGTTGTCTCCTTCCATACGAGCAATGGTCCGATGTCCTCATCGGCTGACTGGGCATTTCGAATTTCCTCCAATGACCAACCTTCATCGAATTCGGGCGTTATCGATCGCAGATCAACGATCGGCTGCGTTTCCTTAACCCGTTGGCAATGGTTGCAGTTAGCTGGACATGGATAATGAGATAGGGTGTCAGCATTGCCATGAACTCGCCCTTGTGAAGTAGTTGGGGCCTCACTAGGTCTGGTCGGACCGTCGATCGGGTTGCACCAGTGTCGTTTGTTATGGTGCAATGTTCTTCATCAACTTGACCAGGAAGGCATCTGTCTGCTTCTCCACGATGTTGCCATGGCACGGTGATGGGGGTGTCGGGGATGTCGATCCTCCTAGCCGACGTCCGTCGCATGAAGTTGGCCCTTTCAGTTTGATGGGCTTCTTTTCTAGCCTCCTGACACGGTCTGGATCTCCACCATTCTGAACAATAGCTCCGTTTTCCTCGCTTCTTGCAGTCTCTTTGCAGGTGCCCCTTCTCACCGCAATCCCAGCATCTAGGCGCACCATTTACTTGCGGCTCTCGCTCATTTTCCACGCGCTCCTACCTGCACTCGTCTGCCACTACTTTGCGAACCCGGGTAGTGGTACGAGTCACATTTTCACTGCCTCAAAGTTCAGGCTATAAGCCAATGCATCCTTGACTGATTGCTTTTGAGCTAAACGCACAGCTTGCTGCAACTCGTGGTATTCTAAGGGGCTGATGAATGCTGCTGTTGCTACGTCATCTCGATGTTCTGGGTCGTACGCTGGATAAGCCAAAAGTGCCACTCGCTCAATATCTTGAGCTGGCTGCTGTAAGGTTTCGCCAGACTTCTGCATCCAATTCCGTAGCTGCGCCCGATAAATCTGCTTCAGATAGGTGCCTCCATAACGCATGTTGAGCACATTCAATATAGCAGCCGGGTTTGAGTGTAAATCAACGGGGATAGTCTGCAAAAGCTCGGCAGCTGGGCCTCTTAGAGCAAGAATTAATGCAGTTGCTCGTTCCTGCTCATTCCAGTGATTTTTCCTAGCGGCGTCTGCAAACTGGATTTTGTAAATACTCCAGACCGTTTGCCCATCGAATATTGGTGCTTGCACATTTCTGGATGTGCTTTGCACTGTGGTTGTAAGCGGGGCTGTTGAGGTGGTTACTACTGCCTTTGCTGCTTCCAAGTCCTTTTTCACTTTTTCCATCTCATGGTTCAATCTCTCCTCAACCTGGCTGATCTGATGGTTTATTCTCTCCTCGATCTGGTGAACCTGTTCCTTGACGCATTTAATTTGGTTGTTGAGACTACTGAGCTCCGCTTTTATTTCGGTAGACTGTTTAACCAAATGTGCCTTCAAATCAGTTGACTGTTTTTCCAGCTTCTGTGTGATGTCTGCGTTGATTTCGAACGCTTGTTGGTCTAGCTTCTGGTTTAGCTTCGCAGTTAAATTGGACGACTGTTCATTGAGCTTCGCAGTTAAATTGGATGACTGTTGTCGCTGCTCTTGCTGCATCAGCATCAACATCTGCATCAACGCATTTTCTGTTTCCTTTGGTTTTGGTTTTTCGGCTTCAGCACCTTCTGCGCCTTTTTCTGCATCTAAAGGCTCACCCGAATCAAGAAACGCACCTTCCGATTCTATCGCGTCACGCAAGCGTGCAATCAGTATGGCCTTTGTAGCTTGCGTGGCCAGATTTCGCTGTTTCAACTCCTCTTTGAGCTCCGATATGCTCATTTGATTAATTTTTAGATGTAAGTTTCCTGGCATTTTTATTGTTCCGGCTATTTTTCCACCAGTTTCCACTTTAGTTCTCACTATTTTGCACTTCAAAAATGTTTAATCGTTTTCACTTCCAAAATTTTCTTTCTCACTTCTCGACACCACTGTCGCGTATTATGGTTCGCGGCCAATAATTTTAATGTTCTGGGGGAAGTGAAAACGCAATTTCTTTTAAATTAAATTAAAAGAGTTTATTCAATTACTTAAGAATGCACAATCACTTATTTGATCTATTTCAAAATTTTAATTTTTCACTAGTTTACAAGTCGTCTATCAATTTCTACTTCAACTGTCCCCTAAAAATCACTTCAAAGTCAAACAATCAATCGCCTTTACTTCGCGTTCCACTATATCGCAGTTTTCTATCGCGGTTGTAATGAATGATCCCCGTATTCATTCAGCTCGCCTTTATATAGGGTCTCTATCTATTCAACCCATTTCTCGTACATTGACGAATGTTCTGCCGAGAGGTAACTGGTAGATTCGAGCAAATGAATGAATGGAGTGACGTCACTTTCAGATGTTGATCATGCTTGGTGGGTTCTCGGGGTTTCGAGTAAATTCATTTTGTTGATGTTCTTAATGGTTCTGAAAACAATTGCGACAGAAGCTTGCAGAATTCTTTGTACATGTAACAATATCAATAAGACTCGGATTTTGGTTTTCAGCATTCTTCCAGATTTGATTCATGATACGATGCGTTGGCGTGGTGAAGTTATCCCACCATATACTGGGCCTCCACCTACATCGTCATCATGCTTGTTTGTAGTGGTTACGGCAAGTCTGTTCTGAAAAAGTGGGAAAAATTAGTGGAAAGGGCTGTGAAAACAAAGAAGTGATAAATTGGAACGTTTGGCTATGATGTGTATGGTGACGGTGTCGTTCTTTGTATAGGCAGTAGTGCTATTTTTGTGCTGGATCGTTTGTATGTGTTGTCATTTACTCAAACCGGAACAGTATGTACTATTACAGTGGGATCCGGATGTACTTGCGTGATACGAGAAAGAGGCCGTTGGTAGGATAACATCTTCTCATCCTTGAATATGCAGAAGTCACCAACTGTCACGTTGGTTTCTTTAATTAACTATTTCAGCCATCGCTTCCAAAAGTCTTGAGTAAGTTTTAAAGTCAGTTGCCATCTGTGTATTAAGGGTGAGAGTTAAGGCTACCTTCTGCCTTGACTAAACACTATGGAAAGCACTTCATACGGTAATAGTACGTTGCCTACCAATATGAAGAGAAGCTAGTGGATTAAAATGCCATTTCACTCCCTCATTAGCTAAGGTCTCATCCGCATCATCATTTATGTTAATCATCGTTCTTAGTTCAGCAGCTGCTCCAACAATATTTGCCCCACAATCGGAATAGATGTGTTTGCAAACTCCTCTTCTCGCCATGAATCTGTGCGGCGTTGCAAGAAATGTTGGTGTGGAAAGATCACTGTATAGCCTTCACAACCAGGCAGATAAATATTGCCAAATAGCCCTTTGATATTTTGCATCCTCTTCCACGGCGGTCTTTGATATTGAATGGGCCACAGAAATTAACACCTGTGTGTGTGAACGGGCATGAATATAGTTCCACGAGCTTCTGGCAGATCTCCCATTAGTTGCGTCAAACCCTTTGCGTTTGAACGAAAACAGCGGACACATCGGTCTATGAATTTTTTAATTTGTTTGCGTCCGTCTTTTAGCCAGAATTTTCTCGAAAAACTATTTAGCATTAACTGCGTTTGTCTATGCATTGTTGATTGGTGTATCTGATTCAGAATAAGTTCAGTAAATTTTCCATTCTGTGGTAAGATTATTGGATGTTTTTCATTGAAGGATAGTTGAGCATGTTGTAAGTGACCTCCAACCCGCATTATGCCCTTTTTATCTATAAATGGATTCAGATCAGCTAATTTGCCTTTATTTCCGACTGGGTTCAATTTTTGAAGATTTATTAGCTCTGCCGAACATTCCGTTCGTGGAGCATATCTGACCCAGAATTCAAAAGCATGTTTGACTTCATCGGTAGTGAGATATGTTTGAGAGGTTGGTCGTTTCAATTTCGGTTTGATCGCACGAAAACAACAAGCGGTGATTCTTATTAACCTTGTTAGTGTCGAGTATTTTTCAATAGGATATCCAAAAAATTGTCCTTTATTATTCCAATACTAACCATCGTACGTTTACGTTGTTTGATATCAGTTGTTGGTATATCTTCATTTTAAGGCCAATCATCGATCGGTTCAGTTAACCAGCTTGGTCCGTGCCACCATAATTGATTGTTGACCAGCTCGTTGGGTTTAATTCAGCTGGATTGTATATTGACGGCACATGGTGCCATGGCAAATTGCCAATATTTTCAACAATATTGGCCGTTCTATTGCTGATGAAGATAGACCCCCTGGTGGGATGACCTCTCAACCAAGCTGAAGCGATCTCGGAGTCGGTCCATAACAAGGTGGATTTCTTTTCAAATCCTAATGCAGTTGTTACTTCCTTTACTAACCGAGATAATAATGCTGCTCTACATAACACTGAACGGGGAAGAGTCACTAGTTTTACTTGTGCCACCTTTGTTTTGGCCGCAAGAAGATGAGAGGTGACCGTTGGACCTGGTTATATGACTAAGCAAACCGCAGCTGCGTACGCCCTTTGAAAAGCGTCGCAGAATCCATGAAGTGTTACAATTGCGTCTAGTTGATATGTCACCCATCTTGTTATTTTGATGTGTTCAACTGCGGGTAGCTGCCTCCACAAAGTAATCCATTCCATGTTTAGAGAACTTGGTATCGGATCATCCCAGTCTTGCCCAGATAATCAAAGACTTTGAAGTAGTATTTTTGCCACTCTTCTGATAGATGCCATCCAGCCTAGCGGGTCAAATAAACGTGCTACTTCTGATAAAATAGCGCGTTTTGTGTACGTTGTTAGTTGTTCATGTATCTTCAATCGATACGTGAAATAATCCGTCAATGAAAACCACATAATTCCTAACGATTTATAACCTTGATTCATGTCGAAGTCGATTGCCTCCTTCATCTCGATATCCTGTGTTGGGACTCCTTGCAAATTCGTTTGTTGTTCGCTATCCACTTTTGTACTTTAAAACCACCAGAGCTCAGTAGTTCGGTCATTTGATTTCTTTTAATGATGCATTCATGTAGGCTGTGTCCTCCGGATTGCAAATCATCCACATACAATTCGTTTAATATCGATTCGCTAGCAACAGGATATTTTTCTATACCGTCCATCGCCAGTTGGTTTAGTGTGCGTATTGCAAGAAACGGGGCAGAAGTGGTTCAAACAATTTGATTGGCTCATTTGGCTGAAATTTACATACAACATTTTGAAAATTCGCATCTTGAGGATGCATGTTCACCTGTCTATACATCTTTGTGAAGTCAGCCATCATTGCGAATTGCTTCAACCTCCAGCGGATGATGGTTGACGTCATGCTCTTTTGAATGGATAGTCCAGTCAACAAAATATCGTTAAGTGACAATCCAGTACTCGTTTTCCTTGACGCGTCAAACACTACGCGTAGTTTGGTTGAGGCCCTAACTTTATATACAGCGTGATGTGGGAGAAAATTGGCTGTGGTGATTTTTTGCCAGCATCGACAACCGATTTTTCACAATAAGGAACTTCCTTCATGTAGCCCAAGTTGATGTACTCTTAAATTACGATTGAGTATTCTGCATGAAGTTCTTTGTTTACGACAAAGCGTTTTTCTGATTTCAATAAGCTTGTTACTACAGTTGTTCTAGAGGTTCCTAAATGATGCTGGCAATCCGCATTTTCGAAAGGTAATCGGGCCTCATATCGCCAGTTTGACTAAATTTGTACGTGAGTTCTATAGTGTTGCTCGCCTGCTTCTTCTTCCTGTGTCATGACGCTACTTGTTCCGACTTCTTCAATTTCTCAAAATCTTTTTAGTTCTTCGCTGATTTCTAAATTTCGATTTGTTTGAATTGTTAATATTTGTAATATTTGGGTGTCACCTATGTCAACTTTCTCAGATATAATCCAGCCCAATTTGATAAACTGGAGTACTGGCCCTTGTTTCAAATTTTTAATATCCCGAGGATTATTTGTGCATAAATTTCTGCTCCTAATAGCAGATCAATTTTACTGGGTCTATCAAGTGAGGATCAGCTAGGTCTAGGTGTTCAATTTGTTTTTTCATGGACGTAGAAATAGTCTGTGATGGAATATAGTTAGTCAATTTATTTAAGATGATAGCCTTCATGGTCAAATGTTCGTTAGTTCTCAGATGTACCTTCATTTTCAATTTTACATTTGTCGAAATACCGTTTGATTTCCCAATGCCTGCTATAGCTGTGTTTGTGGATCTTCGTGTAAGCCCTTATCTTTGGGCTGATTGACGTTTGTGATCCTTGATCTACTAGAGCACGGAGTGTCACGTCTCCGTTTGAAGTCTCTACCGTCACTAAGGCTGTGGCTAGTAATACGGTTTGGATATTGTCCATAATGGGCGTGTGCGTTATGGCGGCGATATATTCAATGACAGTTTTCTGGACAAATCCAAAATCTGTGATTGTGCGGTGTGTGTGTGAATGCCATCGTGGAATGTTCATTATGTGCTGGTATTTTTTGTTGCCCATTGAAAGTTCCAGAACTCGATACCATAATTTCGTATCCAGGTGACATGTATGTTCGACGGCCAAGATCGGTATGGCTTGTCGTTTCAGCCCTGTGAAGCAGCGTGTGATGTGCCTTCTTACACTCGAAGTATCTAGTTTTGCTAGAGCATTGCCCAACTAAGTGGCCTTTTTCTAAACAATCAGGCCGGTTTACGACGGACATTCGCACACCTCGAGTAAGGACAATATTGTCGCCACCGCACTCTAGTGCATAGAAGTGATCGAGCAGAAAATTGACAATAACAAAATGGCTGCAGTACAAGAAAGCGATGAAGAGCTGAAAGCACTTTTGAATTGTCGAGTTGGGGCGCGAGCATGTCTAAAATGCCAGCAATCGAACATTTCCCGACACGTGCATGTACCCGTCGGAAACGGCATGGTCGAACGTTTCCACGGCGACCTCAAGGCCGCATCAGCCATCAGAACAACCAATGGACGAAAATTATAACAGACGTCATCATGGGTATAAGCGAAAGCCACCCTGAAGACTTGAGGTACTCGCCGGCTAAACTATTCTACGGCCAGCCGATACTTTTGCCAGGCGAATTTTTCACCTCGGCAACATAGGATCACGAACCGAGCGATTTTATCAAGGACTTGCCACTACACTTTGATCTGATTCACCTAGTGCCCATCATTTGCCATGACTCACGTGCGTCATTCATTTTCAAGGTCTTTGCAACATCAACACACGTTTTTGTACGACATGACACCGTCAAAAATGTACTGCAGATGCCATATGACGGTCCGTATGAGATAGCAAAACGCAGAGACAAGATATTTTCGGCAAGAGTGCGCGGCAGAGAGATCACCGTCTCAATTCATAGACTGAAACCTGCAATTATTCTAGCTGAATCTTCACCAGACAATCGAGAAGCAACCATTCACAAATGAACAG
Source organism: Odontomyia ornata (assembly GCA_963969285.1). Taxonomy (NCBI): domain Eukaryota; kingdom Metazoa; phylum Arthropoda; class Insecta; order Diptera; family Stratiomyidae; genus Odontomyia; species Odontomyia ornata. The sequence goes on from OZ017740.1 coordinate 297,704,072, forward strand.
CCCCAGTTTTGAATGACCAACGATCGGCCAACGCAACACAACAACAAGAACAGCAACAACAGCATGGCCTACAGAACGAGGGGGATCGACAGCAGCTGAAGGGGTAGTGGCGACGGTTTGCTCTGTAGATAAAAGGTGATTAGGTAGAAGTAATTTTAAAAGCACTAAACGATAATCATGTACATATATCATGCCCACGTAAAGATAAATTTAGCTGCGAAAGCCATCTTGATTACGCGAGCTCATTCAAAAACTAGCCACAAAAGTTATTTCAACTTCAGTCCAATTCATACTGACCGCGCTTCCACCACAGGGTGTTTTTTTAAGGGCACAGAACTTTTAATGATAAAACTGACCGGTGTCAAGATTTTCGGTTGTTTTGAAGTTAGCTCTGTTTGCTTCAGCGACATTCGCAACTTGTTAAAATTTATTTTGAAAAAAAAAACGGTTCAATTTTATTTGAAAATTTTGTTCGGTGATGAAGCAGACTTTTGGTTGAATGGCTACGTCAACAAACAGAATTTTTGCATTTGGAGCGATGATAATCCACAAAGAGTTGTCGAAATGCAATTACGTCCAGAAAAAGTTGCAGACAATGGTTAGCGATACAAAGACACGATTACTAACTTTTTGGTGTCTCAATTGGAAGTTTTTTATGTGGTTTCAGCAAGATGGTGTCACATGCCACACAACGTGCCAAACAATTTACTGAAAGACACGTTTGACGAACAATTAATTTCACGAAACGGCGCTGTTAGTTGGCCACCGCGTCATGCAATTTGACGCCGTTTGATTACTTTCTTTTAGGTTATGTCATGTCGAATGTCCACGCCAGTAAGCCAGAAACAATTGAACAATTGAAAGCCATCATTCAACGCGTTATTGGCGAAACATAGCCTGACCTACTTTGAAGCGTGTGTGAAAAGTGGTCCTCCAGATTACGTCACGTACATGCCCAATATTGTCTTTAAATATTTATGACAAAAACCATATTTCAAATAAAGCTAATTTTATGAATATTAAAAATTATTTTCTTTGTTTTATTTCAATTTAAAATTCCCCGCCTCTAAAAAACAAAACACCTATTATACAATCCAGTTCTATCTAATCAATACAGAACACCGCTAGTGCTTTTCAGTAATTATGTGCAATTTACTTTACTGGATCAACCAAACACGTCCAAAACAAATGTCGGCACCTTTGAATTGCACGTGATTTATATTGTAGGAATAGTTAATGTACATCCCAAACCGCTACTTTATTTTAGAGTGCGAGGAACATTGTACATACATATATGTCGTGCACGAATCATTCCGATGGGAATGATATATAGGAGGACATGCATGCATACAATATAAGCATGGTCAGCGATTAGTCAAATCAGAGAGAGGAATAATTCAAGCCATGCATGCTCAGATACAATTTAACGTATTTAGATTGGAAATTGGGGATAATGTGTCAAGTGGTAGTGATTTTGCATGTTCGTTGATAACTGCAGTGTTTAATATTAAGTGCAAGTTAAAGTATACTAAATACATACAGAAGGTAAGCTTTAAATCTCACACAAATTTAATCGACATCGGGTATGATCAACTCTCTTATTTTGCCTGAGTTCATTTAAAACATGGTTTTGTATGGGATCATTTGCTATGGTGTATTTATAGGCCTCTGAGCTAGTTGAGTGAATGTGTCCGGACCTTTTTTTCTGTACGACGAGTCGTTGTTGTTTTTGAATAATGAAGTAATTTCAAGTGAAGGGTTTTCTGTTAAGGACATAACAATTTTATCTATTGATAAAATACAGATATATTTGAGATATTGAGCTCAAATTAGTTTTGGATCTAGTGCAAGCATTAGATTTTATGAATAATGGTCTTTGGTCTTTGGAAGGGAAATCGCGCTGCAAAATCAAAGAGCGATTGAATGCTGTATACGGTGACTCTGTTCCTGCGAAGGTGACTGTAAAAAATTGTTTAACGAGTTTCAACGTAGTCGAACGCCAGTTTTTGAGGAACCACGGTAGCGTGACAAAAATCTACAAGCTCGTATTGGCAGACCGCCCATTAAGGGTTTGAGAGATAGTTGAGACAGTAGACATCTCAAAAGACGGCGTGGATTATATCCTGCATGAAATTTTGGGCATTAGAAAGCATTCTGCGTGATGACAACAGACACAACCGTGAGGTCACACAACGGTGAGACCACTGCAAAGATCCAAGATTTTTTCAAGATCTTTATTTGGTGATTTTTCATTTTTTTACATATAGACAATTCATCAACAGCTTAACATAACAATAAACATTCGGGTTATGCCTTAGGGCTTGTCCCACATGTTTATTGTTTCCTTTAATTACATTATTATATTAATTTTTGGCAAAAGAAAACTTTAAAATGTTGACACCCACAACATTATCATACATTAACGGATAAAACAAGTTTGTAAAAAATTATTTGCTGTCATAACTAGTTTTTAAAAATTGATTTCCTTAAAATTCAGTTCATTTTCTCCTTAAGACTACCTTAAAAACTACTCATTCGCTGCGTCCATAGAACGGTTGCCCGTCGCTCTCTTGACAGCTCCCGCCTTGTGCTCCTTGCCTCTCCTGATTCGTGCTTCCGCAAGACTTTCTGCATACAGTTTTATCGGCTCCATTCCTATCTCCTTGTACAGCACCTGGTTGGGGTAAGGCCGTCCGCCCTCCCGTTTGTAGAGTCCTCTGCAAGTCCGAAGGATTTTTCACTCCACTAACCCTATCTTGCCCCATTTTGTTTTCGGAGCTCCAATCCATATTATCACCGCATATGTGATAATCGGACGAATCAAGGTTTTATAAGCCAAAACCTAAATTCGCTGGCGAATGTTTTCTGAAATGAGGTAAAAGAAGATGGTACACATAAGTGACTTTTTTCAAAATGTTATCAACGTGAGCACTAAAAGTAGCTTTCCTGTCGAAAACTACCCCCAAGTACTTTGTTTGCCTAGAGCAGTGCACCATCTGCCCATTCAAATTAACCCTGGAGTCACAGATGCCTTTTGCATAACGACCGAAGTTTTGTGGGGGTCCGTGAACACAATTAATTCACTTTTCTTTGCATTTACCTTGATTCCCCATTTCCAGTAGCATGCAGTAAGAGATTCCAAATATCTTTGGAGCCGCATCCTAGCAAAGTGCAAATTGTGTGCAGATGACCACACTAAAAAGTCGTCAGCGAAGAGGTTCACCTGGATTCCGGGTTTATATTCATCTCTTACCCCTGGAACGTCTAAGGTGAATATGTTGAAAAGGAATGGGCCTAGTATAGACTCCTGTGGGACCCCTAAGTCGATACTAAATGGGTCTGAACTAGCTCCACAAGCCACCGCAAGGCAGTTCATCCCGTCATGAAGCTGCCTATAATTTATCATTTTGTAGAGAAGCCAATTGATCCATACAAAGCCAAAGGCTTTCACCACATCAATCAGGCAAGCTACAACAAGCTTGTTGCTGCGCCAGCTTCTCATTATATCGGCTTGAAACACGGTCTTACCATCCACCATGGAATGAGCTTTTTAAAAACCAAATTATCTTTCCGCCACAATTCTTGCCCCGGCAGAGAATTGTAGGATGCCTTCAAGTATTACCCTTTCAAGAAGCTTACAAATGTTTGAAAGCAACGAAATCGGACGAGTATCGACTACGTCAGTACTGCCCGACCTTTTGGGTATTGCGAATATTTTTACATATTTCTAATGCTGAGGGAAGTAGCAAATGTTAATGCAGCCATCTAGAATTATCGCGAGGAGAACAAAGAAAACATAGAGAAGCCTTTTAAGCATATAATTGGAGATTCCATCAGCACCTGCTATTTTTTTTTTTTTTTTTTAATTTTGCTGCAGTGCGAACAAAGTGAGCCTCTTAGGGCTAACAAACAGACCATGGCCAGGAGGTGTCACACGGATTTAAATTAGAAAACCGATTCAAGCACAATTGATCATTGTCCCTGTCGAAATTCGTTTTGGTGCCGCTCACTAAATAGTAATGGAATAGTCCTCACTTCATTTCTCTCCTTGAAGAACTTTCGCAAAATGTTTTGCGATAGAGTCAGCGATGGCTTTGTCATCCATGAACATGGATCCATCATAAGTGAGGAACCTGGGCAGCCTTTTTCTGCCCGTTATCCTTTTGATGTGAGGAAACATACAGGGACCTAGTTTGATACTTTCCAGGGCCTGCTCAAATCGCTCGTTAGCAAAAGCCGTGGTTCTCCTCGAGATCATTCAGTTTAGAGATGTTATCACTGGGTGAATACGTTCATACTCCCAGTTGACCGTATTTTAATTGCGGTGGTAGATTCTTGCGAGTAGCTTTCTAAGCTGACTCCGTCTACGATAAAGCTCCAAGATGTCTTCCGGTAAATCTCGATAAAAGTAATTTTTCGAGGATTTCTTAGTGGAGATCTTTGAGATGACCGTATCCAGGGTTGAATTTAAACAAACAACTCCCTCATCGATTTCAGGAATAGAAAGATTTTTCGATCTGTTGATCGAAATCCCCTTCAATTTTTCGTCAAGGTCAGCACTTACTGCTGCCCAATCGATTCGCTTGAATGGAATTAAAGTTGAGGATCTACAACCTCAAGTTTCACACCCTTTTCCACTCTTAAGGTCAGCTCAACCAAAAGGTGGTCGGGATTGGCGTCAAGAACTCCACATTCGAAATTCCTCCAACTGTCGGAGAGACTTACCAGATTGGCAGACACAATGAAGAAGTCAATAATAGACGAGCTTTGGTGGAAGGTAAGCTCTTTCAGGGCAATTAATATGAGATCCATATTTCATTGAACCCAGTTAGAGATAGCTATTCCATAGCCATTAGATGTTTCACGCCCATAGCATAACACAGGTCTCATCACAGATTTGTATACTTGGAGCTTTGTTTTCTTGTGTATGCAGCTGGTCTTCATGATCGTCAATACTGAATAAAATATTTTATTTGCGAGTTTTATTCTTCGGCGTATTTCTTCTCTTTCATTGCCCGTTTTCGTTATTTTGGCCCCTAAATACACAAATTCGTTAACATTTTCAATACTGTATTCGCCAAGTGTGATATTTTGTGTATTTGGGGTATTTTTCCTCGACTGCGTCATGGGCTTTGTTTTATTTTCGTTGATTTGTAGCCCTACTAGTTTTGCTTCGCTGTCGAGTTTCAGGAAGAGTTCTTAGTTAGAATTCTTAGTGAGCATGACAGAATGTATAGGCCGTATAGGCCACTACCTGGCTCAACTTGCATAGTAATGTACCTCGCGTATCGACAGGTAACTTCCGTAGGATGCACTCCAGAGCCAAATTGAATAGCAATGGGGCCAGCCCATCTCCCTGCTTTAGTCCCATATATGTGTCAAAGGCATCGGTGAGTTGGTTATTGATGCGGACTTGGGAGGTTGTCGACGTAATTGTCATTTTGGTAAGACGGACTTATTTGGCTGGGATGCCAAAGCAAAGCATTATTTGGTTCAGTATGTTACGATCAATACTGTCGTATACTTGCTTAAATTTAACGAAAATTTAGTGTACGTCTATGTTGAACTCCCAGCATTTTCCAAGTACCTGCTTGACTGTGAACAATTGCTCTGTTGTTGATCCCTAAAACCACTTTGATACTCCCCAATAATACTGTTGACGTATGATCCGATTTATTTTCTAAGATTTTAAAAAATATTTTGTACGCTGTACAAAGTAGTGATATGCCTCTATAATTTTCGCACTGTAGCTTGTCACCTTTTTTGTGGATAGGGAATATAATTGTTTGGCTCCACTCTTTTGGCATATGTTCTTGTTGCCAAATGTACTGGATGACTTTGTGAATAGGTTGATGAACACTACTGCCACCGTCTTTGATGAGTTCCACTGGAATCTCATCAATGCCCGGCGCTTTATTATTCTTTTGGGCTTTGATGATGGAACAAACTTCATCCAGAGTTGGTGGGGCCAATGGAAGCTCTCCGCAGACATCTATAGGCTCCGATGTTCTGGAGCTGTGCGGAGGATTAAGCATGTGCTTGAAATATGATGCCCATCTTTCCTTAATCTTGATTTCATCAGAAATTATATTGCCACTGTCATCACGCCAGAGCGTAGTTTTGGGCTGATAACCACGTTTCAGGTTTTTCACTACTTTGTATGCTTGTCTTGTGTTACTGCTCGCTAAACTTACATCTATACTCCTCAATTGGTCGTCATAGTATTGTTACATGCACAAATAATTCTGCGAGCTACGGTTGCAATTGTTTTCACAACCATTTAGAACCCCATGATCAAAAAAGTGAATTTACTCGAAACCACGAGAACCCACCAAGCATGATCAACATTGAAAATGACGTCACTCCATTCATTAAGCTGCTCGAATATACTAGGTACCTCTCGGCAGAACTTTCGCCAATGTACGAGAAATAAGGTTGAACGGTTAGAGACCCTATATAAAGGCGAGCTGAATGAATGGGGGGATCATTCATTACAACCACGATAATAAAAACTGCGATAGAGTGGAGCGCGAGGAAAAGGCGATAGTAATTGAGTGATTGTGAAGTGATTTTAGAAGACAATTGCAATAGAAATTTATTGACAAGTGGAAGTTCGACTTTTAATAGTGAAATTAGTAATTGTGCATTCTTTCAAATAAACTCTATTGAACTTAATTGTAAAAGACATTGCGTCTTCACTTTCCCGGGACATTAAAATTATTGGCCGCGAACCATAACACGCGACAGTATTTTCTTTTCTTAATCCTAATTATCTTATTCGCTACTTTTCTGAGATGTCGTGTTCTCTCCTCGCCCTGGTTTTCCTACCTACGTATTCTTTGTACGCCTGATTCCTTTTATCCAACGCATTCTGGCATTCATCATCAAACCAATCATTCCTCTTGCGCCAGGCTTGATGTCCGATCGTCTGTTCCGCCACTGTTCTGATAGCCACTTTCACTTCCATCCAGAGCTCTTTGCTCGTTTTTAACGATGTGTCTGATAAGGTGGGATTCCAGCTGGTTGTCGAGGGTCTCCGTGAAATGTTTGGCCACAGACGCTGTTTGGAGACTTTTGATGTTAAATTTTTGTAGCCGGCCGGTCTTCGCTGAATATGCCTTTGACATACGACATCGATAGTTTAATTTGATCAAGTAATGATCTGAGTTACAATTGGCTCCTCGGTATGTACGAACGAGGATTGCTTCGCATTAAAATCAGCTCCCAGGGTATAGAAATTGAATTTTTTTGCACAGAGTAAGCACTGTTTCCAAGTCGTCAATGAGCTCCTTCACCGAGTATCCATGTCGAACATAGATCCCCACGAACGCAAAGGTGCACTGTCCCAGCAAGGAGCTTATTATTTCTGCTTCAATACATTTCAGACTGGGAAGGCAATGCCTTTGAACTATCAGGTTATCTTCGTGAGCCATAGCAACTCTAAGACTTCCCTCTGGATAATCACCCCTGATGATCTTGTATTTCCCCAGAAGCACTCTGTGTCTTTCTTTGAATCTTGTTTCCGATATAAACAAGAAGTCTGGTCAATGGGCGTTTAAGTATTCTTGAACGAAATTCCTTTTATAGCGTGGAGCTAGTGAGCATATGTTGAGGATGGAGAGTTTAATGGAACTCATCCCAAAAATACACTTTGAAGGCGAATTCTAAGTACGCAGCTTTCTCACTAGAGTAAGTGAGTTTTTTATAGTAGGGGATAAAATAGTCCACTTTTCGAATGAGTGTGAACAAGTCACATCCGAAAAATTGTTGGCAGTCAGTGCTCAAAACCGTATTTCGGTCATTCTGCGACTGCAGGGGTTGCTGCATTGGTTGCTGTTTTTGTTGCTGTATAGGCTGCAGTTCAGGCTGCTTCTTTGAACCTTGAAAAGGCTAGAGTACGAGACCCCTTCACGTACAATATTTTTTATAGAGGTGGTGATGAAATCCTGCCTTTCCTCTTTTTTCTTTCGGAGGTTCTTCCTCCTCTCTTCAACTTCTTTTGCCACGGGACAACCTCTGAAACTTGCATGGTGCCCCTTATCATTGCAGTTGACGCAGAAGATCCCGTCTTTTTTCTCGTCCATCGAGATTGGACATTTCATGGAATTATGCTGCTTGTCGCATATTACGCATCTAGCTTCGAGTCCGCAGTTAGAAGCGACGTGGCCAAATTTTTGGCAGTTGAAGCGCTGGGAAGTGCAATTTTTCTGCAGACGCTCCCAATGTATCTTGTAGTACAATAGGAACTTTATGCCCATTGGTTACAGTGGAGAACCTTTTTGCTGAAAGGATATCTTCTCCGAGAAATTCCTTCAGCTCAGCCACGACATCATTCTCGTTGTATGAGCTGTGCACGCCTTTTAGAAGGAGAGTCAATTTTCTCTCTCCTGGAAGGGTGTAGGTGTAGCAGGCCACCTTCGCACACTTCAGAAAGTTAAAAAGGCTGGTGTGATCCGCAGCCATTTTAGGGTGGAGCGCAGCTCGTGAGGAGCTGTTCACCGTCACGTTGAACTCTGGCTCCTTCTCAGAATTTATCGCGGAAGCCCTTTTGACGCTATCGCTGAAAGTCTTCAGGTCAAGCCTCTAGCACACTATGAGAAGCACCCTCTCCTTTTTGGTAGGAGCCATGCTTGGCTGCTGGGGCTTCAATTTCCCTTTACTTCCCTCTAGGCCCGGCCCTCCACTCAACTTGGCTAAGGTCCCCGAGAAACAATTGGAAGTTATTTTCGTCACCTTTTTGAGCTGGGGAAAATCCCGCTCGCCCACTTCAAGGATCTTTGATAGCTTTGATGTGGGCTCCTGCGTTGGAGACCCAATCGGCCTCTTTCTGGTTTCCGGCTTTACGATAGCCTCCACCTCGTCGCCACTGTCCGTGGAGCTTTCACCCTCATCCATCTCCATGTCGCCGGAGACCTCTGGCACTTGCAGTTGCATCTTGCAACTAGCAAGCAAGTCGAGGATGAACTCCTCCTTTATATCGCCCCCCGAATTTCTCGCAGAAACGCTGCAAGTTCTTTCTCGCCTTACGCGTGAAGCTAGACTCAGCGGCGGAGAACTTCCCATATTCATTGCTTCCCCCATACCCACAGATTCCAAGACAGATCTTGGAATACTGTCGTGGGAAAAAAAAGTGGAAACTGAGACCCTTATTATCTAGTAATTGAAAGACCACTTCAAAGCAGTGTTTGAAACTATTTAAGAGCAATCCTACGGAGTTTCTGGGTTGTTTCGTGACCTCCCCTGGTACACATCAAAGACCAAGGAGCAGTCGAAACCCTAGACTTCACCCGGCCAACATGCTGCAAAGAAGGTGAAGACTGTCCTATCGGCCGGAAAGTTGATGGTGACAGTTTTCTGGGATGCACACGGTATGATCTGCATCGGCTATCTGGAGGAGAGTAAATCTGTCGCAGAGCTCTACTATGCCGAATTATTGGGCTGGTTTAACGCTGAATTGCAGAAAAAAGTCCCATTTGGCGAAAAGAAAATTTATTTTTCCACCATGATAATGCACCGGCTCACACCTCCGCCGATGCCACGACCAAAATGGTCAAATTGGGCTATAAATTATTACCCCATCCACCGTTTTCTTCAAATTTAGCCTCGTGCGACTTCTTTTTTTCCAAACATAAAAAAGTCACTCGCCAGGCAGAAATTTGAGTCAAATTAGTTGATCATCACCGCCATGGAGGGCTACTTTGCAGGCCTTGAGGAAACGTATTTGTCAGACTGGTTAAATAAGTTGGAGCATTGCTGGGTCAAGAGTATAGCTAAGAGGGGGTTATTTTGAGAAATAAATGGCAATTTTTCCAAAATTTTCTTTTATTCTTTTGTAGGCTAAGTACTTATCGGACCGCCCTCGTATGTACATATATGCATATCTGTAGCATGATATCATAGCCCTACAAAACACATCTAAAATCATTGAACCATTTTCTTTTTAATTATGTCTAAACGTTGATATTTAATATGAGTCAAGACAATGCGATGAGAAAACGTGTAAGGAGTCACATCCTATTTAGCAGGAACTGTTTTTGTGAAACATATTCCGCCTCTGTCTTCATCTTTGGTGAAAATATTTTCTGAAGTCCATTAGGAAATCTTCCAGACAATTTAATTGGAAATGAAAGATATACATTTAGTGCCATAATATTTCTATACTTACTTGTTCGAAACAAAACACCTCTCGTATCGTTGCCATCAATACAAAAAACATGATTAAGAAAAAGTTGGCCGTGTAGAAGTATGCAGACAAAAAGTCTGGCATTGGTATAGTGACTATAACCAAAAAACATAGCAATATCCACCATCCAAGTATGTCCCTGAAAGCAATCATAAAAGTATATCATATTACAATTGGTTCATTCCTGCTGGCGGTGGCAGCTTTGCGAGCCTGTCAGCACCACTCAAATAAATTCTCCCTGAACACATTTTTATTGCTGAAATCTCTCACACTCTCAATTATCCTTTGTCAAAACAAAAATTATACTATGTTTCATGGATATCATCATTATCATCATCAATGTCATATGAGTGTGTGAAAGGGTTGAAAATTTTCATTGTCACTTACCTAGTCGTAATAAATGTCTCCAAAAAGCTATAAAGTGAAATTTGTGCAATGGCCAATATCCATGTAATTGCCGGAATATATTTCCACGCAATCGATGTCCATTTTCCTTCTTCGGCCGAACCGATAAATAAGAGTATGCATAAATTGAATACGAGAACAGCACCAGTGATGCCTGTGAATGACAAAAAAAAAAAAGAAAAGGAAGCATGAACAAAAAATCAACTCCAACATTCAGGATGAGTGATAAATTGAGATTGAAGTGAGTGTAAAGGTTGTGAAATTTTTGATGCAGACAGAGAAGAGAGATGGAAGGGGAAAAGGATGTTGACATTTTTGTCACTGTAAGTCCTTGATACTCTCGGTCTGGGTGCTTACTCTCATTAATGAATCAACGACATTGGATGAAGAGATAAGATGGAATGTGTTTGTCTGTCAAGGATCTTAATTAAAACCAAATCGATTATTCGAGAGTGAAGTGGGTAGGGTAAAGTGAAGTGACATGTTGTAATGAGATGGGTTGATTTACCGGATTTAGAAATTATGTTGAAGGTTTAAGGATGACTTTCAATGAGGGATTGTTTGTATGAAAGGTATTGTGCTTGAAATGATTTCGAAGGATTGGACTCTGCATTATATATTTAGGTGTGTTTAGTATACAGCAACAGGTAAACCAACCGGAAATATGCCAAAATGGTTCTAATTATAGCCATTAATGTCATTTAAAGTGATATAATTTATGTTACTTTTAGCATGAATACTCTGCTAGCAGAAATAGCGAGAACATTCATACGAAAGTGGTGTAGTTTAAGTCGCTTCTTTATGGTACTCGTATACCCTGAATAAATACCCAAATTCACCTTGACCCTCCAATGATTTCTGGACTTCAATGTCACTAAGATTTGAGATTTAACTGAAGCTTGTGCGTGAATGGTTCCAGTTTTAGTATTGCGCCATCTCTTCCTTGATAATACTTTAGCAGACTTCAGAGTACGTTCAAAGTTACGCCACCGTGTAGGTTGTATAGGTCCGGTCGAGGGACACCCGACTAACGTTGGTCTGCCTTTGAGCACCTGTAGCTATAAAGGCTGTTATCAACTCACGCATAGCCTCCCCGCTTTGTATACATAAGGTCCATTAACGCATCTACACATACAATTACTTGCTCTCTGTGATCCCTACTTTTTAATGATTATAAAGGGTTTTCCAATAAGAGGTGTTATTTTGAATAGCCCGCTATTTCGGTAGATGTCACTTTTGAAGCTGTCATTTTTTGACATTTGACAAGTAGAAACTACACCATTAATAAAACTGGAACGATACGCGCTTCAACAGCGCATTGAAATTATTAAAATTCACTATGAAAATGGTGAAAGTTTGGCAGAGACGGTTCGTAAAACTCGAACATTTTTTGGTCGTCTAGGAGCACCTTGTCGGTGGAAAAATTCGAGCTGTTGGGACAACTTAGTGCTGTGAAGAATAAAACCCGTGCACGTCGCTCAAGAACAGCCGAGAATATTGCTGCTGTAGTGTAATAAACATAAGCAGTCGAGCAGCCCCGTGGTGATCAGGAGTGGCTGCTCCTGAAGAGATAAGGTGGTCACCCGATAGAAACTGCTGAGTTTGTTGTTTTACTAGTGTAAAGTAAAGTACATTCGTCAAGTTTCCATCCTTTAGGCAGAGATGAGTGGTTCAGTTCAGCCACTTTAACATCCTACGGTTTGACATTCCCCTTGTAATGCAACGACCTTCTTCGGAGAAAGTAACGGTTGCTTTTTGTGTAATGTTTGCATTTGTCTCAAGCCTCCGTATCCGTTAACTTTTACAAGGCAAAAAAAAAAAATATGGAATTACGGTAGGGTAGCTTAATTGGCACCTAATAGAACATTTCTAAAGATAATAAAAATTGATCGGTACGTCTTGTAGAGTAGAGTAGGCGTGATAAGTATTTTGTAATGTAGCTTCATGGCTCGACAAGAACCCACCTCATATGATCCCGCAAATGCTAGTCGTCAACCACGTGTACGCGGTCGTTAAGCGAAGCTAGTTAGCTGAGCTCGGTGTTGTTTATAGCTCGCTGACACTTGTGCCAGACCATCGGCACCCGTGTCCTACACGGCATTTCGAAAATCATTACAGTAGCCAAAAGTGTTGAAGAAAACCCAGGTTCGTCCATTCCTCGTCGTTCTTTGGAATTAGGCATTCCACAAACATCATTACACCGTATTTTGCATAAAGATTTGGGTCTTAAGGCTTATAATGTTCAGTTAACACAAGAACTCAAGCCGGTCGATCATCAACAATGTCGTGTCTTTGCTGATTCAGTCCTTGAAATGCATGAAAATGATCCGGAATTCCATCGAAAAATCATCTTCAGGGATGAAGCCCATCTCCACCCCGGTGGCTTCGTCAACAAGCAAAACTGTCGCATCTAGGGCTCGAAAAACCCAAGAGTAATTGTTGAAATGCCTCTCTATCCTCAACGTGTGACTGTTTGGTGCGGTTTATGGTCCGGCGAATCCATTGGACCTTACTTTTTCGAAAATGAGGCTGGAGCAACAGTTACGGTGAATGGATTGCGCTATCGAGAGATGGTTAATGATTTTTCAGACCGCAATTGGATGGTTTTGATCTGGACAACGTTTGCTTTCAACAAGACAGCGCTACGTGCCAGACAAGCAACGAAACCATTGATCTTTTACGGGAAAAGTTTCCGGACCGTGTTACCTCTCGAAGAGATGATTACAATTGGCCACCGAGATCTTGTGATTAAAGACCTTGCGACTTCTTCCTTTGGAGCCACGTGAAAGAGAATGTTTACGCGAACAGCCCAGCGTCGATTCAATATCTCAAAGATGGAATTCGTGAGGCTATCGAGGACATAGGGCGGCCACTTTGCGATTTGGTTATGGAAAATTTCATGAAAAGGATATGGAACTGTAAGCGTGGTCATGGTGGTCATTTGCCTGATGTTATTTTCCACTATTAATGGCATACCTTCTTCTTTATAAGCGCATACCTTCTTCTTTATATTAATTAATGGCATTTTTCTTTTAATATCAAAAAAACACCTATCATTGGAAAACCCTGTAGTATTGCAATTCTGTTGAAATTTATGACGGAGAGTCCCGGCATATTTTACCGGTATTTCAATGCTGACCTCTGTACTAACAGCTCTAAGATGGAAGATTGAGCTGGAGTGGGTTGGGTCCTTTTAGAATCAATTCAATTACACACCCTCCCTCGAGGAAAGGATGCCATCGTTTTTCAGGCAAAGGTATTTACCAGACTTCAGGTACTGATACAGACCATCTGTGGGGCAATCTTTGATTGTACAAATGGACAAAATGACTTGTTCTGCTGCCATGTACAAAATTTGCATCCATTGTTATTGTGCTAAGGAAATAAAAATGTTGGATTTCGATTGGAAACCTCACTAAGCATAATCCTCGTAATCAAGCCTTAAGAACCACAGGTGTCAAAATATATGTGGAAGACCCAAGTATATTTCACCTGTATTTAAATAGTCACTTCTTAACTGATGGCCCTAAGATGGTATATAGAACTGGAGTGGTTGGATTCCTCCCTTGAATACTCAAGCATTCTTTTGGAAATGCATGGTACCATATTTCAGGCAAAAGTAGGCACCATTTTTCAGATACGGGCGTGTACCGTTTATACATGAAAAAGTCTCAACATGCATACTGACAAAAAGACTAAATCGGCGACTATCAGCAAAATTGGCATCTCTTCTCATTAATTTAGAGGAAAATCACAACGATCCAACGATTCCATCTCAATAAGTGACGACAGAAAACCAGGTGGAGTTAGGATTATATAAACATAGAGCCAATGCAAATGGGCCATTTAGGGTATAACGCGTGTATAGATACGTTGGTGATCGGTGGGAGAGTCGCAAGTTGGACATACTTGGTGGCTTTGAGTGCAGAGTAATCAAACGAATGGTATGTTATGGTGAACTCCTACTAAAATTTTTTGTGGTGAACGCTTTTTGTGCCTTGATTGTAGAACTCTTAGCGTAGAACTGTCTGACACATGACTTTGGGCTTGGCCTCACCGTAAGGCACCTGAAAGTTGGACAATCGCACCTCTAGTGGGCGGGGAAAGAACAAGAAGAATTGTTTCTACCAATTCCTTTCCTAGTCTGAATATCCCTGACAGCTGTGCGTCCTTTTTGTCTTTAAGGACTGCCCAAATATAGTACACCGCACGGTTCCATTCCCTGATTAGACAAGCCGACGTGGGAGCTCTCTTGTTTCCCTGTAGAGATCCCAGGGTAGCCCGTCCCTTGCACGCAAAATATGAGTGCCAGCCATTGTTTCCCTGTCCTGTGCAAAACTTACAGTCGAGGGAGAGCGACTTACCAATCCTGTGCAAATAAAACTGCTTCCTCAATAACTGTGTCAGGTGAAAGTCAGCCTCACAATCTATCACAGTCTCAGTTCAGGGATGACGTTCGCAGTCCAGCCTCCCTTCGTGTAGTTAACCCAAGACTATTGCCCGAATTATTGAGTTAGCGTTATCTCTCCTTGCAGGCAACTGTCTCCCTTGTGTTTTCGTTGCGACGTAGCTAGTGCGGCGCTCTCTTCGAAGGAGGGCATTGGGTATCATGCCTGCAATGACTAGCACCGTAGAACTAGATACTGTTAGACGAGAAGCTGCAATATTCAGTACTCCTCTTCTCTGTACTTACGAGTATTCTTGCTCCGCACAGTAGCACTGGTTTTATGGACCTATTCAAAAGTCACCTTCTTAATGGTTTGGGTCCCCCTACATTGGCCATGAGTCAACTCAAAGCAGATACGCCTGAAGCAGCCTTATCAGCCGTTGCTCTGATTTGCTCAGAGGGACTCATCTTCGAGTCAATCAGCAACCCCATGTGCTTTGCGGATGGTTTCAATCCAACCAGTACTTCCCAAGTATGATCGTTCTTACTCTGGATACTCTCTTCTCTGTCAGGATGACCACTTCATTTTTCTCCATCCAATTTCTTGTCTTGTCATACCTAGTCCAAGTTGGGTTTGGTTGTTGGCGCACTTAGTAACTTGCGCGGCAACTCTAGTTCCAGAAGTTCATCGTACGATATGTTCCACAGATTTGAACCAACGATACATCCTTTAGCAATACCAAATGTAAATTCCGTTCTTCGTTGTTCCTGTATCATATCATAAAGCAGGCTTTGGTCCTCTATGTACTCACTCAAATGCTGCATGAGATATTCTGGAATTTAAAAAGAGATTTTCAACGTATCCAAGACATCCACCCTTCTGGCGGAACTGAAGGCATTCTGAACACCAAGTGTCACCAACAGAAATACCCGTAAACTGGTACGGCTATGCACCCCTACCTTTGGAATGCGCTTACCATCTCTGTAATCGCATCAATTATGGAGCTACTTCAAAGCTGTAAAGCCAAGGAGATAAGTTCCCAGCAGCACAAAACACAGTAGTTAGTCTCAATTTAATGAATTTCTCTAGCACTTTTTCAGCAGTGTCCAGCATGTATAATGGGTGGTATATAGCTTGCAACCAGGATGCGTCTTCCGCTTGCTGATCAATATGAACCTTGCTACATACAAACTTTCCGGGGAGACCTCTTCCCACAGGCAAGCGTTGAATTTAGTGAGCAGTATGTCAAGACAATTGTGATAGAAAGGCAGCAACAGCTTAGCTGGACCGAAATCTGGATCTGGAGCCTTACTTGGTTTCAATGATAGGAATACCTCTTTTAGTTCCAGATACGTGAAAACTGAGCATTTGACTGTTGTGTTGGCGTGGACAGGGTCAATATGGATCGGATGGTTGAAGAATAGTCACCCTACTATCTCGCCCATGTTTTCTGCTTCATGTGTGCAGCGCTTCCGAAGGCCACCAAGCTACCGCATAACTAGCTTTTAGCCAAGACCCCATGGATCCCTATTCACATTGCCCGCAAGGTCTTGCAAACAGTGAACCATACCACCGTTTATCATTTTGCGAAGGTATTTTCTGGCCAACTTATATGCTGTAAACCATTTGCCTCATGCCGGTTCAATGCTCATTGAGCTTCACGCCGAAACTTGTAACACTTTCTTTGCTTTCCAGCAATTTCATGTAAGCTTGTTGCGCCAGTGTCTCCGATAGGGCATAGATGCAGACGCAATAATGATCATAGTTAATTTCAACGCACCTTGAGCTGCCAGTTCGTCTTTACCCTGCAAATGTTCCAGCAATCGTTTATCCGCTTTAACCACCTCACTGAACCTCCCGAAATCCATCCTCCTAATGTTCCACCCAATTCTTGAAGGATGAGGGCATAGACAGTGGATTCAGTATCATGGATCTCAAGCAGGATGTACTGATGATCACTGGCTAAGCAGTTCTCTAATACTCTGCAATTGTGCACCCTCCATGCGTCACGTTGTGTATGATTTATGCATTGCCCATGCAGCAAAAAGTCGGAGTATTGACGGAGTTCAGCAGGACGAGCCATGTCTAGAACTCATTTTCCCTGCGGTTTAGTTTAAGGCATGCCTCATTCGATCGCTTCAACATTACAGTCTCTCTCAATGGGTAAGTGGCAATCTGCACTCGAAACAGCTTCATTGAAGGTATTAAACTTGGCATGGAAAGATGTTCCACCATTAGTGCCACTGAGCCCCCCTGAGATGTTTGAGGTTAGCTGTCATGAGTAGATGTAGTACTGGTGGAGCTTCCTATTTGAAGCATGATGGTACACAGCCATCATAATAACCTCTCTCTGCCTTGGCCAGGTCCGTGATACAGTTATTGCCATTGGCTTGAGTGAGGCTACAGTTGCTCTTTTGCCAGGAACCTTCTTGACTGTATTGCAGAATGCTTCGTTATTAGTTGCCTCTGCACCAAATTCGACCAGTATGTGGCCAGACTGGGTCAGTTACAATTCTTAAATGACAGTTTTGGTGTCTTTTGGCTTTACAAATCCCTTGCTCTGCCGCAACATATCTGCGTAAGATCAGCCACCCTTGGGTTTCAAGAGTGACTTCTGCATCCAGGATTTTCATCGTGGTTTTATCTTTAATTTCCCATTAGGTAATTTTTTTAGTGGACATTTATGAGAAGAATTTTATTTTCTGGAATAATTTGACAGTTTTTTTGGTGAATCTAACGTTTTAGCCCATTAAGTGCTTCCTCTTTCCTCCTTTTATTCAGGTCTCCTTCCATTAGATTAGAAGCCGCTCTTTTGACGGTGGAGCTATCTACGCTCCCTCAATAAACTCAGCTCTCAGCTCTTTTTTTAATCTTTTTGAGCCTTCAACCAGCTCCTTCGGTAGTATCCGATGCGGTCTTTGAGCTCCTCTAGCTCCAGGAGCCCGTTCCTTACATCTTCCCTGATGTTTTTGCGAGCCACATTCAGATACAATTCTCTTCAGTATGCTTACCGCTTTTCGGATTATCCTTTTTCCTGATAGCGCTCAACAACTATTGTGTTTTCTGACCTTCTACATGGCGATAGGTTCTCCGGTTTGTTTTTTTGGATACTTGATTGATCAACTCGTTCATTTCTCATTCTGCCACGATTTGTTTTCCGACCTCAAGGTCGTCTATTATGCGATCTTCTCTTATAAGACATTCTGGACTATGCGCATTTTTTACGGCACCCAGATTCTGCCGTTATACCCGGCTAATATATATGCTCTCCGAGCCTTTTTGTTCAGTTGTCAATTTTTTTTACTTTAAAAGCCATCGGGCCTTGCTTTGTTGTGTGTGCAGACGTTTTTTGACTACTTTGAGTAATATTCAGTGTCTAAACGATGTGTTGAAGGGAATGACTTTATATAGTCGTAGGATGGGTTAAGCGGAAGGGTAATTAGGTCAGGTAGTAAATTACGTCAAGCACTAAATTATGCCAGGTAGAGGGATATTACGTTGCTGTTATTTTGCTTGTTGGATGTCCGTTTGTTCTGTTTCATCTCGTTCCCCTTTCCGTCTAAGAGTGTGGTCTAGTACTGAGAAAATTGTTTCAGAATTCATAACAAGTTGTTCGTTGATAATGTTACCATCTATTTTTCTATGTTTATATATTTCAAGCCCTTCTATGATGTCAAGTTTCGGTCCTTTGCTTTGTTTGTGTAGCAATTTCATAGAGTTTATCATAGCGGTAGACTCTTGTGCGTGGTATTGTAGGTGAGTCGCATAACTGGAGTCTGCCTTGTTGTGTAAGAAAGATCGTAAGTGCTTTTTGTATTTTGTCGTTAGTTTTCGTCTTGTCCTTCCTATATATACCATGTCGCAGTCCTTGCATGTCAGTTTATATATGCCGCTGTTTTCAAATATTGATATGTCATTCAGTTCTGGTTTCAGTTTGTTTCCAATGTTGTTGTTCGTTTTGAATGCAGTTTGCAATTTGTATTTCCTAAGGAAGTTTGATAGTTTGTATGTCTCTTTGCCTATGTATGTTAACGAAATCCATTGTTGGTCATTGTTATGAGTTTCAGTTGGTTGGCGTTCCAGTTGTTGTTTGTACTCTGTAATGAGTTTGTCAATTTCGCATTATTTGTGTCTGTTATTATTAGCTATTCTGTAAATGTTTAGTTCATTGGAGTTATTATTAGGAGTCATGGGGATGAGAAAAGCCTCTGCGCCATTAATCTGTACGCTGCTAGTTAATATTGTGCGGGTATGTGTATGTGCATGGTATGATCAGTTATGGTTGGTTTTCTGTATATCTTGTAGTCTCATCTTGTTTGTTCGCATGTCTCGGTTAGGCTCATATAGTTGAGTTGTAATCGGTTATGATGTCACACGAGACCACTCTTTTAAGAAGGAATTGCTACATCATGTCATCCAAGTGCAGCAGCAAATAGAAAGGATGAATTCTGGAAACCCGAAAATCCTCGCGAACAGTGGTAAAGCTATTAAACCGTCCAGAATACCACTGTCTGTTCAATGGAGACTAGAGTGAATCCAGTTCCGAGATGTGGCTAATTCACAGTCAGGCAATGAGCAGTTTGAAAAAAATGTTTGCTTTGGTCAGTGGTGAAGCCTTGAAGCTGATCCAACATCTGCCAATATTCGATATTAATTATGCCAATTCATGGAAGCTAATGAATTATCGCTACAACAATCGCCAAATACTGGTTAACAGCCTGCTAGGCCGTTTACTTTTCTAGCCCAACTGTCTTGGTGAGTCAGCCGCGAGTATCAAGGCTTTCCATGACACTAGCAGTGATTTTTGGCTGGGACTCAAAAACCTGGGAGTTCACAAATACACTGACAATCCCATCCTACTCTACTAGCTTTTGCAAAAATTAGATTGCACAAATCTGTTTTTTTATGAGGAAAGGAACGAATCACCGCGAGAACTTGATTCGATGAGCAATTTTCTCGCATTCCCCGAACTGCGTTTCTGAAGTCTGGAATCTATCAGTGTGAAGCCTTCAAGTATGAAACCAACGCGATCAGCTGCATTCATGGCCACCAAGGACCAAAAGCATGCGGTATGTTCACTCAATCATCCTGTATACCGCTGCAACAAACTAATTGGGCAATCACTTCGAGATCGAGTGAATACCGTCAGAAAACTCAAGTTGTCTACTAACTGCCTGGGGGTCTGCAGACGTTGCAACTAACAACATCATACCATTCTCCATGTGGAAGGATCAAAAACGCTGAAACCAGTGCCGGTCACTCAAAGGATACCAGCATCATCCGTCCAACTGGCAACTGGCCTTCCAACTAGCACCTACCCAGATCCCAGGAATTCGAGGGAGAGTTACATCCCTCTGAGTACCGTCTATTTTAAGGTCCGGGCAGACAATGGTTCTGGAGTGGAATGTCAAGCGGTGTTGGATTCGGGCTCCCAGGTCAACTTTATCACAAAACGACTAGCCATCAGGCTACGGCTAGCAACACTCGAACAAGCACTTGATGTAGAGGGCATTGGGTATGGAAAACAGAGCACCCAACTGAAGAGCATAATACGTATAAGCTCCAGGACGACCAACTATGAGGCTCAACTGGAAGCTTTCTTGCTGCCAAAAATAGTAAACCATCAACCCACCAGACGATTCGATTTTTCATTATGGCCAGTTTCTAATAATGTAAAGTTGGCTGATCCAAGCTTCAACGAGCCGGAACCAATCGACCTCCTCATTAGAGCAGAAAATTTCCTCCAACTGCTATCAATTAGCCAAACCCAATTAGGAGAAGGCTTCCCCACCTTACAGAATACCGTGTTCGGTTGGCTGATTTGCGGTAGAGCGACAAATACTCCTACAGATGAGCCGGCAACCTCGGGAGATTGTGATGTATGCGCCGAGGAGGTGAATCAAATTGAGAATCAGGTGAAAGAGTTCTGGCGGTTAGATGACTTGACCCCCACCATCCCTCTTACTGCTCATGAGAAGAAGTGCGAAGAGTTCTTCTCGAGAACCATGATACGAGATTCAGATGGTCGTTTTGTAGTCCGGCTGCCATTCACGCAGGAATTCAAGGGGTGAATTCCTATTACTCGAGTGCAAACTCGCGAAGAACAATTCTCTCCTAATTTTTGTTAATATTCTTTTTATTTTATATTTTCTAAATGAAACTCGTGCAAAAATCAGAAAGACACAAAAAAAATATGAATAGCGTTTTTACATCAATAAGAAAAAAATTAATTTTTAAAGAAAAAAACCCTTCTTTCGTCGTTCGAAAGAACCAAATAGAAGACGTGCGCCGATGGAAGGAACCTCTGCTAACCCAACCATCGAGCCGTGGTTTTCCTTTTGGTTGTAGAGACTCACGCCAGTAATCGTGAATCCTTGCACGTGACCTCCACTATCATGACCTTAAGTTCAGTTGGCGGAGCGCGAGAGGGCCCACTTTATTGTTTTCCAACAGCATGCAGGGAGCAAGAATAATTAGTATCCTAAAACAAGAAATCTTCAGTTGTTGATCCTGCGCCTTTCTGTTTTTGTTCTGTGCTCTGTGTTCCCTCACCCTACAAATCGTGTATGCGATAAACAACGTGCAGTGGAACTTGATGCCCTTCACGGGCAATTGACCACACACTTCACTTCAACTAGTTGAAAGGGGAAGTAATCAGGGCATTCAGCAGAGATCTTTATAGACAATATATGAGCATACACACAAATTTCTCCTCAGGCTCCTAGGGAGATTCTGATAGGCTTCAACTGTGATCTCAATAAAATTTTCTGTGTGAATGCCCCAAAACTGAAAAGACGGTTTTTTGTGCCTCAAGCCACTCTTTTAAGCATCGGAATTGAGAAGACATTCTTAGGCAGTGCTCAGAGGACGCCTTCCTTCAGATTACTGAAATACAAATGCAATTATGTTCCAATGCGTCTATCTGCTTTTAAAAATAGCGCAAAAACGAATAACCGTTTATTCAAGGATATATCAAATACTTTTTCTAGCTTTTGCATGCTCCATATTTCTGACAAACTATCACCCTATTGAAAACCATTTACCTGTAATTGCAATGATTTCACTAGTTTTTTACTTACCGAATGCTACAATTGATTGTCCTTGCGGTACAGCAATCACCCATAGATCGAATAGAATGGATGCAAAGAGAAAACATACAAATCCTGGGCGACGCTGTTTCATCAAATAGCTTTGATAGAGTTCGCGTAGTACAATATGCGACGGTGAATCAGGATCAGATCCTTTCAAATAGTCAAGAGCCTCCAAATCAGTGGCATCGTTTCCAGTTGATGGTGGTCCATTCTCCACTGTCGCTGAATCAGTAGTTTTTTTCATTGATGATGTCGGCGAGTCCATTGGGATTGATTTATTTCTGTTGGTTAGTTAGTCAAGCTCCAATTTTTTCTATCCTGTTTTGCTCACAGGGTTTCAATTTGTTCCCTTGGTAGCACGACTTGTGGATGTTGTGCAGCTCTAGAAGCAATTTTTCTCACTTTTCTGTATTCAATTCCAGAAAACTTGATAAATGTAGTTTGAATGGACTCTACTTGGTAATTTCTCTAATGCATTTTTCATCAACAAGGACTCCACGCCGAGAGAGCAGAGGCAGACGCAGTTCCACTTGCAAATCGATGGAGCTCAATTACACTAGATTCCTCATGCGTCCTCGTTTCCTTGAATTACCGCTGCTGTTCTGTCCCTTATTTCCTCACTTAAGACGCTTCGAAGTTTGCCTTGTTCAGTTGGAAAGTAAATCGAACACCCGAGCAAGTATTCCCATGTCCTGTGTACATACTACGAAGCTTTCCAGTTTATTTGTTTTTCGGTGGGTGGTAGTTGCCACTGTCTGGGGATTAATTGTCCTTTGCAAAGCATTATGATGTCGATGATGATGTTGGCGGTGGTTGGCACGTACTTTCGGGTGGTGGTCGTGGTGATGGTTGCGGGAATGCTTTCTAGTTGCCATATAGAAAGTTTGTTTTAGTTATTTATTTTCCCTTGGAATCGATGAGCTGTAATGAAAATAAAAGATGATTTATAGCGTATTCGTTGAACGTGAATATTGACTAGAATGGATATTTATGAGTGGGAATGATATCATTAATAGTAGCTCGCGGGTGGGGTGTTATTTATTTTTATGAGAAAATGAGACAGGAGTCCAAGAGTCAAGCGAGGCATTATAGCTATTGCTAATGACTCGGAACAAGAATGTTTGATTAATGAATCTTTGCTAATGGAGCCATATTATCGTAAGATGCATAATAAATAAAGGCTATCAGTTTGAAATACATAAAATAGGTGAACAAATTATAAATTGTTTAATTTATGCATTATTTTGATTGAATAATAAGTCACACAAACTTCTACGCTCCATTGAATTTCTCACGTTAATTTAAGCATTCATAAGGTTTGTTTTCAGGAATGAATTTCAGAGTACTTTACTTGTCTGTAAAAATCAAAGGAAGTCCTGTTTCACTGACTTACTGACATTACTACATCCTGGGAGAACCTTTGTTTTTATGGTTGGGAGGTGAATGTCATTTACGCACAGAGTGTGGGACTGCCATGCTTGCAAGAAAGCGACTAGACTACCCACTAAACATCTCCCCTGTCATCCCGAGAACCCAACCTGGGACCGATGGACACATTGTTTCGGGCCAGGTCTCGTTTGGCTACGCCGTGAAGTGCTTTCAAGGTAGAGGATCCCTCTTTTAATGGGAGAGGAGAGGAGAAGAGGAATTGCCAAACTAGTAATCCCCAGCCCCAACGCCCCGACTGCTATGAGACCTTTTTATCTTATAAGGACTGCCCAGTTCCACTTGTCAACCGATTTGAGCATCACCGTGACTATAATATCCGGGGTGGGCTCTTCCGTGTCCCTGTAGAGGTCGCTTTGCAGCCTTCTCCCGTATGTGCCTGCAAAAAATGTGTGACAGGCATTTTCTTCCTCTCCTGGGCAAAACCGACAATCGGGGGACCGACACTTATCAATTCTGTGCAGGTAAGACTGAAAACACTCATCCCCACTTATAAGCTGGATCAGATAGGAGTCTGTCTCACCATGCCTTTGGTTTAGCCATGGCCAAACATCCGAGATGATTTCCTCGTGGACAACCATCTCCCTTGTGTCCTTGTTTCAACGCAAGTAAATAGCGTGGTGCTCTCTAGCAAGGAGGGCGACAGGTATCACGCCTGCAATAACTCGCACCACTGAATCAGAGACTATTGGATTTGAAGATGCAATCCTCAGTGCACCTCTTCACAGTATCTATACCAAGCGTTTTCGGTAAACCTCCTTACTGAGAGCTCTGCCCCATATTTCTGCTCCATACAGTAGCACTGACCCTGCAGTGCTCGTCAAGAGGCATCTTCTTGATGGAATGAGTCCTCCTATGTAGGTCATAAGTCGACTAAAGGCCGATACGCCAGAAGCAACCATCTCAACCGTTGCCCTGGTTTGCTCAGACAAACTCATCTTCGAGTCGATCAGTAGCTCCAGGTGCTTCACCGCTGGCGTTCATTCGATTAGTATCTCTCCAATACTGACCAGCCTTACTCTAGGGATCCTCTTTTTTGTCAAGATAACGACTTCGGTTTCCTCCACTGCTAGAATGAACCCATAACTAGTCATCCAGTCTATCACTCGGTGCATTAGCATTGTTGCAACCGCGGAAGTCACTGCAGTTGGAGACATTATGTTTCAGCAGAGGGGTGAGTAATAAGGGGTGGCATACTGAGGCCGGCTAGCGCTCAGTCTTGTCGTGTGACTTCCGGGACACCCTCTGCTCGTGCTGAGTTACCTTACGTATAGTAACTAACACAAAGGGAAAAGGACGGGAAAGGGGGGAGGTCATATTGAGAAATGAAAAATTAATATTTCAGCAAATCATGGCCGTTATATTTTATCAAAAAGTAATTTACACAGCAAATTAAACAATTAAGAGGTACCAATCAAAAACAAACAGACTCCTCAATAACTTTTTTGTGCAAAGAAATCAAATAAGATGTTGATAAAAAAAATAGCAAGCTACAATAAACTGGTATTACGTGTAACAGATAAAAGAATCTCAAAAAACAAGGAAAAGCATTAATTATTTACTTGCTTTCTTCTTTTTCTGTGGATCTCCGAGCGCTCGGCGAAGGACACAAAAAAAAAGAGGTGGGGTCACAGAAAATTTAATTAATTTTAAGTTGAAACTCATTAATTACAGATAAGCAGTCACTTCATCCTAATATTGGATCCGCCCATGTGTTTCCATTAATTACAGACTTAGTTTGTCTCGATAATTTCATCTATTTTTTCTTTCGCATAAGTTATTCAATAATTCCGTTTGTCGTTAAATTTAAACCCACTAAGTAATTCTAGTTGACACTTGTATTAAAGGAACAAAGTCGGAGATAATGGAATTCACTCTACTATCGTACAAAAATGGCTTAACACCTCACTTATTGCCAAAAAAACAACCCTTCCTTGATGCAAACTTTTGATTTCCACATGAAAATTCAAACGTGATCAACTCAATCACTTTGCACCAGTCACACGATTTAATGGTCATTTTTGGTTTTTTTCTCCACTTCTCGTATCCACTAATTAATTTTTCTTCCATACAACAAACACTAGCACAAACCGTTCTGTGTTTTTCCACTCTAAAAATTCAACTTTTTTTTAAATTTATTTAATTAATGCACTAAACTTCCAATTTCGACTTCCAAACAACTTTCATTCCCCGAATTTTCGCAAAGAAATTTTCCCCGAAACCGCCAAAGAATTCCACTCTCCTACACAAGCCAAATACTAACTTCCTTTTCCCAATCCAGCATTTCACAGCCAGAAAATCTAATTCCGCAATCATTTCATTCCCAATCATCGCTGCCGTATCTGGGTAACGTAATCGAAGTTCAATACGCTTCGATTCCGCTACCCACACATATTTTTCGTATCGTCAAATGCAACAATTTCCATTTTGAATATATGGCAATTTGCATAACCATGGAAGTGTTTGATTAGATGCAAATTGTCATATATATACGGTAACAATTGCTTTTGCCGATACTCCAAAAAGAGTGCTTTCCTGTGCTCGGGGAACTTGAACGCAGGATCCCAGTGGACCCCCGGTCGCGAATCCATGACGCTACCAACGTAGCCACCATCTGTTGATTTCCCATTTATTGTATTATTAACTTCAACTATGCTACTTTCTTAGTGGGCATTGAGATGGAATTTGTGAGTAGGGAAATTTGAAGGGATTTTTGTTAGTATGAAATATAAAATTTGTTAGTGGGAGCTAATGAATAAAATTAGTTAGTATGAAGGAAGGAATTAGGTTTTGTTGGAGAAATTGTATGGAATGAAATTTTGTTAGTAGGAATTAATCAATGGAGTGTTGTTAATGGGAAAATTAAAAATAATTATTATATCTATTATATTTTTTTATAATTAAAAATAAGGGAAAAGGGTAGGATTGAGATTATGGGGAAATAAAAATTATAGGGAAATTGTTAAATGTTAATAAAACAAATTTACTGAAGGAAAGGTATAAGTGCCCAAAGGAAGGTGGAGATGTTACGGCGGCAATTTAAAGTCGCGAATGGGAGAATGCCGGTGCGCCGGAATTTGCAACACCATACCTAGCCTAAGTTGCACTTGTTCAATGGTGTGTCCAGCGACCAGAGCTGCAACATCATCCGCATAGCCGATGAAGCGCGAGTCATCTGGCTTAGTTGCAGCGTACGGGTCATCGAAGTTCTGATTTTAACCTTGGCTAAGGCTTCCTGTAAAACCCGAAATTTCCCTGATTCCAAGACGTGTCTTGGATCAGCATCCTTGGAAAGAATACAGTATTTCTCCTTTGTACACTCTTTACTTTTATGTCCCATTTCACTGCATTTGTAAAATAGGGAGCATCTATCGGGTCCTTTGCATACTTGTGCGATGTGACCATAGCCAAGGCATTTGAAACATTGAAGAGGCCCTGCTCTTCGCCGTATTCTGCAGGTAACCCACCCGACTCTTACTTTGTTCTAATTCAGAAATTGTTCGGCGTCCTTTTCGGTGAATTCAGTGATGGGCATGCGTTGTCCTATATGGTTTTCTATTGTAGCATCGCTTTGATCCTGCCCACGCTAAGGAACTCCCTTATGAAAGCCTCTTCTACCTCCGCCAGATCCGTGACGAAATCAATGTCTCTTATTACAATCATTGCCATCGGCTTAAGCGAACCTATAGTTGCGCTTTTGCTAAAGACTTTCATAACTGAGTCGCAGAATGCTCTCTTTTTATTGGCCTCTGCTCCGAATTCGACCAGTATGTGGCCCCACCACTTTACTCGTACTGCTTTAATGGCAGTGTTGGTGTCTTTGGGCCTTATATTTTATCGACCAGCTTGATGTTTTAAGAGTAGTGTCTGCTGCCGAGGTCTTTGTCAGGGCTTCTTTCTCTCCTGTTTCGCATCAGGTCTTTTTTATTGTTGGGCGTCCTTGCGAACTTTATTTTCTGTCATTTTTGGAAGGAGTTTCTTCGCAAATTTCTTCGCTCATTTTGTCAGCACTATCTGGATTCCTTTATCCGATTTTCCACGCCCACAAGTGCTTCTACCTTCCTTATTTCGTCCAGATCTTCTTCGATTGGGCTAGATGCTATTCTTTTCGTAATGTTTTATGGTGGAGCTGTCTACGCGTGTCCTTAAGGCTTAGCTCTTAGCACTTTTTTGGCTATCTGCTCTTTTTTATCCTTTTGGTCCTCTTCAGCCCTGAACCAGCTTCTCCGAGAATGCACTATGCGGTCTAGGGGCTCATCTAGTTCAAGGAGCCCGAGCTTTACGCCTTTGCTGATTTACGGCGAGTCGAATGCAGATTTTCTTTCTTAAAGAACATCTCTGCTTTTCGGATTAGCCTTTTTTCTTCATGTCACTAGATAGCAATTATACTTTTCGATCCCCGTTCTTGGGAGAGGTTATCGGCTTCCTTGTCTAAGTACAGAACTTCCGCCACACAACGGCGCATTATTTTTTTCGTCACTCCTTTCTTTTCCTGCCGTGATCTCTTTGTGGAATTTAGGATGGTTTGTTATTATTTCGGAGTTTACGAAAATTACTTCGGTCACTTTGTCAACAATCGCAGCAGTAACCATAGGATTCTCGATGTTCTTTATATTTTTCCACACCGCTCGGATATCTAGCACGCTTTGCGAAATTCCCGCTCTTCCTTTTCAGGACGTTCTGGTATTCACATCATTTTTTTTGCTGCCACCAAACGCCACAGGAATCTCAGTCTGAGCATGACTGTCTGTTAATCTCTGTCATTGTCTTAATCATCGTTAGTACCGCTCCCGATGTGCTGTCAACATCGTGGCTGCAGTCGCTAGTTACGTCGTTGATGTTGTTTCTTTCTTTTTTGGATTTTTTAAATATTTTTTTGGAGTTATTAGTTGCTTCAGTTTTATTGAGTCCCCTTTTGGAGCCACTATTTCCGTTTATGTTTGTAGTCGCCTTTTTGGTGCCATGGTTATCTTTGCAGAGCAGGAAAGCCATGCGAAGGTTGTCACAAGCCTTAATGGTTACATTTGGCAGACGAGCACTAATCAGGAGTCTATCTCAACCAAACCTACACCACCAACCCAATAGTGTGAACATAAAACGTACTCCGAGGCCTACCAAGGTTTCACCGGAACAGAGACGGTATGATAGTTGAATTGCAACCACTCACGCATGAGTGAAACCACGGTGCTACCGAGTAAAGAAACTAATTCCAGACCATCATATCCCCCAGCCCAAAGTTTCAATTCCAGTTCCTTGTCCAAAGCGTAGTTCAGATTCAGTCAGGGTCGTTACCCTTCATCCCAGGAGGGAACCACATGGCAGCCCCCATATCCTTGGGTCTATGGGAGTGGTACTCCCCAAAGAATGCTAGCCTTCAAGGGTATTCCAGTCGCCAGCATTTCCTCAGCGGGGAGGAAAAACTCTTGGACCTAAGACATTGAGATTTAGGAGAAAGAAAGGGTGTTGACGGAATAGAAGATTGTTCAAAACAAGAACCTGTAATGATTTTTCTCTGAATATATTTGTGCTAAATTCACCGTCGAAACGGTCAACCAGATGCTTTGTTTTACATAGTATATAATCTAACTTAAGAAAGTATCCAAACAAAATTTAAACTATTCACGAAATTTTTTTTCGTGTTTTGCACTATCTGCTGAGTAAAAGGTTGTCAGGGTTCTTGGTTGTTTTGAGGTTCATTCTGTTTGGAAATTCATCATGAATAAACTTACGCTGCAGCAATGCTTCCAAAATGATCAAACTTATTTTGAAAAACACGGTCCAACTGGAGAAACACATAGGGTGGGGCAAGGGGCAAGATGAAGTTATGGCTATATTTGGTGGCATGAACTAGATAATCATAATTGTGCGAATGTATATGGCGCGCTGCCAACACTGCCACCAGTGCATGGCCGGTCGCCAAAGCCAACTGGTCGAGCAATAAAGTAATAGTGCTTTCAGTTACATATATCCAATTTAGCTAGCTATCAGGTACATATTTTGTTTTATCCTATTTCGAATGACGTTTATGACAGTGTTCATATTATTTGAGTAAAACGACAAGACGTATGATTGGGTTTTGGTACCAGATCTTGCTTCTCATAAAGCTATGGATCTAAATCAAAAATTTCCATCATTTTTGAAAGGTCAGAAACTACAAAAGGAAGACAGATCGAGCACAAACATACATAGTTCCACAGACTACGATTGAGAGAAAAGTGAAAATCGTTAAGGTATCGTTGGGTCCAAAGTGCCGGACATTTTCAGTTGAAGAAGAGGATCGATTAGAAGATATGGTAAGCAGATTATTGGGCTTAACAACTGATGACCTGCAGTCGTTAGTGTATCGACTAGCGACAAAAAACAAAAAGGATCATCCATTGAATAATGATACAGGTAAAGCTGGTAAATATTGGCTGCTGATTTTCTTAAACCTCATCCGGACTTGGCGATTAGGAAGCTCGTAAATACATCAGCAGCTAGGGCTGCTGGTTGCCATAAAACCACTGTTGGTAATTCTAACAAATTATTAGGCGAGATCTATGATAAGCATAAACTGGGTCTTGATCGTATATTTAATTATGACGAACAAGGAGTGTCAGTCGTTTCGAAATCAAAATGTAAAATAATAGCCAAGACTGGCCGGAAACAGGTTGGCGCATTAGCTTTAGCTGAGCGTGGTCAATCAATTACAGCTAAAATATGCATTTAGCCGGTGGTGTGTTGTCTGTTTTTACGATGACGAAGCTTCAGAGTATAATGTCCGGGTTAAGGGAAGCCCATTTGTTCCGTGATTGCAGTTGCCGCAAGTATTCATCTGTCAAACGTGTCTTCAACTTGTTGTGTAACTTCTGAATGTATTTACATCTTCGCAGATGATTGATGTAGGATGAATGCTCTTCTGAGTCGAGTAAAAGTCCGCCACTGATGCCAATGATGAAATGATTTAGTGTTAAAAGATCGACATCGCTGGGATCACTTGTAAGAGTGGCAGGCTGTTTAAACAATGTTTCACTTGACAGAACAGAGTGTAGAGCTCTTCGAACGTGAGTGACGCATTTCCGATGACTCTGGTTAAATGAAATTTAACCGATTTGACTCCTGCCTCCCAAAGTCCTCCAAAGTTAGGGGCTGCCGGAGCAATGATGTGCCAGGTGATGCTCTTCGAAGATGTGAAATTCATGATGTCGCCCATCGCATTCCAAGATTTGAGCATCTGATGCTATTTCTCTGTTTGCTCCTACGAAGATGGTTCTGTTGTCGGTAAAAAATTTTGTCAGGACAGCCACGCAGAGATATAAATCGTCTATGAGCTGCAACAAAGCAATCCGTGACTGGTTCAATTTGAATGGAATTTGCAGCCAAACAGACAAAGAGCGCTTTGTAGGCTTTGTACAGATTGGCTGATCATCCGCGCCATGATTTGACAAAAATTGACTTTGCAGTTTGCGAAGGTCTTGCAGGCTCGTACCGTTGGTAATGGAGCCATCTTCTGATGCAATGTCCTCGCTCGATGCTGTGTACACATAATGCAATTGCTAATGACCTGTTTGATGGTGATCCATGAGCCACTTATCCAAAATTTGTCGAGTAAATGGTTTGTAGTAATCAATAAGCTGCATGCAAATATTACTGATGCTCATGGGTAATGAGAAGTGAAGTGATGTGATGATTCCGATGTAGCAGGTTGGGATGCCACTGATTGGAGGGTAATTCCGCATTTTCTAATCGGCCGTTGATCAACAAAATACCCTCAGTGTCAAAGAATGGGTCTAGGCAGCGTATTATGCTTGTCTTAGGAGACAGACAGTTCTACGTAAGAAGATAAATTTCCTGACTGATAGACTCCCACTGGGTCTGTCGTACCAAAATTATGAAGGCTTGATTAAGTTCTGTCTTCTTAAGTGGACCGCTGACACGATGATATTTAACCGATGTTCGTAAATTGTTGATAAACCTCAAGCTGGTGGCGGTGAGCCGAAGTAGTTTTTTTCAATCCGAGAAATTGTGAATTGGGAGGTTGCTATCAAACGTTAGCAGGTTAACTTGTACATGCCAAACTTTCGACCGATTCGTTCGTGATGGGCACTGGCCGTGAATGAAAATATCTTTCTGAAGTTAGAAAGGTTGGTCCGTTCCACCATGTTTCCACAAATGTTTTCCAGCACCGAGGGTTATCCGATATCCAAGCTAAAGTCACTTGCAAATCCGTAAAGCAGTAGCAGTTGTCCAGATTGACATTCATGCAGGATGCAATCTTCCCCGTATGTTTGGCGAGTAGATCCGTTGCACATAGTTCAAGTCGATGTATGATGACTTACTTGATGGATACTACCCTAATCTGAGCTGCTAGCAATGTGATTGAGAGAAAAGTGAAAATCGTTAAGGTATCGTTGGGTCCAAAGTGTCGGATATTTTCAGTTGAAAAAGAGGATCAATTAGAAGATATGGTAAGCAGATTATTGAGCTTAAAAACTGATGACCTAGAGTTGTTAGTGTATCGACTAGCGACAAAAAACAAAAAGGATCATCCATTTAATAATGATACAGGTAAAGCTGGTAAATATTGGCTGCTCATTTTTTTAAACCTCATCCGGACTTGGCGATTAGGAAGCTCGTAAATACGTCAGCAGCTGGGGCTGCTGGTTGCTCAAAAAGGTTCGTGTAGGTCTCCAGTTTGTGTTATAGCGTAACTACTGCAGCGTAACATATGTCGCTTTCGATGCGTCCGCAAAGCCAGTGATTTCCATTGAAGAGCGTGACTCGATATATCGTGGAATGTGTACACCAGAGAGCGCTGTTAGACCAAATATGTAGTTCGCAAGTGTGTCTCTTGGATTTTCAGGAAATGAGTCACCCCAGCCAATCTCTAATGGTCATAAATTTCGTAGATATATTTTGGCCACGATTG
Organism: Odontomyia ornata; assembly: GCA_963969285.1. Lineage (NCBI taxonomy): Eukaryota > Metazoa > Arthropoda > Insecta > Diptera > Stratiomyidae > Odontomyia > Odontomyia ornata. The sequence continues at coordinate 297,736,493 of OZ017740.1, forward strand.
AAACTGGAGCAAGTAAACCGAGATGGTCAAACATCCGTGCTGAAGTAGTCAAGAACATCTGCTTTATGTATGTAATATTGAATAGTCTTTATTCATATAAACTGCTATAAAATAGATAAATTGATATTATGTAAGTATTCGCGTAGCGGCTGTAGCGACAACTGAGTGACGACCGATGGGTTGAACGGCTTACTGTACAACGGGTTGCACACGATGGACGACGGCTGAGACACGACCCTTCGACTGCTCCGTAGAACGCATGAAACACGACTCTCCTATCGACTGACGCGACTCACTTGTAGAGCGGCTGACTGACCACGACTGCTCAAACACACACAATAGCTGCATACTTTATAGTCGGCCATTCTGATTCAGTCATCGGCCTCCGATGACCAAGGATCCTCGCTGTTGACTACGTATCGCCATAGCTTCATGTTATCGCAACTCGTGGCTGTTGTGTTAGGCCCTTCGACACTTGCAGCTTTTCGAACATCATAACGCCCGTTACGCTTTATTTTTCGTGATCTCATATAGGCCTAAATACTCGCTTGCCAGTTTTCTACCCGTTACAAATTGAGTTCGGCGAATTGCCATCAAATCACCGACTTTATACCCATATTCTGCTTTTCGCTTCTTGTTGAATTGTTCACTATAGGCGACTTGTGCTTGATGAATTTCAGCCTTAGCGTTTTGCCGCAACTGCTGCCTCTCAACATCGAAATTATCAAACATTTCCACCTGAAGTGCCTGTATAATGTGATCCTCTATGACATTCTTCATATTGACTCCAAACATCAACTCAAATGGTGATCTTTTAGTCGATACGTTAATCGTGCTGTTCATTGCTTTCTGTACCTTTGTAACAAATTTATACCATTTAGTAGGCTCTTCCGATGAAAGCTTCGAAATAATGGACAAGATCGATCTATACACTCGCTCAATTTGACCGTTCCCTCGTGGAACACCTGTAGTGGTCCATACTTGCTCGATGCCATTTTCACGCGTAAACTGCTCAAATGCCTGTGCCGTAAATGCAGTGCCTCGATCACTAACAATTCGAGTCGGATTTCCAAAAATCGTGGTCCATTCCTCCGAATTCCTAAGGACTTCTTTGCAGTTTTTGGTTTTCGTTGTGTACAACCAAACGAATTTGGTAAATCCATCCACCATGGCAAAAATATATTTATACTGCTTTACAGTGGTATCCATGGGGCCCAGATGGTCAATATGTATTGTGTGTAGCGGCGCATCTCCTTTTTCTATTGGAGTCAAAAATCCCTCTTTCTTCCCCAGCTTTTTGTTTTACATGATACATTTCACGCAGTTATTAATAACGTGTGCGACTTTGCCTTTCAGATGCGGTATCCTATATTTCTGCTGAATCGAATGCATCGTTTTTTGAACAGCGAAATGACCAGTGCTTTCCATTTGTCGTGGCACCACTAGAAGATCCGCTCCGTCTACCGCTTTAAACAGAAGACTCCCTTTTAATTTAAAATTCTCGTACGGCCGGGTAGTTAGAATTTCAGTGATCGGTGCTATCATGGAATCATCTTGCTGTGCCTTTTTAATTCGTGTGGTCAATTCTGATGAGACAAACATTATTTGTTGCGGATAGCGGCTTAAACAATCGACATGCTTTAGGCGTTCTCCTTTACGGTGTTCAAGCTGGTAATCAAAATTCTGCAGGGAACTCACCCATTGTGCCACTTCTCGGGGGACGTCCTTTTTTTAATAGTCTGTTTGAAAGCCGCGCAATCCGTTACCATCTTAAATGGTATTCTCAATAAATATTGTCGAAACTTCTTTAATGCCAAGAAAATAGTTTTAGCTTCTTGGATATAGCTGTGTTGCTTCGCTTCCGCGTCAGAGGTTTTCTTACTGCAAAAATATACAGGATGTAACTGATTGTCAAACCATTGCAACAACGTCGCCGCAAATCCATCTTTCGATGCATCTGTGTGTAACTCGGTTTTCGCATTTGTATCGTAAATCTTCAAGACTGGTTCTTCAACTAAAGCAGCTTTTAACGACTGGAATGCTTGCATTACTGCGTGGCCCATTTTAAACACAGCGTTCTTTCGTAGCAAATTAGTAAGCGGCTTGTGGATCTGGGAATAGTTCCCTATAAATTTTCGAAAAAATCCCGTTAAGCTTAGAAAAGACTGAACGGCCTTTATTGTTTTCGGAAGCGGGTTTCCGAACAGCACTCGTCCTTTCTATGCCGGGCTTAATGCGACCATTTTCGACAATGTGTCCTAAGAAATCTACCGATGTTTGTAGAAAACGACACTTCTTCCATTTGATTTTAAGTCCCGCTGCAGCTGCAACGTTAAAAACTTGCTTCATTTTCGCAATGCAAAGTTCAGCCGTCTCCGCATGTATAATTATGTCGTCTATATATAAATCCAAGACGTCCTCGTTAATAAGGTTCCAGAACACATAGTTCACAAATCGAATGAAAACTGCTGGAGAGTTACGGAATCCAAACGGCGCCTTGTTAAACTCGTACAATCCATTTTTCGTGATAGACGCTGTGTATTTTTTACCATCCTCCTCAATGGGGATGTGGGAAAGCCATTTGAGTTGACAGTAGTCAACGCAAACTCGATTAGTCCCGTCCTTTTTCTTGACAATAACCATTCGATGTGGATCGACGAACGATGCCCGCTTCTAGCCACTTATCAATCTGGTTCTTTACAGCATCTATTTCTCCTACTGCTACGCGACTTGGTGAATGTTGAAATGGCAGGATTTTAACCGTCAGGAACAATCTTCAGCTTCGCAGGACATTCCTCGGTATATGCAGCTGGCTGATAGCTGTCGACCATCCTCTGCACGATATGTTTGTACTGTGGGGGTACAACAACGTCAGTAAGTGACTGGACAATGTTAGAGGTACTTATCTGATTTGTTTCCTCAGTTTTGTCCCCCCAAAGGAGGAGAAAACTTATAACCAACCGGGGTAGACTTCATTTCGAACTTCCTGATGAAATCATCTCCTAAAATAGCATCGCATTCCATAACGCTGTCCTCCACAACCAGAAATTTGTGGCTCGTCCGTATACTATCCACCTGCATTTCCGCAACGACTTCGCCTATAGGGTGGGTTGTTGTGTTGCCTAAGCCTTGTAATGCTGCACTGCCGTTAACTGCTACAACGCTACCGAATTTGCTGCCGACTGTTCTTCGTACGAGCGAAACATCAGCTCCCGTACCCACCAGCGCATTAACCTTATTGGTGTTGACAGTCAATTGCTTCAGCCGATTTTTCCCATATATGACATTCACCACCGCATTGTTCGTGCATTGCTTTGACATATGTCCGGTTTTGTTGCAGTGAAAGCATTTCATCTCTACCTAGCAGTCTTTCTGCAGGTGTTCCGCCGACCCGCAACTATAACAATGTTGCTTTTTCGGCCTGGTTCCTGTCGAACTTGGCTTCACTTGTTGTTCCTTGTGAACTACACTTTCATATATATCATATTCGGTTTTTAATTCTTTGAATGACTTACACCGGTAAAGATTAAATGGGGAATCACTCTTCAAATTCAGACCGTCCGCTGTGTATCGAATAATGGATTCAGTATCGACTATCCCTCGAGCGGCAATACGTTTCATTTGAAGCAAGTATTCATGAAACGTTTCATCTTTGCGCTTCTTACGTTCACTCAGCTGCTTGTGTATTTCAGCACCGCATATGTATTCTCTTTCGAACTCTTCTAACAATAATCAGCGTAGAGCACTATAGTCACACACTGTTGTAGTTGTTGATTCTAAAAACAGCTTTGCCGTGCGAGTCATTTTCGCTCTCGCCTGTACGTACTTCTGCTTTTCATTAAGTCCATAAGCGTCAGCGTTCAGTTCATAATTACTTAGCCACTGCCTTATCGTCATGTTTTCACCGTCGAAGTCTGGTATTATTCTCGCGAAGTTTTCGACCACTAGCTTGTTGTCATTCTTTCCGACTTCATCCGCCTGGATTTTCAGTGATAGCAATTGAATCAACTGCTGCAAAAGTTCACCATCGTTGGTGGGTGCAGAAGGCACGGCGGGTGTGGCGGGCTTTGCTGCTTCTGGAAAACCTCCTGCTGCTATATTTGTGTACGAACAGCTAGGTAACACACTGTATTGCTTCTCTGTACCGCTTACAGAAAGCTCGTCGCAATTAACTGCTGTTGCTAAGGTTGAAGCTGTATTCAACGGCACATTTTTCGCTCTTTCCGAATCGCTCATACCGCTGCTACTGTTAATCCGCTGCACTGTTCTCGTATTGTACGGTTTCCTAGATTGTGCCACTTGCTGTTGCCTCGCTTTTCGGGGTCTTCTTTGCGATCATGTAAATTTGGCCACGAATAAAGTTGACAATGTCGCGCTATTTCTTTTTCGTAATAACCGGGCTGACGATAAACAAAATCATGTACCAAATCCACGGCGAATGCACTACTAAACTATGTTCTCAAACGGTTGAGCCCACAAATGTAATATTGAATAGTCTTTATTCATATAAACTGCTATAAAATAGATAAATTGATATTATGTAAGCATTCGCGTAGCGGCTGTAGCGACAACTGAGTGACGACCAATGGGTTGAACGGATTACTGTACAACGGGTTGCATACGATGGACGACGGCTGAGAGACGACCTTTCGACTGCTCCGTAGAACGGGTGAAACACGACTCTCGACTGGCACGTCTCACTCGTAGAGCGGCTGACTGACGATGACTGCTCACACACACACAATAGCTACATACTTTACATGTATATGTTCAGGGTGGTGATGTCGATGTTGAATCTCAAGTCATGGCTCAATCTAACGCACGGTAAGACTATCTTCTACCTTCCCCACCTCTTGAGCGGGCATGGGTGTTTTCAGTCTTACTTTCACAAGATTGATATGTCACGATCCCTCGACTATAGTTTTTGCGCAGAAGAGGAAAATGATGCCTCCGACTCATATTTTGCATGTAAAACATAAGACAAGCTGCACTGCGGCCACTAGAAAGACAAGGAATAGCTCTTTTCGGATAGACAAATCGTGGAGATGCTTACATCGGTTGACAAATGGAATCATGCGGCACATTATGTTCCGGCAGTCCTAAATGATTAAAAGGGCTTATATCAGTGGAGGTTGAGGAATCACATTTCTACTAATCCTTGCTCCTCTTCTGCTAGAGCAGGGATCCCCAAACTTGAAGTCAATCCACGGCGTGTTAAAATAAAACTAAGCCCGAAGTAACGTGTCAAACGGTTCCAGGCTAAGTTTTCAGGTTAACAGGGGAAATGTTTAGTGGGTACTCCAGACGTCTTGCCATCTGGGAGCTTCATACTCAGGGTATAAATTACCTTAACTTCCCAACCGGAAAAGAGAGTGATCATCGGATCATGAAATTAAATAATCTTCCATATTTATTGGATTTATTTATGAAGTGAAAGTATATATCGAACTTATCCATCATTTGCAAAGTAGACTAAAGCTTGATGAAAATATTCAATTCATTATCCAACAATATTCAAACCTGCTCAACAAGAATTCCCAATTTAGCCATTTTATCCTTGTTAATTTCACAAAAAAAAGATATTTGGTTCATATGCAGCATAAAACTTTTTCAAAGTAATGATTGGCGAAATAAATAGAATGATAGAACACGTATCAACTCGCCTAGTCAAGTTTTTTGGCTTGTAAAACATTACTCGACATTCTTTTCAAGGACACTCCTATCAACTGAACTTTTATATTTCTACAGTAAATCATGTTCTATATCTTATATCCCTCTATCTACATTTCACTTCCGTCGATATTTTTCGGGTTTTCCTCTTTTACGAGAATTCCCATCTACTGTCACGACCTGGTAGACATAAATCCGTCGATTCATCCATCATTTTGCCATCCAAGTTAAACATATCGCTTTCTTATATTTCGAACCAATGAAGAGAGAGTGATTGTGTGTGTAAAGGATCATCAAATTTATAGTCGGGATATCAAAGAGTTGATTGTACATCTCATTTCCTTTTTCAATTCATTTCTGAACCACGTGCCATGTCATGGATATGCTTCTGAGCTATCTTCATCGTTTTCGTCCTTGTCGTCCTTGTAAACGATACGATGTACAATCAAACAAAAGATGTTTTGGCGATGTGTATCCTCATACTCATACTACTTTAAGTCTACTCTACTTTGTTATCCCTTGTTGGAGTCTGCTGTTTTGAGATGACGTTAATTATCGGATTTTATTGGCTACGATAACTTAAGAGGCCACAACAGGGAAGGATGCAAGTTGCTTTTACACTTGGATCAAGATAAAGGATGATGCCTTGAGAGTTTACTTTTTTAATACGTGCAGCTTAAATTGTTCTTGACTCTTTTGTTTTGGAAGTTTATTGGCTGGAGTTGAAGGAAATGGAAATTTTATGCATGTATTTTAAAAGTTGTTATTGAAGTTTACTTACATCCATTAGCCAAAAATTAAAATTCTGTTCTGGTTAACACATGAACGTTTGTTGTTTCTCGCCACAATCTTTAAAAGGTTATTAACGTACTCTTAGTGATAAGCTTTTATAAATTTTCAAGTCTTGGAACGGTCACAAGCAACCAAAAATGTAAATTGGGGTGGAAGAAATCCGAAATTATAAAAATGCCATAAAAAGCTTGCATTTAAAAATTAATGAATTGACAGTGTCGGAGCTTAAAGAAGAGTTGGAACAGCGAAATCTGGCAAAGAAGGGACAAAGGCCACACTTATTGCACGCTTGCGTGACGCGATTGAATCGGAAGGCGTGTATCTGGATTCGGGTGAGCTTTCAGATGCAGAAAAAGGCACAGAAGGGGTAGAAGCAGAAACACCAAAATCAAAGGAACCAGAAAATGCGCTGATGCAAATGTTGATGCTGATGTAGCAAGAGCAGCGAGAACAGTCATCAAGTTAAACTGCGAAGCTATACCGGAACCTGGACCAACAGGCAATCGAAATCAAGGTAGATTTGCAAAAACAGTCAAACAAATTAAATGCGTCGAGAAAAAGGTTTATCAGGTCAAGGAGAAGGTCAGCCAGGTCAAGGAAAGAATCAACCATGAGATGAAAAAAATTAAAAAGGAATTGGAAGCAGCGAAGGCAGTAGTAACCACCTCACCAGCCTCGCTTATAACCGCAGCGCAAAGCACATCCAGAAATGTGAAAGCACCAATATTCGACGGGTAAACGGTCTGGAGTATCTACAAAATCCAGTTTGAAGCCGTTGCTGGCACAAATCACTGGAATGAGCAGGAACAAGCAACTACATTAATTTTTGCTCTAAGAGGCCCAGCTGCCGAGCTTTTGCAGACGATCCCCATTGTGTTGCACTTAAACTCGCTGCTACAATGAATAAACTTGACATGCGTCAAGAGACGATCCTCTGAAGCGGATTTATCGGTCACAGCTACGGTGTTGGATGCAGAAGTCTGCCGAAACCCTATCACACCTCCCGCAAGACATTGAGTGACTGGCACTTTTGACTTACCTAGCTTACGATCCGGAACATCGAGATGATGCAGCAACAGAAGCATCCATCAGTGCATTAAAGGACGGTGAATTGCACCAAGCCGTGCATTTAGCTCAAAAGTAAACGGTTAAGGACACATTGGCTTATAATCTGAACTTTGAGGTTGGAAAAATGTGACTCGTGCCACTGCCCAGGTTCGCGAGGTATTGAAAGTCGAGTGCAAGTGTGAGCGCGTGGCAATTGAGCGAGAGCCGCAGGTAAATGGTGCGCCTAGATGCTGGAATAATTGCGGTGAGAAGGGGCATCTGGAAAGAGACTGCAAGAAGCGAAGAAAACCGAACTTTTGTCCAGGCTCTGCAGCTAGGAGGAGATCCAGAACGAGTCAGGAGCCCAGAATGGAAGCCCTTCACATCGAGGGGTCGGGAGACATGTAAGAGCCAACTTTTTGGGGTAGAAGTTGGCTAGGAGGATCGACGTCCCCAGCACCACCATCACTGTATCGATACTACATTGTGGTGAAGCAGACTTATGCCTTTCGGGTCAAGCTGACGGAGAACATTGCATCATAACAATAGACACAGCTGCAACCCGATCAATTATCTGACCAGACCTAGTGAGGCAATAACTTCTTCCCAAGGGCAGGATTGTCTGACTGCGGACAGCTACGGGCGAAACTGCACCTGTCCATAGAGAGGTCAACATGCAGATACTGTCGGGAGACCTTGCGTTTCGACATAATTTTCTGGTCGAGAACATTATGGACGACTGCATTCTCGGAATGGATTTTGCGCGACCACATGGAATCACGTTAGGTTTAGGCAAACGGATATTTAAATGGTGGAATATCGTAGCATTAATGGAGGATCCCAGCTTACCCAAGATGAATGTGGTAGTATGTACCGACACTGATGCACCAAAATCTTCCGAGAGCATTGCATGGGCCAAGCTTGATGGTGATTCTGGAAACCACCGATCTTATCTGATAGAGCCAAAAAAGACGCTGGCATTGCGCAGTTTGATTGTAGGACAAAGCTTTGTAAGATCTATAAGGAACGGATACGTGCCGGTCAGAGTCCTCAACACCGCAGATTCAACCACATGCATCAAAGTGGGAGAAGTCATCGGCAGCTGCCAGCTCGTTTCTACCATCACCTCTTAGGAAGCTATTCACGGCCATCAGTTTTATTGACGAAAATACGAAATCCTGCTATTATTAGCAAAGTTCAAGGAATTTCAACCTCTAGGCTATTAACTTTTGGTTGTACCTCCATGATTTTCGTGAAATAAATTTTACAAAAACCCACTTGTTTTACATCCCGTCTGTCCGTTCGTCTGCCCAATTTATCCACGTGCTAGAGGACATTTTTTTCAGAAATTACAAAAGAATAAGGCCCAAACTTTGTGAAAAGGTGCAAGGTGATGGTCTCTTACAAGTTTAGGTCATGAAATATTTCAAAATTTTTCAAGGGGGCTCCCCGCTCACAACGAAGTGGCCGTTAATAATTTTTCTCATCAAATCCAGTCGAGTAGTATATTCAATGAAAGGTCTTTGCACTTTCAGAACCTGGTAAAGTAATTTTTTGCATCAGGGTGTCAAGGAGGAGGCAAAATGTAACAACCGTATTTGTGACCTCTCCCCTGGTGATTGGACACCTTTGAGCTGAAAAACTAGCAAAACATCACCAGAGTAGGTCTCTTTGAGTACAAGGGCCTTAGGAATCAAAATTCACTCAACTTTGATAATAATAGTGTGATTTGTAAATATTACATTCCCCCCAAAAATAATAACAGTGCCCTTAAGCCGATTGAGCCAGACGTGGACTTACACCGGCTGGACTGCAGTCTCATCTGTTTTGGAAGCCCAAGCATTCGCAATTTGAAAGAGTCTGTTTGGATGTCACTGACATTTACAACAGCAGAGGAGGATGCCCTTCGCGTCAAGCATCGACCATTGAAGGTGTTTATGGGAGTGAGATCAGCATCCAAGCTGACAACAGCGGTCCTTGGTGTTGATGTCATCCCCGTTGTGGAGAGATTTAGTACGCTTCAACGACTTTCGTAAACCACAGCTTCCGTCATGATGTTTCAACCGATAGGTTGGTGACATTGGAAGAAGACCTTTATCAATACAGACGAAATTGAAGCAACTTTTCCATATACGGTAAGCTCAAGGTAATGCTTTCCCTACAGATATTAATTATCTGGACTCTCATTCTGCAATGGAAGCAACAAACACTTTGGTTTCGCTGAACCCGTCTTTGGGTAACGACAGTGTGTTACGACTTGGAGGTGCCTAGCTCATGCACCCATCCCAGACAAGCAACGGAATCCCATCATTCTACCCCAAACATGTGCATTGACCAAGTTGATAGTTGACGATGCACACAAGGCCACATTGCACTGTGGGATCCAAGCCATGCTGCAGTTCATCCAACGTCGGCACGTGCGGTTGTTAAATCGTACATCCATCGATGCGTTAGCTGTCAATTTCACCATCGCAGCGTGCTACAGCAGCAAAAGGCCGCGATAACACGATCACGGTTAATGGTTGCGCCTCCATTTACTAGCACGGGAGTCGATTACTGCGGCCCATTCACCATTCGCTTAGGAGGCAAACTAGCGAAGACAACTGTCAAAACGTACGCTGCTATTTTTGTATGCGTGCAGTACACATCAAGTTAGCGGAAGACCTCTTTACGCAGGCCTTCCTGGACGTATACAACCGATTCGTCGGTAGGCGAGGCTACTGCGCTGATTTATAGAGCGGCAACGTCACCCAGTTCTTTGGTGCTGACCAAATTATGTCAAAAGATCTACGCCGATGGAACAGCGATTGTGTGAGGCAGCACATCTCCGATGCTGGCGTCCTTTGGCATTGTAACCCACCGTCTGTGCTCCACCATGGTGGACTGTTGGAAGCAGCGGTCCGGTCTATGGAGAAGGATTTTCTGTGCATAATGGGTAAACAGATTATGCAATTTCACACCCTTAATACTCTGCTTGTACGCATTGAGGCCTGCGTGAACCCGTGGCCACTCATCGCACTACACGATGATCCAGAAAACAACCACTTGGCGCTGATTCCAGGTGATTTCCTGGTTGGACACCCACTGACGGCCGGACCAGAACGTCTACTTCCTGAAATTCTCGAGGATCAACTTACACACTGGCAACTCCTCCAAAAGGCCTTTCAACAATTTTGGTAATGACGGCAAGACGACTACCTGACGACTTTATAGACGAGGAGTAAATGGGCACGACCGGAACTGAACCTCCAGACAAATGACGTCGTGGCCATCAAGCACGAGTTGCTACCTCCTACCTGCCGGCGTATTTGACGTGTCATCGGTGTCCACCCAGGCAGTGGCAGCCTGGTGCCAGTTACAATCGTCAAATACAATAGCAATCAGCGAACAGCCGAGGGTCATCTAATCAAACACCAGTGTCAACGGCCTGTGCAAAAACTTTGCAGGCTATTTGAGGCAGACGAAGATATCATCCTAAACCGTAGCGGTTCAGCCGGTCATGATGCTCGGGATTCGAACGAAGAAGGATTCATGGATGTTGTATAACCACATCCAATGGCGACGCATCGTATCAATGCCCCTTGACGACATCCATCTATAATACGGAGCCATCTTCACCGGGTGACACGAAGCCAACTTGACTCAGTGTGTGTGATGAGAGACAACGCCAAACTGGAACGTTTGCGTCTCACAACAAGGATCTGGTGGATTTGAAGTTTCTACCGATACAACGTGCGTGAGTGAACCTCCAGTTATTCGTTTGAATTGTTATTGTTGTAGCCGTCTCATTTTGAAAATAAAGTTGTGAATTATTGACTGTGTTCATTCTCTCGGAAACAGACTTATCGCGTGTACAAAGCTCGTGCAGATGTAATGCACTGTAGACAATAATGCTTGACTTTGGCATCCCAGTAAAACTAGTCCGCATGGTCAATGTCACGATACTAAACACAGACTCCCAGGCGAAGATAAACGGCGAGCTAACGGAAAGCTTCATTATAGAACCAAGCTTGAAACAAGGCATGGGCTTGTCGCAATGCTCTTTAATCTTGCACTGGAACACATCACCAGGAAGACATTAGCTGAAATTTTGGGTACACTTATGTTCAAGTCCAAACAATTGGTAGCATCTGCTGATGATGTCAATCTTATGAAAGATTCAATCACAAATGCCAAAGGAGCATTTTTGCATCTAAAATCTAAGGCAAACTGAATTGGCCTACAAGCTAATGAATCTAAAACAAAATTCATGACTCAAGCGACGAAGAACACTCCAGTTCGACGAAATCTGACCGTAAGACAGTGTGGATAATTTTGGTTGTCTTGGAGCCAACCTGAATAGGATAGGTACCAAAAAGGATGAGAGGGCAAAACAAGCTTCGTATTTCCAAACCACTAGTCGAAACTGTGCATTATATGAAAATGAAACAGGGACTCTGACGAGTGGATCCGAATAGGCAGTAGACATATGTTACTCGTATTTGAACGCAACGTGCTCCAAAAAATCGACGGCTCAATAAAACAAGGAAGAGAGTAGAGACTATATCACAACGATAGTTTGCATAAATTATTGGATGAAACACCTTTACCTACTTACGTAAAGTAAGGCAAATTGCAATGAGCGAGCCGTGTAAGAAGAATGGAAGGAAACGAGCTATCCAAAATAATATTGAAGGGCAGACGTCCAGGGGGAAGACCGAGGAATTGATGGGAGGGCATGATAGAAGTTGTCAGCACATTCTTGCTGAGAGTGATCAACTGGCACACCTGGCCACAGAACCGTGAGGGCTGGAGGAGATTAATCCAGCCAAAGATTATGCTGGTGACATGAATTACATACACTGTATCGGGAATCAATCTACGTTTATCGCGATGGGAACAACAAAGAAATAGATAACAGAAACTCGAAAACGATGTACTGATTGTACTGAAAGCACAATAAAATGCTCAAAAATTGTAGTCAAGAAGACAAAAAGCGTTAGTTCTATCAATTTAGTCACCTTAAACATACACCGCAGTTTTACTGCCCAAAACCTGCTTGAGCAATTTGCGAGGGACATGAAAGCTGACTTTTTGCTGTTGAGTGACCAACACCATGATAAATGTTCGGCATCATGGTGTTCTCATGAAACTGGTACTGCCGCCATCTGGGTTCGAAATAGTGATTTCCAGGTGGAGAGCTGTGGATGTGGGGATGGTTTTGTGTGGTTTCAGTACTCAGGGACCACCTTTTTTACTGTGCCCCTAACACCGAACGAATCGATATCATCCTTCCAAGCCAAGCTTAATGCTTTGGAAGGCGCTGTCACGAACACAGAGGGCAATGTGCTCGTTGGAGGAGACTTCAACGCGCAGCAATCAACTGTGGCATGCCTGAAACAGATCCGCGAGGGAAACGATCCTAGCAATGGTGTCCAGGACGGCCCTCATCGTACTCAACACTGGAAGTATGCCGACTTTCCACCATATTGGCTGTGAAGGAACCATATCGGACGTGAAATTTTCCTCGGAGTCCTTAATACGGAGGATACACAACTGGAAAGTATTAGAGGACAACTCAGCCAGTGATCATCAGTGCACTCTACTTGAGATAAGTGATGTTTTCTCCCGAAGTCCATGCTCTCGGCTTTCTACAATTGGATGGAACATCAGAAGGATAGACTTCGAGAGGTTTGTCGAGGTTCTCACAGCAAGAGAACCGCTGCAGGGAGATCCGGAGGGGACGGAAGAACTGACGTGGTGAACTCAACTATGAGCATCATCACGGCTGCTTGTAATGCTTCTATGCCCCGTCAAAACCCCCGGCATGGCAAGCCCCCTTCTGTATTGGTGGTCAACTGAAATCGCTGAAAAGCGAAGGGAGTGTCACAAGCTTCGGCGTGAGGCCTAACGGGTGCGGAACCATGACGAGGCATGCAACCGCGCAGCAGCATATAAGTCGGCCAGGAAATGTCTTCGCAAATTGATCAGCAACAGCAAGGCTCGCTGCTGCCAAGATCTAGTAGACAATGTGAACAAGGATCCGTGGGGCCTTGGCTACAAGCTAGTTATGCGGAAGCTTGGTGCCCTACGGAAACCTTGTATACATGATGCGGAAAAGATGGAGGCGATAGTGCGGGCACTCTTTCTCGCCTATCCCGTTCATCTTGACGCTGTCCATGGTGAAACAGCAGTCGAGTTTCCACTCTTCACACAGCCAGAACTGGAAGAGGAAACCCTTTCGTTGAAAGCGAGGAAGACTCCAGGTCCAGATGGTGTTCCAGCTGAGGTGTTGCGGCTTGTCTATCACCATTGCCCTGACTTGCTGCTCAGCACATTCAACGCTTGCCTACGGGATGGGGTTTTTCCGGTACGATGGAAAGTGGCGAGGCTCGTGTTGATCAGCAAGGGGAAGAGAAATCCCGAATCGCCGTCTGCATGCCGCCCGTTATGCATGCTAGACACGGAAAGTGCTGGAGAAACTCATCAAGGGAAGACTCACTGACACGATTCGTGCTGCTGGGGACCTATCTCCTCGGCAGTACGGCTTTAGAGCAGGACGTTCTACCATTGATGCGATTGCAGAGGTGATGAACGCGGTCCAAAAGGCAGAGGCATATAGTCGCAACAAGCGACGGATCGTCCCGTTAATGAGACTCGACGTCAGGAATGCCTTCAACTCCGCTAGATAGGTGGATATTCTCGATACGCTGGAAAACTCTTTTTAAGTTCCAGAATATCCAAAGCGGCTTTTGAGGAACTACCTAAAGGACCGATGCCTGCTCTACGAAACGACATATGGCCAACGAAGGATGAAAATTACATCGGATGTTGCCCAGGGATCTATCCTTGGTTCGAACCTGTGGAACGTGTCTTACGATGGCCTGCTGAGACTCTAGATGCCTGATAAGTCATGCTTGGTCGGCTATGCGGATGATGTTGCGGCTCTGGTCGCTAGACGCACCGTTGAACAAGCGCAACGCAGGCTAGGTATGCTAATGCACCAAGTGAGGGATTAGATGACTGCTCGCGGGTTCATTTTAGCACTGGAGAAAACGGAAGTGGTCGTCTTGACAAAAAAGAGAATCCCTAGAGTAAGGATGATCAGTATTGGAGACATGCGAATCGAATCAAAGCTACCGGCAAAGTACCTGGGGCTACTGATCGGCTCAAAGATGAGTTTTTCTGAGCAAATCAGGGCAACGGCTTAGACAGCTGCTTCGGGAGTATCGACTCTAAGTCGACTTATGGCAAACGTGGGGGGACCCAGCTCATCAAGAAGACGCCTCTTAATGAGTGCTGTAGGATCAGTGGTACTGTACGGAGCAGAGGTATGGGGTGACGCTGTCAGCAAGGCGGTTTACCGAAAATGGCTGGCACAGATACAGAGAAGAGGAGTGCTGAGGATTGCATCTTCGTATCCGACAGTCTCTGATTCGGCGGTGAGAGTTATTGCAGGCGAAATACCTGTCAGCCTCCTTGCTGGAGAGTGCCGCGCTATTTATCTGCGTCGAAACGAGGATGCGAGGGAGATGGTTGTCCGCGAATAGAGACAGCGCTCGCTCAACGAGTGGCAGCAGTCTTGGGTGAATTGCATAGAATGTGACAGGCTGCGAAGAGCCCTCTGCAGGGAGACGGAAGAGCTCACCCCGGATAATATAGTCGCGGTGATGCTCGAATCGGTTGACAAATGGAACCAGGTGGCACATTATGTTCGGGTAGTCCTAAAAGATCAGAGGGACTCACAGGAGCTGGGGGTGTTGGGGCTGGGGGATCGTTTGTGTGGCACTTCCTCTTCCCCTCTCCCCTCCTGCTAGAAGAGCGCTCTCCCAGCTTGAAGGTGCCTCACGGCTAACAAAACGATACCTGGCCCGAAGTAATGTGTCAAACGGTTCCAGGCTAGGATCTCAGGTTGACAGGGGAGGTGTTAAGTGGGTAGTCTGGTTGCCATCTTGCGAACAAGGGAGTCCCACACTCTGTGCGTAAATGGGCATTCACCTCCCTACCTCAAAAAAAACAAACCCTCAATGTCAAGATTATATTAAATTTATTATCACTGTCTACATTTTAACGTTTTTGTATCTTTTGCTTATAGTAAATTCATTCCGTTAAAATCTTAACCAAATCTTGAACTAGTGTTACCAAGAAATATTGTTAGTACTAGCTAATGCATCGATCAGAAACTTAAAAATACGATAATACATGATGAAATCAAAATACCTTCATCAAATAACATATATTAGTGTATTGAACCCAAAATACCCAACCACCTCTCTTGCTTCTCAGTTTTTTTGGTTCATGCTAACCAATCAATCCCATCCAAATGAACCACTTATCAAAAGAAACACTTTTTATAATTACCGAAAAGGATCCTTTGTTTTTTGCTACATTGCCAATCAGGTGGACCCAACTAATTGCTTTTCATTGCAACGCATCCAATATGGAAACGGGCCACTTATTCCATAAAATCTGTGCAGTGCTGAGAAAAGTCTCCTTTTCAGAAGGATAAGAAGCGTTCGATGCAAGGGATATAGTAGTTGAAACAATTTCGTTGTCTCAATTACGTGTGAAAAAGGACTTGAAATCAATTTATCGGATGACTGAAAAAGTTGACTGCTAGGTTGAGAAGCGTTCAAGTGTCAAGAACATCGTCTGAAAGGAGAATGTCAAGGACTACAATGACCTTGCATGAAATGTAATTAATTTATCATTAAAAGTAGTTAAACCCAAAACTACCAATAACTGTTCAGGGACAAGCTCGACTTCCTAGCGAAACATTAGACGTTACATTACAGTGTATCCCCCAAAGCCTTACACTTAAAAATAGTTTTCCAACCAAAAACCACCAAACATTAACTCAACCTGCCTGAAGCATGATACCACCGAGAAGGAGTAGGTCATTATTATTAAGCAGGCAAATCCTTTCAGCTGTCGTTGACGGACGGTAATAGGCACCCAACAAGTATTAACGCTGCCAACTGAGACGAGATTGTGTGTGGTCCTTGATAAATAACCTTCACCGCCGATGAAAATTTCCCTGCTATATCTTATTCCATCATATTTAGCTAAGTGGAAAGAACTGAATTATTTATGAAGGATAGAATGTATAGAATTTGGATGGATAGCGAGCAGGGAAGGGAGAAAAGTATCGGTCATGCTTTAAACTTGGAAAGGATTGTATGAGAATGGATCAGTGAGAGAGATTCAGCTAGGATGAGATGAGCAAGTAGTAAAAGCTGGTGGTTTTAGTATGTAATAAATGAATTCTCGTTGCTGGCGAGGAGGAAATTGTGAGATTTGAGCTTGAGAATACAGAGAACTGCTGCAAAATGGGGTTTGCTTGTTTAAAAGTTTAGATTGAAGTATATCGCGATTCAGGATCATTTACATGGGTTCTTGAAGTACAGTTTTAGTAAACGGAGTAGCTTAGAAAAGATTAGGATTTTGGTATGAAAGTCGGATGCTATCCCAACGCGTTATTGAAGAGTTCAATGATTTTGTTGTGCTGTGATGTAGATGAATTAAAAAGGTTGCATAACTTATCGAATCTTTTTGGAAAAGGGTATAAGCTGCTTAGAGAAAGAAGCATTATCTTCCTATAGCTTCCATACATGCTTTTTCAACACATGTGGAATATTTCACTTTGCCTTTTTGCGAAGGGATGTATTTTATAAAAAATGAGTTTGCTGTGAAGGCATAAATGACAGAGGTAAACTTCGGGGTCGAATGAGGTAGAAATATCAAATTGAAGAAAAACTTCATAAAAGCAATATTAGTTTACCAGAGCCATTAATATTAATATATTTTACTTATTAAATATTTCTCTTATTTAAATGTAAAAGTATCAGAGGCCTGCTCAACCAGTAATCAGTACATACTGCTTGATATCTCTGGTTTTGTCTCCCAACGTCCACGCTCTTGACGCTCCATAATTGCGGAGAGCATAAGAAGGATGGAAGTCAAGAGGTTCGTTAAGACACTCACGACTGGTGCCTAAATGTAAGGTGATTGGCAGGGGACAGAAGAACTGGCAGCTCAAGGTCTGGTGAACTTAACTATGAGCTTCGGCGTGAGGCTCAACGGGCATGAAATCGTGATGAGGCATAAAACCGGGTAGTATCATATAAGTCAGCCAGGAAATGCCTTCGCAAATCGATTAACAATAACAAAAGTCACTGCTGGAATAAAGATCCATGGGAACTTGGCTACAAGCTAGTTATGCAGAAGCTTAATGCCCTAGGGAGGTAGCGTGGGCACTCTTACTCGCTCATCTCGTCTATGTTGATGTTGCCCATGGTGAAACAGCAATCGAGTGCCCACTCTTCACGTAGCCAGGAATGGACGGGGCAGTCCTTTTATTGCAAGCTAGGGAGGCTCCATGCCTGGATGGTATTCCAACTGACGTGTTAGAACTTGTCTTTCGCCATTGTCCTGACTTGCTGCTCAGCACATTCAACGCTTGCCTACGGGAAGGGGTTTCCCCAGTACGATGGAAGGTGGCAAGGCTCGAGCTGATCAGCAAGGGGAGCGGAAATTTCGCATCGCCGTCTGCATACCGTCCGCTATGCATGCTAGACACGGCTGGGAAAGTGCTGGAGAAACTCATCAAGGGAAGACCCACTGACGCGATTTTCGCCGCTGGAGACCTTTCTCCTCGGCAGTAAGGCTTTAGAGCAGAACGTTTTACCATTGATACAAATACATCGGCGGTGAGCGTAGTCTATAAGGCAGAGGCATATAGCCGTACCAAATGGCGGATCATTCTGCTGGTTACATTCGACGTTAGGAACCCTTTCAAGTCTGCTAGATGTGAAGATACTCTGGATATGTTGGAGAACCTTTTTAAAATTCCAGAATATCTGATGCGGCTTCTAAAGACTGCTTGAAGGACCAAAGCCTGCTTTACGACATAATACTTTGATGGATTTTTGTTCATAAAAATCCATTTAGGACACGGGTGCCGATTGTCTGGTGCAAGTTTCAGCGAGCTATAAAGAAGACTGAGCTCAGCTGACTAGCTTTGCTTAACAACCACGTACGTGGGCTGGTTAACAAAGTGTTTGTGGGGTCATATGAACCAGGTTCTTATCGCGCCACGAAGCTTCACTACAAAAGATTTATCATGCAAACCCTACTCTACAAGACATTCCGATCAATTTTTATTATCTTGAGAAAGTTCTATTATGTGTCAGCTAAGCCAGTCTGTAGTAATTCAAAATATTTTTTTGTCTCGTTGAAGTTAAGGGAAATGGAAGCTTGAGACAAACGCAAACATTGTTCAAAAACTAAGCGTTACTTTTCTTGAAGAAGGTACAAGGAGAATTTCAAACCTAAGAATGTTAAAGTAGCTGAAGTAAACCACTCATCTCTGCATAAAGGATGGAAACTTGACGGAAGTAATTAACTTAAACCTAGTAAAACACCAAACTAAGCTATTCGGACGAGGTTACCAACTTCTCTCTTCAGGAGCAGGTACCCCTGATCACCACGGCGCTGCTCGACTGCATATATTTATTGCAACAAAGCAGGATGAAAATTACATCAGGTATTGCCTGTGGAACATGTCTTACGATAAGCTATTGTAATGAAACTGGAGATGTCAGATGATTCGCGCTATATTAGCTCTATAGATGATGTTGCAATCCTAGTCACTAGATGCACTTTTGAACAAGCACAACTTACGCTGGATATGCTAATGCGCCCCGTGAGAAGCTGGATGACTACTTGTGGGTTCACTTTAGCACAAAACAGAGATTCCCTAGCATAAGGATGATCAGTGCTAGAGACACACTAATCGAATCGATGCCAGTGGTGGGGTACCTGGGGCTACTGACCAATCCGAAGATGAGTTTCTCTGAGCAAATCAGGGCAACGGCTGAGAAAGCTGCTTTAGGCGTATTGGCTCTGAGTCGATTTATGACCAACGTGGGGAGATCTAATCCATCAGGAAGACACCTCTTGATGTGTGTCGTTGGGTCATATCCTGGTTACATAACCAGTATACCCTTGGTATACTGGTATGAACTAGGAGCTCAATTTGATGTCTATCCTATATACATCCTCAAGGCTCCCGGGGAAAAATCTCTCTGTAACACATTTACCTGCTACCATAACCATCCAAACTAAATCAACCAAAGCAAGAATTAATTTTAAAGAATTGCTTTTATTTTCATCATTTTAAAATATTTACATCACAACTGACTTTATTATAATTTAGATCACAACTGGATTTATCTTACTTTCAGCCAGCCTGAAGAGAGTAACAACTGGACAAGTTAATGGATCGGGGAGGCCACACGGCGTGAAACGGCAAAAGGCCGATTGAGAACCGCGGCCAACGCCTCTCCCCTCACCATTTCTACGGACACTGGACAGCACTTTCAACTCAAACTTGAACGCGAATACTTAGATGTTGTAAATGATAATCGGGAAGCAGCACGCTCCCTTACTGGACTTGAACACAGACTGACTGACTGAATTCCATAAACTGTTTATATATGCTTGGGAAACGAGCTTTTGTTCTATATTTCACTGAAATTTCCCAAATATGCAACATGTGAGCTCCAATTCCACGGAAGCTCTTACTCTCCGTCTCGTTTGTAGACTTTTATGACAAAATTGGGGAAATTGAGCGAGGGAGAACTTTTGTTTTATCTTTTGGCTCTCTCTCTCGCCGGGTTCACTTTGCTGGAAGCACACCCCAAAGCTTATGTGCCGGATTGTAGTGAAGCTTATCATGTACGTGTGAAGTGAACTGCGGGTTGATCTTTGCGTATGCCCATTGGACAACAAGTATATGCTTTGACAACAATGGGCGTATGTGCTTGCTTGTATTTGAGTATATAGATGGTATTTGATCGCTCGCAACTACTTTATGGATCGGACATATACTGTATGAAGGTATTTATTTATTTATTTATTCCATCTTACAGACTAAATAATCCAATAACAAAAAGGGACGCAAAGAATAAATACAGCAATATTCAAATGGAAAAAATAATAAAATGTAGATAATTGAAAGTTAAACTAGTAGTAACTCTCTTAGTTTTTTCTTAAATGCTATGTAAGAAGAGGGAAAAGGACCAAGCTTGAGATTATTATGATTTCGTACGATTCTTAAAATTGGTGAATGGAAATATAAATCAGTTCTAGCATATGGAATAACGAAATAAGAATTCACCCGTAATGAACGAGATGTTTGTCGGAAACGCAGCTCAGAAAAAGTATTTAACGGGACTTGATGGTAGCAGAGTTTATACAAAAAACATTGGTCTAAATAAGTTCGTCGGGATATTAGAAATGAAGGAGATACGAAGGATAAACGACCTTCATAGGGCTGATATGGCAAATTAAATTTCAGGAAAAGAAAACGCGTAAACTTTCTTTAAACAGTTTCTAACGTAGACACGAGATAGGAATATCGAGGGGACTAGATAACAGAACAGTATTCAAGCAAGGGTGAACAAGACAAAAAAAAGCGGATAGAAGAAGAGATGCTATTGAATTTATGTACATGTCGTAGGATAATCCCGGAACCTCTAGACGCCTTAGTCGTCACATTTAAAATATGTAAATCAAATTTGAGTTTTGGATCAAAAGTTAATCTAAGCCCTTTATGACTGAACACTTCAGAGAGCAAAGCATCATTTAATATATAATTGAAATTAATAGGAGATTCCTTGAGAGTAAAATCATTTTATGACATTTAGTAGTGTTAAGACATAAATAGTTTGAAGCACACCATTTATTCAGAGCATTCAGATCAGTTTGGAGGAGCTAACAGTCTAAATGGGATTTGACTGCTCGAAATACTTTGAAGTCATCAGCATACAAGAGGCAAGAGGAATCAATTACGAAGGGAAGATTTATGAACAACAGAATGAGAAGAGGCCCAAAAATTGAACCTTGTGGAACGCTAGATGAAGGATAAAAAGGACTAGATGTAGTACCAGAGGGACTTACTTGACAGGGATGACACGACAGATAAGATGATCGCCAAGATAGAAGAGCACCCGAGATGCCAAGAGCTTCAAGCTTACGACAAAGAAGTAAATTATTCACAGTATCAAAGGCCTTGGAGAGTCAAAGGTCTTGCAGTTGGTTATCCAAAGCTCTTGCAATACTGTTTGTGAACTCCATTAAGTATACCGAAAAAGCTTGGTATTGGCGCAGAGAAGGGGAGCACTGAGGATTGCATCTTCATATCGTATAGTCTCCGATTCAGTGGTGAGCGTTATTGCAGGCATGATACCTGTCACTATCGCTAAATAGTGTCATGCTATTTACCTGCGTCGAAGCGAGGACGTGAGAGAGATGGTTGCCCGCGAGGAAAGACAGTGCTAACTCAACGATCGGCAGCAATCTCGGCTGAATTGAACGAAGGGAAGGTAGACCGCGCGGGTCATCCCGAATTCAAGATCGTAGCTTAATCGATGGCATAGTGACACTGATTTCTATCTGACCCAGTTCTTGAGCGAGCATTGGTGTTTTCAGTTTTACCTGCATAAAATCGCCCATCGACTGTATATCTTACCAAAGAGAAGAAAACTATGCCTGCCACTTATTTTTTTTTGTGTAAAAAATGAGCCAGACTGCGGCTCTACAAGGAGACGGAAGAGCTCACCCCAGATAGTATAGCCATGGTGATGCTTGAACTGGCTGACAAATGGAGCCATGTGGCACATTATGCTCGGGTTGTTTTAAAAGATTAAAAGTGATTCACAGCAGTTGAGGACATCTGGGCTGGAGGATCGCTTATCTAGCAATCCCTCTTCCTCCCCCTCCTCCCGCTAGAGGAGAGATGCTCCAGCTTGAAGGCACCTCACGGAGTAGCAAAATAGTGCCTAGCCCGAAGTAATGTGTCAAACGGTTCCAGACTAGGTTCTCAGGTTGATAGAGGAGGTGTTTAGTGGGTGTTCCAGTCTCTCATGATCATGGATGTCCCACACTCAGTGCATAAATGGCATCAACCTCCCAACCCTAAACAAAATACAGCAAGCCCAGCTTTGGCTGACTTGTCTAAGGCGTTGTTTTCTTCTAACATCTGACACTTTGGACTGACCTGGTTTTTTGTGAGTTCATTCATGCTTTGCTTGTAGTAAATTTTTATAGTGCCTAAATTTTCGTGCCTAAATCTTTCATTTTTAACCCTGTCAACTTATTCTCGAAGTATATGTGTAGTTCACGTAGTATACTAGCTTAAGTGCTCACTCTTTAAGCCGGAGATCTATGGTTCGAGCCCCGTTGGAGACAACGAGATTTGTTTCGAATTGTCTCTTCGGACGAATGTTACCTCCTACATGAGTGGGTAAGTTTTGGCTGGGTTTTATGGACCCGACAAGGTCATCCAAAGACGGACGCAGGTGCCACTCGCTTTGCCTACGGACCTTGATTAAGCA
The DNA here is from genome assembly GCA_963969285.1 of Odontomyia ornata. Lineage (NCBI taxonomy): Eukaryota > Metazoa > Arthropoda > Insecta > Diptera > Stratiomyidae > Odontomyia > Odontomyia ornata. The sequence continues at coordinate 297,759,379 of OZ017740.1, forward strand.
GTCAAGCAAGAACATCTGTGGGTAAACTACGCGCTTTTTCGGACATTCTACTGCCGAAAGTATTACCAGAATATATCGTTTGAACTCAAGCATGATATCTTTGGGTGAACTACCCATTTCTCCATTTCTTCAGACTTCTTACTCCCGAAAATGCTACCTCAATACAACTCTTGCACTCAAGCATATTATCTATGGGTGAACTCTGGAAACGAACCAAAAGGGTTTATCTCTGTTTGGAGCTCCAATCACGTAGAAATATCACCCGAACCAAGGTTCACAATCAGATTGCTCAAGCAATCCGACCGCTTTTCCAATAGTTTTCAAGTGCACAATTATTTAATACAATTTATTAATTAACTTTACTTTAAGTAATATTTTTCCGGCAATTGATACAAAACTCACAATCTAAAACCTACTTACAAGAAAGAGGAGCCCTCTAGATGTTATCGCTGCCGGAAAGTCTCCACTCCTCAATCAATTTACCAGTTAGAAATTACGCCAAAAAACTCCTTAAATATCACCCTCGCTAAGCTACTTATCAAGCGTCCTAGACTCCTTCGATTCCTTCTACCACCCTACTTATCGAGTTCTACACCTTGTCACCTCTTTCACTCTACTATCAAGAAAAGGAAAAAAGAAAACCAGCAAGGGTCTGTTCTTAGGTATATCTCCTTATTACCACCTCAATCAGCCCCACCCTCCAAACAGCCCCGTAACCGCTACCTTGAGGTCCCATTCACTTCGAATATACCGGGGATTACTTGGACGGCCATCCCTTGGAGGAATTGAACTTCAAGCTCCGTCGTATATTGCATACGTGTATCCAACAGTGGTTGTTTAAATGCATACATTTATCTTTGGCACTAACCAATTGGTGGTACTGCTGTTTAGTGTTTTTTCGCGCATTTATTGCTCTTTCGGGTTCTTTTTGCTTCTCCTTACTACGCGACGAATGTTAACTATGGTGAATGACAGTAGTCAATGTTTACTTTTGTCCCGATCGGCCGTCGTTACGGAACATTATAAAGCGTTCAGGTCCGTTTATCGCCCCCGGGGCTCGTTAACAATAATTTGAGTGTTGAATCGTTGTGACGCGTGTGCACAAATTAAGAGTAAGTGGTGGAGTTGCAATGGAAAGGTTCTCAGTAGACTTCTTCGGAGGTATTAAAAATGCAGGTATGAAATCATCTTTCCATACTTTGCGTAATGCCGGAAGTTTGCTGACCAAAAGCGTATTATCAGCTTAAAAAATGACCTTTTCCAAGCGAGTTTGTGATCCCAATTGAATTACGATTTGGAGCAACCTACCCTTCGTCGAAATTGGGATTGGCCGCTGCTCACATTTGTACCCCCATTCTGTCTTCACCTCTTCACCTCATGAAAGGTTCGACCTCCGGATGAGACTCCACTAGAATCATTATCTTAGTGAGTACGTATTGCACAAAATTTTATTTGAATCCACCAGTATACACTGAGCTATTTGCAGCAGTTTGATTGAAAATGGAATGAATTTTGCCACCTTAATTGTGTCAATTTGTTTCTTAACATCCGTAATTGAGGAAGTTCTTACTTTAGTTGGTAACGATTCTGCATGAATGCTTCAAGTGATATTCATCTCTATTTAACTGGAGGCTCTTGTCTGATAGGGGTCTGGCGATTAACTGATGAATTTGGTGGCATCAGAAAGTAACGAATTTGCGTTGCCCTTTTGATTTCATTCAGGTACTTCTGTGTTAAAAGAGCCTGCGTTATTATTACTCTAACTTCACGTTCTTGTATTGTCTGGGGGTTCCTTCAGATGAAAATCCAGATCGTGATGATGGATTTGCATTCAATTTGAAGACATCATCCAACCTGACTACTCGAGGATGCTCTATTCTCGCGATACATGCTCGATGTAACTAGCATATCTTTATCAGCTGATGCACTTTGCTTGCCGCACATCGTTGTCTTTCAGTCAAATGCTTTGTGAACATCCGAAAAGCCTTTCTGGCCAAGTAGTGTCAACAACAAATATCGACCATTCACCACAGTGTGATCTCTGAATCGTGACTGATCTTCGGTCAATGTTTGCTTCAGTCCCCTGGTGTGCGAATTACGTTCAAGCTCTAGCTCCTCCATCTCGAGTAGCTGGTTGATGATCTACTACTTCAGTGCCTTCTGCCTTAACTTTTATTTTTCATAACACTCATAGTATTCCGGCGCAGTGTAGTCTGCCAACATGGGATATGCTTTTAGGTACGTTGCAGCATCTGGACGGTAGTTGCGAGTTCTTGTGGACATTGAGCTCGTTGCGGAACCACCTGTCTGCACAGCGCTTCCGATAGTGTTGCTGCTTGGTTTATGTTGATATCTTCGCTTCCATTGGGCGTCAAAGCAAGGACTCACATATTGTTGATCCTGCGGGATTGAAGCTTGCTGTTGAGATAAGGCTTCCCCCTACCACTCGGGCCTCGTGCATGTTGCTGATGATGACCACGGTTGTGGCTGTTCTTGTAGTTCTTAAAATAACCTACACTTACAAGCTAATACACACAGCTACATTTAATACTATACAGTCTATTCATTATTTAACCTCAGTCATTTAAATTTTACAAAAAAACGAATCCAAAACCTTGGCTTGAGGTCTCCTCGAAATTCTTTAAGCATCGTCGTATTTATTTAAGCAAGATGATGTGTGCGGTGTGTGAGGTCCTTTCTCATAGGTATTTCAACGTTCCACGGACTATAAACACGTGCAGTTATGATACTGTTACATGTCCAAACAATTCTAAGAGCCACTGTCCCAATTGTTGTCGCAACTAATAACATCATGGTCAATAAATGAATGTACTTGAAAGCGCAAGTAGATCCATGATCAGCGTCTGAAAGTGACGTCACTGCGGGTATTTAGAATTGCTCGAATATTCCAGGTAGTTCTCGTCAGAACATACGCCAATGCACGAGAAATTGATTGAATGACTAGAGACCCTATATAAAGCTGAGCTGAATGAATGGAGAAGAGTATTATTAAAAAGTGTGATTTTGAAATAGTGAAATCAATTATTGTGCATTTTTAGTAAATAAACTCTTTTAACTTAATTTTAAAAAGGCAGTGCATTTTCACTTCCTCGGAACATTAAAATTATCGGCCGTGAACCATAACACATGACAATACGTACAAGTTTACGATCAGCAACTGCAACTGGGTAGGCGGACAAACGGCCGAAGCGTGGCGCTGACCACATCACCTTCTCGAGCGCCGATACATTTGATCAAGATAATGTGATACTCTAACTATCTCTAAATAAAGGCCCGAAAGAGGATGTAGTGCTAAAGTGAAAATCATTTGTAGTGCGTTATAAATTAAAGAAATTAGATCGACTTGAATATCTATGGATTTGCTCTATTCCAAAAAAGTTCAATAGTTCGTTCGGATACTGATGAATTCATCATGAAGCGTTGATTAGTTCCAATCAGTTTGCACTCCAATTTGGCTGACAAGGAAAATGACGACGCAATCATCTAACTTAAAGCTGTTGTAGATATTTGACGGGTTATCTTAGGTAGTGTCATAGTACCTACTGTTCATTTACATAAGGTTAAGCTTCTGAAATAAACAATATGGTGCGGAGCTCAAGTTTCTCAAGGGTACTGAATCAAAAAAGCCTAAAAAAATGTGCCGTAGAAATATGTTACAATACCAGTATACTCTATGTATACTGGCATAAACTGATAGCTTGATTTTCATGATTTCTTTACACCATCAAGGCTCCCGGAGGGATAGAGATCCTTCTGCATGACACTGATCTCTACCATTTTCCATTTCAATCTTGATCAACAAAGACGAGCTTGGTTTAAAGGCTTAATTTTATTTAATTATTAGTTCTGTTGTGGACTTACAAGTTGCTTTAGTCCTTAGTGCTTAAATTTTTTGGAAATTTCATATAATGCTTAATGCTTAACGACTGCAACTGTTCTTGCCTGTGTCCTCGGCATGATACCCAAGGACACTGAAAATTTGCTTAACGAGTGCAACTGTTCTGGCCTGTGTCATCGGCGTGACGCCCAATCACATTGAAAGTTTGCTGAACATCTGCAACTGTTCTGGCCTGTGTCCTGGGTATCACATACTACACTGAAAGTTTAACTAACGACTACGACTGCTCTGGCCTGTGTCCTCGGCGTGACGCAGAATTACATTGAAAGTTTGCTTAACGACAGCAACTGTTTTGGCCCATTTCTTCGGACTGATGCGCTATGGCACTGAAAGTTTGACTAACGCCTGCGACTTTTCTGGCCTGTGTCCTCGGCGTGACGCCCAATGACACTGAACGTTTGCTTAACAGCAGCAACTTTTCTGATTTGTGTCTTTTGCTTGATGCTCAATGACACTGAGCACTCGCTTTGGCTCGTGTCCGCGGCTCGCTCCCAATAACACTCCTTGGTCTGGGTCCTCGGCCTACGCCTAGTGACACTAAACATTTCCTGTGATCAATGGTTTATATAGGTAAAATCAGCCGACGCTGTGTAAACCTCAATCGATAATTTTAGAGGGGTCAACAGCCATGCTAAACTTTCCGTTGAATCCGCATTTTCCTCAATCCATAAATTCATACTCAATACCGTAACTTGGTCACCAAGTACATATCAGCATAGCTCTGACCGGTGATCCCCACAAGTTATTATGAAACTTGACCGAGTGATTCTATTTGTCTTGTTTATTTTTTTTTCGACCAGGTCACCTCTTGTCTCGTGTCAGTGATATATATATTTTTTTTCATTTCATTCAAGTAATGTTTTGTAATGCAAACGTGTTGTTTTATTTTTGTTAACCACACGGCCCTCCACCGAGGTTTTCTGTTACGTGCTTTTATTTCTTGTTTGTGCATGCGGTACTCATATTACTTTGGTTTATTTCTGTATGTTAGATTGATGGTGTACGCTTTCGTTTCCGTAATATTTTTACTTTTTATAAGTCCATGCGGCACTTGTATTACTTTTCTTTATTTCTGGTTTCTGGGTGTTGGATTGCTGGTGAAGGCTTTTGCCTACGTAATGTTTTTATTTTTTATCAATCCATGCGGTACTTGTATTACTTTCATTCATTTCTGATTTTTGTATGTTGGATTGTTGTTGGGTGCTTTTGTTTACGAAATGTTTCATTTAGCCAAACGATTTGTTTCATTTTTAATGTGGTTGGGCTTGTGCAAGCTTTTTTTGGTGTTTAGTGACGAGGTTTGTTTTAGTTATTTCTGTGGAATTTTTTTTTGAAGCTTGGCATAGTGAAGAGTTCTTAGCAAATAAACATGACCCTCCATGAAGCGAAATTAAAAACAAATAGCTCTAATATTTTCAGAAGCTATTCACAGCATTCCCACCAGCCACTTAATCTATGAACATGCCAGAAGCAGAGCAACAGATCCCAATTTTACCTCTAACTAGAGAAATGGCACAGGCAGTGTAACCTCAGAAAGAAATAAGACTCCTGTAATAGATCGAGTACCATCAGAACTTCTCGAGAAGGAGGTCCCCATCTAAATATAACCTTCTGCATCGACGAATATGCAGAATATGGTCAGAGGAGCAGTTACCAGAAGACTGGTGAAAAGTATACTATGTCCTGTACATAAAAGGGGGGGATAAGTTAAGGGGTGAAAATTGTAGAGGCATCGTTCTGCTGTGTACGTTTTAGAAAATACTGTCCAAAATTATAAAAGGAAAATTAAAGCCGTACGGTAAAAGTATCATAGGAGAGCAGCAAGAAGGCTTTTGTAGTGAACGATCTACAATAGACCTAATATTCTCAGTGAAGTAGGTGTTCGAAAAGTGCTGAGAATATAACATCAATGTGCACCAACTCTTTGAAGACTTCAAACAAGCATATAAAAGTGTGACAGAAATGCGCTGCAAAAAATAATGCTTAACTTTGGTGTCCCATCAAAATTATTCTGCATTGTTGAAGTCACAATGCTGAGTACAGAGTCCTAGGTCAAGGCAAACGGTAAACTTACGGAGAGCTTCAAAATGGAATGTTCTTTAATATAGCACTGAAACACGTGATCAGGCCGATATCAGCTGAAACCTGTGGTACACTAATATTCAAGTCTACACGATTGGTGGCATATGCTCATGACGTCAATATTATGACACGCACAATCTTAGTTACCAAAGGAGCATTTCTGAGCCTATGATCTGAAGCAAACCGAATTGGCCTACAAGTCGAAGAAACTAAATCTGAATTCATGACTATAACGAAGAAGACCACTCCAGTCCGACAAAACTTGACCATAGGAGACTATAACCTTGAAAGTATGAATAATTTTAAACACCTTGAAGCCAACCTGAATTGGAGAGGACCGAGTAATTACCGCAAATGTAGCATAATACTCCTTACTTCTCATTCTAAGGTTCAAAGTTGCGCGCAGGCAAAATAAGCTCCGTTCTTACAAATCACTAGTCAAACCTGTGCTGTTATATGGAAGTGAAACATGGACCCTGACGTGCGAATCCGAAAAGGTAGAGGACATATTTGAACGCAAAGTGCTCCGAGAAATCTAAGACCCAGTGAAACAAGGAACAGAGTGGAGACTACGTTGCAACAATGAGTTGTATGAACTGTTTGACGAACCCCTCGCATCTACTTAAGTAAAGTTACGCTAATTGCAATGGGCGGGCCATGTAGGAAGAATGGGAGAAAAACGGCCACCAAAAAATCATTAAACGGTAAAGCACAAGGTAGATGTCCAGCAGGATAACCAAGGACTTGATCGAAAGACACGATAGAAGCTGACATTGGATCCTTTATAGGAGTGATCAACTGGTGAACAAAGCCGGAGAACGGTGATGATTGGAAGATATTAATCGTAGAGGTCATGGTGCGGATTGGCCTGCCGCGCCAAAGTTGGTGATGGGGATGATTTGCCTGTCTCTCACAGCATCTCGAGGTGTTCTTACTGAGTTGACGAATAGTATAGAAGTAGTAGTCAATATGATCATTTAGCGCTTTGGCACCCTACGATGACTGGTGGATACCAAGTTAGACCAATTATTGCACGATGTTGGGATGCTAAGCGCATATTTTGCACGCTTTAGTGAATCTGTAATAACTAGATAGAATCTTCTAACTCTCAATCTTACAAGAGGCTATCACAATTAATTTTGTTTCAGATATAATTGCTATGAGTCGCGACACTTAGATAGGCAAATGGATAAACCACGATACGAAGGATATTTAGCTCTACAGAAGAGATGAGTAATTAACGCATCTGGCATTAATTCAAAAAAATAATCCCTACTTTCAATGATTTTATACATTTTTAGTGGGAATCCAATCACAAGCTTCAATAATTGATGAACAAAAAAACTCCCAACATAACGAGTTTTCCCAAAGCATATCCTGAATATATGTAAAACAGCAAAGCATTCAAACAATCCAAAAATCAATAGAGTATGTCAAATTGAATTAGTATTAAGTTCTTTGGGTTATTCACAACGAATGGAGGCACTTAGGGCCATTACGGTCGACAAGAAGATGAGCCAAGACAACAATATAACAACGGAATAGCATTTTAAATCATTTCAATGAAACGAACGCAAACATAACCCTCAACAATGAAATTTTATTCTACTTCGTTTACATGCCACCAAAAGTATTCCAATTTAGGACCATTTTCACAATGTCAACAGCTTCCACTTTGCTTCCATGAATTGACTGTATCCTTCTTTGAATTCTCCTTAAGGCAGGCAAGAAAGGAAAATTGCCTAAGATGCCACTTTAAAAATCTTAAAATCTCTCTTTTTTATCCTCGACTTACCTGAATAAATTACACACCTTTATATCTTACAATGAGGATCACCTCAAGGCATGCCCTCGAAGAAGAAAAAAAAGTTGTATGGAAAATGCCTGATGTTCAAATTAATGGAAAGGTTTTGATTGTTCTGTTGAGTTACGTGAGAATTTTGCTATCTAAAAGATTGAACACTAAAATTATCATTCCTTTAAAGGCCATCGGAAAAACCCACTCATCAAATCCTTTCTCTCATAAACACCTCATAGACATAGCATTTCAACTTTAGCCAAACAATAAAACTTTATTTTCCACTCGCCTAATTTTGGATCAATGTATCGATTGCATCCGTGATGAAATTCAATGAATTGATAAATCGACGGAAAAAGGACGACTTCAACTTCAGTTTGCTTTTGCGTAACCCAAACATATCCTTTCGGAAAACAACAACAATATTGACCCTTTTGCATTTCCATTCCACAAGCTTGCGGTGATAGTCCTCACCTCATCTTTACATTTCTTTCAATCAAATCCACCTAAGATTGCGTGCAAGCTCTCTCAAAGGTTTTCGTGGTAATTCTTTTATTCGCCGTGAAAAGGACATCGGCAACGAATTGTGATTTTGATGAGGATACAAAGGTGGTATCAACAACAAAAGCGACAACTGAGTAGACTATTTATAGGGTACGTAATTTTTTGGGGATTTTCCTTTGATTATGAGTGAATATGAGATTTGGGTGGAGAGTAAATCCAAATAAGCTATCGCGTCTATTGAAAAGCTCAAATGATTGTTCAGGAAGGATTTGAGTTCGTGAATTGGGGATGAGGTGTGAAAAATATGTTAAGTTTTAGAGCATTGTTATATGTTGTACTAAAAATATTCTGTTTTTAGTTTGTTTAATATTACGATTGGATTGATGGGCTAAACTCTTATCGAATTTTAAATATAAAAAGCCAAAAATCCTGGTAAATAATTTAAAACAAATGCAATAAGTGCTAGATTTGTAGTTCATTAGATCAATGTCCGTTATTTTTGAAATATTAAATTTGCTGCGGAGATTATTACTATGGAAAACACTTATACAAGCAATAAAAATAGCATGCCAACCTGCAACAATAAGGTATGAAACAAAACTAGAGCTAGGTAATCTTTCCATCCAACTCAAAATCAACCACGTGGCTTTGGTTATTAACTCTAGTGTATACGTGTGGCCTACTATAGTAGACCAGGGTAACATTATGAGCAATAAATTTTAAGATACGCGCGTTGCGAGTGAACAAATACCGCCAATGTATTTACGGTTCGACAATGAAGTAGTTGCGAGCGAGCAGACACAGCCTATATACTCGCGCTTCGCCAATGAAATTATACAAGCAAGCAAATATGCCCATTGTCATCGAAGTATGTACTTGTCGTCCAATGAGCAAGCGAAAAGTAAATACGCAAAGAACAATCCGGAATGCGCTTCATACGAGCTATTACGTTGTTGACAACAAGCATCGGGTGTGCTTTCAGCAGGGTAAAGTTTCTTATTTAGCTGCCTTATACAGCGCTATCTCGATACCCTCCTTCAATGAAACCTTCGTTGGCTTCTCCCTGTCTTTTCTCCGTTTTTTCCACTCTCCTCTACTTGGGCTGCAAGCCAACCTTTTGCTGTTATTAGGCATTGATGAGACCACGCGCCTTCAGAGAGCTTAATATTTTGCTCTTCCTCTGTCTTGAGCCATTTGTGCCTGTATTGACCTCTTCAAGCAAGGAGCTTCTCCAGCTCCAAAGCTCCATTTTTGATTGCCTCACAAAGGTACAGTTGTGTGTTGCAAATGGCAATGATGCATTTTACAATCGATTCCGCTTCACGGTGGAACTGCTTCTCTTTTGAGCAATCCTAGATAATTGAATCACTCGGTATTTTCTCTGCAGGGTTTATTCCAATATTTCAGACCCTTGTTTTGCTCGCTTTTGTAGCGATCGCATTAGTGGCTATTGATATCTCGATATTCTCTCTATTTTCTTCTATCGCTTGTACATCCGGTACGTCTTTTTTTGGAATGCTCTGGCATTCGCGTCATTTTTCGCTGCACCAGAACATCGCGAAAATCTCTATTTGGACAAGACTGTCCGTTGTTCTCCATTTTTTGTCCGCCTTTACTGTCAGTGCTTTTGTCACCGGTGGTACTGTCCTCGATGTGCTTTTAAAGTCGTGGCTGTCACTGTTGGTTCTTACTTCGTTGTTGGCATGTTTATAATTTTTTTTTGTTTTTTTATCGATTTATTTTTATGTTTTTTTTTTAATTGAGTAGAGTCCAGTTTCATTAGGTCTTCCTCTGAGATGATATTCTGTTCGTGCATGTAGTCACTTTTTTGGTACCATCGTTATCTTTGTGGAGCCCTTATGGGGACAGGTGCTCAGAGCTAGATCTGAGCTCTATCTCAATCAAATTTACACCGCCAACCTATTGTTGAAAACTTCAAATATGCTCTGAGGCCTGCCAAAGTTTTACCAGGAAGAAGATGATATGATAGTTATATTGGAGCCATTCACGCAAGAGCGTGACCTCGGTGTTACCATGCAAAGCAATTGGGTCCAAACCATTATGTCCACCAGCCCAAAGCATAAATTCCAGTTCGTTGTCCAAAGTGTAGTTCAGATCCAGTCGAGGTCGTTTACTTATTATCCTAGCAAAAACTTCGCGGTGACCTCCATATTTCTGGACTCATGGGGATGGCGTTCCCCAAAAAGTGCTAGTCTCCAAAAATTTTCCTATCGGCCGTAGGGAAATTTCTGTTAAATTTGACTTGAGGCTCAATGTTTACCATGATAGTATAATGTTGATCATGTGGACAATTTTATTTGGAAGGCCAAAGTGAAGCATTATTTTCTACAGGTCAACTTCTGTCAACCCTGTTGTATGGCTACTAGAAATCTAAGAATAGCTGGTGTATATAGATATTATATACCCAATACTTTTCGAAAATTCGTTTTACTCAAAATATCTCGTCAATCATAAACCATCCACTTCAAAAACCACCTTGGTACTCTCCAACGATATTTTCATAATAGGGCTTCAGTCTTTGTTCAATGACAGAAGAATCCCTCTGTAATTTTTACAGTGTAGCATGTCTCAATTTTTGTGCATAGGGCATATGTTGCTTTCCACGTCATATAGTAGCTGCTCCTCTGTCCATATCCTACATATTAAATAATGAAGGAGGATGTGTTCAGTTCTGACGGTACTCAATCAATTCCAGGAGCTTTAGTTTTTTCGAGTCAGTCGAGCTACCTGTACCTCTTCCACTGCTAAGCGCGCTGCAACAGAACTACCCATTGTTTGGTGCAGCTATGCGCCCTTACCTTTTCAATTGTATTCAATACCTCTACAATCACATTAATGCCTGCATGCCATGCCCTAATGCCATACTGCCGAGGAGACACCTTACCAGCAGCATGAATCGTGCATGTAAGTCTTCCCTTGATTAATTTCTCTGACGCTTACTCGGGATGCATAATTAGCGCTGTGCAGGAGGCAACCCTTTTCGATTGCTGATCATTACGAGTCTCGATACCGTCAAACGTTCCGGAAAGACCCCTCCCTCAAGCAAGTATTGAATGTACTGAATAGCAAGCCAGGACAATGGTAAAAAACGAGCCGCAACACCTCAGCTGGTATGCTATCTAGATCTGTAGCTTTCCTCACATTCAATGACAGGGCCACCTTTTCCAGTGTTAACAGCGTGAAAACTAGGAGTGCAACTGTTGTTTTGCCGTGGAGAACATCAAGACAGACGGAGTGGTGGGGTAAAGCGCTTTCACGAGATAGTCGATGTTTTTTTGCATCTTCTGTGCTGGACTTGCGTAGGGCACCAAGCTAGCTTATAACCTAGGTCCTATAAAAACCTGTTCATTAGATCTTGCTGGTGGTGCTCGATTCTGTTAATCAGTTTGCAAAGGCGTTTCCTGGCTAACTCAAACGCTACTAACTACTTGCATCTCTCGTCCTAGTTCCTTGCTCGTTGAGTTTCACATCAAAACTTGTGGCACTCACTTTCAATGATTTCAGTCCACCACCATTATGCTGGAGGCTTACTGTGTCAGAGTATCCGACCAGTCATAAAAACACTGAAAGTAGATGTGATGATGCTCATAGTTGAGTTCACTGCGTCTTGATTTGCTTGCCCTTCAGTCCCCTGTGAATATTCCAGTGGCGGTGCACCAGCCGTGAATACCTCGATGAACTTCTTGAGACCCATCCTCCTTATATTCCAACCAATATGGTCAGTCGACATTATGGGCGTTGGAAGATAGTGTCATAAATCTCAAGTAGAATTTACTCACTATCACCGGCTGAGTAGTACTTTAAGACTCACGAAATGTATACCCTCCATACTAGGGACTGGAGGGTGAATGCCACGTTGGGTATGCTTCCTTCACCGCCCATGGGATAGAAAGTTTCCATATCACCAGTGTTCAGTACAACATGATTTGTCCTGGCCGCTATCTCTAAGACTCGTTTTACTCGTGAATTAGTTTGAAATATGCCCTATTCAATTGCTTTAACATTGAAGTTCCCGCCAATGAGTACGTGGCCATCTACATTAAAGATAGCGTCTTCCAAAGTATCAAGCTTGGCTTGGAAAGATTTGGCGTCAGTTTCACACTAAAGAATGAAGTCCTTGAGCCTTGTACGCACATGAAACCATACTTCCAAAGAAAGTTTTCTGCTAGGAAACCAGCACAGTTCCGAACCCAGATGGTGGTAGTATCAATTTTGACAGGGTACCACGATGATGAACTTTTATCTTGGTGTTGCTCACTTAGCAGCAAAAAGTCCGCTTTTATGTCCCTTAGAAACTGTTTAAGCAGGTATTGGTAACATTACGGTGTAGGCTTACCTGTAGTATACAAGTTATCGAAGTCCTACTTTTACCTTCCTGGGAGTTGCAATACTTTCCTGATCCTAAGACGAGCTTATAATTTGTTTTTAGATCAGCATCCTTGCAAAGGATATAGTCCCTTGTATACTCTTTTAATTTACGTTCTATCTCACCACATTTTTAGCATAAGGACCTCTTATCGGATCCCTTGCATTTCTGTGGAGTATGCCCAAGGAAATTAAAGCGGTGAAAAGAAACTGCACTTTGCTGTACCCAGCAGATGACCCAGTCTATTTTTATTTTGCACTTACTCAGAAATTTCCCGTCGTCCTTTTCGATCAGGTCAATGATGACCATACATTGTTCTCCACTGCTTCCTGGTTTCAGGCCTCGCTTTAACCCACCTTATGCTAGGAAGCTTCCTTTAGATGACGTCTTCTACCTCAGCCAGGTCCATGAAGTAATCGATATCCCTGAGTTCGATTGCCACTATTGACTCGACCAAGGCTACAGTTGCTCTCTTGCCAAAAATTTTCTTGACTGCATCGCAAAATGCTTCTTTATCATTAGCCAAATTCAAACTGTATGTGGCCTAACCAGGTTGATTTAATTGTGGTTTTTGTGTTCGAGGTTTACACCTCCTCTGGTCTTTTGCAATGCATTTGCGTTGGATCAGCCATCCTTGGGTTTCACAAGCCTCATATCAGGTACTTTTTTTTTTGTTGGCTATCAATGAGAACTTCATTTTCTGGAACATTTTGTGGGCTTCATTTGGTGACTTTCCTGGCTGTGCTATTACTGTCTAGAATTCCTGATCTAACGTTCCATGCTCATTTGGGGCTTACTTACTCCTCCTTTTTTTCCGGTTTCCTTTGACTGGTCTTGAGGCGATTTTTTTGAAGGTGTATCGTATTCAAATTATTTTCGCTTCCGCATCAAACTTAGCCCTTGGCTCTTTTTTCCCTTTTGCTCTATTTTGACCTTCTCCTCTTTTTCTACCATTAACCAGCTCCGCTGGTAATACTTAATGCAGTGTGGGAGCTTTTCTAACTTCAGGAGCCTATTACCTATACCTTTGCCAATATTTTGAGTGTCACATTCTAATTCAATTCTTCTCAGAATCTTTTCTGATGATCCTGTCTTACTAATAGCGTTCAATGGCTATTGTGTCTAGAGAGAAGTTATCTGATTCGATTTCCGGATACAATACTTCAGTTACATTTTCGGCGATACCGGCGAATTTGCGCAGCGGCACTTTATTGGTTTCCTCGCTATTTTCTTTTCCTGCTACGACTATTAGAGTACTTGGTTTTATAGGTTTAAGATCAGTTTTTCTTTAAAAAGTACTCGTGGGCATTTAGTGAATGTTCAGGGGGAATATGAGTCGGTGAGGTATCATAACGTTGTTGAAATCATACTTAATGAGCGTCTTGAAGAAGGTCACGTTTCATCACAGGAGCGATGTGACCATGGAGCATTTTGATTTACATTTTCATCAAGAAACTCGCCTTACAAAATGCACATTCAGACGCATATTAAAATTATGTCGTCATTTTATCAAGTGTCCTAAGCACGGCTCGGAAAAATGCACAAAAAGCTCAATATCTAAGCACTATTTGCAGGAATGCCCAAAAGCTCAGAATCTTATTTGTTCATAAAGTGATGTACAGGGGCTATCCAAGTAGGAGAGAGACAGCGGCAGCATACAACCTACACGTGAACTGCTTTGTTAACTGTTTAAGAAGTGAAGTGAAAAGTTAATGTGGTTTCCATTATATTATAATATTACAACAATAATTGCGGCAAAAAAGGTAATTAATTCTTGCATTTTAAGAATTTGACGTGAACTGTTTATAAAGTGAAGAGCAAAGTTAATGTGGTTTTCATTATTTATTACAACAATTGCGATAAAAAAAATAGTTATTTCTTGGATTTTAAGAATTTGATTAGCGATATAATCTCATATCTTTGTTCTTTGATTATTCAAAAAAAGTAGCATCGGTCGGTGAGCACAGTAATAATAGGTTATGTTACAATTTTGACTGGAAAACATTATGACATAAAAACGATCGTATAAAAAGTCAAGTACAAATAAATGATAATCAATCGAAAAAATTGTAATTTTCAATTAACTCTTTCTTTGTATTATACAAAATAATGATGATTCAGTGATAACAGTTCAATTCATAAAAGTATGCAATTGTTCGAAAATGTTATCTTATGACGTTATCACGTAAAATAATCGGCCATAAATCGACTTTACAGACAACCAATTTTTTAGCTGGACAAAGTATCCAATCAGCGTAGGAGGTCAACCTTTACAAGCAGATTAAATTGTAGAAAATATGTTAAAATAAAGTTTTTTCGAGCAACGGCAAACTTCTGGTAATATTCCCGAGCTTTTGGCAAGACTTGGAGTCTAGAACAAAGAAATATGCGCTCAATATGCACTGCCATAATTTGGCCTAGTTTATTTCACGCAAAAATCACTTGGTGGGGTAAAGCCTATTTGCAAATGAGTAGAAGATTTAATAAACAAACTACAATGAATGAGTGTCTAGTTATCACAAAAGCACTCAGCATCATACCAGAAAAGATCCTTAATACTCTTCTAAATCTACTACTTTTGAGTTTAATTCTCCAAGATCAAGCTATTTAAGTATGCAGGTTAATGGATTTCTATACAAAAATATTTAAAAGCTATCCAGATATAAAGGAGAAGCTATGCCAGCCTGGTAAGATTGGTTATGAGTTTTCCCGATGCTATGGGAAAGTATGGCTCATAATTTGCTCATACGAGACCAGAGCCAACTCTTGATGTATTAAAAGCCATCATCCTACTATGGACGAGCACTTGATTTTAAAGCACGCTCATCGATAGGAGAATCTCTCATCGTGAAAATCGACAAATTGGCTTACCCTGCAACCATCAACATAATTTGGGTGATTTCTCATTACGTTTAATAGTAATGAATGCCAAATTATGATTGGAACCCTCACAGGGTACAATTTTTTTGGTCAAAACTTTTGAACGACATGTGTCATCACCGACGCTGCCCATATTGCTTACCATAGAAAACGATGAGAACAGCCCACATTTTTTGGGTGAATGTCCAGGTTTTTCATAGGCAAGAGAATAAACGTATGGTGTTGACATCAGCTCACCTCAAACATGCAAGAAAGTGGCCTATTAGACCTCTTCACCTCCTAGAGAAATTCCACTAGCCTGGTTCAAGTGGGTACACCAATTAAATAGTTTTTATCTTCCGAAGACCTCCGCAATTTTTTTATACATAAGAACTTCATTTTTACTATATTAATCTTTTGACATGCAATGCGCTTAGCTCGACATTTCTCACCAAAGTTCAAGATCATTATAGGCTTAAGGCCTTGAGAGAAGTTATCTTATGTTAGTATACGAAAATTTAAAAAAAAATCTCATTTTGATGAATTATCTGATGTGGCTTTCACACTTTTGTAAACGTTTACTTCATTTACCTTGCCTCGAGTTTTTACGGCATGCAATGCCAGACCATCGGCTTGGACAAAAAACATATTTCAAATAAGGCAACACTCGCTTTCAACGTGGAAAGATATTGAGAGAATTCACTAGTAGAGATGCACATATAACTTTTTCTTTTTTTTCGTGGCCCTACAGTTTCTCTCGGGCCTTCACTTCCTGCAACCAGTGCCTTCAACTGGCTCAGTCCATTAATCGCGTTGTCCAATTTCTAAATCCGAGCAATGATGAACTATCTTATTTGACCGAGTCAGACCAGCGTTTACTCGGTTACCTCATTGGTCTCCGCACTTCAGTTCTCCCAATGAATACCATTTTGGGTATCCGTTGTTCGTGCATACGATTCATTTGGCCAACCCATCGCAGCCTCTGCGATCTTACAATCGCTAAGACCTCCTGTTACGAAATATAAAATTAAACAAAAAAAAAAAAACAGCCGCGGAGCTACTTCTGGATGGAGAGGATGCCTTGCACTCCAACCTTTTAATCGGAATATTGTCACGGAACCACTCCACGCGCTGAAAGACTGGTAGGAAGGATTAATTGATCAAGTAGATGTAATGTTAGTATAAACCATGTAATCGTTAGCGATAAGTAAGGTTAGGTTGGTTATCGATTTATCGATAGTGCCCTCAGACCGGGGAACCAAACGCGTCCCCAGGGTTGCGGATAGGGGAAGACCTTTCTCGAAAGGTTCGCTGCGAATAACCAATAAGCAGCCGCGGACAATGGTCGGCAGTGAAAGGAGAGTCTCAGGGCAAATACCTGGGTGTCAATGATCTTCACTGTGACATGACGAAATAAATGGCGTCATCAATTATCCATATATCCTAGCAGTAGGTAAAATGCTATGGGAATGGAAACCCAGACAGATAACCAAATCATGCAGGTCCACAAGGGGAACCAAATTACGGTGCAGGAGGTCGGATCCCCAGTACCGGCGGCAGAGGGTAGTGAGCGAGCAGGCTCCCAGCCGTCGTCATCCAGCGACTGCAATGTTATAGAAGTGGTGAACTTGGCTTCTGTAACAGATATAACTACAAGCAAACAGGACGCTAGCACGAAGAACCCTTTCAGACAAAAACCGCTGTTGGCAAGAACACCGATAAAGCAAGTCACCGATTGCGGGGGGAGGCAGCAAACCCCAGAAACACTGTCAAAGTCAACATCACAGGTTAAATCATCGGATACAGACCACAGACGGACTAACGAACGAAAGAAGGCAGAGTGCGTTGTGCAACCTGGCATCATTGCGGCCTTTGGGCGCAGTAGAAGGACTATGCGCACCCCGGAGCGTCCAGTGCAAGACATACACAATCCGGATCAAGCTGCGACACCAACAGAGGCCAGTGTAAGACTGAGGGAGGGAGAAGTTTTGCCGTTGGCCGACGCCACTTCAAACGCAACCCAAGCGATAGAAGCAAAAGGGCTAGGAAACGGGGGCCTCTCCCAACAGGTGGCGCCAAATATTACAATCGCCCTTGACCGCGCCGAAGAGGAGCGGCTTACTCGGAAAGCGGGGAATATCGTCAAACAACTGAGGGCTGCCTGCGAAGTGCACATAGGCAAGAGTGTCAAGAATGGCATTCTTGAACTGGAGGAGCTTTTTGACCGCATAACGCACTACAGGCGGAGGTGGCTTGCAACCGAAAAGCACCAAAAAGACATGCTCTCCCTCGAGGCATCAGTGGGTCCTAGCAGCAGCAAAAGAATGGCCGGTAGCCCAATTGAAGGCGACCGTGAGAAAAGGAGGAAGGACGAGACCATAAACGAAGTTGACACTCCAGGCGAGGAGTTTCATGTGGTGCGAAACAAGGCAGCGAAAAAAGCGGCCAAAAAGCTACTCCTAGAAAAAACAGACAAAGAGCTCAACCACGAAAAGAACAAATAATCCCCCGATATACCGCAGAAAACAAAAAGCAAACCGCAGCGCAAACCGCAGCGCAAACCCTTGCGAGAGGCACTGCTTATTAAACCCACTAAGGGCCGAACCTACGCAGATGTCCTCCGTGAAATTAAAGGAGCGGTCAAGCCAGACGACACCAAAACTGCCATCAAAGACCGGTGGCCTGCTGGTGGAATTCGGGCCAGAGGCCACAAACAAAGATGCATTTCGTGACGCGGTGCAAAAGGTTCTTGGAGATGCGGCAACGGTTGCCTCGCTCAAACCAATGGCCACCCTGGAAATCAGGGACCTCGACTGCGTCACGGACAAAGCTGAAGTAGAGGATGCCATCAGGAGGGAGTTCCCAAGCTTAAGTGAAGTCAAGGCAAGATTGACACGTGAAAACACAAGGGAGCAACGCATGGCTATTGTCGAACTAGCTGATAAAGATGCCCAGCAAATCCTGGCGAAGGGCAAAATTAAGATAGGTTGGGTGATCTGCAGGATACGGAGAAGAGCGATCCCTATCCGCTGCTTCAGATGCTTCGAATACGGACACACCGCGTATGGCTGTAGGGGACCCGACAGGAGATCTATGTGCTACAAATGTGGTGAAACGGGGCACAAAAGGAAGGAGTGCACGAACGAGGCAAAATGCATTCTTTGCAAGGATGCTAAGCTAGCACCCGGCGACCTCAAACATGAGCCGGGGACAGGGAGATGCTGGGTTTTCAAGGAAGCCCTAACTAAAGCCAAATCGATACTCAAATGATCCGTATCCTGCAGGTCAATTTGCACCGAAGCACAAACGCCCAGGACCTACTTGAGCAGTTTGCGAGGGATAAGAAAGCTGACCTCCTGTTGCTGAGCGAGCAACATCATAACAAGGACTCGCAAGCGTGGTACTCTGACAAATCTAGTACCTCGGCCATCTCGGTTCGAGACAGCGCCCGCCTTCAGGTGCAGGGCCATGGACGCGGGGATGATTTTGTTTGGGTGCGGTGTTCAGGGATAACTGTTTCAGTGTTTATCTGACGCCCAACGAGGCAATGCGATCTTTTCGAACCAAATTCGATGCCCTCGAGGACGCTGTCTCGAACACAGAGGGCCACATGCTGGTCGGGGGAGACTTCAACGCTAGAGCCATTGAATGGGGTATGCCACAATCCGACCCAAGGGGAAAGCAAATCTTGGACATGGTGGCCAGAACAGCGCTTTTTGTCCTAAATACTGGTAACACCCCTACTTTCCGCCGCTGGGGTTGCGTAGGAACCATACCTGATGTGACACTCGCTTTGGGGTCCCTGGTACCTAGAGTACACAACTGGCGAGTACAAGAGGACTACTCGGCTAGTGATCACCAGTATAAAGTGGTTGAGATTCACGACAGTGCCACTCTGCGTGCATATGCCCAAACTTCAATCCTCGGATGGAGGACTCGGAGGATGGACGTTGAGAGGTTCGCTGACGCGCTTACGGCAGGCGCACCGTTGCTGGGAGCTCCGCCAGGGAGTGGAGGGCCCACAACCAAGGACTTGGTGAACTCAACTATGAGAACCATCATAGCTGCTTGCGAGTCTTCCATGCCCCGTCGGAGACTCCGACACGGTAAGCCTCCAGTATACTGGTGGTCAAACGAGATCGCCGAACAACGAAGCGAGTGTCACAAACTTCGGCGAGAGGCCCAGCGGGCGCGAACATGGGAGGAGGCAGACACTAGGCTAGCAGCATACAGGTCCGGCAGGAAATATCTTCGCAGGCTTATTAACAAGAGCAAGGCCCGATGCTGGCAAGACCTCGTGGATGATGTAAATAAGGATCCGTGGGGCCTTGGCTACAAGCTGGTCATGGGGAAACTTGGTGCCCTACGGAAGCCTTGCATACATGACGCGGAAATGATGGACGCGATAGTGCGGGGACTCTTCCCCGCCCATCCCGTCCATGTTGACGCTATACGTGGTGAAACAGCGGTCGAGTGCCCACTCTTCACACAGCTGGAACTGGAGGAGGCAGTCCTCTCCCTGAAAGCGAGGAAGGCTCCAGGTCCAGATGGTGTTCCAGCTGAGGTTTTGCAGCTCGTCTATCACCATTGTCCTGACTTGCTGCTCAGCACATTCAACGCTTGCCTACGGGACGGGGTTTTCCCGGTACGATGGAAGGTGGCGAGGCTCGTGCTGATCAGCAAGGGGAAGAGAAATCCCGAATCGCCGTCTACATACCGCCCGTTATGCATGCTAGACACGGCTGGGAAAGTGCTAGAGAAACTCATCAAGGGAAGACTCACTGACGCGATTCGTGCTGCTGGGGACCTATCTCCTCGGCAGTACGGCTTTAAAGCAGGACGTTCTACCATTGCAGAGGTGGTGAACGCGGTCCAAAAGGCAGAGGCATATAGTCGCACCAAGCGACGGATCGTCCTGTTGGTGACACTCGACGTCAGGAATGCCTTCAACTCCGCTAGATGGGTGGATATTCTGGACAGGCTGGAAAACTCTTTTCAAGTTCCAGAATATCTAATGCGGCTTTTGAGGAACTACCTAAAAGACCGGAGCCTGCTCTACGACACGACACAGGGCCAACGAAGGATGGAAATTACATCGGGTGTTGCCCAGGGATCTATCCTTGGTCCGGACCTGTGGAACGTGTCTTACGACGGGCTACTGAGACTTGAGATGCCAGGTGAGTCGTGCTTGGTCGGCTATGCGGATGATGTTGCGGCTCTGGTCGCCGGACGCACCGTTGAACAAGCGCAACTTAGGCTAGGTATGCTAATGCGCCGAGTGAGGGACTGGATGACTGCTCGCGGGCTCAGTTTAGCACTGGAGAAAACCGAAGTGGTCATCTTGACAAAAAAAAAGAGAATCCCTAGAGTAAGGATGGTTAGTATTGGAGATATACAGATCGAATCGAAGCCAGCGGTGAAGTACCTGGGGCTACTGATCGACTCGAAGATGAGTTTCTCTGAGCAAATCAGGGCAACGGCTGAGAAGGCTGCTTCGGGAATATCGGCCCTGAGTCGACTTATAGCCAACGTAGGGGGACCCAGCCCATCAAGAAGACGCCTTTTGATGAGTGCTGTAGGGTCAGTGCTACTGTACGGAGCAGAGGTATGGGGCGACGCTCTCAGCAAGGAAGTATACCGAAAACGATTGGCACAGGTACAGAGAAGAGGAGCACTGAGAATTGCATCTTCGTATCCAACAGTCTCCGACTCGGCGGTGAGAGTGATTGAAGGCGTGATACCTGTCGCCCTCCTTGCTAGAGAGCGCCGCGCTATTTACCTGCGCCGAAACGAGGATGCGAGGGAGATCGTTGTCCGCGAGGGGAGACAACGCTCGCTCAACGATTGGCAGCAGTCTTGGAGGAATCGCACGAAGGGTAGGTGGACTGCGCGCCTCATCCCGGATGTGAGACCGTGGCTAAATCGAAGGCATAGTAAGATTGACTTCTATCTGACCCAGCTTCTGAGCGGGCACGGGTGTTTTCAGTCTTACCTGCACAAGATCGGTAAGTCACGGTCTCCCGATTGTCGGTTTTGCCCAGGAGAGGAGGACAATGCCTGTCACACATTTTTTGCGTGTACCAAATGGGCCAAGCTGCGAAGGGAACTCTACAGGGAGACGGGAGAGCTCACCCCGGATAATATAGTTGCGGTGATGCTCGAATCGGTTGACAAATGGAACCAGGTGGCACATTATGCTCGGGCAGTCCTAAAAGATAAAAGGGACTCACAGCAGCCGGAGGTGCTGGGGCTGGGGGATCGCTCTTCTAGCATTTCCTCTTCCCCTCTCCCCTCCCACTAGGAAAGGGACTCCCCAGCTTGAAGGCGCCCCACGGCGTTACAAAACGAGACCTGGCCCGAAGTAATTTGTCAAACGGTTCCAGGCTAGGTTCTCAGATTGACAGGGGAGGTGTTTAGTGGGTAGTCCAAGGGTACCCTCCATGGGTGTCCCACATTGCCAGACGCGGTGGGCGTAATTGCCTTCAGCTCCATACCACAAAAAAAAAGGTGCTCTTGCCCGGGTAAGGTGGCCTTCCGCTCGCGTGCCTATTTATGGCATAGTGTTATGTGATTCCCTCACATAGAACTATGACATAAATTTGCCACGTTTATATTTTTCATTTAAAGGGAAAATTCATTCAAATTATGTTTGAATGAGTTTTTACTTAAATGGAAAATATGGCCACGCTTACGTTTGGATCTGGACCTGGTTGGGAGGATGCGAGGGAGCGCTGCTTCCACCTGGATGCCTCACTCTTATTTGGGGGCCATAAGTATCGTCGGTAACGATGAATTCTACTTAAGTCCATCTGTTTTCTCCAGGCCTAGTTTGTCCTCTGTGTCAGCAATTTGTGACCCTTAGTAGGTTACCTCATTCTCGAGCTTGGTGGATATTTGTTTGTATCCCGAAGTTCGTAGATGTGAAATTTTTTGTAGTGGGTCCTTGTGCTGGAGAAAAGAACCCACCCCACGACACCACAACGCTAGCCTGCCAGCGCATTGACGCGTCCTTAGACAAGGCCAATCTCAGCAGATGCCGCCATCCTCTTTTACCCAGGCAGCAGATTATGGCTGCAGGCCTTCACGGACTTTTATATCTAACCTATATAACACTCAACAGCTTTTGTGTTTTGCAACCCTCTCTGTGGATGCAGGAACTTTGCTTTGGTTACTTTATACGTTTTTTGTGATGTCAGCTATTTCGGGCAATGATATTTAGGTAGCCTCTTCATTTTTTAAGGGTTTTGTACTAAAATACAAAACCCTATTGCAATCACGACCTGTGTCCATCCGTCTGTATGTCACAGCACTTTTTCTCCGAAACAATAGAGGCTACAGCCATGGAACTTTGTAAAAAGTTCAGAAGTGGTGACTTCTTGAAAGTTCAAGGGTGGAATAATTTTCCAAAGGGGTTTAAGGGGGATCTCCTCATATAGGGAGGTGACCCCTCAAACCATTGGCAGTTGAGTAGGGTGTCATTGAAAAGGTCTTAATGAGATCTTTTCAAAACAAGTCTTAAAATTACCTTACCGGTACCGAGGGGGGCAGAGGAAGGGGAAATGTACAGACGTTTCGCGTACCCCCCTTGCGATTGAACACCTTTCATCCGAAAAATCTGAAAAAATCATGAATGTAGGCCTTTATCAGTACAATAACAACAAATACATGAGAAGTCGAAATTCGCTCAACTTTGTTAGTAATGGTATGATTTATCGATTTTATGTTTTCTTGAATAAAATCTTAACTGTACCCTTAAATTCAATAAAATTCAGCACACAGATGACTATTTATAAGATTGATCTTTTCGGGAGTTTTCACAAGGATCGAAGTTATTGAAATTTGAATTTTCCTGTATTACTATGGAACAATATGCGCTGAATTACTATGGAAACATGTGGGTATGAAACCATATGCGCTTTTCACCGACTAAGACACTACAGTTTTGCTAGGATTTGCATGAAAATTTCAGGAATGATAGGTATCATGAATATCTTTGAGAATTGGTTCAGTTAATGGTATCAGTAATCGTAAAACAAAATAGTGGCTGTTTTAAATGCGAAGATTGAATAATTTTGAGTTATTTTTCCCCAACTTCAACGTTTAAGGTGCATGCTTTGAACACTTGATTCAATTTAATGTATGACTGAAGATGAGTACCTAGAATTACTATTCATAGGTGAAACAAGTCGAAGAGGCAGGAGAGAGCTCCAAGCAAAAGGGCTTTGTAACCATTCTAGGATTCGAAAAAATAGGCCATTAATCGATGATTACAGTAGAGGGGCGTGGCCCCTGAAAAAAAATTTCATCAAATGAAAGTTCTTTATGAAAGCTTTTCAAAACAGTTCTTAAACTGACAGTTTTTGCTTCAGTTGGGGCATAGGGGGGGAATACATGAAAAATGTGTTTCCTCCCTCGCAAATGGACACCTGTGATCTAAAAAATTTGAAAAAATTATCAAGGGAGAAATTCATGGGTATAACAATAACAAATACCTCAGAAGTCAAAATTCGTTCAACTTTGTTAATAATAGTATGATCCTCGAATTTCACATTTTCTCCAATAAAATCGCCTTTGACATATTTCTTGATTTTATTCGTTGCTGGTGACTGGATTTTGTAAGTTGAGTACAAAACCCTTCTGACATGAGCGTAGGTCTGTCTACCCAACTTGTTTTATTTTGGCGCTCTTTGTTTTTCGACTTCATTTTTGTGGATATTCAGGGCAATATAATCATGCCTTATTTAGCTCTTTGAATGAGACGGTGAGGTATCATAACATTGATGAGGTCCTTAATGCAAATGATTACGCTTCTACTTAATGAGCGTCTCGATGAAGGTCGATGTTGCATGATAGGAGTAACAAAGCAGATCTCTCTTGCCATGACTATGGAGTATTCTGATTGACTTTTTCATCAAGAGACCCCCTACAAAATGCACATTCTGACGCATATTAAAATTATTTCGCCACTTTATCAAGCGTCAATAGTCTAAGCACTTCTTGTAGAAATGCACAAAAAGTTCAATATTTAAGCACTGCTTGCAGAAATGCACAAAAAGCTCAAGATCTTATTTGTTCATGAAGTAATATACAGGACCTATCGGTCATCTTATAAAAAATAGCGGTGTTATTCACAAAAATACGTAGATTATTGGCCTTCTGTTTTAGCTGGGAAAAGTATACAATTAGCACAGAAGGTTATCCTTTAAAATCAGATTAAATTGGAGAAAATATGTTGAAATAGAGTTCTTTCGAGCAACGGCTTCTGATAACATTGCCGAGCTTTGGCAAGACCTAGGGTCGGAAACCAACAAATATGCTCTCGATATACACTGCAATCATTTGGCTCATTTCATTTCACGTGACAATCGCTTGGTGGGGTAAGGCCCATTTGCAAATGAGTAGAAGATTCGATGAATAAACTGCAACTAATATTGTGTCACAAAAGCAGTCGGCAGCATACCTAGAGAGGTACTTAATACTCTTCTCAATCGATTACTTTTTAACATAGTTTTCCAGGATCAAGCTATTTAGGGTGTGCAGGTTAATGAATTACCAGAGATGTAGGATACAGAACCATTAAAAAGCGATCCAGATATAAAGGAGAAGCTTGCAATCTTTCATCTGATGCTATGCTGCTAGATTAACACTTTCTAATAAATACGATATTGAATGCTGTTGAAATCTACCAGGAGCACACAGATATATTTGTCCGGTATTGGGTTACTGTCTTTGATATTGATAGTTCCAAAATCGAAGATGTAGATAAGATTGAGTCCTTTTTGAAATCAATTCAAGCACATACCGTATCTCTAGGAAAGCATGCCACAATTTACCAGGTAGAGGTATTTTTCACTCTTCAGGTGGTGAGAAGGATCATTGGAGAAAGGTGGAAACATACGAATAAATATGTGTAGCGATAGCCAATCCCCACTAGTGTTTCTAAGCGCTTGATTTAAAATAAACTTAAGCTATTGCTCTATTACAATTTTCAGATAACTCGGGTGCCAGGCCGCTGTGATATGATTGGTCATGAATTTTTCTGGTTCCATGGCCAAGTAAGGTTCATCTTTTGCATTTACTGGACATGAACTAGCTCTTGGTTTATTATAGGCAATCATTCTTCTATAGGCGAGCGCTGAACTTTAAAGCACGTTCATTTGTAAGAGAACCTCTCCTCGTGAAAACCGACAACAAAGGTTATCAACAAAATTTGCGTTATTTTTCATTACGTTCAATAGAAATGAATGCCAAACGAAGATTGAAACCCTCACAGGGCACAATCCCTCTTGTCAACACACCACAAATGCAGGCCATATTGCTTATGATGGAAACGATGAGATCACCCAACATTTTTTGTGAGTGTCCAGTTTTTCATTGGCAAGAGAATATATGGTGTTGACATCAGCCCACCTCAAATATGCAGGAGGGTGGCCTATTAGACTTCTAGATTCCACAAGACTGGTTCAAGACGGTACAATGAGTTTGGACCAGTGCTCGTAATCTTCTGAGTCCTCGAGGTCTTTGTTACACCCACTTTTTACCTCGCGAGAGCCACTATGGCCCTCAGGGAAACTGGAGTGCTGAGCAAAAAGAAAGAGATCTAATACTGAGACTTCTACCAACCTACCAGACTACGAGTATTGAATAGAGAAAAGAAAACTAACACTAACACGTCTGCCAACCTACCAGACTACTAGTACTAAGTAGGAAAAAGTTAACTAAAGAGAACTAATACTATGACCTCCACCAACCAAAAAACCCTAAAAATATAACTATGAGTGCTGATCAAAAAGAAAGAGATCTAATACTAAGACTTCTGGGCCCCTCAACCCCACCTGTTATTAGTACCAACCAATATGAACTCAACTAACACCAAACTTGAAAACCTCAACTTCCCTAAAACTACCGATAGTTCAACAATAACCACTTCAATTAGTTAGGTTAGCTATATACTTATTTTAAACTTCGACTCACGATCGCGCTAATTCTATCCAGTTATCCCTTGGTTTCTGATTCGCGGTTTCCCTACATATTGAAGCTCAGGTAAGCGGGTTCTCCTTCCATGCCTTACCCTTGGGAAACTAACTTCTATTACGATCCACCTTGTGTTAGAATGCGTAACTCACTCGTGTCTTTGTTACCGTGACCTTCCCTGGGTTGATCCGCTTCTACCTCTACGAGACGTACACTTTGAGGTCCTTCGCATGCCAGGTGCCTGCAGCTCTCCCATCCATGTGTCTGAGGTTGTAGGAGCTCGCTGATACTTGTTTCTCTACCATAAAAGGCCCTATATATTCTGGAGCTAGTTTCGCGGAGAAATATTTGGCGGCGTCCGACTGCACGAAATTTCGCCTCCAAACCTTGTCACCTTCCTTAAAAGATGCTGGGCGTTTTCGAAAATTGTACCGGGCCGTGACCTTTCCTGCCATCTGCTTCATCCGCTGAGCAATTTCTACGCGTATAGTCTGCAGGGCCCTAGCTTTTTCTTGGATGCACGGAATTCTCCGCTCCACCTGCCTTGTACTGTCGTGGGTCGGTTATCATCTTCCTTCCGAAATTGACGAAATATGGAGTTGCTTTCATAACCTCATGAGTGTATGTCCGTAATGCGCATGCAATTTTTGCCAAGTTAATATCCCACTTCCGGTGGTTCTCTGTACTGTACGCCCTCAGCATTTTCTTGACTTCTTGATTCACTCGCTCGGCGGGATTAGCTTGAGGATGGTAGAATGCGGTAAATTTCGCGTGAACCCCATTAGCCCCCAGCATTTGCCGAAAAATTCTCGAGTGAAATTGTACACCGTTATCGCATATAAGGGAGCGTGGTACGCCGAACAGCATGAAAACTTGGTCCTCCAAGATCCGTGTGACCTCATTGGCTGTGGCTGATCGTACTGGATATAGCAACACGAACTTGGAGAAGTAATCGACAACCGTCAGAATTTTTGTGTTTTTTTTTATTTTTTTTCTTTAGGACAAGTTTAGAGAAATCTTTGTTTTCAGATTACGGGTTGTGACGAGTGCGGCTTGGAAGGACAAGTCGAAGTGGAAGTGTCGTGGAATTAAATGAAACCCGTGATATCGGTCAGTCAGAGTGTTCGGGGGTGGTATTGTGGCCCACGCGAAGATTAGTGTGATTAAGAAGTAGAGGTGTACAGTGGTGTAGGTGAAGTATTGTAGTGAAGATCATAGGGTTGTTAGTAGCTAGGGTTTCGGCCGAATAACGTCGCGTTTAATCCGGTTAGTCGCATTCTCGCTTTGGGGCTTTGGGGGAAAAGCGAGTGGCGCCCCACACCCGTCTTCGGACGAGCTAACCGGGTCCATAAGCCCCGCCGGAGCACTCCAGTTTCCCTGAGGGCCATAGTGGCTCTCGCGAGGTAAAAAGTGGGTGTAACCAAATGTTACACCCACTTTTTACTTCGCGAGAGCCACTATGGCCCTCAGGGAAACTGGAGTGCTCCGGCGGGGCTTATGGACCCGGTTAGCTCGACCGAAGACGGGCGTGGGGTGCCACTCGCTTTTCCCAAATGCTGGGGGCTTATGGGGTTCACGCGAAATTTACCGCATTCTACCATCCTCAAGCTAATCCCGCCGAGCGAGTGAATCAAGAAGTCAAGAAAATGCTGAGGGCGTACAGTACAGAGAACCACCGGAAGTGGGATATTAACTTGGCAAAAATTGCATGCGCATTACGGACATACACTCATGAGGTTATGAAAGCAACTCCATATTTCGTCGATTTCGGAAGGGAGATGATAACCGACCCACGACAGTACGAGGCAGGTGGAGCGGAGAATTCCGTGCTTCCAAGAAAAAGCTAGGGCCCTGCAGACTATACGCGTAGAAATTGCTCAGCGGATGAAGCAGATGGCAGGAAAGGTCACGGCCCGGTACAATCTCCGAAAACGCCCAGCATCTTTTAAGGAAGGTGACAAGGTTTGGAGGCGAAATTTCGTGCAGTCGGACGCCGCCAAATATTTCTCCGCGAAACTAGCTCCAGAATATATAGGGCCTTTTGTGGTAGAGAAACAAGTATCAGCGAGCTCCTACAACCTCAGACACATGGATGGGAGAGCTGCAGGCACCTGGCATGCGAAGGACCTCAAAGTGTACGTCTCGTAGAGGTAGAAGCGGATCAACCCAGGGAAGGTCACGGTAACAAAGACACGAGTGAGTTACGCATTCTAACACAAGGTGGATCGTAATAGAAGTTAGTTTCCCAAGGGTAAGGCATGGAAGGAGAACCCGCTTACCTGAGCTTCAATATGTAGGGAAACCGCGAATCAGAAACCAAGGGATAACTGGATAGAATTAGCGCGATCGTGAGTCGAAGTTTAAAATAAGTATATAGCTAACCTAACTAATTGAAGTGGTTGTTGTTGAACTATCGGTAGTTTTAAGGGAAGTTGAGGTTTTAAAGTTTGGTGTTAGTTGAGTTCATATTGGTTGGTACTAATAACAGGTGGGGTTGAGGGGCCCAGAAGTCTTAGTATTAGATCTCTTATTTTTTGCTCAGCACTCATAGTTATATTTTTTTGGTTGGTGGAGGTCATAGTATTAGTTCTCTTCAGCTAACTTTTTCCTACTTAGTACTCGTAGTCTGGTAGGTTGGCAGACGTGTTAGTGTTAGTTTTCTTTTCTCTATTCAATACTCGTAGTCTGGTAGGTTGGCGGAAGTCTTAGTATTAGTTCTCTTTCTTTTTGCTCAGCACTCATAGTTTTTTTTTAGGTTGGTGGAGGTCATAATATTAGTTTTCTGTTTCCTTACGTAGTAGTCGTAGTCGATTAGGTTAATAGACGTAGTAGTATTAGTTTTTTTTTTCCTCTTCTTTTTTTTTGTTTTTTTTAGTACTATTATTAGGTGAGAGTGGTGGGCCGTGCGAGCTCAATTGGTGGATCAGGAGACTCTTGACCTCAGGGACGTTGAGTGGTTAGTATCATAGGAGTGTATTTCAGGGAAATCCACTAAAAGTAGGGGGGGAAATGTTATGGATAAAACCGAAGGGCACCAGGATTATCTCACCCTGAACATTACCGTAACATTCGCGTGACTATGTATAGTCAGAAAGCTAAGCCGCACTCGACTAGGGTTTGTTTGCCAGTCCAAATTGTAATCATATTAATAGTTTAAATACGATTATTGGTAGTTTTAAGCAAACATAATTGTCATCGAGCGAAGGTCAGAATCACCGCATGTTCCCCAGATATTTCGGTAAAATCAAAACCTAACAAGATGGAGCCAGATGTTGCCAAGGAGGATTCAGATGATGAGAATTCACTGTCTTGAAAATGTCGATAAAACGCAACAGTTTCTCCGGGAGCAACGAGTACATTTAGAAAACATCGGTTCACATGATATTGTCGATGGAAACGCATCTCTAAATTTAGAATAATTGTCCGGTTTACGAATTGTTCAAGAGTTACATTGCTACAGAAATGCTGGATGGTGACAACAAATACGATGCTGGTGAATAGTACAGTCTTCCGGAAGCTGAAAAAGGAGTGATTTTTATTTCGTTCCCGCCAGTTTTGCAGCTGCATTTAATGAGATTTCAATACGATCCTGTAACTGACTGTTCCTTGAAATTTAACGATCGATTTGAGTTTGATGACGAATTGTGTTGGATCCATTCTTAGCAGAGAAAGAACAAACTGATGCTGTTTATCGCCTTCATGCGGTGTTAGTCCATTCAGGAGACAATCAAAACGGACACTACGTTGCTTACATAAATCCGCTGTTGGAGGGAAATTGGTGTAAGTTCGATGATGACGTCGTTTCATGCTGTACGAAATTTGAAGCCATTGAGCATAATTACGGTGGTTCAGATAATGAAATAACCTTAAATGATAAGCAGAATAGCAATGCCTACATGCTCGTGTATATCAGATTGTCGGAAATCCCTAGGGTACTTCAGACAATAGTTGAAGCAGATATACCGTCAGAATTAATAGAACGATTGGAAGAGGAGACCAGGATCGAGATGATCCATAAAGCTGAAAAACTGATCAGACAATATTTTTTACAATACAAATAGTCATGGAGGATTGTTTGGAAACACATGACGCTGCTGGGTACTTCGATCCGAACACTGTCCAATACACAATATTTCGAGCAAAGAAAACGGAAACGATCGGACCCGTGGTGGGTGCAGTGTGTAACTACTTTCGTATCTCTATCACAAGAATGCGAATTTGGCCATTGCTTTATCGCCGCTTAACAACTCGAATGGTGTATTTTGATATCAATAGCGAGATGGAGACGACTTTAGCGTATATAGTGGATACAGCCCCAACATGGACAATTTATATAGAAACTTTGCACGCTGATAATGATCAAACGATTAACCACTTCAATCCCAGCCAACACATTTTAATATTTCTGAAGTACTTTGATCCCGTACGGAATGTCTTGAATTATTTGGGCTGTAGCCAATTTACTTTAGACACCAGACTTAGCGACGTTGCAAATGTAGTTGAAAACATGTTGGGCCTGGCTGAAAATGTTGAATTGAACATTTACGAGGAGCTGGGAACGAACAGTCTCAATAAATTTACAAAGACCAATGATTCCCTTGAATACAGCTTATGTATTTCTGGGGTTGAAAACCAAGGTTACATATTGATTTTAGAGAAAAAAATTTTTGAATGAAAAACTGAACTTACCGACATGTTATGAATATTTTACCAGTCCTCTCTTCAAAATGGAAGTGACATTCATAGACAAGAGTCGCCCGAACGACACAGGTTTTCCCTTGGTCCTTCCGCAAAGGCACACTTATAAGCAAATGGCTTCAGCTGTCGGAAAGAAAATCGACTCGGATCCAAATAAGATACAGTTTTTCAAATGCCAAAGTTACAAAGATTTGCCTGGAAATCCATTAAGTTGCTCATATGATGGACATTTAAAAGAATTGCTAGCGCATCATAAATGCAAAAGTGTCAAAAAGCTGTTCTATCAAAAGATTCAAATGGACATAAACGACTTGGAAAGTAAACAAACATCACTGACAGGCCAAACTGTCAGTGAATTATGTTCAGCTGATTCAGCCGCATTTGGAGTGCTCGCCACCAGAGGGGAGCGGAGACCAAGTGGCGGCAGAAAGGAATTACCCCGCTGAAGAGGTGGATGACCGGCGAGCGGAACCATAGCCGTTAGGAGGAGGCTATAAAAGCACGCGAAGAATGACGTGCCTCCTCTTTGATCTTTTTTATCGTGGGCGACGAAGCAGCGGAACAAGAGCAACCAGGGAGAACATAATTCGAAGCGCAGCGGCAATCTTCAAGTGGAGGACAGTGGAGTCAGCAAAGTGAGATCCAAGCGAAGGGAAAATTCGTATCAAAGCGACGAGCAAGCTCCGACATTGGAGGAAAGGCTACAGAATACATCCGCGAATACGATCGTCGAAGGGGCCCTTTGTAGGTATATAATAGAAGTAAGTTTTTCTTTAAGATATAGTGTATCATATGTTAAAATTATATGGAAGTTTCGATTTGGAGTACAAGTGTTGGAAAATTTTAACTAATCGAAGTTTCTTTGTGATAAATTAATGCTTGGAGGAAGAAATTTTTGTCTTTAGGACAAGATTAGAGAAATCTTTGTTTTCAGATTACGGGTTGTGACGAGTGCGGCTTGGAAGGACAAGTCGAAGTGGAAGTGTCGTGGAATTAAATGAAACCCGTGATATCGGTCAGTCAGAGTGTTCGGGGGTGGTATTGTGGCCCACGCGAAGATTAGTGTGATTAAGAAGTAGAGGTGTACAGTGGTGTAGGTGAAGTATTGTAGTGAAGATCATAGGGTGGTTAGTAGCTAGGGTTTCGGCCGAATAACGTCGCGTTTAATCCGGTTAGTCGCATTCTCGCTTGGCGGCTACTTAGGGCTTTGAGGGAAAAGCGAGTGGCGCCCCACGCCCGTCTTCGGACGAGCTAACCGGGTCCATTAGCCCCGCCGGAGCACTCCAGTTTCCCTGAGGGCCATAGTGGCTCTCGCGAGGTAAAAAGTGGGTGTAACATCTTCTTGTCTCGCCCCATCAAGATTAGTAGTAACAATCACTTAATAGTTTTTATCTTCTTAACTCCTCCACGATTTTTTTAATATAAGAACTTTATTCTTACTTTACTAATTTTTTTTAACCTGCAATGCGCTTAGCTCGGCATTTCTCACCGACGTTCACTGTCATTGTACGCTTAAGACCTTAAGAGAAGTGATTCTATGTTAGTACACGATGCTTTAAAAAAAATCTAATTTTCATGGGTCATTTGATATGGCGTTCACACTCTTGGAAAATTTGCTCATTCACCTTGCCTCGAGTTGTTACAGCATGCAATGCTAGACCATCGGTCTGGACAAAATATCTGTTCAAAGAATTCGCCAGAAGAGATGAACATTTAACTTATTCTTCGCTTCCTGCAACAAGCGCCTCCAACCGTCTCGGTCCATTGACCATGTCCTCCAATTTCGAAGTCTGAGCGGCAATGAACTGTCTTAGTCGATCGAGTCAGACCATCATTTCCTCAGTTTCTCTCCTGGTCTCCACCCTTCCGTTTCCCAACGCACACTTTTCTGGGTATCCGTTGTTTGTCCATACGATTCATACGTCCAGTCCATTGCAGCTTCCGCAGTCTTACAATCGTTGAGACCTCCGGCCCTTCAAAAATTACAAACAGCTCATGGTTATATCGAACTTGCAATTAGTCCTCATCTAGCTTCGCTCCAATTACAACACATAAATTTTTAAGTTATACTCAGAAAAAATATACGAGTATACTTCATTATGTTCACAGACGTTGATAACTCTCTGCATTTTATACAATCAGTAAAATTAAAAAAGTACAAAAATTTCAAAGACCCACTTGTTGAAAATTATTTCGAAGTCTCTAAAATATATTTTTAGCACATGTAAACCTGTACTTAGTACCTTTTTCGCACCGATTACCAAGCATACCAAGTCATTCTAATCACACCTTTTGAACAGCGACTTGACGAACTTCAAAGGAAATACCCTACAATTTCCATTCTTAAATAATATACGAGTACACATTTAAAGTTGTTCAGGGTAGAAATTCTCCTGTGGCAGTACAAGCTATCATCGAGCTGCAGCCATTTTATGTAACAATACAGTATTGTATTTAATGAGAAAAGAAAGCTTACAAAGACATGATACTGGAAGTTGTGTAATTATGGATATAATAAACATGGCGGTTGGAAGTAATTGAGGTGAACAGACTGCCTGCGGTGGAAAATATTCAAAAGTTTCCTATGTTGGCATATTATAACCCTTACCTTTTATATGTTTTCTTGATACGATACGGAAATATTTCATTCTGAACCCTACATTATTTAAAACAACCTTATCTTTGAAAGTTTAATAAGGACAAGAGCAAAATTTACCTTTTAGATGCTTTAATTGGGTAATAAAAATAACATTCATGGTACCCTTATTATATGTTGTTTATTCTGTTTTCCATCCTTTTTCAGCTTATAATGCAAGGATTGTGTCCCTAAAAAAAGGGTTAGTTTTTTACTTTCGCTTAAAAAATGTTATTCTGAAATCTTGGGGCAAATTGAACCAAATACATGAATTTCTTTTTGCTTTAATTTATCATTTTTATGGTGGTTAGGAGGTGAAGGCTATTTACTCCTTAAGGGTGGGACTTCCAAGCACGCAATGCTTCTAGACTAACCTTTAAACACCTCCCCTGTCAGTCTGACGACATAGCCTGCAAACATTTGATACATTACTTTGGGCTAGGCCTCATTTTTCTACGCCTAAAGGTGCCTTCAAATTACATGGATTCGTTCTTCAACAGAAGAGAAAGGGATTGCGAGAAAAGAGGCATCCCCTCCTTTGACGCGAGCCGATACATCAGTTTGGGTTTCCTGAAATAATTTGACAAACCTTTTCTATGATCGCGGCATGTCGGTCCGTATATCCGTCCCGGAGCCACTCCTGGAAGGGAAGGATTTCGTTCACTCCAACATTTTAATCGGAATATTGTCAAGGAACCACTCCACGCGCTGAAGGGCTGGGAGCAAGGATTAATTGATTAAGTAGAGGTAATGATATTATAAAAATTGTAATTATTAGCGTTACGTAAGGTTAGGAGCAAAAAGGAAGCAGCTATTCTTCGCCACCAAATTTCAACTCCTCTCCCACGACGCGGACTGGCAGGAAAACTCGGAGCTAGGGAAGCGCAACCTCCCAAAAAACGATTCGGGGATGCACAAAGCTACTCAACATCAAGATGTTATATCGTTTACCATCATTCCGATGGTATCGAATACGATGCTAACATTCTAACATGGTGCGGTGTATTATTATTAAACGTATGACCACTGATACTGGCTGAAAACTCCATGCTGATCCCCAGAATGAGTCCAATAATAATAAATAACCATTTATTCTTTTTAAATGGAACAAATAAGCATAAAATTCCTGCAAAAAGGAGCAAATTCCCAACGATACTTAATATGGATGATATGAATAAGAAATTTGGCGGACTAAACATACTGTAGTCCACATAAATGTCTTCTGCTAAAAATCCTGTGGACACATAATCCACCGATTATCTGAACAATAGCTGACACGATTCCCAACCTGCTGGCTTTTGCAGTTCGATCTATGACTAAATTAAAAACAATTGAAGCATATCCATCAGCATAGTACTGTACACATTTATACGGATCCAATACATCTTCCCGTACTAATGAACAGCATTTTTTTGATATAGTCTTCTGCACGCTACCCCAATCTGTAACATTGATTGTACCGCAACATTGAACCGTATTTTGTAGCTTGTTCTATGTGTGAACAATGTTCCAATTGTCACCATGGTAATGTTTCATACTTTCTTACAGTTTTCGTTCACGACGCAGTTGAACGAGACAAATAAAAATTAAAACTTCCCGGAAATAATGCTTCGAGTAAATACGGGATGACTTCAATTTGTGGTTATTAGCAATACTTTGAGTTTAATTGAAATAGAACAAGCTCCAAGAAAGTTTCTTATCAATTTCAAGAGGGTACAAAGACACTTCATCCTCTATTGAAAGTTGAGTTTACTACGACTTTTTTAATGATTTAATATTCTTGAAAATTACACACATAGTATTTTATACATAATTGCATGAAACAACTTCCATCCGATTAATTTCCTCAAAATAAAGCAATGTCGGCTTATGAAAACAAAATACCTACTTACGTAATCCTTCGACTCATCATCCGACACACGGAAATATCCCTTCGCGGACACAATGATGGCACCGGCAACGAAAAGGGCCACTGAAACTTGACAGGGTAGGCCAAATACGCCACCATAAATGAGTACCTTCTTTATTTTCAAATATTTCGCGAAGGGCTTAAATACTTTCAACATTTTCCGTCCGAGGATAATCAAATGAAGTACTAACTAGGAGGATCAAAAATGACGTCCGTGCACGTAAACACAAGTATCAAAATGATAAATGACACTACAACCAAAACAAGTCGATATGGCTGTTATTGATAATGCAGATGATTGTGCGCGAGGGAACGGCTGTAAGGTTGAGCAGCCGTGATGATTGTTGTGGCCTTGAACTTGGGTTCTTCAACTCAAGTCAAAGAGCCATTGCGAAAAGTTATAAAAGAGCCAGCAACGGTTGATGCGGTCTCTTTTTACGGAATAATCGGACAGGCAAGAAGGACGAACGTGCAACGATTGGGGGTTCTCCAGGGGAATATGGCGATCACGAGGAATAACAGGCGTGAACATATGGTGGGAGAAGCGAGCAAAAATTGATTTTACATTTATTTAATTATTTATTTCGACCAACTTACAGACTAAAGTCCAGTTACAAGATTGGTTCAAGCAATATAAATAGAACAGAACAACATAATATATATACTAGGCTAGGTATTTAAAATTAAATTCTTAAGTTTATGCTTATAAATTACTAAAGATGGAGGATACAGGCCAAACTCCATAGCATTGTGGTTTCTTGGCAGACGCAGCAGTGGTGAATTGTAAAATGTTTCCGTTCTAGTAAATGGAATTTGGTAAGATCCTTCATTTCTAGAGAGATAATTAGATGTCCGCATTGTCAGTAACTCTGTTACATTTGTATGCAATTGATGATGGTGAAGCTTATATAGGAGGCATTCATCAAGAAAATGTCTACGAGATGATAACGATGGGAGGTGCAGAAAAGGAAGTCTTTCTTCATAAGATTGGTACTAGCCCAGTCATATTAGGTAAAAAAAGGGGTCAACCTCGGAATGAAAGATAATAAGCTGCAAATTGGTATGAACCTTTGTTTTGTCATTCTAAATGTTGTCTCAAAAGTCACAATCGTTATCGTGTTCGCGTCTCAAGATATTCAAGGTCAAAGGTCACAAAAATCGGTTTTTCGCGAATATCTGGCTTCCTATCGGTTAAATGAGATTTGCATTTATTATAAAAGTTGTAGGCTATAAAATTCCCTACAACTTTTGTTTAAACTTTTTTTTTATACGACCAACCGTTTTGAAGGTAGAGCGCGAAGAGTGCACATCGTACAGTCATATACGGCCTAATGCAAGGTCAAGCGTGAGTTATGGTTATCAGTACGTTATAAAGTCAATTATTTACTTGGAAATTATAATTATTAAACAATGCCTATTATTTATGTACTAACTATTAATTATTTATATTTAATTAAAGTAAGTAACTTGATTTGCAACGGTACAATTTCAAACTAACGAATAATCTTGACTCATACAAAGTGGAGAGAGTGGCCTTGAATACTATAGAACATCTGTCCCGGCAATGAATAGAAAAGGGCATAGGGTAGGGACAAGTATTTCCAGGTATATAAGTATTGAGAAATTTACGCGTTTTAAAGAAAAGATATATAATGTCGTGTTAACTTAAAATAAAACTAAAATATATAATCCAGAATTAATAATATTTTATACTTAAATAGTTAAATATGAATAATTATATATATTATTTATGTACTAACTATTAATTATTTATATTTAATTAAAGTAAGTAACTTGATTATTTATATATAATTATTCATATTTAACTATTTAAGTATAAAATATTATTAATTCTGGATTATATATTTTAGTTTTATTTTAAGTTAACACGACATTATATATCTTTTCTTTAAAACGCGTAAATTTCTCAATACTTATATACCTGGAAATACTTGTCCCTACCCTATGCCCTTTTCTATTCATTGCCGGGACAGATGTTCTATAGTATTCAAGGCCACTCTCTCCACTTTGTATGAGTCAAGATTATTCGTTAGTTTGAAATTGTACCGTTGCAAATCAAGTTACTTACTTTAATTAAATATAAATAATTAATAGTTAGTACATAAATAATAGGCATTGTTTAATAATTATAATTTCCAAGTAAATAATTGACTTTATAACGTACTGATAACCATAACTCACGCTTGACCTTGCATTAGGCCGTATATGACTGTACGATGTGCACTCTTCGCGCTCTACCTTCAAAACGGTTGGTCGTATGAAAAAAAAGTTTAAACAAAAGTTGTAGGGAATTTTATAGCCTACAACTTTTATAATAAATGCAAATCTCATTTAACCGATAGGAAGCCAGATATTCGCGAAAAACCGATTTTTGTGACCTTTGACCTTGAATATCTTGAGACGCGAACACGATAACGATTGTGACTTTTGAGACAACATTTAGAATGACAAAACAAAGGTTCATACCAATTTGCAGCTTATTATCTTTCATTCCGAGGTGAAAGCCCTAATATGACTGGGCTATACGGAAATTTAAATTTAAAGAATAATATTCGGGTGAACTTCCGTTGTACAGATTCCAGTAGTGAGTCTAAGTACTTATAATGCGGTGTCCAAATTTGGGAACAATACTCGAGGATAGGCCGAACAGTTCTTATATAAAGATGTACAAAAGACAGGATATTTCCAAAGATGCAAGAGTGACGAAGAACAAATCCGAAAACCCGAGAAGCACGTGACATGATGTCGAGGGTGTGCTCTTCGAACTTGAGTCGCGGGTCTAGGATCACCCCTAAGTCTTTGAACTTGGTCACTACAGATAGCGGCTCATTGTGTAGGCTATATGGAAATGAGATTAGGTTCGGTTTTAAAGAGAAAGTCATTTTATGACATTTTTGCACATTAAGGGAAAGAAAATTTGATTCTCTCCAGTTGTATATGAAGCTCAGATCATTTTGGAGGGAAATGCAATCATCGATACATCTAATCACTTTAAAAACTTTAAGATCAGCAGCACAGAGAAGACAAGGAGAATCTATTAAAGAGGGCAAGTAGTTAATGTATATTAGGAATAAAAGCGGCCCCAGGATGGATCCTTGAGGGACTCCAGTCTGTGGATAGAAAGAGTGAGATAACACTCCACAGAAACTCACTCTACATGAACGATTGTTTACGTATGAGACAAGCCAAAAGAGCAAACAACCAGAAATACTTTGTTGTGTTAGCTTTTTACACAGAACGTGAACATATGATTTACTTTATCAAACGCCTTGACAAAATCAGTATGAACGACGTCAACCTGAAAGTGCTTATCAAGGGCTTCATAGACAATGTGAGTAACCTCAAGTAGATTTGTAGTCGTCGACCGACCTGGAAGTAGACCGTGTTGAGCAGGAGATATCGAGGGGTATATAAGTTCATAAATGTGATTATGAATGAAACGTTCTAGGAGCTTCGGGAAACAAGATAAAAGTGAGATTGGACGGTAGTTGGAGACACACGAAAAAGGACCAGATTTATGAATTGGGAAGATGTTGGCTGTCTTCCAGAAGCGAGTAAAAACTCCGGAGGATAAGCTGGCGTTAAAAATAAAACTCAGAGGAACACTTAATGAAGAGGACAGAGATCTGACGAACACATTTGGAACTCCGTCTGGTCCAGAACCAATGCTTGTGTCAAAAGTATTAATTATAAACTCGATATATGCAGGGCTAACTGCAGGAGCACTATCAGCCATAGAAAAATGAAGAGGGAAATCATAAGAATAATCAGATGCTGAAGAGGAAGTTATAGTGGAAAAGAAGCCCGCAAACAATTTGGAAATGGATTCCAGTGTTGAACTTTGTTTATCATTCCAATACATGGTGCAAGGAAAGTGCGGAGAGGACTTTAGATGAATAATATATGACCAGAATGGTTTTGACTGGTTGGAATGCAGTGACTGCTCTATGTGCGTTAATTAATTTTTCCTTGAGCTTTTAATTAATAATTTCGCGGAGGCACGGGACCTAGAGTATTCATTATAAGAGTCAAAATCACCGGTCAATCTAAACTTTTGGTGAATTTCCACCCCAAGCGCGCTTATTGGGTAGAAGCGGAAGAGTTAGTAGTGCGAAGATTCTGACCAACGATGGGGCCCCTAACGTAGGAATTAAGGAAAAAATGTAAATTTACGAATTTTGAGTACATTAATAACAACTTTACATTATACTTGAAATTATGAGTTTGATTTTTCATTTGGATTTCAGCCAATTTATTCGCGCGTGGAGCGTGCATTGTTGGTGGAAGGCGTAAATTACGCCTGGAGTGCTCAAAAATCCTTCTCGTCGGCGATTCCAATTGCATAGTTGGTTGTTTGTTGAAGTGGCGATAGGCGGCTCAACGAGCCGGGAAAATGTCATTAACAGCTAAGGCATATTAGCCAGTCAGAGCAAGATGTAGGCCCTGTGTGAATGACACTATTCGGTGTCTGTAAGTGTAGAACCATTTCGGGGAACTCGAAGCTCACCAATTGGCTCCTAGGGGCAGTTCTAGGGTTGGTGAGTGGCACCTACCTACACCGTCTCCACGGGCTAGCCGGGACACCAAGGCCCCTAACCAGAATCGTTTGGTATAACGTATTACCGTGCGTCACAGAAAAGTATCTCACCAGCAACATAAGCACAAAAAATAAAATTTTGTATATATCTTTGAAACCATGTAGAAGACAGTAAGAGATGCGATAACACAAGCAGCATTGTCACCAGCCAATGAAAAGTAGGAACGACTGGTACGACGAAGAATGCAAGGAAGCGATTCAAAAAAGGAATGAGGTGCACAAAGAATACCTCCAGCGACCAACTTGGTCCAAAGAAGAACAATATGAAAGCCTTCGATGTCAAGCTAAAAAAATGTGCCGAAGAAAGAAACAACTGAACATCAACATCAAAATACTATAGACAAACGAAAACATGACCCTACATGAAGTCAGATCGGCCTACGTATCTATCAAACAACTTCGAGACGGCTTCAATCTACTAACAAATCAATACAAAAGTATAAAAGGAGCAATCATAGGCAAACCAGCCGAAATTAAAAACAGATGGCTGCGATATTGCCAGAAGCTATTCGCAGCGTCCCCAAAAACGGCTGAAGTTGCGAACATTCCAGAAGCAGAGCAAGAGGTCCCAGTCCTGCCACCAACAAGAGCCGAAATACAGGCAGCAATACGAGACCTCAGAAAAATAAGGCTTCTGAAATACCAGCAGAATTGCTCCAGAGCGGGGATCCCCAGCTATGCAGAATATGGTCAGACGAGCAGTTACCAGAGAACTGGCGGAAAAGTATTATATGTCCTGTACACAAAAAGGGGACAAATTAAGGTGTAAATATGATAGAGGCGACGTTCTACTGTGTACGTCCTATAAAGTGCTCTCCAAAATCATAGAAAGAAAATTAAAACCGTCCTATGAAAGTGTTATAGGAAAATATCAGGGAGGCTTTCGAAGTGGATGGTCTACAAAAGACCAAATATTCTCAGTAAAGCAGGTGCTCGAAAAGTGCTAGGAAATAACATCGATGTGCACTAACTCTTTATAGACTTCAAGCAAGCATACGACAATGTCGATAGAAATGCGCTCTACAAAACAATGCTTTATTTTAGCGTCAAAACAAAATGCACATTCAGACGCATATTAAAATTATGTCGTCATTTTATCCAGTGCCGTCAGTGCTAAAAACGGCTTGGAAAAGTGCACAGAAAGCTCAATATCTAAGCACTACTTGCAGAAGTGCCCAAAAAGCTCAAAATCTTATTTGTTCATGACGTAATATATGAGTGCAGGGACTATTGGTCAAGCCATAAAACAGGCGATTTTATTCACAAAACTGCGTAGATTATCGGCCTCCTTTTCCTTTTTTAGATGACACAGTATCCAATTAGCATAGGAGGTTAACCTTCAAAAGTAAACAAAACTAGGCTGCAAGGTCAAGGTTGTGATGCTAAATACAAAGTCCCAAGTCAAGGTAAATCTCGAACTGACGGACAGCTTTAGAATGGAATCATGCCTAAAACAACGGGATGGACTTGTCCCAATACTCTTTAATATTAAGCTGGAACACATCATGAGGAAGACATCAGCTGAAACACCGGGGACACTAATGTTCAAATCCACGCAGTAGGTACCATATGCTAATAAAGGAATAACTCAAACGAGGAAGAAAACTCCAGTTCGACCTGGCCGTAGGCACATACAACCTTGAAAGTGTGGATAATTTTATCTACCTTAGAGCCAACCTGAATAGAAGAGGCGCCGAAAAGGGTGAGATTGGATGCCGCATAAACGCTGCAAATAAAGTCTTTTACTTCGTGCTTCTTATTCTAAGGTCCAGAGCTATGCGCAGGCAAAATAAGCTCCGCGTTTACAAAATACTAGCCAAACCTGCACTGTTATATGGAAGTGAAACATGGACCCTGGCGAGCGAATACGAAAAAGTAGTCGACATATTTCAGCGCAAAGTGCTCCGAAAAATCGACGGCCCAGTGAAACAAGAAGCTGAGTGGAGGCTACGTTACAACAATGAGTTCTATGAACTTTTTGCCGATCCACTTGTTTCCTCTTGCGCAAAGTTACGTAAATTGCAATGGGCGGGCCGTGTAGAAAGAATGGAAGATAACTGGCTACCTAAAAGAATTTTAATGGGCAGAGCACCAGGTAGACGTCCAGCGAGAAGGCTGACAACTCGATGGGAAGACACGATAGAAGCTGACAGCAGATCCTTGCTATGAGTAAACAACTGGCGGACAAGGTCGCGGAACCGTGATGACTGGAGGAGATTAATCCTGAAGGCCAAGGCTCGGCTTGGGCTGTCGCGCCATAGATGATGATGTAATGGCTGTAAAATGTTGCCCACTTCAAAATTTCACTACAAAATACTTAAGGTATCTAAGGAAGATCTTTCCATATAGGGGGTGATCCTTAAAACACTTTTTTTTCACCAAAGGTAGTCAATATGGATATCAAAAGAAAAGTCTTATTTGGCACTTTGCAAAAAACTTTTTGCTTAGAGATATGAGGGCGAGGGAAAATGTACGAAAAATTGGTGTCCCCATTTCCTCGCGATTGGACATATTTGATCCAAAAATCTGAAAAAATTAAAGAAGAAGGTCTTTATGAGTATAAGGAAAAAAATACCCACAAAGTCAAAACTTTGACGTACTATGTTAATAATAATAAGAGTACCGGTTAATTCGTGCGTTTTTTTTCGAAAATTGAAGCTTTATTGTGAAAAATTGCTTTTAGACGATCGGAAATGGTTTGTTGAGCGACGCCAAGTGATTTTGCAAGTTTGGGATGGATCATAGTTGAGCCATGTCTCCAATTTGTGATCTTCAAACTTTTTTGGCTATCCGGGCCGTTCATCGTCCTCCAAGTCAAAATTGCCACTTTTAACCCGTGCAAACCACTTCTGGCACGTACGCTCAGCTAGAGCATGCACATCATACACTTCCACCAAAATACGATGACTTTCGACAGCCTTTTTCTTCTTATTGAAGTAATGAAGAAGTACTCCCCGCAAAAACACTTCATTCGGCACAAAATTCGGCATTTTCAGAGTAAAACAAAGTACTGTTGTTTACGCTACAGCTTAATGACACATACTGATTCTGAAACTATATGACAGTAGCTTTCCAACACATATTTGGAATGGTGAATCACTGGAATAAAAATCAAGTTACGCCATCTGTTAGAAAACCGCATGAATTAACCGGTACCCCTATTAGTATATTCTATGAATTTGACGTTATTGCCTATAAAACCTTAAGGGCATTCTTAAATTTTCCAGAAAGCCGTATCTAAATTTCTTTGTATTAGCAGCCGATTGGATATTCAACAAATACAACAAAAACACGTGATACTAGGGACATACACATTTGCAACGTGCATAGGCACTACAGGTGTGTACTTAGTAATTGGTTTATATAACCCTTTTCATACGAGCACTCTCCTTTTTTTCTAGTCCGACTAAATTTATGTCAAAAGCAAATTTGTTTCAAATAGTCGCCATTTAAGCCTTTATTGCAAAGGACATATCATTTGAACTTATTAAAAACAATCTTTATATTAAATTTAGTATAAAAAGGACGTAAACTAACGCTTCTAGAGATCAACTGAAGAATCGACATTTAAACAAATATTATCGCCAACCTTGGTAAAACCTGAAGTACCACTATATACAATAGAATTTTATCTTATTGTTACATGTACAAATAATTACATGTACAAATAATTCTGCGAGCTACTGTCGCAATTGTTTTCATCATCATTAAGAACGTCAACAAATGAATTTACTCGAACCCACGAGAACCGAACAAGCATGATCAACATCTGCAAGTGACGTCACTCCATTCATTAATTTACTCGAACCTACCAGGTACCTCCCGGTAGAACATTCGCCAATGTACGAGAAATGGGTGAATAGGTAGAGACCCTATATAAAGGCAAGCTGAATGAATGGGGGGATCTTCATTCATTACAACCGCGATAGAAAACTGCGATATAGTGGAACGCGAAGTAAAGACGATTGATTGTTTGAGTGCGAAGTGATTTAGAAGACAATTGCGATAAGAAATTTATGGACAAGTGTTAGATTTTTTTCATAGTGAAAATTAAAATTAGTGAAAGTGTAAAATTGTTAAATTGTTTATTGTGCATTTTGGTAATTAAA
The DNA here is from genome assembly GCA_963969285.1 of Odontomyia ornata. NCBI lineage: Eukaryota > Metazoa > Arthropoda > Insecta > Diptera > Stratiomyidae > Odontomyia > Odontomyia ornata. The sequence continues at coordinate 297,803,871 of OZ017740.1, forward strand.
TAAACTCTTTTAACTTAAATTAAAAGACATTGCGTTTTCACTTTCCCGGAACATTAAAATTATAGGCCGCGAACCAATAACACGCGAAAATATTGTCGCGTGTTTTGGTTCGCGGCCAATAATTTTAATGTTCCGGGAAAGTGAAAACGCAATGTCTTTTAAATTAAATTAAAAGAGTTTATTTAATTTATTAAAAATGCACAATCACTTTACTAACAATTTCACAACTTTAATTTTCACTATTAAAATTCTACCTTCCACTTGTCCATAAATTTCGATCGCAATTGTCTTCTAAAATCACTTCACTATTACTTGATCGCTTTTCAATATCGCTTTCCACACACTATCGCCGTTCTTACTATCGCGGTTGAATGATTGATCCCCCCATTTATTCAGCTCGCCTTTATATAGGGTCTGTAGTCATTCAACTCAGTTCTCGTACATCGGCGAATCAGCGGGAACATTCGAGCGAGCGTGAATGAATGGAGCAGTGACTCACTTTCAGATGTTGATGCTTGGTGGGTTCTCGTGATTTCGAGTAAATTCATTTTGTTGATGTTCTTAATTGTTGTGAAAACAATTGCGACGGTAGCTCGCAGAGTTATTTGTACATGTAACACTGCCCCCACCTCCGTTCTTTTCGCCCCGAAAAAATGTGTCGCCAGTTGTAGTCTATTCTCTCTGGATGTAATATGGGGCAAGACGGTCTAGGTGCACGGTTTTCATTTTGGCTCTTGGCTTCCGATGTTCCTGTATTCGGTATACGACGTCGTTGATTCGCTTTGCAACTCGGTATGGTCCCTCCCAATTGTGTTACAACTTTGGAGACCTACTCTTTCGCCGTTGCGGGTTATATAGTATATAAAGTCATCTAGCTGGAAGCCAGTAGAATTTGCCTTTAGATCATACCTGGTCTTCATGCGGTCAGTAGCATATTCAAGGTGATTTCGCACTGTCCGACAAATCTGGTTCAACCGTTGCCTTAGATCACTTGCGTACTCCGAGATGGTTTGGGGTTTCTCAGGGGGTGTTCCGAACTTTATATCGGCTGGCAGACGAATAGTCTTTCCAAAAAGGACTTTGGCTGGGGCTTGGCCCGTCAATGCATGTTCGGCAGCTCCGTACGCCATCAAAAATAGTGGGATATGTCGGTCCCAGTCCCTTTGGTTCTCGTCAACCATCTTGGTCAGATGTTTATTTAGCGTGCCGTTGAACCATTCGACCATTCCACCGGATTGGGGATGCAGTTCACACGTTTCGCCAAAAACTAGTGACTCAAAGTTTCGGCCTTGATCTGAATGTAATTCGCAAGGTAAGCCGTACCTACTGACCCAATTTAACACTAACTGTTCGGATACGGTAGTTGCTTCCTGATTGGGAATGGGGTAGACCTCGGGCCACTTGCTGAAATAATCGGCTACAACCAGCGTGTATCGATTACCCCAATCGGATTCAGGAAAGGGTCGTGCGATGTCAACAGCAATCCTTTCGAATGGCACGCCTACGTTATAGGTTTGCATTTGTCCTCTCAGTCGTCGCTTTGGGCCTTTGACGGAAGCGCAAATTGTTCATCTGTGACACCAGTCCTCTACATCTTCTCGAGCGTGGAGCCAGTAGAACCTTTCCCGCCATTTTGCTAAGGTCTTGTTAACACCAAGGTGGCCTCCCGAGGATCCTTCATGCATTTCCTTAATCACATCGTGGATTGGGCTTTTGGGAAGTATAGTTTGCATCCTATAGCAGCTGCCATCCACCGTTTCCCATTTCCACTTGAGTACGCCGCCTTCAACTTGAAGAGAGTTCCATTGTGCCCAATAGCTTTTCAGGGTTGCGCCATGCATTGAAACGCCCTTTCACTCAGGTCGCCCAGTCGTCTCCTTCCATACGAGCAATGGTCCGATGTCATCATCGGCTAACTGGGCATTTCGAATCTCCTTCGGTGACCAACCTTCATCGAATTCGGCCGTTATCAATCGCAGATCAACGGTCGGCTGCGTTTTTTTAACCCATTGGCAATGCTTGCAGTTAGCTGGACATGGATGACGAGATAGAGTGTCAGCATTTTCATGAACTCTGCCCTTGTGAAGTAGTTGGGGCCTCACTATGTCTGGTCGGATCGTCAATCGGGGTGCACCAGTGTCGTTTGTTATGTGGCAATGTACTTCATCAACTTGACCAGGAAGGCATAAGCCTGCTTCTCCACGATGTTGCCTTGACACGGTGATGGGGGTGCTGGGGATGTCGATCCTCCTAGCCGACGTCCGTCGCATGAAGTTGGCCCTTTCAGTTTGATGGGCTTCTATTCAAGCCTCCTCTGGATCTCCACCATTCTGGACAATAGCTCCGTTTTCTTTGCTTCTTGCAGTCTCTTTGCAGGCGCCCTTTTCCCCCGCAATTCCAGCATCAAGGCGCACCATTCACCTACAGCTCTCGCTTAATTCCCACGCGCTCACACCTGCAATCGTCTGTCACTACCTCGCGAACTCGGGCAGTGATACGAGTCACATTTTTCGCTGCCTCAAAGTGTAAACTATAAGCCAATTCATCCTTGACTATTTGCTTTTGACCTAAACGCACAGCTTGCTGCAATTCCGGGTCCCTTAATGCGCTAATGAATGCTTCTGTCGCTGCGTTATCTCGATGTTCTGGGTCGTAAGCTGGATAAGCCAAAAGTGCCAGTCGCTCAATGTCTTGGGCTAGCTGCTGTAGGATTTTGCCAGACTTCTGCATCCGATGCCGTAGCTGTGCCCGATAAATCTGCTTCAGATGATCGCCTCCATGACGCATCTCAAGCGCATTCAGTATAGCAGCCGGGTTTGAGTGTAACTCAACGGGGATAGTCTGCAAAAGCTCGGCAGCTGGGCCACTTAGAGCAAGAATCAACGCAGTTGCTCGCTCCTGCTCATTCCAGTGATTTATCCTAGCAGCTGCTTCAAACTGGATTTTGTAAATACATCACACCGTTTGCCCATCGAATATTGGTGCTTTCACATTTCTGGATATGCTATGCGCTGCGGTTACAAGTGGGGATGGTGAAGTGGTTACTACTGACTTTGCTGCTTCCAATTCTTTTTTCACTTTTTCCATCTCATGGTTCATTTTCTCTTCGACCTGGCTGATCTCATAGTTGATTCTCTCCTCAACCTGGTAAACTTTTTCCTCGACGCATTTAATTTGATTGTTCAGGCTACTGAGCTCCGCTTTTATTTCGGTTGACTGTGTTTGCACTTCCTTGATTTCGATCGCTTGTTGGTTCAGCTTCACTGATTGTTCATCTAGCTTCGTAGTTAAATTGGACGACTGTGCATTGAGCTTCGCTGATTGTTCATCTAGCTTTGCAGTTAAACTGGATGGCATCAGCATTAACATTTGCATCAGCGCATTTTCTAGCTCCTTTGATTTTGGTGTTTCCACTTCTCCACCTTCTGCGCCTTTTTCCGCATCTGAGAGCTCACCCGAATCCAGATTCCCGCCTTCCGACTCGATTGCGTCACGCAAGCGTGCAATCAGTATGGTTTTTGTACCTTGCGTGGCCAGATTTCGCTGTTCCAACTCCTCTTCGAGCTCCGATATGCTCAATTGATTAATTCTTAGATGCAAGTTTCGTGGCATTTTTATTGTTTTGGCTTTTATTTGTGCATTTTTCTTTTTTTCTGTTTTTTGTTTAAACGTTTTTCACTTTCAAAATTTTCATTCTCACTTCTCGACACCAATGTCGCGTGTTTTGTTTCGCGGCCAATAATTTTAATGTTCCGGGAAAGTGAAAACTCAATGTCTTTTAAATTAAATTAAAAGAGTTTATTTAATTTATTAAAAATGCACAATCACTTTACTAACCATTTCACAACTTTAATTTTCACTATTAAAACTCTACCTTTCACTTGTCCATAAATTTCTATCGCAATTGTCTTCTAAAATCACTTCACTATTACTTGATCGCTTTTCAATATCGCTTTCCACACACTATCGCCATTCTTACTATCGCGGTTGAATGATTGATCCCCCCATTCATTCAGCTCGCCTTTATATAGGGCCTGTAGTCATTCAACTCAGTTCTCGTACATTGGCGAATGAGCGGGAACATTCGAGCGAGCGTGAATGAATGGAGCAGTGGGTGGGTTCTCGTGATTTCGAGTAAATTCATTTTGTTGATGTTCTTAATTGTTGTGAAAACAATTGCGACAGTAGCTCGCAGAATTATTTGCACATATAACAATATAATTTTGGATCAACATTACCGGAATTTGTCAATCACTTTGATAAATAATTGTATTGCGTTAGTAAAAAAAACAATCACCATTTTCGTGTTAAACTGTACTTTAATTATATTTTAAGTATTTGACAATCTTATTCACTATCTGATTTACATTTTTTAAGGGTTCATTAAAATAATTTCACAAAACCCTACTGAAATCGCAACCTGTCTGTCCGTTTCTCCGTCCGTGTGTTACAGCAATTTTCCTCGCAAACCACATAAGCTAGAAACATAAAATTTCATTACCAGGTGTAAAGTAGTGATCTCTTGAAATTTTCACTACGAAAAATATTTTTTGAAATTCTTAAGGGAGGTCTCCCAATATAGGCAAGTGGCTCCCTGGAAAAAAAATTTACCAAATGTAGGCAATATGGGTATCACATGAAAGATCTATTGATGAGGCCTTTTCAAAACAGGTCTTAAACTAACAAGTTCTGCTTTGAGGGGTACAGGTGGAGGAAAATTTACAAAAATCTTGAGTTCCCACCTAGCGATTAGACACCTTTGATCCAAAAGATCTGAAAAAAATCGTAGAGGTAAGTCTTTAGAAGTACAAGGGTAACAAATAACTCATGAGTCGAAATTCGATCAACTAGGTTAATAGCTGTACATTTTATGAATTTTACGTTTTTGCCTATAAGATTAAAATGACACCCTTAAATTTTCCAAAACCACAATTGAAGTTTTTTATAGCAGTTGTACGTATCCTGAAAATTTCATGCCAATCGAACAATAAACAGCTAAGTTACAGCCGATTGAATATTTAACAATTACAACAACATTAACACATGATACTAGGGAGACGTTTGCAACAGACCAAGACGCTACAAATATGTAGGAATTTTGATTAAAAATTTTAGAAATGGTTTTTAATATTGATTTGTTATCATGACTATTCAAGCAACGGTCTCAAAACACTTGAAACAAAATGGCGGGAAATTTAATTACATAATCACCAGGTTTAGTTCTTCGAACTCAATTTATGGAAGATATTGTTTGCGTTACTGATAGGTTCTCAAAACCCTTCTGGTATGAGCACTCTCCTGCAACTTCAACTTGTTTCCTTTTATAATGAAAGGTGCTATGTCGCGGAATTGATTTCATTTTTTCCTTCCGAACTTTCAACATATTTCGTATGATATCATCCGGGGAGCTAAAATCAGAATCATAGAAGGGCATTTGAAAAGTTTCCGGCCTTACCGACAAAAAGTCATGGTATATTCAAGTTCTCTTGCCAACCAACAGATGGTTTTTACATATGTAAGCCATAAAACGTTCAAGTCATTCCGATCAGTACAAAACACGTGGTACCCTTCCAAAGTTGACAGGTGACGTTTGTTAAGAACAATTGATAAAATCGAGTATCACGCGGAGATAAAGTACCACTATTTGAAAAGGAAAAAACTCGGAAAGTGAAAGAAGAGTTAGACTCCGTGTATGGTGAATCATTGCCCTCATTTCTAACCGTGAAACATTAGGTGGCCGAGTTGAAACGCGGTCGCTCAAGCATTTTTGGCAGTGAACGTTCTGGACGTCCAAAAACTGTTTCAACGGAAGATATCGTCAGTTTAGTGCACATAACCGTGATGAAAAATCGCCGATTAACCATTAAGGAAACTGTTGATGCTTGTGGAATACCAACTGAATAGGTGTATAAAGGGATTATTCACGTGATGGTTGCTGCATTTGTTGACGATCGACCAAAAGTGCGTACGGATGGACATGTCGCGCGAAACTCTTGAGCTGCTCCAAAAGAATCCTATAAAGTTTTTGCACCGATTAATGACTGTCGACAAACCTGGATCCATCACCATACTCCGAAGACGAACAACAGTGAATGCAGTGGATTGCGGTGGAGAAACTAGCTCCAAAGAAGGCAAAGATCGTTCTTTCAGTTGGAAGTGGTAGCGACCGTTTTTTGGGACAGCTGTAGAGTAATCATGGTTGATTATCTTCTAAAAGGTAAAACCATTAACGGACCCTATCACGCTGCATTTCTTGACCAATCGAAGATGAAACTCTAGAAGAAGCAACCACACTTGGCAAGAAAGAAGGTGCTGTTTCATCAAGACAACGTGCGAGTCCACACATGCATGGTCACAATGGCAAAATTGGATGAATCTAAGTTCACATTGCTTCAACACCGACCCTATTCACCAGACCTAGCTCCGAGTGACTTTTATTTGTTCCCCAACTTGAAAAAATTTCTGGGCGGGGAAAAATAAGGCACAAATACCGAGGATGAAGAGGCAGTAAACTTTTATTTTTCAGGTTTACCTAAAGAATTTTTTTCTAATGGCCTGAAGGGTTGGGAAAAGTATTTTACAAAATGTATTGACATGCGTGGAGACTGTGTCGGGAAGTAAATTTTTGTTTGGCTTGGATTATGTGTTTTTCTTCAAAAGGCCGGACACTTTTGAAATGGCCCTCGTGTCTTCCTCTCCTTTATAGCGCTACAGCCCCTCTCGGAAGTGGTCCGAATAATTCAAAAAACTCGAAACATCACCCAATGCAGTTACTGTTATTTGCCTAGGTAGGGAAGTATCTAACATACATTACTTGTAAATAAACATCACCTGGAGTAATTATTTTTTTATGTAGCTTGCTATATTGAATTTCGTATCTGTGATGCCAGCTTAGTTTTTAGGTCTTTGAAAAAATTGCAAAGACCTACTAGTTTCACGACCTGTCTCTCCGTCCGCCCGTCTGCTTGTCTGGCCGTGCGTCACAACAAGTTTCTCCAGAAACTATAGAAGCTACAAAGCTCAACATTTGTGAAAAGGTGAGTAATGGTGGTCTCTCAAAAGTTTAGGTCTTACCAAACATTTCAAAATTTTTTCAGGGGGATCCCTCCTAAAAGTGAAGGTGCCCTTAAACATCTCATATATAGATAGCCAAGTGAGATACCAAATGAAAGGTCTTGATTAGAACGCTTAGAATCTGAAATAAAAGGGTCATTTTATACTTCAGCGGTCCAGGCGGAGGCAAGATGTACCAACAAATGTTTTGAAGTTTTTGGTGTACGAGTATGGTGCTTATGAGTATGTTTTGTTTTTTTTGTATTCTTGAGTGGCATGCATTAATTTGAAATTTCATTAAATGGTATTACTGTGACTAGCTGAATACCCAAATTTGTCTGTATATGGGCTTGACGATACAGCTGATTGTGGTGTCGGTATTACTGTGCTCCAAATACCATCACCTCCATAAATGTATTTATCTGACACTAATTGTCTCATTACAAGCGGTAATCGATATCCGCTACCAACAAATTCGAGCTCTACTTCTAATAATGTTGTACCCTCAACATTGAATTGTACAATTGACAAGAATGCTTTTCTTGTTATTGCCAGTGATCACGATGTAATGATACAATAAAACAACACACTTAGAAGCGTTTTGGCATATAGTCCTCGAATTTATAATGAAATTTTCTGAGGAGTCACTTCAATACTCTGACATTGAAAGCCAACAAGCTCAAGCCCGAATGACAAGTAGCCGACGATGATGGCGGCAAGCCTGATAATGAGCACGACCGAAAGGTAAAAAGAAAATCGCTGACAGCTTGTTGTCACGTAAACAAATGAGCAATGGCACCACAGGTAGTCTCTGAAACAAGTAGTCACTGAAAAATCTGAATTGGAATCCATTGAAATCGCGACCAACTTTCAAGGAAGGGCCATTGAGTCTTCAGTCCAGACCCAGGCAAGCTTCATAAGTGAACCCGCACAATCTTGTAACTGGGTAACTAACATCTGCCTTGTCTCCAAGGTAGTGTTTCACGCTCGATGTTCTATCGGCGACCATTGATGCGCTCGTCTGGCGAATTGCTTGGAGCCTGTTCCTCTGAGTTCATTCCACACTATCGTGCGACTTGCAGTTACTAGTTTATGTGTACTGATCCAAGATTTACATTGAAGGCGCACTTTCCGTCACAACGACTGCTTTGATTTATTGACTCTTGATGTGCAAGCGGGACTTCTGCTGCAGTAACTTGCACTGTAGGTTCGATAGTTTGTATTCTTTCCATGGGGACTCATTGTGTGATTTGCATTTGCACTTGTTGCTGTTATTGCGAAGGTTGACAAATTAGATATTGGTTCTGTTTCTGAATGTTGGTGATGGCATCATATACGCTTTATTCCTTTGGGCAGTGATGAATTGCTGAGGGGGGTACCGTGAATTTTTTGATTAAATGCTGGTGGATTGTGAATAATGCTAGCTGGTATAGACCACTGCTTATTACAGGCTTTTGCCGGGATGAGGAGTCACCCCTAGGTTCAGTTGGGGATGGCACATAGGGGCGCTAACTCTATTGGTATGCCCCGTCTCTTGTTGTTGGCCAAAACCTTCCTCCTCATGTAAACGGTCGTCCCCCTGATCAGAGCAAGAAGTAGGAACGCTTTTGAGTAGCCTTCCTTTAGTTTCGGCCTCAGCTTTTTCTATTGGTCCAGTTTATGGTAGATCAATTTAATCATGTGTGTAAAATATTTTGTAGTGGGCCCTATGCTTGCAAAAAGAACCTCCCCAAAACTCCACAGAAGCGAGCTATCAGCATGCATACGCGTTACAAGGTAGGGCCATTCTAGCTGAATCTAAACCCTTAGCTCGCCAAGGCAGCATTCCATCGCTACTGTTTTTAATGAACGATGAACACGTATCTGAGCAACACATACATTTATATCTACAACAGTTGCCTTTTTGTTTCTGCTCAGCCGATTTTGTTGGTTAATTAAATTGGCCGATACATTAACCTAATGACACCTTTCTGATAATTTGATGTTGATTGAAGCCAAATTCTGACCCCCGTGTATTCACGATTTTCGTTAAAGAATCACCTGAGGAAAAAAATCATGAACTGACACACCGACTGACTAAAATTTAGTTTTATTTGTGGATACACTGATACTTAGAAAACTTCAGTTTGACAAAACCTAACCTGAGGTGACTACAACCTTGAAAGTGTGGATAACTTTATCTACCTTGGAGCCATCCTGAATAGAAGAGGCGCCAAAAGGATGAGATTGGATGCCGCAAATGAAACATATCACTCCATACTTCCCATTCTAAGGTTCAGAGTGGAGCACGGGCAAAATAAGCTCCAAATTTACAAACAGTCCTGTCAATCCTGTGCTCTTATGTGGAAGTGGAACATGGACCCTGAAGAGCGAGTCTGAAAAGACAGTGGACATTTTTAAAAGCAAAGTGCTCCAAAAAATTTACGGCCCAGTGAAACAAGAAACAGAGTGGATCCTACGTTACAATGATGAGTTGTATGAACTATTTGACGATTCACCTATTTCCTTTTGCGTAAAGTTACGTTAATTGCAATGAGCGGGCCATGTAGAAAGAATGGAAGACAACCGGCATCCCAAAAGAACATTGACGGCTAGAGCACAAGGTAGACGTCAAACACGCAGACCATGACTCGATGGGAAGGCACGATAGAAGCTGACAGCAGGTCCTTATTGGAAGTAAACAAGTAGCTGATAAGGTCGTGGAACTATGGAGGAGATTATTCCTGGAGGCCAAGGCCCGGCTTGGACATCGCACCATGGATGATAATGATAATATTTAATTATTCATGTATAATGTAGGAAAAGTTTGATTTCGTTCACGAATATCAAAACGTATTTTATCCATGGCACATATTTATGTGCAAAACTGATAAACGATTTAAATTTCAAGAAAAAAGATTTGAAATAATCTTAAAATAATTTCGCTTTTGTGAATTTCGTATAAAATTATTAATAAAAACATTTCTTCCTTATCTCAAAATATAAATCGCTTATGCAAACCGAACCCAATCGCCTTAATCCCGAAAATTTACCCATGAGGGCTATTAAATTTTCCCAAGAAAAATAGTCCATTGTAGCAATTCCCTTATCTACATTCTTTTTTTCTTTCAATCTTCTCCTTCACCTTTACTTACTTACACTGCTCTTCATCCATTTTCTCTCTTCTGCCACCTTCGCTTCAAATGCAATAAGGAATTTAATGGCTGAACATTTCCACTAAAAAAGGACTTTGTACAATGAGCAAAAGGGAAAATCTATTTTAGGTTGCAATTAATCTTTCACCGGTGGTATATTGCCGCAAGTTATTAAACTTTTACCGAAAACCATTTCCAAACTTTATTCTGGTTCCGAGAAAGTACAATTTCGCTTGACACGGTTGAAAGTTTGTGATTTATGATAAAAGGACAGCAGTTGAATACTTAATATTTATAAGAAACTTAAAATGACATTTTTTAAACAGTTTTGATTTTCTTTATGAAGAAATGAATAATTGCTTTTAGGGTTTATTACATTTTCAATAAAATGTTTCTGCTCGTTAATATTTTTTTCCTGGATCATTTTCAACAAATTGAGAAAAGTTATCCGTCAAGGATATTGTTAAAGTAATAAAAAGGAAATAAACTCTCCAAATCAAAGTGCAATCCAAGTATTTTATTCATTTTTTATTTTTTCTCTCTACATGCGAAGAAAAAATAAAATAAGTTTGAAAGGAAAATAAGTTGAAGTAAAAGTCACCTGGAAGTTGAACAACTGCAATATAACTTCACAAGGACAAAGTATTTCACTTTAGAAAATTTCCAACATACGTATGTACACGCATTGCATTTAATATGGAAGTACTTTGGTGTTCGTTATTCAATGCGATGGAAATAACTTTGCTGCACTTTCAGAAATCTAGGGCCTGTTGACATTGAAATGGAAGGAAATGAAAAATTTACACAGTATCTCTCAATTTTCTATTTCAGATAGTTTATACAGCTAGGTTACTCTAGGAAAACAAAACGGTTCAGTTATTTCTATGAAGCAGTTCAGTTATTTCTATAGCGCAACAGCGCAAGCTGGGCCTTTGCCTCCAGAATTAATATCCTCCAATCACCACGGTTCTGCGACCTGGTTTGCCAGTTGATCAGTCCCAGCAAGGACCTGCGGTCTGTTTTTATCATGTCTTCCTATTGAGTCCTCGGTCTTCCCGCTGGACGTCTACCTTGAACTCTCCAATGTTCTTTTGGGTTGCTAGTTTTCTTCCATTTTTTCTACATGGCCCACCCATTATAATTTGCATAACTTTAGACTGGCTGACATTAATGGTTCATTAAAATGTTCATAGAACTCATCATTGTAACGTAGTCTCCACTCTGTTCCATGTTTTACTGAACCGTCGATTTTCCGGGCTCTATGCCTTCAAATATGTCCTCTTTCTTTTTGGATTCGTTCATCAGGGTCCATGTTTCACTTCCATATAAAAGCGCAGGTTTGACTAGTGATTTGTAAATGTGGACCTTATTTTGACTGTGCAATACTATGCACCTTAGAAAGGGAAGTACAGAGTAATAGGCTTTATTTGCGGTGTTCATTTGGTGACCAACCTGGTCCTTTTTGATGCGTCTTCTATTCAGGTGGGCTCCGAAATACACAAAGCTATAAATAATTTCAAGGTTATGGCTTCTTATGGTCAGGTTTGCCAAACTGGACAGTTCTTCCTCCTTTGAGCTATGAATTCAGTTTTCGTTTCATTAACTTGTTTGCTTCAGTTTCTGGGCTTAGAATACTTCTTTGACATCTGAGATTTAATATGCCATAATATTGACGTCATCAGCACAGGCCACCAATTGTGTGGATTTTAACATAATGTAACAGAGATTTCAGCTGATGTCTTCTGAATAACGTGCTTCGGTGCAATATTGAAGAACATTGGGGCAAGTCCATCCCCTTATTTTAAGCTTGATTCTATTTTGAATCGGTCCGTTACTCCGCCATTTTTGTTGACCTGGGACTCTGTGTTTAGCATCGTGATTTTGACCATGTAGACTAGTTTTGTTGGAACGCCAAAGTCAAGCATTATTTATTTATTTATTTATTTATTCAGTCGCCAAACAAAGGCCATTTTGAATTAAAATACAAATCAAATTTAACTAAAGTAAAATACCAATACAATAATACAATCTTAATTATAAAGTCGATGAATTGAGGACTTTTAATATTTTGGATTTAAAACAGGACTTGGAAGTGGTTGGGGAATACAGATCGCTAAACTTATTAAATGCCTTACAGCATCTGTTAACCGGCTCATTGTCTGCATAATTGGTGTGGTGTGTACTCGTGGTCAACATGGGAATGTGTCTCGTGACTCTAATAGGATCGTGAAAATGCATCTTGTCTGACAAAACAGTAACTTGAATATTGTACCTTATTACGTCGAAAGGTAGACATGCAGACAAAGCGACTCTTCTGGAAGCGAGTGATGTTAGGTTCAATGTTCGAAGTCGATCCTCATAAGATGGTAGATTGTGAAAAGAAGTCGGGTCGTACAGAGATCTTAAGGCAAAGAGTAAAAATTTTTTTTTGTACAGACTCAAGCCTACGGCTATAGATGTCGTATATAGGGTCCCAGACTATGCAGCCGTATTCGAGAATAGGACGGACTAGCGAGGCGAACAAGGATTTTGTTGCCCAAATATTCATGAATTCTTTCGCCTCCCGTTTAATAAAACCCAGCATCTTATAAGCTTTGCACAAAATTTCATCGTAGTGAAGGTTGAATCTGAGTTTGGCGTCTAATACTACGCCAAGGTCTACAACTTTATCAACTCTTCGCAGTTGTGTGTTGTTAATTTCATAGTTATATGTGCCGACATTCCTTTTTCTTGAGAAGCTTATCACGTAACATTTTTCCAGATTTAGTTCAAGATGGTTCATATCGCACCATTGGTGGAGGGCGGTTAGTTTGGATTGAAGAAAAGATACATCAGTTAACGATTGTATACTGTGGTATAGTTCGAGGTCGTCAGCATAAAAAAGGTGCGAAATATCAGACAGCGCTTCCGAAAGATCTGAGATGAAAATATTGAAGAGAAATGGACCGAGATGACTGCCCTGAGGAACTCCAGAACTCCAGAACTGCACTTGAAACTTGACAAATTGTGTGCGGCCTTTCAAATAAGACTGAATCCAGCATAGTATTGAACCTGATATGCTGACGCTACGGAGTTTTTTCAACAAAATTCCATGATTCACTCTATCAAATGCTTTGCTAAAATCTTTGTAGAATGGAACAAGGAAATTAGATTGATGCCATATACAATCAATCTAATTTCCTTGTTCCATTCTACAAAGAATATCTGACGTCACAGTGGTTATATTAGTGGTAGTAGTTCTGTTTTTATGGAAACCATGTTGCTCTCCATTAAGAAATGGTTCAATAATGGGAGAAATTTTACTTCAAATAATTTTTTCAAACAGTTTTGGCATAGCAGATAACATAGCAATGCCCCTGTAGTTCACCATAAGCCGTTTTTCACCTTTTTTATGTATTGGTGTTATAAAGGATGGCTTCCAAATTGTAGGAAAGATACCACTAAATAGGGATTTATTGAAAATAATGAAGAGGGGTCTAGTCAGTTCACTTTTGCAGAGGGCCAAAAAACAGGGTGGAATCAGATCTAGGCCAGGTCCTTTATTTAAATCGAGATCCTCGATAGCTTGGAGAATTTCATCTTCTGAAATTTGACATGTTCTTTATAAGGGTTCCAGACGATCGTTCCGGAGGCGCTAGGTTTAGTGGAGTGGCAGAGTTCGAGTAAACATACTGAAAGTGGTCTGCGAAATACTCGCAGATCTGTTCTACACAAGATGACATCGAGTCTTTGTATGTCATAATTGAAGGATAGCCATGAGTTTTACGCTTAACGTTTACGAAGTCAAACATTTTTTTTGGATTGGAAATAGTTTCCTCCGCTACAACGTTAATGTACGATTGATATGCCTCTTGGGATTTTAGTTTGAATTCGAGAGCAACCTCGTTATACTTACTCTTGATCTCATCGCTGGCATCATTATTGCGTTTAAGGAGCTTGTAAAGTTTATGTTTCTCGTTGCGTAAATGCCGGAGATCTCTTCCTAGCCATGGCTCTGAAGTCTTGCCTTTTTTTTTTTTTTATTTTAGGTATGAATGATTCAGCGGCGTCAAAGATGATGCTATAAAAGGTGGATAATGCTGTATCCACGTCTAACGTTGACAAAGTGTCATTCCAATTTACTCGGGATAAAAGGCAATTGATTTGATCGTAATTGCCATTATGAAAGTCATATACAATAGTGGAATTGTACGATATAGAATTAAAAGTATCAGAAGTGGACAATTCAACGGTAAAAGCGGAGTGATGAACTGAATTAGAAAACAGATGCTCGTTGTCATCAGTTGAACTGACTACTACTTCGTCGTTAGAGTTGGAGAAAATAAGATCTAGCCATCTGCCATTTTGGTTGGGTATAGGAGCTACTTGCTGCAAATCGTTACTATAAAAGGTGCTCATGAGATTGAAATCATTTCTATTTAGGAGATTGATAGGAAGAAAGAGGCCGTCTTGTTCATCGACCACAAACTTTAAGTTTGGACGATTAAAGTCACCAGTAATTATAATCTCATCTTCTTCATTTGTAATTGCACGAATTTCAGCAACAATTTGACAAACGTCGTCGTAGACAGTATCGCTAGAATTTGGGGGGACATTAAAAAACGGCAATATATAAATAAGATCTTCCCAACTTTATTTTAACAAGTTTATGCTGGAATAATTTGTATTGCGTGGAATTTACTAGCTCACTCATAAAGGAGTTGTGTACTGCAATTAAAACACCACCTCCTCGTGATTGTCGTGTGCTGTGACGATCTCTATCGTCTCTGTATATATTCCAGTCACTATCAAGGATCTCTTCGTTAATGTGAGAATTAATCACCCATGTTTCGGAAAGAGTTAGGATATTAGAATGGCACGACTTTGCGTCAAGAAAAAGTTTGTTTAACTTACAACGAATACCACCACAGTTATGGTAAAATAATTTTTAAATCTTCTGCTTATTGGGGACGAAAAAATTTATGGTGCTGTTCCCTTGCCCTTTGCAATGATGAGATATGATTTGAACTAACATGTGATGCGTAGGTTTCGAGATCTTTTTTTGCCTGGTTAACGGTGATACCTAGTTCTTCATGGTAGGAAAAATACAGAAGCCGGAGAGCGTCCAGATCAATTGGAAGACCTTCTCTCTGAATCACAATTTTCAGACTTGTTTTCGTTTTCCCATCTGTGCAAGTGGTTTCTGATGCCTTGTGCATATCTGACAGGTAGAGCCGAACCGATTCATAAATTGTATTATCTCTAAGTCGAGATATTAAATATCTTTTTTCGAGGTCAGCACCCGAAACTATAGTGGCCTTGAGTGTAGGCAGCAACAAAGGGTCTAAAAAGGATTGGTTGTTATCAGTAGGAGCAAGTGATATGGGCTGTAAAATTGATCCGGACGAATTTGGAATCAAATCTTCTCCGCGCACGAAGTTATTATAATTGCCCTGTATAGTAGAAGATTTATAGTTTAAAGAGGAAGCTGCTTCTAGTGTTTGTGCAGTAGACGCATCTGCGTCTATGACTGTTTCCAGTTGACCAGCACTAACGTTAATAGAGTAAAGTTTTGGGTCGGCAACCGAAGTGCTACAGTTATCCGAAGCGTTGAAGGCATTCAAGCGTTTCGAAGGAGAAAATAAGGATTGAGGTTTAGGATTCATGTTAGAAGTTGCTATTGGACCATTAGTAAGGGTAATGGGTTAACATACATACTGTCGCGTGTTTTTGGTTCGCGGTTGTAATAATTTTAATGTTCCGGGAAAGTGAAAACGCAATGTCTTTTAATTTAAGTTAGAAGAGTTTATTCAATTACAAAAGTGCACAATGATCAATTTAACACTTTCACTAATTTTAATTTTTACTATGAAAAATCTAACACTTGTCCATAAATTTCTTATCGCAATTGTCTTCTAAATCACTTCACTATTACGAAAATCACTTTTCTACTACTCGAATAATATCGCTTCCTACACACTATCGCAGTTCTTATCGCGGCCGAATGAATGATCCCCACATTCATTCAGCTCGCCTTTATATAGGGTCTCTACCTATTCACCCATTTCTCGTACATTGGTGAATGTTCTACCGAGAGGTACCTGGTAGATTCGAGCAAATTAATGAATGGAGTGACGTCACTTGCAGATGTTGATCATGCTTGTTGGGTTCTCGTGGGTTCGAGTAAGTTCATTTGTTGACGTGAAAACAATTGCGACAGTAGCTCACAGAATTATTTGTACATGTAAATATTTGTACATGTAACACTGCCCCCACCTCAGTTCTTTTCGCCCTGAAAAGATGTGTCGCTATTTGTAGTCAATTCTCCCTGGGTGTAATATGGGACAAGACGGTCCAGATGCACGATTTTCATTTTAACTCTCGGCTTATGATGTTCCTGTATTCGGTATACGACGTCGTTGATTCGCTTTGTAACTCGGTATGGTCCCTCCCAATTATGTTGCAACTTTGGAGACCTACCCTTTCGCCGTTGCGGGTTATAAAGCCACACCAAGTCATCTTGCTGGAAGCCAGTAGAATTAGCCTTTGGATCATACCTGGTCTACATGCGGTCAGTAGCCGATTCGAGGTGTTTTCGCACTGTCCGATGTATCTGGTTCAACCGTTGTCTTAGATCACTTGCGTATTCCGAGACCGTTTGGGGTTTCTCAGGGGGTGTTCCGAACTTTATATCGGCTGGCAAACGAATAGTCTTTCCAAAAATGACTTTGGCTGGGGCCTGTCCCGTCGATGCATGTTCAGCGGCTCTATACGCCATTAAAAATAGTGGGATATGTCGGTCCCAGTCCCTTTGGTTCTCGTCAACCATTTTGGCCAGGTGTTTATTGAGCGTGCCGTTGAAACGTGCGACGATTCCATCGGATTGGGGATGCAGCGGTGTTGTCCTCGTTTTCCGTATTCCGAGCAGCTCGCACATTTCGCCAAAAACTAGTGACTCAAAGTTTCGGCCTTGATCCGAATGTAGTTCGCCAGGTACGCCGTACCTACTGACCCAATTTAACACTAGCTGTTCAGCTACGGTAGTTGCTTCCTGGTTGGGAATGGGGCAGACCTCGGGCCACTTGCTGAAATAATCGGCTACAACCAGCGTATATCGATTTCCCCAATCGGATTCAGGAAAGGGTCCTGCGATGTCAACAGCAATCCTTTCGAATGGCACGCCTACGTTATAGGTTTGCATTTGTCCTCTCAGTCATCGCTTTGGGCCTTTGACGGAAGCGAAAATTGTGCATCTGCGACACCAGTCCTCTACGTCTTCTCGAGCGTGGAGCCAGTAGAACCTTTCCCGCAATTTCGCTAAGGTCTTGTTAACACCAAGGTGGCCTCCCGAGGATCCTTCATGCATTTCCTTAATCACATCGTGGATGCGGCTTTTGGGTAGTATAGTTTGCATCCTTTAGGAGCTACCATCCGCCGTTTCCCATTTCCGCTTGAGTACGCCACCCTCCACCTGAAGGGAGTTCCATTGTGCCCAATAGCTTTTCAGGGTTGCGCCATGCGTTGAAACGTCTTTCCACTCAGGTCGCCCAGTCCTCTCCTTCCATACGAGCAATGGTCCGATGTCTTCATCGGCTAACTGGGCGTTTCGAATCTCCTCCGATGACCAACCTTCATCGAATTCCGCCGTTATCGATCGCAGATCAACGAGCGGTTCCTTTTCCTCAATCCGTCGGCAATGCTTGCAGTTAGCTGGACATGGACGTCGGGATAGGGCGTCAGCATTTCCATGAACTCCGCCCTTCCGATGAACAATTTCGTAGTCGTATGACTGCAATCTTTCGATCCATCTCGCAACTTGTCCCTCGGGGTTTTTGAAGTTAAGTAGCCATCTCAGCGTTCGAAGAACAAATTTCTGGCCATATAGGTACTTGTGGAACTGCTTGGTGGCCTCTATTACAGCCAATAGCTCCTTCCTGGTCACACAGTAGTTCCTCTCACTTTTTGAAAGAACTCGACTGTAATACGAGAGGACTCTTTCTTCGCCATTGATCTGCTGGGAGAGTACAGCTCCAATACCGCCGTTGCTTGCATCGGTGTCAACTACAAACATTTTTCCGGGTTTCGGATACGCCAGTACGGGTGATTCACATAGCTTTTCCTTCAGGGTCTCAAAGGCTGTCTGGCATTGTTCATTCTAGACATACGGACGGTTTTTCTCGGTTAGCTGATGGAGACACTTAGCTATTTTGGCAAAGTCTTTGACGAATCTTCGATAGTAGGTTGCCAATCCCAGGAAACTTCGTAGTTGGCGCTTGTTGTTTGGTGTTGGCCAGCTTTTCACGGCTTCAATTTTCTCAGGGTCCGTTTTGACCCCTTCTGCTGATACGACATGTCCCAGGTATTTTACTTCAGCTGCGAAAAGGGTACACTTGTCGGGACTAAGTTTCAAATTTGCCAGTCGCAGTCAGGAGAAAACCTCTTCTAAGTTCCGCACATGCTCTTCGAACGTTCTCCCGATGACGATGATGTCATCTAGGTACACCAAGCAGGTTTTCCAGGTTAGACCACGTAGCACGTATTCCATCAAGCGTTCGAAAGTGGCTGGAGCATTGCAAAGCCCAAACGGCATCACCACAAATTGCCACAATCCCGTCCCAACTGAAAATGCGGTCTTCTCTCGGTCCTTCTTGTCAATTCCTACCTGCCAGTAGCCACTCTTGAGATCGAGTGTAGAAAACCATTTTGCGTCGGCTAAAGTGTCCATGATGTCATCGATGCGTGGGAGCGGGTAACTACCTTTCTTAGTGACGTCGTTAGGCTGCCTATAGTCGACACAAAAGCGAGTGCTACCATCCTTTTTCTTTACTAGAACTACAGGCGCGGCCCATGGACTTACAGAAGGTTCAATAATGCCTTGTTTTTCCATGTCCGAGATCAGCGCGCTCACTTCTCCTTGTTTGACTATAGGGAGACGTCTTGGTGCTTGTCGAATCGACTTGGCTCCCTGTGTATCTATGACGTGAGTTACCAAACTCGTTCGGCCTTGGTCATCCGGGCTTGTTGAGAAGATGTCACTGTACTTGGTGACCAGATCAGAAGCTCGTTTGAATAGCTGCACCGGCAATTTGACTTGCTTCAATATTGCAGACGTGGATTCCCGGGCTTTGTCTGTGTCTTGCCTCCTTTTCCAATGATGGTTGTGAGTAGCTTCCAAAGAGGTGATGGTGGAAACAGGCTGGCAGCTGCCGATGACTTCTCCCGCTTTGATGCTCGTGGTTGAGTCTGCGGTGTTAAGGACTCTAACCGGCACATATCCGTTCCTTAAAGATCTTACAAGGCTTCGTCCTATAATCAAACTGCGCAATGCGGACGTCTTCGTTGGCTCTATCAGATAAGGTCGGTGATCTCCAGAATCACCATCAAGCTTGGCCCATACAATGCTTTCGGAAGAATTCGGTATATGAGTGTCAGAACATACCACTACATTCATCTTGGGGATTTGGACGCTGGGATCCTCCATCAGTACTTCGACATTCTGCCATTTCAATACACGTGTGCCCAAATCCAACGTGATTCCATGTGGTCGCAGAAAATCCATTCCGAGAATGCAGTCATGCATAATGTTCGCGACCAGAAAATTATGTCGAAACACAAGGTCTCCCAACTGTATCTGGAGGTTGACCTCTCCATGAACAGGTGCAGTTTCTCCCGTAGCTGTCCGTAGTGAGAAAATTCTGCCCTTGTGAAGTTTTTACTGTCTAACTAGGTCTGGACGGATAATCGATCGGGTTGCACCAGTGTCGATTGTTATGGTGCAGTGTTCTCCGTCAATTTGACCCGGAAGGCATAAGTCCGCTTCTCCACGGTGTAGTCTTGACACGGTGATGGTGGTGCTGGGGACGTCAATCCTCCTAGCCAACCTCTGCCCCACGAAGTTTGCTCTTACATGTTTCCCGACCCCTCTGTTTGAAGGGCTTCCATTCTGGGCTCCTGACTCGGTCTGGATCTCCTCCTAGCTGCCCACCCTGGACAATAGCTCGGTTTTCTTCGCTTCTTGCAGTCTCTTTGCAGGTGCCCCTTCTCTCCGCAATTCCAGCATCTAGGCGCACCATTTACATGCGGGTCTCGCTCAATTTCCACGCGTTCACACCTGCACTCGTCTGTCACTACCTCCCGAACCCGGGCAGTGGTACGAGTCGCATTTTTCGCTGCCTCAAAGTTCAGATTGTAAGCCAATGCGTCCTTAACCGTTTGCTTTTGAGCTAAACGCACGGCTTGTTGCAATTCCGGGTCCTTTAGTGCGCTGATGAATGCTTCTGTCGCTGCATCGTCTCGATGTTCTGGGTCGTAGGCTGGGTAAGCCAAAAGTGCCAGTCGCTCAATGTCTTGGGCAAGTTGCTGTAGGGTTTCACCAGTCTTCTGCACCCGATGCCTTAGCTGTGACCGATAAATCTGCTTTAGATGATCGTCTCCATAACGCATGTCGAGCGCATTCATTATAGCAATCGGGTTTTAGTGTAATTCAACGGGGATCGTCTGCAACAGCTCGGCAGCTGGGCTTCTTAGAGCAAGAATCAATGCAGTTGCTCGTTCCTGCTCATTCCAGTGATTTATGCGAGCGGCAGCTTCAAACTGGGTTTTGTAAATACTCCAGACCGTTTGCCCATAGAATATTGGTGCTTGCACATTTCTGGATGTGCTTTGAGCTGCGGTTATATGCGGGGCTGGTGAAGTGGTTACTACTGCCTTCGCTGCTTCCAATTCTTTTTTCACTTTTTCCATCTCGTGGTTCATTCTCTCTTCGACCTGGCTGACCTTTTCCTCGACCTGGTAAACCTTTTCCTCGACCTGGTCAACCTTTTCCTCGACGCCTTTAATTTGTTTGTTAAGACTACCGAGCTCCGCTTTTATTTCGGTTGACTGCTTTTGAAAATCTGCCTTGATTTCGATCGCTTGTTGATCCAGCTTCGCTGATTGTTCATCTAGCTTCGCAGTCAGACTGGATGACATCACCATTAACATTTGCATTTGCGCATTTTCTGGCTCCTTTAATTTTGGTGTTTCTACTTCTCCACCTTCTGCGCCTTTTTCCGCATCTGAGGGCTCACCCGAATCCAGATTCACGCCTTCCGACTCGATCGCGTCACGCAAGCGTGCAATCAGTATGGCCTTTGTACCTTGTGTGGCCAGATTTCGTTGTTCCAACTCCTCTTTGAGCTCCGATATGCTCAATTGATTAATTTTTAGATGTAAACTTCCTGGCATTTTTATTGTTTCGGCTATTTTTCCACCAGTTTCTACGTTAATTCTCACTATTGTGCACTTCAAAAATGTTTAATCGTTTTCACTTCCAAAATTTTTCTTTTGCACTTCTTGACACCACTGTCGCGTGTTTTTGGTTCGCGGTTGTAATAATTTTAATGTTCCGGGAAAGTGAAAACGCAATGTCTTTAAATTCAAGTTAGAAGAGTTTATTCAATTACAGAAGTGCCCAATGATCAATTTAACACTTTCACTAATTTTAATTTTCACTATGAAAAATCTAACACTTGTCCATAAATTTCTTATCGCAATTGTTTTCTAAATCACTTCACTATTACGAAAATAACTTTTCTACTACTCGAATAATATCGCTTCCCACACACAATCGCAGTTCTTATCGCGGTCGAATGAATGAATCTCCCCATTCATTCAGCTCGCCTTTATATAGGGTCTCTACCTATTCACCCATTTCTCGTACATTGGCGAATGTTCTACCGAGAGGTACCTGGTAGATTCGAGCAAATTAATGAATGGAGTGACGTCACTTGTAGATGTTGTTCATGCTTGTTGGGTTCTCGTGGGTTCGAGTAAGTTCATTTGTTGACGTGAAAACAATTGCGACAGTAGCTCGCAGAATTATTTGTACATGTAAATATTTGTAAATGTAACAATACTTAGCGCTACACTGTCCTTGGATCCAGGGCTCGCGATTTGATCAATCCATTTCCTGAAAACCATGCCGCACCAGGAACAAATACCATTCTTCTTCTTGAAACTCGTGAAAAGCCAGGCATATCGCGTTGGAATCAAAATTTTGAAGCCACGTCTTTGCTGATTGCGGAAAGGTAGCTGCTCAACTCTGCATCCACTGATTAGAAGGTCATTTTCAATTGTTTTTCGAATTATTGCCTCATTACAAATCCTTCTACTTCCTTTTACATAGAAAGTGCAGAAGTTTGCCTCTTGGTTTAAATCCGCAAGTCTTTTGATGCGATTATCCTACTCTTCTGTTGACCAGAAGGTTCCAAGTTTGTGGATGAACTTGGGGCTTTTTGGACTTGGTGATAGTGAACATTGGGCTGTGTATCAGTTAAACAGGGAACATGCGGCGCGTTGATTTCGGGAAATAATGCGGTTTTTTGGGTTACCGAAAAGCCTTGCACTGTTTCTTCCAACTAGAACTTCGATTTCCGCTAATACCTCAGAGAGGAGTGTGCTATTGTGTTGTTGCGCTGGTATCTTCATCAATAGATTTTCCAGTAACTCTTTCATGTTGTCTTTGTTCAAGTCTTCAGTGCTCGGAAGATGAAGATTGGAAATTAGGTTCCTCATAGAAGTGAGGCGTTCGTCAACTGATTCAAGAGCTCTTGTGATGTTGTTATTGCTATTTGATAGCGTCGAAGCAAGATCATCAAAGTAAGTAGCCATTCCCACAAAGCTTTCATCGTTTGCTTGGGACTTTGAGCTCTGGCGGGCAATCAATTGATCTTTTTCATTTATGAGGACATCAATTCGATCAGTTATTTGGTCATAAACAGCTTTAAATTTCTCCTCAACGTTTTGGCAGTCCGAGCAGATAAAATGCGACTCCAAATAGGGATGAAACCAATCCCCTGGAGCATCCATACACGCACCATGCAATTTTCTCTTACAAAAACTTTTACATATCACATATTTAAAAGTGTGATCGAATGCGACACAATTGGCGAGATCACATTTGAAATTCATTTTCTTTTTTAAATAATAGTTGAGTTCTGGCAATTCAAATTCAAGGTTGTATGATTGTTTATTTAATCGCTCAATACTAAAACCAACACTCAATTATCACTAATTGCAGATTCAGCACAAATCAGTAGAATCAATAAATTAATTAAAAGCAGATTCGTCACGAAATAAAAAAGCGGTAAAATGTGCTTACGGCTCAAATATAAATATAACTTTCATTAAAAGCACTATGGTCAGTTGATCACAGAAATGAGGTCACTGGTGCAAAACGTCGATGTTGAGTTTATGGCACAATTGGGTCACGATTGCTATAACTTTAAAATATAAATACTTGGATTTATTTATAAATAAAGACACAAATTTAACACTATCTTATTTTATACTTAGCACTTTTTAGATTTAATTAATAAAAATGTTCAGAATTGGTTGCGGAGCAAATATAAAACACGTCCACGCACCACGACGGTCAATACTATTTTTGTACAAGGTATTTCTGTTGACACTGTTGCATGCTTGCTTAAACTCTACAAAGAGTTGGAGCACAGCGATGTAATATTCTCAAGACATTTCAAGTATCGGATTAACTGAGAATATTTGGCCAATTGTAGACCATCCACTTCGAAAACATCCCTGGTGCTTTCCTATGATACTTTCATAGTACGGCTTTAATTTTCTTTCTTTGATTTTGTAGAGTACTTTATTAAATAGACACAGCAGAGCAATGCCTCTATAATTTTGACACCTTAACTTGTTCCTCTTTTTGTGTATAGGACATTTTATACTTTTTCGCCAGTCTCCCGGTAACTGCTCCTCTGACCATATTCTGCATATTTGTTGATAAAGAAGCTTGCTAAGATGAGGCTCCCTACTCTGCAGTGGCTCTGCTGGCATTCCATCTATTCTAAACTGCTGCCAGTACTTCGTCTCTGATAGAGGAGCAAATTAAGGGCAGTAATATCACAAAGACACTCAATCCTACTTCATACCAACAGCATATTGCTCGATATTGTCATAATCAACAAAGGTTAAAAATGTTGTGCTTTACCTTTATAAGCCTCTTATGAACGACGAATGGGAATGGAAGAAATTATGTGTTTACCCGTAAGGGAACTTTGTTTGGATAGATGGCTTAAAGATGGGAATTTTACAGACAAATTATGTGTCTTTCCCGGAAACGTATGCATTCAATTAAATCGGCATGATCAGTAGTAGTCACCACGTTTGTTCCAAATATGTCACAAAACACTAATGCACAATTTAAATAACCAGACAACAGAAAAAAGGTATACCATCACCAGAATTACCGCCTTGTTGTGGTACGAAGCCACCTGTTACAAATTGGGCTAAGCCATTGAAGGAGGAAGCTTCTTGAGAAAATCAAAAAATAATAATTAAAAAACTACCTGGTTAAAAGTAATTATCCCAACATTGCTATTCACCCATTGGCAGGCATATTTTTGATGACGAGCATTACTCAAAAGTTATGTGTGTCCACCCCTGTTTATTATATCTTGGCCCCATTGAAGCTGTCCGCTTTTCTGAATTTCACTTAGTTACATTATGACCTTATATTCAACAAACTTTCAAGCACTATGTCAATTACGGGCGTCACAAAAAATTGCTACTTTCACCGATTACAGCTACCCTGGTCCCCAAAACATCAGTCTGTCTACTCAGAAAAGTCATTTACTCAACGTAGCCAACATATCACTTTGCCTATACTCCCGATCACGACCAAAATCTTGTTCCAGATCCTTAATAAAAAATTTTTTAGGAACAACTTCCCACCGCCCAACTAGGTATTCAATTTAGAAAGTGTTTAAGCCATCATTACCCATGCCCATATGCGCAATAAGGGGCTAATGCGGAGTCCACTAGCATTCCCGTCTTCCACATAATTGTAAATTCTAACCAAGAAATTAAGATTTTTCTCGTATGTGCCAAATACGTCTAAACAAATCTAAACAAATCCTCTGTCAACCTGATAGCCTAGCCTGGAACAGTTTGGTACATTCTCACAGAGTAAGCGTTGTTTTGCTATGCCGTGATGTGCCTTCGAGTTTAAGGATACTTGCTCTAGCAGTAGGTAAGGGAGGAAGTGGGATGTTTAGAAAAGTGATCCCCCAGCTCTGGTAGCCCCAGTTGCTCAAGTGAGCCCTTTTCATCTGTTGGGTTTGCCTAACGTAATCTTACACTTGTCAACCGATCCAATCATCTTCCCACTTAGCAATTAAAGCTTTGAAATCGCTTAAGGAAACCCTATCAGTTCCTAAACCAGGAACAGTTTAGGCTAGCATCATCAATTTTTAAGGTTAGAACTTTTTTGTAAAGTGAAGAAACTAGTAAGTACAGTTAGTTTTAAAAAGAAATTTCAGTATTATGTTGATTTTTCACAACAAAAACTTTTCTGTTTGGAATTTTTTAGGAGAATTCTATAAGCTCCTAACGTGCGAAAACCCTATCAGTACCTAAAGCTGGATTGAAAGATTAATGGAGTAGTGCATTGCATTCAGCATAAGGGTTTTGATATGGTTTTTCTAAATAAACTCTAAACAGAACATGTTCGGCATGCCTAATTATGTCCTAATAAGGCCTGAATTAGGCATGCCCAGCATAGGCACTTGTCGTACTAAACACCGGAAATTTACCACCTGGCTGTGAAGGAATCATTTACGTTGGAGTCCTTCCTATGGAAGAATATTAGAAGAGTAATCACCCAGTGATCATCAGTAGATTCTGCTTGAGATCCATGATTTTGTCTCCGAAGGTCTATCCTATTGACCTTCTACAATTGGGTGTAACATTGGGAGGATGGACATTGAAAGGGTCGTCGAGGTGTTCACGGTCGGTACTCTACTGTAGAGGATAGAAAACATGGCAGCTCAAGACGTGGTGAAATCAACTATAAACATCATCATGACTACTTGCATCGCTTCTATACCCTGTTGAAAGCCCTGGCACAGCAAGCTCCCAGTGTACTAGTCGCTGAAAAGTGAAGAGACCGCCACAAGTTTCGGCTTGAAGCTCAACGAGCACCGACTCTTGACGAGGCATGCAACCAGATAGCAGCGAATTGATTGGCTAGGAAAAGCTTTCGCAAACTGATCAACAACAGCAAGGCTCGCTGCTGGCAACATCTAGTGGACCATGTAAACAAAGATCAGTAGGACTTTGGCTACAAGCTAAACATGCGAAAGCTGGTGACCTTTGGATGTCTGGTATACATGAACCGAAAAAGATGGACGAGATATTGCGGGTACTTTTCCCCACCCATCTCGTCAATGTTGACGTTACCCACTGTGAAATAGCAATCATGTGGCCACTTTTCAAACTGGTGGAACTAAAAAACGCAGTCCTATAATTTGAAATAAGGAAGGCTCAAGGTTCCGATGTACTCCAGCTGAGGTATTGCAATTTGTATATCACCATTTTACTGACTTGCTGCTCAGCACATTCAACTCTTACCTATGTGACAGGGTTTTTTTCCGGTACGGTGGAAGATAGTGAGGCTTATGCTGATCAGCAAGAGGAAGAAAAGTCCCAGCTCGACGTCTGCATAACGCCCATTATGCATGTTAGACAGGCTTAGGAAAATGCTAGAAAACCTCATCAAGGGCAGACTCACTGAGGCGGTTCGTGCTGCTGAGGACCTATCTTATAGGCAGTATGGCTTTAGGGCAGGACTTCCCACGATTGGTGCAATTGCAGAGGTGGTGAGCATGGTCCATAGGTAGAGGAGAATAGCCGCACCAAGCGATGGATCGTCCTGTTGGAGACACTCAATGTTAGAAATGCCTTCAGCTCCGCTATACGAGTGGATATTCTGGATACATTGAAGCTCCTTTTTAAGTTTCAGAATATCTTATGTGACTGCCTTAAAGACAGAAGTCTGCTTTACAACATGACACAGGGCCAACGAAGGATGAAATTTATGATCCAGGGATCTATTCTTCATCGTGATCTGTGAAACATGTCTTACGATGGGCCACTGAGATTGAAGATGCCAAATAGGTCACGCTTGATTGATCGAGTGGATGCTATTCTAGCTCTAATTTCTGGAATCACCATTCAGTAAGTGCAACTTACGTTATTTATGCTAATGCACAGAGTGAGAGACTGATTGACTGCTTGTATATTTACTTCAGCGCTGGAAAAAACCAAAGTGGTTATCTTCAATCCCTAGAGTGAGGATGTTCAGTACTGGAGGCACAGTAATCGAATTGAAGCCAGTGATAACGTGCCTGGGGCTACTGATCGACTCGAATATGAGTTTCTCTGAGCAAATCAGGGCAACGCCTGAGGACGCTGCTTCAGGAGTACTGGCTCTGAGTCGACTTATGGCCAACGTAGGGGGACCCAGGCCATCAAGAAGACACCTTTTGATGAGTGGTGTAGGATCAGTGCTACTATACGGCGCAGAAATATGGAGCGATGCTCTCAGTGAGGAGGTGTACCGAAAACGCTTGGCACAGGTACAGAGAAGAGGAGTACTGAGAATTGCATCTTCATATCAAACAGTCTTTGATTCGGCGGTGAGAGTTATTGCAGGCGTGATACTGGTCACTATCCTTGCTAGAGAGCGCCACGCTATTTACTTACATCAAAGAGAGGATGCAAGGGAGACGAGTGCCTGTGAGGAGAGACAACGCTCACTCAACGATTGGCAGCAGTCTTGGGTCAATTGCACGAAGGGAAGTTTGGCCACGTGCCTCATCTTGAACCTAGCTGAATGGAAAGCATGGTGAGACTGAGTTCTATCCGACCCAACTTTTGATTGGGCATGAGTATTTCATCTTACCTGCACAAGGTTGGTAAGTCATGGTCCCGCGACGGTGAAGAGAGGAAGACGATGCTTGCCATATACTACTCTGTCCAAAAAATAAGGTGAATTTTTTTTTTAGGTTGGTAGTACTGTCAGTGACATCTTTGTGAAATTTATATGTCAAAATATTCACCAGTGTTTGAGATACGCGTCATTTTGTGAGCTGCAAGAAGTGAGTTTTTCGTTTTTTGCGATGTCGAAATTTGTTGAATTTGCATTAAATTCTGTTTGCGGAATCAATTTCTGCTGCGAATACGTTGAGGATGGTGCAGAAAGCCTTTGATGATGGGGCTACGTCTAAAAAAAAATGTTCACAAGTGGTGTAGTGAGTTCTAAGCCGGCCGTGAAATTGTCGAAGACGAAGAGCGTCTTGGGCGACCATCAACCTCTTCTCTTCTTCGATTATCGTGGTGTTGTGCATTATGAATTCCTTTCGCCGGGCCAAACAGTCAACAAGGAATATTATTTGAACGTTATGCGTCGTTTGCGTAACGCTATCCGCCTAAAAAGGCCGGAATTGTGGAAAGACAATTCATGGTTTTTACACCACGATAATGCACCATCCCATACTGAACTTGTAATTCGTGATCATTTCGCCAAAAACTCAACCCATATCATTCCGCAACCACTGTATTCACCTAACCTGGCGCCGTGCAACTTCTGGCTGTTCAGCAAGCACAGAAGAGTTTTGATACGGTATAGGAGATTCAAGCCGCAGCGAAGACGGAACTGAAGGCGGTCCCGGAAACAACGCGTATCTCAACCACTTATGAATATTTTGACATATAAATTTGACATGGATATTACTGACAGTACTACCAACCTAAAAAAAAATAATTCTCGAAATCCTTCGACGTGCGCAGTTTAAATTCAAATGTCACCTTATTTTTTGGTCACAGTATGTTTTGTATGTATGGACGAACAACGGATACACAAGAAGGTATTCGTAGGGAGAACTAAAGGCCGGCGGCCAGTGGGGAAACCGAGGAAACGCTGGTCTGACTCGGTCGACGAATACAGTTCATCGCTGCTCGGATTTCGGAATTGGAAGACGCGGTCAACGGACCGAGACAGTTGGAGGCGCTGTTTGCAGGAAGCGAAGGCCCGAAAAGGGCTGTAGTGCTGAGAAGAAGAAGATATTTTGTATGCAGATAATGAGACAAGTTAAAAACGAACTCTTCAAAGAAACAGGAGGGCACACTCCGGATAGTATAGTTGTAGTGATGTTTGGATCAGTTGACAAATAGAACCCTGTGGCACATCATGTTCGGGCAGTCCTCAAAAATTAAAAGGGCTCAGAGCAACCGGAGACGTCAGCACTGGAGGATTACTTATCTCGCGGTTCCCTTACCTTCCTCACTCCCCACTGTAGGAAAGATCCCCCAGCTTGAAGGCGCCCCATGACGTAGCAAGCGAAAACAAAGATAAAAAAGACTCATAGCAACCGGGGACGTCAGTGCTGGAGAATTACTTATCTAGTGATTCTCCTTCTTTTCTCATCCTCCGCTAGAAGAAAGATCCCCCAGCTTGAAGGTACTCCTCCACGTAGCAAATTGAGACCTGGCTCAAAGTACTGTGTCTAAAGATTCCAGGCTAAATTCTTAGGTTTACAGGGGGGATGTAAGTGGGTAGCCCAGTCACTCGCGAGCATGAGGGCCCCACACCAAGTGCAAAAATGGTATTCACTTTCCAGCCAAAAAAACTTGGATGTGCCACACTACAACTGCATTGCGGCCCGATTTGAAATACATTTTTGGGGTTAAGAGATGAATGCCATTTATGCACGATATTTTAAAGTTCACCTAGTCTGAGCTGTTTGACCTTCACTCCCCTGCAAATTTCCACTCTGCGGTGCACCTGCTTTGAACATCTCGATGAACCTTTTAAAGTCTCTCTTTATATTCAACCCAACCGTAGAAGGTCAAGAGCAGGAGGTTTGGGAGAAAACATCATGGATCTCAAGCAGAATGTACTAATAATCACTGGCTGAGTAGTTCTCTTATGCTTTCCAATTTTATACCCTCCACACTAGTGTGGAGACTATAAAATTGGAAAGTACTAGGAGACTCATCAATCAGTGATCATTAGACCCTAGGGTCTCCGAGATAAATATGAAATCGGGTTCCTTCACAGTCCATATGGTGGAAAGTAGGCATATTGCCAGTATCCAACATGACGCGCCTTGTCCTAGGTGCTATCGCTAAGACTCTTTTACCCTCATTTCCCGCTGGTGTACCCCATTCAACCACTGAGCCATGAAAGTTTCCGGCAATGCATACGTGGCTTTCTTTGTTCAAGATAGCCTCCTGAATATCATTAAATTTGGCTTAGAAAGATGGCCTCAATGTATTTAGTGTTGAGTATACATTATTGATTAAAATCCTTGAACGCCAAACCCACACAACACCATATTTATGTCCAACGACCTCCACTAGTAAAGCAGCACTGCTTCAAACCCAGATGGCGGCAGTGCCAGTTTTACTAGGGCACCATAATGATTAACTTTAGTAGTGATGCTGCTCACTGAGCAGTAAAAAGTCAGTTTTTATGTCCTTTGCAAACTGCTCAAGCAGATTATTGGCAAGTTGCAATGTGATGTAGATTTACCTGCAGGCTTTGAATCTTCATAAAACCACTTGGCTAGGGTTTCTTAGAAAACAGCATTTTATTGATCCAAAGATGTACTTGGGATTATTTGGTCTAAGATTAGTACTCTTGCAAAATAAAGAGTGTATCTCCTTGTTTTACTACATTTAGAGCATAGGGATTTTCTATGAGTCTTTTCATCCCTGTCATTTATGGCCATATCTAAAGAGCTTAAGCAGTAAAGAGGTACTGCTTCTCGCCATTACTTCAGAAAGCCATTTCTATTCCTATTTAGCCCTTGAATGAAAATGCAATTCTTTTCTTAATTTTTAACCCGTACACTAACAACCGAGCACGTATGAAAATTCATTTAAATGCAAATTGGTTTTCTTTTTTTTAATTAGAAATTTTCTGTAATCACTGGACTATAATTTCTCTTCAAACCACGATCCAGCCAAACCTTACCAAAAATTCATACAAGTTCACATATTCGATCAAACTTCCGAGCAAAATTACAGCCTTAATCCCGGCAATCTAAACCAACGCCTTTCTCGTCTCCTTAAAAATGGGTTCGTGACTTTTACCAAAATTACTCTCCCACTATCTCTCGCTGGCTTGCCGTCCAATCATCAACTCCGCTACTAACTGACTGATCCCTCTCATCCCATAGCTGATTGCATATATGGTGATTTGCATATAACTTTGATAATGCTATGTACAAATCGTCATACACACAGAAATAATTACATATAACTTAAAAAGATTTCTTTGTGCCCGGGGAGCTCGAACCCACGGTCCCAGCTGGACCTCCAGATTGAGAGTCCGATACGTTAGCATGCATACTAGCATCCAATATTCTCTCACTCATCAAATACATAATTTCGATTGAGGAAAGCATTTGAAAACTTACATCAATATTATTGTAATGGACAATTGAATAAAATTTTGTTAGTAGGAAGGAAAGAATGAGATTTGGTTAATAGAAATTAAGGAATGAAATGTTGTTAGTGGGAAAAGCATAATTAAATTTTGTTAGTGGGAAAGACAATATTGTTTTTTTTGTGTATTTAAAAATAAGGTTGGAAAAATAAAATTCTGTTACAGTATCATTTGTTCACCCTGAAAACTTCCCATCACGAGCACTTGAACTCCGACGGAGAAGCGAATGCGCGCAAATTCATATTACATTGAATATCCCCACCAATTGAGCCTCGGAAAGTTAGAGTAGAGGAAATTTGCAGTTAAAAATTAGTTTTTAATGCATTCTACTACATAAAAAATAGCTTAAGTAAGTTTAAAGTAGCTTCAAGTAAATTTTTGCTTCATATTAGTAAAGCTAGGGCTCGCCAGTAGTAACAAAACAAGTGCCCAGCAACAATGGCTCAAGACACCATCAAGCTTTGACACAAATTCCGTCAAAAATAGCATTCCTTTTCTATGAATTCGAGAATGAAAACTAAGCAAAGAAGATAATCACATTCATGAAATAATTCACTCCTTTCTACAGAGAGGAATTGAAAACGGTAGTTGAGATCATAATGAAAATTTCACTTTGGAAGAAGACTTATATGAACAGATATTCATTTAGCTGGCATTTTGAATTCAGTGAATCCTAGGTGCCAAAAAGAACTTGATTGAAAACAACCCGGGATTGGTACTACAAAACTTATCATTTTATACATGACTTCAAATTGACCACGTAACCTCAAAAAGAATACATAACCATTAATTCCTAAACAAACACACATTACCAGCAACTACATATAGCACGAATATAATACTTAATAAATGCCAGAAAATATTACTATCGGAAACGGAAAGACACAATAAAGCACTAATGTATAGTCAGAAATGTCAACAAATCAACTTCAAATCATCATGTGGTGGAACATGGAAACACAGGTATAAGACTAAAAGTGTATGAGGTGTGCAGTGGTTGTTGTATATGGTGTGAATGCAATTTCATCCGAGGCACTTTCTAATAAAACTGCAATAACACTGCTTTGAATTACCCCGACATTGAAGCGGCTCACGGCTATTTACGAGGTAATAAAAGAGGCCAAAGCTAACGGACAGTCTCTTTTTTCCAAACGAGTGGGCGCAAGAAGTGAGGCAGTAGAAGCAAAAGTTTGTTGTCTTAGATGTACGAGCGTAGTTTGAAATCGTTGGCTACGGAGATAAGTGGTAGAGGTCAAGGTGCAAGGAAAGTGATCGTGCTACTCTTTGAAGTACGAGCTCAAGTTGGAGCTCATTCGACACGGTAAAGAAAAGTGTTGCGCGTCAAGGTGCAAGAGGCTGCTGGGGGTGGACGTCGTCGAAAGGGGTCCCTCAACGAAGTAGGGAAAGATATAACAGCAAAAAGTAGAATTCTTGAATTGATTTGTTGTTTAGAAAGAATCAATTACGGAATATATGCCTATTAAGAGGCAAATTTTGTACCTTGTTATTTATTAACTTTTACTTTCAAGCCGTGTGATTGCCGTGATGGTATTTGTGCGCGTAGGAAATCGGTTGGATTTGTTTGGTAGTTTTCTTCTCATGGATTTCGTTTACAAATTGTTCCTCCCAGCTCGTACTTCTGTGGTGGGAGGTTCACGCTTCGCGTACGTGTTAGGATTTCTTCTCGCGAAAGGTGTTGATATTATTAATGTCAGTGCTCCCGGGGTTTGAAAACGTAGCCTGACGCGCGTTTATCGGTTGTGAAAGGTAGGTCTTCTACTCGCGGTAGTGGTTAGTGGTGCCTCTGCGTATACATCTAGCACCGGTGGTAGATTCCACCCTTTGGGCAGGTTTGTTGTCAAAAGAGGAATCATCTGGGGAGCCGCATTCTCGCTAAGCGGCTCGATTGGGGCTTATAGGCACAAGCGAGTAGCATCTTTGCCCCCGAGTTTTTGTGGTTGCCGGAAAATAATCGGTGGAGAATATTCGTCTACCGGAAGACGAGGTAATAATTCATGGTGACAAGGAATAAAAGAATAGGTGAATGATTAAATATTTTTATTTAAAAAAAAGAGGAGAGGTATTTTAGCCCAAAAGAACTACCGTCTGTTGGGGTAAAATTGGCCCTTTAAGGGTAACATTGGCCCAAAGTTAGAAAAAGTTTTGCTGTGCTGTATTGTAATCATGTGATGTGTTATCGACCTAGTTTACCCATTACTGGATAGGTAGCACCACTGGCCCACCTGTTGATGAAGTGGGAGATTAGTTCCATATCTCACCACCACTCCAGTGTTGCTCCATCTTTACTGTGAGAAAGTAGTGAAATTTTTTGTCTCCCAACTTTTACTTGTGAACGCTAATTCTTGAAGAGCTACAGGTAAGTGTATAATAATATTATATAAGCAATTGTTTCAGGTATTTTTGGTGTGATAATGCTGTTACCTTTGTTATATACAAAATAATACGATTTTACTATTTCATGACATCTTTGGCCCAGAGTTCGGGTAACTTTGGCCCAGTAGTTGGCGTAGCTTTGACCCAAGATGGTGACTGGGCCAAAGTTACCCCAAGACTCATATTTTTGATATAATACTTGAGTAGTAGGTATTTTATAAGCTGTTTCTTACACAAAACCACTCAAAATATTTTGACTACTATTGTAAGCACTTTTTTTTTGTATTTTTTTGCAGGAAAAATGCCGAGAAATCGGATAAAACCTCTTGGAACAAGAAATTACGCCAATTACAAACCAGAAGTGTTAGAGGAGTGTTTAGAGGCTATTAGATCAGGTGACTTAACCCAAGGAGCTGCCGAAAAAAGGTATAATATACCTAGATCTACAATAAAGAACAAACTTATAGGAATTCATACAAAAAATGTAGGCCGTGCAAGAATCTTTAGTGATGAAGAGGGGCATGTTTTCGAACAACATTTAATAAAAATGTCAGACTATGGGTTCCCTGTAGTTGAAATGGATTTTCGTGATGCAGTCAAAAGCTATTTGGACAAAAAAGGTGTCCACATTTGTCAGTTCAAAAACAATCTCCCTGGCTATGAATGGACAAAAGCCTTTTTAAAAAGACATAAGAATCTGACTCGTAGGATAAGTTTCAATATCAAAAAGGTCAGAGCCGAAGTAGATGCTTCTCTCATCGAAAATTACATTGATAACCTCAAAGAAGAGGTTAAAGATGTGAGACGAACCTTACTGACGACCCTGGGAACAAAAAGGTTATCTGTAAAAGAGGAGCAAAATACGTGGAAAACATTTACAATTTCAGTAAAAGCGCAACATCAATAATGATGGCTGGAAATGCTGCAGGCGACCTCTTGTCCTCATATGTTATCTATAGAGCTGAGCACTTGTGGTCCACATGGACTGAGAATGGTCCTGAAGTAACTCGGTATAACCGCTCTAAAAGTGGGTGGTTTGATGCAGTATGCTTCGAAGATTGGTTTCAGTCAACATTGTTACCGGGTGTTAAAAATCTAGATGGTCCTAAAGTTATCATTGGAGATAACCTATCTTCTCACATCAGTTTGCATGTGCTTAAGCTCTGTGAAGAGAATAATATAAGGTTCATTTGCCTCCCTCCGAATTCAACACATCTAACACAACCATTAGACGTTGCCTTCTTTGGACCAATGAAAAGATCGTGACGTGACATCTTCCGCAAGTGGAAAGAGTCAAATTCAGGATCAAAATTTGCAACGATCCCTAAAGATTCGTTTCCACGATTGCTAAAAGAGCTAATGGCAAGTTTGGAAGAAAAGCAAAAAGACAATTTGACGGCTGGATTTGCCACATGTGGAATTCATCCCTTAAACAAGCAAAGACTACTAGACCGTCTTCCAGAAAACCAGCCCGTGGATAAAGACTCTATAGGAAAAGCTTTTATGGAACAGTTGGAGAAGAAAAGAGCTGAGTTTTTAACTAAAGACGGCCCGAGAAGAAGGAAGACAAAATTGCAAGTGCCTGCTGGCAAGAGTGTTGCATTTGAAGAGGTTAAAGCAGCCATCTCAGAAGCAGCAAACAAACCTTCTACCAGTGTGTCAAAGAAAACACAAGTTTCCAAGAAGAAAAACAAAAAAAAAGCAAAATTCTTCTTCAGATGAAGAAGATGTTGAGATGGTCTTAAAGTCTGATGGGCAAAGTGAAACATTTTCCGATCTGGAAGAAATATTACAGGAAGTAGCAGGCATACCTGTTCACAGGTCTAATGATGACGAAACACCAATTGCGTTGAAACCTGAAGACTTTGCCATTGGTAACTTTGTAGTGGTTAAGTATCATGGACAGAAATACCCTGGCAAAATTGTTAGTTTATCTGAAGAAGGACCTATAGTTGAATGCATGGAAAAAAGACTCAAGTTTTGGCACTGGCCAGAAAAACAAGATTGCCTGACTTACGACTGGGTGGATGTTTGTCAGAAGATCAGTCCTCCAAAAACAGCTTCAAAGAGGAACCAGTCCCATGTGCCAGAACTGGACAACTAGTATGTATTATGTAAACTGATATCTTTTTTAGGGTTTTGTAAAATAGTTTTACAAAACCCTACTAGTTTCGCGACCAGTCTGTCTGTCTGTCCGTCTGTCCGTCCGTCCGTCCGTCCGTGTGTCACAGCAGTTTTTCTCGGAAACATGGTGATCTCTTCAAAGTTCAACTACAAAAAAATTTTATAAGGTATTTAAGGCGGGTCTCCCCATATAGGAGAGTGACCCCCCGAAAAAAAAATTTCATTGAAGGTAGCCGATATGGGTATCAAATGAAAGGTCTTGATGAGAACTTTTCAAAACAGGTCTTAGTTTGGCAAAATTTGCTTGGAGGGGCGCACAGGGAGGGGAAATACACGAAAAATTTGTGTCCCCCCTCGCGATTGGACACCTGTGATTCGAAAAATCTGAAAAAAATCAGGAATGTAGGCCTTGGTGAGTACAACAACAACAAATACGTGAGAAGTCGCAATTCACTCAACTTTGTTACTAATAGTATGATTTATCGATTTTATGTTTTCTTGAATAAAATCTTAACGGTACCTTTAAATTCGATGAAATTCAGTATTTAGATGTCTATTTATAAGATTGATCTATCCTGAAAGTTTCATAAAGATTGAATCATATTTAGCGATGTTATAGCGGTTTGAATTTTCCTGTATTACTATGGAACAATATGCGCTGCATTTATTACTATGGCAACATATGGCTATGGGACAACATGCGCTTTTTACCGACTCAGACACTACAATTTTGCTAGGATTTGTATGAAAATTTCAGGAATGATAGGTGTCATGAATAACTTTGAGAATCGGTTCAGCTAGTGGTATCAGTAATCGTAAAACAAAATAGTGGCTGTTTTAAATGCGAAGATTGAATAATTTTGAGTTATTTTTTTCCAACTTAACGTTTAAGGTGCATGCTTTGAACACTTGATTCAATTTAATGAATGACTGAAGATGAGTACCTACAATTAATGCTCATAAGTGAAACAAGTCAAGGAGGTGGGAGAGAGCTCCTAGCAAAAGGGTTTTGTAACCATTCTTGGATTCGTAAAAATTGGCCATTAATCGATGATAACAGTACAGGAGAGTGGCCGCTGAAAAAAAAATCATTAAACGTAGCCGATATGAGTATGAAATAAAAGTTTTCATGGGAGCTTTTCAAAACAGTTATTAAACTGTCAGTTTTTGCTTCAGTGGGGGCACAGGGGGGAAATACATGAAAAATGTGTTTCCTCCGTTGCGAATGGTCATCTGAAATAATTATCAAGGGAAATATTTGTGAGAATAACAATTCTTAAAAACCTCAGAAGTCGAAATTCGTTCAACTTTGTTAATAAAAGTATGATCTTCGTGTTTCATGTTTTCTCCAATAAAATTGTCTTTGACATCTTTCTCGATTTGATTCGATCTAGTGACTGCATTTTGTAAATTGAATACAAAACCCTTCTGACATGAGCGTAGGTCTGTTTACCCAACTTATTATACAATACAATTTTTTTTTATTTATTCCCATTTCTCATCATTTCATGGATATTTTTGAAGTAAAAGCAGGTAAAACAACAAACTAATATGTCTAGTGGTAACTTTATCTTGTCTAACATTAACCCAACCAATAATAAACATAGGTTTTATATGGTTTAAAAGTATGGGACAAAGTTTCCCCAATTCAAGGCAACTTTGGCCCAAACATTAAAAAAATTCAGTATAATATTGCAAAATGATTGAGGGGTCTCAATATTGTTTTGATTTAATGATATAATGTTTGCTTACACATTAAGATACATTGAAAATTAATATGATCAATGTCAAAAGATATGGAGCTGATAAAACCATAACAATGCTTTAGATTTGGGCCAATCTTACCCCAGCGGACGGTATGCATTTTTATTTTGTGAATGGGAGAATGCCAGCACGGCAGTGATTCGCAACACTATATTATTGCCCACTACTCCAAATTCGATCAGTATTTGGCCTGCCTGGGCTGATAAGACTGCTCTAATGGCATTTTTGGTATCTTTGTGCCTTACAACTCCCCTGACATCCACCAACATACTCGCATCTGTTCAGGGTCGGCCATCCTTTTGAAAACAGCTTTTGCTACAGAGTTCTATGCCGTGGCATTCTTTCTCTGTGCTTCGAGGTCGGTACTTCTTTTTGTTAGGCGTCTTTGGGAAGCTTATTAACTGGAATCTTTTCGGGTAGGTTTCCCTACAAGCCCTGGTGTATTTTTCAATTTCCATGACTTGCCTTCCTTCCTCTTTATATTCAAGTCTCCATTAATTGTGCTATCGGTAATTTTTTATGGTATTTGGTGGTGAAGCTACAGGCGCTTCCTGTGTAGGCTTAGCTCTCAGCTCTTTTTCGACTTTTTGTTCTTTTTCAGCTCCGCTGACAATACTCAATGCGATCTAGGAGCCCCTTTAGCTAGCTGCATTTTTTGCGATTCTCAATTAGATTTAAATTTTTTTTAGGCTGCTTCCTGCTTTTCGGATTGGCCTTTATTCCTGGTGGCCTTCTCAACCATGTTATGTAACTGTTCGCGATTTTCCAAACTAATAAGTAGTTATAATCACTGAATGTGGCTTTCATGTTTGTTCATTGAGACCTGTCTTGCTGATTCATTCTATGTGCGAACAATACCCTTACCTTTTCTTCAAATTTTTTGAGCTTTTTTATTAAATTAAACCCCTATTGAAATTGATACCTACCTGTCCGTCGGTCTATCTCTAAGCCCCAACATCTATTACAGCAGATTTTCTCCAAAATTAAAGCCGCTGCAAATGCCAAGCTTATTAGGAGAATGATGATTGCTTCTTGAAAATGTGAGTATCAAAAGAAAAAGTTAAAAAAAAATCTTAAGGAGGCCTCCCCATATATATGAACGTGACCCTCAAAAAATGGTTTGACCAAAAGTAATGGTTAATCGCCATGATTCCAACCTTTTGAATCCGAGAAAATCACCCCTATTAAGAGATAGGCAAATGAAACCAATTTATCACTACTAAAATACTTCTGATTTCACTAATTAACGAAAGAAAGAACTAACGAGTTAGTTCCAAGAATTCAAATAACTCAATTCAACCCATGAATTACATATCGAAGAACGATTATTATTCTTAATAACCCAATTATTATCCTGCTATGCTAGTATATCTATGGAATTCCTATTATAACACAAATTTATAATCTTTGATCATCGAAAAGCCTCATAAATTTAAAATTGACCTACTTTCATCTCCTACCCTAATCTATAACGAAGTCCAAACTTTTGGGGTTGACAAGTTCATTAGTTCAACTTTAACCTTTTTTTTCTCTCGATTTAAACCTTGAACGGAATGAACTTGTATCCATTACCATACTTAATTTATTACCACAGCTGCCAAATTATAGTTTGGATAAGTCATCACTTTTGTTGTCCTTTTGAATACTCCAGTTCTAACAGTCTCTCTAGTCGGGCAAATTTAATTATAAGTTTGCAGGGGTCAATCGATAGTGATTGAATGCATAACGTTTTATAAAGTTCATAGCATTTAGTTTATATGCGTACGAGTATACTATTGAAAAAGTTTGTGGAGTAAACTAATTATTGAATCCTTGACATTTTTATACATTTGGAAAACTATTCTAATATTAGTATGTATTTCACTGATACATTATGGATTTTGCTGATTTTAATAAAAAAATTGAAAAATATGTGGTAACGGATTTTTGTTGTCTATCCTTAGAAATATAGACCTATATCATATCAACCTATTCAGTAGTGCTTTCATCGTAACGTAAAATAACGTCACTTTATTGGTGAGTTTAATTGAGCCCTAATTTAAGGTTTAGCGACTTGCCTATAACCCCTGTAATGAACCGAAAACTGTGTGCCCTTGTTACCGTGAAATTGTACTGAATTTTTACTCTTCAGCATCTTGTCGGCGACCAGATGGTAGGGAATGGACTCGGGGCTTTACATCAGGTTTACTGGCTCCCCAATTATGGGAAAACAAATGCCGAGAAATTCAAATAACTGTAAATAAACCTACATCTCTGCTATCAAACCCTACTTGCACCTCCTATGTAGTAGTCATTGGACGGGGAAAATCCCCATCCCGTAAGCAAGCGTTGAATATGCCGAGCAGCAAGTCAGCACAATGGTGATAGACAAGTTGCAGCACTCCAACCGGAACACCATCTGGGTCTGGAGCCTTTCTCGCTCTCAATGATAGGACCGCCTCTTCAAGTTCCGGCTGTGTGTGGAGTGGGCACTTGATCGCTGTTTTACCGCGCAGAGCATCAACACGGATGGGATGGGCGGGGACATGTGCTCGCTCTATTTCGTCCATTTTTTCCGCTTCACGGACGCAAGGCATCCACAGAGCACCTAGCTTCCACATAACTAGCTTGTAGCCAAAGCTCTACGGATCCTTATTCATCATTATGAATTACACAACAACAGCCAGGCTCGCTACTGGCAAGATCTAGTCGACATTTCGACTAAATCTTGTCAATAGCGAGCCTGGCTGTTGTTGTCTAATATTCTCCAATTTTGTATCCCTCGTTCGTAGGAACTTCACCTCCGGATTTGTTCCTTCATAGTCAATACGGTGGAAAGTCGGCATATTTTCGATGTTTAGCACAACAATCGCCATCCTGGCCGCCATTTTTAAGATTCATTTTCCTCACGGATCTGTCAAAGACATGCCCCATTCTATTGCTTTAGTGCTGAATTCTCCTCCAATGAGCACTTTGCAAAAGCGTTCGAGACAGCGCCTTCCAAATTGATCCAACACGAAACCATCCCCTATCCACAACCCCCTCGTAGGAACCACTATTCCAAACACATATAGTGGCAGATAATGGTAGTACTGGTTTAGTCGGCATACCATGATGCCGAACTTTTATCGTGGCGCCGCTTACTCAGCAGCAAAAAGGTTTTGGGTGGTTGAACTGCAGTCTAGGTTTATCTGCAGGATACGGACTATCGAAGCTCTAATTTTACCTTGACTAGGGCTCCCTTGAAATCCCAAGATCGCCCTGATCCCAAGACGTGCCCGAAATTCAGTCTTGAATTAAAATCCTTGCAAAGGATACACTGTGCTTCATTCGTACAATCTTTTCTTTTACATACCATTTCACCGCATCTGTAGCATAGAGAACTCCTATAGGTTTCTATGCATACTTGTGTGGTGTGACCATAGCCAACGCATTTGGAGCATTGAAGACGCGCTGCTCTTCGCCAGATCTTGCAGACAACCAACCCTATTCTCACTTTGCCCGAATTCAGAAATTGTTCAGCCATGCGTTGTCCCATGTGATTTTCTGGTGTCAGCCTCCCTTTGGTCCTGCCCATGCTAGAGAGCTCCTTTAAAATAGCCTTTTCCCTCCGACCAGGCCCGTGACGCAGTCTGTGTCTCTCATTTGGATCATTGCGTTTCGTTACGCTTTTTCCA
Source organism: Odontomyia ornata (assembly GCA_963969285.1). Taxonomy (NCBI): domain Eukaryota; kingdom Metazoa; phylum Arthropoda; class Insecta; order Diptera; family Stratiomyidae; genus Odontomyia; species Odontomyia ornata. Next base: position 297,845,270 of record OZ017740.1, read on the forward strand.
AGGACTTTTTTTACTGCGCCCCAGAATGCATCTTTATTGTCAGCCTCTGCTTCAAGTTCACGACTAGTATTTGGCCCGACCGGGTTGATTGTACTGATTTGATAACAATATTTGAGTCTTCTGGCCTTACATTTCCCCTGATATCCCGCAACATTTCTGCGTAGGATTGGCCATCTTGGGGCTTTACGAGCAATACCACCTGCCGGGGTCTTCGTCGTGGCTTTTTTGTTTCATGTTTCAGATAATGTCTTTTTTTCTGCTGATTGTTTGTGCGAACTTTATTTTCTAACACGTTTTGAAAGAGTTTCTTTGCGGCTTTCTTTCCTTCTTTCATCAGCACTGCGTGAAACCCCTGATCTAGTGCTCGATGTTCACCAAGTGCCTCGTCCTTCCTGTTTTATCCCAATCTCCTTCGATTGGGCTAAATGCCATTCGTTTATTAATGTCTGATAGTGGAGCTATCTATTCCTGCATTTAGGCTTAGCCCACAGTGTTTCTTTAGACTTCTGCTCTTTTCTGACCTTCTGGTCTACTTTGGGCTTTAACCAGCTCCTCCGGTAACGCCCTATGCAATCTGGGAGTTTTTCTAGTTCAAGGAGCCCATTTTTACACCTTTGCTGATTTTCGGTGAGTTGTATGCTAATTTTATTATGTTAAGAAGATCTCCCGCCTTTTGGATTAGCCTTTTTTCTTGATGTCGTTGAACGGCAATTGTACTTTGCGACATCTTTTCTTCGAAAAGGTTATCAGCTTTCATTTTGAAGTACAGTACTTCAGCTACGTTTTCAACGATAGCGTTGAAATGCTCACTCCTTTCTTTTTCTGACGAAATTACTTTGTGGACTTCAGGGAGATTCGTTACTATTTCGACATTTAAAACCCTTGTTTTGGTTGCTTAGATAGCGTGTTATAGGTAAACATTGAGATTTCATAGTGTTGCTCACCCCGAACAGTACCACACGCGATTTTGTTAGAGTTAGACCTACGCAATATCGAGCCGAACTTTATTAACTTATTAATAACATATTAATAATGGAACCAACAGCAAGTTGTTTAAATTTTCATTCATAAAATGACTCCTTGTTAAATTACGGAAAGCAAGCCACATAATTCTTCTCCCAGGACGGTGACCAGGCAGGAAGACCTGTGAAAATTAATTAAGGTGATAGTGTTTGGCGAGTGCAGTGAACGTTAATTTCGTTAAAGTTCTATCTCGTGTTGTCGGTATTAGGAGATACGGAGGGCATTAATTTCAGTTGCCCTGGTGTAGGAAACTACGAGTTTTGTGTGGCGGTGTTATATTCTAATTCGTCACGGAAAGTGATCTTCGCGGCTAGTTGGCGGCGAGCACCAAAACGCTTACAAGTGATAATTTCGCTCCGGACAGTCGTTTTCTCGTTCGAACGACTTTTGGAGGCTCGGTCAATCGAACGAGTGGCACCCACGTCCATCTTTGAATGAGTTAGTTGGGTCGGTGGAGCCTCAGCCGGAGTAGCCCCAATGTATGGGTGGAGTGGCAAAGGAATTGGTAATAAGCGGTTGCAGCAATAACCATGAAATTTTTGATGTTTTTTTTTTATTTTTCTCCACTCCGAGAACATCTGACGCGTTCTGCAGAATTCTCAGCTCTTTCTTTTCAGGACACTCTGGCAATCGCACTATTAAGGATTTGCTAAAAAAATTTTTACAAAGACCTACTAACACATCGTTCAATAAGTCCCAAGACTAACCCAGAGATGGTGCTAGTAGTACCAAACTGTGCAAACCTTAACATGAAACGTGTAAAAATTTCACGTCGATCGGATCACAGACAGCAGAGTTATCGAGGTTAGAGTAAAGTCGCTTTGTAATTTGATTGAAAAATGGAAAAAAGCGAGTTTCGCGTGTTGATAAAACATTGTTTTTAACGGGTAAAAACACCGTAGAAGCCCAGCAATGGGTTGAAAAACATTACCCGGACTCTTCTCTATCGAAATCAATGATTTGTCATTGGTATGCTGAGTTTAAACGTGGTTGTACGGAGACAAACGATGCGGAACGTTCAGGTAGGCCATTGGAATCAGTTACACAGGAAAATGTGAGTGAAGTGTTAAAAGTTGTAGTGAAAAATCGCAAAGTGAAGGTCCGCGAGATGGTAAAAATGACACAGATATCATCTGGAAGCGTATTTACAATCTTTCATGAAAAATTGAGCATGAAAAAGGTTTTTTCCAAGTGGGTGCCGCGATTGGTTTCAGTGGAACAAAAACAGCAACGAGTCGATGGTTCAGAGAACTGGCAAAATTGAACGAATCGGACTTTAATTTGCTTCCCCACCCCCCGTATTTGCCGGATTTAGCCCCCAGCGACTACTGGCTCTTTGCTGATCTCAAAAAAATGCTCCAGGGAAAAAATGAGGAGGTCATTGCCGAACCTGAAGCCTATTTTGAAGCAAAGGATAAATCCTTTATAAACATGGTATAGAAATGTTGGAAAGATTGTTTCACCCTTAAAGGAGATTATATTGATGAATAAAAATGATTTTTGAAAAAAATGTTGTTTTGGTTGTTAGTTAGACTTATTGAACGATGTGTTAGTTTCGCGTTCTGTCTGTCCGTGCTATAAAGGCTAGAAAGCTCAAACTTTGTGGGAAGATCAAAAAATCTGATCACTTAAAGGTTTACGTCTTATCAAACATTTCAAAAATTTTTAGAGGGGTCTCCCTTGTAACGAAGCAGCCTTTAAATCAAAGTTAGCTAAGTTGGGGGTACCAAATGAAAGGTTTTGATGGTAACTTTGAGAATCTGCAACAGAAAATATATTTTGGGCATCAAGGGGCCAGGGGGAGGTAAAACGTACAAAAAATGTATGTATCCCCGCTGCCTCCTCGAGATTAGACACTTTTGAGCCCGAAAATCCGAAAAAATCGTGGAGGTAGTTTTATGAGTACATGGGAAACAAATACCTCAGAAATCAAAAATAACTCAGCTTTGTTAATAATTAAGATTTGCAAATTTTAATTATTCTCTCCTAAAATCAAAACTTTAACCTTAAGTCTCTTAGAATTTAACAGATATGTAGATCGATGTGTTGATGGTTGATGCATCTTTAAAATTGACATAGGCACTATAAGTTTCTCATCAACATCTTTTGTATAAATTTGAACGATTTTTTGCAAGTATTTTTTTTTTTTTTGGTAGGGAGGTGAAGGCATTTACGCCCGCCGAGTCTGGCAGTGTGGGACTCCCATGGAGGATACCCTTGGACTACCCACTAAACACCTCCCCTGTCAATCTGAGAACCTAGCCTGGAACCGTTTGACACATTACTTCGGGCCAGGTCTCGTTTTGTTACGCCGTGGGGCGCCTTCAAGCTGGGGAGACCCTTTCCTAGCGGGAGGAGAGAGGGGAAGAGGAAATACCAGAAGAGCGATCCCCCAGCCCCAGCGCCTCCGGCTGCTGGGAGTCCCTTTTATCTTTTAGGACTGCCCGAGCATAATGTGCCACCTGGTTCCATTTGTCAACCGATTCGAGCATCACCGCAACTATATTATCCGGGGTGAGCTCTCCCGTCTCCCTGTAGAGTTCCCTTCGCAGCCTGACCCATTTTGTACACGCAAAAAATGTGTGACAGGCATTGTCCTCCTCTCCTGGGCAAAACCGACAATCGGGAGACCGTGACTTACTCATCTTGTGCAGGTAAGACTGAAAACACCCGTGCCCGCTCAAAAGCTGGGTCAGATAGAAGTGAATCTCACCGCAAGTATTGGATGAATAATTCAAGTTATCGATTTATCCTACCGGAAAATATTTTTCGGACCCTGGGATGTCACAAATTCCTTCTGGTAGGAGCGCTCTCCTACCTACCAAACTTGCTTTTTGGTGCCCCCAAATGCAATAGAAATTTTACTTTGAACAAGGTGGTTCGCTATTCTCCGTTTTTCGTCCGTCTTCACTGTCATTGTATTTGTCGTCGTTGAAACCATTCTCAATGTGTTGTTAATATCGTGACAGTAACTGTTGGTTCCGTCGTCAATTTTTTTATTGGTACCTGTCCGTCCGACCGTCCACCAGTGCGTCACAGCAAATACCCTCAGGAGCTATAGAAGCTACAGTAATCAAATTTTATGAACAGCTCAGAAGTTTTTGTGTAATGCAAGTTCCGTAGTCGGAAAAATTTCAAAAGGCTTTTAAGGGGGGTCTCCTCATGGAAAGATGTAAGCCCATAAAATTTCTTTTGACCAAAGATAGTGGAGTAGGGTTCCAAATGAAAGGCTATTATGGGGCGGAGTAGGCAGGGGAGCGGTAGAACACGGAAAAATTGTAACCCCGCCCCCCCGAAATCGGACACATCTGCATCAAAAAATCTGAAAAAATCATGGACAAATACCTTAGAAGTTGAAATTCGCTAAACTTTGTTAGTAATAGTGTAATTCATCAATTTTATATAATCTTGTATAAAATCATAAGGGTGGCCTTAAATACAATCAAATATGGCCACTTACAAGGCTAATCAACAATGAAAATTTTAGAGGAATTGGATTGTATTTAACGAAGTTTCTTGAGTTTATTCATTATTGGTGTCGTAGGTGTACAAAGCCCTTCTGTGTGTGTAGCTCTGTCCAGCCTACTTGTTTTTTCTTGAAAAGCCGTCGGGCCTTGCTTTGTTGGATGAGCAGATGCATTTCAACTACTTTGAGTCGTCTTCAGTGTCTAAAGGATGAATGGAAAGAAATGACTTTATATAGGTGTAGGACAGGTTAAGCAGGTAGGCCCTAGGTTAGGCCAGGTAGAGGGATATTAGGTTTTTTTGTATTTTGGGTTGTTGGATGTCCATTCAGTCAGTTTATTTCCAATGTTTTTGTTTGTTTGGAGTGCAGTTTGCAGTTTGTATTTCTTACAAAAGTTTGATAGTTTGTGTGTCTCTTTACCTTTATATGTTAACGAAATCCATTGTCGGTTGTTCTTGTGTATTTTACTCAAGTTACGTTCCTGTTTTTGTTTGCACGATGTGATAAGTTTGTCAATGTTACGATGTCTGCATCCTTATTACAAGCTATTCTGTAAATGTTGTTTAGTTCGTTGGAGTTGATAGCAGGAGTCCTGGGGATGAAATGGAGTCCCTGCACTATTGATCTGAATGCTACTAGTTTTGTTATGCGGGGTAGTTAGATATTAAGTGTATCATATGATAAGTTGTAATTGGTTTTCTGTCTATTTTGTAGTCTAATCATGTTCGGTCTCCATGTCACGGTTAGGACGATATAGTAAAGTTGTCTGTTTGTCTCTCTTTCTTTACCGAAATTCGGATGTATTTCGTTCCTACATATTAGCAGTTGGTCTTGTTTATTTTCTTCTGAGCCAATAATGATGAAATATTCATCCACATATCATTTGTAAAATGTCACATTCAACATTTTGACAATTTTAGGTACTTGGAGATCTCTTCCAAGGATTTTAAGAATCTTCTTCTTTGTAGCAGTAAAGCTCCTCTCTGGCCTTCGCCTCCTGCAACAAGCACCTCCAACTATCTTGATCCATTGACCACGCCCTCCAATTTCAAAATCCAAGCAGCTATGAACTGTCTTTGTCAACCGAGTTAAACCAGCGTTATCTCGGTCTCCCCACTGGTCTTTGCCCATCGATTCTCCCAACGAATACCTTTTAGGGTACCTGTTGTTCGTACATACAATTCATGTGACAAGCCCGTTGCAGCTTCTGCAGTCTTACAATCTCTGAGACCTCTAGCTCGTCAAAAATGTCATACAGCTCATGATTATATGGAATTCACGATTGGTCCCCGTCTAGTTTTGCTCCAATTATCTACCTCAGGACCCGTCGCTCAGAAGCGTTCAATATGTTTGTAAATGCTCGGTTTATATAAAAATATTTTTGACATTATTGAGGATATTGAAAGTTCCATACCCAAACCTTCCTTGACAATATATATATATATATATATATATATATATATATATATATATATATATATATATATATATATATATATATATATGTATATATATATATATATATATATATATATATATATATATATATATATATATATATATATATATATATATATATATATATATATATATATATATATATATATATATATATATATACTATTACTGAACCAAAAATAGTACTGCTTCATTGTGGTCTTTACGAAAATGAGTAGTTGATGAAGAAACAAAGGAAACGTTCCGCAATCACCTGAGAAGGCTAGTCAACTTAATGCCTACAAACGACACAAAAATAATTCTGGGTGATTTCAACGCTAAAGTGGCAATGAACTATGTTATCGGGGAATAACTGGAGAAAATAGCTTCCACGATGAAACAAATGACAGCAGCCAGCGTCTAATTGACCTTACATGTAGCAGAACTCTACACATACGTTCGACTTCCTTTCCACATTGACGCATACATAAAATGACCTGGGTATCACCGGCTGGCAACATACAAAACCAAATTGACCATGTTCTGATGCAACAAAGATGGGTCTCGAACATACTTGATGTCCATACATACGAAGGAGCCAATTGTAACTCAGATCATTACCTGATCAAACTAACCTATCGTTGTCATATATCAAAAGCGTATTCGGCGAAGACCAACCCCAACAGAAATTCAAAATTGGAAGACTCTAAATGGCGTTTGTGGCGAAAAATTTCACGGAGATCCTGGAAAACCAGCTGGCCCCCATCCGATCAGACACATAGCTGAAAACAAGTAACAAGTATTTGGGCGCCAAATGGATGGAAATTAAAGCGCCAATTAAGATCTAGGCAAAACACTTGGTCAGGTATCAAGCTCGGCGCAATAGAAATGAGTGGTTTGATGATGAGTACCAGAATACGTTCGGCAAAAAAAGTCAGGCATACAAACAACACTTAGGGAAACTGGGATGAAGAGAGAACAGGATGAAAATCTCTGAAGAGTAGCAAATAAGGTTATAAAAATTTAGAAAAGGAAAGAACTGTGACAACCGACGAGAAATGTCGATGTAAGTCTAGCGTGCAACAACACAAGACAAGCATACAGAGTTGTGAAAAGACTGAAACAAGGCTACCAGCCCAAGACCATGCTCTATTGTGATGACATCGGCACGATCACCACTGATGAAAACAGCATTGAAGAAAGATGGGCGTTATATTTCAAGATCTTCTTGAATCCTCCGCGCATCTCCGGAACATCGGAGCCTATAGATATTCCCCGATAGCTTTCACTGGATGCACAAATTCTCTACAAAATCAAAAAAGAATTATAAAAGGCCAGGCGTCGATAAGATTTCAGTGGATATGATTAAACATGGAGGCAATGGTGTTCAGAAAGCCATCCATAAAATCAAAAAGCACATTTGGCAACAAGAACATATGCCGAAAAAGTGGAACCAATCAATGATATACCCTATCCAGAAAAAAAGTAATAAGCTACACTTCGAAAACTATAGAGGCATATCACTACTTTGTACGGTGTACAAAAGAGTTTCAAAGATCTTAGAACATATAATTGGATTATGCGCCAACAGTGTTATGAGGGAGTATCAAGGTGGTTTTAGAGCATGTAGATTGACAATAGACCAATTTTTGACCATCAAACAGATACCTAAAAAATGCTTGGGGTTCAACATCGACGTACACCAGATTTTCGTTGACTTTAAGCAGGCATACGGCAGTATTGATTGTAACGTATGTTACTAAATAATGCTTTGCTTTGGCATCTCGGCCAAATCAGTCCGTCTTACCAAAATGACAATGACGTCTTCAACCTCATAGGCCCGTATCAATAACCAACTCACCGACACATTTGACACAAATATCGGACTAAAGCAGGGAGATGGGCTGGCTCCATTGCTATTCAATTTGGCTCCAGAATATGTCATCAGAAAGCTACCTATTGATACAAGAGGTACGCTACTACAAAAGTCATTCTGAGTGAAAGCTTATGTGCTGACATAAACACATTTTCACGTTTGTTAGCAACCATTGAAGAATCTTTCTGATACTCGACTGCAAAGCAAAACTAGCAAGGTCACAAACCAATGAGGATAAAACAAAGCTTGTGATCTAGTTGAGGGAAAATACCCATAGCATCACATTTGGCGAATAATCTAAGCGAAGCTAGCCGGGGACCAATAGCAGTTTCAATGCAACCATGAGCTGTATGCAATTTTTGACGAGCCGGAGCTCTCTACGATTGTAAGACTCTGAAATTTGCATTGGGCTGGCCAAGCAAATCGTATGGAGTAACATAGGATACCCAAAAAGGCAGTGGTTGGGAGAACTGAAGGGCGGAGACCAGTGGCGAAACGGAGGAAATGCTGGTCTGACTCAGACAATGAAAGCAGTTCATCGTTGCTCAAATTTCAAAATTGGAAGGCCCACGAGGGGCTTTACTGCTACGAAGAGGAAGATCTAAACTTGAATTGTATAGTTTATTTTTAAATAATGTTACTGTTAGCTCACAAGGTATATGTATATTTTATAAACATACATATACCTTGTAATTGGGCATTAGCATGTAAAAAATAGTTCTTTAAATAAATAAATAGATAAAATACCCAAGTGACTTCCAAGTTTGGGAGGATATTTCAGTAAAATTGACCCACTCGACAGATTTTTAACTTCACTTGTAGTATAATTCATTATCATCATCGTCTATGGCGCTATAGCCCAAGTTGAGTCTTAGCCTCTAGGATTAATTTCCTCCAATCATCACGGTTCCACGACCTTCTAGACCAGTTGTTTACTCTCAATAAGGATCGCTTTCAGCTTCTATTGTGTCTCCCATCGAGTTCTCGGTCTTCTTACTGTAGGTCTACCTTGTGCTCTGCTCCTCTATGTTCTTTTTGCTACCTGGTTTTCTTCCATTCTTTCCATATGGCCCGCCCGTTGCAATTTTCGTAGCTTTACGCTAGAGGAAATACATAGATCATCAAACAGTTCTACAACTTATCGTTGTAACGTAGTCTCCGTTCCCTGTTTCACTAGGGCGTAGACTCTCCGGAGCACTTTGGTTCAAATACGTCCAATGCCTTTTCGAAGTCGCTCTTCAGGGCCCATGTTCCACTTCTATATAACAGCATAGGTTAGACCATGTTTTATAAATGCGCAAGTTATTTTGCCTATGCACCACTCTGGACCTTGGAATGGGAAGTACGAAGTAATAGGCTTTATTTGCAGCATCCAATCTGGTCCTTTTCGGTACCTCTTTACTCATGTTGGCTCCAAGATATACAAAGTAATCCACACTCTAGGTTGTAGTCGGAGTTTTCTTCCTCACTTGGGTTCTGAATTTGTTTTTCGTTTCATTGACTCGTAGATTAATTCGGTTTGGTTCAGATTCTAGAATCAGAAATACTCCTTGAGCATCTGAGATTGAACGTGCCATAACATTGAGATCATCAGCATATGCTACTAATTATGTGGACTTGAACATTAGTGTACGCAAGGCTTCAGCTAATGTCTTCTTGATGATGTGTTCAAGCATAATATAAAAATTCACTGTGGCAAGTCCATCCCCTCGTTTTAAGAGTGATTCCATTATAAGGCTGTCCGTTAGTTCACCGTTCACATTCACCTGGCAGTCTGTGTTTAGCTTCGTGACCTGGACTATGTGGACTAGTTTTGTTGCGACGCCAAAGTCAAGCATTTTTTTGTACAGCGCATTTGTGTCGGCACTATCGTTTGCTGGCTTAAAGTCTACAAAGATTTGGTGCACGTCAATATTATATTCCCAGCACTTTTTGAGCACCTGCTCTACTAAGAACATTTTGCCTTTTGTAGACAATCCACTTTGAAAGCCCCCCTGATACCCTCCTATAATATTTGCATAGTACGGCTTGAATTTTCTTACTATGATTTTTGAGAGCACTTTATAAGACGTGCACACTAGAGCAATGCCTCTATAATTGTTACACTTTAATCTGTCCACCTTTTTGTGTACAGGACATATTCTACTGTCTCGCCAGTCCCCTGGTCACTGCTCTTCTGACCATATTCTGCAAATCAGTCGATGTAGAAGCTTATTTAGATGAGGACCCCCCGTACTTCTGCCTGTATTTTGTCTGTGATAAGTGGTGAGACTGGTACTTGTTGCCCTGCTTTAGTTGATGTTGGGGTCGCTGTGAAAAGCTTCTGGAAATATTGCGGCCATCCATTTTGAATTTCGACTGGTTTGCCTGTGATTGCTTCTTGTATACTTTTGCAAAGATTTGTTTGTGGATTGAAGCCGTCTCTAGTTGTTTGATATGGGCATACGTCGATCTGACTTCATGTAGGGTATAAACGAACGTTTGTCTGTTGGATAATGGTGTTGATGGTCAGTCGTCTCTTTCTTCGGCATATTTTATTCGCCAGACATCCAAGGCTTTTATGTTGTTCTTCCTTAGCCCGAATTAGTCTTTTATTCTCTTCCTTGCATTCTTCGTTGTACCAGCTGGTGCCTCAGGACCTCCTAGGCTGCTTCTGCTACCGCATCTCTTAATGTCTTCCACATGGCTTTGAAGTCATCATTACTTTCTCCCACCTGTGCGGGGATATGTTGATGCGGTTTTCCAGCGCGGACATGTATGTGGACGTTACTGAGCTATCATTTAGCTTGTGTATCTGATACCTCAGAATAACTCATGCTCCTTGCTTACAGCTCTTGGAGATGCGGCATCGGAACTTGAGCCTTAGAAGAAAGTGATCGAAATCAAAGACAGCGCCCCTAAACGAATGTCGAGAATGCTGGTTTTGGCTCATTTTAGTATGAGAATATGGTCGATCTGGTTGAATGTGCGCCCGTGTGGGGATGATCACGTTCTCTTATAGATATCTCGATGTAGAAAGCATGTGGAACTTACTGCGAAGCCTCTACTAGTAGCGAAGTCTTTCAGCCGTTGTCCGTTGTCGCTTGTCTCTACGTAGAGGCTGTATCCTCTGGCTGTTCCTCTGTGTGCTGTTTATGGGCCGATTTTCGCATTGAAGTCACCCAGAACAATTTTAATGTTATTTGGTGGCAATGCATCGACAGTGCGTTCCAGGGTGCTGTAAAATCCGTGCTTAATTGCCTCTTTCTTGTCTCTTGTGAGCGCGTGACAGTTAACTAGCCAGACATTAATTTGGTATTGATACAAATCGCACAGAACCTTTCGTTCACGGGCTTAAAGTCGATAAAAAGTTTGTTTGAATGTGCTGTCAACAATGAAATCCACTTTGAACTTATGGCTTCCTTATAGTTTTCCGCTTTGAAACATGCTGTGGCTTCGCACATGAAATATGTCTTCATTGTGCCAGCTGGTTTCTTGCACTGCACTGTGCATCTGGTCCGTTCAATTATCTAACATTCCAAGATCCAATAGAATAGTTCTTTATACGTTGCGATAGTCGTTGCCGTTTATCCACACCGATTCGAGGCTTTTCTCCTGGTTCCATGACAAGTAAATACGAAGTGGAGCGTTATCAGCGCTTCGACTTAGTCGGTGTTGGTCCACGAGTGGTATTTTATTTTTATGTCAGGGCAACCTCTATCCGCTACCTGAGGACGCGTCCGATGGGGGACCACAAGCCAACCCTTGGTCTGACGATCAAGATTCGATTTGGGCCACACATGGCAAAATGCAACCACATAAATTCATTTTATTTAACCATTTATAAAAAAAAATTTTCTGTCTTTCCAGTCAAAGTCCTTCATCATTTATTTTCAACAAATTTAACGCATGCATGTCCTTGTTTACACTAAGAATTACATGTAAGTCAAATTTACTCACCGGAAGATAATCATATCCTTAGAATAATAAGCTGCGTTCCAACATTAACACATCAAACAACCAGTCAAAGTACAACACTCCCGCTCCTTCTTTCACTTTTTCTCTTCTTAGCTTTCTTCTTGAACAAACAAACACATAAAGTGTCCTTACAGGCTTTTTAAGAAACAAACAAACATTACACACATAGTACTTGTACAAACAAACTCCGACTATGCCGACATCTCTCGCAACACTTGAAGCTACTCCATATAGGACACTCAACGAGACAGAACTTTATATTTTCTTTCTCCTAAGCTTCTAATTTTAAACCATCAAGCGACAAAGAAAGACACGGATTTACACACATTGGATATAAAAAGAAAGCTGCTGCCACTCCACTGTTTGACTACATGGATACGAAATCCTGTAAAAAATTGTATCACTTAGCACGGGACAACCTTGAACATTTAATTTTTTGCAATTTCATGACTTTGCACGCTTTAAAGTCCGATTTAATGGCTGCAATGAATTTTATTTCACGATTGGAAAATTTAGGATGGAAATACGTTTTAAGGATAGTTATAAAGCTAAGAATCTTAAGCTTTGGGCAATTAACACATAACCACTCTTGGAATCTGTAAGCAAAGTAAAGGTATGTTAAATCACTAGGCTTTAAGGAAAACTCACTCGGGAGTCAATTGCTAATATCCGCGCTTTTTAGATAGAAATATTAATTATAGCGTTTCTTATCCCCCCTAATATCCTTTTAGCATAATGTGGGGAGCTTCTAGAAATAATCTGAAACAATTTCAACGCCCGATCAGTACGCGTTTGATAACTAGTAAAGAGTCCCGTGAACTGCAAAACGGAAATTTCTATGTTATCCTTGCAAACATATTATTCTGGGAAAAGCTTAACCGTACCTTTTCTCTTTGTTAGTAGTACTAAGAGCTTTCATCCAAGAAGCTCTAACTTGAAATCTCTTAACTCAATGTAAGAGCAAAGAGAGTAGAAGCTTAAGTTCTCCCTCGTTCCATGTTTTTCACGCTCTGTCCCTAGTCACTAATATCAGCTGTTAAAAAAAATTTCCGTATCCTTTTTAAGTTACTTTTATCGCATGTTTTTCGCCAATCAGAGCCTAGGATAACTTTATCGAACATTCCTCATCTGGTGGTATTGACAGATTCCTGATAGTCAAGGGTAGTTGGACTTTTTTGAAATTACGTTTTAAAGATGTTGACCTGTGATTTATAAGTTTGAATTGGATCCTTGTTCCTCTATTAGTGTTTGTAACTGGGTCGTATACATTTTATGTTACAAGGATATGAAAAAAAAGGTTGATATAAAAATATCATAAAAAAGTTTAGAATGAAATAATGCAACAGAGGCGTATGCTTTACCGTGAAAGATAATGTCGTGTTTTACGACTTATGTACCTACATATATCACAGAAATGAGTTTGAAGTTTAGCTGGAAAAATAGCTAGTTAAAACTTTACAGGTATTATAAACATTTATTCAATGTGAAGGATTTCACTGGGGAAACTGTGGTTCAGTAGTTTATTGAATCTTGTCTCACTGCTGGCCGTATGATGTAGTTGTATCAAAGATATACTACTAGTAATCATTATTGTTTGTTTTTAACAAGAATAACGATACTCAGAAACATCACAACAATTTACAGATTATAAAAATATATCATATTCTTGTTTTTCCCTAATATGGATACATACTTAAGCACATACAGTGGCGGACAAAAGTCTACGACAACTCCTTATATTGAGATTCTCGTTAATTGGAAGCTTTAAACAAAAATCAAATTGATGTGCATTTTTCAGTAACGTAAATATATTTATCAAAAAATAAAGACAAAAACATTTCATAACAAACTTAAGGATAAATCCGTAAAAATATAAAATAATGAATGGACAAAAGTCTACGACATTCAGCGCTGGCTGACTTGTACACAAAATATTTTCAAACGTATTGGAAGGTTTTAAAAATTTTTGCTGGATTAATATTTGTTTGGACCCCTTTCACATCAATTACTGCTTGCAGTCTTCGGGGCATAGAGGCAACAAAATTAGCGGTTTCTACAGATGTGATTTTCTCCCATTCTGCGCTTCCTTCAACAAGTTTTTATTGTTAATGTGACATTTTCGAATTTTCCGTTCCTAAAGCTCCCATACATGCTCTCTCCAAGAGCCAACTTCCAACATGTTCTTGTAAGCATAACTGTCCATCGTAGTTTCACCAACAGCCAATCTGCCAACTCCAGATACAGCGATGGCCCCCCAAACCATCACATTACCTGCACCGTGCTTGACAGTAGGAATCAAATAAGATGGATCGTAGTAGTCTTTGCGTATAGACGTCTTTTAAATCGCTCCTGTCAAAAGTTTTCAAAAATTAAATTAATTTTTTAAAAAACGTTAGTCCGAAGTTAATTTTTATCGAAAAAAATCTTATATTGTCGAAGTAATTGACTCAGGAAATTTCTATCGAATATTTTTACTTCGATTGGTAACGAAAAACAAATTACCAACGAAAATTTCGCCGCTGGTATGGAGGAGCCCGACGGCTTCCCACCGTTGGGGCAACCTGGGGAAACGACAAATACGAAACTGGCGATAATTACCAAAAGAAAACATAACGAAGAAAATTCCGCAGATGGAGGGTGCAAGCTGCAAATAATAGCGGACAATCAACAAATGGCCAAATTGCAGAAAGAAAATGATGAACTAAGGCAAGAGATACAGTCCCTCAAGGATCTCTTAAAAAAGGGATGAAGCCTCAAAAGACGCAGCCACAAAATCAATGGCAACAGGTAACAAAGCCGAAGAAAAGTGCAAATCAAGCAATTCCAGAAAAAGTTCTTAGAGCTGGTGGCACCAACGAGAGCCAAAACTATTTTGCAGCGCTGGAGGGATTAACCGAAGATATGGAAACTGAAGAAAACATCGGAGGTAATTTCAATCAAGATAATGACGTTAATTTTATTCAATATTTAAAGAACAAAAATAAGGAGAAAAAACCAGCCCGCAGTTCTGCTGGTTCCTCTGAAAAAAATCCGCCAATCAACGTGTTCGGACAGACCGGGAAAGATATGGTTCGGCTATTGGCAGCCGAAAATAAACTGGCCAATTTCGAAATCAAAAGAGTTAATGCCGAAAAATTAACTATAAGGACGAAATCACTGGTTGATTTCAAGTCAGCCAAAGATGCGCTGATTTCTGGGGAGGTTCCACACTTCACCTTTACCCCAAAAAGTGAAAAAAAAATCAGACCTTGTTGAAGGGTTTGGACAGCGGAGAGGAAACGGTCGATCTTCTTCAGGTGCTCAAAGAGGCTGCACCAGATATTGATTTTGTTTCAGTCAAAGCCTTCGCGACAAGAAGGTCGACCATAGAAAGGAAGAATTTACCACTTTACCTGGTACAAATTGCAAATAAGAGCAGTCCAAGTGCCCTTCAACAAATAAGGTACTTGAATTTCAGAGTGGTGAGGTGGGAACGCCTCCAGAAAAGAGAAGTCAACCAGTGTTACCGGTGTCAAAGATTTGGACATTCGGTTGCCAATTGCGCCATGCACTATCGTTGCGTTAAATGCAAAGGCGTTCATGCTCCCGGTGAGTGTAAATTGGCTCAGACGGAGCCTAAAGAAAAATTATACTGCGTTAACTGCGGTGTTTTTGGTCACCCAGCATCATATCGGGGATGCTCCTGATATCAAGAAGCAAAAGTTAAATTTGCTCCAAAGCAAACACAAGTACACCGTTATATCATACCTTCCAACTTCGTCAAGCCCGGAGTATCATTTGCACTCGCCGCTAGAGGACCAGCAGAAAATGCTGGAAATAATGTAAATAATGTAAGTGGCAATAATGAGCTGCTTCTCAAAATTTACCAGCAACTTAATTCTTTATCGGAGGGAATCGACAAACAAGATTCAAAAATTAACTTTGCTTTTCAGCGTTTAAGTCTTTCAAATGCCTAATAATAACTTGTCATCCAGTCATATTCCCATGGATAGGCTTCGCCTCATATCGATCAACGTCAACTCTATCGTTGCTATACATCGACGTGATTATCTCCTTGAATTTGTTATTAAGCAAAAACCTGACATCATACTTCTCACTGAAACCCACCTCAATTCATGGCATTCCATGGAATTCAAAGATTTTGCATTCGTAAGAAACGATAGGGTAATAGGTGATGGGGAGGTAGAACCGGGAAATTGGTTAGAAGACCCGATTGTTTCCAAAATATCGAAAAAGTCGAATTCAAAAACTTTGAATTTCTTGAAGTGTCCGTCATCAAAATTTCACTGCCAGGTGGGGATAACCTCTTCGTTATCTCTGCCTATGCAACTGGTCAAAATGTTCTCAAATTCAAGGAGGAACTCAATTCCTTGTTTGAAATACTCGAATTGAACAGGCTGCATAATTATGATATTTTTGCCGGTGACCTGAATGCCAAGCATACATCATGGCTAAACGCCACCAATAATCCAAGAGGTGTATTCCTGAAATCATGGATAACAGAGAACCAAATTGAATACAGGTGCAACCTATATGGGTCGGAGTTCCCAACATACACTAGGACAAATTCATATTTGGACCTCTGCATTGCTGACGCAAGACTTGAATTCAGCTTTAATAGTCCTCAACGGAAACTGCAGGTGCTTCCTCACGATAGCGACCATAACGCAATCGTAATGGAAATCAATCATCAAAGGGATGATTTCTTCCTCATACCAGTTCAAAAAAACAGACTGGGGAAAGTTTCAAAAGAAGTTTAATCGGGAGTACCAGAAGCAATGTCCTCCTTCTGATGATGGCAACGCTTGCTCAATGGTTCCTAATAACAGAAATCTAACTGACGATGAAATAGATCTCTATTTGTCGAAGTTAGAGAAGCTGACGTTGGAAACGATTGAGAAAGTTGTTCCCAAGACTAAACATCGAAACAATATGGAAGGATATGAAACACCAACCACCGCAAGGTTAAAAAGATTGAAAAGCCTTCTTCTCACCCGCGTCAACAATATTTATCGACGATTTTTGGACTACAACCATCCCTCGCTGGCTTTGTTGAAATTACACCTGAAGAATGTCCGGAACTTAATCCGTTCATACTTCAGGAGTGAGGTCAGCAATCAATGGGCGGAAAAACTGAGGGGTATTAGCCCACAGGACCCAGATGGCGTTTTCGCGAAAGTGAATAGTTTATTCCGCAAGAAGTCTCGAGTGAAGGTATCAAATCTTGAAGTCGCTAGTGATGAGATAAATCTTCTCGATAGGGATGGTATCGAAATTGATAGTACGACTCCGGATAGAAATGGAAACAGGGTTATATGTGATGGATTGCAGAAACTTGCCCTAGTTGGAACACATTTCGGATTGGTTCATCTGCCAAACCCCGAGAGAAGGAATGAAATATTTTCGGACGTCGTTGACGCAAAAGTTTCCGACTTCAAATCAAGCCTGAACGGCCAATCAATTCTTCATTTCGATGAAACATTAACATCTGGCCTCATACCGACCTTGAATCTTATTGATTATTTTGTCAGCTATGAAGACTTGTGTTTCATATTTCGCAGAATAAACAACAAAAAATCATGTGGTACTGACGGTATTCCAAATATAGTTCTCCGACATTTGCCTGGGGTTGCTATTAGGAATTATTGCATATTGTTCAACAACATGTTGAACAATTCATATTTCCCAAATGAGTGGAAAAAGGCTAAGGTATTTCCGATCTTGAAGAAATGAAAAGAATCTTCATGCCCTAAAAGCTATCGCCCAATCGGCTTGCTGCCTAACATCAGCAAGGTGTTTGAAGTGATACTCAACAGAGCATTAAACGCCCACATTGAGAAATATGAGTTGATGCCGAATTGCCAATTTGGTTTTCGTGCCAGGCATTCAACCATACATGCAATAACGAAAGTAACCTCAGGCATCTGTTGGAAACTAAACAACAAAGAATGTGTTGGAGCATGTCTCATTGATATGGAGAAAGCCTTCGATACGGTGTGGTTAGATGGACTAGTTTTCAAACTTCTTCAGGACAGGTTCCCCAGACACCTTGTCGCCATGATGTGTAATATGTTATACGGGAAATCATTTGTTGTAACTGATGGAAATCTGACAACAATGCGCGAATTCAAGGTCTTGAATGGTCTACAGCAGGGAACAGTTACTGCGCCCCTGCTTTTCTCAATATTCATTCGCAAGCTATTGAACAGCTTTGATTTTAATGTCTCGCCAACGCGATCATTGGTAGCGTTTGCTGATGATCTGATCATCTATACGGCAGACCGAAAAGCTACAATAGTTCAGAACAACCTTCAAAAAATGTTTAATTATGTGCAGTTCTACACCGACAATTGGCGAATGAAAATCAATGCGCAGAATAGCGAAACAATTTTGTTTTGGACAACGCTGCAGGGGGCCAGTCAAGACCTGAAACGTAATTGGAAGGATTTCCACATTATGGCTGGTGAGGGTGGTTCAGGACGGGTTCCACATAAATCCTGTGCTCTATACCTCGGTGTTCATCTCGATCAGTATCTGTACTATACTGAACATGTCAAAATCATGCTCAGTAAAGCACTAAAAGTAGTCATGGCTCTTCGGCGACTCTTTCATTCCAGATACATTGATCAAAAGGTCATAGTTATTTGTTACAAGACCCTGGTTAGGCCAGTTTTGACATACGGATGCCAGATCTGGTACAACCAGAGTGCTAGTACAGCAGATCTGGTACAACCAGAGTGGAAAGATTAAGAGTTTTCGAAAGGAAATGTCTTCGTGCATGTACTGGTTTGTACAGAAAGCCTGAGACGGATTGGAAGCACTATATATCAAATAGAAAAATTTATCAAACCGCTCAAATGACAAGAGTCGATATCTTCATATTGAAACTTCTTCGGAATCATATCGCAAGATCTGTAACTGTGAGTGAAAACTCTTGAATTTCACTGCCGTTCCACCCTACAGACGGGTATATTGTGACTTGCCTCGCTACTGGCTTCGTTCCTCCAGAAGCATTCGTGTATTTGGACATGAATCGATATGTTTTTGATTCTGACGGCGTCCCAATCATATATAACATATATAGACGGGCCACCGATAAGAAGATAAAATATCCTCCGAATTAGAGTTCACGAGACCAACAATTCTAATAGAGATACTCATTTGCTGGATTCGTTGAGGCTGGCCGAGCTGAAACGGAGCAACCGAGGTATTGGTGGCTGAATGACAATGTCTAAATTATTCGTGTTTATTTTCTGTTTTTGTGCTTTTTCTCGTTACTTAGTTTTTTAGATTCATCTCATTATTGCTACATCTAGTGTTGTTGTTTATTTGTATTATAAATCAGGTATAGGTCTCAATATAAGGTAATGTTTTTTTTTTGATTGAACTTATTTAGAATTAGGGTGTAACATATTAGGTATAGGATATAAGTTCATTGTTGTGTTAGTAATATAAGTAATTTTTGCATAATGCTGGTTGGTTTTTTCTCCTTTTTCCAATTGAATCAAAAAATATGTAATAATTTTAATTAATTTAAATTTGCTAGTGTATTTTTTTTTTGTTCTTCATTGAATGTGTTTAACTGATAACGTATAAATTTAGAGAGCCATTCGGGCCATTAAGTTTTTTATAGTTTTATTGTTTGGAATTTGCTTTATGTTCTTTTAAAAATGTATAACGATTGGTATTAAATAAAGCGCTTTTGCCTTGTACTCTAGGAATCAAATTGTTGGTCTCTAAAGCCGTGTTCTTTTTCCTCCATACTTTACTGCGACCATCACTTCCGAAAATGTTGAATTTGGAGTCATCTGTAAAAGGACCTGATTCCAAAAATTATTGTCCTTGTCAATATGGGCCTTGGCGAACTGTAGACGCATTAGTCGGTTTTTGGCGGATATTAATGGCTTTTTAACTTTAACTTTGAAACCCATTAATATTTAATGCTCTCGCAATGGTTTTTGCATGGACATCCTTTTTCCTTTCCGTAGCCACTTGTTTTGCCAAATCTGGAACACTTATTTTTGGATTATTGTTCACTTCTTTTTGAGTGAAACTAATGTCTGTGCGCGACAACTTTTTCGGTCGGCCAGTTCACGGCTTATTTTCAATGGAACCACTGTTTTCAAAGTTTTTGATGATTGTATGTATACATAAAAGTTCGTTTAAGTTTCAGTGATTTCGTGATTTCCGAGCACGATTTATTGTCTTTTTTATACTGTACGACCAAATTACGGATATCACTAGATATTTCTTTTCGCGATGTCATTTTGCGGTACTTATAGTTAGATAGTAACAATAAAACAAAACAGAATTGCAGCAGCACATAAACGGAATGATAACAATACCAAGTAAACAAATATTGATGACATTTCGTTACGTTTAGTTGGAAATTTTTTGTGTATAACTGAGTCAACACTGACTGTGGTAGACTTTATTCTATTAAATTTTTTATGTTTTTAGGACTTTTTCCTTAATTCTGCTATGAAAAGCTTTTATCTTTATTTTTTTATAGATATATTTATGCACTTCAATGGATTTTTGATTAAAGCTTCCAGTTAACCGGTATCTCAATATAAGGAATTGTCGTAGAATTTTGTCAATCACGGTACATACCTATATATTAAATTTAGTTTAAACATGCATAAATTATGCTTATCATTAATTCTTTCCTTTCGTTATCATTTTGTTACATTATATAGTATACTAAAGTTTATGAATTTATTTCGTTTTTTAAACATATATATCTCAATATAGCTTTTAGGTTCTTCGCTAATTTGCAATCTGGTTTTGGTACATATCATATAAATTTAATATATGTATGTATCATAACCGATTTACGCTCTTCACTAAATAAGCGGCACCTGTTTGGGTCCGTCGGTATTGAAGTTCACTATTTTTTTTTCATAAATTAGCTATATGAAGCCCTCAGAAATGTAATTATCTTGTTTTTCAGCAAGGAAGCAATTAACAGCGATTAACAGACAGTCTTGTCCAGACTGAGATTCCTGCGGTGCTCGGGCGCAGCATAAAAATGATGTGAATGCCAGAGCGTCCTAAAAATAAGAAGCGGGAAAAGCTGCAGGACGCGCCAGATGTTTGAGGAGTGGAGGAATATATAAAGAACATCGAGAATCTGCTGGTCACTGCTGCGATCGCTACGAAGCGACTGAAGCAAGCGTCGTAAATTCCGAAATAATAACGAACCATCCTAAAGCCCACAAAGAGATTACAGCAGGAAAAGACTGCCCAGCGACATGAAAAAGAAAGGCTAATCTGCATGCAACTCGCTAAAAATCAACAAAGCAGTAAAAATTGGGCTCCCTGAACTAGAAGATCTCTTAGACTGCATAGGGCATTGTCAGAGGAGCCGGTTAAGGGTCGAAAAGGACCAGAATTCCAAAGAAAAGCAGAAGGCTAAAGAAACGCTGAGGCCTAAGTTTCAAGGGCATGGGAAGATAGGCCCACCATCACAAATCAATCAAAGAATGAGGTCCAGCCCAATTGAAGGCGACTGGGATAAAAGAAGGAAGCAAGAGGCACTTGGTTGGTACGAAACGCCAGATCAGGACTTCCAAATAATGCTGACAAGGGAAACAACGAAAGCCACAAAGAAGTTCCTTCAAAAAGTACCAGAAAATAAAGTTCGTACGGACGCCCAACAAGAAAAATGACCTGAGCGAACCCCGACGAAGATCACTGCAGCAGGCACGGCTGGTTAAATCTCAAGATGGCCAATCCTACGCGGAGGTGCAGCCGGATATCAGGGGAGACGTTAGGCCCAAAGGCTCCAACACTGCTATTAAAGCAGTGAGACCAACGCGATCGGGTCACATACTGGTTGAATTCGGACCAAACGCCGACAATATGGAAAACGTAACTATAGCCCCGCTCGAGCCGATGGCAATGATCGAGATAAGAGACATTGACTGCGTCCCGAATAAGGCCGAGGTAGAAGAGGCCATCAAAAGGGAGTTCCCTACCGTGGGCAGGATCAAAATGAGGCTGACACCAGAAAACCATAGGGGACAAGGCATGGCCATAATAATAATAACAATACGGCGGGTTGTCTGCAGGTATGGCAAAGCGCAGCATCTCTTCAACGTTTCAAATGCCTTGGCCATGGTCACAGTGCATAAGTATGCAAAGGGCCTGATAGGAGTTCCCAATGTTCTTGGCACTACAGCCCCTCTCGCGCCTTCGCTTCCTGCAAATAGCGCCTCCAACTGTCTCGGTCTATTGACCGTGTCCTCCAATTTCGAAATCCGAGCAGCGATGAACTGTCTTGATCAACCGAGTCAGACCAGCGTTTCCTCGGTTTCCCCACTGGTCTCTGGCCTTCAGTTTTCCCTGTGAATACCTTTTTGGGTATCCGTTGTTCGTCCATACGATTCATGTGGCCAACCATTGCAGCTTCCGAAGTTGTATAATCGTTGAGACCTCCATCTCGTCAAAAATTTCATACAGCTCATGGTTGTATTGTATTCACCATTGGTCCCCGTCTAGCTTCGCTCCGATTATTCGCCTCAGGACCTGTCGCTCAAAGGTGTTCAATATATTTGCGGACGCTTGGGTTAGGATCCATGTTTCACACCCCTAGCATAACACAGGTCTTATCACAGATTAGTATACTTGGCGCTTTGGTTTCCTGTGTATGCAGCTGGTTTTCAAAATCGTCAAGGCTGAATAAAATAGTGTATTTGTGAGCTGTATACTTCGGCGTATTTCGTCTTTTTCATTACCCGTTTTCATTATTTTGGCACCTAAATACACAAATTTGCCAACATTTTCGATACTGTATTCGGCAATTGTGATATTTTGTGTATTTGAGGTATTTCTCCTCGACTGTGTCATGAGCTTTGTTTTATTTTCATTGATTTGTAGCCCTACTAGTTTTGCTTCGCTGTCAAGTTTCAGGAAAAGTTCTTTAGCAGTTGTTAATGACCGCGACAAAATGTTGATATCGTCCGCATAGGCTACTACTTGGCTCGACTTGTTCCCTATGTTACAAATGCGGTAAAATGGGACATAAAAGAAAAGAGTGCACAAAAGTGGATGCTGATCTAAGACCGGATTTTGGGCACGTCTTGGGATCAGGAAAATACCAGATTTTCCAGGAAGCCCTAGCCGCATCCTGCAGCCAAACCTACACTGCAGTTCAATCGCACAAAATCTGCTTGAGCAGTTTGCGAGGGGCATGAAAGCCGACTTTATGCTGCTGAGTGAGCAACACCATGATTAAAGCTTGACACCCTGGTATCCTGATGAAACTGGAACTGCCAATATCTGGGTTCAGAATTATGATTTTCACGTGGAGAGTTGTGGATGAGTGATGGTTCCCTGTGGGTTTGGTACTCAGGGACCACCTTCCTTAGTGTGTACCTAACGCCGCACGAATCGATATCATCTATCCAAGCCAATCTTAATACTTTGGAGGGCGCTCGTTGGGGGTGACTTCAACGCTAAAGCAATCAAATGGGGCATACCTCAAACTGATCCACAGGAAAAACAGACCCTGAAATGGCGGCCAGGACGGCACTCGTCGTACTCAATACCGGCAATGCGCTGACTTTCCGTCGTATTGGCTAAGAAGGAACCATACCGGATGTGACATTCCCCTCGTACGCAGGATACACAATTGGAGGGTACTAGAGGACTGCTCAGCCAGTGATCATCAGTACATTCTGCTTGAGATAAGTGATGTTGTCTCCCGACGTCCGTAGTTTTGAATTTTTACAATGGGATGGAACATTTGAAGGATGGCTGTTGAAAGGTTCGTCGAAGTGCGCACAGCAGGTGCCCCGCTCCAGAAAGATTCACAGGAGACGGAAGAACTGGTAGCTCAACACGTAGTGAACTTAACTATGAAAATTATCATGACTGCTTGCAATGCTTCCATGCCCTGTCAAAAACCCCAGCATGGCAAGTCCCAGTATACTAGTGATCGACTGAAATCGCTTAAAAGCAAAGGGAGTGTCACTAGCTTCGGTGGGAGGCTCAACGAGCACGGAACCGTGATGGGACATGCAACCGGGTGGCAGCATATAAGTCGGCCGGAAAATGCTTTCACAAATTAATTAACAACCACAAGGCTTGCTGATGACAAGATCTAGCGGACAATGTGAACAAGAATCCGTGGTGTCTTGGCTACAAGCTAGATATGTGGAAGCATGGTGCCCTACAAAAAATTTGCATGCGTGAAGCGGAAAAAACGAACAAGATAACGAGGGCACTCTTTCCCATCAATCCTATCCATCCCATCCATGTTGACGCTGTCCATGGTGAAACTGCAGTTGAGTGTTCAGTCTTCACACAACCGGAACTGTAAGAGACAGTCCTTTCACTGAAAGCGACGAATCCTTTAGGTCCAGATGGTGCTCCGGCTGAGGTGTTGCAACTTGTCTATCACCATTGTCCTGATTTGCTGCTCAACATATTCAACGGTTGCCAACGGGATGGATTTTTCCCGGCACGATGGAAGGTGGCAAGGCTCGTGCTGGTCAGGAAAGGGGAGGGAAATACCGGATTGCCGTCTGCATACCACCCATTGTGTATGCTAAACACTGTCGGGAAAGTGCTAGAGAAACTCATCAAGGGAAGACTCACTGCTGCTGGGGACCTATCTCCTCGGCAGTGCAGCTTTAAAGTAGTACGCTTCCACCATTGATGCGATTGCAGAGGTGGTGAGTGCGGTCCAAAAGGCAGAGGCATATAGTCGCACCAAGCGACGGGTCACTGGACGTCAGGAACGCCTTGTACTCCGCTAGATGGGTGGATATTCTGGATACGCTGGAAAACCCTTTCAAGTTCCAGAATATCTTTTGCGGATTTTGAGGGACTTCCCGAAGGATCGAAGCCTGCTCTACGACACGACACAAATCTGACGAAGGACGGAAGTTACATCGGGTGTTGCTCAGAGATCTATCCTTGGTCCGGACCTGTTGAATGTGTATTGCGATGGGCTACTGAGACTAGAGACGCCAGATGAGTCGCGCTTGATTGGCTATGTGGATGATGTTCTGGCTCTGGTCGCTAGACGCACCGTTGAACAAGCGCAACTTAGGCTATGTGAGAGACTGGAATATTGGCTCTGAGTGGACTTATCGTCAACGCAGGGGGACCTAGAAAATTAAAAAGATACCTTAAATTTGTGCCATAGAGTCAGTGCCACTGTACGGAGTGGAAATATGGGGCAAAGAGGTATGCCGTAAAGAGTTGGCACAGACACAGAGAAGATGAGCTCTGAGGATTGCATCTTCATACCCAACAGTCTCTGATTTGTTATTGAGAGTTATTGCATGCGCGATACCTGTCTCCCTCCTTACTAGAGAAGACCGCGCTATTCACCTGCGTCAAGATGAGGACACAAGAGAGGTGGTTGTTCATGAAGAGAGACAGTATTCATTCAACAGTTGGCAGTAGGTTTGGGTGAATTGCACGAAGGGAAGGTGGACTGCTTACCTCATACTCGATGTGAGAACGTGGCCAAATCGAAGACATAGCGAGACTAACTTCTATCTGACCCAGCTCTGAGCGGGTATGGGTATTTTCAGTCTTACCTGAACAACAACAAGTTATGGTCTCCAGATTATTGAAAGACGATGCCTGCCACACATTTTTTACGTGGACAATATAGAACAGGCTACGAAGGGACCTGTACAGAGAGACGGAAGAACTCACCCCGGATAGTAAAGTCGCGGTGAAGCTCGAATCAGTTGACAAATAGAAACATGTGGTGCGTTATGTTCGGGCAGTCCTAAAATATAAAAGAGGCTCACAACAGGCGGGGACGCTGGGCCTGGTGGATCGCTTGTCTGGCAATTCCTCTTCTCCCTCTTCTTCCGTTTGTAAAGTTGTCTCCGAGCTTAAAGGCACCTCACGACGTAGCAAAAAGAGACCTGGCCCGAATCAATGTGTCAAACGATTCCAGGCTGGGATCTTGGGTTAACAGGGAAGGTGTTTAGTGAGTAGTCCAATCGCTTGCGAGCTTGGGAGTCCCCCACTCAGTACGTCAATGGCATTTACCTCCCAACGACAAAAAAAATTTACATGGTTTCTTACTACCTTTTCCAATAATATACTACGCAGACTAGAATCACTATTATAATGAATTAATTTTTTTTAATGAAAATTTAAGAAGGAAATTGTGTGGTTAGTGAAAGTGAAGTGGATTCGTGGGTGGACTTTAATTGCTCCGTGTATGTTTAAGTGCTCAGTCACCAAAACATGTGATATTGAGCGTTATAAATGCTTCATGCCAGTGATTGGAAGGATCTCTTTCTTTCATAGGGAATATTCAACGAAGGTTTTTTCCTTTCACGAGTAGTGAATTGCAGAAAGAGTGTGAGTAATCTCATTTGGTGGAAAAAACTTCATAGAGGTTGAAATCTTCTGTAGTAATCGAGCAGCCCACCTAGACAAGCTGCTCGAGTAAGTTAGGTATATGTTATGTTTATTATATGAGGTTAGAGGTTAGGAATATTGTGATCGAATTTATTAGTATAAGATAAAGTTTTTGATTGAATTTTATTAGAATTAGGTTATGACATATTAGGTGTAGGATCAAAGTTCACTGTTGTGTTTAAATTATACATAATTTTAGAATAGAGTTATTTTTTTTTCAAAATATGTAATAATCTTAATTAATTGAATTTGCTATGTATTTTTTTTTTTTTTTGTTTAATATGTATAAATTTAGAGAGCCATTTGGGCCATTAAGTTTTTGTATTGTTATTGTTTGGAACTTGTTTTATATTCTTTGAAAATTTATACCGATTAGAATTGAATAAAGTACTTTTGATTTTCACTTTGACTTTGACAAGCTGCTTGAGAGACCTTCACGAAAAGAATTAACTAAGAAGTAACGCAATAAGTGCGGAACAGTTAAATACACAAAAAATTTCAATTCGCAAACAATAATGTTGAGAACAACAAAATCACAAATTTACTTATACCAATCAGTCTTAAAAGCGGTCATGATAAATCTGGAATTCAAAAGAAATTTTGTTTAAGGAATGCTGGTTGTCCTAAGTGAAAGAATTACATTGTTCTTTCACCCGAGCATTTTATTTATCAACTTAATAGCCTTTTTCTTACGAAACTGCGAGATCTGGAATTTAATTTTTAAATCAGTCCAGAAAATTGCCAACAAATAAACGAATAATAATCTGACCGAATAATCAATAATGGCGACACCATTGCTGCGTGATTTAGTGAAGCAATTTCAAGATTCCACTTAGGCAAGTGGATGGGAGAAGCACTCGTCGAGTGAAACGGAGAATGGGATGGAATTGGATCCTGTACCGGCGGAGTACGAACAGCGGAGAGCACGGAATTGACACCCATCTGGTGCGGGTCACGCTATCTTTTAATTTTTGTTATTATAGATTAAAAAGAATTGCATCGCTCTTCGCTGTTTCACATTTTGTTCCGTGTCTGAAGATAAACGAAAGGCAGAAATTGGTCGAAAAAAAGAACGGGTTGTTAGCGAGATCGAGTTACTACTTGCGTAGTAAGAGAAAAACAATGTATCGTGTATGCGAAATAATGGTACGGAGTTGTCTGTGGGTTTTGCGTTGCATCGTACCTGGATATTCATGATTGGAGCGTAGCTTCCTTATTTTGCTTTTCGTTCGTGGAGTAGCTAGTAAAGGGAGCTGGCATGGATACGTGGAAGAAAAACTTAAGTTTTGATCCACGTGTAAGGGGAGTGAGTACGTTTAGAAAATGCAATTGGCTCAGGAAAGTAATTGCGTGAACATGTGAGGTTATGGAGTGTAAAGATCTTGCGGGCACAACAAAGAAAGTAGATCGATAACACGTAGATGATTTTTAAGTGCTTGCTTATTTGGAATGGAAGAAATGCAACCCTGATAAATGAAATATTGTGCGAAAACTTTTCACTGAAATGATACCAGATAAGTTCAGTGTAATTTAATTATAGTTTTGGCGAAGAGTTAAAAGTGTAATATCAGTGATAAAAGCTTACGCATGCTACTTCTTTTTCCCAAAAGTGTCCCCAATTCCATGTCCAGCTGCTCTTTGAAGAGCGGAAAATCGTCCATCCATTGGTCGAAACGGTTTAGCTT
This sequence comes from Odontomyia ornata, assembly GCA_963969285.1. Classification (NCBI taxonomy): domain Eukaryota; kingdom Metazoa; phylum Arthropoda; class Insecta; order Diptera; family Stratiomyidae; genus Odontomyia; species Odontomyia ornata. Next base: position 297,873,114 of record OZ017740.1, read on the forward strand.
GCATTTAAAAATTCCCATAATAAGTACACACCATGCTCTACTTCGTCCCATGGTGCTTGCCATTTCGCTGAAATGAAAGTCCCATTTGTTCGATTAAGGGGCAAAGCCGTCATTGCATATTGATCAGTGTGACCCATCAAAAACTCTACACCCTCCAGCTGATTGCAATTGGGGCGCTGGAATCAAAAGTTTGGATAATGTGGAAGATAATTAACGTGGTGGATGTACCTTGCCGAGGAATTGAGTGTTGGAAAAATATCTCTTCAAACGAAACATCAACATTGTTACTTATGTGACTTACCGCGAGTGCCGTGAACAATAATAAAAAATCCCCGTTGGCAGCACCAGCCGGAAAGGTAAATTTCTCGTATGTAGCATAAAGCTTCGAAAAAAAATTTGGCTTGCCTACTACTCAACTTCTTTCTGCAATTTTCGTAGTACCACATGGGTATTTATTAACATAAAAAAAATCTGGCCACGTTCGTTCTTAGAGACCTTTTATCGGGGCGCAAATATTTTGCTAATTAAATTGAGTTGCATACGTATGGATTACATATTGAAAATTGGCGGATCATAAATTGTTTTAAACATATAAATACCGGTTTCGCCCTTCTCGCATTTGCTGTTTACACAGTTCACAGTGGTAACCACACGAAGGCTTAAATAGCTCGAATAGTTAATTTCAAAAGATTTCCATGAAAGTTTAATCAGCACTTGCGTTGCCATTAATATATACATTTTCAATTTTTTTCTGAACTATGAGGGCCGTGATTTCAATTTTTATTGAAATCGGCTGCTAAAAATATTAAGCTGTAAATTTTCGACTTTTTCATTTGTCATTCGATTTGCATAATTAAATTAAATTAACTTGCGTTAATAACTTATAATTTCAAGCTTCAACGGAATCTGTTGAGAATCTTGGCTGCTACAGAAATAAAAAAAATTGTATGCCACCCCCCTGTATGGGGAGACCCCCCTTAAAATACCTTAAAATATTTTCTTGCACTGCAAATTTCAAGAGGCACCACTTTTGACCTACGTAGAAAATTTCCTCATTCTAGCTCATGTGGTTTGCAGACAAGTCGCGATTTTATAATTTTTTTAGGGGATTGTTAAAAAGATTTTACAATATCTTAAAAATGGTCTGGTTTATAAATTCTATCAAGTAAAGTCATTTAAAACGTTATCATGAAAAATATTCATTATTTCAGTTGGCACTAAAATAGCGAATTGCGCTTGCCTTCTGACCTTTGGGGGCCGCCATTTTGAATGCATGCATTTTATTTTGGATTATTTTAAATCTTTGTATGCTAGGAACTCATCAATCAATGTACTATCTCGTTCAAATAGAAGTTTCACTCTAGACCGGGCAAAATAATTCAATTTTTAAAGAAAATGGCAGCTAAAAATATTAGGCTTTAAATTTTCGACTGTTTTATTTTTCATTCAATTTTAATAATTTCCTGCATAATACAAGAACATAGTACAGAGATCCATAATCTCAAGTTTCATCAAAATCCGCCGGAAAATGTGACCGCTAGAGGGCCACAAAAACCTGAAAAAAACGCATATTTAAACGGCCGCCATTTTGAAATTTGCTCATGCATGATCACCAAAATATCAAAGACTGTAGGCCTAAATAATGTCTATCTTGAAACCGAATTTCGTATATGTCGGATTAAAATTGCGACTTTAAAAAGCCTTTGAAATTTTGCCCTTTAACTGGCCGCCATTTTGTTTTTTGCAACCTGACCTCCAATTTTTTTCACGTAATTCTTTAGATACTTATAATTTCTATCAAGTTATCAAATTTCATAAAAATCTGTTGAAAGCTTTGACCACTATTACAACAACAAAATTTTGCACGTTTTTCGACCTTTGAGCGGCCGCCATTTTGTTTCTGCCGTACCGACTTTGGATTTTTTATTGTGAGATTCATCACATACAGCAATGAACCTTTGTACCAAATTTCATCCAAATTGGAGCTATACTTTGGTCAGAACAGAAATCACGATTTTTCGTCTAAAATGGCCGCCATTTTGTTTTTGCCCGGCCGATATAGCTGGTTCACGAACCGAGATAATTACTCAATACACCTTTCCTCAAAATTTGGTGAAAATCGAAGCAAAATTGCGACCTCTATCATGGTCACAAATTTCGTTATATCCCATATATATATATATATATATATATATATATATATATATATATATATATATATATATATATATATATATATATATATATATATATATATATATATATGATGCTCTCCGCAATAGGTAAATTTCTCTCGAGAAATTTACCTAAAACTTTTCCGAAGCATAATGCCGTGGTTATGTCAACAATGAAGGTGCAGATCAAATTGATTTTGTGCTGGACGTGGCACATTAAATGAAACGCCTGCACCAGGCAGCCAATATAAGTCACAAAAATGGCAAAATACAACAGTCTGGCCAAAGAAACGCAACAGTAAGCGGAGTGTAGTTCAACAATCAGGAGGTTAACTCGTACTAATACCGAGTGTTGAAGGACCTACAAGAATATTCTTCCTTACTATTTTACCTACCGATCTGTTGAGGACCTGAGATTTTTTTTTTTTTGCTTGATCAATCTAAATCAGACCTTAATTAACAACATCTGGTTGAGACTGTTTTCTTTCCGGAGAGACCATAAAGTTTTAGTCCTATTCAATATAATTTACTTACTTATAACTTAAGCTCTTTGTCTGAATATCATTACTTATAACTTTCGTTCATTATTTGCACATCATTACTTATAATTTTAGTTTTTTGTTTGCACATGATTGTTCACAGCTTTAGTTCTTTTTTTCCACATAACGACACATAACTTTTGTATTCTCTGATAATTTTTTATATGTAACAATAAAAACAAGCAAATCAGTATATAAAGAATGAAAATTCGGTCTTTCTATTTTGCTTGGCCATTGACTGGATATGGACGCACCACGTTGGCAGGCCCCTCCACTCATGACATAGCATTTGGGTGATCTCACCCCTTTTTCTTTATCGTCACTGTTGCTCTTGCACACAGGTTTCTGATTTATGGTAAAGTTTTATATGATTTCGTCATATATCGCTTCAACATAAATCTGAACCCTTTTTATTTTTCATTTAAGGGAAAAGTTCATAGGAATTACTTCTGAATAAATTTTTCATTTAAATGAAATCAAATGGCCAAGTCTACAATGGATCTTGATCTGTATGGTGGGAAAGGGGTCTGCGGGGACACCGCTTTCACCTGGATGCCTCACTTTAATTTGGGGGTTGTAAGTGTTAGTTGTGAAGACCAAATCTTCTTGCATCTCGCACACGTTAATCAACCTCGGTCAGTCACGTTTCCTTAGTTCATCGCTTCGGTAGGCTACCTCGGCCTTGACACCTCGATTTTTTTAGCATCTAATTTGTGAAAACGAAATTTTTTTTTGTAGTGGACCCTTATGCTGGGAAAAATAACACGCCCTATGACACCAAAACGTTAGCCTGCAAGCGCATTTACGCATTCTCAGATAAGGCTAACTCCGGCGAGGACTGGAATCATCGCTCGCTGAGGCAGCAGGCCATCGCTGCAGTTCTTAATGGACATTTAATACCTGTTCCACATCAAATTTCTTCCTTTTGGTAGGAACTATAGAATATGAAGGTTATGAGGGCTTAGTTTGTGGGAACACAGCAGTTTAAACGAATTGGCAGAAGCTGTACTTTTTTTGTGGTAGGGAGGTGAATGGTATTTATGCACAGAGCATGGGACTCCCATGCGCGACTGGACTACCTACTAAACACCTCCCCTGTCAACCTGAGAACCCAGCCTGGAACCGTTTGACACATTACTTCGGGCCAGGTCTCGTTTTGTTACACCCTGGGGCGCCTTCAAGCTGGGGAGTCCCTTTCCAAGCGGGAGGGGAGAGGGGAAGAGGAAATGCCAGAAGAGCGATCCCCCAGCCCCAGCGCCCCCGGCTGCTGTGAGTCCCTTTTATATTTTAGGACTGCCCGAGCATAATGTGCCACCTGGTTCCATTTGTCAACCGATTCGAGCATCACCGCAACTATATTATCCGGGGTGAGCTCTCCCGTCTCCCTGTAGAGTTCCCTTTGCAGTCTGACCCATTTGGTACACGCGAAAAATGTGTGACAGGCATTGTCCTCCTCTCCTGGGCAAAACCGACATAGAGTGAACATTGTTACGGATGGAGTAGAGAGGCATAAACATTATCTCACCCCGCGTGACTCGTTAAACAAAGCAATTCCAAGCCTCACTCGTTTTGATTAACACTTTTAATTGTACCCGTAGCAGTAATTGAAGTACGAGTACTTGAAGTAATGATTTTTAAAAAGAAAATAAAAATAAATATAACCCATACTGGTAGATAGGTAGGTTGCTGCGAAAGTATATGCCACATGGCGTTAATGGGACAACAATTTAATTTGGAAGGAATGTCTTGAACCACAGGCCAGCAACATTCACATCCTGAACGAGAAGGTTCAACACCGTTTAGTGCCCTAATAAGACGAGTTGTAGAAATGTACCGACCGACTTCAATATTGTGCATCATGACTAAGGACCGCCTGCACCTAAAGATTAAGGAGGCGAGTCAACATCCGAAGCTGAACAAAATTCCGGCAGCGATAACGATGATGACGAAGACAAAGTAGGTGAAGAGGATAATGTCAGGAAAACCAGGAGGTCGTGCAAGAAAACTGTTCAGGTTTATTGTCCAGTAATAAAGATTTATTAGAACACAAAAGTACAACTTGTCTCGACAGAATACAAAGAAGAACTGAACTTTGACAACTATCGTTGTGTTAGATTTAGAACAAAAATATAGGTGGCTCCACAAGCGATTAAAAGGGAATTACAAAGGGGTGGTTCGATTTGAATATAAAAGAAGAATAAAAGTACTGATTTAACACTCCCTCTCAAAGCGATAATCGTCTAAACAATTTGTTTTTCGATGCCCATGTAATTTAGGCAGTTCCAATGTTTGGGACTGGTTAGCCCTTTGGTGAGCACGTCTGCTGGCATCTTCTCAGTAGGTAGGTACTCCAGATTGATCTTGCCTGCGGAAATAGCCTCTCTCACAAAATGATGTCGTGTATCTATGTGTTTGGTTCTCGTGTGGTGGTTTCTCCCCGTCTTCCTCACTCCAGATGTCACCCTTTGACAGCTTAACTCCAGGAACAGGTGGCGTTGCAACTTGCCGACAGTCCGACATCCCTAAGCGATCGAGTATGTCCAGCACATACCCACGTTGACTCATGGTGATCGTCGACTCGTCCCGAGCAAACTCAATTCCCAAGCAGTATGACACGTCGCCCAAATCGTTGATCTGGAAGGACTTGCTCAGAAACTTGTAGACTTATTCGATCCTCTTGGTATCACGTGACAGGACAAGAATGTCGTCGACGTACACAACGATCAGCAGTGGATCGTTGTCTGCGTCCTTTACATAGACGCTCGAGTCTCTTGACGTTGGTCTCGCCCCAAACTTCACCAGCTCCGAGTCCAGACACTGATACCAGCATCGTCCCGCCTGTTTCAGGCCGTATAGAGCCTTGTGCATTTTGCACACCTTGTTCCCGGATGATAGTTGGGACAGCATCTTTGCAACCTTGTTGACCACTTCACGGGAGCCGTAGTTGTTCTCGACGATGAACTTCAGGACATTACTTGCGTAATGTGGCAACTCCATCCAGATCTCCTCGTCGATGACACCGTTCAGGAAAGCGGTAGAGACGTCAAACTGTCGTACATGCATGCCGTGTTGTGCCGCAAATGCCATGGCGAGGCGAATTGAGCTGAATCGGGCCACAGGAGCGTAGGTCTCGCCGTAGTCCATCCCGGAGCATTGGGCGAATCCGCTGGCCACGACCCTAGCCTTCCGTTTGGTGACTGCTCCATCAGCTCCGTACTTGTTTCTAAGTATGATGCGGCTGCCGACAGTTGTGCGATTTTTCGGGCGATCCTCCAAGGTCCAAGTGTTGTTTTTCAAAACCGATGAAAATTCGTCTGCCATCGCCAGCATCCACTCGTATTCCTCTGGCCCGGAGACTGCTGACTTCAGTGGAACTTCCGCGATGAGGGCAGTATCTTCTTCTCCGGTTGCATAGTCCTCATCTCCGCTCGCGTCGTCCTGTACAGCATCGTTCTGTACAACATCGTTCTGTACAGCGTCGTTTGCCTCTGCCACGTCGACACTTTCTGCAACATCGTTCCTCCCCGCGACCTCATTTCTCTCCGCGACAGGATGTTCCCTTGGTCTACCAGGACGACCCGTATAAATCTTCCTCGGTCTGCCCAGTCCGCGCTTCGTCGTTGGAGTTCGGCCGACTGGACCTGAGGCTGGAACTTCAACTGGCTCAAAAACTCGGAGAGGTTCGTCGTTTTCGCCAAACATGGCCGGTTGCTGTTGTTGCTGATCTGGTTGCTGGACTGTTCTTCTCGTTGAGCGATTCTCTCCTAGTACAACGTCGATGTACTCGTCCGACGATGTGGCAGGACCCTCTACATCCTGCTCGGTGTTTGGCTGAACATCCGCCTGTTCTGGGAAGAACTCCTCGTACTGGTCGACCTTGTTTTCTGCTGTTGTTTTCAGGAACTGGACATCTCGTAAGATCTCGACACGTCGCTCCTCAGGTATCCAGACCCTGAGTGCCTTCGAATCTGCAGCGGGGCCGAGATAAACGCCTTTCCAGGCACGAGGTCCAAGCTTTCCGGTATCCTTGGTTCGGTTCAGGCAGTAAACCGGTGCTCCAAACTCCTGAAAACTGCTCACATCCGGGACCTCTCCCATCCATAACTCGAACGGAGTTCGGCCGTCCAATGCTGAAGTTGGACAGCGGTTTCTGGTGAAGTTCGCGGTACACACTGCTTCTGCCCAGAAGGTAGGAGGAAGACCGGACTGGATCAACAAACAACGAGCCATCTCGACCAGAGTGCGGTTCCTCCGTTCAGCTATACCGTTTTGTTCCGGATTGTTCGGAACGGTTAGCCGACGTTTGATCCCGGAGCGCTTCAGGAAGTCATCGAACTGGTTGTTTGAATATTCGGTGCCATTATCGGATTGCAGGCACTTAATCTTCCAGTCGTGCTGCATCTCGACCATCTTCTTGAACGCCTGGAACTCGGAGAACACCTCGTTTTTCCGTCGCAAGAATCGCACCTCGCCCCATCCAGTAGCGTCATCTATAAAGGTGACGAAATACCTGGCGTGACCGTTGGATTGCATGCGCATCGGTCCGCACACATCCGAGTGTATCAGTTCACCTGGGGCTGACTTCCACTCAGAGACCTTGGGGAAGGGTTGGCGTGTCATCTTCGCCTTGATGCACACCTCACAGTCCACCGTTGTATCGTCGTCGCTCAAATCAAGTCCTCGGAGAACGTTGTTTTTGGATGCCTCGCGAATGTCCTTCACGTTTAAGTGACCCAAAGCCTTGTACCAATCCATCAGGGACTTCTCGTGATCCCGGCTGGCAAGCGCGGGGTGCTTGGCTGCTCGGCAGCGCGCGAGTCGTTCACAAAATAGAGTCCGTTGACTCGCTCCGCGCACAACACCACGCGATTGTCCTTCTTGCTGACGACTTCCCCCGAACGTTTGCAAAAGGTCACTCGGTAACCTTTGTCCACGATCTTCGCGACCGATAACAAGTTCATGCGTAAGTCCGGCACGTACAGCACGTCACTCAAGTTAACTGTCTCATCGTCTTTATTCACTCGGGTAACCAATCGCGCGACACCCTTAGCACTGATTTTCGTGGAGCTAGAATTGGCCAGGTTCAATGAGTCTGAAAAGTTCTCATCTACACTCGCGAAACTGTCAATGTCACTGGCCATGCGCGCGGTACAACCACTATCTAGACACCACCGTTTTTGCGTCAAATAAACCAGCATGGAACTCTCGTCACCAGGCGCACTCGATTCCACAGCAGCGTACAGGGTAAAGCTACCAGTCTTCGTCTTCTGCTGCTTTGTGACCCGGTTTGTTGCACTTGTAGCACTTGAACGGGAATTTGCTTCCGTCGCGTTTCTCCGATTTACCCGTTTTCTGTTGATTCGACCTGTCCACTACCATCGCGTTCTGCACTGGTCCATTGTTCTTTCGCGCGTCACTTTTTTCCACGATTTTGATTCGCAGTGTTTCCGGAGTGAGGAGCTCGTCACGTGACTCGATAGCAATCCGGAAACTGTCGAAGTTGGCCGGTAAACTGTAAAGCAACAGTATCGACAGTAGGTCATCGTTTATCGGCACTTGCATGTCGCTCAGTCGGTCAACAGCGTCTAAAAATTTTCGCAGATGGTCGCGAACGTCGTCGCCCTCACTCATCCTCTGTAAGACGATTTGTTTCAGCAGGTTCGCTTTCCTCGCGGGGTCCTTAGACTGGTAAACAGTCTCCAACTTTAGCCAAAGTTCTCTCAACGTCGCACAATCTTTGACCTGTTTCAGTTCCGAGGATGAAATCCCCAGGAAAATGTCCGACATAGCCTTGCTATCGCCCGTTTCCCATCCTTCTATTTCGGCGTTGTTCTCTTCGCCTGGCTCAGGCTTTACCTTTGAGCCATTCACGTAGCCCCACGCGTCATTTTTTATGAGTAGGGCCCTCATGTGGATCTTCCACGTGTCAAAGTTGTTCGATGCGCGTCATGGCGGTGGTAGCCATCTTGAATTTTGGTTGCTTCGTCGAACGTTCGAGAATCAAACACAACCTCACTCTCGCGTACCGATTTCCGATCAATCTAACTTATTACTGTTTCTTTTATTTCGCGCCGCGTGACCTGGGCCCATAACCTGTCAGGAAAACCAGGAGGTCGTGCAAGAAAACTGTTCAGGTTTATTGTCCAGTAATAAAGATTTATTAGAACACAAAAGTACAACTTGTCTCGACAGAATACAAAGAAGAACTGAACTTTGACAACTATCGTTGTGTTAGATTTAGAACAAAAATATAGGTGGCTCCACAAGCGATTAAAAGGGAATTACAAAGGGGCGGTTCGATTTGAATATAAAAGAAGATTAAAAGTACTGATTTAACAGATAAGAAAGCAGAAAACGTGAAAAGCTGATTAAAAGGTAGGTCGCAGAATATCGAACTACTCCGTCAAAGGAGAACGCGAAAAGCGAAAAAGCTTTTCGTGCCTCCTACAGAAATAGGCTAGGAGACCTTTTTGAACAAGTTCTTGAAAATTGCTAACTTCTCCGATGTTTACCATGATTACTAATTGTAAGCGTGTGGCATAACTTTAAACACTATGTTGAATTCTTGTTCGCGTCGACGATTCCCATCATTCTGAATTTCTCATGCTACTCTCACATTGCTTTTGACCACCTGTCACATACATGAGTAAGTAAATTTTAATCGGATGAAAGGAACTAAATCCAGTAGGTGGGATTTTCCGTCTGTCTACTCTCCAAAACATACGAGCATAACATTTAGTATCAATTATTTAACCCTCTCAAATGATTTAACCCTCTCAAATGATTTGCAAATTGTAGTAAGTCACACTAGGAAACTGATCGAAAACCTTCCTATCTCCTATATGAAATTTCAATGGCAGGTTTAGAAAAATAATTACTTATTTCTATTCATAATTGTAATTTGCAAAATAGTATTCCTTCTTATTATTATTATTAAATGTAACTTTTTATCAATTTTCCTCTATAGTAAATTTAAACATTCTCCTTTAATTATATTTTTCATGAAATTTAATTTTTATTACTATTTAAAATTTACTCCATTTTTCTTAACTTCAGTTAAATTTTGTTAAAAAAAAAGAATACAAAAACAATTAACATCTGCCAAATAAAATTTCGAGTGTGGGAACGCTGATATAATACAGCATTCCACGGATTGCATTGCCAAATGCAATCTACAGTGGCTGAGCAAGGGGCTCGTCTTCATCCACCGTAACAGCCTAACGACGGTAGACGACGGACAAGCAAGGAGAAAAACCTACTTGGGCACGGGAAAACTACCGTTGTGGGATGTAGACTCAGCTGGGAAGGGAATAAGAGGGGAGTTTGACTTGGACGGCGACATGGCGTGGACGCGAGGAACGACCTCGATATTTTTGCTGGCCGCGTTTTGAAGGCGGGAATATTGGTTCGCGCGAATGATGAAAATTGAAAAAGCCAAAAAGCAATCGAAGTTTGCAATCGTGAAGCTGTCAGGAAATTATTGCAGTTTTTGTTTTAAAGTAATTAATGTATTGGAGTGTCTCGAACGAAATAAGTTCAAGTACAACATGTAAAGTGTGCGGTGTTTTATCTAAAATCGAAGTGCTCCAATTGCCCACAAGTCGAATATTTAGTAGAACTGTTAATTTTTACCCGATAATAAGGAAAGCAAAAAAATGAGATTAAAACGTTTGTGAACTTTACAAGTAGTAAAGAGTTCGAATAAAGAACAAATGTGCAAAATTATCGTTTCCTTGCTACTGTATAACTTCAGAAACTTTTTCTTACACTTTAATCTGTTAGATATGAACGCTTGGAGGTCGTTTTATATTAATGAAATAAAATTAAAATTCTCTTATTGACCACAAATATTGATTTAGAATAATAAACCAAGAGTTTGATGGTAAAAAACGATTTTTTATTCTAAAAACATACCCGGATGCATTTCGGACGGTATTGCTCACCAGCTTCAGCGCTATGCGCGAAACTTCTAATGAAACTACTGAATAAAAAATTGAAGTACATTAACAAATAACGGCTTATTGATTCTATATAATTTAGTCGGATTAAATAAAAATGAAAAATTCTGTTATCAGACTATCGTCAATATAAAATGACTGTCCTGTTATGTGTTAACCACATATAATATATAATAATCCATGCAAAATAAAAGTAACCGTTAACACATTATTAAGTCAATTGAAATAAACTTGAATTTATTGGGCTATCGTCAATATTAACTAGATTATCCGTTATATGCATGAATAACGATTCATACGCGTCGAGTTTTCGCGGATTAGCTACTGTTTTTAGCAATTTAAAATTATTTACAAGCGATCCCGTATAGTGTCTTCCTGTGTTGTTTAAATCGAATGCATCATTAATCTTGCTACTGTAGTTCCGTTTTCCGTAAGTGGCAATAAATCTATGTTTTCCCCAGTAAGGTGGATTGTGTAAAAGCATATTTTAGAAATACGTGAAAGCTTAAGTTAGCATCGAAAGTTCTCAGTGTTTATGCCTTCAAAGAATCTCTAGTTTCTGTTCCTGCACACGAATCGAGGAAGCAGATGAAGTGCTGGCCAACGAATTTACGCCCGACCTTCCCCTGGCACATATGCAAAAGATGTTTGTTTGGGACTGAACTTATCTGAGTGTTATGACCACGCGGCCCATGACCTGCGTATGCAGTGAAGTTTTAGAACGCACAAAAGGTGCAGCCTGGATGGAATAAGTCATAAATTGCAATGATGGAAAATTTGTAAAGAAAGTTCATCACTATAAATAGCCTTCAATTTTAAATTTTTTTTATGTAACGTAGTGGCATTAAGACCAGGGAGTTTAATTCTTTAAAATTGCAGGAGATCCACTTTTATTAGCAATTTACCCACATCATCAGCGGGCGCCCACCGAGGATGTAGGGTAGGTACCCTTTTGGTTTTCTTTGCATTGGATCCATAAAATAATTTGCATTTTGTTTCTAAAAATGTTTCTTCAACCTTTTTGCATGATTATTTGTTAAAAATTAATTTTTCCTTTGATTTTCAAGCAAGCTCGATGGTAATAAATGCCTGAATATGCGATTTAAGTTAGCATCGTTTTGGGTTAGTTTTGGCTTAAGGTTGGAAAATAGTATTTAAAGTAATTTTGCTTTTGATTTTTGAATGATAGCCTCATTAGATAATTTATAAATTGATTGAGAAGAATCCTTTGAGACTTATAGCCATAGGAATCGAGTGCTTTATCGTAATTACTATTGTTTTTTTTTTTTTAAGTTTTTAAAGGTAAAGCTGATATTCATGGATTGTCAAACGTACCCATTGGTCCTTCCATTCTATTAAATCTGACCAGGTATAAGACCCGCAACGATGGAAGGCTTTCCAGATAACATGGGCTAGCTATCGGGCGCACTCCACCGTTTTGTTGTGTCCAAGAGCTCTTGCCGGGTAGAGTGGCCTTCCGCTCGCGTGCCCTTTTACGATATAGGGGTATGTGATTTTATTGCATAACTCTATAACATAAATTGGTTACGTTTGTGCTTCTAAATTGTGGGAAAGAGTCATACAAAGTGCTTTTGTATACGTTAAGTTTGTGCTTCTCATTTGTGGGAAAAAGTCACACAAAGTACTTTTTATGAGTTTTTCACTCAAATGGGAAACACTTGGCCACGTCTACGTTCGGATCTTGATCCGGTTGCGAGGGTGCAAGGGGGCACCACCTCCATATGGATGCCTCACTCTTATTTGTGGGCCATAAGAATCTTCGTTAATGACGAAGTCTCCGCCAGTCCGCCCGTTTTTGCTCGTCGCAACTTGTTCTCTGAAAAAGCAATTTTCAACCGTTAGTAGGTTACCTCGGCCTCAACACTAGTCGATTGGCATTTTAGATCCTTTCTAATTAGTGAATGCCAAATATTTTTTTTAGTAGGTCCTTGTGCTTGGGGGAAAGAACCCGCCCCACGACACCGCAACGCTAGCTTGCCAGCGCTTTCAGGCGTCCCCAGACAAGGCCATTCTCGGCGGATCGTAACATCCTCTTCCGCCGAGGCAGCAGACCATCGTTGCAGTCCTGTACGGGCATTTTTCTACCAACGTTCAATACAAAATCACGCTGAGTTTGAATGAAACCATTCCTCGGGAATAGGAACGAACCACTCCGAAGAGGTGGCTGAACCCGAGACAAAGAACTCAGTCGGAGAGCGGTAAGTCGGCCATTAGAGGGAATTTTATAAGAGCGCGTTCTAGGCGGAGGGCCTATCACGACATTGTGGAATATCAGAACGAAGTAAAGCGACGAGGAAGTGGTCGGCGTAGCAACTGACAAAGCAATTTCAATAACGTCGACGGAAGCAGTGAAAAAGGGACCCCTTTATAACTTGTAGACTAGTATGGTTTATTTCACTCTATTACAATTGTAAATTTAGATTAGTTATTCACATAACGAAATTTGAAACGAAAGATGAGTTTGTGTAATTGAATTTTATTTTATAACGTAATCAAAGGTAAAATCTAGTAAAAATTTAAATTTTCTTTAGATAACACAATTGTAACGGTTGCGGCTTGGGTGGTAAATCGCGGGAAGAAAAGTTAAAGTTTAGTATTAGTATTCGGGGAAGGTGTAGAGGGTGGAAAATTCTCGAGACATTAATTTGCCTTTGCACGTCCCGCAATCGTTAAAAAGAAAGTGGCGGGTTTTACTATATAAATACAAAAAAAATTTAGACGAGTCGTTTAGTATTGAAAATAGCTTTATTTCCATCGTTGTGTGTGTGTGTTTATTTGTAGCCATTCTAAATTTCTGGCCGAAAAACGGTTGCGCTAAGTTGCATGAGTGTTCTCAGTGACATAAAAAGTGTAGTGGTGAAGTGTTCTTTTTCGTGCTGCGTGAAAGAGAAACCGGCAAGCCGTATTCTAGCTTAGCGTCTTGAAAGTCAAAGTCAAAAGCGCTTTATTTAATACCAATCGTTGCAAATTTTTAAAAGAACATGAGGCAAATTCCAAACAATAAAACTATAAAAAAAACTTAATGGCCCGAATTGCTCTCTAAATTTATACGTTATCAGTTAAACACATTTAATGAAAAAAATACACTAGCAAATTTAAATTAATTAAGATTATTAGATATTTTTTTACTCAATTGGAAAAAGGAGGAAAAACCAACCAGCATTATTCAAAAATTACTTATACTACTAACACAACAATGAACTTATATCCTATACCTAAAACGTTACACCCTTATTCTAAATAAGTTCAATCAAAAAAAAAAACATTACCTTATATTGAGACCTATACCTGATTTATAATACAAATAAACAACAACACTAGATGTAGCAATAATGAGATGAATCTAAAAAACTAAGTAACGAGAAAAAGCACAAAAACAGAAAATAAACACGAATAATTTAGACATTGTCATTCAGTCACCAATACCTCGGTTGCTCCGTCTCAGCTCGGCCAGCCTCAACGAATCCAGCAAATGAGTATCTCTATTAGAATTGTTGGTCTCGTGAACTCTAATTCGGAGGATATTTTATCTTCTTATCGGTGGCCCGTCTATATATGTGATATATGATTGGGACGCCGTCAGAATCAAAAACATATCGATTCATGTCCAAATACACGAATGCTTCCGGAGGAATGAAGCCAGTAGCGAGGCAAGTCGCAATATACCCGTCTGTAGGGTGGAGCGGCTGTGAAATCCAAGGGTTTTCACTCACAGTTACAGATCTTGCGATATGATTCCGAAGAAGTTTCAATACGAAGATATCGACTCTTGTCACTTGAGCGGTTTGATAAATTTTTCTATTCGATATATAGTGCTTCCAATCCGTCTCAGGCTTTCTGTACAAACCAGTACATGCACGAAGACATTTCCTTTCGAAAACTCTTAATCATTCCATTGTACAAGCACTCTGGTTGTACCAGATCTGGCATCCGTATGTCAAAACTGGCCTAACCAGGGTCTTGTAACAAATAACTTTGACTTTTTGATCAATGTATCTGGAATGAAAGAGTCGCCGAAGGGCCATGACTACTTTTAGTGCCTTACTTAGCATGATTTTGACATGTTCAGTATAGTACAGATACTGATCGAGATGAACACCGAGGTATCGAACACAGGATTTATGTGGAACCCGTTCTGAACTACCCTCGCCAGCCATAATGTGGAAATCCTTCCAATTACGTTTCAGGTCTTGACTGGCCCCCCGCAGCGTTGTCCGAAACAAAATTGTTTCGCACTTCTGCGCATTGATTTTCATTTGCCAATCGTCGGTGTAGAGCTGCACATCATTAAACATTTTTTGAAGATTGCTCTGAACTATTGTAGCTTTTTGGTGTGCCGTATAGATGATCAGATCATCAGCAAACGCTACCAATGATCGCATTGGCGAGACATTATAATCAAAGCTGTTCAATAGCTTGCGAATGAATATTGAGAAGAGCAGGGGCGCAGTAACTGTTCCCTGCTGTAGACCATTCAAGACCTTGAACTCGCGCATTGTTGTCAGATTTCCATCAGTTAAAACAAACGATTTCCCGTATAACATATTGCACATCATGGCGACAAGGTGTCTGGGGAACCTGCCCTGAAAAAGTTTGAAAACTAGTCCATCTAACCACACCGTATCGAAGGCTTTCTCCATATCAATGAGACATGCTCCAACACATTCTTTGTTGTTTAGTTTCCAACAGATGTCTGAGGTTACTTTCGTTATTGCATGTATGGTCGAATGCCTGGCACGAAAACCAAATTAGCAATTTGGCATCAACTCATATTTCTCAATGTGGGCGTTTAATGCTCCGTTGAGTATGACTTCAAACACCTTGCTGATGTTAGGCAGCAAGCCGATTGGGCGATAGCTTTAAGGGCATGAAGATTCTTTTCCTTTCTTCAAGATCGGAAATACCTTAGCCTTTTTCCACTCATTTGGGAAATATGAATTGCTCAACATGTTGTTGAACAATATGCAATAGTTCCTAATAGCAACCTCAGGCAAATGTCGGAGAACTATATTTGGAATACCGTCTGTACCACATGATTTTTTGTTGTTTATTCTGCGAAATATGAAACACAAGTCTTCATAGCTGACAAAATAATCAATAAGATTCAAGGTCGGTATGAGGTCAGATGTTAATGTTTCATCGAAATGAAGAATTGATTGGCCGATTAGGCTTGATTTGAAGTCGGAAACTTTTGCTTCAACGACCTCCGAAAATATTTCATTCCTTCTCTCTGGGTTTGGCAGATGAACCAAATCAAAATGTGTTCCAATGAGGGCAAGTTTCTGCAATCCATCACATATAATCCTGTTTCCATTTCTATCCGGAGTCGTACTATCAATTTCGATACCAGCTCTATCGAGAAGATTTATCTCATCACTAGCGACTTCAAGATTCGATACCTTCACTCGAGACTTCCTGCGGAATAAGCTCTTCACTTTCGCGGAAACGCCATCTGGGTCCTGTGGGCTAATACCCCTCAATTTTTTCGCCCATTGATTGGACATCTCACTCCTGAAGTATGAACGGATTAAGTTCCGGACATTCTTCAGGTGTAATTTCAACAAAGCCAACGAGGGATGGTTGTAGTCCAAAAATCGTCGATAAATATTGTTGACGCGGGTGAGAAGAGGGCTTTTCAATCTTTTCAACCTTGCGATGGTTGGTGTTTCATATCCTTCCATATTGTTTCGATGTTTAATCTTGGGAACAACTTTCTCAATCGTTTCCAACGTCAACTTCTCTAACTTTGACAAAAAGAGATCTATTTCATCGTCAGTTAGATTTCTGTTATTAGGAACCATTGAGCAAGCATTGCCATCATCAGAAGAGGGCTATTGCTTCTGGTACTCTCGGTTAAACTTCTTTTGAAACTTTCCCCAGTCTGTTTTTTTGAAATTCAACCGATGGTTTTCATGTTGAACTGGAATGAGGAAGAAATCATCCCTTTGATGATTGATTTCCATTACGATTGCGTTATGGTCGCTATCGTGAGGAAGCACCTGCAGTTTCCGTTGAGGACTATTAAAGCTGAATTCAAGTCTTGCGTCAGCAATGCAGAGGTCCAAATATGAATTTGTCCTGGGGTATGTTGGGAACTCCGACCCATATTGGTTGCAGCTGTATTCAATTTGGTTCTCTGTTATCCATGATTTCAGGAATACACCTCTTGGATTATTGGTGGCGTTTAGCCATGATGTATGCTTGGCATTCAGGTCACCGGCAAAAATATAATAACTATGCAGCCTGTTCAATTCGAGTATTTCAAACAAGGAATTGAGTTCCTCCTTGAACTTGACAACATTTTGACCAGTTGCATAGGCAGAAATGACGAAGAGGTTATTCCCACCTGGCAGTGAAATTTTGATGACGGACACTTCAAGAAATTCAAAGTTTTTGAATTCGACTTTTTCAATATTTTGGAAACAATAGGGTCTTCTAACCAATATCCCGGTGCCACCTCCCCCATCACCTATTACCCTATCGTTTCTTACGAATGCAAAATCTTTGAATTCCATAGAATGCCATGAATTGAGGTGGGTTTCAGTGAGAAGTATGATGTCAGGTTTTTGCTTAACAACAAATTCAAGGAGATAATCACGTCGATGTATAGGAACGATAGAGTTGACGTTGATCGATATGAGACGAAGCCTATCCATGGGAATATGACTGGATGACAAGTTATTATTAGGCATTTGAAAGACCTAAACGCTGAAAAGCAAAGTTAATTTTTGAATCTTGTTTGTCGATTCGCTCCGATAAAGAATTAAGTTGCTGGTAAATTTTGAGAAGCAGCTCATTGTTGCCACTTACATTATTTACATTATTTCCAGCATTTTCTGCTGGTCCTCTAGCGGCGAGTGCAAATGACGAAGTTGGAAGGTATGATATTACGGTGTACTTGTGTTTGCTTTGGAGTAAATTTAACTTTTGCATCTTGATATCGGGAGCATCCTCGATAAGATGCTGGGTGACCAAAAACACCGCAGTTAACGCAGTATAATTTTTCTTTAGGCTCCGTCTGAGCCAATTTACACTCACCGGGAGCATGAACGTCTTTGCATTTAACGCAACGATAGTGCATGGCACAATTGGCAGCCGAATGTCCAAATCTTTGACACCGGTAACACTGGTTGACTTCGTTTTTCTGGAGGCGTTCCCACCTCACCACTCTGAAATTCAAGTACCTTATTTGTTGGAGGGCACTTGGACTGCTCTTATTTGCAATTTGTACCAGGTAAAGTGGTAAATTCTTCCTTTCTATGGTCGACCTTCTTGTCGCAAAGGCTTTGACTGAAACAAAATCAATATCTGGTGCAGCTTCCTGGAGCACCTAAAGAAGATCGACCGTATCCTCTCCGCTGTCGAAACCCTTCAACAAGAAGGTCTGATTCTTTTCACTCTTTGGGGTATAGGTGAAGTGTGGAACCTCCCCAAAAATCAGCGCATCTTTGGCTGACTTGAAATCAACCAGTGATTTCGTCCTTATATTTAATTTTCGGCATTAACTCTTTTGATTTCGAAATTAGCCAGTTTATTTTCGGCTGCCAATAGCCGAACCATATCTTTCCCAGTTTGTCCGAACACGTTGATTGGCGGAACTTTTTCTGTCTTGTTGGAAGCTTTTTCAGAGGAACCAGCAGAACTGCGGGCTGGTTTTGTCTCCTTAATTTTGTTCTTTAAATATTGAATAAAATTAATGTCATTATCTTGATTAAAATTACCTCCGATGTTTTCTTCGATTTCCATATCTTCGGTTAATCCCTCCAGCGCTGCAAAATAATTTTGGCTCTCGTTGGTGCCACCAGCACTTAGAACTTCTTCTGGAATTGCTTGCTTTGTACTTTTCTTCGGCTTTGTTACCTGTTGCCATTGATTTTGTGGCTACGTCTTTTGAGGCTTCATCCCTTTCTTGAAGAAATCCTTGAGAGACTGTATCTCTTGCCTTAGATTATTTTCTTTCTGCAATTTGGCCATTTGTTGATTGTCCGCTATTATTTGCAGCTTGCACCCTCCATCTACGGGGTTTTCTTCGTTATGCTTTCTTTTGGTGTTTATCGCCAGTTTCGTATTCGTCGTTTCCCCAGGTTGCCCCAACGGTGGGAAGCCGTCGGGCTCCTCCATACCAGCGGCGAAATTTTCTTTGGTAATTTGTTTTTCGTTACCAATCGAAGTAAAAATATTCGATAGAAATTTCCTGAGTCAATTACTTCGACAATATAAGATTTTTTCCGATAAAAATTAACTTCGGACTAACGTTTTTAAAAAATTAATTTAATTTTTAAGCTTGGCGTCTTATTGGGGCCTTGGTTGACAAGCGAGTGGCGCCCCACGCTCGTCTCCGGACAAGCTGAATCGGGTCCATAAGCCCCGCCGGAGCACCCTAATTCCTTTTAGGTGTAACAACATTACGAGATAACAAAGTGTCCCGTGTTATCTTGTAATGTTGTTACACCCAAAAGGAAGCACAGTTGCAAATTAAAGGAACATGATCCATGAAAGGAATCAGCTACTGTTCCTAACAAATTATAAGACCAGACATTTTTTCAAAGCAAGGCAAAAATCTAAATAATTGCGAAGTTTTGCATGCAAATCAAAAATGCATAATTCATTTCAAAAACAAGCTCGAAGCTTTAGACAGCTTTCAAATGATAAATTAGACAAGATGAACACTTTCGGAACTTCCTTAATTTCAATTTTCGAAATATTTGCTATTAGCCAATTCTCACTCGTATCTGAAGTATGACGAAGACTTTAACGATACATAGTTAGAAATTCTTGTCATATAACTTCTGCTTTGAAATTTAAAAACTTTTTGCCGTCTTGTCATCTTGTTGAATGGTTATTTTCATTTCATCAAACTTTAGAATAATTTCCCTGGCAGATATAACTGAAAATATTCAAACATCCTCGACAAGAGTGTTTGAGAGATAAACTCGAACGCAGAATTGGCATCACAGATTGTTACATATCCAAGAACCGAATAACCTTTTTTCTGGTATTACCGATTTTTTTTATGTCAGTGTCTATTGCACATATATACATACTTATGTATCTTTAAAAATAACATCAAACAATAGTACCTATATGTTTAGTAAATTTCGGTTTCTCCGCCTCACCTCCATTCACAGCACAAATTGTTTTATACCCTTACATTTTCTTCCATTCAATTATTGAATCGATTTTCCAATCGACTCCCCTTTCCCGTCTCCTTTATATCACTCCCCTTCCCCTCTTCTTTTTATCACTCCTCATTTCGTCCTTTGCACTCTAACAAATTTCCTTGTACGATTCTACGTGATTTTCAAACTCCGAGTCTGGTGGCGGCATAACATTTTAATTCTTGTTCACTGAAAAGGAAAATATTTCGATTCGAGACCATTTTCTGATCCAGGGAAATTTAGCGAAAAAAGTTAAAAATTCTAGGAGCCACATGCAATAAAAATAAACAGGAGAAAGGAATTGCTGGCATACAGAACGAAGCTTCAAACAGAATTGATGGTAGGCGAGCACGAAAAAAACAGAACGTTGATATAGTAGGCTATAGCATTTGTTGTGTTCAAGGTTAAAGTAGTCTTAGCTGAAGGTATATATTTTTCAGGACAGGGACGAAGAGGATAAGGTACCATTTCATGTATGAAATAATTTTTTGCTCTGATCTGAAGGCCATGTCATGCTCAATTCTGGCATTTTTGACATCGGAGCGTATGTAAAAGATTATAAGCTCAAAACATTTGATGGGAAATATGAAACTTTTTGATTTTGCCGACACGTGAAAATTCAAGGAAGAATTTTCCGTTCTGCGGAGTTTCTGTATGGAAATGTTGGCGAAGAAAAGAATTTGAAATTTGATGATTTTACCTTATAATTGCGCTGTTGATATATTATACATACATCCCGAACTTTTTTACCATTAGGAGTCCCATCTGTGAAGCTTTCAAGTTCTTAATGGAAGATTTTTCCTTAGATGTCGAATAATTAATCAATACGGGCTTTGTATTTTTCGTTTTCTCGGTGGTTTTGCGACTCCTCGAATTTGTAAATTATTACTTTTGTCTTAATGAATACACCGGGTGGGCAATATATGTATGTCGTAGTTTCTTTTTAAATCACATGTTATTTTGACACGGACAGCTGTTTCCCGCACAAAATTATGCTAATGAGTCGGTATTAACCTTCCGTGGGACAAAATGAATGGATTTACGCTTGAACAAGGTTGGGAAATATTAAAATCGGACTAGATGCCGATTTTTCCCAAAAATTCATCTTTTCTGATAAGGCGCATTTTCATCTCGATAGCTATGTAAACAAACCAAACTACAGCATCTGGGGCTCGGAAAACCCACATGTGATTGTCGAGAAGCCAATACATCCTTCGCAAGTGACAGTGTGGAGCGAATTCTGGAGTGGTGGCATCATTCGACCGTTTTTCTTTGAAAATAAGGCTGAAAATGCTGTTTCGGTCAACGTGGAGCGCTACAGAGGCATGATAACCGACTTTTTGTAGCCGGAGATTGAAGATTTGGATTTGACTGACCTTTTTTTCAACAAAATGGTGCACCTTGCCATATGGCTCATCAAACAATCGCTCTTTTGCGCACAAAATTCGGAAATCGTGTAATCAGCCGATTTGACATCATTGGATTGCTTTTTATGGGGCGCTTTGAAAAATCAATGTCATGCGGAAAATACACAAACGATTCAAGCACTGAAATAGAATATTCAACGAACCATTTCTCAGATAGGGCCCGAAATCATTAATGTCTTGGAAAATTGGACTGAGAGGATGGCCTACTGTCCCGCCAGCCGTGGCAGCCATATGAATGAAATTGTATTCCACAACTAACGGGAAGGTTCCTTCTTGCGAATAAAGCCAAAATATAAGAAAAAAATTTGATTTTTGTTCATTTTATTGCATTTTTAAAAAGAAACTTGTATTTGGCCCGCCCTATATATGCATATAATTCGGAAGTAGGAGTGCTCACTTCCTAAGCGTTTTTAAGGTAAATTTCTTGACACAAATTTACATTTTGCGGAGAGTACTTTATATATTGGGTCTATGACTTGGTTCGGGCGGTTTGCTAAAAGATGGCGTGAGTTCTATAAAATTACATTGTTCCAAAATTCCGAACATGCGTTGGAAAGCTACTGTCATTGTACGTCTTTTCTCTTTATGCCATTCATTTGAAGCGTTAACAACAATAATTTTTTTCACTCAAATATGTCGAACTACGTTCCTGAAAAAGTGCTTTTGCGGGGAATCCTTCTACATTACTTTAATATGAAGAAAACCTGCCGAAAGTCATCGTGGAAGTTTATGGTGAACATGCTCTAGCTAAGCGTACCTGCCAAAAGTGCTTTGCACGATTTAAAAGTGGTGATTATAGCTTGGAAGACGATGAACGTCCTGGGCAGCCAAAAAAGTTTGAAGATAAAGAACTGGAAGCACTACTCGATGAAGATTGTTGCCAAACACAAGTAGAGCTCGGAAAATCCTTGGATGTCACTCAAGCAGCCATTTCAAAACGTTTAAAAGCAGCTGGATACATCCAAAAGCAAGGAAGCTGGGTTCCACATGAACTCAAGCCGAGAGACGTCGAAAGGCGGTTTTGCATGTCCGAAACGCTGCTGGAACGCAAAAAAAGGAAGTCATTATTGCATCGGATTGTTACTGGTGATGAAAAATGGATCCATTACGACAACCCCAAGTGCAAAAAATCATATGTGAAATCCGGCCAACCAGCCAAATCAACGGCCAAGCCGAATATCCATGGCGCGAAGGTAATGCTCTGTATTTGGTGGGATCAGAAAGGTGTGCTGTATTATGAGCTGCTAAAGCCAGGTAAAACCATCAATGGAGCACTCTACCGAACACAATTAATCCGTTTGAAGAGAGCAGTAGCCGAAAAACGCCCGGAATATGCGACCAGACACGAGGCAATAATTTTCCATCATGACAATGCTCGCCCCACGTTGCTTTTCTGGTTAAGAACTATTTGGAAAACAGTGGATGGAAAGTTTAACCCCATCCAACTTATAGCCCAAACCTTGCCCCTTCTGACCATTTGTTCCGATCGATGCAGAACGCCCTCCCTGGAATACGGTTCACATCAGAGCAGGATATCAAAAATTGGCTTGATTCTTTTTTTTGGATGGAATCCACAAATTGCCAGAAAGATGGAAAAAGGTCATAGTTTCAGATGGGCAATACTTTGAATAATATTATTTTACAATTTTTTTCTTAAATAAACGTTCAACCAATCTCTTTCATTCGATTTCCCGGATCGTTTTCACCTCGATGTTATACACTGAGGAAGAGAGTAAGTAACTATCGAAACGCGCGTCTGACAAAATAAAAAACAAATTCACCCAAAAACGGGAAACGTTCAAATTTTGAATTTTTTTGAATTCAAATTTTGAATTTTGAAAAAAATTCAAAATTTGACCTAATATATATATATATATATATATATATATATATATATATATATATATATATATATATATATATATATATATATATATATATATGTTTATGTATACTATATATATACATGTATATATATATATATATATATATATATATATATATATATATGTTTATGTATACTATATATATATATATATATATATATATATATATATATATATATATATATATATGTTTATGTATACTATATATATATATATATATATATATATATATATATATATATATATATATATATATAAGTGACGTAAGATCCACCTGTAAATACTTACCGTATTGCATCATTCATTATGTATTCAAAGCAAGATGCAACATTGTATTTTTAAACTGCAACTTTGTATGCAATTCGCAAGAAAAGAATCTCATATCAAAATTGTTTTGCAAACAACATCCGGCTCACTATCGCATCTTAAAAGATGACATGTTCGCTAAAGAATTTTCTTTGTAAACCGAGATTACGTTTTAAGTTGAAACGAAATTGTAAGTTAGTTCTAAGCTGAGATTTAAACAATAAAGTTCTTAAAGAATAAAATTACTCGCGTTTTATTTTTTTTTGAACAATCGCTTAGGCTCAAACATAACTGGCGCAGTCGGCGTTCGTATCGCGAAACTAATTTAATAAAAGTTTCTAAAATACGCTCGAAAGTAGTGTCGCGAAAAGTAAAATCCGCGATCGAAATAGCTGCCTTTAGAAGTGCAATAGGCCGGAATAGTGCATTTTGTGAGCCGCACGGACTTGGCAAGCAAAATAAAGTGAAAATACTCGTAAAGTGAACAGTTAATAGTGCAGTAATAATAAAAAACGCACGTAATTAACAAAAGTATCTAACAAAACGAGTGAAGTGAAACTTTTGGAGATTCCGATAAGCCTTTAAACAAGGAATCTTAAAAAGACTACGGGGAGACTCCCGTAAGAAATCCAAAAGCTAACTTATAACCAGTTAAAACTAACAAACTGAGAAGCCTGCAATAACTCAGAATAAAAAAAAAATCGGCAGCGTAATTAAAAACTAAAAAGTGATACAATTCAAAAAGTGAAAAATGGAAGCAATCAGGCAACAAATTCAAAATCTAAATATTGAAGCAGCTAATCAAGCAAATCAAGCGAATCAAGCGAATCAAGCCAACGGAGCAGCAAATATGCATGCAGTAGCAGATACGACAGCAAGAGTCATGGCAGCGGTAAAGCCCTTTACAGGAAAGGAAGATGTGAGTACTTTTATTAGACAAATCGACTTAGTGTATAGAGGCATAGGGAACCCAGAAGATACAGAATTCGTCGAAAATTTCTATATTTTCCCCAAAATCCTTGGATACGCTGGAGACCACAAAATCAAAGGACATGGCCCCTAGTTCGAGAACTGTTATTAAAAGCATTTACATCGCAGGAGTCATATGAAAGACTCATTGAAAAGGCAACAAGAGCATCATCGAAGAAACCTGTCAGCGAAATTTACAATTATTTATTAAGAATTCAATCAGATATTTTAAGTAAAACAAATAGTGAGCAAAGTGCCATATATAATGAAGACAGTATACCTGATCTTATTAATGATATTTTCAAACAAAAAGTACCAAAAATTATGTCCGTAGCTTTATTAAACACTGAATCAAATAATATTACAGAGTCATATCTATATTTAATCAAACAAAATATGATCAATAACCCCAAATATGACAATATATCTTCCGATAAGTCGAACGAAAAATTCCAAACCTATCGCCAAAACAGACCAAATGATTCAAATCCCCTCCAAAATAGAAATCCTTTTTATAATAATTTTCAGCGTTCTAATTTCGTACCACATAGGAGAGACAACGAGCAATATTCAGGAATCTCGAATGGACAAAACAGGAATATGGCTAATAACAGATTAAACAATTTCAGGAACAACCAAAGGAATAGACAGGACAACGTCAGCCGAAATTCACAAAGACCGGAACCAATGGAAATCAACTACACACAGGATAGAAACATCGAACCGGATACAAGCCAGGCACAAAACCAGGGTTTTTGCGTAGACCCGCCTCAAGAAATTTAACCCATAATAGATATCACTATAGGAACAGAAGTTGTGAGAACATTAATTGATACTGGAAGCACCTTATCAGTTATTGACTCATCTAAAATACAAAATTTTAAAAGACGACAAATGCAGAATAAATTAAATATTAATACACTTTCAGGAAATCTTAAACTATCCCACGAAATAATAACTCCTCTACCTGAAGAATTCAGAAGCCCAAAATTCCGAAAATACATGACTTGGAAACAAACAGAAATTAAAGATAGGGATTATGAAGCAATTCTTGGTAATAATATATTAGAACCATTAGGAGTCCTAATAAACATGCACGAAAAATTTATTCTAGTGGATAATAACAAAATTCCTTTTATATTCCCAACCATTCTATCAAATGAAATATCTCAACTTGAAGACAACGGAGAAAACATTAAAACTGACCATTTAAATGCTGAAGAAAAAAGCAAATTAAATAAAATCCTTACAAAATTTCAGGAATTATTTTACAGGGAAGGCGATATTCTAAAGCCAACAAATAAAATTACCCATAAAATATATACGAAGGACGAAAAACCAATTTTTTCGAAAATATATCAATACCCCGATATCCATGAAAAAGAAGTAGAATCTCAAATAAGACAAATGCTAAAGGATGGCATAATTAGAAAATCTAAGTCCCCATATAATTCTCCTCTATGGATCGTCCCTAAGAAAATAGATAATTCTGGTCAACAAAAATGGAGATTAGTTATTGACTACAGGAAACTTAACGAACATACCGTTGAAGATAAATTCCCAATCCCTAATATTGAAAGCATATTGAGCAAATTAGGCGAAGCTCAATACTTTACAACACTGGATTTAGCAAGGGGATTCCATCAAATTCCTGTTGACGAAAACGATCGACCAAAAACAGCATTTTCAACTCCATATGGACACTACGAATTTGATCAAATGCCTTTTGGTTTAAAAAATGCTCCGGCATCATTTCAAAGGATGATGAACGAAGTATTAGACGGACTAATAAATAAAATTTGTATAGTGTACTTGGACGATATACTGATTTTTTCAACCTCTCTTGATGAACATATCCAAAATCTGACAAAAGTTTTAAATAGACTTAAAGAAAACGGATTGAAACTACAGACAGATAAATGTAATTTTATGAAAAGGGAATCAGAATTTCTAGGACATATACTAACGGACAAAGGCATTAAACCAAATCCTAAACTAATCAAGAAAATCCTCGAAGTAGAAATCCCAAAAACACCGAAGGAAATTAAATCATTCCTTGGAATTACAGGATATTACAGGAAATTTATTAAGGACTATGGAAAATTAGCGTTACCTCTTACTAAGTGCCTGAAAAAAGGAAATAAAATCAATATTGAAGACCCTGAATACAGAAACGCATTCGAAATATTGAAGAAATGTCTAATTAACCCACCTGTGCTAAAATATGCGGAAATGGATAAGGAATTCGAAGTAACGACAGATGCATCAGACTACGTTATAGGAGCAGTGCTTACACAAAAAGGACATCCAGTTTGGTATGCAAGCAGAACCCTCAACGAACATGAGAGAAATTATGCTACAGTGGAAAAAGAACTCCTAGCAATTGTCTGGGGAGTCAAAAAATTTCGAAGATACCTTTACGGAAAAGAATTTACTTTGAACACCGATCATCAACCATTAAAATGGCTTCAAGTCAAACATAAAGGAAAAGATATGAGTCCCCGATTACAAAGATGGCTAATGGAATTAGGAGAATATAACATCAAAGTGAAGTACATCAAAGGAAAAGATAATGTTCCAGCAGACTTCCTTACACGGATAGTCAGAAATGAAGAAATGAACCCTTTAGATGACGAAGATCAAGACAGCTTAGTACCAACCATTCATACACAAGCCGAAAATCTCAACGATCACTTTGAAATTCATGAAACTATCATAAACTCCCTAAAAAGCCAAATAATTTTAACAAATAAAACAAATATTACAAACGCTATTTTCCCAAGACGAAGACTGATAATCAACGAAAATGAAATCAATGGAGATGAATCAACCCTCTTAGGAAAACTAAAGAAATTTATCAGACCCAAAAAAATAGGTATTTATACAGAACTAAATGATAATCTTTATAATAAAATACAACAACTCATTATCAAACATTTTGACACAAGAAATATACAATTCATTAGATGTTCATACATGGCTAAAGACATGAAAGATGTGGAAGAAACAGTCAAAAACATAAAATATTATCATATAAAGGAAACAGGACACTCTGGTATAAACGAAAACTATAATGGATTAAGAAAACAAATATTTTACCCAAACCTTAAAGAAATAATTCAGAAATACATCAACACATGCGAAACATGCACAAGGGCAAAATATGACAGAAATCCTATAAAAGCCAAATTTAAAGACACTGAAACACCATCGGATATAGGAGAAATCATACATATTGATATATTATCAATGAAAGGCAACAAAATATTTACGAGCATTGACAAGTTTTCTAAATACGCTTCAGTACTAAACCTTACAGCAACTGACGATTTCAGCCTGAAAGAAGCACTGGCAAATTTTTTCGCAAATCATGGAAAACCGAAGAAAATTATAGCAGACAATCAATTTAGTAGATTCCTCATCAAACAAACAATACTCGAAAAGGATATTGAAGTACATTATACTACGCCTAATTCTCATACGGGAAATGCAGATATTGAAAGATTGCATAGGACAATTCGGGAAAAATTAAGGACAATGCATGATATTACACAGAAAACTATCATCGAGAAAACATATGAAGCAGTAGAATTCTATAACAGACAAGTACATTCAACAACTCTAGAAAGGCCAATAGATATATTACACGGCAAATCAAATAAGGAGAAAATCTTCAACTTAATGAAGCAGACAAAAGAAAAAACGATTGATAAAAGGAATAGGAATCGAGAAGATTATGAAGAGACTAGAAAAACTGGATTTATTAAAGATTTCAAAGCCAATAGAGATAAAATTCATCCTAAATACAAGAAGGCATCATTAGAAGGAGTAGATCTTACTAACATTAAACGACCTTTCTTTACAGAAACGGCGCAAAACGCAGAACGTAATGCGAGTAACAATGATGATAATTGCACTGAGCCTGATACCTCGAGCAGAAATCAGCCTATCAATAGAGGAAATTAAAGAAGAAGCAGGATTCACGGAAATTACATTAAGACAAGTGAAAATCCCAATTGACCATACTTTAATCCTACATACTATGAATTTGGAAGAATTAGAGCAAACTCTAGACATGATCGAATTCAACGTAAATTTGGCATCTGGCAAAATAAATCAAAGCGGAAATACGCAATCAACAAAAGCAATTTGTAGAAAGAGAATTTCGAAAACAAGAACTTTCAACAGAAGAAATGAAAAACAAAGGAAGAATATCCTCAAAAATGAGTGTAACAACCAAACTTTGGCAGAACTTATTCTTAACGATAATACTCACGCATTAGAAACCTACCTTTATGCTAAATATAAGAATAAATCAGATAATACTAACCCAAATATAACTATCATAGATGTTAATAGTAAAAGAGAAGCAATCATAAATAAGGAAATCGAGCAACAATTATTTGCACAAATATCAATAATCAGACATAAAATATCCACATTAATTCCCCATAGAGCTAAACGCGGATTATTCAATTTCGTAGGAAAAGCATATAAATATTTATTCGGAACCCTAGACTCTGACGATAAGGAAGAACTAGAAACCTATTTTAAAGAAACAAACGAAAATCAAGTCAAAATCGCAAATACTTTCAATCAGCAAATAAGAATAAACGAAAACTTTAACAAATCTATAGAAACCCTTCAAGATATAATTAGCCAGGATCAAAAGAAAATTTCAATTTGGGCAGAAGAAGTAGATTCGGAACTAATAAATCTTAGAGCAGATATAACGCATATAGCCTTACTCACCCAACTTAATACTTTACAGGACCACATAACGCATATTCAAAATAATATTGCTTCAGCTAGATTAGGATTAATGGTAGACAATGTGTTAACAACCGAAGAAATAACTGAATACGATATAGACTTTCATAAACTATCCCAGATAAGATTGGGGCTAGCAACTTTCAATAATAATAACATTATTTTTATAATAAAAATCCCTAATAATACAATAACCACAAATACAATCCTATTTTATCCTATCCCAAATAGTGAAAATGTCGAATTACTGGAAGATAAACGCGAACTTGTTAAATATGAAAATAAAACATATAAATATGACCCTGAATTAGAATTGAAAAAGATGCAAAGATACTATTATTGTAATATTTCAAATACTTGTACCTATGTAACCATGAAAGACGAATCAATAGAATTAATTGATGATGGATTAATAATTGTAAAAAATTGCAAAAATTGTATACTCTCCTCTACATGCGATGAAAGAAAAACTGTATTAAACGAAAACTATCTATTGAATTTTAACAATTGTACAATAAAAATCAATGAAAAAGAATTTTCAAACATCAAAAGAGAATTTATACAAAGAGTAATTATACCGAAAACAAATGTATACCCCATAAAAGCCAATCGAATTAATTTTGAAGATATTAAATTGAATTTCACAAAGAATCTTGAAAAAACAGAATTATTAGAACATAAAACATTCTATCACTTGACATCAGATTTGATATTTTGGACAATAATAATAACTCTCGGAGTAGTAACATTCTTGGCAATTTATAGAAAAATGGTAAGAAATAAAATTAAAATTTTGAGTTTAATTGGTAATGAATTGATTCCAAAAATGACGAATTCCAGGGGTAATTCGAATCTTAGCGGGGAGGAGTGACGTAAGATCCACCTGTAAATACTTACCGTATTGCATCATTCATTATGTATTCAAAGCAAGATGCAACATTGTATTTTTAAACTGCAACTTTGTATGCAATTCGCAAGAAAAGAATCTCATATCAAAATTGTTTTGCAAACAACATCCGGCTCACTATCGCATCTTAAAAGATGACATGTTCGCTAAAGAATTTTCTTTGTAAACCGAGATTACGTTTTAAGTTGAAACGAAATTGTAAGTTAGTTCTAAGCTGAGATTTAAACAATAAAGTTCTTAAAGAATAAAATTACTCGCGTTTTATTTTTTTTTGAACAATCGCTTAGGCTCAAACATAACTTATATATATATATATATATATATATATATATATATATATATATATATATATATATATATATATATATATATGTATATATATATATATATATATATATATTTATAATTTATACATCTACATAAACACACACACATATATATATATATATATATATATATATATATATATATATATATATATATATATATATATACCATTCGCTGACTAATCTGGTTTTTCTTGCCAGGTGTCCTGCACACTGCTATGTTAGGGATTCCAGCGACCATCTACTTCTTTTTTGCAATACTTGGAGGCACTTGCTGCAGCAAGTGCCTCCAACGGTCTTGGTTCATTGACCGTGTCCTCCAATTTTGAAATCCGAATGGCGACGGACTGTCTTTGTCGACCGAGTCAGGCCAGCGTTTCCTCGGTCTCCCCACTAGTCTAAGTCTTTCAGTTCTCCCAACGAATACCTTTTTGGGTATCTTTTGTTCGTCCATATGAATTATGTGGCCAGCTCATTGCAGCTTTCGCAGTCTTACAATCGTTGAGACCTCCGTCTCGTCAAAAATTCCATACAGCTCATGGTTGTATCGAATTCGCCTACCTTCGCTCTAATTATTCGCCTCAGGATCCGCTTCTCGAAATCGTTCAGTATTTTTTCAGATGCACGGGTTAGAGTCGATATTTTGCACCCATAGTATAACACAGGTCTTATCACAGATTTGTATACTTGGAACTCTGTTTTCCTGTGTATACAGCTGGTCTTCAAGATCTTCAAAACAAAACTTACCGGTTCTCATTATTTCTGGAATTTGCTCACGTTTTCAATACTGTATTCGCCCGGTGTGGTATTTTGTGCATTTAAGGTATTTTTCCCCAACAGTGTCATGAGCTTTGTGTTGTTCTCATTGATTTGTAGCCCTACTAGTGTTGCTTGGCTGTCCAGTTACAGGAAAAGGTTTTTGACACTTGCTAATGATTGTAACAAAATATTAATGTCGTCCAAATAGGCTACCACTTGGCTCGACTTGTATAGTAATGTAGTGTTTCATTAGGTAGCTTTCTGATGACGTACATCAGAGCCAAATTGAATAGCAATGAAGCCAGCGCATCTCCCTGCTTTAGTTCGATATTTGTGTCAAAGCCATCGGTAATTTGGTTATTGATGCAGGAATGGAAGGTCATCGACGTCATTGTCATTTTAGTGAGATGGACTGATTTGGCTGGGATGCCAAAGCAAAGCATTATTTGGTACAGTACGTTACAATCAATACTGTCGTGTGCTTGCTTGAAGTCAACGAAAATTTGGTCTACATCATGTTGAACTCTCAGCATTTTCGAGTACCTGCTTCACAGTTAACAATTGGTCTATCGTCAATTTACCAATCTACCACCTTGATACTTCCCAATAACTGAACTTACATCTATACTTCTCAATTAGTCGTCATAATATTTTCTTAATTCTAATTATCTTATTCGCTATTCTTCTGAGGTTTTCATAGTGTTCTCTCTTCGGCCTGGTTTTCCTATCTATGTGGTCTTGGTATGCCTGATTCTTTTCACCTAATGCGTTCTGGCACTTATCATTGAACCATTCATTTCTCTTGCGCCAGGCTTAATATCCAATTCTATGTTCTGCCAGATTCTCAATAGCCGCCTTCACTTCCATCCAGAGCTCTTTGCTTGTCTTTAGCGATGCATCTAAGAAGATGGAAGCCAGCAGTTTTTTGAGGGTTTGCCAGAAATTTTTGGCCACAGACGCCGTTTGGAGCCATTTGATGTCAAATTTTTGTGCCGGGTCGGGCTTGCCGAATACACCTTTAATATACGACACTGATCGGTTAATTTGATCGAGTAATGATCGGAGTTACACTTGGCTACGGACGTCACGTATGCTCGAGGCCCATCTTTGTTGGATCAGAACATGGTCGATCTGGTTTTGTATGTTGCCATCTGGTGATACACAGGTCATTTTATGAATGCGCCGATGTGGGAAGCAAGTCAAACGTATGACTAGATTTCTGGTACATGCAAAGTTAATCAGGCGCTGGCGGTTTCATCGTGGAGGCTATATCCTCCAGTCATTCCCGATAAGATAGCTCATTGCCAACCTTAGCATTGAAATCACCCAGAATTATTTTTGTGTCGCTTGTAGGCATTGAGTCGACTTATTACTGTGCAGAAATAAGTTTTTCTATTCTTTAAGGAAAGCTGTACATAAGCCAACATTTTTCTTTTTTCTTTAAAAGCCGTCGGACCTTGCTTTGTTGTGTGAGCAGATGCGTTTCGACTACTTCGAGTCATCTTCAGTGTCTAAAGGATGTGTTGAAGGGAATGACTTTATATAGTCGTTGGATGGGTTCAGCGGATGGGTAATTAGTTCAGGTAGTAAATTACGTCAAGTACTAAATTAAGCCAGGTAGAGGGATATTAAGTTTTTGTTTTTTTACTTGTTGGATGTCCGTTTGTTCTGTTTCATCTCGTTTCCGTTTTAGTTCAAGAGTGTGGTTTAGTACTGAGAAAATTGCGTCGGAATTTGCAACAAGTTGTTCGTTAATAATTTTACCGTCTGTTTTTCTATGTTTATATATTTCAAGCCTTTCTAGGATGTCAAGTCTCGGCCCTCTACTTTGTTTGTGTAGTAATTTGTCATAGCGTCAGGCTTATGAGCTTGGTTTTAAAGGTGTGTCGCATAATTGGAGTCTGCCTCGTTGTGTAAGAGAGATTGTAAGTATTCTTTGTATCCTGTCGTTAGTTTTCATGTTGTCCTTCCTATATATACCATGTCGTAGTCCTTGCATGTTAGTTTGTATATACCACTGTTTTCGTATGTTGATGTGTCATTCATTTTTGTGTTTCAGTTTGTTTCCAATGTTGTTGTAAGTTTTGTTTGCAGTTTGTATTTCCTAAGGAAGTTTGATAGTTTGTATGTCTCTTTGCCTACGTATGTTAACGAAATTCACTGTTAGTCGTTCTTATGGGTTTCAGTCGGTTGGCGTTCGTATTTTAGTTTGTACTGTGTAACAAGTTTTTCAATGTCACATTGTTTGTATCCGTTATTATTAGCTATGCTGTAAATGTTGTTTAGTTCAATGGAGTAGTTAATAAAAATCATGAGGATGGAGTGAAGCGTCTGCACCATTGATCAATACGCTGTTAGCTTATGTTGTGCGGGGTGGTTAGATGTTTCGCATAAAACCACAAAAGAAGATTTAAAAAACCCAAAAAAAAAGAAATTAAAAGTAATAAAAACCACAACGCAACTAGCGTCTGTAGCCAGGATGTCTACAGCACATCGGGAGCGGTATTAACGATGACAAAAACAATGATTAATACAATGGCAGTGAAGACGGACAAAAAACGGAGATTAACAGACAGCCTTGTCCAGACTGAGATTCCTGCAGCATTTGAGTGCAGCAGGAAAATGATGCGAACACCAGAGCGTCCTCAAAAGGAAAAGAGGAACTCTGTAGGACGTGCTAGATGTACCAGTGGTGAAGGAAAATATAAAGAACATCAAGAATTCGATGGTCATTGTTGCGGTCGCTGCCGAAGTGACCGAAGCAAGTGTCGTAAATCCCGAAATAATAACAAACCATTCTCAAGTCTACGAGGAGATTACGGCAGGAAAAGACAGGAATGACTAGGCAAATAAAGCGCCATTAAGTGATTTCATCGTCACCGTCGGAAATGTTACGGAAGTACTGTACTCAGATACATAAGTCGATAACCTCTCCCAAGGAAGGGGTTGACAAAGTACAATTGCCGGCCACCGACCTGAAAACCTGAAGGCTAGTCCGAAAAGTGGGAGATATTTAAAAAAGAATACAATCTGCATACGACTCGACAAAAACCAGCAAAGCAGTTAATATTGGGCTCCTTAAACAAGAGGAGCTCCTAGACCACATAGGGTATTATCGGAGGAACTGGTTAAAGACTGAAGAGGACCAGAAGGCCGAAGAAGAGCAGAAGGCCGAAGAAGAGCAGAAGGCTAAAGAACCGCTGGGAAGGAAGAGGCACTTGATGGGTTCCAAACGCCAGCTCAAGGGTTCCATATAGTGCTGACAAAAGGAGCGAAGGATGCCGCAAAGAAAATCCTTCAGAAAGTGCCAAAAAATAAAGTTCGCACTGGCACCCAACAAAAAAACTTCCAGATGCGAAACAAGAGAGAAAGAAACACCGACGAAGACCCCGGCAGCAGGCACTGCTGGTTTAAACCCCAAGATGGTCGATCATACGCGGAGGTGCTGCGGAACATCACCAATATGGTCGGGCCACATACTGGTCGAATTCAAAGCAGAGGCCGACAAAAATGAAGCATTCTGCGATGCAGTAAGGAAAGTCCTCGGCAAAAGCGCAACTAAAGCCTCGCTCGAGCCGATGGCAACGATCAAAATAAAAGACATTGACTGCGTCAAGGATCTGGTCAAGGTAGAAGAGGCCATCAAAAGGGAGTTCTCTGGCGTGAGCGAAATCAAAGCGAGGCTGATACCAGAAAACCAAAGGGGACAACGCATGACCCTGACAAACGACGGGAAATGATGCCGCACCATTTCTGAACAAGGGTAAAGTAAGAATAGGGTGGATTGTCTGTAGGATATGATGAAGATTAGCGCCTCTTCAATGCTTCAAATGTCTTGGCTATGGTCCCACCGCTCAAGTTTGCAAAGGACTTGATAGAAGTTCCCTATGTTACAAATGCGGAGAAAAAGAAAATAAAAGAAAAGAGTGTAGAAAAAAGCACACTGAGTTCTTTGCAAGGATGCTGATCCAAGACCTGATCTTGTACGCGTCTTGGGATCAGGTAAATGCTGAGTTTCCCAGAAAGCCCTAACCAAGGCAAAATCATAACCACGATGACCCGCATCCTACAGCTAAACCTACACCGCAGTTCAATCGCCGAAAATCTGCTCGAGCAGTTTGCGATGAACATGAAAGCTGACTTCATGCTGTTGAGTGAGCAACACGATGACAAAAGTTCGGCATCATGGGTTCCTGATGTAACTGGTACTGCCGCCATCTGGATTCAAAATAGTGATTTCCAGAAGGAGAACTGTGGAAGGAGAACTGTGGATGCTCAGTGTTCGGTGCTCAGGGACCACCTTTTTTAGCGTGTTTTCCTAAACCCGAACGAATTGATATCATCTTTCCAAGCCAAACTTAATGCTTTGAAGGGTGCTGTCCCGAAGGCAGACAGGGACGCGCTCGTTGGGGGAGGTTTCAATACTTAAGCAATCAAATGGGACATGCCTCAAACATATCCGCGGGGAAATCGAATCCTAGAAATCGTAGCAAGGACGGCGCTCGTGCCGCTAAACACCGGAAATACGCCGTCTGTCCGCGGTATTGGCTGTGAAGGAAGAATACCGGATGAAACATTTGTCTTGGAGTCCTTAGTATGGAGGATACACAATTGGAGAGTATTAGAGGACTACTCAGCCATAAATCATCAAAGCAATCTGCTTGAGATCTGTGATGTTATCTTCTGACCTCCATGTTCTCGGCTTTCTATAATTGGGTGGAACATCGTAAGAATGGACGTCGAGAGGTTTGCTGAGGCACTCACAGCTAGTGCTCTGCTGTACGAAAAATTGCAGGGGATGGAAGAACTTGCAGCTGAAGGCGTCTTGAACTCAACTATTAGCATCATCACGACTGCTTACAACGCTTCTATGCCCCATCGTAAACCTTGGCACTGCAAGCCCCCAGTGTACTGGTGGGTGACTGATATCATTGAAATGCGAAGGCATGCAACCAGGTAGCAGCATATAAGTCGGCCAGAAAATACCTTTCCAAATTGGTTAACAACAGCAAGGCTCGCTGCTGGCAAGATCTAGAGGACACTGTGAACAGAGATCCGTGGGGCCTTGGCTACAAGGTGCTTTGTGGACGCCTTGCATACATGATGCGGATAAGATGGACGAGAGAGTGCGGGCGCTCCTCCCCGCCTACCCATATCCGTGTTGACGCTGTCCATGGTGAAACAGCAGTCGAGTGTCCATTCTCCACATAGCTGGAACTGGAAGACGCAACGCTTTCACTGAAAGCGAGGAAGGCTCCAGGTCCAGATGATATTCCAGCTGGGGTATTGCAGCTTCTATATCACCATTGTCCTAACTTGCTGTACAACACATTCAACGCTTACCTATGGAACGGGGTTTACCCGGTAGAATGGAAAGTAGTGAGGCTCTTGCTGGACAGCAAGGAGAAGGGAAATCCTGGATCGCTGTCCACATACCACCCGTTCTGCATACTAGAAAATGCTGGGAAAATTCTAGAGAAACTCATCATGGCAAGCGATTTGTACTGCTGGCGACCTATCTCCTTAGCAGTACGGCTTTAGAACAGGATGCCACACCATTTACGTGATTGCAGAGGTGGGGAGTGCGGCCCAAAAGGCAGAGGCATATATCCGTACTAAGTGACAGATCGTCTTTTTAGTGACACTCAACGTCAGGAACGCCTTCAACTCCGCTAGATGGGTGGATATTCTGCATACGTTGGAAAACTCTTTTTAAGTTGCAGAATATCTAATGCGGTTTTCAGAAACTACCTGAAGGACCAAAGCCTGTTTTACGACACGACAAAAGGCCAACAAAGGATGGAACTTACATCGGGTGTTGCGCAGGGATCTATCCGTGGTCCAGACCTGTGGAACGTGCTTACGACGGGATACTGAGATTGGAGGCGCTAGACGAGTCGCGCTTGTTGTCGCGGATGAAGCTGCAGCTCTGGTCGCTGGACGCACCGTTGAACAACTACAACTTAGGCTAGGTATGCTAATGCGCCGAGTGAGAGACTGGATGACTGCTCTCGGTTTCAGTTTAGCACTGGAGAAAACCGAAGTGGTCAAGTTGACGAAAAAGAGAATCTCTAAAGTAAGGATGACCAGTATTGAAGACAAACTAATCGAATCAAAGCCAGCGGTGAAGGGGCTGGGGCTACTGATCAACCCGA
Organism: Odontomyia ornata; assembly: GCA_963969285.1. Classification (NCBI taxonomy): domain Eukaryota; kingdom Metazoa; phylum Arthropoda; class Insecta; order Diptera; family Stratiomyidae; genus Odontomyia; species Odontomyia ornata. Next base: position 297,910,469 of record OZ017740.1, read on the forward strand.
AGATGAGTTTCTCTGAACAAATCAGGGCAACGGGTGAGAATTCTGCCTCGGGAGTATCGGCTCTGAGTCGACTTATGGCCAAAGTAGGGGGACCCAGCCCGTCAAGAAGACGCCTCTTGATGAGTACTGTAGGCTCAGTTGGAGTGGGAGCAGAAATATGGGGCGACGCTCTCAGCAAGAAAGTATAGCGAAAACGCCTGGCGCAGGTACAGAGAAGCGGAGCACCGAAGATTGCATCTTCGTATCGGACTGTTTCTGATATGGCGGTGAGAGTTATTTCAGGCGTGATTTATTTTTTGGTGATTGGCGGCATAATTGACTGAAAATAGAAATCTATCCGAGCGTACGGAACATCGAAAATGATATGAGACCAACTAGGATGCACATACTGTCTGTAGTTCAAGTTTTTGCTTAGAGTGGAAGCAATTTATTGGTAGTACAACTTTTAAAAGAAAAATTTATTTAAGAAGGTTCTACGGGACGACAGAGAAGGAAGACGGATAATTGAAAAATGACGCTCATAGGACTCATAGGTTAAGCTGAATTTGAAGAACAAAATACGAGTAAACTTACGCTGAACAGCTTCTAGCGAGCTCACAAGATATTCGTGTCTAGGAGACCACTCTACCGAGCAGTACTTAAGAAGCAGGTGGACAAGATATGTGAACAAGTGAATAGCGGTCGCAATATTTGCAAACTTGTGCAGATGCCGCGTAATAAAACCCGAAACTTTTGATGCCTTGGTAATTATGCTAAAAATATCAGCATTGAATTGAAGCTTGGGATCAAATATTACACAAGATCTTTGCATGAGTCTAATGAGGGGAGAAAAACATCACAAAGAGTGTAATTGAAAGTCAAAGGAACAATTTTCAGGTATAAGTCATTTTAAAACATTTCGAAACATTGATACGAAGAGAGTTTGCATTACACCAGTTATAAAAGTTAAAGAGATCATTTCGGAGTTGCTGACAATCTTCAAAGGATATAATTATCTGGAATACATTAAATTACCAGCATATAGGCGACTAGAAGAGGAAATTACAGAGGGAAGATCATTGATAAATAGTAAGAAAAGAAGAGAGTTGAAGAGGTCCAAGGATTGACCCTTGAGTGACACCAGATGTAGGATTAATGGAAAGGAGGTTGTGACATAGAAATTAACACAAAATGAACGAGACGATAGATCGAATGAAATTCGGAACGTAGGGAACCAGATAACTTTTGACAGAAAAGAACATGATTCACGGAGTTAAAAGCTTTGGAGAAGTCCGTGAATATTGCATCAACTTGAAACTGTTTATCTAGAGCTCTTGCAATATAATCTTCGAACTCAGCCAAGTTCGTGGAAATTGAACGACCCTTCAAGAATCAATGTTGCTGTGGTTTCACAATTGAACTCAATAACTGATACCTGTTGCCCTTCTTGCTAGAGAGTGCCGCGCTATTTACCTGCGTCGAATGGGAGATGGATATCTGGGAGAAGAGACAGCGCTCACTCAACGACTGCCAGCCGTATTGGGTCAATTGCACGAAGAGAAGGTGGACTGTGCACCTCATCTCGGACGTGAGACCATGGCTTAATCGAAGACATGGTGAGACTGACTTCTATCATTCTATTTGTGGCTGTTTTCAGTCTTACCTGAACAAGATTGGTAAGTCACGGTCCCCAGATTGTCGGTTTTGCCCAGGAGAGGAAGACAATGCGTGCCACACATTTTTTGCGTGTGCAAAATGGAGCAGGTTGCGAGAAGACCTCTAAATGGAGACGGGAGAGTTCACCTCTGATAATATAGTCGCAGTAATGCTCGAATCGGTTGACAAATGGAACCAGGTGGCACGTTATGCTCGGGCAGTCCTTAAATATGAAAGGGACCCACAGCAGCCAGGGCCGTTGGGGCTGGGGTTTCGCTTTTCTGGCATTTCCTCTTCCCCCCTCCCCTGGCGCTAGAAGAGGGATCCCCCAGGTTAAAGAGCGACCTGGTCCAAAGTAATGTATCAAACGGTCCCAAGCTAGGTTCTCGGGTTGAAAGGGGAGGTATTTAGCGGGAAGTCCCGTTGCCTTCTTGAGAGCGTGGGAGTCCCACACTCTGTGTGTAAACGACAATGTACAGTTACTGAGATGAACTCAGTTTGAAACATTAATTCAAATTGTTCTTCCAATTGTCTGAATATCCGCTTAAATAGGGTATTTATTTAATCCCTTATTCATAACAAAGAGATTTTCATTCTTGCAAAAAAATTTCAATAAAAAATCAATCATTCATCCTTCAACTGTCCAATATAATTGCCTGACAAAAACACTGCTACACCGTTTACTTTATCGACTTCCCGCCTACCATACTTAGATCCATGCCAATCATCGACTAGACTTCATTGTAAACCAGAAGAAGAAAAACTTCATCCTGATAATCGATCCATGGAATTAACAAACCGTTTGGTAAAATCTACAAAATCACTTTAAAGGTTGTGAGAATGAAATCTGTATTAGACCACAGTTTGCACCGACACGACGGTTCTCTCCCATGTTCTATGACAATGAAAGATTATCTTAGCTCACTCAAGACTCATTGTAATTCCTTTAGCTTCACAAGCTACCTACAATGAACCGACGTCCTGCACGTTTTCTATCGTCCCAAAGAAGAATGTTCTTAGATAATTGTTTAATTATGGAAATGTTCATTATTGAACTTTTTTTTTGTCTCTCCAACCATGTACTTTCCTCCTTTCTGCGTTTTAAGAATAGATTGCATGATAAGTTAATTTAATGAGACATGATGTCTTTAAAAAAATAACAATATGTGAGACGGGTGTCTCACGTCTTTATTCATTTCAAGTTAAATTACAACTCAAGCTTACAAACTAGAATTACAATTTTTATAGAAAAATATTGCCGCATAGACAAGTTGCATATCGTGTGATTTTCTAGATGTGGGAACCGCTTGCCTTGCATTTCCCTAATTCTGGAAATGCAAGCGATATTGTTTGGTCTGGCTTTTCGTCGTTAACTCCTCCCCCTTTAAATTCGGTCGTCCTCGATCGTTAAAAGTACGGAATGTTGCTGAACCGAATAGTTGGTGCATTGAACTGCGATGGTACTCCAGATGGAAATGGTGACGTATGGGCTGTCTTGGTTGGTGGCGGAGGTAGCTGTGGAGATTTTTGAGCTTTGCTGGAAGTATAGATTTTTATATTTTTATTATTTTGAAAAAAGTTCCTGAAGCAACACAGCATAATTGATGCGAGTAAGAAAAGGATTCCGATTAGTCCGTAACTTGCGTACTGATGGTAGGTAAGGTTGCTTTGTAACAGAGATAGTTTCTCGGTTTCATTGATGTGTAGCTCTGGCAGCTCTTCCAGTCTTTCGATGCTTTGTACCTTCAGGATTTCAGGTGATGGTTGTAATATAGCTGGTAAGATGCCAATGGAAGATTCCTCCTGCTCGATAAATGTCTGCCCATTGATGTTAATCGTAGTATTAGAGTACTTTATCAAGTATGTCCCATTTAGCTTATGTAGGGAGTCATTGATGGTTATGTTTCCACAAAAATCATTCAAAAGAAGGATGCCAGGAGATATATTGTCGATGGTTTGGATGTTATTACCGCTTATGATATTGCATTTTGCTTCTAAGCTGTTTAACAATTTTGATATACATGTATTTTGGCTTATGTCTATGAGATCTTTATTTTCACAAATTGAAAAGTAATTAAAAGATTTACATTGGTTTATTATTCTGAATAATTTTTCATCTCTTCTCAAAATTTTATCAAAGTTAATTTCATTTATATATTTGTTTTTCTTAATCGGTTTTATTAAAAGCATTTCATAAGTTTCTTTAGTTACTATTGGTATATTCACGATATAAAGTATTGAGGTGCCATTCGTTATGACTTTAATATTGGCAATATTTAAAGCTTCTTCGATAGTGGAATATACAATATTATCTTTATTAATTAAGTCTGTCGCCATTTGTATTTCTTTTCTAGACAAGATTAATGAATTTATGATGCCAACTTTGGCCCAGTGAATTGCAAAATTAATGTTGTTTAATTCTTCTTTAATCAATTTGATTTTGAATTGCATTTCATATATGATATCATTATTTATTCTATGATCTCTTTTAACAAGTTCTAATAGTTCATTGTTTATTTTAGTAATATTGTTAATTCTTTCGTTGTATAATGCATTTATAATAACTTGCTTGTTTGAGTTTCGTAGCATGTCATTCATAATTTCCGTTATAGTAGTGAAATCTTCATGGTCTGGATTGCCTGCCAACCATTTCCAGGCAGTTCCGATAAAATTTAGGGATCTTTTAACCCTTTTTGGTTTAAGATTATGTATAAGAGACTCTATTTGGTTTATTTCGTGTGTCAAATATCCTGATAGTGGATTGCGTTGGATAATAGATGAATTGACTACTTTTCCGCTTTCCGATAAAAATTTCTCATATAATTCCAAGTTAATTTTGTGTATAAGTTTAAAGTTCCCGTTTTGTATTCTTGTCTGTCCCAATTGCAATGTCACGATTTGAGAGTTTGTAAAGTCGAGGATTTGCACTTTAGCCTGGACAAATATAAGAGTTAACCTGCAAAAATTAATTACGGATTTTATCTTTGTGGATAATTTTTCCGGATTCTGTTAGTATTGTAGTGCGATTATTTTCTTTGACCTTTTCCTCTTTATAACGTGGGGTTAGTTTTGAGCCTTTACGCTTGTTTTGCTTAACAAAGATTGTTTGTCCTATATCATAGTTCTTGATTTGTTGCCTATCCTTATTATGAAACTTGAGGCCTTTTTCTTGCTTAACCTTAAGCTTTTCGATATTCTCTACTCGTATGTTTTCTATTTGTTCAGGGTTAGCATTTGGGAAACGGCTAAAAAATAGATCTACAGGCTTTCTCCCTGTTACGGAGTGTATGGAATGATTATATTCCTTGACAGCTTTTTCCAAAAGCTGATCGAATTGACACGATGGATCCTCTCTTTTCAAAAAACGCATTGTTTCTATAAGTGTTGAATGCCATCGTTCTACCTGTCCATTTACCTCACTTTTATACGGTGGGGTTCGGAAGGTTTTTATCTGGAGCTCGTCCTCCATCATTGACATTAAGGTGGGTGACCTTAGTGCTCCTTCATTATCAATTACTACGTTCTCTGGGATACAAAAGTAAAATAGAATATCTTGAAGGGGGCTTTTTATGTCCTCCACTGATTTAGATGCAATTTTCTTTGCTAGTGCAAATTTTGAAAACTTGTCAATTGCTGTAAGGACTCGGTGTTTTTCAGTCGAGAATAAATCGATGTGTATTGTATGGCCTGGATAATTAGGGATGGGAGTAGCTCCTAACAAAGGTTTGTTTGGATGGCGGTCATACTTGCATTCCTTACACACGATGCACTTCTTTACTAGTCGCTTGATTTTCGCTGCCATTTTGGGAAAATAAAAATTATTTAGTATTTGAAGACGGTTTTCATCTGCGTTCCTATGTGCCCTTTTGTGTACTTGCAAAATTCGTTCTTCCTGCTCTACTTCATTTGGTATATCCTCTACCATTTTTCTTGTGAACCTCACCTTGTAATTTCTGAAGTGATTGGGGTAGATTGTCTGTATTAATCCAAATGTATTTTCATCGGTAAGGAGTCCGTTAATTGTTCCTGGGTTCAAGTATCGTTTAAGTATTTGTATGATGTCCTGTTCCGTGAAGTTTTGTTTTATTATGGTGTGTCGAGTATAGTTGTCAAAAGGTTTTTGAATTTGGTAACTATCTTCAGTTCCTAATTTGAAAATGAGCTGATTACGAAATGTGTTCAAGGGTGTTTCCACCATTTGGATGAGGTCATGTGAGGAGCTTTCGGCACTATGTTGTGTAGGGGTCATAGAATTGATTTCAGAAGTATTAGGTGGCCTTGAAAGGGAGTCAGCGACTACATTGGCTTTGCCTGGCTTATACTTAAGCTCATAATTATACTCCTCGAGAATAGCCTTCCATCGCTTCATCTTAGAGTTTGTATTTTTAGCGCTTAGGGCATATGTTAAGGGTTGATGGTCCGTTAATATTTTCACCTTTCTTGAACCGTACAGGTAATTTCTCAATGCATTAAGAGCCCATATAATAGCCAGCATTTCCTTTTCATTGGCTGCGTAGTTTTCTTCAGTTTTGCTCAAAGTGCGGGACAAGAAGGATATTGGTTTGTCTTCTTGAGACAAAACCGCGCCAATGGCAAAATTGGATGCATCCGTCGTAAGCTCAAAAGGCTTAGAAAAATCAGGAAAGGACAAGATCACTCCCTTTGAAGTGAGAGACTTCCTTAACTTGTCGAAGGCTTGCATAGCTTCTTTGTTCAGAACAACAGGCTTATTTTTTGATATATTTTTGGACACATGTCCATCCTCCCCTCTTAAAAGGGATGTCAGGGGCTTAGCAAGTCGAGCGTAATCGCGAATAAATCGCCTATAATAGCCTGACATTCCAAGAAACGATCGAAGCTGTTTAAGGGTTTTTGGAGGTGGAAAAGAAGCAATAGCCTGTACTTTCTTGGGATTACTTCGGATACCTTCAGCACTAATAATAAATCCCAGGAATTCAACTTCTTGTCGAAGAAATTCGCATTTATCGAGATTGATCCTCATATGCGCTTTTTCTAATGTTTTCAGGATTGCTTCAAGGTTCCTGAAATGTTCGTTTTCGTCTCGTCCAAAAACGATAATGTCGTCTATGTAAATGTAGCATTTAATGCCAATGTGCTCTCTTAAAATATCATCTAAGGTTCTTTGAAAGATAGGTGGACCATTTTTAAGTCCAAAAGGAAGGCGTACAAATTCGTATTTTCCATTATTTATGGAGAACGCTGTTTTCTCAATGTCTCGTTCCTTTAGAGGTATCTGGTGAAAACCACTCTTAAGATCTATTACAGAAAAGTATTTGTTATTGCCAAGATTTGCCAAGACATCATTTATCTCTGGAATCGGGTAGGAGTCGGGTATTGTAATGGAATTCAATTTTCTGTAGTCTATTACGAGCCGAAATTTTTTTTCTCCTGAAGCATCCTGCTTCTTTGGGACTACCCAAACAGGAGCATTATACGGAGATCTTGATGGCCGAATGATGCCATCTTGAAGTAACTTTTTTATTTCAGATTCAACTGTATCTTTTAACGCTTGGGGATAAGGATATGATTTTGAGTAGACAGGTTCATCAGATGTTGTTCTGATTTCACCTTCAACTATTGTGTTATACTTTTGGCCAGGTTCGGGCTCCGAAAAAACGTTAGGGCAGTCATTAAGAATTTTTTTCAATTTGTTTACTTGAGCAGTGTCCATATGACTAGTTCTAATTTCAAGAGTGTTAACAGAATTAGACTTCTGCTGTTTTAGAGGAATACGCAATTCAGTTTTAATGATCATATGGTCAGTATCTGTATGTATCACTGCCTGCATCTTCTTTAGGGTGTCATTCCCTATGATCCCTGCAAATGTCTTAAGATTTGGTAAAATATAGAATTTTGTCTTTTCCGTAAAGGGGCCAAACAAATTGATGTAGGCATGGTGGGTAACTGTTACTGTTCCACCAACAGAATTGACAGAAAATGGTTTCTTATTTAGTATGGGTTTAAATATGAACTGTGGCTGAACGTAATTTTTGTTGGAACCCGTATCAATCAAAAATTTCAAATTTTCCCCGCTCTTCGCCATGTATTCAAAATAAGGTAGCGAAGAGCTCACAGATCTAAAAAATTAACATTGTCATTTTCATTCTCATTATTTTCGGCAGGCTCTATGTTATCATCCTGCAAATCTGTAGGAAATGGTTCCGTTTCTTCTTCGGCTAAGAAGTCTGCGAGTCCTTGTTCATACTGGAGTTGTTCCATCATTTCATCTGATGTGTCTGGCTGGATATTGTTGTTTTGAGTGAAATAGAGCCGTGGCTGTTTGTATCCTTGTAGCTGTTCAGGGGGTTGAAATCTTTTTGGGGCATATGGAGGTCTCGGGCCAGGCCTATTTTGATAGTTGACCGCATGTGTCCTAATGGATTGGTCGATATCCATGGGTGTTCCTCGTGGTTTGGGTGGCAAAGGTAATTGGTTTGGATACCGCTGATAGTGCTGATCAAATCTGGGAGGTTGTAGACCGCTTCCATTAGGGTTTTGATATTGAAGTTTTTGAGGTACTCTGGGCTAATGTAATAGTTCCGGATGAAATTTGTTCTGTACAGGTTGGCGTTGATAATTAATGTGATTCTGCTTATGTCCTTCTCTCTTCGGTGGCAGAGGAGGAGGAGTCATAGAATCATGTTTGCGAAAGGAGTTGTTTGCATGTTGTGTCCTGTAATGTACGTTTTCCAATTTCAAACATAAAGACAGGGCTTGTGGGAGATCCACAGGCTCTCTTATACTCAGAAGCCGAGGTAAATCACCTCTAAGTCCCCTAATAAATGTGTCTAATGCCTTTTCACGGTAACATTGCGTTAAACTATTCATAACATCCTGACTGAGGTTTAAGGCTGAGATCTTGTTTAAAATTAGAGATAGGTGATGATAAACGCTTTCGTAGAATTCATTAATTGTCCCAGAACCTTGAATTAGTGTTGTCAGCTGATATTCAAGGGTACTTAAATCACGTTTGTCGGCATAATGTAAAGTCAGACATTTAGAAATTCTGGGCCAATTCAAAGGGGTATTATATGATTCAAGGGCAACGTCAGCCTGTCCTTGAATCTTATTTCGAATTACCGAAAGGATACCATAATACCTGGGCGTGCCTTTTAGATGATCATAGATGTTGAGAATACGTTCAACACTTTTTCTCCAAGAGTTGTACTCTCCTGGGTCCCCAGAAAAGGTCCTAAGGCTTTTCACTACATCAGGAATTCTGTCCATGTCAGTTAAGTTTCTGTCATGTTCTGCGTCTATTGTTACGTCATTGTCGTTACTGATGTCCGCGGCAGGATTCATCATAGCAGTAATCATCTGTCGTCCCTGTGTCTGTAATATCTCGGTAACTATACGAGAAATTATCGGAGTAAGCTCCCGACCAATGTCGATCTCTGGGGGATTACCCTCCTCATTGGCAGGCATATTGTCTGCATTGAGTCTGGCAGGATGAATTAAATTTCGAGGATTCGACATTTTTCCAAATTAATAACTATTCCTTGAACCAATCACCCGATTTCTGCTTCTTCACAAGGACGCAAAAATATAAGACCGATAAATCACTTTTCGATCGAAGAAAGTCAAGCAAGCAAGTCAAATACAAGATGACACAAAAAAAATTTTCCAACAAATTTGGAAATTACTAAATCACAAAAATTTGCGAATCCCAAAACACCAATAAAGAACATTCACTTTTCAATAAAAATATATGATAAAGATAATATGATGGTGTAAGAAATATTATAAAATAATTATATGAAAAATTCTAAAACTACAGTTTGACTTACGTCCAGATAATTATCGTAAGGAAATGCATTTTTCTCCAATTGGTGTTTTCGAAAAAAACGTATTTCACTGATAAAAGAGAATTTGCGGTCTTTTAGGCGGCACAAGCACAATTCCTTCACTTTTTTTAACTGTTTGCAAAAGTTTACAGTCTTCCTTTGTGCGTGTTTACAATTTTATTTTTTGAAAATTTTTTTTTTTTTTTTTTATCCTTAGTTACTTTCTTTTATTTTTCTTCACTGTTTCATATTTTTCTATTTCTATCACTTGTTGTTCAAAATTTTTCGATGACTTATAATGGCAATTTCTTATGTTTCACTTTTCATAAATTTACTTTACTGTTGGAGTTATCACTTCCTTTTTTCTTTTTTTCTTTTTGGGAGTCCCACGTTCACTTTAATTCGACGAGCACTTTTCCTTTTTGTTAGGTTTTTTACTTCTAACTACTTGGGGGCCTTTCGAAATCGCCGTTACTTTAATAGCGGGGTACGCTAAGTTTTATCCGAACTTTCACGTTCTTTTAATTGAACTTTCACGTTCTTTTAATTGAACTTTCACGTTCTTGAACTTGCACGTTCTTTAATATGCACTGAACACTTTTGCCGCTTGTACGCGAAAAAATACTAGACACTTCTAACGACGCGAACGCGGGTCCCTGCTCGGGCGCCAGTTAATTTAATGAGACATGATGTCTTTAAAAAAATAACAATATGTGAGACGGGTGTCTCACGTCTTTATTCATTTCAAGTTAAATTACAACTCAAGCTTACAAACTAGAATTACAATTTTTATAGAAAAATATTGCCGCATAGACAAGTTGCATATCGTGTGATTTTCTAGATGTGGGAACCGCTTGCCTTGCATTTCCCTAATTCTGGAAATGCAAGCGATATTGTTTGGTCTGGCTTTTCGTCGTTAACTGATATAGTACCTACGAACGTACATACAGGGATAGGTTTCCGTTTGCGTAGGCTGATGTCTAGGACGATGAAAAAGTTTAAGTCGCTATACAGGCTACATAATTTAGTGGTTGCAAGTTTATGGCGAAATGGGTGCCTTGGAAGCTTCAAAGGTGTTTTGAATGAAGTTTATTGCTGAGATAGACATCAGTATTTGTAATTCTACAGCTTCATCTTAATAACCTCACGTTGAAAATGGATTATGAAAGCTAATTACTCTTGAGTTGCTTAATTGGAAACGTCTATTATATGTTAGCTTTAGCTTGTACCTGTATTAAATGTAGCGCCAATCTTAAGTATTTTCCTAGGACATAAGTTCATCTGTTGATAAGCATGGAAATTTTATAGAATGTTTAAGGACATACATATTATAGGGCTCTCTTACAGGTAACCATATTGACAAAACTGTGTAGCCAACGATGAATGAATTTTTATCTATTTTGAACAAGTTACATCTTACGAATACGATTCCATAAAGTTTAATTTTAGAAGTTACATCGATAAAACCACTCTAAAGTTCACGTTACAAAACGTGAGCAAGTTTCATTCATAACGAGAAAACATACATAAAAAGATAAAATAAAAAATTTGTCATTTCATGCGAAGAATATTTTACGGACATAAAATCATGACATCTCAACGGGAGTACGTTAGTGAAACCTTTTCGTTGAATGTCTCTTCCAAGAAGGTCAATATAACGTCGAGCGATTACTCCCACTTAACAATGAGTTGGTAACTTTGCTGAAATTCCTTAAAGACATCCATTGCAATATGTCTGTCTTAATTTAAGACTGGAATGTTTTTTCACTTGAAGAAGAAAATTTACGGTTCGTTACATTTAGTCCAGCGATTGAGTTGCGTCTTGAGTAATCAACGACATTCTTTGTGGAGAAGAATTCTTGGAAATAAGATGAAATGAAATTGCAGATGACAAATTTTTAAGGAAACATTGGGAGAGGGGCAAATTTTAGTGAATGACAGGTTCTACTTTATTTTTTTTTTTCTAAGCTTTTTTTTTCGTGGGGAGAATGAATGATGTATAGTGCTAGTTTAGAAAACTATCCAAAAAACAGAGATTGTGAAAATTTATATCAGTAAGTAGGGAATTTCAGCACCATGATTTAATTAATTTCAATGCGTTGTAGCAATCGAGCAGTTCGCCCAGGCAAACTGCTCAAGGAACCTGCACGAAAAGGACAATGAGAGATAAATACTATTCGCAAGCATTAAATAGTTCCCTTCACTTCAACATCTCATTTTACCCACAGAATCTCGTCCTGATCTGCTGGCCACGTCATTCCCGCCTGGCCCTGGAAATATGGACAAGCTATTTTTTAACCAGTGTTTGTTATTTTTTTGAAATATATATGCTCAACCTGTGATTTTGCGGAATTGGACGGTATTACTGGAGCAGTTTTGTGATGACGATTCCAAATCAAAGAAACATCAAATTCACTGCATGATGCATAGCTTAAATAAGGTGACGATTCTGAAATCGCAGCTAGTTCTTCTTATAGATCTCGACGTTTGAAACAAGACATGACATTGACAGACTTCGAGAAATCATATACCGATATGGAAATGTGAAATTTGCTGATAATATTGTATTTCAAAGACAATAATATTGTTTGGACTATTCCGGAGGCCTAACCAACCTGGGGCGAGTTTCGCTGGACGTAGCACCAAAATACCCACTTGAATTTATTTGGTGCGTACGCGCATCCATTCGCTTGCTCTGGAATACCTGTAAGCTACACTCAACTCCACTCTAAAGTTTTCCCAATGAAATACACGTTTGCATTTATTCATCTAACAACTACAATTTCTCATTTGAACTTTTTTGCGGCGCTGCTCTGCCTTGAAATCCGACTCCAACGCTTTGATTTCTGCTCGAAATGCCTCCCGCTCCGCTTTGATCACCGCAAGACGTGCCAACCGGCGCAGATCACTGCTCTTGCGGCGGAACTCGACAATACGCCCACCCCTTGCCCGCTTTTCTTCCGGCGCGTCGACCGTCGTATCGAGCGGCTTTATTAAGCGTGCCCGGTACTCGTCGATTGTGATTGGTCTCGGGCCCACTCCGGGCGTCGCAGCAATTGCTTCCTCGAGCGACGGACGGGGTTGTGTCATCATCACAGGCTGCTGGTGGTGGTTGTCCAGTGGCCGCCCACGTATGTCGGTTGTGGCGGTTGCTGGTGGTGCAAGCTGGTAAATTTGTTGCGGATGGTGATTTGGCCCAATTGTTACGTCTACACGATGCTAATGTGTGGTGCCGGTGGGTCTGCTGGCGATGCGTGTCGGTCGTGGTGGCTGCTGGCGATGCGAGCTAGTTCATTCACTGCGGATGGCAATTTGGCGCGAATTGCTATGTCCGCGCTATCCCTGGATCGGTATCCCGTTAATTTGCTCGTCCTTGGGCGAAATTCCTTAGCGAAACTACTGCTCGGGCAAAGGCCTTGAGCAGGGCAATTAACGCTGTTTGGGTTGGGCCGCGAAATAGCTGGTTGATGCGCGTAGGGCAATTGGTTGCCGTTGTTGTTGTTATAACTTCAATTTGCTCGTCCCTGGGCGAAATGCCTTTGGGAAACTACTGCTCGGGCAAATGCCTTGAGTAGGGCAAGTTACGACGTTGGGCTGCAAAATAGCTGGCTGATGCGCGAAGGGCGATTTCTGTCAGCATCGGGCTAAATGCCTTGAGACGATTCTACTCAGGCAAAGGCCTTGAGTAGGACAAGCGTAGTATCAAGAGTGTCTCGTTTGTTGATGGCCATGAATATTTATACAAAAATAATGGTTACCTCCAGTTTACCTTCGTTCTCATTCATTTGCATTACATATTGGGTGCATTTACCTCTTTGCTTAGTCAACTAAAATAACGATTAATTAATAGTAAATTAAGTCAGTGGATTGTTACGGGCAATTTTCACCTGGCCATGTATCGGTGACTAGCAACAATGCTTAAGCTTTTCGAGAAGTGATTTTCTATGAGTATTATTTCCATTTACCACAGATTTGTGGGTTGGTCAATGCCAAGCTAAGTGAACGAGCACGAAGTATATGGCATACTCACGCATACACTTACTTCTCGAGCCTTTGCGCATGATCTAGTATACCTACGCGAAACAATGTGTGAAGCGTTAGTAATGCTCGAGACATTGGCTGAGCCTAATGTCTCGAGGTTGGTGCGGCTCACCACAACAATATGTTTGAAGAAAAACATTACTTGTAAAGATTTTCCCAATAAAGTCATAACAAGTTTATCTATTAATAAAACACAGAAATATTTGAGATATTGATTTCAAATTTATTGTGGGTCTAGTGCACGCATAACATTTTATAAATAAAATTTGATTTTGGTCATATGACAGCCACGAGCCCGTTTACAGCGGTAGATTTTTCAACTGGAACGTTGGCTATTTCGCGTTGGTCTTTGAGCTCGTTTAAAGTTGCTGGCTTTTTGGCATGGATCAATTACCTTGTTGAAACCACATATCGTTGATGTCAAGTTCATCCAATTCTGGGAAAAATAATCTTCCAACATAACACAACAGCGCTCTTCATTGACGGTAATATGACGATCGTTTCATCCATGAAAAAATATGGCCCAACCCCACCTCCGGCATAAAAACTACACCAAACAGCAATTTTCTGCGGATGCAACGGTGTCTCAGGAAGCATTTGTGGGTTCGTTGCTGACCAATAATGCATATTTTGCTTATTAACAAAGCCATTAAGCCAGAAATGAGCTTCATCGCTGAAGATGATTTTTCAATGAAATTCAGCATTTTGAATGATCCAATGGCTTTGGTTCTTAAGTCAATTAGATCTTGTAACCATGTGGACCAAGATCTTTGCGCCACAGTGTCCTCTGAGCGATGCCCAATTCTTGAGAACGACGTAGAATTGACTGATTTGACTCATTTTGAATGTATTCTCTTACAACTGCGATATTTCCTACGTTTCGAGCAAATCAACGTCATTTTGGAATTGAACTTGTCCACTATAGCATACATAGCCTGTTCGTTAGGACGATTATTACGGCCGAAAATTGGAGTAAGGGTTGTTCAAGTTGCAACCACCGACTCAGAATCTCGGTAGCAATTTCTAATAATTTCCAAACGTTGCTGGATCAAGATCTTTACTGTGATAAAAATGTTGACTTTAGCTACCGTTTTGATATTGACAATTTATTCAAAAAGTTTAAGAGTGCCTTTATATAAGGATACAAAACTGTTATGTCCCGAATAGAAAACCCATTATTTATGCAATTCGTTTGATAAGTATCAACAAGTAAATTTTTACGAAGCTGAAAGTTATATCCGAGGTTTGCAAAATAATACCAAACTAAGCCCCTTAAAAGAACTATACCATCTAATTCACTTGAAAAATTCAATATGCAATATTGAACCCCCTGACGGAAGTTCAAATCCAATTGAATCCAATTTGAAGAACGACATGGCTGCGGATCAAAAGACACAAACGAGCAAAAGTAGCCAGTCCATTAACGAGAGCCTCTGAGCTGCTCAACTTCAACTGTAGGCAGACACTCTACATTTACTCGTAGTTTAAATTCGTATGCATATCAGCAAAATAGACCCCGTTTTACTATATAGTCGTAGCCTCTGAGCTCTTGATCTCAAATTGTCTGTAGACACGCTACCACGCAAGTATATTTTAAACAAGCCACTTTGTTTTCTCTCTCAATAAATACATTCTAACTGCTAAATAATTCACCAACGGAACCTCTGTGGATAACGCTATAAATTTAAAATCAACCCGTTTCCCACCCCTTCTTCTTCCTCTTCTTAGCACTGCAGCCCCTCTCGAGTATCTTCTTACTACAAATAGCACATCCAACTCTCTCAGTCCATTTACCGTGCCTCCAATGACGAAATCTGAGCGGCGATGAACTGTCTTCATGGACCGAGTCAGACCAGCGTTTTTTTGGTTTCCCACTGGTCTCCAGCCTTCAGTTCTCCCAACGAATACCCTTTTTGGGTACCCGTTATTCATTCATATAATTTATGTGGCCAGCCTATTGCATCTTTCACAGTCTTGCAACCGTTGAGACCTCCGACTCGTCAAAAATTTCATACAGCTCATGGTTGCATCGTGTTCGCCATTGGTCTCCATCTCGCTTCGCTCCGATTATTTGCCTCAAGGCCCATCGCTCAGAGGCGTTCAATATATTAGCGGATGCTTCAGTTAGGGTCCGTGTTTTACACAGGTGATTTGTACACTTGGAGCTATGTTTTCCTATAAATGCAGCTGGTCTTCAAGATTGTCAAAATCGAAACAAATATTTTATTTGCGAGCTGTATTCTTCAGCGTTTTTCATCTCTTTCCTTTCACTTTTCATTATTTTGGCACTTAAATACACAAATTACCTCTCCTTTTCGATATTGTATTCACCAATTGTGATATTTTGTGAACCTGAGGTATTTTTCCTCAACTGCGTCATGAGCTTTGTTTTGTTCTCGTTGATTTGTAGTCCTACTGGTTTTGCTTTGCTTTCAAGTTTCAGGAAGAGTTCTTTGGCAGTTGTTAACGACCGTGACAAAATATTGAAGTCGTCCACATAAGCTACTACTCGGCTCAGCTTGTATAGTAATGTACCTCGTGTATCGACATGTAGCTTTTTATAACGTATTCTAGAACCAAATTGAATGGCAATGGGGCCAGCCCATCTGCCTGCTTTAGTCCAATATTTGTGACAAAAGCATAAGTGAATTGGTTATTGATGCGAACTTATGAGGTCTTCGACTTCATTCCCATTTTGGTAAGACGGGATAATTTGGCTGAGATGCCAAAGCAAAGCATTATTTGGTGCAGAACGTTACGATCAATTCTGTCGAATACTTGCTTAAAGTCAACAAAAATCTGGTGTAGTCTATGTTGAACTCCCAGCATTTTTCAAGTACTTGCTTGACTGTGAATAATTGGTCTGTTGTCTGCCTGCTCTAGAACCTTGATACTTCTCAATAATACTGTTGGCGTATGGTCCGATTTAATGCTCTGAAATTTTTGAAAAGGTTTTGTATGCCGTACAAAGTAGTGATATTGTAATGATTTTTAAGACTAAGTCCGAACGAGGAACCGACCTCTCATCGGTTCTAGACGTTAAGTCTGAGTCGTGCCAACGAATGGTACCAACCGGTCAACCAATCCGTGCACCGTAAACCATTTTCGCGGTGGCTGCTTGTCGGCCAGCTAGATCGGAGAGGAATCCGGTCGCGGGTCTCAAAATGGATGACGCTCACGGATTGGTTGACTGGTTGGTACCATTCGTTGGCACGACTCAGACTTAACGTCTAGAACCGATGAGAGGTCGGTTCCTCGTTCGGACTTAGACTTAAAAATCAATACAAATGGCGCCCAACGTGGGGCCCGAAGGGGAAACAACACCACTCTTCTTCGAGCTCTAACATTTTAAATTTTGTTGTCGGCAGATGAACCGATTCAATAATTATTGTCGCCCTCACTATTTGATATTAATGTAGCATACTTTGGAGGGTTCCGTAAAGTAAAGATAGAGTCACCGATAAACTCTCTTTTGGTGTTGTTTGTCTTGTCTTCGGTATAATAAGGTCTATAGCATCTTCTGGAGTTCTTCGTTCGTGGTGGCTCAGTCGCCTGAACATGCCGATGATGTTATAGAGTAGTGCGTCCCTTAATGTTACCAAAAGAAAGGTTTGCACATTTTTATACAGTTTGAAGTCGGATGGTTCTAATTTTGAACAAACTGATGGTGCCAGGGGTTTTCAAATACATTGCTTGAAATCGCGTTAGTTTTTGCAGGGAGCTAATCTGATGACCGGCAGTGATAAAATCCGCCTCATTAATTAGTCCTGACCGACACCCGATTTGTTTTTATGATTGGCTAGCGGATTTAATTAGCAAACTTTCGTAGAAGACAGGGACTTGTATTCAAGGAGAGGGGCCTAAAATTATAACAACCATCTCTCCACTGCGGAATCAATTGTTTCTTCACTAGTGTGGAGCGAAATCCTTCAGTCTCTCCATGCCTGGGTCGGCATCGAAGAGACTGCCCTGTAATAAACATAAGCAGTCGAGCAGCCCCGTGGTGATCAGGAGTGGCTGCTCCTGAAGAGATAAGGTGGTCAACCCGTCGAAACTGCTTAGTTTGTTGTTTTACTGGTGTAAAGTAAACTACATCCGTCAAGTTTCCATCCTTTAGGCAGAGATGAGGGGTTCACTACAGCCACTTTAACATCTTTAGGTTTGACATTCCCCTTGTAATGCAACGACCTTCTTCGGAGAAAGTAACGGTTGCTTTTTGTGTAATGTTTGTGTTTGTCTCAAGCCTCCGTGTCCGCTAACTTTAACGAGGCAAAACAATATTGAATTACTGTAGAGTAGCTAAATTAACACCTAAAAGAACATTTTTAATGATAATAAAAATTGATCGGTACGTCTTGTAGAGTAGAGTGCGCGTGATAAGTATTTTGGAGTGTTGCTTCGTGGCTCGATAAGAACCCGCCTCATATGATCCCGCAAATGTTAGTCGTCAAGCACGCGTACGCGGTTGTTAAGCGAAGCTAGTGAGCCGAGCTCGGTGTTGTTTTAGCTCGCTGACACTTGTGCCAGACCATCGGCACCCGTGTCCTACACGGACATTTCGAAATTCATTACAATATGCCTCTATAATTTTCGCACTGTAGTTTTTCACCTTCTTTGTGGATAGGGAATTTAATTGATTCGCTCCACTATTATAATATATGTTACTGTTACCAAATGTGCTGAATGACTCCGTGAATAGCTTTATGAACACCGCTGCCACCACAGTTGATGAGCTTGTCGGAATCTCATCGATGCCCGACGATTTATTATTCTCTTGGGCTTTAATGGTGGAGCAAACTTCTTCCAGAGTTAGTGGGGCCAGTGGCAGCTCTTTGCAGACATCTATAGGCTCCAATGTTCTGGACCTGTGCAGATGATTAAGGAAGTTCTCAAAATATTGGGTATACAACTTAATAATTTTGACACTAGATATCCGTACTAACAAATATCGTGAAAGCTCGAACTTTATATATGTCATTTTGAAGGTACATTTGACAGCTTTCAAAATCAGTCAACAAATCAATTTTATCTTGCGTGCATCATTATTATTTTTCACGATGAATAACTTCGAAAATTGGAGAAAAAGACAGCATTTGCGGGAGGTTCTGTTGGGTCATTTTTTGCAAACAAAAATGCTGCGGAAAGTCATCGTTTGCTTGAAGAAGTTTATGGCGATGATGCTTTAGCGAAAACACAGTGTTTTGAATGGTTTCGAGGCTTCAAAAGTGGTGATTTTGACACCAAAGACAAAGAACGCCCAGGACAGCCAAAAAAGTTTGAAGACGAAGAATTGGGGACGCTACTCGATGAGGACTCGTGTCAAACGCAAAACAAACTTACCAAATCGTTGGGAGTGACTCAACAAGCCATTTTAAACCGGATACATTCAGAAGCAAGGTAATTGGGTCCCCTATGAGTTGAAGCCGGGAGAGTCTGAAATGCTGCTTGAGTGCCATAAAAAGAAGTCATTTTGCATCGCATCGTGACTGGGGATGAAAAATGAATCCATTGTGACAATCTCAAGCGCAAAAAGTCATACGTGAAGCCCGGCCAACCAGCCAAATCAACGGCGTAGCCAAATATCCATGGCGCCAAGGTTATGCCGTTATATTATGAGTTGTTGAAATCGGGCCAGACAATCACAGGTGACCTGTATCGAACACAATTTATACATTTGAAGCATGCCATCATCGAATTTGTGACCAGACACGAGTCTATAATTTTCCATCATGACAACTCTCGGCCGCATGTTGCAAGATCCGTGAAAAACTATTTGGAAAATAGTGGATGGGATGTTTCTGCCCACCCACCTTATATTCCGGACCTTGCTCCGTCTGACTTTCATTTATTTCGCTCGATGCGAAACGCCTCCACCGGAATACGCTTCACTTTAGAGCAAGGCATCCGAAATTGGATGGATTCGTTTTTGGCCACCAAGCCGGCGCAAATTTTTCGGGATTGAATTCATAAATTACCTGAAAGATGGCGAAACGTTGTAGCTTCCGATGGACAATACTTCAAATAAAACATATTGTACGATTTTTCCACAATTAAACATCAAATTTCGATAAAAAAAAATTCCGGTTATTAAGTTGTACACCAATACAATGCCCATCTTTCTCTAATCTTGGTTTCATTAGCGATGATATTGCTGATGCCATCACGGCAGAGCGTGGTTTTAGGCTGATAACCACGTTTCAAGCTTTTCAATACTTTGTATGGTTGCCTTGTATTATTGCTCACTAGACTTACATCCATACTTCTCAATTGGTTGTCACTGTATATTTTTTTCTTTTTAATTCTCATTATCTTAATCGCTTCTCTTCTTAGATTTTCAAAGTGTTCTCTCTTTGTACTGGTTTTACTTTTTTCCTACGAACCAATCATTTCTCTTGCGCCGAGCTTCCTATTCGATCGTTGTTCTGAGACGGCTTTCCCTTCCATTCAGAGCTCGTTGCTTGTCTTTAACGTTGCGTCTGATAAGATGGGAGCCAGCTTGTTGTTGAGGGTCTCCGTTAATTTTTTGGCGACAGACACCGTTTGCAGCCTTTTGAAGTCAAATTTTTGTAGCAGACTAGTCTTCGATGAATACGCCGTTGACATGCGACATCGATAGGTTAATGTCATCAAATAATGATCTGAGTTATGATCGGCTCCTCGATATTGTGCAACATGCAGAGTCAATGAGGCGCTGGCCGTTGTCATTTATTTCATCATGGAGACTATATCCTCCAGTTATTCCCCAATGAGGTATCTCATTGCCTGCCAACCTTAGCGTTGAAATCACCCAGAATTATTTTTGTGCCGTTTGTAGGCAATGAGTCGACTAGTCTTTCCAGGTGATGTAGAACGTTTCCTTCGTTTCTTCGTCTTTTTCTTCAGTCAACGTTTTGTTTGTAACCTTTGTGGCAACGTACTGCTGGGAATAGAATTCAATATTAAGTCACACATTTGAAGCCACCATAATTTAAGCCAAGTAAGAAATTTATTAGCTTTGCATTATCTGGATATACTCCTAGCTGCCTTTTATAAAACGTAAACTAAACGAAGAACGAAAAATAAAACGAGTTGGGATGATCCTTTTCCAGCGCGAGAATGAGAGGAAAAATTTGCTCTCGTTGACAATGAGTGGCTGTGCGCTTGGTGACAACGGGGAGTTGCAAGTAGGTTGTGAACGTCGAAGGACCTGAGAAGCAAAAAAAGAAAAAGGCCGAAGTCTCGGAGACTGTACGTGGTGGTGAACGGGGCCAAATTTTTATGCTACGTAACGAAATTGAACGCAAAAGAGGATAAAAGTGCGATTTCGGCAATGTGTTAGATTTGGCATGATGTCGGTGCAAATAAAATTTAGCGTTGTATATCAACGATATTAACGTTGTGTAAATATTTGCTCGGGTTAGAAGGAATGTGATTCCGTTCTGATCTGAGTGAACTTGCAGGAAAATCTAGTGCATTTGCAAAATGTAAAACGAGACTCTCCACAATTTGGATTTTCACTAGAAAACAAATCATAAAATTTTTAGGATTATATCCCTTTTGAGAATGCATAAAGTTGACATTCATGAGAAAAAGTTGGAAGAATGTTTTAAACTTTCAACTTCCCAAGGTATCGTGGAAGAAATTTTCCTAGGGAGTGCTCACTGGAAGCAGAGACTTTCATTTGACTGCTAGTTATGTTGCATCACGTTAACATTTGGTGGAAGCAAATAGATAAATGCTGATTTTATCCTCATTGTAACTTCAATCGTTCACCCGAGAGAAGAAAATTTGATCCTCTGTGTGATGCTCTATGCACTGGGCTGATGATTTTAGTATTATGTACCAAGTTGGTTTCAAATGCAGTAGCAATAGGGTGAAATCGTGACTGTAAAGGGCTCCGGGTCAATTTATTATCTCCATCCCAATAGAATTATGTGAAAGGTTATAGATAACGCTCTTAGTTTCGTTTCCATTAAGCTATCCGTGTAGGTTCTGTTGAGGCAGCCTCCTGATTACCACCGATCTAGCTCTGGCATCTAGTCCTAGATTGACTGGCTTTACCCTTTACATGGCCTCTCTACTCTGCATAGATAACTTGTTACTGACTTCGTTACCACCCCCACCGTTTTGTTGGGGCTACTCTGGCTGAGGCTCTCCAGTCCCAACCCACTCATCTGAAGATGGCATGGGCGCCACTCGTTTGGTTCATCGAAGGTTGCCGAAATGAGAAAACGACCTACCGGAGCAATGTGAACACCCGTAATTTGTTTGGCGCTCGTAGACACCTAACCACAATGGCGAACTTTCTGAATGCTACGCTCTACCATGCAGTACCACCACCACCACAAAATTTTGGGTTCCCTCACCGAAAAAAAAGAACTTTAAATACCCTTACCACTATCATGGGAGGAAGAAAATACTCTTAGTATTCAACTTGCCGAACATTACAATATTCCAGGCTTATTCGCTTAGTTAACGACTTGAGGAATGTATTTCCCAGCCACACTGTTCACACGCTGAAAAATCAAAGTTAGCTTTTTATGAAGATAAGAAAATATAAACTCTACGTGAAGAATTCTTTATCATTTGTATTATTTCAACGTAATTCTTATCGACAAAATTGATAATAACAAATGAAAAGCCGCTTACTGTCTTCTATTTCCTATGCTAACAAAGAACCCCTTTTTTCCGCTTCTCAATGCAGCCACCACCACTTGTTTACTCCTGCAGGAACTTTTTCAAAGCCGTCTTGTCCAATCTCAGAGTCTTTCTTTATTTTTATCCGCCCACTAGTGCGTTCCCTTAAATTCGGTCATTTTTCACTCCAACTCGTAGTTGCAACTTCTATTCGTCTTGTCTATCCGCCAAAATTTCAAAAGTTAAAAAATGCCCCAACCTTCCCGAACTTAAATACTCTCGAGTGACGACCGCTTTTCATCCACCAGGAAATCTCGTTCAAGGGTTCTCCACCGTCCAGGAGTGTTTTTTAACGTTCATGGGAGTAGTCTCCTTGCTTCGACTCTACTCATAATAAGTTCCACTCGGTGATGCCCTTGGTGGTAATAAAGAAAATCATGAGCTGTATGTGCTGAATGCATTTGGCCGACAGTTCGATCTGTCTGTAATGTTTATTTAAGCCTTGACGCAAGTTAAGGATTTCGCTAATAATCTTCGCGTAACATAAAGTGTGTCGTGCGTGATTACCAAACGTTAATCGTAATTTCAGTTACCAATTCTCTCCCCAATAGTTTACGCTTACGTTATAACTTTTGTGGAAAGCTTACGTTTATGACTTATGTAGGAAAAATTATTCGGTATTGATGTACAGCGACACGATGTCGCTAACCAGCCAGGAAGGGAGGTAAGGTGTTTGATAATTGCAACCATAATTTTCTTTCGTTCACCCTATATCTAGTGCAGCAGGTGTTGGTATTTTTCAACGTCGTTATTGTCGTTATGTACTCGGTGATTCAGCATACGTTGTACGGTGTAGATAGTTTCCGCTTCCGTATGATCTAGTCGTAGTGCCGAGAATCTTGCGTTTTGTTTAAAATCGCTTTAGGCCAGTTGATAGATTGGCTGACAGGTTATTATATCCTTATGTTGTTGTTGCCCGGTACTATGGTAACAATACTTGCCTGAGTATGTTTCCTTAAGAGTCACGGGTTAGTTTACTAGTAAACCCACTGTATCAACAATTCCTTCCGAATTTGACGGGCAACTATGTGGTGGTCGTTTTGTTAATAACTTTCGTGCATAAATGCGCTATTGAACCTTGCG
The DNA here is from genome assembly GCA_963969285.1 of Odontomyia ornata. Lineage (NCBI taxonomy): Eukaryota > Metazoa > Arthropoda > Insecta > Diptera > Stratiomyidae > Odontomyia > Odontomyia ornata. The sequence continues at coordinate 297,933,709 of OZ017740.1, forward strand.
AGCTTCTTCCGGATAATTTAAATTCAAACCGAGCTCATGTTGGCTCGTGGTGCTTTCAGCGCTTGTTACTGCTAGCGTTGTCCATAATGTGGCATGTGAATTAGAAGCAATCTATCTACCTAAGTCTAACTATATGGCATTGTAAGGCAAACAATGTTACGTGGCTTGTTTTAAATAATATTAAAATTAGTAGTTTTACGAATACAATATGACATTATCCCAATAATTTAGTCAAGTGCGGCTCGGTATTGCATAGGTTTAAATTTCACGATGCGTATGTTAGTGCCAAAAACGAGCAAAACTAAGAAACCTCAATTCAATGAATTCACATAAAAGCTCAGATAACCGGCATGAGATTTATTACACCTGCTTTTAAGCATAAAAAAATCAAACATGTCAGTCAAAAGTCTGATTTCCCTTATTCAGGCCCATCTTAATTCAACCTGAGGGCAAATTTTAAGGCCAAGGGTGCTAGTGATGGAGTAGAAGCAAATGGAATCCCTACCCGACTCTTACCAGGCGATGTTGTAGCTGGAAATCCTGCTGCATCATCTACTTACACTTTATGTGCATCTCTGCCTAGTGATTTGAAAAAAGCGGCATCAAACTCTGCTGCATGTATATCTTAAAGTACATACTATCTATTCCCCTAGTTCGAACTCTTGCAGTGCCAAACCAACCAAGCTGAACATTGCAGAAGGAAAAATGTACGAAATGACTCTGATTGATTAACTAGTAATGGCAAACTAGCTTTCTTTTGTGGTTGGGCTTTGAATGCCATTAAATTTCATGCTCGCGAGCAAATAAACATGAAAGCCCAGATGCTCCCATCTTCGTCAAAACTTGCCGCCACTTTCCAACAAAATGCTTCCGTCTTCATCGAAGCTCGGCGCCAACCAAAAATAATTTCCTCTGCTTTCAGCTTTGTAAAACTACCTTCCTACACTTCTGCCAACTAATATGAAAAATTCTTGCTGCCTCAATTGCTCGCGATATCAACTACTTTGGATTCAAAAGTTCAAAAGCGAAAAAAGCGCGCAAAACACTAGCACTTATATCCCTTTTTCGCTAATGGCTACGTGTCCCGGTAATTAGTTGTGGGTGGTCCATCCACCTTTTCATCTTCCTTTCTTTTCCCATCGCGTATATATTCTCCTTTTTTCATGATTTCGTTTTTCACTAATTGGTGGCTTTTTGCAATGGTCATGTACATATACTTCTACGCTGACTTTCCCCCCATGTGATATCGTTTTCGGGCGTTGTGGCAAAGAAGATATGGTGGGAAGATATGTGCGATGAAAATAACTGACATTTACGGATGATGGTTAGGACCTGTTTTTATCGTGTACGTCAGCTTTTGTGTATTTTGGTGTTCTTGTTCGTTTTATTTCAAGTATTTTCATTGTTGCGCGATCGTTTGAAACCCCAGTCAAGGTAATTCGGCGATTGTGTGTTGTCTCCTCACAGAAATTAAATGTTTCTGTCAGTGACCGCCAATCGAATGAGGTCCTGTTCATCAGGGATATGTCCAGGTAGGTGGGATATATATTTTTTTAACGACGAGGTAAATTGCACAAAGTTCCGCATCCAATTGCAATCTTACGCTACATATGTATTATAGTTATTGTCGGATAGATTCTGCAATCATGGAAATTTCATTACGGCAGCGTAGTATGACGTAGCTACAAGAAAGCCCTGCCTGGAACTTATTCAACTATCATCACATTAATTTAACAACTTTAAAAATTCTCCGTTTGATATATGCAACAATTGAAGACAGATGAGTGGGTTTTTTTTACTTGTTAGTAGTATGCGATACTCCAGTAAAGGGGAACAAAGCACAAAAGAAAAGCGAGATAGCAGGGGCACTTTTTATCACTCATCTCATCCGTATTGATGCCATTCACGATGAACCCTGTACATGTAACTAGAGAAGGCAATAATGTCTTTGAAGAGAGGAAAGATACCAGGCCCAGATTGCATCCCGGTTGAGATACTGAAACTTGTCTACTACCTTTGTCCTTCCTCACAGAGTGATGGCGCATAATTTCTTTGAAGACAGGAAAGGTACCAGGCCCAGATTGCATCCCGATTGAGGTACTGAAACTCATCTACTACCTTTGTCCTTCCTCACAGAGTGATGGCACATAAAGCTCGTAAGGCACTGAGCTTCCACATAATTAGCATTAAGCCAATGTCCCCTAAATCCATTTTCATGCCTTTTACGCCATCTTGCTAAGAACGAACCGAACAGGCGTTGATCACATATCCTGGCCAACATTTATGTTGCCAGCCAGGCGCCTGCCTTATCTCAGTTGCGCATTCGTTGAGCCTCTTGTTGGAGCTTGTGATACTCTCTTCACTGTTCAAAAATTTCAGTGGATCACCAGTACACAGGAGGCTTGCTGTAACGAAGTATTCGATAGGACATAGAAGACAGACATGTACAATTGAAGATCCTTATAGTTGAATTCACCACATTGTCAAATTTTTGTCTTCCCTGCCAGCATCAGCGTACCTAACTTAAGCATTTCAACGAACCTGTCAACTTCCATTTTCCCAACATTTTACGTGAAAGTCGTGCCGGCATTACCATCAAGGTTCTCAAATACGATATACTGGTAATCACAGGCTAAGCAATTTTCTAGTACTCTCCACGACTCTAGGCACAAAGGACGCCGAAGCAAATGTTACTACCAGTGTGGTTCCTACGTAGCCCCAACAGCAAAAAATAGACATACTGTTAATCTCCGGCACGAGAAGATAGGTTCTTGAAGCCTTCGGCAGTACTCGTTTTCCCCCTCTAGTTTTTTCAGGCATACTTTATTCGATGACGTCGAAAACCATATGGATGACAATAATTTTGAGGAACTATTGGAGATTAGTATCAATGAAATGGTATTTCCGGATGTTGAAAATGGTAATGACGGTTGAGATAGGGAAGACGACTGGGCGTGGAGTAGGATAAAACACGAAGAATTGAAGTATGTTTTATTGCAGTATACTTCGTGTTTGAGTCATGTGAACCCATTGATCTAAGCTACTGGTCAAAATATACCAACTACAATTGATACTCATGTCAAAGGCCAAAAACTGTAGTTTCAGAGAAAAACTGCTGCAACATACAGAAGGACGGATGGGTGAACAAATAGACACAGGTCGTGACTCCAATTTCCAATAAAGTTTTTTATAAGGGCTTTGTACAAAGATTTTTCACAAAGACCTACTAGTTTCGTGACCTGTCTGTCCGTCCGTCCGTCTGTCCGTCTGTCCGTCTGTCCGTGCGTCACAGCTAATTTCCTCAGAAACTATAGAATCTAGAATGCTCAAACTTAGTGAGAACGTCAGAAGTGATGGTCTCTCACAAGTTAATGCCTTAACAAAAATTTAAAAAATGTTTGAGGGGGGGTCCCCCCTAATAACGAATTGGTCCTCAAAAATTCTCGTGCTCATGCGAGAATAATTTCTTAATAATTTTAATAATTTTATAAATTTTAAATTCAAACTTATTAAACTCTCTCTTTTTTGCATATATATCTTCTAAACCCATAGTTTTGCTTTTTAAAGACACTTGTTTTAATAACTTTCATTTTAAATCCATTCTCTTTTAAATAAATTCATTTAATACCATATAACTAAGCGAATAGAGATAAATAATAAATCATGGCATCACAAGCAGCAGACAAATGTGGAAAATGTAGGAAGCAAGCGGAGGAGAACCATAAAGGAATGGGCTGCGGAGGCATTTGCAACAAGTGGTTCCACCTAAAGTGTATCAAAATGTGTGAGGAGAGATATTTGAAGATCATGGACATTTCCGAGGATGTGATATGGATGTGTCCTTCGTGTAAGTCACAACACCAAAAGACTAAAGAAGATCGTCTCTTCAACCAAATGAAAGAAATGGAAAACCATCTAATAGAACTGAAAACCACCGTGGCCACCTTAATTGATAAAAGTTCATCCACGCGAAAACCTTCGTATGCGGATATGACGAAAAGTATTTCCACTTTTCTACCCGAACGCCGTACAAATACTACCTCGCAAAAAGGAATCATAATTAAGCCCAAGAAGCATTCATCCTCTGAAAAAACACTCATCGACTTCAAGTCGAAAATAAAGCCTTCAAAATGCAAAATTCCTCTCCAACTGATGCGTCCTCTTCGTAATGGTGGTGCCATCATAAAAACTTCCACAAATGACAATACAACCTCGCTCTACAACATTGCAAAGGATACCCTGAAGGATGAATATGATGTCATGGAGACAAAATCTCGTCAACCCAGGCTAGTAATTAATGGACTAGAAAAACAATTTTCGTATGAGGAGTTAATTAACGAAATTCACTCACTGAACCCTAATATTGGAGAAAATGATAAACTGGAATTGGTTCATGCCAGACGAACAAAAAATGGTAAATGGTTGCATATTCTGCAGGTAAATGGGAGTATGTACCAAAGACTGGTGAATAGGTACATCAATATTGATTATGGGTCTTACCTTGTGAAGGAAGACTACAATATAACGAGGTGTTATAAGTGCCAGAAATACAACCACAAGACATCAAAATGTGAAGGAGAGCAAACATGTGCTAAGTGTGGAGGAAAGCACGAAACGAAGGATTGCAAGAGCTCGTGCGAGAAATGCTGTAACTGTGCAGGAAATAGTAAGAACGTAGATTATTCCCACAGAGCAGACTCTACGGAGTGCGCAGAATACCAGCGAAGGATCACAATTGCTAGGAGGAGCATTGACTACGAGTTCAAATGATTTTTAACAACGCAAATTGATTAATTGGGACGAAATTAACGCTCTTATATGCCAATATAAGAAGTTTACGGCACAAACTAAATGACATGCAGATTTATTTGAAGCAAAATCCTGAGATAGATGTGGTGATACTGAACGAAGTATGGATTTATCCTGAGGAATCGAAATATTTTAATATTGAGGGTTATAACTCGGTATTCTCCTGCAGACCTGGAAGAGGTGGTGGGACAGCTATTTTTGTAAAAGATAAAATAAACTTCATCATTAAACGCGATACACCTGATAAATATAATATTATAATAATCGAATTAAACCTCGTAGGCAAAAAAATTAAAATCGGTACCTTCTATAACCCGAACCGTCTGAATGCGCAAGATCTCTGCTCGGTACTCGACAACCTATATTCCTCAGAAAATAATTTATTTACAGTAGCTGACACAAACATTGATGTAATTACCGATTCCTCAAAAGCAAGGCTTTACAAGGATGTACTGGATACTAATGGTGCTGTTATCATCAACAACGAAACAATTACTCGTCCTGTTTCGCATACGTGCCTCGATCATATCGTTACAAACGATAAGTCAACTGCAGGAAAAATCAATTTCATATTTGAGGATTGGCCAGAGCTGGATCATCGTGTCTTCAAAATAAGCATCCAAGGCATAAGCACACAAAAACAAAAACCTGTATACAAAACATTCCAACACTTGAACAAAGAACTCTTCAAATCACATCTGCAAAGGTCATTAGAAGTCCGGAGTCCCCTAAACCTAATGGAACTTACGAATATGATCACAGAGTCCAAACGTTACTCCATCGTCGAGAAAAAGCTTAGATGCCGCCAGCAGACATGGATAACAAAGCGAGTAATCGAAGCCAGTATTAAAAAGAGAAAGGCGTACATAAGCTTTAGAAGGAACATGGAAGATCGTGTGCTAAAAACAAGCGAAAAAGGAATCAAAACGTCTTGTGAAGGAAGCTAAATTCTCTTACTTCGCTAAAAGGTTGGAGACAGCGGCAGATAACAATCATGAAATATGGAAGATAATAAATGAAGTAAAAGACAACTCTCCCCCCCGAATTTTAATACCGGATTCGCAGTTTTCTCCAGTGACCCCTAATATTTTATCACAACCAGATAGAGCAGCAACTTTCTTGAACAACTTTTTCTCAACTGTGGGCGAAAAAATTTCAAAAGAGCTTGGTGATGTCCGAACAAGTAGGCTAGATCACGCTAACATCTCACCCGATTCCATGTTTCATATTCATCCAACCAATAAAAACGAAGTTCTTAAGACTATTGAGGCAATGAAGAAAAATACGGCTCCAGGTATTGATCAGATCACGATGGAGGAAATTGCGCTTGTAAAAAATGAAATAGCAGAACTCGTGGCTAATTATTTAAATGAGCATATCAGAAACGGAACGTTTCCTGAAGAGGGGAAGCTTGCAAAAATTGTACCTATATTCAAAGGAGGAGATCGATCGGACCCCAATAATTATCGCCCAATTGCACTCTTGACCGGATTTAGTAAAATATTTGAAAAAGTAATTAACTCTCGCTTAACATCCTTCATATTAGATAACTCTATCCTAAACTCCCGCCAATATGGCTTTCAGAAAAACAAGGGAACGTTTGACGCTCTACTCTCGGTAACGCGATTTATCAACGAGAGACTTGATGTAGGGGATTATGTTGTTGCCATTTTTGTGGATCTAAGGAAAGCATTTGATACGGTCGATCATGACCTCTTACTTCGAAAACTAGAAGCATATGGTGTTCAAGGCACAGCAAATAAACTATTTCAAAATTACCTAAAAGGCAGACTGCAGAAAACAGCATTTAATAGTGTTCTGAGTGACCCGGCACCAATGAAATCAGGTGTTCCACAAGGCTCAATACTTGGCCCAACCTTGTTCCTGCTATACACTAATAATTTAAATACATGCAGGCTAAGTGGTAATTACTTTTTATATGCTGATGATACAGTGCTTCTTTACTCGGGACGCGATAAAAATGACATCGGAGACGCTATCAACGAGGATCTAAATTCATATAATTTATGGTTGAAAGAGAATAAACTAGCGTTGAATATTTCAAAGACAAAATATATTATCTTTAAGCAAAAGAACAGGGAAGACATAGATGTTGATATAAAAATTAATGGTGAAAAGCTGCAAAGAGTGCTCGAACTTAAATATCTTGGCCTTACTATCGATCACCGTCTGACCTGGCTCCCGCATATAAATAACTTAAGGAGGCAATTAGCACCAATAATTGGATTGTTACGAAGATATGAGGAATTTCCAAAAAACATCAAGCATCTTGTTCTGAATGCCTTCGTACTGTCAAAAGTACATTACGGAGTGGTAATTTGGAGTCAGTCCTCAAAGCAACACCTAAATATAATTTCCAGGATATTAACCAAGGCGTATAAAAATATACATAATCTCCCAAGGCTCACACCAACAAACATAGTGTATCAATCATGTAACGCATTAACTTTTGACCAAATCGTTAAAATGGAGAAAGCCAAGTTTATCTTCAAAAGTTTAAATCTCGGCTTGTCGTCACAAACACCATTTATTAAAGTCTCACAAAAGAATCAATACAGTACTAGGAACGCAAACCAATTTGTAATTCCTTTTGCAAGGACAGATCGCCTGAAGAACGATGCTACAAATGACGCCCTTCGTATATACAACAATCTTTCAAAATCAGTTAAAGAAGCGAATTCTCTTATGGTTTTCAAGAAGAGACTTAGGAACTATTTAATGAATAACAGTTGAATCTCAGTGCAGAAATTTTCAACATAGCATCTTGGGTCAATAATTGATCCTATCTTCGAGATGCCTCGAGAAACACCTACTATTATTATAATATCAGTCCAGTAATTTCAACATAGCATCTTAGGGCATTGTTGACCCTTTCGTCGAGATGCTTGAAGAGACAGCTATTCTTTTAACTCAGAGTTTTTTTTACTGCGTCGAATTTACAATTTTTTTTATCTCTGAGAGCTGATCACGATATGGACAAGGCAAGATTAACCGGAGGTCTTCACATATTTTTGTGTGCCCCCTTATACCGATGTATTATACATTGCCTGGGTGGCACACCTGAGGAAACGACGAAATGTGAAGTGCAGATCGCACGAGCGTAGTGCGACGAAGAAAGTGTGATGGAGAGAGTGGAAGGGAATGAAGGTAAAAAAAAAAAAAAATTGTTTAATCAAAGGTAGTCGAATGGGGTATCAAATGAAAGATCTTGATGAGAACTTCAAGAATCTGAAATAAAAAAATCATTTTATGAATTAGGGGGTCCAGGGGAAGGCAAAATGTACCCAAAATTTAGAGACTTTTATTTTCTTTCAATTTTCATGAAAATTGAAGGAATAGTGTTTAACTTGAACATGTTCAATCGGCCGAGCATTCAGAAAAATCATTTAAGCTAGATTAAAATGGCGGCTGCACTGTTATGAAAGAAACTGTGCATCTTTTGTATAAATTTGAACGATTTCATATCCAAGTATTGGATGAATAATTCAAGTTATCGATTCACGCCGTTAGAAAACTTGTTTCTAACCTTAGGATGTTTACAAAGACCTTCTGATAGGAGCACTCTCCTGCTTACTCAACTTGTTTTAGTCTAAAACCCGACCATCATAAGACACAGTTTATATGGGAGCAAATAATAAGATATATCCATAATTGCAAGTTTATTATGGCGTCGCAGTTTTCATCACTCTAAAGCACGAAACATACGCAGTTGTAAAATAAAATTAGGGTAAAAATAAATTATTTTCAATTGAAAATAAAATTAATCATGATTTATAGCCAGAACTCAATTAAAACTGTTCAATATGTTATCCTTAATTCAATTTTTATTTCAATTCATTTAGAACGCATATAATTCCAAATATATTACGACTTAAGTCTCACAACAGACACTTCTGTTGATTACAGACGTATATCCTTAAGAGAATCCCATCAGTCTCATCACGCGTTGAAAACGTAATTGCGTGGTTGAATATAAACTCCTTCCAAGGACTTATGAAATTGGTTGGTTTAACTTGATTGAAGTGGAGTAACGAGTTAAGCCAGGATGCACGGAACCAGGAGAAGAGGAAACCGAAGAAGCTAGGTCCCAATTGCAAGCAAAACGGTATTTAAAAATGTAGACTCCATAACTACAAGGATGGGTAGAATTTAATGGAAATGGACTATAATCTCGAGAATTCTCGGAATAGCTTTCAACTAAATTAAGAAAGTTGTTAACAGAAACGTTATCTGCAATTTGATAAGGAGATGAATGGAAGGTTCATGAAACGTGTTGAAGATACTTTGAAAATGTTAAATTTAAAGTTTTATCAGAGAAACTGTGATTGATGCCTAATTAAAGAGCAGGATTCTAAAATAAATTAAAATTGAGGTGATGATTCTGAGTAAAAGTAATGTCAATCCTTTGATGGAATGGTAGGAAAAGTTGATTGTAATGGCTCAATTTCGGAATGAAATGGTCTGGCGTACATTTTTTCACATTATAAAGAACCTTAGGAGTATTGAATGGACCAAATGTAAGCATATAAAAAAATTATTCTTTATTTTAATAAAAACATGTAATTTGTCTTTAATATATCATTCGCCAAAGGACATTTTTATTGGTTTCTTACTGCCAATAAATGTCATCCTTTTTTGACATTGAAAATTGTTAAGGCTATTTGGAAGTGCATAAAATGAAAATATCGATTATCTGTCGACGTCACTTTTTATTCAAAAGTTAAGTGAACGTGAATATTCCGCCCGACAGGTATGCATACTAAAACAGATGAAATTCCTCACAAGAACTTACTCGAGAGAATCGTTGTCCTTCTTGACATTCAAATTCAAATCGTGCTTCATGCTCCAGTACAATCACTAAAATATTCAATGCTTTATCCTATATTGTTATCCTTTCGACAATAATCAAACGTTTTATTTTTCTTTTCCTTCTATTCTTGGTTCCTTTTCTTCTATTTTATTTTCTTTTCTTACGGTTAACCCATTTTTTGTTGTGTGATGATATTGATATTCAATTTAGGTTTTTCTCCTTGAATAGGACGCGTGGAAGGAAGCATAGGATATTTGTATCTTGAATAAATAAATGGTAAATATATGCAAATGTTGTACATTTGCATTACATATTTATGAAAGACATGCTTGCATAATGTTCGGCATATCCTTTAAATGTGACCTCAATATGAGCGTATTTGTAGGTCACACATGATAGAGAGGAATGTAGTCAATTGGTTAAATTGTGTGTAAAAACGGGTGGAGGCAAAAAAGTTAGATTTTGAACATTGAGCGTCAAAATTGGGACATTAGATGCCGCATGGATTGGATAATGGGAAAAACAAATTTGTTTGCCTATTGTTATACGTTTTAAGTGCACTGTCTTTGATTTTAATTTTAAAGAAAGCTAAATAAAATAAAAATAAAATTTGTACACCAAAATGTTTTGATTGCTTATCAACGTGACTCAAATATCCCTTTAAATATTCATTCTGCACTATACTTCACTTTTCCCATTGTATTCTCATAGAAAAAATCGACGAGACTATACTCCACAAGCACATTTTAGCACTATATAGAATTTTCGCCGCGATGGTTCTCTCTGAGGGAAAAGAGCGCATGGTTTTTCCTAATGATTCTTTTTATTGTTTTGGATTTTTTTCGCATGTGGTTAGTCACCCGGTATTTGTCATTATTATAGATGGCCTTAGGCATACAATGCTGTGATATATTGCAGAGTTTAATAAAAACTACAGCTTTCATTCATCACCATGATTTTGCAGAAAACATTCTATCATGGGGAAATTTCCAAAAATACTTTATACTAGGTGATATAAAACTTATAAATCTGTTGGCTGCTACCACAAACATTTGTGATTTCCTCTGAATTTTGGCCCGTTGATGTATAATTTCAAGAAGAACTACATCCAATTTTCTTACATCTTTCTCCACCTCACAATTTTAATGGTTACAAACAACATAGTTTACACAAAGTTTGATAAATGTAGCTTATGAAAATACCGGGAAAAATTGGAATCAAAATTAGAACAACAAAATAAATACATATTCATATATAGGCCTCAAAATCCAACAAACATTGATTTTTCTGTGAGAAATCTGAAAAGTATAAGTCAGCATAAATCATCATTATTTTTGTCTTTTCTAACACCAAATGTACGTACACTTTTTGGATACTTATCTTACTGTGTTCCTTAAAAGTTTTCCTGTTTTCTAACGTACAAAGCTACCAAAATACCCACTCAGTGCCTCCCCTGTGATCCTGAAAACCTCGTCTGAAACCGTTAGCAAATAATTGCGGGCTAAGGACGTTACCTTTTTCTGAAGGCACTATCAAGTTTCAGGATTCTCCTTTCTAGTATGAAAGAAAAAAGGAAATGATTGCGAGTACAAGGGCTCTCCACTCCCAAAAGAGTCCAAATAGAGTGAGCTACGTGGTTCAATTTGATAACGAAGGTAAACATCGTTAGAATTATAGTCATAAATAAGAGTTCTTCGATTTCATTGAAGAGGTCATCACGCAACTTGTTCTATCTTTTCCAAACAAAAACTGGATGACAGATATCTTCCACTGCCCCTAAGCAAGACAACTTAGTCAGGAGACCCTGACTTACAAATCGTGTGCAAGTAAGTTCAAACATCCATGTCTACTCAAGAGGTCGGTCCAGAATAAGTTCGAATCGTCGTGCCTTAGATTTATCCATGGCCTCTAGTCAGGAATTAGATGCGCAGTCCATCCTTTATTTTACCCTCTCAGGCCTATTCCTCGACGATAAGAGAGAGTTGGCTTTCCTACTTAGCAACCACCTTCGCTTTTGTACAGATGGAATTTCTCACTTTCTAGATAGGTGGGAGGTTGGTATCACCCTTATGATCATCTACATCACCGATCTAAAGACTGGTCGATATGCAAATAAAATTTTCAGCGCTCTTTATCTCTGCAATTATTCCAACTGCTTTCCCCGGATAAATTCATTTTTAAGATACCGTACCCAGGTATTTTGGTATTTGCGAATCCACCAATGATTCCCCAAAACTGTAGTCTTCACGCTGGGAATTTCCTTCATTGTCAGCATGATTATTTTGCTTTTCTCTAGTCAAGGATGGAATCTCGTTCAAGTATATGGCAACGCTCGATCTCAGAGGCATTGAGATCAGAGACGTCATTAAGCATGAGTTCCCTGGCTTGACTATGATTAAAGTAAAGCTCACCAAAGAGAACACCAGGAGGGCAATGCATTGCCATCGTTGAGCTACCTTAAAAGGAGATACAACAGCTCCTTAAGAAGTGCAAAAAAGGAATTGGCTGAATTATCTGCAAGATACGGTCAAAGGCATTATTGCTTCATTGTTTTAAGTGCCTTGGTTATTGCCATACCGCGAAACGATGCAAAGGGCCTTATAAGAGCTCACTGTGCTACAAGTATGTAAGAGTGGAGCATTTAATATAACGATGCAAAGGTGTCCTATATAATGATACTAGCTTTAGTGTGGACAAACATAAGCAAATCCTAGGGACAGGGAGGTATAAGGTCTTCAAGATGAAAGTTTGGTACTACGACCATCTGAATGCAAGATGGCACTCATATGCGATTTACGGGTAGGGCAATGGCTTTATATGGATTTGGTGCATGAATAAACACACTTTAGTGTGTATCTAACCCCGAAATCTCCTTTCTCTTCTTCGTTTTTCTTGGATCTTTGCTTCCTGCAAATAGCGCCTCCAACTGTCTCGGTCAATTGACCGTGTCCTCCAAGTTCGAAACCCGAGCAGCGATGAACTATCTTCGTCTACCGAGTTAGACCAGTGTTTTCTCAACTTCCTCACTGGTCTCTGGCCTCCCAACGAATACTTTTTTGAGTACCCGTTGTTCGTCCATACCATTCATGTGACAATCGTTGAGACCTCCTGCTCATCAAAAATTTCATACAGCTCATGGTTATATCGAATTCGCCATTGGTCCCCGTCCAGCTCCGCTCCGACTATTTGCCTCATGGCCCGTCTCTCTAAGGCATTCGATAATGTTGCAGATGCTTGGGTTAGGGTCTATATTCCACACCCCATAGCATGACACAAGTCTTATCACAGGTTTGTATACTTGGAACTTGGTTTTCCTGTGTATGCAGCTCGTCTTCGAGATCGTCAAAATTGAAAAAATACTTTATTTGTGAGCCATATTTTTCAGCAAATGTGGTCTCCTTCAATAGCGGTTCTAGTTTTTTAAGTGCCTAAATATACAAGTTTGCCCATATTTTCGGTACTGTATTCGCCAAGTATGATATTTTGGGCATTTTGAGCATATGAGATATTTTTCCTTGACCACGTCATAAGCTTTGTTTTATTCTCATTGCTATAAATACCTACTAGTTTTGCATCGCTGTCGAGTTCCAGGAACAGTTCTTTGGCGGTTATTAACGACCGTGACAAAATGTTGATGTCGTCTGTATAGGCTAACATTTGGCTTGACTTGTATAATAACATACCTCTTGTATCGACAGGTAGCTTTCTTATGACATATTCCAGAGCCATATTGAATAGCGATGGGGTCAGCCCATCTCCTGTCAAAGATTTTGGTGAGTTTGTTATTGATGCGGACTTAGGAGGTTGTCAACGTCATTGCTATTTTGGTATAACGGACTGATTTGGCTGGAATACCAAAGCAAAGCATTATTTGGTATAGTACGTCACAATCAATACTGTTGTACGCTTGCTGTATTGAACTCCCAGCATTTTTCAAGTACCTGTATGATAACTGGTCTATTGTCGATCTACCTGCTCTAAAGCCACCTTGATACTCCCCAAAAATACTGTCTGTGTATGACCTGATTTGATGTTCCCAGATCTTTGAAAATATTTTGTACCCTATACAAAGTAATGACACGCCTCTATTGTTTTCATAGTGTAGCTTGTCACTTTTTTATGGATAAAGAATATAATTGATTGGCTCCACTCGTTCGGCATATGTTCTTGCTGCCAAATAAGTTAGATGATTTTATAGTCTGCTGGATGTCTTTCTGAACACGTTCATCTTCGTAGTTGTACAGCCCCTCTCAGGCCTTCGCTGCTTGTAAATTGTGCCCCCAACTGCCTCGGTTCGTTGATCGTGTCTTCCAATTTCGAAATCTGAGCAGCAATGAACTGTCTTCTTTGACCAAGTCAGACCAGCGTTTCCTTGATTTCCCCATTGGTCTCCGCCCTTCAGCTCTCCAAACGAATACCTTTTTGGGTATCCGTTGTTTGTCCATACGATTCATGTGACCAGACCATTGCAGCTTCCACAGTCTTAATATCGTAATGACCTTCAGCTCGTCAAACATTTCATATAGCTCATGGTCGTATCGAATTCGCCATTGGTCCCCGTCTAGCTTCGTCCGGATGCTTGGGTTAGGGTCCATATTTTTGAACACCGCTGCCACCGTATATAAATGGCTCCACTGGAATCTCATCGATGCCCAGCGCTGTATTATTCTTTTGGGCTTTGATAGTCGAACAAACTTCATTCAGAGTTGTTGACGCCAATGGAAGCTCTCCGGCAATATCTATAAGCTCCGATGTTCTAGGTCTATGCGGAGGATTAAGAAGGTTCTTGAAATATGATGCCTATCTTTACTTGATCCTGTTTTCATGAGCGATTATGTTGCCAATGTCATCACACCAGAGCGTGGCTTTTGGCTGATCACCACGTTTCGACCTTTTCACTACTTTGTATGCTTGTCTTGTATTAATGCTTGCTAGACTTACACCTGATTAACCAAGGCAAAATCAGAACTCCGATGACCCGCATCCGGCAAGTAAACTTGCATCAACCACCCGAAATCTGCTTGAACAGTTTGCGAGGGTCATGAAACCCGTCATTTTGCTACCGAGTGAGCTACACTACGATAAAAGTTATATATCAAGGTATCCTGCTGGAATTGGTACTGCCTCCATCTGGGTATGGAACAGAGATTTTCAGATGGAGATCTGGGGACCAGGGATGGTTTTGTATGAATTCGGTGCCCAGGGACTTCTTTAGTGTATACCTAGTGCGAACCGATATTGTCTTTCCAAGCCAAGCACAATGCTTTGGAGGGTGTCGTGTCGAACGCAGAGGGCAACATGCTCATTGGGGGGGGGGGGGACTGTAACGCTAAAGCAATCAAATGGTGGGGCGGGAAAGCGAATCTTAGAAATAGCAGCCTGGATGGCGCTTGATGTACCCAAAACCGAAAATATGCCTACTTTGCGCTAAATTGGCTGCAAAGGAACCATACCGGTCGTGACATTCACCTCTGAGCTCTTGATATGAAGGATACACAATTGGAGAGTATTAGAGGACTACTCAGCCAGAGACCACAAGTACATTCTGCTTGAGCTCCGTGATGTTGTCTCTCGACGCCCGTACTCGCGACGTTCTATAATTGGGTGGAACATCGTTCAGGTGCTCACGGCAGGTGGTCTGCTGCAGGGTGATTAGCAGGGGAAAGAAGAACTGGCAGCTCAAGATGTGGTGAACTCAACTATGAACATCATTAATACTGCTTGTGTTTCTTCTATTCCCCGTTGACAACCCCGGCACTGCAAACCCCCAGTGTACTGGTGATCGATTGAAATCGCTGAAAAGTGAAGGGAGTGTCAAGGGCTTCGGCATAGGGCTCAACAGGTACGGAATCACAATATGGCATACAACCACGTAGCAGCATCAACAACAGCAAGGCTCACTCCCAACAGGATCTAGTGACCAATGTGAACAAAGATCCATGGGGCCTTGGCTAAAAACTAGTTATGTGGAAGCTTGTTACCCTATGGACTCCTTGCTTACATAAAGCAGAAAAGATAGACATGATAGTGTAGACTCTTCCCCGCCCACCTTGTCCATATGAATGCTGCCCGCTGTGAAACAGCAATCGAGTGCCCACTTTTCACACAGCCAGAACTAGAAGAAGTAGTTCTATCATTGGATGAACGTTACGTACAAGTATTGTCCAGAGATCTATGCTAGGTCCAGACCTGTGGACCCTGTCTTACGACTGGCTATTGAGACAGGAGATGCAGGAGTTGTGCTTGATTGGCTATGCGGATAATATTGCGGCTCTAGAGGTAAACGATGACTGCCGCAAATTTTTCGCATGTAAAAAATGAAACAGGCTGTGGCGGCTCCTCTACAGAGAAACGTTAGAGCTCACTCTGGTTAGCATAGTTGTGGTGATGCTTGGATCGTTTATCAAATGGAACCATGTGAATAGTTCTAAAATATAAAAGGGACTCACAGCAGCCGGGAATGTTGAGCCTGGGGGATCACTTGTCTGGTAATTTATTTTTCTCTCTCCACTTTCGCTAGAGGAACATCGCGTAACAAAACGAGACCTGGCCCAAATTAATGTGTCAAATGGTTCCAGGCTGAGTATTTGGTCCCAGGCTGGGTTCTCAGTTTGCAATCATGGGAGTCCTACACATAGTACATGAATGGCATTCACCTTTCAACCACAAAAAATACCCAAACGAACAGTAACTGTCCTTTGAGGCTAGACTCAATCCTCTGGAAGACACCGCTTTGAGCACAGGATGGTGTGTTCTCGTTGAGACAGTCTTCAATCCAAAAACCATTGAGCAGAGCATACCTCCGTCAGATACTCGAGGAAAATAAGTCGTGAACATGCCATAAAGGATTGAGTTTATTGTGCTTAATGCCGGGAGCATTTGTAATTCCTGCCTTCGGATATGTTATAATCATCCTAAATGTAACGTTCGAATCAAAGTCCCTAGGATCAAGGTTATACAACTGGAGAATTTTATAAGACTAGGCACGCAATTATCACCAGTATATTTATTTGTGGTTGGGAGGTGAATGCCATTCATGTACCGTACGCTCAAAAGCAGCTGGACTTCCCACTAAGCATTACCCCTGCTTTGACACTTTACTTCAGAAAACTTTTTTTTTTGTTGTGCCGTGAGGTGGCTTCAAGCTGGGGGATCTCACTTCTTGTGGAAGAGAAGAAAAGAAGAGGAATCGCCAGACAACCAATCTCCCAATCCCAAAGTCCCTGGCTGTTGTGAGTCCCTTTTAAAGGGGTGCCCGAAATTAATGTACCATATGGTTCCATTTGTCAATCGATCGAAGCATCACAGCAACTTTACTATCTCCCTGTTGGGGTCCCATCACAGCCTGTCTTATTTTTTGTACGCAACAAATATACGTTCGGGATCATCTGCCTCTCCTGGGAGAAACCATCGCATTCATGCTAGGGAATCCCTCTTCAAGCAAAAGCGGTAGGAGGTAAAGCAATCGCTAGACAAGCAATACCTTGGTCGCAACGTCTACGGTAGCTGTGAGTCCCTTTTATCTTTAAAGACTGCCCGAACATAATGTGCCAACTGTTTCTATTTGACAAACAATTCAACCATCATAGTGACTATCCGAGCCAAGCTCTCTCGTCTCCCTGTATGGGTCCCGCCACAACTTGTCCATTTTTTGCACGAAAAATATGTGTGGCAGGCATTGTCTTCCTCTCCTGGGCAAAACCGACGATCGTGGCTTACTTATTTGATTCAGATAAGACAGAAAACAACCACGCCCGCTCAAAAGTTGGGTCGGATAGAAGTCAATCTCACTATGCCCTCAATTTAGCCACGATCTCACATCCAGAATGAAGCACGCAGTCCACCCACCCACCCATGATCATTGCCAATCGTTGAGTGAGCGTTGTCTATCCTCATGAGCAACCGCCTCTTTCGCTCGCTGATTTTGTCGCAAATAAATAGCGTAACGCCCTCTAGCAAGGAAGGCAACAAGTATCATGCCTGCAATAACTCTCACCGCCAAATCAGAGACTGACGGATACGAAGATGCAATTCTCAGTGCTCCTCTTCTCTGTACCTGTGCCAAGCGTTTTTGGTACACCTCCTGTGATCACCGCCTCATACTTCTGCTCCGTACAGTACTACTGATTCTGCAGCACTCATCAAGAGGCGCCCTCTTGATGGATTGGGTCCCACTATGTTGGCCATAAGTTGACTCTGAGGCGATATGCCCAAAGCAGCCTTCTCAATCATTGCCCTGATTTGCTCAGAAAAACTCATCTTCGAGTTAATCAGTAGCGCCAGGTACTTCACTGCTGACTTCCATTCGTGTAGAATGTCTCCCATACTGATCATCCTTATTCTAGGGACTCTCTTTCCTGTCAAGATGACTACTTGGGTTTTCTCCAGTGCAAGACTGAACCCACGAGTAGTCATCCAGTCCCTCACTCAGCACACTTGCAAACAAAGCTTAAGTTGCACTTGTTGAACGGCGCGTCCTGTGACTAGAGCCAAAATACCATGCGCAAAGCTCATCAAGCGTGATTCTTCTGGCATCTCCAGACTCAGTAGCCCACCGGAAGGCACGTTCAACAGGGCTGGACCAAGAATAGATCCCTGGCTATTACTAGATGTAACTTCCATCCTTAGCTGGCCATTTATTGTACCATAAATCAAGTTTTTGTGAGTCAAATAGTCCTTCAACAGCCACATCAGATATTTTATAGGGTTTTTCATCAGGGACATAACAATTTTGTATCTTTATATGAACGCATCCTTAAATTTTTTTAATGAGCTGTTAATGTCAAAATGTTAGTTAAAGTCAACTTTTTTATCATAGTAAAATTCACGAATCAGCAACGTTTGAAAATTATTAAAAATTAACACCAAAATTCTGAGTCAGCGAACGCACCTTTGAGAGCGCTTGCTCCAATTTTCGGCCGTAATAGTCGCTCCATCCGACAAGCTGTGCGTGCTATAGTGGATCAATTCGAGTCCAAATTTGCACTATTGGATATTTCGATGCCAAGAAGATATCGTACCACACGAAGCGAAGGAAATATCGCAGCCGTACGTGCATCGATTCAAAATGAGCCAAACCAGTCGATTCTACGTCGTTTGCGAGAATTCGGCATCGCTCAAAAGGCAATGTAGCGTATTTTCTGACAAAATCTTGGCCTACATGGTTGTAAGATCAAATCGACTCAAGGACTTAAGCCACTTGATCATTCGAAACGCCAAAACTTCTCCAATTGGGCTCTGGCAATGCTGGAAGAAAATGAAGTATTTCATCGAAAAATCATCTACAGCGATGAAGCTCATATCTGGCTCAATGACTTTTTTAAAAAGCAAAATTAGCATTATTGGTCCGCAAAAAATACTGTTTGGTGCGGTTTTCGTGCTGAAACTGTAAGTGGGCCGCATTTTTTGTCAGACAAAAACAACCGTCATGTTACCGTCAACGGAGAGCGATATTGTGTTATGTTGGGAGATTATATATACAATAGACATGTGGTTGCAACAAAATGGTGCCAATGGCTACACAGCACGCCTCACAAGCGATTTATTGAAAGGCAAATTTGGTGAAATTGTTATCTCGCGAAATGGTCCGGTCGAATAACCGCCTCGCTCATGCGGTCTAACGCCATTGGATTTCTTTTTATAAGGCTTTATCAAATCACTGGTCTATGCCATCAAGCCAGCAACTTTAAACGAGCTCAAAGACAACATCCAATGTGAATTTGATTTTCCAGGAAGCCCTAGCCAAGGCAAAATCAGAACTTTGATGACCCGCATCCTGCAGCTAAACCTACACTGCAGTTCAATCGCCCAAAATCTGCTTGAGCAGTTTGCGAGAGACATGAAAGCCGACTTCTTGCTACTGAGTGAGCAACATCATAATAAAAGTTCAGTATCATGGTATCCTGATGAAACCATCTGGGTTCAAAATAGTGATTTCCAGGCGGAGAGCTGTGGACGTGGGGATGGTTTTGTGCGTGTACCTAACGCCGAACGAATCGATGTCATCTTTCCAAGCCAAGCTTAATGCTTCGGAGGGCGCTGTTTCGAACACAGACGGGAACGTGCTCGTTTGGGGAGACTTCAATGCGAAAGCAATCGAATGGGGCATGCCTCAAATAGATCCCCAGGGAAAACGAGTCTTAGAAATGCCGGCCAGGACGGTACTCGTCGTACTAAACACCAGCGATACGCCAACCTTCCGTTGTATTGGCTGTGAAGGAACCACACCGGACGTGACATTCGCCTCAAAGTCCTGTAATGTGACGCCTACGCCCAGGAATCGAAGCGATTTCGATCCCGAACCCTTGTAACCTGCCAGATGGATATGTCCTCGAAGTGCCAGCGGACTTCATCTGTTGTGCGGATATCGTTGTGCAGAAAATATTTTTTTTTCTGTCCAAATATTTAGATCCGTGGATATAAATATTCGAAATATAGAATTAATCCAACCCCGGCACATTTCGAGACATAGCCCTCTGGAAATGCCCCTCCACCGTGGCCATCGAGAAAACTATGCCACTGGCGACATCTGAAGAAGCACATTTCCGCCATATGAAGTGCCATTCCACGCACATATGTTTTGTCCGAGGTGACAACCGGAAATTTTGACAGCCACATGGAGGCGCTAAACGTCATCGTAAAGTTCTTCGTGATAATATCCAAGGTATTACAAAACCAGCTATACGTCGTTTGGCGCGACGTGGTGGAGTGAAACGTATTCCCTGTTTAATCTGTGAAGAAACGCGTGGTGTGCTTAAAGAGTTTTTGGAAAACGTTATTCGTGAGGCAGTGACATTCACCGGAGCAGAAACATTAGGAAAGAGGTTAGTTTAGTTAATAACTAAATAGAAAGGTTAGCAATATTTTGTCTGGTCTGCAGCGGAAGGCAGTGTGAACTGAATCGAAACCAGCGATACTGAAAATACCGGGGACACTTCTGCTAAAATAACCAAAGAGAAGAATACCAGTCCCGCCGAAGCCGTCGACCCCGCACCTTCTTCCAGTTCCCACGAAAATACGTCCGAATATACAAGCTTGGACAACATTAGCGAATGTTATTGTTAACGGAGTAAAAAACCCGATGAAAATGAAGTGACGTATATTGTTCACCAATCGAACTATAGCGAGGAAGTGTTTTTAGCTGTTTCTGATGCCTATATAAAATAGCGAGATATATTAACTCGAAGGACGAAAACAAAATGGAGTATAAAAATACTAGAAAGTTATGAAAGAGTGAAAGCAGACACAATTCGGATAAATTTCGACACAGTGAAAAAGGACAAGAAAGAACGAATCTTTACGGTTGAAGAAGGATTATGTCAGGAATTAGAGAAATATCTTCGTGGAATTCTTTCCAAGCGACTTCTAAGTGAAATGAATCAAACCTTGTATAAATGTGTAAAATGCTCAACTCAATTTTCTCGTGAGAATACATACAAGAAATCAAGCGTTGACGTTACTTGTCCCGAATGCTCTAGTATTTTCGTTGTTGAACTTCACGAAAAGCTTAGTTCATCGACAAAAGGTTCGCTGCCAAAATACGAGGAACTTCCGGTCATAGCTAGCAATATTTCAACTTTAAATACAGTACCAACTAGTAATTTATCCTCTACAACACAAACAACAGCTACTGCAACCCAATCCAGTGCAACCGGACAACAAAGTGCGGGTGAGAAATATGTAATTGAAGAAAGTGCTTCACATAGCAGTATAGGTTCAGCTGGATCGTTAAACGAATCATCATCGTGTTTAAAAATTACTCAATCAGAAAAATCGTTTGATTCAAATCAAAGTGTCGCGGGTAGTTCGACACCTGATCGTGATATTGATTTCAATTTCAGTAAAAACGGTGAAAGTGATATCGAAATTTTAAGTAATCCCAGTCAAAGTAGCATTGAAGTTCTGGAGCATGCTTATCAAAGCCGAAAAACATCCGAAGAACGTCGTATCTCCAGAGTACCGTCCCTTGATACCATAGAGGATAGTAGTTACAACAATGCTCCTTGCATAACATCAGTTGCCATTAAGAATACTGCACCAGAAATCCATGTGGAGATAACAAAAGCTCCAGAGGTGCAGCAGGCGTTAGAAAGTAGTAATGCAGTAACACCAGGTGGTGAAACGAAAACTTCTTTAGGGCATATCAGTTTAACCGAAAGCAGTTCGTCGGGTTCTGTTACGGATAGCATTTGTACAGCTTACGAACAGGAGGATAAGTGCGGAACAGCTATTAATTCACCAGAACGTAAATCATCACAAATTCAAAATACAAATGGAAAGGAAATAAGAAGAGAAGATTCAATCATATCGTCTATGTTTGGCGGCTTATTCCAATCAACGAATATTTTAATGTCACGGTCACAAAAACCACCCGAAGATATTATTTGTGATAAATTAAATTCTCCTATACCGATTTTAGTGATGCCGATCTACGAAGACAGGTTGTTTACCTTCAGGTATTTGCACGTCGTTTATTTTATTTTTTTTTATTTTATTCAGAAATAAGTTGCTGAATGAACAATTAATTTAAACCAAAACTCTGATATAAAAAAAAAAAAAAATTTCATACAAGAAGAATACTTTACCATTCGTGGTATCAAACAAAATGTATAACGGATTCCCCTATTCATACTAAAAAAAAAAAAAAACTATAAAAAGATTGGTATATTCAAATGTAAATTGTAAATGTAAATTGTGATCCTCACTTTTCTATTTCGCATAAAGACAGAAGTGGCAAAATAGAGCCTTCATCTTCAAAATTGTTCTAATTTTAATTACAAGTATGTAAGGTTAAAAATCAAACGTAAAGGCTAGCGAAATACCTATAAATTATTTGTGGGAAACTATAAAAGTAGAAATTAATCATGATACACCCATGTGAAGTGTTATTGTTATTGCCTGTTTACACGCGTAATTATACATCACGCTTTGTTTAAATTTGGCAGATGCCGTGTAAAGTTCACATGAAATTGCGTGATTTGGGATAGAAAGTTATCAATTGATTGATAAAAATTAAAAAAATATAATTGCAATTATAAAGATAAAAATATGAAGTAATATTTTCCTGAATTTAAGGATAGTTTTATTGAGTTATATGAACTAATATGATAATATTAGATGTATATACGAAAACTGGCATATTTTCGGTATTTAAGGTAATAAAAATAACATGAATTGCTAAGTTAACCCACGACTTTCCTTTTCAGTGACTCTTCTTTTTCAGTGGGAACAGAGAGTGTAGGGTAAGTATGCCGTCGCGAGGGTAGGGTTTCTGCAAATCCGCTGAAGTCGGTTTCGCGTCGCGCGCGGTACGCGGTACCTTTGTTTGTTTCGCCATTTCTTTAGAGTAGTTTTCTTCGGTTTAAGTTCGAGTAGTATATTTTTCGGTACCGCGTCGGTGAATCGGTAACGCGCCTATGGGATTTTGTAGCGTTTTTGATTTGAGATCTGTGGATAGATCACATCCAGAACTAACGTAATGTAGGTTTCTCGTTCTGGATGAGTAATTGTTGACGCGTTTGAAAAACGGGCAAGTTCAGGTGACTGAAATATTGTGATTGAGCGTAATCCATTCGGAGACCCGCGACCGAAATCCTCTCCGAACTAGCTGGCCGACAAGCAGTCACCGCGTGAATGGATTACGGTGCACGGATTGGTTGACCTGTTGGTACCATCCGTTGGCACTACTCAGACTTAACGTCTAGAACCGATGAGAGGTCGGTTCCGCGTCGAGTTGAAAGTAGAACAATCATTACAAATGGCGCCCAACGTGGGGCCCAAAACATCCTAAGGGGGAAAGAACTTCGCGTCTTCTGACGAGTTGGTCCTTTACGGAGGATGTAAGGTACTTTGGTACTCGAGTCCCACTATCAGGAGCAGTGGAATTGTGTGATACACACTAGAAGTCGCTTCACGTGAGTTGTAGCTTCCGCTCTCCTTTGTTTGATTTTTTTTTTTCGCGACAGAATCCTTCCGATGTGTTGTCCCAGGTTAACCCCTGTAAGGACCTTCTATTTTCTTGATGGAACTGCCAGTCTGATGGGTTTACCTATCAGCATGGACTCTCAAGAAAATAGAAGGCTACCTTGCCTTTATGTCGCGGAAGGATTCTAACTATTTCTTATGCGTGTTAGACGAGTGGTATCGGTTCAACGTTCGATGGCGTATGCTGGAGTTGCGAAGCCCGGAATGCTTCTACGCGTCGGGAATTTTGACCGCGTACAAAGTCGTTACGGTAGCTCTACCACTTGTCTCGTCGAGTCACTTTAACGTAGTTTAGAGACGGTTTTTTGTAATGTATGTGGGTTTAGGGGATATAAATTTTTAAATCGACCGAAAGCACCCTTTCTTCGGCAGAATACCACGCACTCTCTTTTCCCGTTGGAGGAGTCGACCACTGAAAAGGAAAGGGTATCAAATAAATCTTTTTTTTTTTTTTTCTTCTCATCCAGTATAAATAGCTCGCCACTATCGGCCACTAAACTAAGATTAAGCTTTTGTATTTATATATTAGGGGTATAGTAATAAGTATTATATTTTATATATTTTAATTTTTCCAGCCATATTAGCACCACATTAAACCCACACGATAATGGCAACGAAGCGGACCCCAGAAAAGCGATGGACACGGTCCAAAACGGTCCAACCCGCGAACTGTGGAATCTGTTTCGAGGACGTAGTGGAGGGCGTACACAGCGTGCGATTGGATTGTGGACATTTATTCCATCGTGCCTGTGTACAACAGCTCCTCCTCACGTCAGAACTGTGTCCCTTATGCCGGCGACCCATAGATCGGTCTGCCCTAGACGTCCCCCTCGGAACGCCCCTACCAACGCGTGGAGCAGTGGCGAAAGGAGCTCCAGAAGCCGAGCCGTCACAACCACTCTTAGACCTGCAAGGAGCAGTAGGCGGTGAAGTTCCGGCTGCAAGTGTCGTGTCCGAGGTGACAACCATGCCTTCCGCCCACTCCATTGACACCCTCGTGGCGTTGATGAGGGATATGTCGGAGAGGATTGGCAACCTGGAGGGAAAGATCCAGAACCTCCCGTTGAGCCAACCACCCAGCCGCGTGAGAACTCCGCTTGGCTGGGAGCCAAATCCCAGTGTGGCGATGCCCCACTCCCGACAATCCGAGCAATGGGTCCCACCCCCAAGGAACTCGGGAATGGATCCCAGAGCTCCCGAATACAGACCGCGACACAGTACCGGACCTCCGTTGGTACCTCCAGCCCCCGAGGCAGTTCAGTACCACAGGTCAATCGAGGATGTGATTCCCCCCGGGAACGCATTGGCACCTTTTCGAGACCCGACGCCTCGTATCATGGAGAGTTGGCGCCTGAACTTTACAGGGTTCAACGATATGATATCGGCGGACCGGTTCCTTTTCCGGATTCAGGCGTTGGTATCCAGCACCCTGGGAGGGGATTCCTCGGCCTTCCTCCGGCATGCACATCTTTTGTTCAGCGGCGACGCTGCCGACTGGTACTGGAGCTTTAAAGAGTCAACGCCACGTCCCACTTGGCACTCTTTCAGTGCAGCCTTCCGCAATCGATTTGAGGATGGCTTCACTGAGAGAGAGCTAAGAGAGCAAATAAAGAAACGGAAACAAGGCGCTCACGAACCGTTCGACCAGTACTACACCAGTATAGTGAGATTGAGCACTCGCCTGCGAAATACCATGCCCGAGGACGAATTAGTAGAAATTATCAGGGAGAACATGCGCTGGGATCTCCAGAACAGCCTGCTACATTTTCCCATCAACACCATACAGGGATTGCGCCTCCATGCGCGTAGACAAGAACACTTGGATGAGCGACGAGGTACCTTCCGCCCACAACCTCGCATAACGGGACCAAATCCCCGAAATCATCACACCGCGGAGTTGATGGCAGCGGACCACCTGCTTGCTGATCCAGTACCAGTACCGAGGAGCGGAGCACCACCGGAGCTTGAGGACCCAGCATTGATTGATCGACCCTCCCTTGAAGCACTTACAAGCCCGACGGTCTGTTGGAACTGCCGACAACCGGGACATCGGTTCTACGCATGTCCAGCGGAGCCGACGCTTTTCTGCTACCGCTGCGGGAAGGCCGACACATACGCACCTGACTGTGCAAATTGCAAAGGGCGAAAAAACTTGCCACCGAGTGCCGCGACCACCCGTCGGCACTCCTAGACCCCGGACGAACCAATCCAGACCCCATCACCAGCTATGACCCAGCTCCCAACATGACTCCAACTCTGCTGACTCGCACCGCTAAACACAGTTCTCCCGAAGTTCCACAACCGACGCCGTCCTTCGCCGAGGCCAATGCGCAGGGAAATGATAGCGAGACGAAGGTTCCTTGGCATGTAAAACCTTTTCATGTCAGGTTGCGGAATTATTTGGCTACTCGACAGCGCATCTTCCATGAGGAATTGGCCACAAATGTCCCACCGCGAAGCAAGCGAGCCACGCGTCGGATGCGGAGCTTCTGGAGAAAAGTCAGGCAGTCGAGGAAAGTGTTGAAGGACATATACTTAGACGAATTATTGAGGGATGATGTTCGGCCATATGCGTCAGTACACCTCCTGCAAAAACGAGTGTCAGGCTTAGTAGATACGGGAGCCAGTGTGAATTGCATCTCTGCCGAGTTTGCAGGGGAGGTACTGGCAAAGCACGCGGACCAAATCCGTCATTTCACCTCCTGGTTAAGCACGGCGGACGGAACTCGTCACTCTGTAGTGGGAAAAATTATGACGGATGTCACCTTTAAAGGGGTAACTAAACCTATGGAATTTTTCATTATACCTCAGTTAACCCAGAATCTTTACCTAGGAGTGGATTTCGTTCGAAAATTTAACTTGGCCCCGGCACTATTTTCCGGTTCGACCCTGGAGTCCGTCACCACCGTTCCTGACCAATCTCAACCCACTAACTTAGTACGGCATACACTGGATGTAACTCAGCAACTGCGTCTCGACTCGGCTATATCGGCTTTTCCCTCGCACGAGAAGGAAGGTCTCGGGCGGACTGCCCTGGTGTTCCACACTATAGATGTGGGGGATGCTAAACCCATAAAACAGAGACATTTCGCCATATCTCCGGCGAAGGAAAAATCGTTATATGCCGAAGTGGATCGAATGCTAGCATTAGGCGTAATCGAAGAATCACAGAGCGCGTGGGCTTCCCCAGTCACCTTAGTGGTCAAGCCGAACAAGGTCCGGTTATGCTTAGATGCCAGACGCTTGAACGCCGTCACAGTCAAGGACGCATATCCTCTACCGTTGATCGAAGGCATTTTGAGTCGATTGCCTAAAGCCCATTTCATCACGAGCTTAGACCTCAAGGACGCCTTCTGGCAAATTCCTTTAGACCCCGGTTCAAAGGAGAAAACAGCCTTCACAGTCCCAGGCCGGCCCTTATATCAATTCGTGACCATGCCATTCGGATTGTGTAATGCCCCCCAAACAATGACGCGCCTTATGGACAAGGTGATACCACCTCATTTGCGGCACCAAGTTTTCGTTTACTTGGACGATCTGTTGCTTATAACAGAGACCTTTGACGAACACATCGACCTGCTTCAGGAGGTGGCTCTACACATCCGGAGGGCAAGATTAACCATCAACATAAGGAAGAGCCAGTTCGTGATGACGGAGGTGAAGTATTTAGGTCACATCATTGGGCATGGGCATATCAAGACCGATCCGGAAAAGACTCAAGCGATTGACGTTTTTCCATTACCCAAGTCCACCAAACAATTACGCCGATTCTTAGGTTTATGCGGATGGTACCAGCGTTTTGTACGTGACTATGCCACCATAACCACTCCTTTGACCGACATGCTGCGTAAGGGACGTAAATTCGTATGGGAAGAGCCCAGCTTGCGAGCCTTTGAAGAGCTAAAGAAGAGTCTGACTACGGCCCCCGTACTGCACAGCCCGGACTTTGACAAACCGTTCTCAATCCATTGTGACGCGAGTCAACATGGGGTGGGAGCAGTCTTAGTCCAGGTTGCACAAGACGGCGAGGAGAGACCTATAGCCTTCATGTCTCACAAGTTGAACCCAGCCCAGCGAAATTACACGGTCTCCGAGCAAGAATGTCTAGCCGCGGTGTTGGCAGTGAAACGCTTCCGAGCCTATGTGGAGGGACACACCTTTGAAATCGTTACGGATCACGCTTCTCTGAAATGGCTAATGAGCCAGACTGATCTCAACGGCAGATTGGCCAGGTGGGCACTGAAACTACAGGCATTTGACTTCACAATTCGCCACCGAAAAGGAAGCCAGCATGTAGTCCCCGACACCCTATCCAGAATGTTCGCCCCTGAAGGAGCCGAGTTGGTCCAAGAGGACGACAGCCCCCAATTGATCGATTTGGACCATCCTGCCTTCAAGTCAGCCAGCTACACCCAACTGATTCACACTATCCAGAATCAACTGTCCCAGCTTCCTGAACTGCGGTTGACGGATGGATTTATTTACAAACGGATGGGACACGCCTCCGGAGATCCCATACAAGAAGAAGAACAGTGGAAGTTGTGGGTGCCCGAAGAATTAACCACTGATCTTATCAGGCGGGCTCATGACCACCCATCAAGTGCGCACGGCGGATACGGTCGTACACTTAGGCGGTTGAAAACCTGTTTCTTTTGGCCTAAGATGGCACAACAGATAAAAGCGTACGTAGCCTCTTGTGAGCTATGCAAGTGCACTAAAGCGCCCAACACCATCCTTCGGCCACCCATGGGTAAGGTTGAGGTCCCCGAACGCGTGTTCCAGCGCTTGTACATTGATCTTATCGGTCCTTACCCTCGATCTGCCTCTGGTCACACGGGAGCTGTCGTGGTCCTGGACCAGCTCTCCAAATTCCCTATCATAGAACCACTACGTAACATGCACACTGGACCAATAATCAGCTTTTTGGAGAACCGAGTCTTTCACATGTTTGGAGTTCCGGAGAAACTTGTCTCCGACAATGGGGTCCAGTTCACCTCCAGCAAGTTCCGAGACCTAATGTCCAAATACGGCATCATCCACCAACGAACTGCCGTCTATTCACCACAAGCCAACGCATCCGAACGACTGAATCGTACGCTCATAGCGGCCATTCGCGCCTATGTCCACCCGAATCAGAGGGACTGGGATCGCAAATTGTCCGCCATCACTAGTGCACTGCGCTCGTCGTACCACGCCACGACCGGCATTTCGCCGTATTTTGCAGTGTTCGGCCAGTATATGATCTGTCATGGGAGCGCTTACCGGCTATTGCGGCAGCTGAAATCGCTAGAGGACCCAATCGTGGTTCTAGGACCGCACGAAAAGCTCCAACTTCTGCGAGATCAACTGCGGGAGAAGATTGAAGAAAGTAGACGGATGGGAGAGGAGCGGTACAACTTGCGATCTCATCCTTCTGGCTTTAAGGCCGGCGACGAAATATATCGTCGAAACTTCCGACAGAGCGATGCCACCCGCCATTACAATGCCAAACTAGACAAGAAATTCGTGAAGTGTCGAGTCATACAAGTCATAAGCCCCACCCGGTACCTCATCGCGGACATGACTGGTAAGACCCTGGGAATTTACCACGCAAAAGACCTTAGACGATGAAGGGCAACTAATTCCCACGAGAAACCTTGGCTTATCCCAAATCTCTGCCTAGACGAAGGCCTCCGAATAACACCTGACTTCCTACTATATAGTCACTGCCGAGTCTTCACGAACAGGGTAGTAGCCTATCCTTCGAAACGGATCTTCGACCCGCCACGTCCCTAACCAAGACCTTTTACCAAGGAGACGGGATCGTAATTACTTCGATTTTGGGGGGGGAATGTGTAATGTGACGCCTACGCCCAGGAATCGAAGCGATTTCGATCCCGAACCCTTGTAACCTGCCAGATGGATATGTCCTCGAAGTGCCAGCGGACTTCATCTGTTGTGCGGATATCGTTGTGCAGAAAATATTTTTTTTTCTGTCCAAATATTTAGATCCGTGGATATAAATATTCGAAATATAGAATTAATCCAACCCCGGCACATTTCGAGACATAGCCCTCTGGAAATGCCCCTCCACCGTGGCCATCGAGAAAACTATGCCACTGGCGACATCTGAAGAAGCACATTTCCGCCATATGAAGTGCCATTCCACGCACATATGTTTTGTCCGAGGTGACAACCGGAAATTTTGACAGCCACATGGAGGCGCTAAACGTCATCGTAAAGTTCTTCGTGATAATATCCAAGGTATTACAAAACCAGCTATACGTCGTTTGGCGCGACGTGGTGGAGTGAAACGTATTCCCTGTTTAATCTGTGAAGAAACGCGTGGTGTGCTTAAAGAGTTTTTGGAAAACGTTATTCGTGAGGCAGTGACATTCACCGGAGCAGAAACATTAGGAAAGAGGTTAGTTTAGTTAATAACTAAATAGAAAGGTTAGCAATATTTTGTCTGGTCTGCAGCGGAAGGCAGTGTGAACTGAATCGAAACCAGCGATACTGAAAATACCGGGGACACTTCTGCTAAAATAACCAAAGAGAAGAATACCAGTCCCGCCGAAGCCGTCGACCCCGCACCTTCTTCCAGTTCCCACGAAAATACGTCCGAATATACAAGCTTGGACAACATTAGCGAATGTTATTGTTAACGGAGTAAAAAACCCGATGAAAATGAAGTGACGTATATTGTTCACCAATCGAACTATAGCGAGGAAGTGTTTTTAGCTGTTTCTGATGCCTATATAAAATAGCGAGATATATTAACTCGAAGGACGAAAACAAAATGGAGTATAAAAATACTAGAAAGTTATGAAAGAGTGAAAGCAGACACAATTCGGATAAATTTCGACACAGTGAAAAAGGACAAGAAAGAACGAATCTTTACGGTTGAAGAAGGATTATGTCAGGAATTAGAGAAATATCTTCGTGGAATTCTTTCCAAGCGACTTCTAAGTGAAATGAATCAAACCTTGTATAAATGTGTAAAATGCTCAACTCAATTTTCTCGTGAGAATACATACAAGAAATCAAGCGTTGACGTTACTTGTCCCGAATGCTCTAGTATTTTCGTTGTTGAACTTCACGAAAAGCTTAGTTCATCGACAAAAGGTTCGCTGCCAAAATACGAGGAACTTCCGGTCATAGCTAGCAATATTTCAACTTTAAATACAGTACCAACTAGTAATTTATCCTCTACAACACAAACAACAGCTACTGCAACCCAATCCAGTGCAACCGGACAACAAAGTGCGGGTGAGAAATATGTAATTGAAGAAAGTGCTTCACATAGCAGTATAGGTTCAGCTGGATCGTTAAACGAATCATCATCGTGTTTAAAAATTACTCAATCAGAAAAATCGTTTGATTCAAATCAAAGTGTCGCGGGTAGTTCGACACCTGATCGTGATATTGATTTCAATTTCAGTAAAAACGGTGAAAGTGATATCGAAATTTTAAGTAATCCCAGTCAAAGTAGCATTGAAGTTCTGGAGCATGCTTATCAAAGCCGAAAAACATCCGAAGAACGTCGTATCTCCAGAGTACCGTCCCTTGATACCATAGAGGATAGTAGTTACAACAATGCTCCTTGCATAACATCAGTTGCCATTAAGAATACTGCACCAGAAATCCATGTGGAGATAACAAAAGCTCCAGAGGTGCAGCAGGCGTTAGAAAGTAGTAATGCAGTAACACCAGGTGGTGAAACGAAAACTTCTTTAGGGCATATCAGTTTAACCGAAAGCAGTTCGTCGGGTTCTGTTACGGATAGCATTTGTACAGCTTACGAACAGGAGGATAAGTGCGGAACAGCTATTAATTCACCAGAACGTAAATCATCACAAATTCAAAATACAAATGGAAAGGAAATAAGAAGAGAAGATTCAATCATATCGTCTATGTTTGGCGGCTTATTCCAATCAACGAATATTTTAATGTCACGGTCACAAAAACCACCCGAAGATATTATTTGTGATAAATTAAATTCTCCTATACCGATTTTAGTGATGCCGATCTACGAAGACAGGTTGTTTACCTTCAGGTATTTGCACGTCGTTTATTTTATTTTTTTTTATTTTATTCAGAAATAAGTTGCTGAATGAACAATTAATTTAAACCAAAACTCTGATATAAAAAAAAAAAAAAATTTCATACAAGAAGAATACTTTACCATTCGTGGTATCAAACAAAATGTATAACGGATTCCCCTATTCATACTAAAAAAAAAAAAAAAACTATAAAAAGATTGGTATATTCAAATGTAAATTGTAAATGTAAATTGTGATCCTCACTTTTCTATTTCGCATAAAGACAGAAGTGGCAAAATAGAGCCTTCATCTTCAAAATTGTTCTAATTTTAATTACAAGTATGTAAGGTTAAAAATCAAACGTAAAGGCTAGCGAAATACCTATAAATTATTTGTGGGAAACTATAAAAGTAGAAATTAATCATGATACACCCATGTGAAGTGTTATTGTTATTGCCTGTTTACACGCGTAATTATACATCACGCTTTGTTTAAATTTGGCAGATGCCGTGTAAAGTTCACATGAAATTGCGTGATTTGGGATAGAAAGTTATCAATTGATTGATAAAAATTAAAAAAATATAATTGCAATTATAAAGATAAAAATATGAAGTAATATTTTCCTGAATTTAAGGATAGTTTTATTGAGTTATATGAACTAATATGATAATATTAGATGTATATACGAAAACTGGCATATTTTCGGTATTTAAGGTAATAAAAATAACATGAATTGCTAAGTTAACCCACGACTTTCCTTTTCAGTGACTCTTCTTTTTCAGTGGGAACAGAGAGTGTAGGGTAAGTATGCCGTCGCGAGGGTAGGGTTTCTGCAAATCCGCTGAAGTCGGTTTCGCGTCGCGCGCGGTACGCGGTACCTTTGTTTGTTTCGCCATTTCTTTAGAGTAGTTTTCTTCGGTTTAAGTTCGAGTAGTATATTTTTCGGTACCGCGTCGGTGAATCGGTAACGCGCCTATGGGATTTTGTAGCGTTTTTGATTTGAGATCTGTGGATAGATCACATCCAGAACTAACGTAATGTAGGTTTCTCGTTCTGGATGAGTAATTGTTGACGCGTTTGAAAAACGGGCAAGTTCAGGTGACTGAAATATTGTGATTGAGCGTAATCCATTCGGAGACCCGCGACCGAAATCCTCTCCGAACTAGCTGGCCGACAAGCAGTCACCGCGTGAATGGATTACGGTGCACGGATTGGTTGACCTGTTGGTACCATCCGTTGGCACTACTCAGACTTAACGTCTAGAACCGATGAGAGGTCGGTTCCGCGTCGAGTTGAAAGTAGAAAATCATTACAGTCCTTAGTATGGAGGATACAGAACTGGAGAGTATTAGACGACTACTCAGCTAGTGATCATCATTGCATTCTACTTGAGATAAGCGATGTTGTCTCCCGACGTCCAAGCTCTTGGCTTTCTACAATTGGATGGAACATCGGAACAATAGACGTCGAGAGATTCGTCGAGGTTTTTACAGCATGTGTACCGCAGCAGGGGGCTTCGCAGGGGATGGAAGAGCTGGCAGCTTAAGGCGTGGTGAACTCAACGATGAGCATCACAACTGCTTGCCAAGCTTCTACGCCCCATCGAAGACCCCGCCATGGCAAGCCCCCAGTGTACTGGTGGTCAACTGAAATCCCAGAAAAACGAAGGGAGTGTCACGAGCTTCGGCATGAGGCTCAATGGGCATGGAGCCGGGACGAGGCAAGCAACCGGGCAGCAGCATATAAGTCGGCCAGGAAATGCCTTCGCGAATTGATCAACAACAGCAGGACTCGCTGCTGGCAAGATCAAGTGGACAATGTGAACAAGGATCCGTGGAGCCTTGGCTACAAGCTAGTTACGCGGAAGCTTGGTGCCCTACGGAAACCTTGTATACATGACGCGAAAAACATGGACAAAATAATGCGGGGACTCTTCCCCGCCCATCCCGTCCGTGTTGACGCTGTCCATGGTGAAACAGCAGTCGAGTGCCCACTCTTCACACAGCTGGAACTGGAACAGGCAGCCCTTTGGTTGAAAGTGAGGAAGGCTCCAAGTCCAGATGGTGTTCCAGTTGAGGTGTTGCGGCTTATCTATCACCATTGTCCTGACTTGCTGCTCAGCACATTCAACGCTCGCCTTCGGGACAGGGTGTTCCCGATACGATACAAGGCGGCGAGGCTCATGCTGATCAGCAAGGGGAAGGGAAGCCCCACATCGCCGTCTGCATACCGCCCGTTATGCATGCTAGACACGGCTGGGAAAGTGCTAGAGAAACTCATCACGTCAAGACTTACTGACGCGATTCGTGCTGCTCGGGACGTATCTCCTCGACAGTACGGCTTTAGAGCAGGACGCCCTACCATTGATGCGATTGCGTAGGTGGTGAGCGCGGTCCAAAAGGCAGAGGCATATAGTCGCACCAAGCAACGGATCGTCCTGTTGGTGACACTCGACACCAGGAATAATTCAACTCCGCTAGACGCGTGGATATTCTGGATACGCTAGAAAACTCTTTTCAAGTTCCAGAATATCTAATGCGACTACCTGAAGGACTGAAGCCTGCTCTACGATACGATACAGGGCCAACGAAGGATGGAAATTATATCGGGTGTTGCCAAAGGATCTGTCCTTAGTCTGGACCTATGGAACGTGTCTTACGACGGGCTACTGAGACTTGAGATGCCAGATGAGTCACGCTTGGTCGGCTATGCGGATGATGTTGCGGCTCTGGTCACTAGACGCACCGTTGAACAGGCGCAACTTAGGCTAGGTATGCTAATGCGCCGAGTGAGGGACTGAATGACTGCTCGCGGGCTCTGTTTAGCACTGGAGAAAACCGAAGTGGTCATCTTGACAAAAAAGAGAATCCCTAGAGAAAGGATGATCAGTATTGGAGATATACAAATCGAATCGGAACCAGCGGTGAAGTACCTGGGGCTACTGATCGACTCAAAGATGAGTTTGTCTGAGCGAACCACGGCAACGGCTGAGAAGGCTGCTTCAGGACTATTGGCTTTAAGTCGACTTATGGCCCACGTAGGGGGACCCAGCTCATCGAGAAGGCGCCTCTTGATGAGTGCTGTAGGGTCAGTCCAACTGTACGAAGCAGGATTGCATCTTCGTATCCGACAGGCTCTGATTGCAGGCATGATACCTGTCACCCTCTTTCCTAGAGAGCGCTATGATATTTACCTGCGCCGAAAAGAGGATGCGAGGGAGATGGTTATCCGCGAGGAGAGACAGCGCTCACTCAGCGATTGGCAGCAGTCTTGGGTCAATTGCACGAAGGGAAGGTGGACTGCGCGCCTCATCCCGGATGTAAGACCGTGGCTTTATCGAAAGCATGGTGAGACTGACTTCTATCTGACCCAGCTTTTGAGCGAGCATGTATGTTTTCAGTCTTACCTGCACAAAATTGGTAAGCCACGGTCTCCTGATTGTCGGTATTGCCCAGGAGAGGAGGACAATGCCTGCCACACATTCTTTGCGTGCGAAAAATGGGTCAGGCTGCAAAAAAATTTCTACAGGGAAACGGGAGATATCACCCCGGATAATATAGTTGCGGTGATGCTCGAATCGGTTGACAAATGGAACCAAATGGAACATTATGCTCGGGCAGTCCTAAAAGATAAAAGGGGCTCACAGCAGCCGGGGGCGTTGGGGCTTAGGGATCGCTTGTCTGACACTTCCTCGTCTCCTCTCCCCTCCTGCTAGAAGAGGGATCCCCCAGCTTGAAGGCGCCTCACGGCGTAACAAAACGAGACCTGCCCCAAAGGAATGTGTCCAACGGTTCCAGGCTGGGTCCTCAGGTTGATAGGGGAGGTGTTTAGTGGGTAGTCCAGTCGCTTCCTTGCGAGCATGGGAGTCCCACACTCTGTGCATAAATGGCATTCACCTCCCTACCACAAAATAAAACGTGAAATTGCCAACTTTTCGATCGAAATGTGTACCAGAGTGGTGGTAAATTGGATCTAAAAAATCGGGCTCTGTAAACAGGCTCATGGTGGCCATATGACCGAAATCGAAATTCTTTCACAAAATGTCATGCTTGCACTACACCTACAATAAATTTGAACTTAATATCTCAATTATTTCTGTGTTTTGTTAATAGATATATCTTTAACTCAAAACTCTTTTGAACTTGATGATGATTTCCAGCGTATCCAGAGCATCCACCCATCTAGCGGAGTTGAAGGCGTTTCTAACGTCGAGTGTTACCAACGGAACGATCCGTTACCTGGTGTGACTATTTGCCTCTGCTTTTGAACCAAGCTTACCACCTTTCCAATTGCATCAATGGTGAAGCGTCCTGCTCTCAAGGCATATTTTCGAGGATATATGTCCCCAGCAGCGTGAATCGCGTTAGCGAGTCTTCTCTTGACGATTTTCTCTACTCCTTCCCCAGTAGTCTCTAGAATACATAGCAAGTGGTTCGCAGACGGCGATCCAGGATTTCCCTTGCCCTTGCTATTCAGCACCAGACTCATCATCGGGGAAACCGCATCACGCACGCAAACGTTGAGCAACAAGTTAGGACAATGATGATAGGCAAATTGCAACACCTCAGCTAGGCCACAATCTAGGCCTGAAACCTTCCTTGCTTTCAATGACAGGACTGCCTCTTCCAGTTCTAGCTGTGTGAAGGGTGGGCGCTCTATTGCTGATTCAACATGGACAGCATCTTCATGGATGGAATAGGCGGTAAAAGGTACCTACAAAATCTCGTCCATCTTTTCCACTTCAGGTATGCAAGGCATCCGTAGGGCACAAAGCTTCCGCATAACTAGCTTATAGCCAATGCCCCACGGAGCATTGTTCACATTCTCCGCTAGATCTTGCCAGCAGTGAGCCTTGTTGTTGTTAATCAATTTGTGAAATCATTTCCTGGCCAACTTATATGCATGCTGTGATCGCATGCCTTGTCACGATTCTGTACCTGTTGAACCTCAGACCAGAGCTTGTATTACTCCCTTCGCTTTTCACCGTTTTCAGTTGACCACCAATACATTGGGGCTTGCAGTGCCGGGAGTTTCGATGGAGCATAGAAACTTTGCAAGCAGTCATGATGATGAGCATGGTTGTATACACCAAATCTTGACCTGCCAGTTCTTGCATCCCATGAGAATCTCCCTGCAGCGGTGCACCTGCTGTGAGCACCTCGATAAACCTCGCGACGTCCATCCTTCCAATGTTTCACCCAATCGTAGAATGTCGAGAGCACAGACGTCGGGAAACAACATCACTGATCTCAAGCAGAATGCACTGATGATCACTGGCTGAGTAATCTTCTATTACTCTCCGATTGTGTATCCTCCGTAATAAGAACTCCAAGGAAAACAACACGTCAGGTATGGTTCCTTCACAGCCAATTCGGCGGGAAAGCCAGCGTACTTCCGGTGTTTAGTATGATGAGCGCCATTTCGGCCGCTTTTTCTAGGATTCGTTTTTCCCGCAAATCTATTTAAAATACAAGATATTACAAGTGCATAGGATTCGAGTAAAGTTAAAATTGGATTTTCTATTCTTGCTATCATATAATTACATTCATTTTCAGCTTGTGAAAAGTGTGGCTCGGGAATTTATTTCTCGGAACGGTCTCCAGGCAGAATGAACTGGGAAATTAATTGAGGTGATAGTGTTTTGCGGGTGGAGTGAACCATAGTGTGGTTTCAGTCGTATCTCGTGCTGAGACATAAGGAGGGCGTTAATTTCGGTTGCTCCGGTGTAGGAGTTTTGTGTGGCGGTGGTAATATTTTTAGTCGTATTGCGTGGTAGAGTGTTGGGAAGGTGACCTCCGCGGCTGGGTGGCGGCGAGCGCCAAAACTTTTCCAGGTGATAATTTTGCTTCGGACGGACGTTTTCCCGTTCGGACGACCTCGTCGAGGCGCGGTTAACCGATGACTGGCGCCCACGCCCATCTTTGGGTGAGTAAGTTGGGTCAGTGGAGCCTTAGCTGGAGTAGCCCCAATATATCGGTGGGGCGGCAAGGGAATTGGTAATAAATTTTTAATTTCGTTTTTAGGGTTTTGTAAAATAATTTTACAAAACCCTTCTAAAATCGCGTCCTGTCTGTCCGTCTGTCTGTCCGTCCGTCCGTCCGTCCGTCCGTCCGTCCATCGGTCCGTCCGTGTGTCACAGCAGTTTTTCTCGGAAACTACTTAAGCTAGAAGCATCAAATTTTGTAAGTAGGTGTAAAGTGGTGCTCTTTTCAAAGTTCAACTGCAAAAAAATTTTATAAGGTATTTTAGGGGGGTCTCCCCATGTAGGGGAGTGACCCCCCGAAAAAAAAATTTCATTGAAGGTAGCCGATATGGATATCAAATGAAAGGTCTTGATAAGAACTTTTCAAAACAGGTCTTAGTTTGGCAAAGTTTTCTTCGAGGGGCGCACAGGGAGGGGAAATACACGAAAAATTTGTGTTCCCCCCCCCCCCCCTCGCGATTGGACACCTGTGATCCGAAAAATCTGAAAAAAATCAGGATTGTAGGCCTTGGTGAGTACAACAACAACAAATACGTGAGAAGTCGCAATTCACTCAACTTTGTTAGTAATAGTATGATTTATCGATTTTATGTTTTCTTGAATAAAATCTTAACGGTACCCTTAAATTCAATGAAATTCAGTACGCAGATGACTATTTATAAGGTTAATTAACCCTGAAAGTTTCATAAAGATTGAATCATATTTAGTGAAGTTATAGCGGTTTGAATTTTCCTGTATTACTATGGAACAATATGCGCTGCATATACGAGTATTACTATGGCAACATATGGCTATGGAACAACATGCGCGTTTTACCAACTCAGACACTACAGTTTTGCTAGGATTTGCATGAAAATTTCAGGAATGATAGGTGTCATGAATATATTTGAGAATCGGTTCAGCTAGTGGTATCAGTAATTGTAAAACAAAATAGTGGCTGCTTTAAATGCGAAGGTTGAATAATTTTGAGTTATTTTGCCCCAATTACAACGTTTCAGGTGCATGCTTTGTACACTTGATTCAATTTAATGAATGACTGAAGATGAGTACCTACAATTAATACTCATAAGTGAAACAAGTCAAGGAGGCAGGAGAGAGCTCCTAGCAAAAGGGTTTTGTAACAACTCTAGGATTCGAAAAAGTTGGCTATTAACCGATGATAACAGTACAGCAGAGTGGCCCCTGAAAAAAAATTCATCAAACGTAGCCGATATGAGCATGAAATGAAAGTTTTCATGGGAGCTTTTCAAAACAGTTGTTAAACTGTCAGTTTTTGCTTCAGTGGGGCACAGGGGGGAAATAAATGAAAAATGTGTTTCCTCCCTCGCGAATGGTCATCTGAAATAATTATCAAGGGAGATATTTATGAGTATAACAATACCAAAAATCTCAGAAGTCGAAATTCGTTCAACTTTGTTGATAATAGTATGATCTTCGAATTTCATAGTTTCTCCAATAAAATCGTCATTGACATGCTTCTTGACTTTATTGAATCTGGTGACTGCATTTTGAAAATTGAATACAAAACCCTTCTGACATGAGCGTAGGTCTGTTTACCCAACTTGTTTCTTTTCGTAGCACCACAGCCCCTTTCGGGCCTTCGCTTAGAGATAGTTAGAGTATCTCATTGTCATGATCGATACGATCGAGATATGATCATAATCACGCTTTGGCCATGTGTCCATCCACCCAGCTGCGATACGTTCTGATTTTGAACCAGCACGTTTCACAACGAACGGGCTTATAGTCCGTCCGAAGAATCACTCGAACGAAATATCGTTGACGCCGAAGAAACTCGAACCAGAGACCTTCGGCTTACGGGCTTAGTGCTCTAACCACTAGACCACGCCGATTAAGAACTTACCTAATTTTTAATTAGGTAAGCCCTTAATCGATGGAAATCTGCTCTATTTTCAAAATCCAACAGGGAGCCACATCAGCCTTGTGGTCAGCAAACCCTGAAGTAATTTTAGTCTAAACAAGGATAGAAGCGCACGTCCATTAAACTTGAAGATCATTACGTCGAAAGCGTGGATAACCGTTTACGTTTATGATCTGACGACACAAGTATTACTCATAAACGATGAGAACACTCAATGAACAGCATCAGGGGACTCCTGCTCGGAAAATTATATATTATTAGTGAAAATACAAGAGTTGGTAAGACTACAATTATTGAACAGGATTTCTTCTAGAGGACAAGGTTAAATCTTTGGTATAGTAACACTGATAATCATGATCAAAAGACCTAGTATGACTTTAAAATTTCAAATGATAGGGACTATACATAAAACGTAGTGTGTGTGGTGTAGTGGTTAGAGCATGAACGCATAAGCCGAAGGTCCCAAGTTCAAATCTCGTTCGGAGCAACGTGATTTAGTTCAAGGGATTTTTCGGACAGTCTACGAGTGTTCACTCAGTGGTTATATGTACTGATTTAATCAGATCATATCGTAGCTGAGCAAGCACACGGGAGCATGGTACTGACCAAACCAACTTCCGAAATAATCAATACGATCATGAAAATGAGATACTCTATCTCTAAGCGAAGGCCCGAGAGGGGCTGTAGTGCTACAAAGAAAAATACATAAAAAAATCAAAATTTAATTGTCAGGATTCTTGTAATTGTGACCCACTACTGCGATGCGATAAATTACCCTTGCTTTTTGCGTTTTCCGTCCACGCATTTTAGGTTACATTTTATGACCTCTTCACTTCATTTTATTCCAAATTGCTCTTTTAACACCTAAATAAGCCATAAAATCAACTAACAAGGCTAACGAACATACGAGCTTTATTGCCATCGTCAAGTGCATCCTTAACAAAACATCCAAAGACGTTGGACGCCAGGTCACAAAATTGGCGCTGTCATTAGACCTTCGTCATTTATTTTACCACCTGGAAACTGCAACAAAAAAGCACAAAATCAAAGCTAATACTGGTGAAGCATTCCTGTTGCGTACTCCCAACAATGTAAAATAAACTTCAAATATCCTCTCAACTCATCCTCCAACTTTTCACAATAAAAATCTTTGCCAAACACGACCCACAGTTCCTCTAGCAAGACTTTATCCACTTCAGGGAAAAAAGGAGAGACAAATGTTTATAGCGATATACTCGTATACAGCTGTCGTCTATCGGAAATTTGCACAATTTTCCTTCACCGGGGAAATCTGCTAAAGGATTCAAAGTTCTCTCGTTTGTTTATTTGCTTTGTTGATTTATCCAAACGAAATTGCTAAAAGAAGAATGAATTGTTGAATTGTTATAACATAGTCGTTACCATTGTCCTTCTCGCCTGTATTGACGGCCCACTACTATGTTGTCTTTTGTGCTTCGGGACTAATTTATGACCTTGACATTATTGTTATGGTATAGCGTACAGAATGGCACGTGGTGGTGGTAGGATGGTATTTATTCGTTCTGTGATTTGTATAATTTGATTTCAAATGAAGTTACTTGACAAATTTTTACGATTTACGATTATCTGAGAATATAAAAGTGGATCATTTTCAGTTATTTCCAAGGAGTTTTACGACTGTTTGATTGGAATTGCAAGGTTTTTGTATTCTGTTGGAATCAGGTTGTAAATACTTTGAACTTTCGAATCAGTTAATTGAGAATTATTCATAATTGTTTTCGAAGATTTAAGTCCTTACATTGAGGAGCAATAACTTGATCCTCAAAATCTAGTCTAAATCCTGCAAATTGAAACCAAATACTTATAAGTCACGCAATTTGCTGGTTGTTCATTAAGCCCCTATTGAAATTTTGATTTAAACAATCGATAACTAAGTCGTAATTGATCCTTTTTGATGTTAATGGTAAAGCTTGACAAGAAAATGGCATTCACTTAAAAGTTATTCAACAAAGAAATCTCAGGAATCAATTTTCCTCTTGAATGACTTTATTAATTGGTTTATGGTGAAATATCTTTTCATTCAAGGGATGAACAATAAATAAAGAAAACAAGAGCTTAATTGATGATTTTTCTTTCCTGATAATCCTACCACCCATACCAAGACTCGGCACTTGTCCAACTCATCTTAATTATCTTAATCTAAGCCATTTGAAGTACAATACGAGTAGGAATAATTCTTCCAAGGAATTTTTGGAAAAATCAATCGAAGGCTAAGGAAGAGCTGAATAACTTAAGTTTCGTTGGGTGGTGAAACCCCGGAATTTAACTCGAGTGGAGAGGGTCCCGTATGAACAATTTGTAATTCAGCAGTAGTTTTTTTTAAATCTGAAACAATTTTTTGTGGTAAATATGAATAGAAAATCTGAAATCGTTGAATATATTGGCTGTCCATTGTCCTTAAATTAATATTGAAGTATCCGTATATAATAATTTTTTAGCGCTGTTGTGTTCGCAACGCATTCGATTGCAATTTACAAAAAAAACTTCAGAGATTTATGCATGGTTCAGTCTCAAATCTGATGCGAACCGAAGTGGCCTACAACTTAATGAAGTTGAAACTAAATTCATGACTCAAATGAAGACGAACACTCTAGTCCGATAAAACCTGACCGTAGGAGACTATAACCTTAAAATTTTCAATAACTTCGTACATCTTGAAGCCAACCTAAATAGGCGAGACACCGAAAAGGACGAGGTAGGACGCTGCCTAAACGGCGGAAATAAAACGTATCACCCTGTACTTTCCATTCTAAGGTCCAGGTGCCGTATCTTCCCTCGCATGTTAATCAAAATCCACGAGCATCACACAAGTTGGGAGCATTGTAGATAAAACTTGACCCCCATTCCCGCATCAAAAGTACCGGGCGATGATTGCTAGCTGGAAGTTGTTATTTTCTGGTCAAGGCGACCCACTCGCAATTGGGGCTTTCCTGCCCAGAGTAGTGCACATGACTGCCGTTAAACTCGGGGAAGATCCACAACCCGTAGCCAGGTACGTTCAGCTGTTGTTTGTGAGGCACGTTCAGCTGTTGTTCATGAGGCGCGCTCAGCGTTGGTTGTGGAGATTAGTGGAGTTTGATCCCTTTTATGAGAGGAGTATCTTGAAATTTGGCTTGTTCCGTGAATTTGCTCCAGACGAGAATAAAACCATCCTTAAGCAGAAGCTCCGTAGCAGGTGCCAGCTAGCACATGAGGTAGTGGACGACTATAATGAAGCCCTGTGCTGCTTGATGAAGTGCTTTGCTAGGCCCATCTTAGAACAGGAGTTCTTGGAGATGTTCTGGTAGGGAATCTATCCTTAGCTATGGGAGCGGATGGTTTATGCTCCACAATGCACCGTTTTTGAACTTTGCACTTCAGCTCGAGCTTTAGACGTGATGCGCTGGTCCCCGAGTCGGATACCACAGAACCATACTCATTATCGTTAAGAATAACCGGATCGGCACTCAAAAGCTGAAGCTCAACGAGAGTTTACGTCACTACCAGCACTAATTTTTCACCAGAGGCTACACTAGACGTCCTTGATGCGCTCATATTGTCAGTCTATATAAATTTTGGTGACTTCAAACAGGTTGCGATCCAAAAGCTAGCATAGAAGGCTATAAAAAGGGTCTGCTGGTATTATCACCAACCGGATCACCAGAATGCAAGGTTAACTTCTACGGTTATGGCAAGCCAGATAATTATTTCCCCGACTGTGCTGCTCCAAGATGCTAGTAGACGAGAACCATCACACACCAGAGGCACTCCAATTCTCAGTCGTAGAGCGGAAACTTAACCATATCACTAGATATTATCACCACACCAATTCTAACAAAGCCATCTCTACGAAGACATAGCTCACCGTGGATGGCTCCTCTCTTTCGAAAGCCTCTCCAACAATACTGCTTAAAAGAATGCCCATCGAAACCCCAGTGGAACCCAAACAGAT
Organism: Odontomyia ornata; assembly: GCA_963969285.1. Classification (NCBI taxonomy): domain Eukaryota; kingdom Metazoa; phylum Arthropoda; class Insecta; order Diptera; family Stratiomyidae; genus Odontomyia; species Odontomyia ornata. Next base: position 297,977,188 of record OZ017740.1, read on the forward strand.
ATTGAGTCAACCAATCAAACCTTATCATATTTGGCCCGAGCAAGAATTTTCGTGACAAAAGAGGTCACATTATGCCCACGCAAGGTCGAATGATCAACTCATCTTTGAAGGGGCTTTGGAAAAAGGGTGCATACCTGCCATTAAAACTTGTAATACTACAACATCTCGGAAGTAACTGAAAATGATACACTGCCGTAGACTCTAGTCAAATTGTTTGGCGAGGTCAACGTTGCCTGAATTGACACTGGTGCTGATATCAGCTGTCTTGCGCCTAATTTTGATATATAAGTACTGAATAAAGGCCATAGATGGTCCCAAGCCCGCTTGAGAAAGGAGGAGGGAACCCTTTGTTTCCCCAACCCATAGCTTCCATGATTCCTCATCCCAAACCCCCCAATTAAATGGTAGTAAATGCTCTCGGGGTGCACATTGGGTTTACTGGTACCCCAATAATGTAACATTGAACGCCAAGAAATGCTAATAACTGTAAATGCATCTACAGCTCTGCTACTAAATCCTACTAACACCTCCTTTGTTAGAACGTAAGAGGGAGAATGCGAATCCTCCGCGCCTGATAACGAAATCGACGTGATAACCGTGCCGCCGGAATGCAGGTTGGGTAACCGGCTAACTCCCCGTCCCTGGAAACCTTTAAATACTTCGAAACCTGCATATGGGCCTCGAAATGGATTGAACTCACCGTAACGACCTCGCAAACAAAAAAAAAGGACTATAGCATTGGACCCTGGAATATCAGATCACTCAATTACCCTGGCACCGTTCAGGACCTTTAAAAACAGGCCAGTCAATATCAATTAACAATACTGGCAGACCAGGAAATGAATTGGACTGGAAACGACATTCAAGACAAGAGATCGCACACAATATTCAAAAGTGGGAAGCCTACTGGAAAAAGAGAATTTGGAGTGGCCTTCATTGTGGATAGGGAGTTCAAATCGCACGTTATTGATTTTAATGCAGTCAATGAATGGTGTTGTGCGATGCGTATAATACCGAAATTCTTCAAAATCTGGCTGCTATATCTTCACGCTCCGACCGAAGAAAAGGATGAAGAAATGAAGGAAATGTTTTACAATCACATGAAAAAACTGGTCAACTCAGTGCCTATAAACAACACAAAAATAATTTTGGGTGATTTCAATGCTAAGGTTGACATTGAGCTATCTCATCGGAGGCGACTGGAAGATATAGCCTCCACGATCTAACAAGTGACAACAGCCAGTGCCTGATTTACTTTGCATGTAGCAGAAATTTAGTCATACGTTCAACTTGCTTCCCACATCGACACATTCATAAAATGACCTGGATATCACCGGATGGTAACACACAAAACCTGATCCAACAACGTTGGACCTCGAGCATACTTGACGTCCGTACATACCGAGGAGCCAATTGTAACTCAGATTATTATTTGATCAAATTAACCTATCGATGCCGTCTATCAAAGAAATATTCGGCGAAGACCAGCCTGTTACAAAAATTTGACATCGAAAGACTCCAAACGTCGTCTGTAGCCAACAATTTCACGGAGACCCTCGACAACCAGCTGGCTCCCATCTTATCAGATGCACCATTAAAGACGATCAACGAGCTCTGGATGGAAGTGAAAGCGGCTATTAGGACCGTGGTATAACAGACGATTGGATATCAAGCCCGGCGCAAGAGGAATGATTTGTTCGATGATGAGTGCCAGAATGCGTTAGATAAAAAGAATCAGGCGTACAAAGAATATGTGGGTAGGGAAACCAGGACGAAAAGTGAACACTATGAAGATCTCAGAAGAGTAGCAAAAAAGGCATTTAGGATGACGACCAATTGAGAAGTTTAGATGTAAGTTTAGCGAGCAATAACACAAGACAAGCACGCAAAGTAGTGGAAAGCCTGAACGCCTGGTTATCAGCCAAAAACCACGCTCTGTGGTGATGACATTAGCAATATCATCGCTGATGAAGCCAAGACGAAGGAAAAATGGGCGGCATATTTCAAGAGCCTCCTTAATCCTCCCCACAACTCCAGAACATTGGAGCCCATAGATGTCAGCGGAGAGCGTCCATTGACCCCACCAACTCTGGATGAAGTGAGCTCCATAATCAAAGCCCAAAAGAATAATAAAGCCCCGGGTATCGATGACATTCCAGTGAAGCTCATCAAATGTGGTGACAGAAGTGTTCATCAAACTTTTCACAAAGCCATCCAGTACATTTGGCAACAAAAACATATGCCGAAAGAGTGGAGCCAATCAATTATATTCCCTATCCACAAAAAAGGTGACAAGCTACAGTGCGAAAATTATAGTGGCATATCACTACTTTGTACGGCGTACAAAATATATGCTAGAATCTTAAAAAATAAAATCGGATCATACGCCAACAGTATTATTGGGGAGTATCAAGGTGATTTTAGGGCAGGTAGATCAACAATAGACCAATTGTTCACAGTCATGCCGGTACTTGAAAAATATTGGGAGTTCAACATAGACGTACACCAAATTTTTCGTTGATTTCAAGCAAGCATACGACAGTATTGATCGTAACGTACTGTACCAAATAATGCTTTGCTTCGGCATCACAGCCAAATAAGTCCGTCTTATCAAAATGACAATGGCGTCGACAACCTCCTAAGCCCATATCAACTCACCGATGCCTTTGACACACATATCGGAATAAAGCAGGGAGATGGGCTGGCCCCATTGCTATTCAATTTGGCTATGGAGTCCTTCATAGGGAAGCTACCTGTCGATACGCGAGGTACATTACTATACAAGTCGAGCCAAGTATGCAAATGACATCAGCATTTTATCACGGTTGTTAACAACTTCCAAAGAACTCTTCCTGAAACTTGACAGCAAAGCAAAACTAGTAGGGCTACAAATCAATGAAAAAAAAAATGCTCATGACGCAGCCAAGGAAAAATACATCAAGCACACAAAAGTGTGCTTGTTGTATTTTTCCTCGGCTGCTGATATTTTTATCACACTTGGCGAATATAGTATCGAAACTGTGAGCAAATTTATGTATCTAGGCACCAAAATGACGAGGATCAGTAGTGAAAGAGACGAAATACTCCGAAGAATACAGCCCGCAAATAAAATATTTTATTCAGTTTCGACGACCTTGAAGACCAAGTATGTATACAAATCTGTGATAAGACCTGTGTTATGCTATGGGTGTGTCTCAATCCAAGCATCCGCAAATATATTAAACGCCTTTGAGCGATGGTCCTGAAGCGAATAATCGAAGTGAAGCTAGGCGGGTACCAATGGCAAATTCGATACAACCATGACCTGTAGGAAATTCTTGACGAGCCAGATTTCTCAACGATTGCAAGCCTGCAAAAGCTGCAATGGGCTGGACACATGAATCGTATGGTTGAACAACAGATACCCAAAAAGGCCTTCGTTGGGAGAACTGAAGGCTGGAGACCAGTGTGGGAACCGAAAAAACGCTGGTCTAACCCGGTCGACGAAGACAGTTCATCACTGCTTGGATTTCGAAATTCGGAGACGCGGTCAATTGACCAAGATAATTGGAGGCGCTATTTGCAGGAAGCAAAGACCCGAGAGGGGCTGTAGTGCTACGAAGAAGAAGAAGAAACGTACACCCCTGATAAATATTCATGTCCACTTTCACTTCTTGTTCCAAATCCTCAGTGTTTCCAATATTGGCAAAAGAAATGATGACGTGAAAACAAATTGAATCACCAACTACCAAAGTGGACATGAATACGCATGAAAGTGAAATATCTGATGTATGGGAATATCCGCAGTCATTATAAATGATTTAAAACAAAGATACCAAAGAGACTATGAGTTTGATTGGGATAGGGCATTGCAGGCAAACGATAATACCTTCAAAGTGATTTTTAGTCATGGTGCTCCAGTTTTGTGCAAAGTAAACAAATAGCGAAAACATATTCTTTTTTCTTGTGCGGTTGCCTACTTTGCTTAGTGCAGTCAGTGGTAATGCGTGCGTGCTAGAGTGATCCATCTAATTCTCATCCCACTATACACCCAGTACGGTAACTTATCCACAACAGCTAGTGCTAGTAATAAATGTTTAAGATTAGACGGAGATTGTATCGAACCATCATACCCATCACATCTGATGAATTAGTGAAGGAATTTGCACGCGTTATCGAGGTTTTGTCCACACTTTTCCACGACTTTGTTGCTTGCTTTATGCTCGTTTTTCACTGAAATGGGAAATACATGGCCACGTCTATGCGATAATCTTCACCCCGTTGGGAGGGTGCGAGGGGGCACCGCTTCCACCTGGATGCCCCACTCTTATTTGGGGGCCATAAATATCGTCGGTAACGAAGAAGTCTCCTCAAGTCCGTAAGTTTAAGCAAGGCCCTATTTGTCCTCTGAACCAGCGTGCTCATAATCCTCAGCAGTTACCTCCTTTTTCGACTCCGGTCAAGACGCAAATAACCTCTCCAAATTCCTAGGCATCCCTGAATGTCGAAGCGGCGGAGCTTGTCGATCAGGATTTTGTGATCCACACTATCAAATGCTTTTGCAAAATTGGTGTAAATCACATCAACTTGACTTCCTAAGTCAAAAGTGATTGCAACCTTGTTGATAAATTCACCTAGGTTAGTTACGGTAGAATGTCCTTTTACAAATCCATGTTGATTTACAATGAACAATGTATTCCAGAATTTTTCCAAAGCTCGACAGAAGTGAAATGGGTCTGTAATTTAAGGCCAGGGTAGTTACTTTATGGACGTGTCGGATATTTGCACCTTCCCAAACGTTTGGAAAAGTACCCCTGAATTAAAGATATAGGCAAGGGAAATACATAAAGACGAGGAGAGGGATTTAATAAAAATGCTAGGGGTTTCCATCTGGGCTGACTGCACCGCTAGAACTCAGTGACTGAATTACTTCTGCGACCTCTTAGTGGTAAGTGTATAAATCAACTAATAATTCTGGAATGGATTGAGGGGGTCTCACCAGAATTAGAGTTCGGGGAACTATAGACGGCGGAGAAGTAGTCAACAAACATATCGCATATGGCCTCGTAGTTGAAGACTAAGTGGTTCTGACATGACAATAATATGATATGCTGACGCGAGTCTTATATAGAGATGACGTAAAACCAGAAGGATCTCGGTTTATTGGCAAATTGTGGTTCAATTGCTCTCACAAAAGATATCTTTGGGGATTTAATGACCTTTTCGCATCATTGCATAGGTGACAAAATTCGAAGAAGTCCAGTTCTGATCTTGAACGTTAGTAGCATTTCCGGGCCGAATCCTTTAAGAACGAAGAAGATTCTCTGTCTCGTGAACCACAAAGGACAATTTACGAGTATGTTTTCTCATGCGGTTCGTGTATGTAGTGGGATAATGCTAGAATAAAATTGGGGCTGTCTAGATTGAGTGTAGCATGCCAATTAATAACGTCAAAGTCAACACCCAATCCTTCGTAATTGGCCTTGAAAAAGTTAAATCGACTTGGTTTCACTTTAGGCTTGCCACGAATAAGATCCAATGATAACCGGATCTCTAAAGGAGGATGGTAAGGGTTTGGCTTAGTATAAGGAAAAGCAGCAGGGAAAACAGGAGGGTTGTTTGAGAAAATTAGGCAGCAGGGTTGTTTGAGAAAGTTAGGTCGAGAATGCGATTGGAAGCATCCATAGTTCAATTGAATTCGGCTGCAGACGGATAAAAATGGCGGTAAGGCGTTAGAAAGGTCATCAAAAGAAATAATGGATTCAATTTCTGCATCCCAGTTGACGAGAGGCATATTGAAGTCCCCACAGATTAAAAGCTGCGAGGAGGAGTTGGCATTAATTATAAAGCTCGATAGTTCCCTAAAAATAATTTCATACTATGTTAAGAGATTTCTACAAGAAATGTAGATACAGAAGACAATTAGTGAACAGTTGTGAAGAGAAATTGGAACTACTACGCCTTCGATAGGAGGAGACGGAGCAAAAGTACTGCCGAGTACACAATGCAACTGGTTATTTACCCCTATTAGCGCACCTCCACTGTTCCGTTTACCGGAAATAGATCAATCCCGATCATGCCTAAAAATCACGTGTTGAGGAAAGATTTCTGTATCGACGATCTCGTCACTAAGCCAGGTTTCAGTTAAGCACAAAATGTCATCATTAGCCAGAAGAGATGAAAGGTTGATCGTGTCCAGCTTGGTTCTTGTACCTCTGACAATTTGATAATAAAAGATTACATACTTACTAAAAGCATGATTATTTAGGTTCTCGCTTGAAGTTTGCTGAACGACCGAAAAATTTTCCGTGACTGGCGTTCAAAACGTTTTACGAGAATTTCTGGTGGCCAAAAGTCAGAGTTAAGCTAAATCTGCAGAGTCGATGAAGTCGTTCTTTTAAATGAGGCCATAATACGATTTACTTGTTTATCTCAATGTGGTAGGCTTAAATAGCTACTGCTCAGTGAAGGCATTTACTCGTCACAATACAACTACACGCCAATCAATAGTCCACTCAAGAGCAGAGGCAAGCGCAAGGTTTGTCGTCACTCATCTAATTGCAACCATAACAGCATTTCCAATACCAAGGTTCCAGCAGCATTCCCAGACATAACAGATGCATCTCGCATTGCAATGTGAGGAAGTTCTTGTTGCCATACTGTGGCTTATTCAACAGCGCAGTCATAAGCCCCAGGGTAGATGAAACCTACAAATATTGGGTGGGTCTAACGGGACGCCCTCCTTTGATTTCAAAACCTCAGACGACAGGTAAGATGAACGCCACGGTATGACATGTTCAAATTGATAATCAGTGCATTTTTTTCCATCAAAATTTATGATGCAACTCTATTCCCTGAACGATGGTGTTCTTTTGACACCATTGGGAAATACCAATTATCACAATAAGTCAACTCTTTATTTGTATTCACCAAAGGACGCCAATCAACTCGATCATTGGACTATAACTTGTATAGTTAGTTATAATCTAATGATCGATCTCACACCGTTTCTATTCCATATGTCATCTCTCTTGTACTCTGTAGATTGATACATATCACCGATGTCACTGTGCTCATATCAGTAGATAGGTGTTCAGCACTAGCTACAATATTACAGTTACATATCTGATTATATATATATATATATATATATATATTTTTTAATAGGGAGGTGAAGGTATTTACGCCCGCCGAGTCTGGCAGTGTGGGACTCCCATGGAGGATACCCTTGGACTACCCACTAAACACCTCCCCTGTCAATCTGAGAACCTAGCCTGGAACCGTTTGACACATTACTTCGGGCTAAGCCTCGTTTCTCTACACGTTTAGGCGCCACCGGGCTACAGGGATCCCTTTTCCAGCGGAAGGAGGGGAAGGGAGAGGGATTTCTAGAAAAGAGACCCCTCTGCCCTGGACGCCTCCAGGCGCTCATATATTTTCCTTTTTATCTTAAGGACTGCCCGAGCGTAATGTGCCACACAGTTCCATTTGTCAACGGATGTGAGCATCTCTCCAGTGAGTTCATCCGGAGAGAAATCTCCCATTTCTTCAATGAGGTCACGGCGCTGCCTTTCCCACCTCTTGCATACAAAAAATGTGTGGTAGGCATCATCGACCTCTCCAGCACAGAATATGCAGTCAGGAGACCGTGACTTACCAATCTTGTGCAGGTAAGACTGAAAGTATCCATGTCCACTCAGTAGCTGAGTTAGATAGAAGTCAGTCTCACCATGCCTTCGATTGAGCCACGGCCTCAGGTCACCAATAAGGCGTGCGGTCCACCTACCTTTTGTATCGCTCACCCAGGACTGTTACCAATCACTGAGTGAGCGTTCTCGTTCTTCGTGGGCGACAGCATCTCTGTCGCATTCGTTCCTCCGCAGGTAGATTCTGCGGCGCAGAATACCCATTGCCTCCTTGGCAAGGATTGCCCTCCTTGGCAAGAAGTCATCGAAAAGTCTCCTTCTTGATGAGGTGGGACCCCCTATGTTTGCCGTTAGTCGGCTGAGAGCCGAAACACTCGCTGCAGCCTTGTCAGCTATTGCCCTGATTTGCTCGGAGAAACGCATCTTCGAATTGATTAAAATGCCCAGGTACTTCACTGCTAGTTTAGTCTCAACGAGTGCTTCCCCAATGTTGATCATCCTTACTCTAGGGATTCTCTTCTTTGTCAAGATGACTATTTCGGTTTCCTCCAAAGCTAGGCTGAACCCGCGAGCAGTCATCCAGTCCCTCACTCGGTGCATTAGCATACCCAGTCTGAGTTGCGCTTGTTCAACAGTGCGTCCCGCAACTAGCCCCGAGACATCATCTGCATAGCCGATCAAGCGCGACTCATCCGGCAGCCCGATTCTCAGTAGCCCGTCGTACGTGATGTTCCACAGGTCTGGGCCAAGGATGGAGCCTTGTGCAACACCCGATGTAACTTCCATCTTCCGCCGACCCTCCTTCGTCTCATAGAGCAGGCTCCGGTCTGTCAGGTAGTTCTTCAAAATCTGCATCAGATATTCTAGAACTTGAAAAGAGTTTTCCAGTGCTTCCAGAATATCCGCCCATCTAGCGGAATCGAAGGCGTTTCTGACGTCAAGCGTCACGAGCAACACAACCCTTTTGTTTGACTGGCAGTGAGCCTCCGCTCTTTGGACCGCGCTCACTACTTCCGCTATCGCGTCAATAGTGGAGCGACCTGCTCTAAAACCATACTGCCATGGAGATTGGTCCCCGGCAGAACGGACCGCGTCAGTGAGTCTTCCCTTGATGAGTTTCTTGAGCACTTTCCCAGCCGTGTCTAGCATACATAACGGGCGGTATGCAGACGCCAACTCGGAATTTCCCTTCCCCTTGCTGATCAGTACGAGCCTCGGCATTTTCCAACGTTCCGGAAATACACCTTCGTAAAGGCAAGCGTTGAACACACTGAGCAACAAGTCAGGACAAAGCTTGTTGACAAGCTGCAAAACCTCAGCAGGAACGCCATCTGGTACCGGTGCCTTCCTTGCTTTCATGGATAGAATCGCCTGCTCCAGTTCCATCATTGTGAAAGGTGAGCATTCTGATGGTGTTTGTGCATGAGCTGGATCGACCGGGACAAGGTGCGTGGGGAATAGTGCCCGTACGATCTCGTCCATCTTCTCTGCTTCATGTAAGCAGGGCTTCCGTTGGGCACCAAGTTTTCGCATGACCAGCTTGTAACCTAGGCCCCACGAATCCCTATTTACATCGTCCACGAGGTCTTGCCAGCATCGGGCCTTGCTCTTGTTAATAAGCCTGCGAAGATATTTCCTGCCGGACCTGTATGCTGCTAGCCTAGTGTCTGCCTCCTCCCGTGTTTGCACCCGCTGGGCCTCTCGCCGAAGTTTGTGACACTCGCTTCTTTGTTCGGCGATCTCGTTTGACCACCAGTATACTGGAGGCTTACCGTGTCGGGGTCTCCGACGGGGCACGGAAGACTCGCAAGCAGCTATGATGGTACTCATAGTTGAGTTCACCAAGTCCTTGGCTGTAGGCCCTCCACTCTCTGGCGGAGCTCCCAGCAACGGTGCGCCTGCTGTAAGCGCGTCAGCGAACCTCTCAACGTCCATCCTCCCAGTCCTCCATCCGAGGATTGAAGTTTGGGCATATGCACGCAGAGTGGCACCGTCGTGAATCTCAACCGCTATATACTGGTGATCACTAGCCGAGTAGTCCTCTAGTACTCGCCAGTTGTGTACTCTGGGTACCAGGGACTCCGAAGCGAGTATCACATCGGGTATGGTTCCTACGCAACCCCAGCGGCGGAAAGTAGGGGTGTTACCAGTATTTAGGACAAAAAGCGCTATTCTGGCCGCCATGTCCAAGATTTGCTTTCCCCTTGGGTCGGATTGTGGCATACCCCATTCAATGGTTCTAGCGTTGAAGTCTCCTCCGACTAGCATGTGGCCCTCTGTGTTCGAGACAGCGTCCTCCAGGGCATCGAGTTTTGTTCGAAAAGATGGCATTGCCTCGTTAGGCGTCAGATAAACACTGAAATATGTTATCCCTGAACACCGCACCCACACAAAACCATCCCCGCGTCCATGGCCCTGCACCTGAAGGCAGGCGCTGTCTCGAACCCAGATGGCCGAGGTACTAGATTCGTCAGGGTACCACGCTTGCGAGTGCTTGTTATGATGTTGCTCGCTCAGCAACAGGAGGTCAGCTTTCTTATCCCTCGCAAACTGCTCAAGTAGGTCCTGGTCGTTTGTGCTTCGATGCAAATTGACCTGCAGGATACGGATCATTTGAGTATCGATTTGGCTTTAGTTAGGGCCTCCTTGTAAACCCAGCATCTCCCTGTCCCCGGCTCATGTTTGAGGTCGCCGGGTGCTAGCTTAGCATCCTTGCAAAGAATGCATTTTGCCTCGTTCGTGCACTCTGTGTGTTGATGCTTCCTACTCTGGCATTTAAGTATTGAAGTTGAAAATTTCGGGCATAAAAGCTGTTCAAAAAATTCATCGGTGAAAAAAAATTGAAGCTTTCAAATGGGGATTTCAAATGCCTTATATTCTCTGGGAGATTAGTAGTGCTACGAAATGCCACTTCATTTTCATGTAGCTGCATGTGCTTTTTTTGCACTTAATATTTGTAAATGCAGTAAAATTCGTGCTGATATCCATAACTGTTCCATTCAAACCATCATCATTCGGTCCGAAATTTGGGCCATATGATTCATATAATGGCAATGGGGAACGCTATCTTTTTTTTTGGTTTTCGGCTCGTTTTTGGTTTTTTTGACATTGTTATTTCTTAACGATCTGTTGCTGTAGATGTTTATGCAACTGGAGATAGGCGAGAAGGCGTAGCAAGTGGTGTACTGGACTCGATTGTACTGAAGTTGAGGCTAACACGAATGGCCTGAGATAAATATCCAGTTGATGTGTCTCTTGCCAACTGTAAAGAAGAACCCCAGCTCCTTTCCGAATCCGTGACAGAAGCTCCGGTCACGTCAGATAGTCGGGCGAGTGTAAACTGTCCTCGTGATCTGAGTTATCCATATTGTTCTCGCTGTCTCCTTCGAAATCGCTTTTCTCCTCATCATCAGGCTCCGACTCGATGTCAGATGGAACCGAAGTTAAAAGTTCCTCGATTTCTTCTGCAGTCATCCTGCTGATTTTGGAAAACCGAAATGATTTTCGAGACGCAGGTTTCACCATTTCCCTAAAACACAAATACATAAATATAACAACAAGCATCCATAGTAAAGTTGATGTAAGCCGGCAACCTCGCCTGGAGGCGGGATTGCTTCAACACACTATAGTTCTTATTCTAAATAACAAATTCGCATCCAATTGGATTACCATACTCTAGATATGTATATTTACCACGAAATAATTTTTTCTGCCACAAAATCTGTACAAAACACAAGCTATAAATTCACAAAAAAGTGAATAGAGCACAAATAATTTTTCACGTCTAAAGTTGATGGCTCATGACATTCAAATGCAGAAAAAAATAGAACTGCAACGCAGAATGACACAAAATTTGCGCGGGCAGTTGAAGGCGATATGAGACTACCGGCTGCATTGCCGGCGAAGAAATATTAACAGTTTGCATATCATTTTTATTGTTTTAAAATGCCTATTCGAGAGTTAAGGAAGGTCTCCCCAAATATGGAGGAGAAAAAATGTTCCTGTGGTGTCTCACATGAAAGGTTTTAATGAGAACTTTTCGGAACAGGTCTTAAAACAGTGTTACCAGCACTGCAAGATGACGGAAATGTTCGAAAAATTCGTGTCCTCCCTCCCCCACATGTAGAAACCTGTGATTCGCAAAATTTTAAAAATAATTATGGAGGTAGTTCTTTATGAGTACAAAAACAATAAATATCTCAGAAGTCAAAATTTGTTCAATTTTGTTAATAATAGTAGGACTTAATATTTTCCCCAATATAATCAGATCCTGGCAGTAGGTAAAATGCTATGGGAATGGAAACCCAGACAGAAAACCAAACCATGCAGGTCCACAAGGAGAACCAAATTACGGTGCAGAGGGTCGGATCCCCAGTACCGGCGGGAGAGGGTAGTGAGCGAGCAGGCTCCCGGCCGTCGTCATCCAGCGACTGATATGTTATAGAAGTGGTGAACTTGGCTTCTGTAACAGATATAACCACAAGCAAACAGGACGCAAGCACGGAGAACCCTTTCAGGCAAAAACCGCTGTTGGCAAGAACACCGATAAAACAAGTCACCGATTGCGGGGGGAGGCAGCAAACCCCAGAAACACTGTCAAAGTCAACATCACAGGTTAAATCATCGGAGACAGACAACAGACGGACTAACGAACGAAAGAAGGTAGAGTGCGTTGTGCAACCTGGCACCATTGCGGCCTTTGGGCGCAGTAGAAGGACTATGCGCACCCCGGAGCGTCCAGTGCAAGACGTACACAATCCGGATCAAGCTGCGACACCAACAGAGGCCAGTGTAAGACTGGGGGAGGGAGAAGTTTTGCCGTTGGCCGACGCCACTTCAAACGCGACCCAAGCGATAGAAGCAAAAGGGCTAGGAAACGGGGGCCTCTCCCAAGAGGTGGCGCCAAATAACACAATCGCCCTTGACCGCGCCGAAGAGGAGCGGCTTACTCGGAAAGCGGGGACTATCGTCAAACAACTGAGGGCTGCCTGCGAAGTGCAGAAAAACATAGGCAAGAGTGTCAAGAATGGCATTCTTGAACTGGAGGAGCTTTTTGGCCGCATAACGCACTACAGGCGGAGGTGGCTTGCAACTGAAAAGCACCAAAAAGACACGCTCTCCCTCGAGGCATCAGTGGGTCCTAGCAGCAGCAAAAGAATGGCCGGTGGCCCAATTGAAGGCGACCGTGAGAAAAGGAGGAAGGACGAGACCATAAACGAAGTTGACACTCCAGGGGAGGAGTTTCATGTAGTGCGAAGCAAGACAGCGAAAAAAGTGGCCAAAAGGCTACTCCTAGAAAAAACAGACAAAGAGCTCAACCACGAAAAGAACAAAGAACCCCCCGATATACCGCAGAAAACAAAAAGCAAACCGCGGCGCAAACCCTTGCGAGAGGCACTGCTTATTAAACCCACTAAGGGCCGAACCTACGCAGATGTCCTCCGTGAAATTAAAGGAGTGGTCAAGCCAGACGACACCAAAACTGCCATCAAAGCAGTTCGACCAACCCGGACCGGTGGCTTGCTGGTGGAATTCGGGCCAGAGGCCACAAACAAAGATGCATTCCGTGACGCGGTTCAAAAGGTTCTTGGAGATGCGGCAACGGTTGCCTCGCTCGAACCAATGGCCACCCTGGAAATCAGGGACCTCGACTGCGTCAAGGACAAAGCTGAAGTAGAGGATGCCATTAGGAGGGAGTTCCCCAGCTTAAGTGAAGTCAAGGCAAGATTGACACGTGAAAACACAAGGGGGCAACGCATGGCTATTGTCGAGCTAGCTGATAAAGACGCCCAGCAAATCCTAGCGAAGGGCGAAATTAAGATACGTTGGGTGATCTGCAGGATACGGAGAAGAGCGATCCCTATCTGCTGCTTCAGATGCTTCGAATACGGACACACCGCGTATGGCTGTAGGGGACCCGACAGGAGATCTCTGTGCTACAAATGTGGTGAAACGAGGCACAAAAGGAAGACGTGCACGAACGAGGCAAAATGCATTCTTTGCAAGGATGCTAAGCTAGCACCCGGCGACCTCAAACATGAGCCGGGGACAGGGAGATGCTGGGTTTTCAAGGAGGCCCTAACTAAAGCCAAATCGATACTCAAATGATCCGTATCCTGCAGGTCAATTTGCACCGAAGCACAAACGCCCAGGACCTACTTGAGCAGTTTGCGAGGGATAAGAAAGCTGACCTCCTGTTGCTGAGCGAGCAACATCATAACAAGGACTCGCAAGCGTGGTACCCTGACGAATCTAGTACCTCGGCCATCTGAGTTCGAGACAGCGCCCGCCTTCAGGTGCAGGGCCATGGACGCGGGGATGGTTTTGTGTGGGTGCGGTGTTCAGGGATAACATATTTCAGTGTTTATCTGATGCCTAACGAGGCAATGCGATCTTTTCGAACCAAACTCGATGCCCTGGAGGACGCTGTCTCGAACACAGAGGGCCACATGCTGGTCGGGGGAGACTTCAACGCTAGAGCCATTGAATGGGGTATGCCACAATCCGACCCAAGGGGAAAGCAAATCTTGGACATGGCGGCCAGAACAGCGCTTTTTGTCCTAAATACTGGTAACACCCCTACTTTCCGCCGCTGGGGTTGCGTAGGAACCATACCCGATGTGACACTCGCTTCGGAGTCCCTGGTACCTAGAGTACACAACTGGCGAGTACTAGAGGACTACTCGGCTAGTGATCACCAGTATATAGCGGTTGAGATTCACGACAGTGCCACTCTGCGTGCATATGCCCAAACTTCAATCCTCGGATGGAGGACTGGGAGGATGGACGTTGAGAGGTTCGCTGACGCGCTTACAGCAGGCGCACCGTTGCTGGGAGCTCCGCCAGGGAGTGGAGGGCCAACAGCCAAGGACTTGGTGAACTCAACTATGAGTACCATCATAGCTGCTTGCGAGTCTTCCATGCCCCGTCGGAGACCCCGACACGGAGAGCCTCCAGTATACTGGTGGTCAAACGAGATCGCCGAACAAAGAAGCGAGTGTCACAAACTTCGGCGAGAGGCTCAGCGGGCGCGAACACGGGAGGAGGCAGACACTAGGCTAGCAGCATACAGGTCCGGCAGGAAATATCTTCGCAGGCTTATTAACAAGAGCAAGGCCCGATGCTGGCAAGACCTCGTGGACGATGTAAATAGGGATCCGTGGGGCCTTGGCTACAAGCTGGTCATGGGGAAACTTGGTGCCCTACGGAAGCCTTGTATACATGACGCGGAAAAGATGGACGCGATAGTGCGGGGACTCTTCCCCGCCCATCCCGTCCGTGTTGACGCTGTCCATGGTGAAACAGCAGTCGAGTGCCCACTCTTCACACAGCTGGAACTGGAGGAGGCAGTCCTCTCCCTGAAAGCGAGTAAGGCTCGAGGTCCAGATGGTGTTCCAGCTGAGGTTTTTCAGCTCGTCTATCACCGTTGTCCTGACTTGCTGCTCAGCACATTCAACGCTTGCCTACGGGACGGGGTTTTCCCGGTACGATGGAAGGTGGCGAGGCTCGTGCTGGTCAGCAAGGGGAAGGGAAATCCCGAATCGCCGTCTGCATGCCGCCCGTTATGTATGCTAGAAACGGCTGGGAAAGTGCTAGAGAAACTCATCAAGGGAAGACTCACTGACGCGATTCATGCTGCTGGGGACCTATCTCCTCGGCAGTACGGCTTTAGAGCAGGACGTTCTACCATTGATGCGATTGCAGAGGTGGTGAACGCGGTCCAAAAGGCAGAGGCATGTAGTCGCACCAAGCGACGGATCGTCCTGTTGGTGACACTCGACGTCAGGAATGCCTTCAACTCCGCTAGATGGGTGGATATTCTGGACACGCTGGAAAACTCTTTTCAAGTTCCAGAATATCTAATGCGGCTGTTGAGGAACTAACTAAAGTACCGAAGCCTGCTCTATGACACGACACAGGGCCAAGGAAGGATGGAAATTACATCGGGTGTTACCCAGGGATCTATCCTTGGTCCGGACCTGTGGAACGTGTCTTACGACGGGCTACTGAGACTTGAGATGCCAGATGAGTCGCGCTTGGTCGGCTATGCGGATGATGTTGCGGCTCTGGTCGCCGAACGCACCGTTGAACAAGCGCAACTTAGGCTAGGTATGCTAATGCGCCGAGTGAGGGACTGGATGACTGCTCGCGGGCTCAGTTTAGCACTGGAGAAAACCGAAGTGGTCATCTTGACAAAAAAGAGAATCCCTAGAGTAAGGATGATCAGTATTGGAGATATACAGATCGAATGGAAGCCAGCGGTGAAGTACCTGGGGCTACTGATCGACTCGAAGATGAGTTTCTCTGAGCAAATCAGGGCAACGGCTGAGAAGGCTGCTTCGGGAATATCGGCCCTGAGTCGACTTATGGCCAACGTAGGGGGACCCAGCCCATCAAGAAGACGCCTCTTGATGAGTGCTGTAGGGTCAGTGCTACTGTACGGAGCAGAGGTATGGGGCGACGCTCTCAGCAAGGAGGTATACCGAAAACGATTGGCACAGGTACAGAGAAGAGGAGCACTGAGAATTGCATCTTCGTATCCAACAGTCTCCGACTCGGCGGTGAGAGTGATTGCAGGCGTGATACCTGTCGCCCTCCTTGCTAGAGAGCGCCGCGCTATTTACCTGCGCCGAAACGAGGATGCGAGGGAGATGGCTGTCCGCGAGGAGAGACAACGCTCGCCCAACGATTGGCAGCAGTCTTGGAGGAATTGCACGAAGGGAAGGTGGACTGCGCGCCTCATCCCGGATGTGAGACCGTGGCTAAATCGAAGGCATGGTGAGACTGACTTCTATCTGACCCAGCTTTTGAGTGGGCACGGGTGTTTTCAGTCTTACCTGCACAAGATCGGTAAGTCACGGTCTCCCGATTGTCGGTTTTGCCTAGGAGAGGAGGACAATGCCTGTCACACATTTTTTGCGTGTACCAAATGGGCCAGGCTGCGAAGGGAACTCTACAGGGAGACGGGAGAGCTCACCCCGGATAATATAGTTGCGGTGATGCTCGAATCGGTTGACAAATGGAACCAGGTGGCGCATTATGCTCGGGCAGTCCTAAAAGATAAAAGGGACTCGCAGCAGCCGGAGGTGCTGGGGCTGGGGGATCGCTCTTCTGGCATTTCCTCTTCCCCTCTCCCCTCCCGCTAGGAAAGGGACCCCCCAGCTTGAAGGCGCCCCACGGCGTAACAAAACGAGACCTGGCCCAAAGTAATGTGTCAAACGGTTCCAGGCTAGGTTCTCAGGTTGACAGGGGAGGTGTTTAGTGGGTAGTCCAAGGGTATCCTCCATGGGAGTCCCACACTGCCAGACTCGGCGGGCGTAAATGCCTTCACCTCCCTACCACAAAAAAAAAATTAAAAAAAAATATATCTTCCTCCAGATGACATTCGCTTCGATCAAATAAGCCATTGGCCTACAACTTTCGATCGAAGTGCTAAAAAAACTAGCAAGTTGCCTGGTTGTAAATCAGAAACTCAAGTAATTTGCCTAAGGGTTCGGCCACATTGCGATTTTATTGTCGTAACCAGCGATTTTTATACGCAAATACAAATACACTGCGACAAGATTTCCATAGGAACTTCAGGCATGCTCATTCTAAGGTATGTCAGTTACATATGTACATCATATGTATTTGACCATAGGATATTATCTTTAGAGCATTTTTCTTTTTCCTTTATTACTTTGTCGGCAATTCAAAGAATTTCAAAGGACGGGTGCGAAATAGTTGTAAGTAATTAAGATGCCAGATGTATTTTAAGGATTACTGTATGTTTATAGAGAATAAACAAATTGTCGAAGAACTATTAATTGTGCAATGTTCAATAGTTACATACTCTTTTGCGTATGCTACCGTAATTACCGAACCTTTTTTTATTACTTTTATAATTTCAAAGGACGGGTGTGAAATAGTCGTAAGTAATTAATATGCCAGATGTACTTTCAGGATTATTATATGTTTAGAGAGGGTAAGGAAATTGTCGGCAGACCAAAGAGATTTAATAATTGTGCAACGTTACTGTTTTATGACTTGGCAAAAATATATGAAAAAAGGATATAGAAAGTAGGAGTAAGTTAAGTATAAATAGGAAAACATCATTTGTAACCATTCAGTTTACACTCGAAATTTCAAGGAGAAAGTATACTCTTTATCAAAAAACTAATTGTTGATTTTTATTTTTATTTAAGGAAAAAGTTAAGGCATTTACGTCTTAACTTGTAATTTGTCTTTGCCAGGAACACATGCGCTAACTCATTTGTACACTATGTAAGAAACTTCCATGCTTGTCAGCGTCAAATGTCCAAATGATGTGCGCCTGCGCAAGTATCACGAAAACTACCTACTATACTGGTTTTAGGAAAAATCGCAAATTCTTGCGACTGCCGACCTAGAAAAATTTGTCGAAAATCGCAGTGTGCGGGCTTCCATTTAACCATGTGTAACTTGCGACAGAAGTGCGACTATATAGTCGTAGTCTGATGCATCTCTAAAGTGCAATGTGAATTTGTGTCAATATGCTACAAATAACTATTTTTATAACTTCCGCAATGTAAATAAATAAAGTATTTTTTTCTGAAATTCATTTGTCTTTTATTGATGCTCTTATCCCTCATTCCTTTTCTTATTTTATATTTCTACTGTACTATCTTTTTTTGACGTTAATCGGCAAGACCGCCTCCAGGCGGGTTTCAATCAAACTACTCCTGACAGGTGAAATTTTACCTTAGACCAAAAATAATACTATTTTCGGATTTCTTGGTCTAAAATTAATCAGATATAAAATGCTCGTGGGTTAAGGATTTTGAAAATGATTTTAATACCCAAACTTTTAAACATATTCGATAGGCATGTTTAGTCAAAAACTAGCTATTGAACTGGATAAAATATTTTATATTCATCTTCAAGTAATAGCTCTTTTATCATTTAATTAATCTTACTTATATAAATTTTCTATATTTTCTAAAAATAAACTAACATCAGTCTACTCACGTTCTCCTTCCATTTATTCAACGCTTAATCCATCTAAATTACAGCAATCGACATGTGCCGCAAACGAACAACATTATCCTTGATTATCCATTACTCTGTTTCACAACACCTGAAATCTCATTCATTCACATGCTGGCTGATATCCGAGGTCAACAATTTACTTCCGCGTCTAGAAATCTTCCGAGCCAACTCAACACAAACCGGACATACACAAGAAAACGTGCCAGGATGAATAAGGGTATGGAAAAGTTGAAAAGGACAATCAGTTAATCGTATTTAATGCAAAGAGCGAACTTGGCTTTCTCGCTGTAAGCTTTAATAGATTTCTTGGCAAGGTAAGCCCTTCAGCTTCGATTAAGTCTCGGTGGGTTCAAGGATAGTTAAAGGGAGAGACAATGGATAGTTTGATTTAGCAATTATTGCTAATTTCTATGCATATATAAGTTGAATTTTCCGGTGGCGCATATGAACAAATATTCACAAACTTCCATCAGGAATACTTTCCCAGGATCAAAAGCACTATACAAAAGACTTCACAACATAGATCTCACCCTTACCCATCCCTGCAATCAATCAGTCAAACACTTTTCCCATTCACAGTATTTCCTTAACAATCGCGCACTTTGGTAATACCCCCTCTACACCTAAACTGCTCCACCATTATAGCGACAGGGAGGAGGCAATCTTGCTGTCATCTCAGCAACGACATTGAAAATATTTTCAATAAATCCTCTTGGAGTTTCGCACAATACGAAACAATTCTCTAGCCAAAAAATTCACCCTTAAGCTTTTCCCTACACTTGCAAATCCCTAGGAAATCACCAAACACGATCTAATTCACTTGCACAACGCCACCAACGCGCCTATACGCGATGCAAACTATTTCCGCGATTACATGGTAAGAAATCGATTTTCCATCTTTAAGGAAGTTAACTTAAATACTCTGCTGTACATGTACAGCTAGCAGACATAGGATTTTCCACGAGATAAGGATACGTTTTATCTACCAGTGCCGCGCGTTACAATTCTTTCTGTACACCCTCAAGGACTAAACTTTTAGGTTACTTGCCGGGATTCTGAAATGTAGAACGGCTAGCTTTCAGGAGCTTTCGTTAGATGGGGATGTTAAACGGAAGAGATGAAAACTTTTTGGGCATGGTATTTCTCTCTTAAAGCTTTCAGGACGAAATTTTGCTTGATTTTGTTTGGGTTAAGTGTAATTTATATGCAAAGAGTCGATTTGATGGAAATCTGCATTTTTATTCATTTTATTCTGCGGTTTCAATCGTACCAGGATTTTATTTGATTGTGTTAATATGGAAAGTAAAAAGGATAATGTCAGCGTTTGTAAGAATTTCTAATAAGTTGGAAGTTTGGGAATTTATTTCAAATAACTTTTTTCCAAAGGAAAACGGAGATTCTTACGATTTTTAAAATACGCGGAAGCAAATTCGTTAGAATATCACGGAAGTATTCCGATGTAGTAAATAGATTTGACAGATTAAGCTCATTATATCTTCAGAATACAATAGATATACACAGAAAGAAAGGCACGAATGGATTCCGTATTTGGCTTGGAGACCCTGAGATGTGTGAAATCTCACGATGCCACACAAAAATTTGTTTTGAATGAAAATAAAGCAAGCAGTAGTGGAAGCGCTGAAGAAATCAGCGCGAAAGTAATGAATTGGATGGTTTTAGTGGGAAAAATAAGATAATTATTATAAAAAATAATAATCTTAGTAAGAAGGTAGAATTAACAGGATAGGGAAATAAAAATTAAAGGCAAATGGCATAACTATAAAAAAAATTATATATACAAAGGAAAGGGTAAAAGTGCCAAAAGAAGGCGGAGATGGCAATTTGAAGTTGCGAATGGGAGAATGCCGGTACGTTGGAATTCACAACAATCTTGGGGACGACCCAGACCTTGAGTATCTCATTTAACTGGGCAACACAGGAATGTCGCGAGGGGTGATTATGATTCGGATCGTATATCCTTAGCGTGGAAGGTTCCGAGCAGCGTACCGGATCCATCATCAAGCTCATAAGATACTTGCCCAGTACGGTGACTAACTACTGTAGGAATAAACCATGGTAAAAATTTACCCGCAAACCAATTGGCTGCATTGATCACAGTGAAATTTTGCATGAACGCCTTCTGACCCAAGAGTAGCTCACGGAGGCAAACACGAAGGTTGTAACGTTGAGCTCCCTTGTGATAGGCTTCTTCCAGCTTAGCTTGGACGCGGTCTCGTACAGCTCGCAGGCGATCACTGTTTACACCCAACTGTACCTCTCCATCCTCAAAAGCATTCAAGCTTCTAAGGAGAACGTACTCAGACCCATGCTGGATAGGGTGATACCCAAACATGAGAAAATAGGGCGAGAATCCCGTGCACCCATGAATTACCTTGCGGAAGGCAAAACATGATTCCGAAAGGTTCTCGTCCCATCCACTATAATAGCACCCTATGTAGGCCCTGATGGCGATCAATATTGACTGGTTTGACTTCTCCGAGGCATTCGCTTGCGGTGAATGATATGGAGTGAAGCAGTACTGCACCCCATAGTCGCTCATAAGCTTAGCGAATACCTTGGAGACCAACTGCACACTATTGTCCGAGTGAAGCAATTCAGGAACTCCGAAGCTCAAAAAGATTTCGCTCTCCAAATGTTGCACGACTAATTTTGCATTGGCTTTAGCCATGAGCTTGAGCCATATGAACTTACTGTAATGCTCCAGGACCACAAACAATTGAGTATTCCCTGATTTTGAACGGAGGAATGGAGCCATGAAGTCCACAAGCAGGCACTTCCTAGGTCGTACAGAGCGTCGTGATGCGCTCAAAGGGGGCCTCAAAGTGGAACTCGAAGGCCTTGACCTGTTTGCACGTTGAATAGCTCTGGATGTGCAGAATCACATCTTGACGCAAACGAGGCCAATAGTAGTATTTTTGTAAGACTTCTGTTGTCTTACGAATTCCACAATGCGAGCCACGGGGATCTTCATGAGCTCATACTATAAGGACTTGTTGGTGACTCTCAGGAACGCATAATTTTGTTCGGGGGATATCCGAAGTCAGCAGTGCAGGAAATCTAGTACTAATGTACACTCGGCCATCAGGAAAGCGCAAATTCTGAAACTTATCATGTTGCTTCAGGATTTGCTTCTTGAGATGTGCGTACTCAGGCTCCTGAAATGTAGACTCCGGAATCACCCCATTAACATGTTTTTGCTCCGGAAGGCAACCAATAAATGAGGCCACCTGCTCATCCTGCGAGCAAGATTTCGACAACGCATCTGCTTCAACGTTAAGGGCACCTTCCCGGTGGTCAATTTGGAAATTGAACCCTTGAAATTTCAGGCTCCAGCGGGCCAATCGACCAGAAAGGTCCAACAGCTGC
This sequence comes from Odontomyia ornata, assembly GCA_963969285.1. Taxonomy (NCBI): domain Eukaryota; kingdom Metazoa; phylum Arthropoda; class Insecta; order Diptera; family Stratiomyidae; genus Odontomyia; species Odontomyia ornata. The sequence continues at coordinate 297,999,207 of OZ017740.1, forward strand.
GACTGGCATGGTCGGTTATGATGGTGAAGGACAACCCTTCGATATATGCCCTGAACCTCTTTTCGCTCTGCAACGCAGCTAATCATTCCAATTCGGTAATGCTATAGTTACGTTGGGGAGCGTTGAGCTTCATCAACATATATGCGATTGGATGTTCTCCACCCTCATCCTCTTTCTGGAACAAAACATTTGCGTCACATTGGATATAGAAATGAATTGTAAAATTAGGACTGCTCAGCACTGAGGCAGAAATCAGCAATTGCTTTACTTTATTGAAGGCACTATTGACGGAACCAGACCACTTAAAGGCACGTTTACCCTCCAGCAAATCCGTTAGAGGGTCGTAACCGAGGCAAAGTTTCGAATAAAACGCCTGTACCATCATGCCATGCCCATGAATCGTCTCACATCTTTGGCCGTTCGGTGTTCAGGGTAGGAGATTATACCTGAAACCTTCTGCGGGTTGGTGCCTAGAATACCACCACTCACCACAAAGCCAAGATATTTGATTTCCTTCTTGACGAACTTGCTCTTTTCAACATTGATGATCAAGTTGGTGTCCCTGAGCAATTATGCAACTGTGCTCAGGAGCTCCAAGTGCTCATCAAAAGTTGAACTAGTTACAAGCAGGTCATCTAGGTAAACAAATACCTTGTCCTGCAGCTTGAGCGGTATGACTTTATGCATCAACCGACACATCGTTTGGGGAGCATTGCACAAACCGAACGGGCCTACCAGGGACAGCAAACACCGTTTTCTCCTTACTCGCGGCATTCAACGGAATTTGCTAAAACCAATCTTTCAGATCCAAGCTGTTAGTTAACCTGGTGCTCTGCAATCGTGCGAATAGAGCTTCAATCAGCGGCTACGGATAGGCACCTTTAACGGTCACCTCGTTGAGGTGTCTTGCGTCAAGACATAAACGTACCTTGACGCGTTTTCTGACAAAGGTCACGGGGGAGCTCCATGATCGTACGTAAACTCTTTAAAAACCTCTCATCATGCTCCTGATAATTTTAATCTAGATGGTGTGACATCGTCTTCCCCTCAAGAATCCTGTGAACTCTTCGCTTCTTATTTTTCTTCCTTTTTCGGCAGGGCTAAGCATTTCCCTTCCTTCAACCAATCTTCTTGCTATTTTTCCTCCACTACTTTTCGTATAAACCCCTTGTAGGTTGAGCTACTCTTAAATAATCTTGACAACAGTACCAGTGTAGGCCCTGATGGCATTCCAAATTTTCTAGCGAAATCTTTATCTTCTTCACTTGGTGTTCCCCTTTCAATAATTTTTAGTTTGAGCTTATCCTGGGAGGTTTTCCCCTCCCAATAGAAAATTGCCCACATTTTTCCTATATTCAAATATGGTGACCTTAATATCGTCTCAAACAATCGTCCTATTTCCCTTCTTCCTTGTTTTGATAAAATTCTTGAAAATATAGTTTTTGATGTGCTGTATCCACTTGTCCTCCCATCTTTAGTAGATCAACAGCATGGTTTTGTCAAAGGCAGATCTACCTTTACAAATTTACTTTCTTTTAACCACCATACTGCAGCTGCCCTCGATCACCAACAGCAAGTGGACGTTATTTTTACGGATTCCTCTAAAGCCTTTGATTCAGTGCATCACTCTCTCCTATTTGAGAAACTTTTAGGGGTCAATATCCCTATATGTCTCTATCCCTGGCGTTTCTCGTATGTCCGAAATCGTCAATGTGTAGTCACTTTTAACTCTTGCTTCTCTTCTTCTTTTCACCCGAGCTCGGGAATTCCGCAATGTTCAATACTTGGCCCCATGCTATTTTTACTTTTTGTCAATGATCTACTTGCTTTTATCACATCCCCCTGTCTTCTTTATGCTGATGACTTCGAGATTTTTTGAATTATTGATTCCCTTTTAGACGTGGATATCCTTCAAACCGATCTTCACCTTCTTAGTGTGACATCAGATAACGTATAGGCTTGTTGGGATCCCTTTAAGCAATGTAACCTCCTTTAAGGATCTTGGTGTGCTTTTCGATTGTAAGCTGAAGTTTGATCTCCACATTGCCCTAATTATTAAGATAGCCTCCCGCTTAACTGGATTTATTTTACGATCCGCTTCCTCATTCCAAAAATTACTTCCTGTATGTGTCTTTACTCCTCACTAGTACGTAGTAATTTGGAACACTGCTCCCAAATTCGGAGTCCATACTACAGGAAACACATAAATGCTCTTGAGTCTGTTCAACGCAGATTCCCATGGTCTCTTTTCTTCAAATCCGTTTTCATATATGACGACCGACTACATATTTTGAACATTTCTACCATCGAGTCCAGATGAACTTTCCTTGACGAATGTCTTTTGTTCAAGCTTCATCATAGCCTTTTACCTCAAAATGTATGCAGGCAAATTAATACATTAGACACTGCTAGTCCTAACAGATCCTCACTTCAATTTCAGGTTCCGTATGCACGTACTGACACCTTGTTCCACTCTCCATTACTACGCTTACCTCGTACGCACAACCAGCAATGTCTTGGTCCACAACCACAGTCTCTTGGTGTATTCAAAACTTCAATGAAAAATCAAAGTTATGAATACTCCTATATTCTATAAGTCCTAATTTTTGATATCGTACTGTTGTCTTTTTTCTTTAATTCCTTCCATATTTGGAATTTGTATATTTGTATTTATCTATTTATTGACTTGTTATTGGACTACTAGTCTGTTAGTTGATTTTTTTTAAATAAATAAACTCTGACTTTCCTCTATTACCCTCAAGGATAACATACGATCGAGTTCGTTATACAACAGTTTCTGTATAACGGGAAAGACAGCGTGATGTTGCTGCTTAATGGGTCAAGCAGAACCAGTGTCAATGTGATGAGGTGTGAGACTGGTTCTACTCAAGCCTTTTGCATTATACGATGGAAACTGTTGTTTGACGAAGTCCGGTCATTGCGGATCTTTTGGAGACAACAGATGGAATTTAGGGCTCAGAGGCTCTGCAGCTGCTTCGAAAGCGTTAATCTGGGTTGATGCTATTTTAAAGAGATCCCAGAAGTCGATTCCAAGATACACTGTGTGCGGCAAGGAAGGGACACCTAGAAACCTTATCAATTTGTGTTGTTAAATCGCACCAATGTCATGACGTATCCCAGAACTGGATCCTTGTGCCCTGATGCAGTCTGGACATGAGCATGCATGGTATGCATATTCAAACCCAAGTCAAACAGTAGGTCCAAGGCTCCAGATCCAAGGATACTGACACTGGCTCCACTATCAAGCAAGGCCGTCAATTTACGACCCTTGACAAAAATCTCAGCGTAGGGCCTATTGTTGCCAGGAGCTGCAACAATTGACTCGACGCGGACACGGTTCAAGATTAGCCTGGCGGAGAAATATCTCCAGCGTTTCCGAAAACGACCCCAGAAGGGACGTGCTCTTAGATAGGCGGGTAGTACTCGACCATTACCCATCATTCCACCACTTTCGACGTACTTTGGTAATCGGTTTGAAGTATTAGCACTGCTAAAAGACACTAGAGGCTCAAAGTGACACATGTCGGTACTATTATGGCATAAATCTTTCGTTCCATTAGGAAAGACGTTCATCAGCAGACAAGATTGCAACCCAGCCAGTAACCGATCAGGTGGGCTCATCGAATTAAGCTCATAAGCCTGAACAGGAGGTTGACCATACTTAACTTCAAGCTCATACCAAGTGTCCTCAATCCAATGACACCTCCAGAGGAGCTCACGGGTGGTCGAAAACTCATGTCCAGCAATCTGAAATTCATATTTTTGAAAACTAGGTCTCACAGATCCGTGTCTCTAATTGGAGTCCTGAGTTGAAGAGCCATAGCCTCAAGGGATTTATAAAATTCAATGAACGGTTCATTGGGTTCCTGGACATATTTTCCCAAATATGAGCGTCATCAAGCCGAGATCCAAATCGTTCCATGAACTTTACTTTAAGCTGCGTCCAATTCGAGTCTCTATGCAGGTCACGTATCTGCCAGTACTAGTTTTCAGCAGATCCTTGCAGCAGCACATGAAAGTCTCGGACGAGTTCACGCTCTGACACCCCATAGTCTCTAGCCATGATGCTAGCGCGAAACAAAAATTGGCGGGCATCTAAACTATTGGAGCCACTATCGAACTTGAAACCCCATTTGGTAATTAGGATAACCGTTTGATAAGTCTCAGGTGTCTGATCACCATCCTGGAACGAAAGCTGCGACTAAGGATCTAGCAAATCTTGGGAGAAGCGTAGTGAAAAGCGAGTAAAATTGTCATGCTTATATCGCGTGTTAGGAAACATGGTGACAATTAAAAACAACTAAAACCCCCAGACCATTTAATAACTTAAAAATATTGAAATCAATGAACAGACGGACAGGATAGGCAATTTGAAAAAATAGATAATTTAATAAATCAAAGATGAGCAAACAAACGATTTAATAAAAATAAATTAAAAATTGAATACCAAACACAAACAGACAAGTAAATAAATTAATACCTAACCCAAGCTAAAATAAAAATTAATTCAAAAGTCTTAAAATATACTTTAAATTAACCCAAATCAAAACCTAACTCACTACCCTGAACTAAACTCATTCAACCAAACTCAACCTGAAATTACTTAAACCCAAAAACTAACTAAACTAAACTCAAGTATTATAACTAAACTAACTGAAATTACTCAAAACTAACAACCGTAAAACAAATCTAAACCAAAACCCTAATTAATCCAAATAATCTATAACCAAACTAACCCTCAAAGCTACCCAAAGTTAAATAGAAAATCTTAACCAAATTGAAACTAACGAAATAATTAACTAAAGTCAAATTATAATTGAACTAACCAAAACTAATCTATAAGAAAAAGAAATATCAAAAGGGTGAAATAAAGTGAAGATTTTTATGATTTCCGCAATTCATTACAATTCATTTCTCAAAACGAACCTCCATTAAAAGGAAAAGAAATGGTAAGTAAATGGGATGAAGAGTAAAATTTTACTCGGACTAGAACCGCGCAAATCCCAAAGCTAAAACCAGATAGATGATGGAAGGGCCCAAAACGTTGGCCAATTCAAAGTGTTGGAACAAAAATTAATTTTTTTTTCAGAACATAAATTTCAAGTTACACTGCCATCTAATAGAGAAATCGCAAAGTGAAGATGTAAGAAAAACACCCTAGACACATATTCATTTCATGTAGAAATACTTATGATTGCATATCCTAGGGCGTATAATTCCAATGCAAATGTAATCCGTTATCTTAGCAAAAAACAAGGATTTTACTAAATATCTATCATCGATAGATTATAAAAATTAAGAAAATATGTTTTTGTTTTCCAACGATCAAAGGTAAAAAAGTTTTTAATATTCAATTCTAATGGTATATTGCCACCTACATGTGAAGAATACAAAATATTTACCCTGGACACATTCAATCTGAGTGAGACATCTTTTTACGAGTGCATATCTTGGGGGTATTTTTTTTTTTGCTCGAATTAAAAAAAAAAAAAATATTAATTGCTTGCTGAAAATTTCCATTTCTGGGCGCCTAGTATTTCCACAGACTTTTACTGAAAATTTGATGTGACCTTAAGGGGGTCTTACTATTTAACAGTTTCCAAAAATCCATTTTTGTATAGACATTTTTTTCATATAAATAGTGTTAGAAATACGCTGGTAAAAGGATTTAACTGTAGACTGGCTCGTTTGGCAGTGACAGAGCATTTTTCACGGTCACGCGTGGTCGTTTTTTGCGTTTCTGCTGTAGTCCCGCGTGGGACCGTTTTTCGAGGTGCGGAACTGATTTTGTGAAAAGTTCTGAAAACCATTTAACATTTTTCCCATTAGTTAGTGTTTGAGAAGCTCTTTTGAAAAGATTCTTTATTTTTTACTTTTCATTCAGTCTGAAAATAACGTTGGCACCTTGAACATCTCGCTTGTTTCGAAAGTGTTTCGGTCGGAGTTTTTATTCAGTTTTTTTCGATTCTTTTTTCATTTTTCGTGGAAAATGGATAAAAAAGGATCGCGAACAGTGCGTCTTAATCGCGTTGGCGGTCATATAAAGAAAAGAAAAACCCCGAATCCGCATGTTGCGGAGAAGGAAACAGCGTATGCAAGCACGTCGGCAAAAAAACTCGAGACCAGGCGATCAGTGGAAGTGAAAACTACTCCTGGTTTTTAGGGTTTTGTAAAATAATTTTACAAAACCCTTCTAAAATCGCGTCCTGTCTGTCCGTCTGTCCGTCTGTCTGTCTGTCCGTCCGTCCGTCCGTCCGTCCGTCCGTCCGTGTGTCACAGCAGTTTTTCTCGGAAACCACTTAAGCTAGAAGCATCAAATTTTGTATGTAGGTGTAAAGTGGTGCTCTCTTCAAAGTTCAACTGCAAAAAAATTTTATAAGGTATTTTAGGGGGGTCTCCCCATGTAGGGGAGTGACCCCCCGAAAAAAAAATTTCATTGAAGGTAGCCGATATGGATATCAAATGAAAGGTCTTGATAAGAACTTTTCAAAACAGGTCTTAGTTTGGCAAAGTTTTCTTCGAGGGGCGCACAGGGAGGGGAAATACACGAAAAATTTGTGTCCCCCCCCCCTCGCGATTGGACACCTGTGATCCGAAAAATCTGAAAAAAATCAGGATTGTAGGCCTTGGTGAGTACAACAACAACAAATACGTGAGAAGTCGCAATTCACTCAACTTTGTTAGTAATAGTATGATTTATCGATTTTATGTTTTCTTGAATAAAATCTTAACGGTACCCTTAAATTCAATGAAATTCAGTACGCAGATGACTATTTATAAGGTTAGTTAACCCTGAAAGTTTCATAAAGATTGAATCATATTTAGCGAAGTTATAGCGGTTTGAATCTTCCTGTATTACTATGGAACAATACGCGCTGCATATACGAGTATTACTATGGCAACATATGGCTATGGAACAACATGCGCGTTTTACCAACTCAGACACTACAGTTTTGCTAGGATTTGCATGAAAATTTCAGGAATGATAGGTGTCATGAATATATTTGAGAATCGGTTCAGCTAGTGGTATCAGTAATTGTAAAACAAAATAGTGGCTGCTTTAAATGCGAAGGTTGAATAATTTTGAGTTATTTTGCCCCAATTACAACGTTTCAGGTGCATGCTTTGTACACTTGATTCAATTTAATGAATGACTGAAGATGAGTACCTACAATTAATACACATAAGTGAAACAAGTCAAGGAGGCAGGAGAGAGCTCCTAGCAAAAGGGTTTTGTAACAACTCTAGGATTCGAAAAAGTTGGCTATTAACCGATGATAACAGTACAGCAGAGTGGCCCCTGAAAAAAAATTCATCAAACGTAGCCGATATGAGCATGAAATGAAAGTTTTCATGGGAGCTTTTCAAAACAGTTGTTAAACTGTCAGTTTTTGCTTCAGTGGGGCACAGGGGTGAAATACATGAAAAATGTGTTTCCTCCCTCGCGAATGGTCATCTGAAATAATTATCAAGGGATATATTTATGAGTATAACAATACCAAAAATCTCAGAAGTCGAAATTCGTTCAACTTTGTTGATAATAGTATGATCTTCGAATTTCATAGTTTCTCCAATAAAATCGTCATTGACATGCTTCTTGACTTTATTGAATCTGGTGACTGCATTTTGAAAATTGAATACAAAACCCTTCTGACATGAGCGTAGGTCTGTTTACCCAACTTGTTTGTATTGCATTTTGGATTTCATGACTGTTTTCTCCGCCATTGCAGAAAATGCAATATGCAAGGTGTGCAAGGAAAAATTGAAATTTTCCCAGAGTTCGAAACGTGGCGCAGGATTCATAATTATTATGAAGTGCAAGTGCAGTGAAAAATCTATTCCTTCATGTCCATATATAAACAATGCGTATGAAATTAACCGCAGATTAGTTTTTGTATTTCGTTTGCTGGGAATCAGTCGAGAAGGCATTGACAAATTTTGTGGTTTAATGGACATTTGTAGTGGAATTTCGGTCTGTGCTTATTACGCGTGTCTGAAAAACATTGAAACCGCGGCGTCGGCTGTATACGAATCTGTTTTAAAAAAAGCTGTCGACGAAGAAAAAGAACTAAGTGTGTTGCATGGAAACGATGAGAATAATTTGACAGTTTCGGGGGATGGAACGTGGAAGAAGAGAGGTTTTTCTTCTTTGTTCGGTGTCTCAACACTCATTGGAATCTACAGCAAAAAAGTAATAGACGCGATAGTGAAATCTAGTTTTTGCCAAGCCTGTAAATCCCAGAAAAGGTTGACAAACGGGAGCTCAGATGATTTCGAAGAATGGTATTAAACCCATGAACAAGATTGTCACGCAAACCACGAAGGAAGCTCTGGAAAAATGGAAGTTGACGGAGTAACGATGTTCAAACGATCCACAGAGAAGTATGGCGTGAAGTACGTTACGTATGTAGGTGATGGTGACAGCCAAACGTACAACGGAATCGTTTCATCAAAACCATACGGAGACAGTATTCTCGTTAAAAAAAAAAGAATGCGTTGGCCATGTGGAAAAGCGGATGGGCACGAGGCTTAGGAACATGAAAAAATCCAAGAAAAGTCTCGGAGGGAAAGCTGACAGACAAAATCATCGGCGAACTTACGAAATTTTATGGTTTGGCGATAAGAAGAAATCCCGACTCCGTTCAAAAAATGAGGGAGGCAATTTGGGCTACGTTAGATCATTGCAGCTCAAGCGATGATAATCCTAAGCACTCAAAGTGCCCACCAGGCAAGGAGAGTTGGTGCATGTGGCGTCAGGCCGAAGCAACTGGAACTTTGGCAACTTTTGAATATACACGTGTTCCTCTTAGTCCTCAAGTCATAGAAGCTATCGAGCCGATTTACCGAGACTTGTCCTCGACCGATTTGCTACAGCGGTGCATTGGAGCTTTCACGCAGAACAGCAACGAATCCTGAAAATATAGTTGCATTTGGCTAATGGCACTCAGGTAAGCAGGTGGTCGACACTGCTACCTGTTTGGCAGTAATGATATTCAATGAAGAATACCGAACGATCCTCAAAACCATCAATACTATGGGAATCACATTGGGGCATGAAGCAGAGGCGTGCGCCGCGCGACATGATGAGCAACGCATCGACCGCTCGGAGCGTAGGGTGACTGATGCAGCGAAAAGGGCCAGGATCGAGCAAAGAGAAGAGGAAGTGGCTCAACGCGAGTTTCTCCTCAAACAAGAAGGTAAACTCTACGGACCTGGGATCGCAGATTGATCGTAAGAATTTTTAACAATATTTTATAGCTTTGTCAATCTTTAAACGTGTTTTTCCGAAAGTCGTCTTTTTAGAGGTGGGGTGAACGTTTTCGAAAAATCTACCTGACCGACCTTTCCATACTAAACATTTTTATTATCAGGAAACATGTCGCAACAGATAGACCTGAGATTTTTTTGAAATTCTTATCCAAACATTTTTAACAGCCTTGAATAGCAGAAAAAAAGTGCTAAAAAAAAATTTTTTTTTTATTTCTGTTACTATAAGAATTTTTTGAGTTTTTGAAAAAACTCGTGTCTATCCACAGCCAAGGAGATGAGAAAAATAAATTTTAAAGATTTTTTGGTTTCAGATCATCTGATGAGTCAAAATCGTTCACCCCGTGTGCCCTGGACACTTTTGACAAGGACGCAGTGAAGGACGTGTAGCGGTCACATACGTTATTTTTATGTAAAACCAAAAAAAATATGTAAGGTTCAATAATGAATGATAACATTACAAAAAACTGCTTCCCGAAATCATTTGTAGTTTTCTAAAAATCAATTTTTGAATATAGCGCTCGGAAATGAGGTATTACATAGTAAGACCCCCTTAAGTTTATTCCCGTAGAAGACGGATTATGGATATGTAGTGAATTTCGACGAGCAAATTATTTTACTTCTGCTAGCAATAATTCAGCGGATTTGACTTATTTCTAAAGATTTTCAAATGAAGAAAACTTGGTTTATCTAACGGGATTTTCGTAGCGATGGTTTGATGGTTGAAACATATTTTAAATCGACCTAGGCACCTTTTTTTCGAATTTGCATGAAAATTTGAGAAATAGTGTTTCATATGAATATGTTCATTTGACCAAGCATTCAAAAAATTATTTGAACTGGAACAAAATGGTGGCTGTTATGGCTCACGAAAGAAACTGTGCATCTTTTGGATAAATTTGAACGATTTCTTATAAACGTACTATATTGAATAAATAATTCAAGTCATCGATTCATGCCATCAGAAAACTTGTTTTGAATCCTGGGATGGTTAAAAACTTTTCTGGTAGGAACACTCTTCTAGTTGTTTCAATTATAGGGTTTTGCATTAAGTACATAACAATGCACCGTAATCTTTTTTAATGAACTGTTAATGTCAAAACGGTGATTATAGTCAATGATTGTAAAGTTTACAAACCAGCAACGTTTGGAAGTAATTAAAAATTACTATTAATTATTATTATGGAAAAATCATCTTCATCGATGAAGCTCATTTCGGGCTCAATAGCTTCGTTGATAAGCAAGATATGCGTTATTGGTCAGCAACCAACCTACACGTGCTTCTTGAGATACCGTTACATCCGCAAAAATATACTGTTTGGTGCGGTTTTCGCGCCGGAGGTGTGATTGGGGCTATTGTTACGTGAATAAAAACGACCGTCAAAGTCAAGTCAAGTCAAAGGCGCTTTATTCAATACCAATCGTTATAAATTAAAAAAAAAACACAAAGCAAATTCCAAACAATAGAACAATGAAAACTTAATGGCCCAAATGGCTCTCTAAATTTATTCGTTATCAATGAAACACATTTTATAAAAAAAGCACTTGCAAATTTAAATTAATTAAGACTATTACAAATTTTTTGACTCAATTGGAAAAAGGAGAAAAACTTACTTATTTTACTAACACAACAGTGAACTTTTATCCTATACCTAATATGTTACAACCTACTTCTAAATAAATTCAAGCAAAAAGAACGCTTTCTTATACTGAAACCTATCCCTAATTTATAACACAAATTAACAGCAACACTAGATGTAGCAATTATGAGATAAAACTCAAAACTAAGTAACGAGAAAAAACACAAAAAAAGAAAATAAACACGAATAATTTAGACATTGTCATTCAGCCACCAATACCTCGGTTGCTCCGTCTCAGCTCGGCCAGCCTCAACGAATCCAGCAAATGAGTATCTCTATTGGAATTGTTGGTCTCGTGAACTCAAATTCGGAGGATATTTTATCTTCTTATCGGTGGCCCGTCTACGAGTATATATGTGATATATGATTGGGACACCTTCAGAATCAAAAACATATCGATTCATGTCCAAATGCACGAATGCTTCTGGAGGAACGAAGCCAGTAGTGAGACAAGCCACAATATACCCGTCTGTAGGGTGAAACGGCTGTCAAATTCAGGGGTTTTTACTCACAGTTACAGATCTTGCGATATGATACCGAAAAAGTTTCAATATGAAGATATCGACTTTTGTCACTTTAGCGGTTTGACAAATTTTTCTATTCGATATATAATGTTTCCAATCCATCTCAGGCTGTCTGTACAAACCAGTTCATGCACGAAGACATTTCCTTTCGAAGCCTCTTAATCTTTCCATTGTACTAGCACTCTGGTTGTACCAGATCTGACATCCATATGTCAAAACTGGCCTAACCAGGGTCTTGTAACAAATAACTTTGGCCTTTTGATCAATGTATCTGGAATGAAAGAGTCTTCGTAGGGCCATGACTACTTTTTGCGCTTTACTGAGAACGATTTTTACATGTTCAGTATAGAACTGATACTGATCGAGATGAACACCCAAGTATCGAACACAGGATTTATGTGACACTCGTTCTGAATTATCCTTACCAGCCATAATGTGGAAATCCTTCCAATTACGTTTCAGGTCTTGATTGACCCCCTGCAGCGTTATCCGAAACAAAATTGTTTCGCCCTTCTGTGCATCGATTTTCATTCGCCAATTGTCGGTGTGGATCTGCACATCATTAAACATTTTTTGGAGATTGCTCAGAACTATTGTAGCTTTTCGGTCTGCCGTATAGATGAAATGCTACCAATGATCGCGTTGGCGAGACGTTAAAATCAAAGCCATTCAATAGCTTGCGAATAAATATTGAGAAGAGCAGAGGCGCAGAAACTGTTCCCTGCTGTAGGCCATTCAAGACCTTGAAGTCGCCCATTGTTGTCAAATTTAAATCAGTTACAACAAATGATTTCCCATATAAAATATCCGCCTATTGATTGCTGATCTCACTCGTGAAGTATGAACGGATTAAGTTCCGGACATTCTTCAGGTGTAATTTCAACAAAGCCAACGAGGGAAGGTTGCAGTCCAAAAACCGTCACTAAATATTATTGACGCGTGCCAGAAGAAAGCTCTTCAATCTTTTCAACCTTGCAATGGTTGGTGTTTCATATCCTTCCATATTTTTTCGATGTTTAATCTTTTGAACTACTTTCTCAATCGTGTCCAACTTCAGCTTCTCTCACTTCGACAAATAGAGATCTATTTCATCGTTAGTTAGATTCCTGTCATTAGAAACCATTGAGCAAGCATTGCCATCATCAGAAGGAGGCCATTGCTTCTGGTATTCTCGATTAAACTTCTTTTCAAAGTTTCCCCAATCCGTTTTTTGAAATTCAACCGATGATTTTCATGTTGAACTAGGAGGAAGACATCATCCCTTTGATGATTAATTTCCATGCAGTCTCTTGCAGTTTCCGTTGAGGACCATTGAAGCTGAATTCAAGTCTTACATCAGCAATGCAAAGATCCAAATATGGATTAGTTCTAGCATATGTTGGGAACTCCGATCCATATAGATTGCAACTGTATTCAATTTTGTTCTCTGTTATCCATGATTTCAGGAATACACCTCTTGGATTATTGTTAGCCTTCAGCTATGATATATGCTGGGCATTAAGGTTATCGGCAACAAATCGAAGTACCTGGGGCTACTGATCGACTCGAAGATGAGTTTCTCTGAGCAAATCAGGGCAACGGCTGAGAAGGCTGCTTCGGGAATATCGGCTCTGAGTCGACTTATGGCCAACGTAGGGGGACCCAGCCCATCAAGAAGACGCCTCTTGATGAGTGCCGTAGGGTCAGTGCTACTGTACGGAGCAGAGGTATGGGGCGACGCTCTCTCTTTACCGAAAACGTCTGGCACAGGTACAGAGAAGAGGAGCACTGAGAATTGCATCTTCGTTTCCAACAGTCTCCGAGTCGGCGGTCAGAGTGATTGCAGGCGTGATACCTGTCGCCCTCCTTGCTAGAGAGCGCCGCGCTATTTACCTGCGCCGAAACGAGGATGCGAGGGAGATGGTTGTCCGCGAGGAGAGACAGCGCTTACTCAACGATTGGCAGCAGTCTTGGGAGAATCGCACGAAGGGAAGGTGGACTGCGCGCTTCATCCCGGATGTGAGACCGTGGCTTGATCGAAGGCATGGTGAGACTGACTTCTATCGAACCCAGCTTTTGAGCGGGCACAGGTGTTTTCAGTCTTACCTGTACAACATCGGTAAGTCACGCTCTCCCGATTGTCGGTTTTGCCCAGGAGAGGAGGACAATGCCTGTCACACATTTTTTGCGGGTACAAAATGGGTCAGGCTGCGAAGGGAACTCTACAGGGAGACGGGAGAGCTCACCCCGGATAATATAGTTGCGGTGATGCTCGAATCGGTTGACAAACGGAACCAGGTGGCACATGATGCTCGGGCAATCCTAAAATATAAAAGGGACTCACAGCAGCCGGGGGCGCTGGGGCTGAGGGATCGCTCTTCTGGCATTTCCTCTTCCCCTCTCCCCTCCCGCTAGGAAAGGGACTCCTCAGCTTGAAGGCGCCCCACTGTGTAACAAAACGAGACCTGGCCCGAAGTAATGTGTCAAACGGTTCCAGGCTGAGTTTAGTGGGTAGTCCAGTCGCGCATGGGAGTCCCACACTCTGTGCATAAAGAGCATTCACCTCCCTAAAACAAGGAATTGAGCTCCTCCTTGAACTTGAGAACATTTCGGCCAGTTGCATAGGCAGAGATAACGAAGAGGTTATCCCCACCTGGCAATGAGATTTTGATAACGGACACTTAAAGAGATTCAAAATTTTTTTTCATTTGGCTCCATCTGAGCGGGGACATGAACGTCTTTGCATTTCACTCATCAATAGTGCATGGCGCAGTTTGGCAGCCAAATGATCAATCTTTCACGCCGGTAACACTGGTTGACTTCTCTTTTTTGGAGGCGTTCGCACCTCACCATTCTGAAATACAAGTACTTATTTGTTCGACGGCACTTCGACTGCTTTTGTTCGAGATTTGTACCAGATAAAGTGATAAATTCTTCCTTTCTACGGTTGATCTTCTGGTCGTGAATATTTTGACGGAAACAAATTCTATTTCTGGTGCAACTCCTTTGAGTACCTGAAGAAAATTGACTGTATCCTGTCCGCAGTCCAGACCCGTTAACAAAAAATTCTGATTATTTCTACTTTTTGGGATGCAGGTGAAGTGTGAAACATGCCCAGAAATTGAGTTTAGTTGACTCGAAATCAACCAGTAATTTTGTTCTAGTAATTGATTTTTCAGCATTAACTCTTGTTAGTTTTTTTTTTGGCTAGCAATAGCCGAACCATATCTTTTGCACTTCTTCTAAACACATTGATTGACGGAACTTTTTCTGCCTTTTGGGTGGCTTTTTCAGAGAAACCAGCAGAACTGTGAGCTGGTTTGTTCTCCTCATTTTCATTTTTTAAATACTGTATAAAATTTACATCATTATCTTGATTAAAATTACCTTCGATGCTTTCTTCGACTTCCGTTTCGTCGGTTAATCTCTCCAGTGCAGCAAAATAGTTTTGACTCTTGTTGGTGCCACCAGCACTTAGGACTTCTTCTGCAATTGCTTGCTTTGTACTTTTCTTCGCCTTGTTTCCTGTTGCACTTGATTTTGTGGCTGTGACTTATGAGGCTTCATTTCTTTCTTGAATAGATCTTTGAGGGACTGTATCTTTAGCCTTAGTTCATCATTTTCTTTTTGATGTTTGATTATTTGTTGACTGTCCGCTATAATTTGTAGCTTGCATCCACCATCTGCGGAAATTTCTTCATTATGTTTTCTTTTGTTGATTATCGCCAGTTTCGTATTCGTCGTTTGCCCAGGTTTCTCCAACGGTGGGAAGCCGTCGAGCTTCTCCATACCAGCGGTCCTGAAATTTTCTTGGGCTCTTCGCTTTTCTTTACTAATCAATGTAAAATAATATTCGATAGAAATTTCCTGTGTCGATTGCTTCGACTATACAAGCTTTTTCCGATAAAAATGACTTCGGACTGACGTTTTAAAAACTTAATTAAATTTTTGAAAACTTTTGACAGGAGCAATTTTAAACACGTCTGTACGCAACGAGTACTAGACGCAGAATTTAACAAATAGTCCTTTGTATTTACTTAATACAGGTGCCCTTAAAGTCAAAATCATGCATTGTATCTTTAAAATGCAATGTAAATGTTTTATAAACTTTATCTTAGGATACAGATAATAAAGTCGTTAATACTGTCGTAATAAATATTAATGATAACGTCACTGAAATTATAATAACTCATTGATATGTTAGTCATATTTTATAAACAAGGATTTTTTCTTTCATTATTTATAAAATCGAGTATTATTCTAATTTAATATAATGCTTAAATATATTTTTATTCAATAATTAATAATTAATACTCCAGACAATATAATTTTTTTTAAAATAAAATAAAAATTTAAAAGATTTGAAAATTACGTCGATTTTTGTTTCAGTTTATGCAATCTAAAGTGCAATGCTGTATATGTACTTTAAACTCCTAAAAAACTTTTAATTAAAAAAGAAATAAATCATCAAAAATGCCATATAGAAAATATGCAATTGTGAAAAAAACAGAGAAAACGAAGTGAATCAATTTTCAAATTAACGAAAAAAGGAGGAATGAAGCGGTAGAAAACTAGTGGCAAACATTAATTTGCTTTAATGATATCTTTAATTTTGACTATATATTGAAATGACGTGACGAAAAGAAATGAGGAACAAGTTGGGTAAACAGACCTACGGTCATGTCAGAAGGGTTTTGTATTCAATATACAAAATGCAGTCACCAGATCGAATAAAACCAAGAAACGATTTTATTGGAGAAAATATGAAATTCGAAGATCATACTATTATTAACAAAGTTGAACGAATTTCGTGTTCTGAGATTTTTGTTGTTATTATACTCATAAATATCTCCCTTGATAATTATTTTCATGTATTTCCCCCCTGTGCCCCCACTGAAGCAAAAACTGACAGTTTAACAACTGTTTTGAAAAGCTCCCATGAAAACTTTCATTTCATACTCATACCGGCTACGTTTGATGAATTTTTATTTTCAGGAGCCACTCTCCTGTACTGTTATCATCGATTAATGGCCAATTTTTTCGAATCCTAAAATGGTTACAAAGCCCTTTTGCTAGGAGCTCTCTCCCGCCTCCTTGACTTGCTTCGCTTATGAGTATTAATTGTAGGTACTCATCTTCAGTCATTCGTTAAATTGAATCAAGTGTTCAAAGCATGCACCTTAAACGTTGAAGTTGGGAAAAAATAACTCAAAATTATTCAATCTTCGCATTTAAAACAGCCACCATTTTGTTTTACGATTACTGATACCACTAGCTGAACCGATTCGCAAAGATATTCATGACACTTATCATTCCTGAAATTTTCATGCAAATCCTAGCAAAACTGTAGTGTCTGAGTCGGTAAAAAGTGCATGTTGTTCCATAGCCATATGTTGCCATAGTAATAAATGCAGCGCATATTGTTCCATAGTAATACAGGAAAATTCAAACCGCTATAACTTCGCTAAATATGATTCAATCTTTATGAAACTTTCAGGATAGATTAACCTTATAAACAGACATCTACGTACTGAATTTCATAGAATTTAAGGGTACCGTTAAGATTTTATTCAAGAAAACATAAAATCGATAAATCATACTATTACTAACAAAGTTGAGTGAATTGCGACTTCTAACGTATTTGTTGTTGTTGTACTCACCAAGGCCTACATTCCTGATTTTTTTCAGATTTTTCGGATCACAGGTGTCCAATCGCGAGGGGGGGGGGGGGGACACAAATTTTTCGTGTATTTCCCCTCCCTGTGCACCCCTTGAAGCAAACTTTGCCAAACAAAGACCTGTTTTGAAAAGTTCTCATCAAGACCTTTCATTTGATACCCATATCGGCCACCTTCAATAAAAATTTTTTTTCGGGGGGTCACTCCCCTATATGGGGAGACCCCCCTTAAATACCTTATAAAATTTTTTTTGTATTCGAACTTTGAAGAGAACACCACTTTACACCTACATACAAAATTTGATGTTTCTAGCTTAAGTAGTTTCCGAGAAAAACTGCTGTGACACACGGACGGACGGACAGACAGACAGACGGACAGACGGACAGACAGGACGCGATTTTAGAAGGGTTTTGTAAAATTATTTTACAAAACCCTAAAAACGAAGAATAGAAAAAAACCAACAGTTGAAACTAATAAAGTATATTTTTTAATATTAGAATTACATTGAACATTTAAATTTCAAATTTGATTTATTCAATTTTGCCCTTGTTAGTGATTAAACTATATTATTCGGTTAGTGCAAAAATAAATATGTTAATGAATATATATACATTTATTAATTATTAATAAGCATGCTTAAATACGTGCTCGATTTATTTTGAGACAGAGAATCGTAAAATAATGAAGAAAAAGGCAACAAACTAGAAAAAAAGCCGAAGCGAATTCCCAAAATCAAGGTAAAATTTTATTTTTACCCACTTAACGAAATTAAACGTTTTTAATTAGAGTAGATTGATTCGGTTTTCCAGTAGTTTACTTCGGGCGCCGCGAATATTCGAGGACGGCTGATTTTGATTGAGGTTGTCGTTTTCTGATTTCTCTCTTTTGGACTGGACGTACGGTCGGAAAAGGATGGAAGATAAAGTGAAGTAAAGTCGAGGTGTTGAAAGTTGATTTACACGTTTTAAATCGGGCATTTGAATCGGTGGCTGATACTGTTATTTTGGACATAGTCTGCTCGCGGAAGACCTGCCACTGAAATTTCTCTCCGAACCAACTAGCCTGCCAGCAGCCAACTTGGATTAGCCTAAGAGTGTCAAGATTTGACCTGATGTGTACAGTTCGTTGACACATTCCCAGACTTCACGGCTATAACCAATGAGAGGCCGGTTTAGATTTACTTCGGGAAATCTCACCGAACGAGAACGTCTTTTAAAAATCATTGCAGATATTGCTCTTACAACTAGTTTTTCTACATCTATCGGCATTTAATTTTCTGGCGAAATGTTGTTCCGTTTTTCACTATCATATCAATCTTTCTAACAAACCATATTTTTTTACTAGCAACCAAATACCTATTTTTATTATTCTGCATAAATAAAAGCTACTCACGATAATTTTACGCTTTGACGTTTAAATAGTTTTTAATTCTCTCTTGCGAATTCATTCACATATCCATAGACACTTTTTTGGCTGCTTTTGTCTGAAATCCGTTGATTACTATCGCCAATATTAAACTATTATATCAAATAAAATAAAACAATTTCCTCAAGCACTTACAACCTTCATCAAAGTGACTACGCTACTGCATATGCCATGTGAAATGGCATGAGTCTTTGCTATCGTCAAGTCAGGCATATCTTTGTCTTTCGTTGAATTCGTCTCATACACAAACCACATATTATTTATTGCGCAAACCGTTTAGCTCAGGAAAGCATCTGAATCAGGATATCAAATTATCAAACCAAGCATAGACTAAGCTTCTTGCTGTAGATAATTGTATGAAATAAACAACTTTGTGCCGTAAATTTATCAATTAAAGGCAACTTATATTAGATTGAAGCGTTGTTAGCTTGGGGAACTATTTCAAAAAAATATTTCGAGTCTTCTTTATCATCACATTAGAAAAAACGTCACTTGTGTGTCTTTTTAACGCTTGATATCCATTCTACGTTCTACACTTCAGAAAAGAAAATAGAAATTAAAAACGAGTCAGGAAGAATTAAGTATGTATGTAGCTTTGAAAGTGCTTAAATGGTGAAATAATAAAATAATAAAAGATAACATAAGTAAAAATTTAGGCATGCATACATTAAGTGATTAAAATTTTTCATTTTCCACGTATAACGCGACTGGCATAAATTTCGTATGGTAAGATAGACGCTAGACCTACATAGATACACAAATTAATTGTAACCATCGAAACTGAATTTCTCGAAGTGGTCAAATTATGATGAAATTTATTGTGGACACATTTTTAGGACTTTATGAAACGCATTTTCCGAAAGCCTAGTAGTTTCAAATTGTGTTTGTACGTGAATAATACAATTGAAAAAATTGGATTTCAGGTGCCGACTTCACGCAACACTTTAAGGCGCCGTATACACCGAAATGGCAAAATCAGTGGAATATGGCTATCTTCGAGTGCATAGTTCTCAACAACGGAAGAAATGTACGAAATGGTTTTTTCACGTTATATTTATTGATACGTGCTCGAGAGATTGTATGGAACAAAATTTAAAAAAATATTTTAAGCGAGCATTTATCAGGAAAAGTATCGGAGTGGTTTCGAAAAAGAGCAATTTTCGTGTGCGTTTTCTGACGATACCTTATAAGATAGCTGCATAATTTTTTTATATATAGTTAGTTGGAATGTATAAAAAGGGATTGTATGGATTAAACTTTCGATTTTATGAATTTTTCATAATATTAACTCAACTCAAAATATCACATTTTAGGTGGGTTTCAATGCACGTTTTTAACTAAGTTAGCTTCATTTTTTGAGAAATGTTTATTGACCATTACAAAACTCATATCATTGAAATGACTTTTAGATTTAAAATATTAGAAGTTTTCAATAACATTACCCTATAACAATTCGATCAAATATAGTATCTGATTCAATGTGAAATCGAATTCAGTTCACTCGCAGACAGCGAGCAGTACGCACGCAGTTTCCACGCCGTTTCTCTTCTTCATGGTTTTTTTTGAATTTTTCATTCTTCCCCTCCACGAGAAAGTGAAAAATAAAACAAACGATGAATAATTATGAGATAGGTGAAATGACAAAATTCGATTATAATGTAAACTGCATTGCGTTTATGATACTCCAAATCGTATGTCAAGTGATAGCTGTTTCCCAGGAGAACAACAAAACATTCGATTTGTTATTTGTACTTAAATTTTGTAAATACAATTTTATTTTTATTTCTTTTTCGTTTGTAAATATTTTTATTTGTTCTTTGTAAATATTGCCTAAAATAAGATATAAACGAAAAATAAGGTTTATATTTTGTTTTCCTGGAAATTAGCGCTATCAGTTGAAATAGTGAATGGTAAGAATCGAGCAAGATATTTTATAAACAATAAGAAAAATTGCCGAAAGGTGAATGCGTCTCAAGCTAGGTAATTTTCCTTTTTAATAGGCAGGAAGGGGCACTGATTAAATTGCGCAGGAAATATTTCCAATGTGTTACAGTTAAAATAACAAAATCGGATTAGCAGTTGGCCTGTCTGTTTCATTATTTGAATTATTAAAATCTGTAGGTACTGAAATTTTATGATACATTGTATGGTGATTTTTTTTAAAGAATCTAAAGGTTTCGTGATTAATATAGGTTTATTGATACGTACACGGAGACAATTATAATTTGGTAACTATGAAGATTTTTTAAACTGAAAACTTTTGGATTTTTTCGTCCGTGTAGATCTTGTGCGTTCGTGCTTTAGAGCAAAATTCACTCGGAGGATACAGCTCATTAGCTTTGATTATGGCGTCTTTGGAAACCCGGCATCTCTCTCCCTGGCACGTGATCGAATTCGCCATCTGAAGAAAATTATCATCGAAAATCAAATAAAACATATTTTGATGTGTCTGTGATGTAAATAGTTGTGTCGATAATTTTTCATGTTCCAGCTTATTTCGCTGTTTGGTTGGTCACGCAAACACATCGATGGAACGCCATAAATCCAAAGTTTTCTTAACCCTGCAGAGGTCGCCCTTTCAAAGTTACGTAAGTGATCGCGAGGATTACCATAATAATCCAATTTCAAACGAGAAAATAACTGCAAAATATTAAATAATTTGTCTATATTTTGCTTTAAATTGAAACTACTAACCCTTTCTAAATATATTCATTATAAAATTCGTCCCAAAATTCAGTTTACTGCACCCAACTGGCAAACAATTGATAGAAGTTGCTGCTGAATTTTTCGATTACCAAACAGTGGATTACTATGGTAATCCGCGCGACCCCTCCAGGATTAAAAATGTGATGATATTAGTATATATGCCATTGTAATCCGCGCTACTCCTCGAGGATTAAAAATGTAATGATATTAGTATCTATATGTATATATATATATATATATATATATATATATATATATATATATATATATTCTGTTCAGTTTTGAATTATAAAATATTTTTTTTTAAACCTCTAGAAATCAGCGAACCTTCTTCATCTGGATAAAAGTTTATTTGCTCCACAAAGAAGCATTTCGTGCGTAATCAGTATATTTATGCATCCTATTCGTCCTTGTCGTTTTACTTTTTCTAATTTGGCAGCTTTAAAATAGATAGGTTACTGATGTGTCTTAATTTTACATTAGGCATAAATTAGCTGCAGAAGGAGACTCGCATAGCATGAGAACTGCAACTGAAAGTATTCCTGATAAAATTACGGGCATCACCAATATTAACCAAGAAAATATTCTTGATGAAACTATCACAATTGAAGGTCGAAAAATTGTGGATTCTCAGTACTTTTTTGAAAAAACGAAAGAAATATCTAACCATTCTGCTCGCTTTGGATGTTCCTTATCATATTTGCATATAATGTGTGAGGTGAAAAATGGTTTAAAATCGACTTTTAAACTAAAATGTGAACTGTATTGCTCATACTTTGACCTGAATTCCACGGATTCAAAAAGCAACAGTGATATGGATATCAATTCGTCGGCAATGGCAGCAGTACAGTCCTTAGCAATTGGTTATAATTACCTAGATGAATTGTTTTCATCACTAGAAATTCCTTTCATGGGTAAAAGAACATACAGCAAAATTCAAACCACAGTTTGCAACTGGTTGGATATAGTCTCTGAAAAATCTATGATCACTGCTGCAAAGGACGAAGCAAATCACGCAATAACTGAAGGAAGTGTCGATGAAATATTAACCAAGAACCCCTTTGATAACCGTAGTAGCTGATGGATGCTGGTCGAAGAGATCTTACGGGGCAAATTATTCGGCCCTTTCTGGCGTAGCGGCTATCATTGGCCTTTTTCCAAAAAAGTACTTTTTATGCAAACAAAAAATAAATACTGCTTGATATGCAAAAGAGCAGAAAACAAATGCATAAATTCTCCTGATCACATTTGCTACAAAAACCATAATGGCAGTTCTACAAGCATGGAATCCAACATTCTTTTGGAAGGCTTTAAGACGTCAGTGTAGGAACGTGGGTTAATACAGGGTGGGCCATAAGGGTGTTGGCGGTTTAAATATTCGATTTAAAAAAAACTACGAAACATAACACAAATATATTTGTATTGTTAAAAAGTAGAAGCATAGGAATTTTTAAGACTTAAAAATAATGTTGTCCAAATGGCTTCCCTCGGCTGCTTGGCACTCTTGGAACCGAAGTCGCAAATTTTGGAAAAGTTGTTCTCGGTATTTTGTTACTTTCCTGAATAATATTCCTCTTCAGCTGCTCTAAATTGGTCGGATTATTCTCGTAAACTACTGATTTGAGGTAGCCCCATAGAAAATAATCGCATGGAGAGAGATCGGGGCTACGTGGGGGCCATTCAATATCCCCCCTTTTCAAGATGAGTGTTCCGGGAAAAACATTTTTCAGCAGCTCTATGGATACCCTAGCCGTATGACATGTGGCCCCATCCTGTTGAAACCACATCCTCGAGGTATTGCCTTGAAGTTCTTGCAAAGCTGGCACCAAAAAGTCTGTTATCATGTTGCAATAATTGTTAGCTCTAACCGTCATCGCTTGCCCTCTTTCTTTGACGTTATGCCAGCCCACACGACAAGCTTAGGGCTGTGAAGTGGACGTTCATGCAAGCGTCGGGGATTAGTCTTGGACCAGAACCGACAATTTTGCTTGTTCACATGGCCATTAAGGTGAAAATTAGCCTCATCACTAAAAATCATGTTGTTGAAATTCTTGAACTGCTAGAGCATCAAATTGACAAAGTTAAGTCGGTTATTGGCATCATTGGGTTTTAATTCTTGGACTATCTGAATCTTATAAGCCTTCAAATGCAGATCACGTTTCAAAATTCGTCGCAAAGTTGTTCTTTTGACGTCCAAAGACTGACTTCTCTTACGTGTTGACTGTTGCGGATTTCGCTGAACTGAAACACGAACACGCTCCACAATGTCGGCTGATCTTGCAGAAACTGGGCGACCACGAGCCGTGATTGGTGCTGTTGAGCCGGTTGTTTCAAACATTCTGATCCATTTTCGTAACACATTGGCGCTTGGAACTTCACTTAAATCGCGTAAACCGTGTTCATGCCGATACAAACGTCGTGCAGTAATCACTGATTTATTGTTTTCGCAATACGCTCGGACACAAAATGCACGCTGCACTCCCGTGTACGGCTCCATGGCGACTAAATTTCCAGGAAGCGGCGCAGCGAACAACATATCCCCCTGCCACCCCGCGCCGCA
Organism: Odontomyia ornata; assembly: GCA_963969285.1. NCBI lineage: Eukaryota > Metazoa > Arthropoda > Insecta > Diptera > Stratiomyidae > Odontomyia > Odontomyia ornata. The sequence continues at coordinate 298,023,007 of OZ017740.1, forward strand.
CGTTACTGAGAAATTGAAGAATTAAATCGCCAACACTGATACGACCTACCTAAAAAAAATGATGTTCCTAGCTTCTATAGTTTCCGAGAAAACTTGCAGTGACAGACGGACACCGTTTTAAGCTGGGTTTTGTCAAATTTTTCAAAACCTAAACAAGAGAAATAAAACAACTGACCCTCTAAACAAAATAATATCTGACAAAACGAAGTTTGATTTTACGGATTGTCTTGAATTGCTTCTTTGAAATTCAAATAAAATGATAGAAATATTTTTACTTCCAAGCTAGTAGAAATGTAAAATAATATTTTTAATCAAGTTTCTAATATTTCACAGCTTAAATTTGTTCACATAAATATATAAATTCAAAAAATTTATTCATCACCAACTATTATGCAATCCTAACTATAAACATTTTTTATAGTCTGAACTATTTGACCAATCTCCAACATTACACAAATCAACAAAACTGAACTCATAAATTCCATTAAAAGATTCAGTCAAATTCATGCTGCCAGTGATATTTTCCTTGTCGATTCCTTCTTTCCATTTTTTGTTGGCATCAGTTTGGGCAATCTATCCCTCAAACGATTTTTTCCAACCTTGTACGGATGTGCATATCGGTTTGAGGGGAAAATCCATGCATACGAAATTAGTTCAAAGCAAACTAGGAAGGATTTTGAATTTTCCAACCGAGCATACGGCACCTTAAGGAAGACAGTTAACAATTTTGTGAATGATGTAAAAGCTAATTTAATAATAAGATGCCCATAGAATTCCATTAAGCTTTGACGAATGAACATCGCAAAAGAACCACAGAAACATTCAGCACATTAAAGAGATTTATTTTAAGCTGGCCTTGATCCACGGATCCTGCACTACCAAGAATTTCATCGAATAAGCTACAGAACAGTTGAGGAAATTTAATTTACAATGTGACTTCGAAACTGTTATGATTTTTAACCTGTTCTCTTCTTCGACGGACAGATCGACCTCGCAGCGACCGGAAAAAGTGAAATCTAGTGAGCGTGACAATAAACCATACCACGGAGTTTGTTATGGGCGATTCAGGAATAGTTCAGATCAGCTGATGCAAACACCATCAGTGTAACTTAGTACGAATAGTATGTCCTCGAGCCAAACTGGGTAAGGGAAGTTTAGTCTATTGTACATACTCTTTGCAAATTTTAACTACCAATTTGAAATCAGATTAGTAATTAGGCATTAGAAAAGAAAGTTAATGTAATTTAAATCAGCAACAGACATATCATCGACAGCAACATAGACAAGTGTTTCATTCAAAACAGCAACAATCATATAACACCTATAATACGCCGAAAAAACAAGTGAACCACCACAGTCAGTGACAGTCGGGAAGCAGTAGCATTAACTCGACAACTAATCGAAAGAGAGTAATGAGAATAGCAAATCGATTTTATATTTCGCAACATCATCCCAGTCAGCAAATACGACTTTTTCTAGTTACAGCCTGGTACCGGCCGGTCCCGTAGTGAACTCAGCTAAAATAATGACTAGCTAAGAGCCAATAACGCAAGCATCATTATCTATGGTGCGACAGCCCAAGTCAGTCCTTGGCCTCCAGAAATAATCTCCTCCAATCATCACGGCTATGTGATCTCGTCCACCAGTTGACCTCTCCCAACAAGGATACGTTGTAAGCTTCTATGGTGTCTTCCCATCGAGTCCACAGTCTTCCCGCTGGACATCTACCTTGACCTCTACCCTTTAATATTTTTTTCTACATGGTCCATCCGTTGCAACGGAAGTTTACGCAAAAGGAAACAGGTAGATCATAAAATCGTTCATACAACTTATCACTGTAACATAGTCTCCACTTTGTTCCTTGCGCTGGGCCTTAGATTTTTTGGAGCTCTTTGCGTTCAAATCCTCCCACTGAATTTTTGGACTCGCTCGTCAAGATTCATGTTTCACTTTCATATAACAGCAAAAGTTTGATCAGTGATTGGTAAATGCGGAGTTTATTTTGCGTGTGCACAAATGTGGACCTTAGAATGGGAAGTATGGAGTAAAAGGCTTTGTTAGCGGGATTTACGCGGCGTTCAATCTCGCGATTTTTGGCACCTATTCGATTCAGGTTGGCTCCAAGTTAGATAAAGTTATCTACATTTTCAAGGTTATAGTTGACTATAGTCAGGTTTTGTCGGACTGGAGTTTCCTTCCTCGTTTGAGTCATGAATTTAGTTTTAGTTTCATTAACTCGTAGACCAATTGATTTTGCTTCAGATTCTAGGCTCAGAAATACTCATTTGGCAGCCGAAATTGAAGATGCAATAATATTGACGTCATCACCATATGCTACCAATTGTGTAGACTTGGACATTAGTGTACCCGAGGTTTCAGCTGAAACCTTCCTGATGACATGTTCTAGCACAATATTAAAGAGCATTTGGGCAAGTCCATCTCCTTGTTTTAATTCTGTTATGAAGTTATCCGTTAATTCACCGTTTACCTTGACCTGGGATTCTGGGTTTAGCATCGTGACCTTGACCAGTTTAGCATCGTGACCTTGGGACACCAAAGTCAGACATTATTTTGTACAGCGCATTTCTGTTGACAATGTTGCGTGCTTGTTTGGAGTCTACAGAGAGATGGTGCACATTGATGTTATATTCCCACCACTTTTCGAGCACCAGCTACATTTTTCGTCTATCCTCTGTTAACTGCCCCTCTGGCCATACTCTGCATATTAGTGAATGCAGAAGGTTACCTAGATGGGAACCCCACTCTAGACCAATTCTGCTGTTATTCCATCTATTCCAGGAGCATAATTTTACTGAGGGTCCGCATTGCTGCCTGTACTTCACCTTTGGTTAGTGGTGAGACTGGAACTTCTTACTCTGCTTCTGCACGTTCACAGCTTCAGTCGTTGTTAGGGATGCTGTGAATAGCTTCTGGAAATATTGCAGCTTTCTATTTTTAATTTCGGCTGAGTTGCCTATGATGGCTCCTTGTGCACTTTTGCAAAGACTTGTTTGTGAATTGAAACCGTCCTTTAGTTGTTTGATAGAGACACTCGCCAGTCTGACTTAATATAGGGTCATGTTTTTGTTTATCTGTTGTTTCTTTCTTCGACACATTTTTCAGCTTAGCATCGAAGGGTTTTATATTGTTGTTCTTTAGCCTGAGTTGGTCGGTAAATGTATTTTTTGTGCACCTGGTTCATTTTTGTTTTAACCACTGCGTTGGATTCTTTGTCGTGCCAGTCGTTTCTGCTTTTCTTCATCTGGTGCCCAAGACCTCTTATGCTGCTTTTGTTACAACATCTCTTACTGTCTGCCAAATAGTTTTGATGTCATCATTTCTTTCTCTTGCCTGCAGGGATATGTTGATGCCATTTTCCAGCGTTGACGTGTACGTGAACGTTACTGTGCTATCACTTAGCTTGTGTATCTATTGAGGCCGATATCGATTCTATAGATTATGCTGAGAACTTAAATCAAAAACGTGTGTACCATTTTGATGCCAAACATTGAAAAGACCGGAACATGATCATCAGCTATTTGTGTAGACAATCAGATGCCGGGTGGGTTTGCTCCATGTCCGTCAATGCAGGGTTCTGTTTATTTCAACAGTATCTGGTAACTTGGAGCAACTGGTGTTCTTTATTTACAGCTCTTGGAAACATGTCATTGGAACTTGACCCTCAGAAGGTAGTGGTCCAAACTACAAACAGTACCGCTGAACGAACGCGTGTCAGGAACGCTGGTAGGAGGCTCGTTTTTGTATGAGAACATGGTCAATCTGATTGAACGTACGACCATCTTGGGATGCCCATGTTCTCTTATGAGTTGCTTGATGTGGAAAGCATCTGGAGCTTACTGTGAAGTCTATCAATCGCTGCCCATTGTTTATGATCTCTGCGTGGAAGCTGTATCCTTCGGTTGTTCCCTTATGTGCCGTTTCTTATTTAATGTCGTTTGACGGCAATGCATTGACAGTGCGTTCCATGCTGCGGTAAAATTTGTTCTTCATTGCCTCTTTCTTGTCTTCCATGGGCGCGTGGCAGTTGACCAAACAGACATTAAAGAAATTGGTCTTGATATAAATGGCACAGAGCCTTTCGTTAACGGGCTTTAAGTCAGTAATAAATTGTTTAAATGTGCTGTCAACAATAAAAGCTACTCCAAACTCTTGGGTTCCTTGCAGTTTTCCACTTTTAAACATGGAGTGCGTTCGCATGTCAAATATATCTTCACCATGCCATCTGGTTTCTTGTACTGCGAGGATGTTGATTCTATATTTCTTTATTTCATCCAGAAGTTGTCGCAATGCACCTGATCTGTTCAATGATCTAACATTCAAAGTTCCAAAAGAATGGTCCTTTTTAAATTGTCATAGTCGTTTCCGTTTATTCAATCCGATCCGAGGATGTGTCTTGGTTCTATGACAAGGAAATACAAAGTGTGTCGTTATAAATGCTTTGACTTAGTCGATTTTGGTCCATGCGAGACATTTGATTTTCCACATACCCGCCGGCTAGGCAGTTAGGGCTATTCACTATCTGAGGACGCGTCCGGTGGGGAACCAAAATCCCCACATGGATGGTGGTCGCATTTAGTCTGTGATAATCATAGCATGGGTGCCAAGAACATACCTTCTTAGGCACTAGATGCAAATGGCTAGCCCATAAGCTATTCGATGGGTAACAGTAGCTCTTATCCATCATAAACTGGAATTCAACTTTGGCTACTTTTAGCTTGACTTCTGGTAGTCATCACGGGTGCTCTGCTACAGAACTGCCAGTGGTGATAATATAGTGTCGTACTGAGTACTGTATAGTGTTTGCTAGAGTAGGTTTTGTTACCTCTGGGATAATTTTAGTAGGGCATGGAACTTCGATTCTCCATTCAAAGATCATGTTGATAGCGTTGATATGGCTCCGGCTGATGTAAGTCCCATTTTTGAATCCACAAAAGAGACAGTGCTCTTTCAGAGTTTCAAAGTTTTCAGAGAACTATGTTAATTTTTTTGATTATAATAGAAGGATCTGTGATAATTATCTGTAAAACAAAATATTGCCAAAATGCTTGCCACGGCTACGGTGGTATAATTCTATCCCATAGTCCATATTTTCAATGACTCTGAGACATAATTGAGGTTCAATATCGTTCATGTGCTGAATTATCTCATCCTTTAGCTCTTGAATTTTTCTTGGCTTATTGAAGTACACTTTGTCTTTTAAATATCCCAATAGGAAAAAGTCCAACGGTGTCAAATCACATGATCGTGGCGGCCAATTAACATCGACGCAACGTGAGATAACACGGCCATTGAATTTCTCCCACAAAGAGCCATTATTTCGATGGCTGTGTGGCAAGTGGCACCAGCCTGTTTGAATCACATATCGTCACCAGCCCATGAACCGCATCAAACAGTCACTCTTTATAGATATATCGGCTTTTCAACAATCACTCGTGAATTCTCATTTGCCCAAATGCGGCAATTCTGCTTGTTGATGAATCCACTGAGGTGAAAGTGTGCTTCGTCACTCAAGATGATTTTCTTTGTGTAGTCACCATTCCTTTCTGTCTGTTCAACCAATCGTTTGGCGTATTGCCGACGCTTGCAATAGTCAGTAGGCTTCAGTTCTTGAATCAATTGACCCTTGTAAGTGTATAAATTCAAATCTTTATTCAAAATTCGCAACAGTGATGCTTATGAGACGTTCAATTGTTGGGCACGACAACGAGTCGAGCTTAACGGCTCTTCCGCCGCACTATCTCGAATAACATCAATGTTTTCCGCAGAAAGAACTGGGTGAGCATGCACAGGTGATTGCGACCCGGTTCGCAGAAATTTGCGCACCATTCTCCCGATTGTGGACACATATGGTCGATTATGATGACCAAAAAAATCACGAAGTACACGAAATGCATTTTGATTTGAACGCTCATTTTCGTAAAAGGCTTCAACAACCTTAACGCGCTGCTCAATTGTGTACCTCTCCATGGCTCCATGGTTGACAAACAACTGAAGCAAAGAAATGTCAAATTAAATTGGGCGAAAAACTTGACGTTAAGGTGTGATTCACAATTAATATCGTACATTATGGTTGGACCACCCTTTAGAAGCAAGTTTTTCTTTCTTTCCCTCGATTACGAGAAAGGCTTCGTCGTCTGGGGTGTCGTGGTGATGATGCAAAGCGTCGACCAGATAACAAATGCAGTTCCTCAATTGATGCCTTTCATTCTGCAACATGGCTCTCCAAGTCGGTAATCTTGAACGAACTTCCTTTCATAAATCTCATTAGGCCTTTTGGCGTCTAGAATTTTATCAGCCATTTCGGTGAGGCGAGCGAGATCAGTTGTTTCCACAATGGCAAGAATTAATTGCACGTCCGGGGTGCCTGTTGTAACCACAGCGATCTTAAAATGATTCAGTTACTTTGCTTTCCGCAGCCATACTGATGCACCGCAGCAACTGTGAGGGCTTGCTGTAACCGAGCTCCGTGCCGGTAAGAAGAGTTCGAACTTGACGGCGTGTAAAAGTTGATTAATTTTAATTTAAGTGCCTCGTATTTACTCGTTACCGGTGGTTTCTCCACGATATCCACTACAGCGTCCAAGATGGCGCAATGAAGCTCGCTGATGATTTTGTCAAAGATGGTAGCGTCTGAGCTTGTTTTGCACCCCCGCAATTGCACCTCGACGCGGCCGAACCACAATGTTAGTCGAGTCGTCCGAAATCGTAGAATGCGGACATTTGCGATGTCGTTGTTGCTAGCTGATGGCTCCTGAGCAGTTCTAGTGTCGGTTGCAGCTACTTTGGTGACTTTGGTTTCAGCGACAGCTCCGGCTTTGGTGCTGTTCATTTTTCCAACCTCTGATTATCTAGCAGAATCACACACATAAAATAAAATTTTCTCTTTCGCTATTTATATATCCAACGCCTGTTGATGAATACGGTAGCTATCTGGCAATCGCTACTGGTCGAATAATTTTTACTCGATATGATTAGTAAATGCAAGAACTAAATGCAATTGACTTAAATAAAAATTAAAAATGTTATGAACACTACGTTATATCTTGTTGAGATCATGCTAATCCATCAAAGTCAAAGTTAGCATCTGATGAGTGAATTTAATGACAAAATATCAATATAATGTTTCATGCATTTTTCCCCCCAAAAAAACACAAAAATTAATAAACGTTTTTTACAGCTTCACCTGAAACAAATGAGCAATTTCTTTTTTGAAGTGTGACTCCGTCTTCTCATCTTTCTTTCGGATTTGTTTTCATTCTTTTCGAGACATTATTAAATAATCTCCAAAGGTCATCCATAGTGAAACAGCAGTAGAGTGCCCACTCTTCACACAGCTGGAACTGGAGGAGGCAGTCCTCCCTTGAAAGCGAGGAAGGCTCCAGGTCCAGATGGTGTTCCAGCTGAGGTGTTGCGGCTCGTCTATCACCATTGTCCTGACTTGCTGCTCAGCACATTCAACGCTTGCCTACGGGACGGGGTTTTCCCGGTACGATGGAAGGTGGCGAGGCTCGTGCTGATCAGCAAGGGAAAGGGAAATCCCGAATCGCCGTCTGCATACCGCCCGTTATGCATGCTAGGCACGGCTGGGAAAGTGCTAGAGAAACTCATCAAGGGAGGACTCACTGACGCGATTCGTGCTGCTGGGGACCTATCTCCTCGGCAGTACGGCTTTAGAGCAGGACGTTCTACCATTGATGCGATTGCAGAGGTGGTGAACGCGGTCCAAAAAGCAGAGGCATATAGTCGCACCAAGCGACGGATCGTCCTGTTGGTGACACTCGACGTCAGGAATGCTTTCAACTCCGCTAGATGGGTGGATATTCTGGACACGCTGGAAAACTCTTTTCAAGTTCCAGAATATCTAATGCGGCTTTTGAGGAACTACCTAAAGGACCGAAGTCTGCTCTACGACACGACACAGGGCCAACGAAGAATGGAAATTACATCGGGTGTTGCCCAGGGATCTATCCTTGGTCCGGACCTGTGGAACGTGTCTTACGACGGGCTACTGAGACTTGAGATGCCAGATGAGTCGCGCTTGGTCGGCTATGCGGATGATGTTGCGGCTCTGGTCGCCGGACGCACCGTTGAACAAGCGCAACTTAGGCTAGGTATGCTAATGCGCCGAATGAGGGACTGGATGACTGCTCGCGGGCTCAGTTTAGCACTGGAGAAAACCGAAGTGGTCATCTTGACAAAAAAAAAAGAGAATCCCTTGAGTAAGGATGATTAGTATTGGAGATATACAAATCGAATCGAAGCCAGCGGTGAAGTACCTGGGGCTACTGATCGACTCGAAGATGAGTTTCTCTGAGCAAATCAGGGCAACGGCTGAGAAGGCTGCTTCGGGAATATCGGCTCTGAGTCGACTTATGGCCAACGTAGGGGGACCCAGCCCATCAAGAAGACGCCTCTTGATGAGTGCTGTAGGGTCAGTGCTACTGTATGGAGCAGAGGTATGGGGCGACGCTCTCAGCAAGGAGGTATACCGAAAACGATTGGCACAGGTACAGAGAAGAGGAGCACTGAGAATTGCATCTTCATATCCAACAGCCTCCGACTCGGCGGTGAGAGTGATTGCAGGCGTGATATCTGTCGCCCTCCTTGCTAGAGAGCGCCGCGCTATTTACCTGCGCCGAAACGAGGATGCGAGGGAGATGGTTGTCCGCGAGGAGAGACAACGCTCGCTCAACGATTGGCAGCAGTCTTGGGGGAATTGCACGAAGGGAAGGTGGACTGCGCGCCTCATCCCGGATGTGAGACCGTGGCTAAATCGAAGGCATGGTGAGACTGACTTCTATCTGACCCAGCTTTTGAGCGGGCACGGGTGTTTTCAGTCTTACCTGCACAAGATCGGCAAGTCACGGTCTCCAGATTGTCGGTTTTACCCAGGAGAGGAGGACAATGCCTGTCACACATTTTTTGCGTGTACCAAATGGGTCAGGCTGCGAAGGGAACTCTACAGGGAGACGGGAGAGCTCGACCCGGATAATATAGTTGCGGTGATGCTCGCATCGGTTGACAAATGGAACCAGGTGGCACATTATGCTCGGGCAGTCCTAAAATATAAAAGGGACTCACAGCAGCCGGAGGCGCTCTGGCTGGGGGATCGCTCTTCTGGCATTTCGTCTTCCCCTCTCCCCTCCCGCTAGGAAAGGGACTCCCCAGCTTGAAGGCAACCCACGGCGTAACAAAACGAGACCTGGCCCGAAGTAATGTGTCAAACGGTTCCAGGCTAGATTCTCAGGTTGACAGGGGAAGTGTTTAGTGGGTAGTCAAAGGGTATCCTCCATGGGAGTCCCACACTGCCAGATTCGGCGGGCGTAAATGCCTTCACCTCCTGACCACAAAAAAAAAAGGGTCATCCAAAATTTGTAGTCCTCCTCTCTGTAATTAACACATTACTTGAGGTGCCATTTCTTGCAACCTCCTTCACATTGGAAGACAAAGTCATTATTTTCTACTTCTTTGCGATATTACCTACATGTTCCCTTTGTTGGCTTATTACAATCAAATAAAGTGTGTTGGCAGAATAGAATAAAATCCTTTTCACTGGAGGTGAACTCACAGTTCAACAGTATAGAGGTTTTTGATTCCAACCAATGGCAATTGAATTAACGCTCATAAGGTTTACGATGCAAAAAGAACAGGTCAAGTGCGCAAATCCTCAACGTTTTATATCCTTCAGCTGCTTTCTTTCATAGTCCACGAACGTTTTTTTCGTTCCACATTTCCACGAATTGCAATTCTGTTTGGTCCCAAAGCCAGTTGGTCAGCAACATTCCATATCCACTTGTTTTGTAAGTACAGGCAGTCCTCGTACTTACGGCATGTTAGGTTCTCGAAATACGCCACGTAAATCGAAACGACGTAGGTCGAGACATATTTTTTCATATGTTTATATGTAAAACTCAAGGGTTAGGATCCACACGGACTTGAAATTAAAAAAAACTGCATTTATAACAAAGGATATACATACTTTATTATCAAAAGTAAGTTCTTAAAATAATTATATATGCACTTATGAAATTGCTAGTTATTTTTGGTATTTGTGTGTTATTAATTTTAATAATAATTATAAAACTTTAATATTTAATCAAAATATGTAATGATAAATAATAAATTAAACTTTTGGCTTAAAGAAACAATCAATTCTAGATTGCTTCGCTTCTTTCTTCTTGCTATCATATAGATCTTGGCAACACTGATAGGCTGCACAAATTTTGTTATTAACGTTGAAACTTCTCTCAAAATTAGGATCATTTTCTTCAAAAATTTTCATGGCATTCTCCAAATTTGCAAAGGCTACGGAAAGTTTTTTTAGTGTAAGTTCTTTTTCAGAGTTACTAATAGAAGAAGCTATTTTTTGTGACTCGATTGCTTCCTTTTGTACTTGGGCCTCCAATTCAATAAGATCTTCATCAGTCAGTTCTTGCGAATGTGAGCATAACAGATCATCAATATCATCAGCAGTAACTGCAATGTCAGGCAAACGGTTAGCCAAATGAACAATGTCAGTTGTGATCTCATCGATATTTAGTTGATCTGTAGATGAAGAACTTTCAGATGGCTTAAAAAAATGGGGATAACTTTTTCCAGACTCCTTTTAAATTGTTGGGTGTCACCTCATCCCATGAAGCAGCAATATTTTTTACGCATTGCAAGATATTATAACTTTTCCAAAAATCTCTCAGCTCCATGCCATCATTTTCATTAGCCTTTACAGCCTGCGAAAAAGTTCTCCTGAGATAATAGGCCTTAAAAGACGCTATAACTCCTTGATCCATCGGCTGTAACAACGAAGTAGTGTTGGGAGGCAGGAACAAAACTTTGATTTGAGGATCGATATCGGCAATACGCACAGGATGGCCAGGAGCATTGTCCAAAATAAGTAAAGCTTTATAAGCCAAATTATTGTTTAAACAGTACTGTTTCACTTCAGGTATAAAATGCTTAGTAAACCATTCTTCAAAAAGTATTGATGTTACCCATGCCTTTGGATTAGCCTTCCATATAACTGGAAGAGTACTCTTGACGTAATTTTTAAGAGCTCGAGGATTTTCAGACCTATAAACCAAAAGGGGTTTCAATTTAAGATCACCTTCAACATTCGAACCCAATAACAACGTCAAACGATCTTTAGCCGCTTTAAACTCAGGCATAGACTTTTTTTCCTGCGATATAAAAGTACGAGAAGGCATTTTTTTCCAAAATAAACCAGTTTCGTCCACGTTAAAAATTTGTTTAGGCGAATAGTCTCCACTTCCGATAATTTTCTTTAATATACCAGGAAAACTCTGAGCAGCCACATGATCGGCACTAGCAGCTTCTCCTTGCACTCGAATGTTATGTAACGAATATCTCGTTTTAAAGCGCATGAACCATCCGCGACTGGCAGAAAACATTTTGTTTCTTCACTATTATTCTCGCCACGTTTATTTTGCAGTGTGTTGATGATACTCAGCGCCTTATTTTGTATAATAGCCAAACTTAGAGGAACCCGTCGCTGAGTTTGATCTTGAATCCAAGTGTACAAGAGTTTTTCCATTTCAGAAATTGAAGCATTCCTTTTTCGTATAATAGTGCTGTTTGAAGAGACGGAAGGTAGAGCTGTTAAGAGTTTTTTTTTATCTTTCAATATTGTTTGCACCGTCGTGCGTGATAAATTAAGTTCTCGTCCAATAGATGAAGTCGAACAACGGCGATCTTTGAGTTTTAAAATCTTAGATTTAACCTCCATTGTAATTGTCTTTCTTACTCTCTTCTTCACTTCACTATTATTGTCTTGTTTAGGTGGCATAGTTTAAAATTCACTTAAATATGTATGTAAAAACAAAAACTGTCAAAGATGCAAAAAAAACTAATGTATTACGTCTTGATTATCCGTTGTTCCTGAAGTAACTAAACAAAATCAGCAGCATGTGCGGGGTATCCCCGTACGCCGACACCGTGCCCCACCGGCCCCCCGATCATTGACATCGCGACAAGTGAATTCTCCTTTGCCGGAAATCGAAACAAATGACGTATGCTTGAGGAATAGTGTCAAAACATTGTTCGACGTAACTTGAAACGACGTAAATCGAAACGACGTAAGTCGAGGACTGCCTGTATTCGATCAGCAACAATATATTTCCCCATTTTTTGCAACAAAGTTGCTCACAACATGGAGCGTAAACTGCTTCAAATTGTCAATAGCGCAAGATGGTAAGTGACCATTGCTGCAAATTGCTCAAAGAGCGTCGAGTCTCGAGTCTAGACCATGGGTTAGCGTGAGAATTATCCTTACTGTGTGTTTCGGTTTCGGTGTGTATTTTGCTAGCCTAACATATGCTTTGTGTTGTATGCTTTATATAGTACAGGAAATGAAGCTCAAAAAATGGCAAAACCTCGCAATTTTTTCGTCCATCATTGATTCGCACAAAAATTTGGGATTAGGCTAATTTCACCCTCTAATTCGTTTTCTTTATCATGCCGTTGCACGTTTTTTGTTTTTTAAGAGTGAAAACTACCCCTAATTGTAAAAAATTATAAAATAACATTTTAAACCTTAATATGGGTACAATTTGGTTTGGATTGGTTAAATAATGATTGTTTTACGCTTTAGGATATAATGTCATATTTCAACCAATAAAAAATCAACCCTTGTTAGAACTAAATACAAAAATAAATTATTTTCCCAAAAAAGAAAAATTAACTATCATAGTGATTTAATTCAAGCATTCTGAAATATGTATTAAGTTCGTTTTGCAACTTTTCAACCCTCAAAAATCACTCTTTATAACACTGCAAATAAAGTGTTTTAACGGCAGAATGACGCCAAATATTTACTGTACAGAAAATCTACGTACAGAGAAATTCTCGTCGTTAAACAAGCTACAATTTGGTACTCGAGCATTTTTTTCGTATCTCGAGTATTTTCGGAGACGTTTTGAACGAAGGGATGAAAAATACGAAATTTTCTCTTTAAACTCTAATTTTTTCTAAAATTAGGCATTTCAAATTAGCCAAACGTCTTGGACATATTGATAATATATATGTATATGAGGAAAATCACAGAAGGTTGAAGATCAATTTTAATTAGGGGGTTGTTTTCACAGATTTTTTCGTAGAAAAAGAGTAGGTACCGGCCTTATTTTGATCATAAGTCGCTCAATTTTCATGTTAGAGATCTAATTATATACTTCACGAAAGGTTCTATAAGTTTTCCCCGAAAAATGCGAAGTTATCTCGTTATTTGACTTTGAATGATTCAAATTTAGCATTTGATGAAAGAAACTAACCATTAACATGCCGTATCTCGGTTCGTATAAGGCGTAGAAAAATTAAAAAAAAATATATATACATATATATATATATATATATATATATATATATATATATATATATATATATATATATATATATATATATATATATATTGTATACATATATATATGTATATATATATATATATATATATATATATATATATATATATATATATATATATATATATATATATATATTTGGTGTTTTAAAAGCTAAAATTTTCCTCTACACAACTTTTTGATAGCATGCATATATTTCAAATTATTTGCAAACAACCCCATTAAAAACGCGGATTTTTTCGTCGAAAAACAGTTAGTTACTTTCAACAGCGAATAGCTTGCAAAATATTAGTTATATGAAAAAAATGTAGAGAACATTAACTTAAAATTATTGGGTGTACAACTTAATAGCTTTTTAGCGAAATTTGATGCTTTATTGTGGAAAAATCTTTCAATATATTTTATTCGAAGTATTGATCATCGGAAACTACAACATTTCCCCATCGTTCAGGCAATTTATGAATTCCATCCCAAAAAAATTGCACCGGCTTGGCGGCCGAAAACGAATCTATTCAATTTCGGATGCCTTGCTCTGAAGTGAAGCATATTCCGATGAGGGCGTTTTGCATCGAGTGAAATAAATGTAGTAGTCTGTCTCGTCTGGTGGTTGGAGCATGAACTTATAAGCCGAAGGTCCCAGGTTCAAATCTCTTTGGGAGCAACGTGATTTAGTTCAGAGGATTTTTCGGACAGAGTACGAGTGTTCACTCAATGGTGATATGTACTGATTTAATCAGATCATATCATAGTTGAGCAAGCACACAGGAGCATGATACTGACTAAACCAACTTCCGAAAAAATCAATACGGTCATGAAAATGAGATTCTCTAACTATCTCTAAGCGAAGGCCCGAGAGGGGCTGTAGTGCTACAAAGAAGAAGAAGAAATAAATGAAAGTCAGACGGAGCAAGGTCCAGACTATAAGGTGGGCCAAAACTTCCCATCCACTATTTTCCAAATAGTTTTTCACGGGTCTTGCAACATGCGGCCGAGCGTTGTCATGATGAAAAATTATAGGCGCGTGTCTGGTCGCATATTCCGGGCGTTTCTCGATGATGACTGCTTCAAACGTATTAATTGTGCTCGGAACAGGTCACCTGTGATTATCTGGCCCAATTTCAACAACTCATAATATAACGGCCACTTCTGATCCCACCAAATACACAGCATAACCTTGGCGCCATGGATATTTGGCTTCGCCGTTGATTTGGCTGGTTGGCTGGGCTTCACGTATGACTTTTTGCCCTTGGGATTGTCATAATGGATCCATTTTTTAACCCCAGACCCGATCCAATGCAAAAATGATTCCTTTTTATGGCACTCAAGCAGCATTTCAGACATACAGAAGCTCCGTTCAACGTCTCTCGGCTTCAACTCATAGGGGACCCAATTACCTTGCTTCTGAATGTATCCGGCGGCTTTCAAACGTTTCGAAATGGCTTGCTGAGTCACCCCCAACGATTTGGCAAATTCGTCTTGCGTTTGACACGAATCCTCATCGAGTAGCGTCTCCAATTCTTTGTCTTCAAACTTTTTTGGCTGTCCTGGGCGTTCTTTGTCTTTGATGTCAAAATCGCCACTTTTGAAGCGTTGAAACCATTCAAACAAACGATGACTTTCCGCAGCAGTTTTCTTTGCAAAAAAAATGACATAATAGAACCTCCCGCAAATGCTGTCTTTTTCTCCAATTTTCGAAGTTAGTTATCGTGAAAATAATAATGATGCACACAAGATAAAATTGTTTTGTTGACTGATTTTGATAGCTGTTAGATGTACCTTCAAAATGACATATATATTAAGTTCGAGCTTTTACGATATTTGTTAGTACGGACATCTAGCGTCAAATTCTGGTTATTAAGTTGTACACCAATACTTTTTCCATCGATTCCTGTAGTTAAAATGTAATAAAAATCTCCAACAATATCCTAGCCATAGCTCCTCTTTTCTTCCGGTTGTGTCAAACTGTAGCTCCCATGATTACATTCGTTGTTGCAGCATTGTGTGCACATGGTGCTTCGGTGGATGTTGGAGCTTGGTTAAACTAACCCTACAGTGTAAGCTAATTTGTTGCATTTATAACATCTTGATTACGTTAAATATGGCTACAACAGTTTATATTAACTTAACATAGAACGGATTGGGGTCCTTTTAAAATTACGAGACCTTTATCTTTTCTATACAAAATTCACTCGAAAAAACCCGAAGTGTGTGAGTAGCAATATTCTTTTTTGTACTCCCTTTATTCCTCAGGTGACAAGCTGCCTAGTATTTTAATAATGATATAGTATAAAAAAAATTTATCACTTGCTTCTAGGAAGGCATTAACTTAACTTCTCCGAAGAATTTAACAGTATTTCAAATACAACTTCCTACTTCTGGATTTCAATTGAAAGACCAAATGTTTGCCATTTAAATCCTCTAAAAATTTCACAATAGCTTATGATAAGGCACTGCCCTACTGCAACCCCACATTCAATTTGTTAATCCACCTTCCTTAATTCGCTCTTCATACCAAATCATTAACTTTCAGCTAAAACAATTAACGAATTATGCAACTTTCTTATCGCATTCGCATCTTTGGAAAAGGAAAGGAAAACGCTTAAATGTTAGTTCTTTTCAACAAAGTGCATCAGTAAAGGCAGTTCACCAGACAATCTGTCTGTCTGTCTGTTTGTCCACCAGTTTGTATCTTTTTTCTCGCAAGACCTCATAAATCCAACAGGCGAGATGGAATTGGAAGTTAACTTGTTCCCATTGATCTGCAATTACCAACCTTTTACCTTTCACAACATAAGACCCTCGAGTTTTGGCGTATTGTTTTTCCTACTGCTATTTATGTAGTAACAGCAAACAAAAGACAACAGCAAAACAGCACCCAATGGTGTTGCACAATTTCACCCTTAAGATGAAATCGATTATGGTCGGCGATCGGTTATAATCTCTTTCAATTTTTTCGCTTCCTTGTTGTATTACCAATCGAATTGTAGCTGATCAGATACTTGGTTTTTGCAGAAATTGATTTGGACTTCCAATATTGACGATTTCAGGTAAACGGCCTGCACTAGTCCACGGAGGTGGTTCATACGCTGCCTTTTGGCAAGATGACAACAACCGAAGAAGATGATGATCACTGGTAATCTGTTATACAACGAAGACAAGGAAATCTTTTTTATTCAATGGATGGCATTCCATTTCGATCCATGAATAGTGCGCAATCGAGACATAGCCAGAGCGCAATAAGAAACTGCAACAATAGTGCAATCTGTCGGTTGGATATTGCAAACTCTATTGCATTATCACTATTTGCAATCGATGAAACCGTTTGTTGCATTGCACATTTCTCTGAACTTTCTTTCATGAAAACGGTCAACTATACTCGTATACTAGATGTGCTACTTCCTGGGCTTATGACAATGTTTGGCTTGCGATGGTAGGGTTGAAATTACAGTGCAACAGGAAAATTTGTAGATACATGTCCTTGGTGAAAAGAAGGAGTTTTTTTTTCTCATCCATTAATTAAAATGATGTTTGAAATTCAAAATCTGTTTGTATTTTCCCTTTTTTAGGCCTTTAAGATGAACCATTAAGAAACAAAAAATTTCCACTTTCACTGTAATCCTAAGTGAGTTCGTCGATGCAATTGCACTATTACAAAGTGCAATCAGCAAACGACGACGTCGTAGTCGTCATCAGTTCTATCACTACCGCAAATCAATTTTCGCATGTAACTCTTTGCAAAAGAGGCTCCACCACTATCATCAGGCTATTAGGCATTAGACACGAGATCGACTTGGATTTTCTTGGCCAGAGCTGCAGGGTATGCCGAAATGCAGGAAGACTTTTCCATTTCCTTCTTCGTTGCATTTGTTCGTCGCACCGGCGAGGTGGATGCACTGCACATTACTCTCTAGTCTGGACGACGTGAAGCTCAATTGCATTGCACTATGACGCGACGGTGCGCTGCAGGCAATGCACAACATGCAATGCAATGACATGGTGCATTTTCCTGGTGCATTATATAAAAAAAAAGTGAACCGCGATTACGATCGCTAATAGATCTATGAGGCCTTCTCGTTGGGTCTCGATGACATAATAAAACAATCGACTTGTCAGTGCAATGCACGAACGATGAACTTTTTCCAATCGATTGGGAGGTCCCAAGTTGAAGGGGTAATGTTTGATGCCTGATCGATTTGTAGAAATTTCTCAATTTGGTGGGTTTAAAAAATAAGGACTCTCATAAATTTACTGCATTCATCTGCAAAAACCGAACACCATCTAAAAATCAGGTTTATAGAGAGACATAAGATTGAGCTTTCGAGGAAATAGATTAATATATCCAAGAATTAAACAACCGTATTTCCGTGATCAATTAACGACCACCACCCAACAATAAGACATCCTACGGTGAATGAACGATATGTAATAGATAAACGACAATTTCTTGGATCGTTAGACTAGCAGTAAATTCCGTGATCGGCGACCACCTCAGGTGGTTTACCTTAGCTGAAGACATCGCACTGCATCCACATGTGAGTGCATGCATGTACAAAGGTAGAAGATAATAGAAATCCATGCAAGTAATGCTATAACCATGCAGTAACGATACAATGTCAGAGTATCTTGAATAACATGAAGGCGCCTCTTCGTTGCATGAATCTAGGAAGGTGGTGTTGATTTTGTTATGTAGGCGTCTCGTTGTTTTGTGACTCTTGAAAATGATATTCTCTTCCCTGATCAATATGAATGCGGAAGAAACTTTTTTCAAATTTTCTTCCATTATCGCGTGTTATCTAAGGTGTCATTGGTTGGGGACATCAGTTTGATTTATTGCTACCGGTAGTTGATGATAAGAAAGACAAAGGCAGTTGAATTTAGTAGCATTGTCAAATAATCTAAGTTATTAAGATACTTAGTGAAAATTGTTGCTGGGCTGACTAATTTTGGAAGGAACATATGAAGTTCCATCCGAAATAAACTAGAAAAGTTCTCTATAATTTTTCCTAGCATTTTGGGCGGATCTCCTATTCATACCTTATCAAACGAACTTCAACTGAACGCAAAACGGGAAATTTCAATTCAAATTTTTCTATATCAATCGTTAACCCCTTACGTACATTTGAAGGCTGAAACTCGTCATGCATGTTTTTTTTTTTATTTCAAAATTCCATTTTACAGATCAACAAATCCAATAACAAAACGGAATAGCAAAAATAGTAATTACAATAAAAAAATTAGAAAAATGATTAGATACAATAGATAAAAATGACATATACATATACAACGAAATAAAGCACAGAACAGTTAATTGCTTATAAAACTAAATTATGAATTTAAAATTAGCTCCTGCAAAATTCTTTCGAATGCAGTAAAGGTTGAGGGAAAAGGACCAAGCTGCAGATTATTATGATTCCTTAGGAGACGAAGAATAGGTGAGTGAAAATATAGCTCTGCACGAGCATATGGAATAACCAAAAACAGAAGAAACACGAGTAGGACGTAAGGAGTGCAGGGGGAATGCCGGTCGACAAGAGCTCTCTTGGAGGCTAGCATTCTTTGGGGAGTTCCGCCACCACGTACCCGAGGAAACTCCGCAGGGGGAATGCCGGTCGACAAGACCACTCTTGGAGGCTAGCATTCTTTGGGGAGTGCCGCCCCCATGGACCCGAGGATATAGGGGGTGCCGTGAGGTTCCCTCTTATTGCATCTGGACTACGCTTTGGACAACGAACTGGAATTGACGCTTTGGGCTGGCGGATGTGATGGTTTGGACCTAGTTGCTTTGCACAGTAGCGCCGAGGTGAAACTCGTGTGTGAACGGCTCCAATTCAACTATCATACCGTCTCCGTCCCGGTAAAACCTTGGCAGGCCTCGGAGTACGTTCGAAGTTCGCACCATTGGGTTGGTGGTGTAGGTTCGGTTGAGACGGACTCCCGATTAGCGCTGGTCTGGCTCTGAGCACTTGTCCCCATAAGGGCTTGTGCCAACCCTCGCATGGCCTCCCTGCTCTGCAAAGATAACCATGGGACCAAAAAGGCGACTACACACACAAACGGAGATAGCGGCTCCGAGGGGGGACCCAATAAAATGGAGCAAACAAATGAAACCACAAGCAAACAGGACGCTAGCACGGAGAACCCTTTCAGGCAAAAACCGCTGTTGGCAAGAACACCGATTAAACAAGTCACCGATTGCGGGGGGAGGCAGCAAACCCCAGAAACACTGTCAAAGTCAACATCACAGGTTAAATCATCGGAGACAGATCACAGACGGACTAACGAACGAAAGAAGGCAGAGTGCGTTGTGCAACTTGGCATCATTGCGGCCTTTGGGCGCAGTAGAAGGACTATGCGCACCCCGAAGCGCCCAGTGCAAGACGTACACAATCCGGATCAAGCTGCGACACCAACGGAGGCCAGTGTAAGACTGGGGGAGGGAGAAGTTTTGCCGTTGGCCGACGCCACTTCAAACGCGACCCAAGCGATAGAAGCAAAAGGGCTAGGAAACGGGGGCCTCTCCCAAGAGGTGGCGCCAAATAACACAATCGCCCTTGACCGCGCCGAAGAGGAGCGGCTTACTCGGAAAGCGGGGAATATCGTCAAACAACTGAGGGCTGCCTGTGAAGTGCAGAAAAACATAGGCAAGAGTGTCAAGAATGGCATTGTTGAACTGGAGGAGCTTTTTGGCCGCATAACGCACTACAGGTGGAGGTGGCTTGCAACCGAAAAGCACCAAAAAGACACGCTCTCCCTCGAGGCATCAGTGGGTCCTAGCAGCAGCAAAAGAATGGCCGGTAGCCCAATTGAAGGCGACTGTGAGAAAAGGAGGAAGGACGAGACCATAAACAAAGTTGTCACTCCAGGCGAGGAGTTTCATGTGGTGCGAAACAAGGCAGCGAAAAAAGCGGCCAAAAAGCTACTCCTAGAAAAAACAGACAAAGAGCTCAACCACGAAAAGAACAAAGAACCCCCCGATATACCGCAGAAAACAAAAAGCAAACCGCGGCGCAAACCCTTGCGAGAGGCACTGCTTATTAAACCCACTAAGGGCCGAACCTACGCAGATGTCCTCCGTGAAATTAAAGGAGCGGTCAAGCCAGACGACACCAAAACTGCCATCAAAGTAGTTCGACCAACCCGGACCGGTGGTTTGCTGGTGGAATTCGGGCCAGAGGCCACAAACAAAGATGCATTCCGTGACGCGGTTCAAAAGGTTCTTGGAGATGCGGCAACGGTTGCCTCGCTCGAACCAATGGCCACCCTGGAAATCAGGGACCTCGACTGCGTCACGGACAAAGCTGAAGTAGAGGATGCCATTAGGAGGGAGTTCCCCAGCTTAAGTGAAGTCAAGGCAAGATTGACACTTGAAAACACAAGGGGGCAAGGCATGGCTATTGTCGAACTAGCTAATAAAGACGCCCAGCAAATCCTGGCGAAGGGCAAAATTAAGATAGGTTGGGTGATCTGCAGGATATGGAGAAGAGCGATCCCTATTCGATGCTTTGAATACGGACTCACCGCGTATGGCTGTAGGGGACCCGACAGGAGATCTCTGTGCTACAAATGTGGTGAAACGGGGCACAAAAGGAAGGAGTGCACGAACGAGGCAAAATGCATTCTTTGCAAGGATGTTAAGCTAGCACCCGGCGACCTCAAACATGAGCCGGGGACAGGGAAATGCTGGGTTTTCAAGGAGGCCCTAACCAAAGCCAAATCGATACTCAAATGATCCGTATCCTGCAGGTCAATTTGCATCGAAGCACAAACGCCCAGGACCTACTTGAGCAGTTTGCGAGGGATAAGAAAGCTGACCTCCTGTTGCTGAGCGAGCAACATCATAACAAGGACTCGCAAGCGTGGTACCCTGACAAAACTGGTACCTCGGCCATCTGGGTTCGAGACAGCGCCCGCCTTCAGATGCAGGGCCATGGACGCGGGGATGGTTTTGTGTGGGTGCGGTGTTCAGGGATAACATATTTCAGTGTTTATCTGACGCCTAACGAGGCAATGTGATCCTTTCGAACAAAACTCGATGCCCTGGAGGACGCTGTCTCGAACACAGAGGGCCACATGCTGGTCGGGGGAGACTTCAACGCTAGAGCCGTCGAATGGGGTATGCCACAATCCGACCCAAGGGGAAAGCAAATCTTGGACATGGCGGCCAGAACAGCGCTTTTTGTCCTAAATACTGGTAACACCCCTACTTTCCGCCGCTGGGGTTGCGTAGGAACCATACCCGATGTGACACTCGCTTCGGAGTCCCTGGTACCCAGAGTACACAACTGGCGAGTACTAGAGGACTACTCGGCTAGTGATCACCAGTATATAGCTGTTGAGATTCACGACGGTGCCACTCTGCGTGCATATGCCCAAACTTTAATCCTCGGATGGAGGACTGGGAGGATGGACGTCGAGAAGTTCACTGACGCGCTTACGGCAGGCGCACCGTTGCTGGGAGCTCCGCCAGGGAGTGGAGGGCCTACAGCCAAGGACTTGGTGAACTCAACTATGAGTACCATCATAGCTGCTTGCGAGTCTTCCATGCCCCGCCGGAGACCCCGACACGGTAAGCCTCCAGTATACTGGTGGTCAAACGAGATCGCCGAACAAAGAAGCGAGTGTCACAAACTTCGGCGAGAGGCCCAGCGGGTGCGAACACGGGAGGAGGCAGACACTAGGCTAGCAGCATACAGGTCCGGCAGGAAATATCTTCGCAGGCTTATTAACAAGAGCAAGGCCCGATGCTGGCAAGACCTCGTGGACGATGTAAATTGGGATCCGTGGGGCCTTGGCTACAAGCTGGTCATGGGGAAACTTGGTGCCCTACGGAAGCCTTGTATACATGACGCGGAAAAGATGGACGCGATAGTGTGGGGACTTTTCCCCGCCCATCCCGTCCGTGTTGACGCTGTCCATGGTGAAACAGCAGTCGAGTGCCCACTCTTCACACAGCTGGAACTGGAGGAGGCAGTCCTCTCCCTGAAAGCGAGGAAGGCTCCAGGTCCAGATGGTGTTCCAGCTGAGGTTTTGCAACTCGTCTATCACCATTGTCCTGACTTGCTGCTCAGCACATTCAACGCTTGCCTACGGGACGGGGTTTTCCCGGTACGATGGAAGGTGGCGAGGCTCCTGCTGATCAGCAAGGGGAAGGGCGATCCCGAATCGCCGTCTGCATACCGCCCGTTATGCATGCTAGACACGGCTGGGAAAGTGCTAGAGAAACTCATCAAGGAAAGACTCACTGACGCGATTCGTGCTGCTGGGGACCTATCTCCTCGACAGTACGGCTTTAGAGCAGGACGTTCTACCATCGATGCGATTGCAGAGGTGGTGAACGCGGTCCAAAAGGCAGAGGCATATAGTCGCACCAAGCGACGGATCGTCCTGTTGGTGACACTCGACGTCAGGAATGCCTTCAACTCCGCTAGATGGGTGGATATTCTGGATACGCTGGAAAACTCTTTTCAAGTTCCAGAATATCTAATGCGGCTTTTGAGGAACTACCTAAAGGACCGAAGCCTGCTCTACGACACGACACAGGGCCAACGAAGGATGGAAATTACATCGGGTGTTGCCCAGAGATCTATCCTTGGTCCGGACCTGTGGAACGTGTCTTACGACGGGCTACTGAGACTTGAGATGCCAGATGAGTCGCGCTTGGTCCGCTATGCGGATGATGTTGCGGCTCTGGTCGCCGGACGCACCGTTGAACAAGCGCAACTTAGGCTAGGTATGCTAATGCGCCGAGTGAGGGACTGGATGATTGCTCGCGGGCTCAGTTTAGCACTGGAGAAAACCGAAGTGGTCATCTTGACAAAAAAAAAAAGAGAATCCCTAGAGTAAGGATGATCAGTATTGGAGATATACAGATCGAATCGAAGCCAGCGGTGAAGTACCTGGGGCTACTGATCGACTCGAAGATGAGTTTCTCTGAGCAAATCAGGGCAACGGCTGAGAAGGCTGCTTCGGGAATATCGGCCCTGAGTCGACTTATGGCCAACGTAGGGGGACCCAGCCCATCAAGAAGACGCCTCTTGATGAGTGCTGTAGGGTCAGTGCTACTGTACGGAGCAGAGGTATGGGGCGACGCTCTCAGCAAGGAGGTATACCAAAAACGATTGGCACAGGTACAGAGAAGAGGAGCACTGAGAATTGCATCTTCGTATCCAACAGTCTCCGACTCGGCGGTGAGAGTGATTGCAGGCGTGATACCTGTCGCCCTCCTTGCTAGAGAGCGCCGCGCTATTTACCTGCGCCGAAACGAGGATGCGAGGGAGATGGTTGTCCGCGAGGAGAGACAACACTCGCTCAACGATTGGCAGTAGTCTTGGAGGAATTGCACGAAGGGAAAGTGGACTGCGCGCCTCATCCTGGATGTGAGACCGTGGCTAAATCGAAGGCATGGTGAGACTGACTTCTATCTGACCCAGCTTTTGAGCGGGCACGGGTGTTTTCAGTCTTACCTACACAAGATCGGCAAGTCACGGTCTCCCGATTGTCGGTTTTGCCCAGGAGACGAGGACAATGCCTGTCACACATTTTTTGCGTGTACCAAATGGGCCAGGCTGCGAAGGGAACTCTACAGGGAGACGGGAGAGCTCACCCCGGATAATATAGTTGCGGTGATGCTCGAATCGGTTGACAAATGGAACCAGGTGGCACATTATGCTCGGGCAGTCCTAAAATATAAAAGGGACTCACAGCAGCCGGAGGCACTGGGGCTGGGGGATCGCTCTTCTGGCAATTCCTCTTCCCCCCTCCCCTCCCGCTAGGAAAGGGACTCCCCAGCTTGAAGGCGCCGCACGGCGTAACAAAACGAGACCTGGCCCGAAGTAATGTGTCAAACGGTTCCAGGCTAGGTTCTCAGATTGACAGGGGAGGTGTTTAGTGGGTAGTCCAAAGGTATCCTCCATGGGAGTCCCGCACTGCCAGACTCGGCGGGCATAAATGCCTTCACCTCCCTACCACGAAAAAAAAAGGAGTGTCTAAAGTGCAACTCCGAGAAAATACAATACGTAGTCTGATAGTGGCAGAGTCGGTACAAAAAGCACTGATCCAAATAAGATCTACGCGCAGACAAGTACGAGAGACCAAGGAATGATAAGCGATCCTCATATAGAAGATATGGCAAGTTTAGCTTAAAGATAGGAAGCGGGTAAATTTACTCTGTACTGACTCCAACGAGGACACAAGATAGGAATAATGGGGAGCCCAGACCACAGAACAATACTCGAGCAATGGACGGACAAGACAAAGGAACAAGCGGATCATAGTGGAGATATTACAGAACTTGTGCATATGTCTGAGTACAAAACCCGAAACTTTAGAGGCCTTAGCAATCACATAGGAAACATGCGTGTCAAATTTAAGTTTGGAGTCAAAAGTAACTCCAAGGTCTTTGTACGTAGTAACTTCGGTCAATGCGGCCTCGTTTAGTATATAGGTGAAGGCAATAGGACGTTGCTTAAGACAAAAGGACATTTTATGGCATTTATTAACATTGAGGTAAAGAAAGTTGGACAAACACCAATTATTGAGCACATTCAAGTCCTCCTGAAGATACTGGCAATCAAGGGGCGACTTAATAGTCCGAAAAACCTTGAAATCAGCCGCAAACAGTAGAGAGGGGGAAGAGACTATAGAGGGGAGGTCATTGATAAACACGAGGAACAAGAGGGGCCCAAGGATTGAACCCTGAGGAACACCAGATGTAGGACAGAATGGAATAGACGTCGTTCCACCAAAACTAACATGACATGATCGGGTCGATAAATAAGACGAAAACCATGACAACAGTGAATTAGAGATTCCAAAAGCTTCGAGTTTACTGCAAAGAAGACGATGATTGACTGTATCAAAGGCTTTCGTGAACTGTGTATATTACATCGACTTGATATTTGTTGTCAAAACCCCTTGCAACAAAATCAGTGAACTGAATTAAGTTAGTGGACGTGGAATGACCCTTGCAAAAGCCATGCTGCTCACCAGCCAAAACAGAACTCAACGGTTCAGAGAGTCGGTTGTGAACTAAACGCTCAAGCAACTTCGAAAAACAAGATATCAAGGATATAAGTCGATAATTACAAACACACGAAGGATCACCACTTTTGAGGATAGGTACGATACGGGCATTTTTCCATTGAGAAGGAAAGGTTCCACTGCATAAGCTTAGGTTGAAGAGAAATGACAAGGGAGAGGAAAGCGACGAAGCTAAGGACTTGACAAAAATATTTGGTAGTCCGTCTGGACCAGGGCTGACGTTAGGAACAAGGGAATTGATTAAGGATTCAACTTCAAAAGGGTCAGTGCTTAGAGTTGCGAACGAAAAACCAAAGTTACCCGCAGAGATGGAGGGAGTGAATTCATGGAGGCGAGCGAAGGTAGAGGAAAAATATTGGGCGAATAAATCGGAAATTGACTGATGAGAAGAACATTCCACATTATCCCAGCGGACTGATGAAGGAAGATGAGATGTAGTCTTTAAAGACTTGATATAAGACCAAAAGGGCTTAACATTGCTAAAATTGAGGGAAGCTTCCAGGCTGGAAAAGTAATTCTTCATAGCAATTTTTAATTCATTTTTGGCATCGGAACGCAACTTGCAAAAGTTGGATTTATCCTTTGCTGCACCTGAGCGTTTAAATTCACGACGCGCCCTATCCTTGGCATTTAAGGCAGTAAGAACGCGGCTTGTCAACCAAGGTTTAAATTTATTTTTACGGGCCGACTGAAGAGGTGTAAATCTACAGTTAAGGTAATGGAGAAACCCATAAAATTTAGTAAGAGCAGAATCGCAGTCAAGGTTTTGAAAGAACTGAAGCCAATTCACAGACGAGAGTGTTGCATTGATTGCTTCATAATTAGACCTGAAAAAATTGAATTTAGGAGAAGTGACAGGATTTTTTATGATAAGAGGAACTATAGTGAGGTTAATAGAAAGAGGAGGATGGTGTTGATCAGGAGAAACATAGGAATATAAGGCAGGAGATACAGACAGATGATGAGTAGAAACATCTGAAAGAACTAGGTCGAGGAGTCGATCATTAGTATTACGGACTTGGTTAAACTGGGACAGAGCACATTGAGAAAGTAAGGAAGAAATGGCAAGGGAAGACGCATTAGAAGATGAAATGGAGGAAACAGTTGTGCCAGCCCAATCAACGGCAAGTAGATTGAAATCACCACAAACAAGGATTCTGGATTGAGGATGGCGTAGTATGAAGTAAGAAGCGAGATCATCAAAGAAAGACTCATATAATTGCAAGGAGGAATTACAAGGAATATATACAGAAGAAATCAGTAAATGCGCGTTATTAGGTAAGGCTATTTTGACCATTACACATTCTAAGGCATGGGAAAAGTTAAAATCAGTACAAAGGGAACCAGACAGAGAATTACTGACGGCAATCAAGACTCCGCCACCATCAGACTTATTTGTGGCATTAAGATCACGGTCACACCTATAAATAATGTGATCAGAAAACAATTCTGAATCGAGAATAAAAGGTTTCAGCCACGTCTCAGAAAAACATATGATGCTATCGTTTCTGAGGTGATAAGAAATAAGAAGATCTTCAAGCTTAGTCCTTAATCCTCTAACATTTTGATAAAAGATGGAAACTTGATTATTTAGCTTACGGGGGTGAAAGTTGGAACTATGAAGAGCGTTGACATTATCCAAAATAAGTTGACTAGCTTGCTTACGGGATTGAAAGTTAGATCTATAAACAGCGTTCACATTATCCAAAGTTACGTAATGACTGAGGGCTGCTTTGGTTTCCGAAAATTTCTTCTTCCCACCGAAACAAATTCAGAAGTCCTGGTGAAGAATTTGTTGGAAGTCAGCGTCTATGTCAATTTTGAATGAAGCGAGGTAACGCTTTTCATCTGTGAGCTTTCTGCATAACAGAAACGGAGGTGTTTTTCTGAATTTGCGTATGATGAAATCGTGAATTTGCTCACACGATGTTTTTGAAGCGAACCACGAAACAAAGACACGCAGTGGTGGTGTCACAACTTGTAGAGGCTGAGGATGTTGAAGTCTAGGCACATTGAAATTAGCAACCAAGGTGTTACCTGATAGATCCTGACGCTGAATTTCAGCAGAGAGCAAGCTAGCACTTGGTAAGATAAGCACCAGGAATGAGAGGTTGAGTTCCTGGCAAAGGCGGAGGAATCGCCACCATTACAGAGGAAGTGGTTAGATTTGGACTATTGAGTGGCGAGTGCTTGGGTTGAGACTTGCTTCTAGTCACAATCGTAGACGTCTTCTTAGCCGGTGATGGATCCAGGTTAATCGATGTGATATTGTCAAAAGATGTTGAAGGAACTGGCGATGAGGGGGTCAATACACGAGGATATGCTGTATTAAATTCCGTGGTAGTTAAATCATTCAGTCCTCCAAAATGAAGTAGCGAATCCACTTCCTTACTGGCTGAAAGGCATTTTTCCTGCAGGGCATTAAGCTCCTCAGACAGCACTTTAACTGTCTGCCCAGCGACACGTAGCCGAGAGATGTAGGCCGATAGAGAGTACCGCCTGCAAGATACACAATACCAGTGTATCCCATTTTCTGATTTGAGGATAACATCAGCAACCGAACCTTTGATGTTTACGCACGCCGAATGGAAAGAACGCTCACAAAGGCCAAAACATAATATAAGTGGTGTTTTATCACCTGAGTCTACGCATTTGTTCGCACTGCACGACATTATAATTCAAATAACAATTCTAATAAAAACAATTCAAATCAAAACTTTTCGGAATCAGAGTATGTGCGGTTAAGGGTTAAATTGTTAAATCAGGTTGCAGTCTCGAATAGAGGACCGTGCTCACTATTGCGAATAATATCAATTGAACGGCAGATAGGGCTTAAATAATAAACACACTTCTATAGAAAAAGTAATCACTTTGAATGGAAGCCAATAACAATTTGTTTACCTAAGGAGCGGATAACAAGTTTTTATCGCCATTTCAGTTGAGACAATATTTGAGATGCATAATTCTGTTCATTTAATCGTAGCCTGTATCAGTTATAACAGAAGATGTAATTATCTTCTTTCGGTGAATCTTATTTGGGATACACTGCCCCATCATATCGAAAACAATTAATATATTTTATGATTCTTCTTCTTAACACTACAGTCTCTCTCGGGCATTCGCTTCCTGCAAACAGCGCCTCCACCTGTCTCGGTCCGTTGACCGCATCTTCCAATTCCGAAATCCGAGCAGCGATGAATTGTCTTCGTCGACCGAGTCAAACCAGCATTTCCTCGGTTTCCCCACTGGCCTTCGGCCTTCAGTTCTCCCAAGGAATACCTTTTTGGGTATCCGTTGTTCGTCCATACGATTCATGTGTTCGCCCATTGCAGCTTCCGCAGTCTTACAATCCTTAAGACCGCCGGTTCCTCAAAAATTTCATACAACTCATGGTTGTATCGAATTTGCCATTGGTCCTCGTCTAGCTTCGCTCCGATTATTTGAAAAGTAAAACCTACGCCATTAATAAAACTGGAACAATATATGCTTCAACAACGCATTGAAATTATTCAAATCCACTATAAAAATGATGAAAATCTGGCAGAGATGGTTCGTAAAACTTAAACCTTTTTGGGTCATCGTAAAGCACCTTGTCGGACCGCAATACAGAAATTGGTGGAAAAATTCGAGCTGTTGGGACAACTTAGTGATGTGGAGAATAAAACCCGTGCACGCCACTCAAGAACAGCCAAGGATATTGCTGCTGTAGCCGAAAGTGTTGAAGAAAACCCAGGTTTGTCCATTCCTCGTCGTTCTTTGGAATTAGGCATTCCACAAACGTCATTACACCGTATTTTGCATAAAGATTTGGGTCTTAAGGCTTATAAAGTTCACAATACAACACAAGAATTCAACCGGTTGATCATCAACAACGTCGTGTTTTTGCTGATTGGGTCCTTGAAATGCAAGAAAATGATCCGGAATTCCATTGAAAAATCATCTTGAGTGATGAGGCCCATTTCCACCTCGGTGGCTTCGTCAGCAAGCAAAATTGTCGCATCTGGGGCTTGGAAATCCCAAGAGTTACTGTTGAAAAGCCTCTCTATCCTCAATGTATGACTGTTTGGTGCAGTTTATGATCCGGCGGAGTCATTGGACCTTACTTTTTCGAAAATGAGGCTGGAGCAACAATTACGGTGAATGGATTGCGCTATCGAGAGATGATTAATGATTTTCTATGGCCGGGATTGGATGATATCGATCTGGACAATGTTTACTTTCAACAAGACGGCGCTACGTGCCACACAAGCAACAAAACTATTGATCTTTTACAAGAAAAGGTTCCGGGCCGTGTTATCTCTCGAAGAGGTGATCACAATTGGGCAGCGAGATTTTGTGATTTAACACCTTACGACTTCTTGCTTTAGGGCCACGTGAAAGAGAAGGTCTACGTCAATAACCCAGCGTCGATTCAAAACCTCGAAGATGGAATTCGTGAGGCTATCGAGGACATAGGGCAGCCATGTCGCGATTTGTTTATGGAAAATTTCATGAAAAGGATATGGTCCTGTAAGCGTGGTTGTGGTAGTTATTTGCCTGATGTTATTTTTCACTATTAACGGCATACCTTCCTTTACCTATAATAAAATCAACATCCGATCACTTATATTAAAAAATGGTATTATTCTTTTAATATCAAAATAACACCTCTTATTGGGAAACCCTGTATTTCCGGATGCTTGGGTTAGGGTCCATGTTTCACACTGTAATGATTTAAAGTCTAAGTCCGAACGAGGAACCGACCTCTCATCGGTTCTAGACGGTAAGTCTGAGTAGTGCCAACGGATGGTACCAACCGGTCAACCAATCCGTGCACCATAATCCATTTTCGCGGTGGCTGCTTGTCGGCCAGCTAGATCGGAGAGGATTTCGCTCGCGGGTCTCCAAATGGATGACGCTCATCTACAATTTTCAGCCACCAATAAATGCCCGTTTCTAAACGCGTCACAAAACAAAACCATACGGAGAGGAAACCTACTTTACGTTACTCCGTATTTCTTCATTCAGCCAGTCAAAGCACAAAAATCTAATCTTTATTTCGCGTTCCCGGATTCCCGACGCGGTACTGAAAAATATACTACGCTAACACAACCCCGACGAAAGCTACGCTAATAAAAATGCAAAACCAACAAAGGTACCGCGTACCGCGCGCGACGCGAAACCGACCTCAGCGGATTTTCTTAAACCCTACCCTCGCGACGACATACTTACCATGCACTCTATTTCCCGCTGAAAGAAGGGAACCACTAGAAAGGAAAGTCGTTGTTATAGTTAGCAATTTATGTTATATTTATATAAAAAAAACCAGAATATTGTTTCTATGAGGAAAGGAACACAACAAAAAAAAGCAAATCTATGAAGTTGGTAGTTTAAACATTAATCCTATTTTTTTCCATATTTAGCTAAATTAAACTTGTTACTCACACTTCAACGACACAGCAAAGATAATTACCATTAAAATAAAATGTAAATCTTAACTTTTCATTGTACCCAAATTTTTTTTCTAACTCAAAGCTCCAATTTATCAAATAAGACCTTTCTATTTTATCGACTTCCAACATTGTCTATATTTACATTTTGTCGTGCTAATTAATTATGTATAATGAATATTTCCAAAAAGAAATTATAAATTTTCTCCTCTGCGTATACAAGTCTAGTTAATGCTTAAATTTACTATCTATTCCTATCATTTTTAGTATCGGTTTCTGTGTTCTGTTTCATATTTTTCTCTTTTTCTTACGTCGTCAATATTGCAATATGTAGACGTAGCGTATTTATTATATGCATATTTATCTATTTATATACCTTTTTTTTCTTATTTATAACAGTTCTCGTACTATTTCTTCCGTCTTGCGTCAGACAATACTTAAGTAAATTTTGGAGGAAATTAATTAAACAATATGCACCTTAAAACGTATAGTTAAATGCAAATGCAATTGAAAACCATTCGAAGGTTAGCTAGTTTTCACCCTTATAAAACAGATCAGGTTTTTCTAAAGTTTAAATCTAGAAAACACTTGTCCATACATAATTTACGACGCGTTGCAGTTAACGCTTTCTTATGCACTCTCACTATCTTTTTTTTCCACTTAACCGTACTATACTTAAATTTATTTCCTTATTGTTTTACTGCATAAGCATGCACTCTCTTCCTCCCTATCAATTATAAAGTAACATTTTTATCTTCTACCCAAACACTTTAATCAAGTATTGAAATCGAAAAAAAAGAATTATTTGCTTACGTTAAAAAAGAAACAAAAAGGTAACGACCCACACACTTTGCGACAGCATGCAAAACGATGTTAATGGGAAAAGAGTTCAGTGCAGATTGATCAAACAAGATAGGATCGAATCAGCTTATCATGCCGCATTACAACGCTGTATAAAGCAAGATTCAAGTTTTGCTAACTTTGTTTTTCGGTAGAACGAGCGGTAAAATCATGTGTTTGCGAAAACTCTCTTTCGAATGAGACTAGCAGGATTGTGAATAAAATTGTGTTGGAACCTTTTCTATTTATATTAGATAATTCTGCACAACATGTTTACTTGTTGAATAGGGTAGTAGTTTGATTTTGCTGCTGATATTCATTTCGGCTTTTTCCATTCTTTTCCCCTGTTACTTCCATTATCCCCTTTACGTTCACTTTCCTGTATTTCACAGCCAAAATACCTGTCACCAATAAGTATTTCTATTCTTTCTTTAAAAAAATTAAAATAATTCACTAACCGTCTCTATCTTTGCTTCTGAACTTCTTCTTGCTGCTGCATTTTTCCATGCTATTGGCCTTACAATATCCTCCGCGTCTTCTCGCAAATTCACTTTCCATAATCTCATCGGCAATGTCGGAAAGTAGTCTTCGTAGTCGTCCTATTGAAAACAATCCAGATTCATCGCATTCGGCAGTGGAGGGCTCATTGCATAATTCACGCAATTTATGCGAGTGTTTTGCTCGTTGATGGTTTGATCGGTGGCCTCGTAAATAGCAAAAATATTCCCATAATGGGGATGCACAAATGGTCACTTTCATTGAACAGCATTTGCATAACGCCTTGCACTCGTCCCAGACTTCTATTTTATTTTAGTTAATACTTTACCGTGTGGCAGTTGCTTTGTGATGTATTCAAGGAAACACTGTAAAAGTTTTAGTCGCGAAAATTTCAGGAAATTGTCTCAAGTACCTCACAAATGTTGATCGTTTTTCGACACGTCAACTCGGCTGCCATGTGGCTATCAATCTTCTTTGGCAACCTACGACAAAATTGACGTGGGATGTGCAACTGTCTAGACCAACATAAGATGACAAGCCACATAGCCGCAAGGTGTGTTGGTGGTGGTCACCCAGCGGCGTTGCCTGATTCATTACAACACCCATAGCATAACCCAGGTCTTATCACAGATTTGTATACTGTTTTCCTGTGTATGCAGCTGGTCTTCAAGATCGTCAATACTGAATAAAATATGTTATTTGCGAGCTGTATTCTACGGCGTATTGCGTCTCTTTCACTACCCGTTTTCGTTATTTTGGCGCCTAGATGCACAAATTTGCTCACATTTTTGATACTGTATTCGCCAAGTGTGATACTTTGTGTATTTGGCGTATTTTCCCTCGACTGCGTCATGAGTTTTGTTTTATTTTCATTGGTTTGTAACCCTATTAATGTTACTTCGGCTGTTGAGTTTCAGAAATAGTTCTTTGGCGGATTGTTAACGACCGTGACAAAATGTTAATGTCGTCAGTATAGGCTACCACTTGACTTGCCTTGTATATTAATGTACCTTTTGCACCGACAGGTAGCTTTCTGATGACATATTCCAGAGCCAAATTGAATAGCAATGGGCCAGCTCATCTCCCTTCTTTAGTCCGATATTTGTGTCAAAGGTATCGGTGAGTTGGCTATTGATACGGACTTGGGAGGTTGTTGACGTCATTGTCATTTTGGTAAGACGGACTAATTTGGCTGGGGTACCAAAGCAAAGCATTATTTCATACAGTACGTTACAATCAATCCTGGCGTATGCTTGATTAAAGTCAACAAAAATTCGGTGCACATCTGTGTTGAACGCCCCAACATTTCTCAAGTACTTGCTTGACTGTGAACAATTGGTCTATCGTTTATCTATCTGCGATAAAACCACCTTGATATTCCCCAATAATGCTGTTTGAAAATGATTTGGTTGCCCCTCAAAATAGTGATATGCCTCAATAATTTTCGCATTGTAGCTTATCACGTTTTTGTGGATAGGGGACACAATTGATTGGTTCCACTATTTTGGCGTATGTTCTTGTTGCCAAATGTTGGTGGAGCCAGTAGAAGCTGCGGAAATACCGATATTCTCCAATATTCTAGAGCTGTGCGGAGGATAGAGGAGGTTCTTGAAATATGATGCCCATCTTTGCCTTCGAGAAGGACATCAGGATTCCAGCTGCGCGGCCAGAAGTTGCAAGCAGTGTTCCAAGAATCACAACACCCTGCTTCGTCTGCCCGGAGACAACAAGCTCAAACAGACCTAGGCGATACCCTCGAGCAAGAAAACGCCGAAACAAGACTCGAAACAGCAAACAAATGCAGAACCACCATCGCTCGCTTCAACGACTCTTATGGAGCTCCGAACCCAAGGACATGTACTTCTGGGCACAGTTGTCGTCGGGCTGACCAACAGCAATGGGAAGATGACGGATTGTTGAGCTGTGCTGGACCCGGGCTCACAAATAAATCTAGTCACCAAAAGAATCGTCAAAAAATTGGTTTTATCATCGACACCACACCTTGCCCTCATTGAAAGGGTAGGGGGCAGTACTGAGAAGGCATGCCATAAGGTGAACCTCGGTCTGAGATCTAGATTATAAGGATATGCCACGCAGTTGGAAGCCTACGTCATGGAAAAAATTCTAACCGTCTCAGAACTTGAGCACACCGGGATAGCAAATTCCCAAAAATACAAGGCTGGCACACTTCCACCGAATGGAGCGCATCGACTTGTTGTTGAGTTCCGAACACTTTTACAAGGTCCATTGGACAAATAAAGTTGGGCCCACTGCTCCAGAACATGCTCCTAGGGTGGGTTGTGGCCGGAAGAGTGACCACGCCTCCAATGTCTTCCTTGACATGCTACATTCTAGCAGAAGATAACCAGCTTATTCAGCTCGTCAAATAATTTTGGGAGGTCAAGGAAGTACAGGGTCCACAGCAAAAGCTTCTCTTTCTACTTCTTAGCACTACAGCCCCTTTTGGGCCTTCGCTTCCTGCAAACAGCGCCTCCAACTGTCTCGGTCCGTTGACCGCGTCATCCAATTCCAAAATCCGAGCAGCGAGCAGCACAAGCTTACGATAATTGATAAGGCTTATGAAGTACATTTCGATCAAATGTCCTGACGGCCGTTTCTTGGTTAAACTCCCATTCAGCAAGGATCCTAAGACGTTAGGTGATTCGAAAGCGGTGGCCACTCGCAGGTTCATTGCCTTGGAGCGTCGACTGGAGAGGAACCCTGATCTAAGACTTCCATACGAGGACTTCATGGAGGAGTATATTCGGCTTGAGCATATGGAGGAGGTAACGTCGCAGCAGCGAGAGGAATTACGATACTTTCTACCACATCATTGTGTCCTGAAGCCCGACAGTAGTACAACCAAGCTGCGGGTGGTTTTCGATGGATCCAGTAAGACGACCACAAACGTGTCGTTGAATGATGTCCTTCGTACAGGGCCTACTGTACAGGATGACGTTTTTTCGATACTCTTGCATTTCAAAATGCCTTATTTCATATTCAGCAACGAAATCGAGAATATCTATCGGCAGCTCCTGCTCCATTCTGAAGACCGTCGGTTCCGTGGCTTAAATTGGAGAAATAGTTCAATGCAACCAGTGCGATACTATTAGTTGAAAACAGTAACCAACGGCACAACGTGTGCCCCGTATCTAGCTACAAGATGTCTATAGGTTCTAGTACAAGAGAACCAGCAGAAAGATGTGCTGAGCAGCAGCGCGTTGGAGAAGGATTGCTTTATCAATAACGTCATGACCAAGGCAGACAGCTTAGAGGAGGCACTTCGCAAACAGGTGGAGCTATGCACCATACTCTCGAGCCCAGGTATGCATTTGCGCAAGTGGTGTGCCAACCATCCTCTATTGTTCAAGCAGATGAAACCTGAGGACCAACAGGTCCAGCTCGACTTTAGTAGTTTACACGAGGACTATATTAAGACGTTAGAAGTCACCTGGCGTCCAAAAACTGACAATTTCCAGATCCAAATCAATCTGGATCCAACCGATGCGAAGTTCTCCAAGAGGACAATGGCATCTGATATAGCCAGAATGTTCGATCCATTGGGCATTCTGGCTCCTGTGATAGTAGCAGCCAAGCTATTCCTGCAGGAATTGTGGTGATTGAAATTGGACTGGGATGCAGCATTCCTAGTGGGGTCAATACTCAGTGGTCCGATTTCCGCAGTGGTCTGCCATCATTGCAGCCAGCCCGGTTTCTTGTCACAATAGTACAGGCGAGAAACCCGTGCGAGTATAGTTGCACACCTTTTGTGGCCTCCGAGAAGGCATATGGCCCAGCGATATACATGCGGTCAACCCTGAGGAGCGGTCAAGTCGTCGTCAGGTTGCTGTGCGCCAAGTCATGAGTGGCCCCGATCAAAACACTTACTGTTCCCCGCCTGGAGTTGTGTGCGGCGAAAGTGGGTGCTGAGCTCACAAGACGAGCAAAGACAGCGCTCAAGCTGCAGGAGGTTTTTCAGATATTCTGGACCGATGCCGAGATTGTATTGGCGTTGATCAACTCTACTGCATCATCGTAAATACCTTTGTGGTGAACAGGGTCTCGGCCATACAAACCCTCTCAAGACCGGACTGATGGTGACACGTAGCGTCTGAAGACAAGCCAGCTGACATTCAGTCACGTGGGATGGCGGCGGCTGAATTGAGCTGCTGTGGTATGTGGTTGGAGCGACTACCATTTTTATCCAGGGCAGCATCAATTTGGCCTTCCGAGTATCAGAGTGGGGGCCCTTGCAACTTGAAAACGAAATGGACCAAGACCGCTACGGGGGTGGCAGAGGCTACCAAAACACACTTTATTCAGCAGATCCAACACGGCAACTACTTCAAGAGGCTGCAGTGCATAGTGGCCTACATGATGCGGTTTATTTGTGGTCTCAAGCAATCTCAACTGACCAATAAAGCGCCCACGACTGATGAATTATCCACAGCCTTAGAGATCATCGTGAGGTACAAACAATCACAAACTTTTAACTGCGAACTTTTGGACATCAGGTTGGGGAGGCAAGTCTCCAAGTACAGTCCGTTGGCGAGACTGGCGCCATTCCTGAGTCCGGAGGGCATAATCCGTGTCGGTGGGTGGCTGGAGGCTGCCAAGATCACGTTCAACGCCAAATATCCCATTTTATTGCCGTTCAAACATCCGTTCACCAGCCTGCTGATGATCGACATCCATTGCGACCACTGCCATCTACGTGCGCAAACACTGCTCGCTACCACTAGACACGGCAACTACTTCAAGAGGCTGCAGCGCATAGTGGCCTACATGGTGCGGTTTATTTGCGGTCTCAAGCAATCTCAACTGACCAATAAAGCGCCCACGAGTGATGAATTATCCACAGTCTTAGAGATCATCGTGAGGTACAAACAATCACAAACTTTTAACTGCGAACTTTTGGACATCAGGTCGGGGAGGCAAGTCTCCAAGTACAGTCCGTTGGCGAGACTGGCGCCATCCCTGAGTCCGGAGGGCATAATCCGTGTCGGTGGGTGGCTGGAGGCTGCCAAGATAACGTTCAACGCCAAATATCCCATTTTATTGCCATTCAAACATCCGTTCACCAGACTGCTGATGATGGACATCTACGTGCGCAAACACAGCTCGCTACCACTAGACAGCGGTTCTGGCCAATTCGAGGAAAACAACTTGCGAGATCGATCGTTCAATGGTGCGTGTTGTGTACACGATTCAAGCCTAAGCTGTTTTCACAAGTCATGGGAAACCAGCCAAGTTCACGTATGCAGCCAGCTCGTCTTTTCATCAACTCAAGCGTGGATTTCTGTGGGCCTATGACGATCCATTACCGAGGTAGAGGTACTCGACCACGAAAAGGGTACCTAGCCATATTTTGCTGTTTCGCTACAAAGGCTGTCCATCTGGAGCTAGTCAGCGATCCAAGCACAGAGTTATTCCGCTGTGCTTTCAAACGTTTCATGGAGCGACGAGGACACTGCCGAAACCTATTTGCGACAACGCCACCAGCTTTAAGGGAGTTCGCAACCAGCTTTCAGAATCGTCGTTCTCTTTGTATTCCAACGAAGCGCGTCAAGAATGGATTTCCATTTCATACCTCCACGCGCGCCTCATTTTGGCGGCTTGTGGGAGGCGGTGGTCAAATCAGCCAAAAATTTGATCAGGCACTGGCCGTTGTCATTTGTTCTGGCAAAAAGGCTTCCAAAGAGTTAATATCATTGTGAAGACTGGTTGAAGTCAGGTGAAATTATTGCAAAGAATAGTGTTGAGTTCCTGATACCCCTGAGCGCCCATCATGGCCTGATCTGGCAACATCAACGCTTCAATCAACTTACATAGTTATTTAAGGTTAATTAGCACTGTAATAATTAGCCCATTCGTGATTCATTCGATTTATTTAATTGATTTATCATTTTATCGATCATTTTAATTCAATTCACCAAATTCAAATTCAATTCGAATACCACATTTTCATTTTAATCAACCGAGTCACCCATTTTTCATTCATTTTTTTAATTTGTCAAAACTTTTAAACAAAAGTTCATTCATTGTTTAATTGTTGGTTGGTCTATATCATAGCTGCTGAATGTTTATTAAAAAATGTTTAACAAATTATTGAGCCTTTTGCTGAATGCATTAAATAATAAAATCAAAGTTCGGGACCAAAGAGTCCCGGCGCAAACAAATAGCCTCCTTCTTAGCCTTGAGGAAAACAACCGTATACGTGATTGTTTGGTCGTTGTGGGGAAGAGTATAGTATCAATAGGCGCCAAATCGATTGAACGGTGTTAGAACAGGATTAGTTACGTAGAGTGGCCAGGTAAGAATGCTGATCCAAGATCGGATCTTGGGCATGTCTTGGGATGAGTTTTTCAGGAAGCCCTAGCCAAGGTCAAATCAGAACTTCGATGACCCCCATCCTGCACCAGGTCAGAGAAGTGGGTGAGTACCCTGTTTTTTACATTTTTTATTACAGCTATGCATTTAACATTTACATGATATTTGATTATTTATTTGCACAATTTTTTAGTTGAATTATATTTATTTAGTTAACCGATGTCAAAATTTGCGTGATGTTCATTCGTTTACCTTGAATTGTGTCAAAGAATTGCAATATATATTCATTCTTTTGTTTAAATTACCTCTCGTGGTATGAAAAATAAAATATTTGACATGATAATGGTCATGAACGTGTAAGTGCTACAAAATTGTGAACGACTTAATTTTCTAAGCATCCTTGCATTGTGGCAGAACGAAAACGAGTGTGGATTGGTAAAAAGATTTTTTTTAAACACTTATAGAATCTACTCGTAGTAAAATCAAAATATCAAAAATGTCCGCTTAAAAAAGCACACTCGGTCTTTTCACTTCTACCTTAAATGGGTATGGGACCCGCAACGTTGGCGGTCAAAGTCAAAGTCAAAGTCAAAAGCGCTTTATTTAATACCAATCGTTATAAATTTTTAAAAGAACATAAAGGAAATTCCAAACAATAAGACTATAAAAAACTTAATGGCCCGAATGGCTCTCTAAATTTATACGTTATCAGTTAAACACATTTGATGAAAAAAAATACACTAGCAAATTTAAATTAATTAAGATTATTACATATTTTTTGATTCAATTGGAAAAAGGAGAAAAAACCAACCAGCATTATTCAAAAATTACTTATATTACTAACACAACAATGAACTTATATCCTATACCTAATATGTTACACCCTAATTCTAAATAAGTTCAATCAAACAAAAAAAAACGTTATCTTATATTGAAACCTATACCTAATTTATAATACAAATAAACAATAACACAAGATGTAGCAATAATGAGATGAATCTGAAAAAGTAAGTAACGAGAAAAAGCACAAAAACAGAAAATGAACACGAATAATTTAGACATTGTCATTCAGCCACCAATGCCTAGATTGCTCCATCTCAGCTCGACCAGCCTCAACGAATCTAGCAAATGAGTATCTCCATTGGAATTGTTGGTCTCGTGAACTCAGATTCGGAGGATATTTTATCTTCTTATCGGTGGCCCGTCGATATATGTGATATATGATTGGGGCGCCGTCAGAATCAAAAACATATCGATTCATGTCCAAATACACGAATGCTTCTAGAGGAACGACGCCAGTAGCGAGGCAAGTCACAATATACCCGTCTGTAGGGTGGAACGGTTGTGAAATCCAAGGGTTTTCACTCACAGTTACAGATCTTGCGATATGATTCCGAAGAAGTTTTAATATGAAGATATCGACTCTTGTCACTTGAGCGGTTTGATAAATTTTTCTATTCGATATATAGTGCTTCCAATCCATCTCAGGCTTTCTATACAAACCAGTACATGCACGAAGACATTTCCTTTCGAAAACTCTTAATCTTTCCATTGTACTAGCACTCTGGTTATACCAGATCTGGCATCCGTATGTCAAAACTGACCTAACCAGGGTTTTGTAACAAATAACTTTGACTTTTTGATCAATGTATCTGGAATGAAAGAGTCGCCGAAGAGCCATGACTACTTTTAGTGCCTTACTGAGCATGATTTTCACATGTTCAGTATAGTACAGATACTGATCGAGATGAACACCGAGGTATCGAACACAGGATTTATGTGGAACCCGTTCTGAACTACCCTCACCAGCCATGATGTGGAAATCCTTCCAATTACGTTTCAGGTCTTGACTGGCCCCCTGCAGTGTTGTCCGAAACAAAATTTTTTCGCACTTCTGCGCATTGATTTTCATTCGCCAATTGTCGGTGTAGAGCTGCACATCATTAAACATTTTTTGAAGGTTGATCTGAACTATTGTAGCTTTTCGGTCTGCCGTATAGATGATCAGATCATCAGCAAACGCTACCAATGATCGCGTTGGTGAGACATTAAAATCAAAGCTGTTCAATAGCTTGCGAATGAATATTGAGAAAAGCAGGGGCGCAGTAACTGTTCCCTGCTGTAGACCATTAAAGACCTTAAATTCGGGCGTTGTTGTCAGATTTCCATCAGTTACAACAAATGATTTCCCGTATAACATATTACACATCATGGCGACAAGGTGTCTGGGGAACCTGTCCTGAAGAAGTTTGAAAACTAGTCCATCTAACCCCACCGTATCGAAGGGTTTCTCCATATCAATGAGACATGCTCCAACACATTCTTTGTTGTTTAGTTTCCAACAGATGTCTGAGGTTACTTTCGTTATTGCATGTATGGTCGAATGCCTAGCACGAAAACCAAATTGGCAATTCGGCATCAACTCATATTTCTCAATGTGGGCGTTGAATGCTCTGTTGAGTATCACTTCAAACACCTTGCTGATGTTAGGCAGCAAGCTCATTGGGCGATTGCTTTTAGGGCATGAAGATTCTTTTCTTTTCTTCAAGATCGGAAAAACCTTAGCCTTTTTTCATTCATTTGGGAAATATGAATTGCTCAACATGTTGTTGAACAATATGCAATAATTTCTAATAGTAACCTCAGGCAAATGTCGGAGAACTATATTTGGCATACCGTCAGTACCACATGATTTTTTGTTGTTTATTCTGCGAAATATGAAACACAAGTCTTCATAGCTGACAAAATAATCAATAAGATTCAAGGTCGGTATGAGGTCAGATGTTAATGTTTCATCGAAATGAAGAATTGATGCCGTTCAGGCTTGATTTGAAGTCGGAAACTTTTGTTTCAACGACCTCCGAAAATATTTCATTCCTTCTCTCTGGGTTTGGCAGATGAACCAATTCAAAATGTGTTCCAATCAGGGCAAGTTTCTGCAATCCATCACATATAATCCTGTTTCCATTTCTATCCGGAGTCGTACTATCAATTTCGATACCAGCCCTATCGAGAAGATTTATCTCATCACTAGCGACTTCAAGATTTGATACCTTCACTCGAGACTTCTTGCGGAATAAGCTATTCACTTTCGCGAAAACGCCATCTGGGCCCTGTGGACTAATACCCCTCAGTTTTTCCGCCCATTGATTGCTGACCTCACTCCTGAAGTATGAACGGATTAAGTTCCGGACATTCTTCAGGTGTAGTTCCAACAAAGCCAACGAGGGATGGTTGTAGTCCAAAAATCGTCGATACATATTGTTGACGCGTGTGAGAAGAATGCTTTTCAATCTTTTCAACCTTGCGATGGTTGGTGTTTCATATCCGCCAATATTGTTTCGATGTTTTATTTTGGGAACTACTTTCTCAATCGTTTCAGCTTCTCTAACTTCGACAAATAGAGATCTATTTCATCGTCAGTTAGATTTCTGTTATTAGGAACCATTGAGCAAGCGTTGCCATCATCAGAAGGAGGACATTGCTTCTGGTACTCCCGATTAAACTTCTTTTGAAACTTTCCCCAGTCGGTTTTTTTGAAATTCAACCGTGGGTTTTCATGTTGAACCGGAATGAGGAAGAAATCATCCCTTTGATGATTGATTTCCATTACGATTGCATTACGGTCACTATCGTAAGGAAGCACCTGCAGTTTTCGTTGAGGACTATTAAAGCTGAATTCAAGTCTTGCGTCAGCAATGCAGAGCTCCAAATATGAATTTGTCCTAGGGTATGTTGGGAACTCCGACCCATATAGGTTGCACCTGTATTCAATTTGGTTCTCTGTTATCCATGATTTCAGGAATACACCTCATGGATTATTTGTGGCGTTTAGCCATGATGTATGCTTGGCGTTCAGGCCACCAGCAAAAATATAATAACTATGCAGCCTGTTCAATTCAAGTATTCCAAACAAGGAATTTTGCTCCTCCTTGAACTTGAGGACATTTTGACCAGTTGCATAGGCAGAGATAACGAAGAGGTTATCCCCACCTGGCAGTGAAATTTCAATGACGGACACTTCAAGAAATTCAATGTTTTTGAATTGGACCTTTTCAATATTTTGGAAACAATAGGGTCTTCTAACCAATATCCCGGTGCCACCTCCCCCATCACCTATTACCCTATCGTTTCTTACGAGTGCAAAATCTTTGAATTCCATGGAATGCCATGAATTGAGGTGGGTTTCAGTGAGAAGTATGATGTCAGGCTTTTGCTTATCAATAAATTCAAGGAGATAATCACGTCGATGTATGGGAACGATAGAGTTGACGTTGATCGATATGAGGCGAAGCCTATCCATGGGAATATGACTGGATGATAAGTTATTATTAGGCATTTGAAAGACCTGAACGCTGAAAAGCAAAGTTAATTTTTTGAATCTTGTTTGTCGATTGTCTCCGATAAAGAGTTAAGTTGAGAAGCAGCTCATTATTGCCACTTACATTATTTACATTATTTCCAGCATTTTCTGCTGGTCCTCTAGTGGCGAGTGCAAATGATACTCCGGGCTAGACGAAGTTGGAAGGTATGATATTACGGAGTACTTGTGTTTGCTTTGGAGCAAATTCAACTTTTGCATCTTAATATCGGGAGCATCCTGGATATGATGCTGGGTGATCAAAAACACCGCAGTTAACGCAGTATAATTTTTCTTTAGGCTCCGTCTGAGCCAATTTGCACTCACCGGGAGCATGAACGTCTTTGCATTTAACGCAACGATAGTGCACGGCACAATTGGCAGCCGAATGTCCAAACCTTTGACACCGGTAACACTGGTTCACTTCTCTTTTCTGGAGGCGTTCCCACCTCACCACTCTGAAATTCAAGTACCTTATTTGTTGAAGGGCACTTGGACTGCTCTTATTTGCAATTTGTACCAGGTAAAGTGGTAAATTCTTCCTTTCTATGGTCGACCTTCTTGTCGCAAAAGCTTTGACTGAAACAAAATCAATATCTGGTGCAGCCTCTTTGAGCATCTGAAGAAGATCGACCGTATCCTCTCCGCTGTCCAAACCCTTCAACAAGAAGGTCTGATTCTTTTCACTTTTTGGGATAAAGGTGAAGTGTGGAACCTCCCCAGAAATCAGCGCATCTTTGGCTGACTTGAAATCAACCAGTGATTTCGTCCTTATAGTTAATTTTTCGGCATTAACTCTTTTGATTTCGAAATTGGCCAGTTCATTTTCGGCTGCCAATAGCCGAACCATATCTTTCCCGGTCTGTCCGAACACGTTGATTGGCGGAACTTTTTCTGTCTTCTTGGAAGCTTTTTCAGAGGAACCAGCAGAATTGCGGGCTGGTTTTTTCTCCTTATTTTTGTTCTTGTTTTTCTTCAGTTTCCATATCTTCGGTTAATCCCTCCAGCGCTGCAAAATAGTTTTGGCTCTCGTTGGTGCCACCAGCACTAAGAACTTCTTCTGGAATTGCTTGATTTGTACTTTTCTCGGCTTTGTTACCTGTTGCCATTGATTTTGTGACTGCGTCTTTTGAGGCTTCATCTCTTTCTTGAAGAGACCCTTGAGAGCCTGTATCTCTTGCCTTAGTTCATCATTTTCTTTCTGCGATTTGGCCATTTGTTGATTGTCCGCTATTATTTGCAGCTTGCACCCTCCATCTGCGGAATTTTCTTCGTTATATTTTCTTTTGGTGATTATCGCCAGTTTTGTATTCGTCGTTTCCCCAGGTTGCCCCAACGGTGGGAAGCCGTCGGGCTCCTCCATACTAGCGGCGAAGTTTTCTTTGGTAATTTGTTTTTTGTTACCAATCGAAGTAAAAATATTCGATAGAAATTTCCTGAGTCGATTACTTCGACAATATAAGATTTTTTCCGTTAAAAATTAACTTCGGACTAACGTTTTAAAAAAATTAATTTAATTTTTGAAAACCTTTGACAGGAGCGATTTAAAAGAGTCTATACGCAAAGACTACTACCATCCATACCCAACGTTGGCGGTTCTTCCATAAATATGAGCCAGTGATTGAGCGAAGCTCCTCCTTCTTTTGATGTTACAGGGGCTCGTGCCGAAATGCTTGGCCTTCTACACTCGATATGGGCCAAAGCATCAAATTTTGGATTTTTGATCTGGTTTGGAGGGGTGCGCAGGGACACCGCCACCACCTGGATGCCCCATGCTTATTTATGGGCCGTGACCATCCTGAGCAAAGACGAAATCGCCTCAAGGCTACATGCGGTTAGCCAGGTATTCGTCATCACGATTCGCTTATAATCCCTTTGGTCGGTTACCGAGGCTCTTGATGCCTATAGAGTTAAATTGCTTTTGCATTTCTTTGGACTCTGGTAAAAATTTAATTAGGAAGT
The DNA here is from genome assembly GCA_963969285.1 of Odontomyia ornata. Lineage (NCBI taxonomy): Eukaryota > Metazoa > Arthropoda > Insecta > Diptera > Stratiomyidae > Odontomyia > Odontomyia ornata. Next base: position 298,067,853 of record OZ017740.1, read on the forward strand.
GCGTAAATATTTTGTAGTGAGCCCTTGTGCTGTGCGAAAATAACCCGCCCCACTACACCGCAAAGCTAACTTGCCAGCACACTTACGCGTTCCCAGACAAGGTCATCCCCAGCGAAGCACTAATTTTCTTTTGTTGAGGCAGCAGACCGCCACTGTGGCTTGTTGGGGCCTTGTCGGGGAAGCAAGTGGCACTCTCACGCCCATCTCCGACAGAACCTAACGCGCTGGAGCATTCTTAAGTTAGGGTGTAACAAACCAATCTATTATTTGACTTTTCACGGGACTTAGGACGAACATATCGAAAACTAGAGCTACACAAAAAGGCTATGAATTTTCCGAGCTCTGCTTTTAACGAACGTCTGTTAGTGCGTCACCACCTGTCCCTTTGAAAAATCTCTACAAGAAACGTTGGGTAGCGTTGCCAACATTCAATTTATGCGCAACTGCAGAAGTCAATGGGAAATTCACACGGCGCGAAATAAATTTCGAATTTGAACTTTATTTTGAGCGAAATCAATTACTTTGGCAATCATATTTCGGTTGCTGCACGATGTTTAAAAGAGAATGAAGTAATCAGGCACTTTTTTTTGTTTTGAAAATCTAGCCTTTGCTTATCCCTCGTTGCGAATGTTTGGTGTCACAGCTATAATCTGGAATACGCTTATGGCTGAAACTTTGGAGCACCTACTTTGTAGCTTTAAAATGATGTGTAAGGTATGAAGGATTGAGCATTCGGTATTTAGTGTTTTATTGGGGAATCAGTAAATTCAATGTAGTCCCGACAACATATTCTACCATTTGGACACCTATGGTCTATTTTTCATTGAATATGTTTTCTGAAAATAATCTTCTCAGCTAGAATAATCATCAATTTGGATTATTGTAAATAATTTATCATCGAGAATATTATAAGGTTGAGCATTAACAATTTTACATACTTACCCAGCAAACCATAAATGCATCCGTGAATGCACTGCTTGCATTGACTAGGAAATTCATATCAAACCTAATAGTCTTGGGAAAAAATTCATCTATTTACTTCTCGTCGGTGAGAATGCGTGTGCATTTCCTCTATCGAAAACTTTTCACACGTCTTGCCGCGCACCCTTTTATTTGAAAGGCTGGATACGTTTGTTTATACAATAGACTTCTCTTTAGGGTTTGAAATTTATTTTTGCCGATCAATTTAATTGACTAGCAACAAATTTAATTTCTAATACTCACCTAAAACTTTGCCTGATATGTAAATCATAGTTAACAACTATGAACATACATTTTGCACGTTCTCTGTCTTTTGCAGCGTCGTTTATCGAATGAAGTGAAAAAGTTCCCTATGCGTAGCATAACAGATAGAGAATTGGAAATGAATAAGATCATTCGCCGTGCTTTTGAGAGTAGAGTGAACAAATTTCTCATTATATAGGATACGTATGAAGTAGTCCGCGTGGCTTAATGGTTAGAGCACTAAGCCCGCAAGCCGAAGGTCTCTGGTTCAATTCTCATAAGCGTCAACGAGATTTAGTTCGAGTGGTTCTTCGGACAGTTCAGTTATGATACGTGCTAGTTTAAAATCAGAACGTATCGCAGCTGGGTGGACAGACACACGGCCAAAGCGTGATAATGATCATATCACCTTGTGGAGCGCCGATACATTCGATCATGACAGTGAGATACTCTAACTATCTTTAAGCGAAGGCCCGAAAAGGGGTGTAGAGCTACAAAGAAGAAAGGACGATACGTATGAAAGCTTTTGTTGCGTTAGGTAGAAAAATTAACTAAATCATATGAAAATATCGTGCAAGTGTGTGCAAACTGGCGAGCGATGGTTTGCCAAGAAATTCAGCAAATAAACTACTTAATTATATTAAGTTCTATTAATCTATACATGAACCGCAATAAAAAAGACGAAAAAACTTATAGGTGCACTTATCTCACATCCATGTTTAGAAAACTAATTACATGCGGGTTAAAAACACCAACTTGAAATCCTACAGTAACAATTTAACTCTTTTTCCTTCAGTATCTTTTATAATCATTTACGTTGTACTACTCATCGAGATCAATGGAAATTTTTTGCATAAGCCGATTTCATATACACACATTTTGCCACTGGCAATAATTTCGTAATTCGTAAGATCACTTAGTAAATAGTAAATGTCATATGAAAGCGCACATTGTAGACTCGCATGTCCACATATAGGCATGTGAACTAAATAAGAGTTTCATTAATAAAAGGCTCAATTGATTAATACTTGCAGTTGACACTAAGCCACTTTGAACCTATTTAGTAAGTTTGATAAATTTATCCACGCAATCTTTGGTGGGCTTTATCATCTCAAAGACATCTCAATAAATATATGGGAAATATTATGTAAAATTTTAATATGCGTAACGATGCCTTTAATTCGCTCACAATCGAGTGTATTAACATAAACTTAATTAGTTTCTTTACGTTGATAATTATTGTCGTGTGCTGAGCATCCAAATTAAAAATGGATTTTGTTAATTTATAGCTGAAATCTTTAGAAATGCGTTCAGGTGTGTTCAAATCTTAGCAATTATATGGGGAAAAGTTTGAAGAGGCTCTTCAAGTCTACCTATATGATGGTGTTGTTCACAAAAATAAGCTTAAAACTACCTGGATTTAGGATGCATAGATTCAGAATGATTTTCAAAGAATCAACTAAGCGATTAATCTGAAATTTGGATTATTTTTCGCAGTTTATGCTAATCTCTTATCTTACAAAATTTATACATCAAGGTGAATGGGATTAAACACGTGCATGCATATTGTTTGATCTTTATGTCTTATTATGCGTAGAAATTTAGATCGTTAACGACATTCGTTTGGAGTTCAATGGATTGAGAAACTTGCAAGTTTATGTAAATTGAGGATATAGTATTCTAGCGATTGGTTTGTTAGTCAACAATATGTTAATGCTATAGGAATGGAATTTTTTAGATAATTATGTGGTTATCAACATTATAGATGCGTACTATTTCATTTAATAAACATATGTATGTGATTAGTTCCTGCAGGTGTTGGAGAGTGCTGTTTTAAACTTTTGCATATTTTTGCTGAGGGCACAAAGCATGTGTCCTTTTGCCTTAAGGCGATACTTCATCAAAGCGCTCTAACGCAAGCTGTGTTTTAATCTGACAAAAGTAATATTAGCTAGTTCGAGCTCATAATAACATATATTCGTAGAGTGGCGTGACATATTATTAGACCCACTTTTAAAATTCTACATAAAGCATAAAGCATTCGCATATGGTTTGGAACTGATAGACGCCTAATTAAACGATATTTAATCATTTAGCTAGTAAGTAGGAAGTCCTAATGTATATGTTGCATGTCGTACAGTGAATTCATCTTCCCGAATCCTGATTAAATGCTGACCAACATTCATTGTACTTATATTCACCAAGTGAAGCATCGTTCGCTAAAAATGAATGTGATAACCATTGATTGTTTCCGCCGGCTGCACGCTGCAAGACCTGCAAAAGAGGAAAAGGAAACACAAAGAATCAAATTGTTAATAGAAATGTATATTTATACTTATCTGACGAGAGCAGCATCAACCTAAGCTTTACGAGATTAAATGAACACTCACTTATGTCAAGAGCTGTCATACTTGTTTATTATTATTGTCAATCTGACAATTCTCGTTTAATGGGTTGCACCAATAGAAATGTAATAGCAAACATAATATGTAATTGTAATAGATTATTTTTTAGTTAAAATTGAATTGGAAACATAATGTGTAATTGTAATAGATTATTTTTAGATACAATTGAATTGGAAATAGAAAATGTACCGGTTAGTTGCTAACTAAATGTTAACTGCTAACTGAAAGTCAGTCGTATAGAAGCAGTCAACAAAGAAGTGTGAAAAATATAGAATATTAATTAAAGTGTAAGTGAAGTGAAACAAAGTGAAGTTTTAATTTGTTGAAAGTGGCAATAACATTCACGAAGGTGCGAAATTAAGGTAGGAGCCATAAGGCTTTCAATTCGTTGATAAACAAAAAAAAAATATAATTTCATCATAAACGTTTTTTTGATCCGGCAAATAACCGGGTGTGATGTACCATCTCGTCGAACGAGATAGCACGTGCATCATACATTTTTTGGTCCGTCGAGCCGGATCTAAATTCCGTACAGATTGGTGTTGTTATGTGCAAACACTCGTGAAAGGGCACATAAATTACGTACGTGGTAATAATAAAACTGTACAAAATTGCATACATGTGGCAAAGTGAACATTGTTGGTCCGTTAAAAATATACGGCAATTTTTTATGTACAGTTGCGGCAAGTACCGCGTGATTATAACAACATTCGACATATCCGTATAAAATTCTCGTAACGCCGCAATTGTGGCAATTTTAAATACACATTCCGCGTATCGATTTTGGGGTCCTTCAACATAGGAATTATACAGAGGGATAGCAATTTATATTCATACATTGCAATTTATACTCAAATACGGCAATATTTGAAACATTAAACAATTTTGTCGTATATACGTTGTGTAATCTCTTAATAATAACGTACCGTGATTTGACATACGAAACATATTATGGAAGCATTAGCGGTACAACAGCGGCTGTTGAATGAACAACTTAACCGCATGTATTCGAATTTCCGCAAAGATTCGAAAGTACGGAAAACCTCGGCATATGCCACAAAATTGCTACAACGGGTGCAAGAAATCCGCCAAGATTTCATGGCAAGGCATCAAGTGATACTCGGCTCAGTGAAAGGGGAAGAGGATTTAGGGCATGAATATTTTATGAAAAATACTCATTCACTGTTTGAAGATTTGGATTTAAATTTTGAGATCGAACTAGCGGATCTCCAGAATGAGTTGAAGGCACAAACAGTAGAGGAAAGTTTTTCAAATCCTTCCTCCCGACCTACTGAGGAGGGAGAGGTACGATTGCCTCGAATAAACCTTCCGAAATTCAATGGGACATACAGTGAGTGGACTGCTTTTAAGGATTTGTATGTGTCGCTTATTCATACAAAATCTCATTTGTCTCGAGTAGAGAAGTTGCATTATTTAAAAGGGAGTTTGGCGGGTGATGCGGAACAATTGTTACGACATTATTCGATCACTGATTCCAATTATGAAGCTGCTTGGAATTTATTGGTAGAACGGTATGATGATAAACATGTCTTATTAGGTTCTCAATTTAAGAAATTACTTTCACTCAACAGCGCTAACGAATCCGCGTCAGCAATTAGGACATTATTAGATAGAACGGTGGACTGCGTACAAGCCATTGAAAACTTAAAGATAGAAAACACTTGGGATGCAATGCTGGTACACATAACCACACAACGGCTTCCAACAGAAACGAGGCAAATCTGGGAACAACAGCAGTCAGGCACGAGTAAAGTGACATCATTTCAAGCCTTAAAGGAATTTTTACAGTGTCGGTTTAGAGCTCTAGAAGCTGCCGGGGTGGAAAGAGCCAGGAATCCGAGATCGATTCAACATGTGAACGTGATACAAAACAAACAGCTTTCCTGCAGTATGTGCAAAGGAACTCACCATCTGAGGCACTGTTCGGATTTTCTAGGCGCAGATCATATAACGAGATTTGGAATTATTAAAAGGAACGGTTTGTGCCTGAATTGTTTGGGCAAAGGACATTTAGTAGGAGCATGTCCCAGCATATCAAGATGTTTCAAATGTAAAAAGACACATCATACGCTGCTTCACAAACCTGATTCTGTTAATCGTGAAAATGTTAGTCAACAATCACTAGCTTCTTCGTCATTCAGAAACCCGCATTCGACTTCTTGTGCGAACAATTCTCGACCTTCGACACTCTTCGAATCTAGACCTTCGACTTCATCAGCCACGACTGCAAACGTCAACTCTTTAACTTTCTCAACGCAAGCGGTGTTATTGGCAACAGCTCTTGTACAAGTAGAATCATCGAATGTATACATCGTTTTACGAGCTTTATTGGATCAGGGATCGCAAGCGTCAATCATTACGGAACATGCAGCTCAACGACTTGGAATAAAAAGGAAATCGACCAATGTTACAGTGACAGGAATTGGGAGGACAAAAGGGATAATCGCAAATGGAAACTTAGAAATTAGAATTTTGACAAAGGACAAAGAATACCTAACAATAGATACAATTATTCTGGCAAAAATAACAAACTTTCTCCCGTCTCAAACAGTCTTACCAGTAATTTGGGAACATCTAAAAAATGTGGAATTGGCTGATCCAAATTTCGATCAACCTGGAAAGATCGATTTGTTATTAGGAGCAGATGTGTATGCTCAGATATTGCTCGGCGAAGTACAAAAATTGAAAATAGGCCCAATGCTGCAAAACACAAAATTAGGTTGGATCATATCAGGCAGATTGTATGATGCTAAGGATCCAATAGTATACACACATAAAATTGAAGTAAATGAAAATGCGCAGTTAAATGATCAACTAAAGAAATTTTGGGAACTGGAAGAAATCGGAATCTCCAGCGGAACGACACAACAAGAAGTGGATTGTGAGGAGCATTACAAAATGAACACAATCCGGAAGCAGAATGGTTGTTACCAAGTTCGACTACCATTCAAGAACGACAAAGCCAAAGACATTTTAGGTTACTCCAGAACTAATGCCATCCATAGTTTGTTGCATTTGGAGAAGCGATTCGCCAAAGACGCAAAATTACAACAAGAATATACCATGTGCATTCAGGAATATCTTGATCTAGGACACATGACCGAGACAGCACGAGAAAATGAAGTGAAGAACATCGCTGGAAAAACAATTAGTACTGCCACTTTTTTACCACATCATGCGGTTTACAAAGAAAGTACCACAACAAAGCTGCGTGTCGTGTTTGATGCATCTAGGAAGACAAGTACGGGAATATCATTGAATGACGTTCTGATGACCGGGCCTACCATACAAGACCGCATGACTTACATTATCATGCGATGGAGATTATACAAATTTGGTATGATGGCCGATATTGCAAAAATGTACAGACAGGTAGCCATTCACCCAGATGACGCAAACTATCAAAAAATTGTTTGGAGGCAGCACGCTAGTCAGCCAGTAAAAGATTATTGCCTTAATACGGTAACATTTGGGATGACGTCAGCACCGTTCCTAGCGATCAGAACCCTGCATCAATTGGCAAGAGATGAATGCGCAACATATCCTGAAGCTTCCAAGGCGATATTAGGAGAATTCTACGTCGATGACCTGCTATCTGGTGAACATACTGTAAACAACGCAATTAACAAAAGAAACCAATTGATAGCATTGTTGAAATCTGGTGGTTTCAAATTAAGAAAATGGATAACCAACGATAAGAGACTATTGGAGGACCTTGCCAATGAAGACATTGAGATGCGTGAAAGGATTAATTTTGACACGGAAAGTGGACATAAGTCGTTAGGCATCGTATGGTATCCAGTGCAAGATTTTTTCACATATCGTCTGAAGACCCAAGTAATTAAGGAATGGCAGACTAAACGCTCAATTCTTTCCGAAGTGGCCCGATTATATGACCCTTTAGGTTGGTTAGCACCTATTATTGTTTCAGCCAAAGTACTGCTTCAAAGTTTATGGTTACATGGTCAAGACTGGGATGAAAGAGTGACAAGCACAATCAACAAGGAATGGGAATTATTCCAAAAACAACTTCGTGCAATAGAAACAATCAGAATTCCTAGATGGATCACATACAAGCCAAATTCAAACATCGAAATCCACGGTTTCTGTGATGCATCCCAACGAGCCTACGCAGCAGTAATTTATATAGTCGTACGTACTGAGTTGACAGTTCATAGTCACTTAATCATGGCCAAAACTAAAGTAGCACCTGTAAAACCAGTCACCATACCACGCTTGGAGTTATGCGGAGCAGTTTTGCTTGCACGACTACTACATGAAATTAACGAAGCGCTAAAGATTCAGAATGTACCTACTTGGCTATGGACGGACTCCGAAATTGTACTCGCATGGTTGAAGGGACACCCAACACGCTGGAGCATTTTTGTCGCAAATCGAACATCTTTTATCATCGAAAAAACGGAAAACATACCATGGCGTTACGTGCCCTCAAAATCCAACCCAGCGAACCTTGCGTCACGGGGAATCAAAGCTCAAGATTTAATCAATTGTAATCTCTGGTGGCATGGGCCTAGCTGGTTAACTCAAGAATTTGATGCTTGGCCTAAGATGAAGGATGTATCACTAGTAGAAACCGAGCAAAGGAAATGTGTAGCAGTTAACATTGGACTTAACGCAACATCTCTGTTAGACCACCTTATCGGAAAATATTCGACACTCACGAAACTGCTTAGGGTTACTGCATATTGTTTTCGTTTTATCCGATGGAGAACAAATCATAGAACAAACCAATCCTATTTGAGTGTTACAGAGTTACGCGAATCATTAAAATTTTGGATAAAATATGCACAAGGAAAAGAATTTCATTCCGAGCTTGACTGTTTGAAAAAAGACAGGTCAGTGGAGAAGAAAAGCAAATTGCACAGTCTGCATCCTTTTCTCGACAACAAAGGCATAATCCGTGTAGGTGGACGTTTGCATAACGCATCCTTACCTTCAGATGAGAAACACCCCATAATTTTACCACGAGTTGGAAAGTTTACTCAATTGATCCTACAGCAAATCCACCAATTAACCCTACACGGACAGACACAGTTGATGTTAACTACATTGCGTAAAACTTATTGGCTAATAGATGAGCGCAATGCAATAAAATACTTCGTACATAAATGTATTCGATGTTTCAGAGAGAAGGCCAAAGCTGCAACTCAGCTCATGGGAGACCTGCCAACGGCACGGGTGACTATTTCACGTCCTTTCACTCACACTGGCATTGATTTTTGTGGACCCTTTGATGTAAAGGACAGACGAGGCAGAGGAAGCAGAATTACAAAGGGATATGTTGCCATATTCATTTGTCTAACTGTTAAAGCTATACATATAGAGGTAGTCAGCGATCTGTCCACCCAAGCATTCATTGCAGCTTTGCGTCGGTTCATAGGACGCAGAGGCTTTAGTTCCCACATTTACACAGATTGCGGTACGAATTTTGTAGGGGCCAATGCGGAGCTCAAAAGAATGATCAACTTAAACAACGATGCTGCTCAGATTTTTGCAAACGAAGGAATCACATGGCATTTTAACCCCCCGGCTTCACCCCATTTTGGCGGGCTCTGGGAGGCGGGAGTTAAATCGATAAAATCCCATCTACGGCGAGTAATCGGAAGCGCATCGCTAACATATGAAGAACTAACCACTGTCCTTATTAGAATTGAAGCTTGCCTTAATTCGCGCCCACTGTGTCCACTCACTAATGACCCCACAGATGCTACAGCCTTAACGCCAGCACATTTTCTAATTGGAGACACGTTAATCGCACCGCCAGAAATGGAATTACAAGATGTAAATATTGGCAGATTGAATCGATGGCAACTAGTGCAAAAGATGTCTCAAGATTTTTGGAAGCGGTGGAAAGGTGAATACTTAAGTCGACTACAACGAAGACCAAAATGGCTTAGTATAGAAAATAATGTGAAAATCGGAGATTTGTGCCTTCTGAAAGACGAAAGATTACCATCCTACCGATGGGCATTAGCAAAAATTGTTGACGTGCATCCAGGGAAAGATTGTATAGTACGCGTAGTATCTATACTAATAAATGGAAAAATTTACAAAAGAGCCATATCAAACATTGCTCCACTACCGACACAAAATTCACCAGATATTGATAATATTTAACGAGTGCGCGCAAAAATGCTATCCGCCTACCAAATACCTCACCCTATGATCGAAATCAGAAATGAAAATTATCCGTCCCTTTCTCTCACCTTCACTGAGCGTATCACAATGCCCAAAATTGACTAAACGATGTCACATAATAAGCAAAACATAAGATCACAAGATCCAAAACTTAGTGAACGACGTCATACATCAAACAGAACACAAGAGATCCGTGAAGATAGAGGGGAACGCCCAGCATAAGGTGGGATAACTTCACCCTATCGATACTACCATCTCAATCAAAACGAAGTAGCTTCAAATGGTCACAGCACATGAAGAAAGAAAATCAATCAACTTGCTGACATAACATTGCGAATCGGACTCAACCATGGCTAAAATTAATATATTTATCATTAACTTATACTAATCGCTATATTTACAGATACCTATTAAACTACCAACATAAACTTTATGAGATGTCCTGACACATCTCATCCGGGGGAGTATGTTGCATGTCGTACAGTGAATTCATCTTCCCGAATCCTGATTAAATGCTGACCAACATTCATTGTACTTATATTCACCAAGTGAAGCATCGTTCGCTAAAATGAATGTGATAACCATTGATTGTTTCCGCCGGCTGCACGCTGCAAGACCTGCAAAAGAGGAAAAGGAAACACAAAGAATCAAATTGTTAATAGAAATGTATATTTATACTTATCTGACGAGAGCAGCATCAACCTAAGCTTTACGAGATTAAATGAACACTCACTTATGTCAAGAGCTGTCATACTTGTTTATTATTATTGTCAATCTGACAATTCTCGTTTAATGGGTTGCACCAATAGAAATGTAATAGCAAACATAATATGTAATTGTAATAGATTATTTTTTAGTTAAAATTGAATTGGAAACATAATGTGTAATTGTAATAGATTATTTTTAGATACAATTGAATTGGAAATAGAAAATGTACCGGTTAGTTGCTAACTAAATGTTAACTGCTAACTGAAAGTCAGTCGTATAGAAGCAGTCAACAAAGAAGTGTGAAAAATATAGAATATTAATTAAAGTGTAAGTGAAGTGAAATAAAGTGAAGTTTTAATTTGTTGAAAGTGGCAATAACATTCACGAAGGTGCGAAATTAAGGTAGGAGCCATAAGGCTTTCAATTCGTTGATAAACAAAAAAAAAAAATATAATTTCATCATAAACGTTTTTTTGATCCGGCAAATAACCGGGTGTGATGTACCATCTCGTCGAACGAGATAGCACGTGCATCATACAGTATATAATGAAACAAATTTATCTTACGGAAATAATCATATTTTGCTTAAAAATTAGACAGGATAAATGATCCAGTTAAAAAATACAATATTTTGTGTGCTTCCCTTTTGCTGCAATAAGACTCTCTGTGACATACTATCTGCACATTTTTAGGGTTTTGTAAGAAAAAGTATTTACAATACCCTATTAATATCGGAACCGGTCCGTCAGTGCGTCGAAGCAAGTTTTCTCATCAACTAGAGAAGCTACAGTGATCAAATTCTCTGAACAGCTCAGAAGTTTTTGGTTAATGAGAGTTGCGTAGTCAAGAAAAATTCAAAAGCTTTTAAGGGTGTAGTGTTCGCACGTTAATTAAAAGACGACCGATCTTAATGAGTTCAGTTTATTGACTGCCCTCTTTCTTAACACTATGTGTTACATTACGAATAATGTGTATGTATATACTATGGGATAGAGCGGGACAGAACAATACTCCACATCTCCCCCGTAAATTATTAATGCTAACATAACTTTAATTCATTTATTTTTGTTATATCGTGAGGGCGTAAATACTAAAACACTTTATTTAAATTCAAATTATTAACTTATTATTTATTGAACTAGAAGTCACAATGCGCTGCTCCTTGCTTCAACCGTAGAGCAAAGTTGGCAATCGATTCATCTTCCTTCTGCATGGTATGTCTGAATTTAACGCTTTCAGCGTATTTATTTTTCTCGCTGTCGAAATGTTTTGTAAGCGCTTGTACTATCTCGTTGAATGAACAAGATTCCGGAGTTTTTGGTGCTATTAAGAATTTCAAGGCATCATTTAGTTCGGTGCCCATGTGCACTCGAACGTAATCTGCATGGATTTCTTCCGGGATTTTGCTTAGATTTAAGGCCCACAGAAACCGTTTGAAGTAGTCTGTAACTGTGGCACCCTCACTTGAACGGAATTCTTGAAATGAAAATGGTGGCGGCTTGGACTGCCCGGCATCGCCTGTAGATGCAAGTGCTGTAGAATTAGCATTTTTCAAAGCAGTGGCAAGAGCTTCGACTAACTCTCTCAATTCCTCCGAAAGAACCATGATTCATTGCAGGGTTTTATTTTCTTCAGTATTTGCACTTTGAAAACACATTCATTATGGGCTCAATTTACGTGTGCTCGAATCACTTTTTTCTGACACCAAATGTTATATCGTGAGGGCGTAAATACTAAAACACTTTATTTAAATTCAAATTATTAACTTATTATTTATTGAACTAGAAGTCACATGGTTATGTGCGAGCTATGACACGCGGATGTTCACAAGAGGATCTACACTGAATCACATATGCATGAATGACAGCTAAGCTTTTCACGTACTGCCAACTATCAGATGTAATAAAAATTTGTAATAGAATATAAAATTGAGCAATTTAAAAGTAACGATATTCAAATAATTAATATGTTCATTATGAGTACAACAATTTTCTTTCCTCATAATATAAAGATCAATATAGAGTTATAATGTATTCATGGTATGTTTCTAAAAAGATGAAAATAATATTATATTTTGGTTTGAAACAATTACATAGCTACATATTAATTCATAAGTAATTTTTGATTAGTAAGTCAAACGGTCGGGTTGTCTTGATATTCTTCCTGACCTTATCGTGTAGTGGCCTGTAGAGGTTGTAGGTTGACATGTTGTTGGGATCATTTTTGATTCACCTTCATCATCCCCTTCGAAGGTTTTGAACTTGAAGCTCCGAGCTCTCCTTCAGTTACTTCTTCGGGAATATATGGCACGTTCTTCCATCTGTTTTGACGAGCCAGGCCACCAGACAGACTGGCGCATCCTGCTTTTGCACACTTTATGCCCGGTATGCATCGTTTCTAACATCCCGTGTTGTAAGGCCGTTGGAATGACAAGTCTCTTACCGTGCATCAAAAATTGGCCATTAATTGAAAGATATTGGCGATCGTTATAGAATAACCTTGCTTCTTGTGATAGTTTTGAACGATGTGGCCATCCGTCTTGACAATACTCCTTTACTTCTCTGATGATGGGATCATCTTGCTGGGCTTTCCGAATAGTGTTTAGTTTGTCGGTTGATGCTGGTAGCTTTTCGATAATGAATGTTTCGATTTCATCGTCATCGTCTGGTCTTGTTCCTTGGATAGGATGGCGAGATAGCGTATCAGCTGCTATAAGATCTTTTCAAGGAGTATAGATTATGCTGAAAGTAAGACCAATCATTTTCATACGGAATCTTTGGATCCTTAACGTCAAGTCATCGAGGTTTTTCGTAGTAAAAATTGGAATCAACGGCTTGTGATCCGTCTCAATTGTAAAATGGATGCCAACGATGTAGTCCCGGAATTTCTCACATGCCCATTGGATGCCTAAAGCTTCCTTTTCTACCTGCACATACTTCTTTTCGCTGTCAGACATCGTTCGCGAAGCGTATGCTACGGGCTTCCGGATACCGTCCACATCTGTCTGAAGGAGCACCGCTCCCAATCCGAAAGAAAATGCCTCCTCCTGAACTGGCGTCCATAAAAAATCAGCCTGGGATTTTATAAGCTCATTAAGGTACTTACCCAAGTAATTTACTAATCCCAGGTAATTTACTAATCCCAGAAACTGGCGCAGTTCCCTTACATTTTGCGAATGGGGGAATTCATCAATTGCCTTGATTTTTGATGGGCAAGGGTGTATACCCTCCTCATCAATTTTGTGTCCCAAAAATGTAATGGATTTGATACATATCTGACACTTAGATTTATTTAAGGTTACTCCATTCTCTTCTAGCTTTTTAAGTACAGCACGCAAATTTAGATCATGCTCTTGTATGTCCTTCCCTTTCACCAATATGTCATCCATTTGGCAGATGACTCCATTAAGGCCTTCGAGAATCAACAGCATTCGTTTTTGGAACAACTCTGAGGCCGTGCAAATACCAAAAGGCAGCCTTTGGAAGCAGAATCTTCCAAATGGAGTTAGAAAAGTTGTAAAAAGCTGTGATTTTGGAGATAGTTTTATCTGCCAAAATCCATACTTCGCGTCTAACTTGGTGAAATACTTTGCACCTTCCAATTGCGCTAGTTAATGGTTAGCAACTGGCGTCGGGTGTATACCTCGTTGAATGGCTAAGTTGAGTTTCGCGAGGTCAACGCAAGGACGAATATCACCGTCGGGTTTGTTAACGATTACCATCGGAGCGCACCAATCTGTTGGCTCATCTACACGTCTGATTACACCCTACTGAAGTATTTCATCAAGTTTTGCCTTAGCTTTTCCTTTAATGGAATCAAGACTCGTCGAGCTGTTGCAATTGCATAAGGTTTCGCGTTTGGTTGCAATTTGATTTCGTAATCCTCCTTAAGACAACCGAGTTTGTTAAATAATTTTGGATATTCCGTCTTGATATTTACCAACGATTTTTGAATTGTTTCGACACTCGGATTATCAAAGGTGTTAATTCGTTGTATAATTTTCAAATTTTGGCAAGACTTTAAACTCAAAAGGGGTGATTTTAAATTGTTCACAATATAAAGTTCAGATTTACAGAATATGTTTCTATATTTAAGCACGCAGTTCATTATTCCCATAACGTCGAGACGTTCACCAGAAGGGCCACATAATTTGTTATTCGATGTATTAATTATCGCGTCAGGGAAATTTATTTTAAATTCTTTAAGTGGTAAGACATCTACCAGAGCTCCCGTATCTAGCATAAAATTAATTTGCTTTTCGTTCACCGTTACTTTAGCGGTCCACCGTTCATCGTTATGTTTTTCATCTGTCATCGTGCCTATGAAGAATGTCTCGCCTTCTTCTTCGACATGAAATATCTTGTTGTTGTTTATTTTTATTTTCTTTTGACAAGCCTTACTAAAGTGATCCCACTTCTTACAGAAACGGCATTGTTTGCCTCTAGCGGAACAGTTATGTTTGTTGTGCTGCTCTTCCGCACCGCACCATGGGCATTGAAATTCTCTAGTCTTTGCAGTCTCTCGTACGCTTCGTCTGAAGTTGTGTGAAGGTGATGATGATGACGTCTTTGGTTTATGAGAACGCAAACTATTGACGGTTGTTGCATTTGCACTAAAAGATGTTGTTGCCAAATCCGTCTCACTGCCTCGTGTTGCCTTACCGTTTGTACCGCTTTTTCAAGCGTTAGGTCTGCTTCTAGTTGCAACTTTTCTGACAACCTTCTGTCTCGTACACCTACCACCAACTGATACCGTATTATCTCTTCACGAAAGCTTGAGTATGAACAGTTCTCAGAAAGCAAATATAATGATGTTATAAAGTCCTCAATGCTTTCTCCTTCTAATTGGCATCGAGAATTGAACTTTGCCCACTCGTAAATCACGTTGTGTTTCAACACGAAAAAATTCTCGAATTTACTTATGACGGAATTGTATTTCTTTTGGTCGGGAGGAGAAAGATTGAATGACAGAAATATATCATCTGCCTGATCACCCATTAGGTAGACTAAGGTGTTAACTTGCTCCTCTTCATTTCTTTTGTTTAGCCCGGAAGCAATTCTAAAACGATCAAACCGCCGTTTCCAACGTGGCCAATCCGAAGGGGTAAATGTAAAATGTTCCGGCGCTTGAACAGTAAAGTTATTACCCGATAAACCCGCCGCCGCAGGCTGTTGTTCCGAATCGTTTACCATTTTATTGATTTAAATATTCAGCGAATGACCTAATCTTTATTTTCTCTACTTTCCGACACCGCTGCCACCATGTAGTGTTCGCACGTTAATTAAAAGACGACCGATCTTAATGAGTTCAGTTTATTGACTGCCCTCTTTATTAACACTATGTGTTACATTACAAATAATGTGTATGTAAATACTATGGGATAGAGCGGGACAGAACAATACTCCACAAAGGGGGCGTAGTAATTGAGAAGTCGCCAAAGCAAACTGCTTGAAAAACATTCCCGGGGGAAAACACCATGTTTTTTTTTTGCTACTCAAACCAAATCCTTAAATATCATCTAATTTTGTTTGTAATTTAAAAACAAAAAATTTTAAAAAATATTTATTGCAAAAATATTAGATAAAAAAATTACAATCAAAATTCGATGGCGGCATCCTTTGCAATGCAATTCAGAAAATGGATTGCGTTCTTATCTCGACGAAAAGAGACCACCGAAGGCAGAGGGCTCGCCAAGGAAACCACCGTTGCGATACAGGGAGTCGCGAGGAGAGCCTGGGCAAAAGAAGCAAGGCAGACGGAAGGAGCGGAAGAGGTCGCGTGTGCAACTATCTTAGAACGAACGGAGTAATTTCAATGAACATGTTCGTGGACGGAGTGATGTACGGGAGACGGTTCGTGGTCGTCGGATTTTTCACTTTGGAGCACAGTGGAAAGGGTGTAGTGAAATGGATGGATAAGAATGACCGTGAAGGATTGCAGCGATGGTTTGCTGCCTCGGTGAAAGAGGATGGTGGTGTTCGCCTTGATTGACCTTGTCTAAGGACGCGTGCATGCGCAGGCAGGCTAGCATTGCGGTGTCGTAGAGTGGGTTATTTTCCCCAGCACAAGGATCCACTACAAAAAAATTTCGTATTCACGAATTTGCAAATACAAACAGGGATCGACTGGTATACAGGCCGAGGTAACCTACTAAGGGTTGAAACTGCCAAAGCACACAACAAACGGGGCCTGGCAAAAAAGACGAGAATTGGGAGTACTTCCGTTACCGATGATACTTATGGCCCCCAAATAATTGTGGGGTATCCAGGTGGAAGCGGTGCACCCTCGCACCCCCTCATCGTGGACATGGCCAGATGTTTTTCATTTGAATGAAAACCTTATGCCAACATAGTTCACATGAGCTTTTTCTTCAAATGAAAACCATCAACGAGGCAAATTTATATTAGATATTGTAAAAAGTATTGAGACTTTTTTGTCACTAGATGGTGTTCGCTGTCAGATATCAGGGAATATTAATCAGATTGAGTCAACCAGACATGCGTTTGAAAGGTGACATTTCAGTCAACAATTTTCATACGGACAGTTTTGTATTTCATTATTCGTGTCAAAAGTTGTATTCATTTAAAATGGGAAAAATTTCTGAAAAAAATCCTAATATTTTACAATATCACTACGATCAAGTTGAGAATGCATCGCAGGCTCATGAAAAAATTTTTGGTGTCCACAGTCAAGATATTTTATCAAAAGCCACAGCCAGGAGATAGTTCGCTCGCTTTCGTCCTGATATTTAGATGTCAAAGATGCACCTCGCTCAGGTCGACCATTCGCTGAAAAAGTCGATGAAATCTTACAAAAAATTGAAGGAGACCGACAAATAAGCAGCCATGACATTGCTAAGGAACTGAATATCCATCACCAAATAGTTTTGAACCATTGCCTAATGCTGAATACACAAAGAAGCTCGACGTTTGGGTGCAACATGAATTAACGCAAAAAAATTTAATCGACAGAATTTCCATTTGCGAAATGCTAATAAAACGCAACGAAATTGAGACATTTTTGAAGCAAATCATTACGGCAATGAAAAATGGGTAAGATATGAGAATATCGTTCGAAATGGATTATGGTCAAAAAAAGGTTAATCATTACAACCGACTTCAAAGTCAGGATTGACACCAAATAAGGCTATACTGTGTGTATGGCGGGATTGGAAGAGAATTGTTTATCATGAGGTGCTAGAACCTGGCCAAACATTCAATTCGGCTCTGTACCGTCAGCCAATAACCAGATTGCAACAAGCGAAAAAAACCCGCCAGAATTGTTCAATAGAAAGGGCGTGGTCTTCCATCATAACAACGCCAGACCACACAAATCTTTGATGACCCGGCAAAGATTTACAGAGCTTGCCTGGGAAGTTTTAATGCATCCACCGTATAGTCTAGACCTTGCACAATCAAAATTTGTTTCAGTCCCTGCAAAACTTCCTCAATGAAAGAAATTCACTTCAAAAAGGGACTGTAAAAATCATTTGGCCAGGTTTTTCGCCGATAAACCACAGAAGTTCTACACAGATGGAATAATGGCTCTACCCAAAAAATGGCAAATGGCCATAGATAAAAATAATGGACAATATGCACTTAAATAAAATTCATTTTAAATAAAAGAAATATTCAATCGAAAAATGACAAAAAGCCTCAATACTTTTCAGAATCTCCGATATTAGGTGTTAGATAAAAGTTCACTGTTGCGTTTAAACTATAAATAATTTTGAGTAGTGTAGGTTGGTTTTTTTTTCCTTTTTCCAATCAAATCATAAAATATGTAATAATCTTAATTAATTTGAATTTGCTATAGTGTTTTTTGATAAAATGTGTTTAACTGATAACACACGAGTATAAATTTAGAGAGCCATTTGGGCCATTAAGTTTTTGTATGTTTATTGTTTGGAATTTGCTTTATATTCCTTTAAAATTTGTAACGATTAGTAGTGAATAAACCGCTTTTGACTTTGACTTTGCTTTAATGGTACAAGTCGTCAGGCACTCTTACCCCCACCAACCACGAGCGCTCGTTGAAAGAGTGGGTGAGTACCTTGTTTTTTCCTCGCATTATTTTAAAAAATTTCAAGGTATTAAAACTATGAAAATTTATGAACAACTTTTTTAAGCTTCAACGGTAATATGAAAATAAATTATTTATGGAATTTTCTGTTAAACTTTTTCAATGATGCAAACTAAAAATATTGATTATATTTTTAAAAATGCTTACGATGATAAACTAAAAAATGTTTATTGAATTTTAAAAGAGATTTTTACGAATTATTTATTGATATAAAAAAAAATTTCGACTATATTGTAAATGAAACTTATTTATTGTATTTTTAAAGGAAAACAAAAAAGGAATGTCGAAATTTAGGAAAGGTATAGAGAATTCAAAAAAAGATAATAAAGATGTATAGATAAGTGAACCCGAAAATTCGATATTTCCACTTTCAAACCCTAACTGGGTATGGAACCCGCCACTGGCCTCTCCACTCATAAGCTAGCCATCGGGTGAGCTCTCCCCTTTTTAAGTGCTACAGGTAATCCCACAGGGCTGCTTGGCCTTCCACACTCGAAATGGGCCAAGGCAGCATTTTTTTGGATTCCGATCCAGTTGGGAGGGTCCGAAAAAGCACCGCCACCACGTAGATGCCCCACCCTTATTTGTGGGCCATGATCATGCTCAGCAAGGATGAAATCGACTTGAGTATCGCGTGCGGTTCATAAGTTATTTGTCGTCACACGTCAATTCGTAATCCCTTCCGGTACTTTAATTCCGCCATTGGCATCTCTAACACCAGCCAATCGGTTCCACTTTTGACTAAGGCTACCTTTTAATTCGTAAGTGCAAAAATAATTTGTAGTGCGCCCTTGCGCTGTGGGAAAAGAACCCCCCTACGACACCGCAAAGCTAGCTTGTCAGCGCATTCGCGCACCTCCAAGCAAGGCCAATCCAGCTGAGCACTGAACTGTCGCTCGCAGAGGTTGCAGAAGGCCACTGCAGTCCTGTATTTACAAATTATTAATAATTTATTAAAGTTTTATGCTTACTGGAAAGATTTATTTATAATTTGTTTTACATGTAAAATTTTTTGAGAATAATTATTAGAGTTAAAAATGACTTTAATCATAAAATATTCACAGTAATTATTACTGTGCAACTAATGAAAGCTAGACATGGTAATATTATTTTTTATTGGTAAAATTTGTTTCAGCATCCGCGGTTATGTATAGAATAAAAATAAATTTTATGAGTGTGTTAAATTATATTTATTTATATCTGTTACACTCTGGAAAAAGTTTTGGAAGACAACAAATCAATATTCCTTGATGTTGCCCGCATGGATCCGTCAAAAATAATAGCCAAGATATCAATATTTGCCTCTTGTTGAGAGGGCTTGATCCTTGCAGTAATGCATTCTCTGTATTAACGATCTCCAGCCAAAAGAATCAAGTCTAAATCGTTGTTTGTCCAATGTTCGATGTTTGTAACGGTTGCAGCAAAATTTGCGACGGTTGCACTGTCACCCTCGAGTTCGTTCACTGCATTTTGTAGCGTCTACTTGATGGAATAAGCCACTTAAGATTGAACTATGTTCAGAAGTAACAGAGAATTGTCTTTTATTTAAATTTTGGTAAAGCACTGGCTGGAAAAGTTCAGATAAATTTTGGTTAGTTTCTGCATTTGCGGTTTGAATAGTACCAGCTTAGCCTATGTCTATATCAGAGGGAAATGCCCAAACGTACCTATATAAAGAGTATATTTCTGAGAATTTCGCAGATTCGTACGAGGTGGCCGATACTCATCATGAGCTGTCACATCAGTCACCTCGGGACAGCTTGAATGCGTGGGTTGCAACATGGCAGTGCTGCAAGCTCTATCGAGCAATAATTTCCACTTTAGCAGTGGTGGCGAACTTAAATGAATTTATTTAGGGAATGCTGGTGTCCTAAGTGAAAGAACTACATTGTTATTTCACCCGAGTATTTCGGCTATCAACTTATTAGCACATTGAGCTCGATAGACACCGGCTAATTCCAGCATTTATTTATATGTGAGTCTTACTATTTTTATTAAAAAGCTCAATACGTGAAAGCAATTCTTTTCAAAACCAGAAAGACCTTAGAAAACTGGCGAAATTTTCGGTACAACGAACCAGTTCTCATCAACTTGCGAAGTTACTTTACCTTAACTGAAATTCGAAGAGCATCTGAAGCAAGTAATAACTATGTCCATGTTTTACAATTCAGATAGTATTACTTTCTTTATCTGATCTGTGAGCTTCAAATTAATAAGCTTATGCGGATACAGCATTGTATGACAAAGTGTACAGGGTACATAAGGAAAAGTTTGGCATCACATTTTCGTTTATTTATTGCCACCTGTCGCATCTGAACAAGTCTGTTTACCCGCTGTTCTTCAGTTACAGCTCTCGTCTGATGACCATTTTTACGCATGATCATAAGCACCGAGTAGTTTACTCCTCCGATTCATTAGCTCTACTCTGACAACCGCGTTCGCGCATGGACAACAAGTGCTGACTAGTTTGCTCCCTTTTTTTGCTTGCCCTAGCTAGGCGAGTATGTTCTCACATAGATGGCAAGCGCTGACAAGTTTTTCCATAGTTTCATTAGCTCTGCTCTAACGAGCATGTTCACGCATGTTGAGCAAGCACCAGTTTGCACATCATGTTTCGTTTGCCCTAGCTTGAAGAGTATATTTCCGCATGGATAACATGCGCTGACTAGTCTGCACTTTGGACCTTTGGACTCGAAGGCTCTAATAGCACGGGTGTTCTCACGAAGTTTTAATAAGCGAACCTCTTTTTGCTCATCAGTTCCTGCAGCACCAGCTGTCATGGACAAGTTCTTTCCGAACCACAGCACTTGCGTCTGCAATAAGTATACGATTTGTATTTAAACAGGTAGAATTACCCCGAGCCAAGGTACTTTTGAAATTTATGTAATTGTGAATACGATATTTTCAATAAAACACCAATTGCAAACCCAGCATGTTAGTATGGACAAAAGCGGGCATCTTTACAACTATAACAACAGCAGCAACACCTAGTTGCGGCAGCTGTAGGCAATTAATCCGCAATATGGGAACACTATGAAGTGAAAAAAAATTACCTCAAACCTACGTACTCGCACAAAAGCAATTAATCCAGCCGTGCAATTTAATTGACTGGCTCGTTGAAAAGGCTGAAAAGTACCGATACAAAACGAAACTTTGTGTTCGGGCTATATCATATGAAGATAGATTTTTCTGTTCAGGACGGTAGTTCAAGTGAAACTACAATAAGTTGGAACAATGACCATATTGGTTGCAGCGAAAGATTTAGAAGCTTACCCAGAAGACGTTGGCAAGTTGGGTACAGTACGGACGACACCTACACGAAGAAGAAGTTCCATCTTTCTCGTTCCGATCGCTGTAAGTTATTACTTGGAAGTCGAAGATGGCACAACAGTTTAGCGCTATGGCACAACAGGCTAGCCTAGGAAATAAGTAATTGAAATTTGACAACCATAATTATAAACAATCACCTTTAATTATCGAGCCCTGTTTAGCAGCTTTAGACAGTAGCCCCAATTAGCGCACCTCGGAGTCTGAAGTGTAGTGCCAGAGCAGTTTTGATGACCTATTTTGCTACGATATAGATGATATTGACGCTGGTCTACCTTCTAATACATCAAACCAGTGATCAACATAGTCAACTTGGAGCTGTCGACAGTTAAGGACCTACACTAAAAGTTTCAATCATGCACTGTTAACAACGTTAAAAATAAAATAGAAAGCAGCTAAATAAAAAAAAACAGGGATAAAACTCGCATGTATGTCACCTTTATTTTCGAGCAAAGAAAAATGGAGCCACGAATAGTTGAAGATCCGAAAGTCCGATGGTGGCGCTAGGATCCATGATTCCAGGATCTGGTCTGGTATCCCACCCAAGGCTAGGATAGATCCGACCATGGAGTAGAAGCTCTCTTCTTCTTGGTAACCGTAGTGGGAGGGAGGAATGGATTGTGCTTCTGTAGCACAAGAATAATATCCGATAACTGAGTCGTGATTACGGCAAAGTCTAGAAGTTAGCAGCGATAGAAAGAAACATTTGGCTGGGTTTTCAACTTCTCCAGCATTTTTTCCAAAATAATGATTTATTTCCAAAAGTGCACGCCTAGGAGAGTTACCGTTAATTTTTTCTGATATTTGCGCTGCATGTTAAAGTCACCAGAAAATGGACCACAAAACTCCAACTGTACGAGGCAGTAAGAAATCGCGCGGTTAGCAATTTTGTCCCAATTTTACTTTGCAAAAACGAGTACGTCCAGCAACAAGTTTACCAGGTAGAGTCCTTTGGTAAACTTTTTACGAGTCGACGAGAGCTCAGAGTAAGGATAGTTTGATTATAGTTGTATTTTTAGGAAATAATTTCTTCTGTTGTTGTTTAATCTTACAAATCCACGTAATTATAAAAGTAAAGTAGGAGCGATGTTTTTTTTTCTATTAACAGTTGTGTAAAAAATTGTGAACTTGGTTTGGGAGTGCTAGTAGTAGTTATTGGTCGCATGACTTACGCCCAAAGCTAGAAGAAAAGATGCTGAGGTAGATTAGACCCCTTTTGGTTCCTATTTCAGCTCCTGGTTAACGGAAATTAAGTATTGCGATAGGAAGTTTTGCTTGGATGTTTTTCTTCTCCTTTTTTAGGGTTTTATCGATTCTTAGTGAAGTTATCTCCGGTGAGTCGCTATCTCGCTCATTGGCTCACGAGGCACAGGGTAAGCGAGTGGTGCCAGGCCTGTCTTTGCGAGCTAACTAGGACCAAGGTGCCCCAATATGAGTGCCTTCCATCGGAGAGGGTAATACAACATAAGGTCTCCGCTTTTTTCGTCAAGAGTTTCACCCTTCCTTGCACGATACTTCCTTAAAGCATCCTTCGCTTTTCTACCTAGGCCCATAGGCACACTGCATAATAGTAGGTATATCAAAGTCACGATTGCTGGCTAATACTAGTATTAACCCAAAACTTATCACTAAAATAAACCTTCCACTAAAATAAATGGAGAACGTAACTGTGAATAAACTAGTAATTAGTCCAACAATATAATTAAAAAGTATGAAATAAAAAATTTACATAAAAAAATCAAAATTAAATGGCTTAGTTAAATTTCTTTCCAAAAAAGGGAGCCGCCTTTTTATGTACCTCACACCTACCTTATCCAGATCCTATACCATCCTTATTCCTACCGCATATTTCTGCCAAAAAACAATTAATGCCTAATCATAAGAAAATTAATAATTATCTGGATATTTACTTAGTGTTTGTAGTCGGCTTTTCGCCTGCCACAATTTTGCTTTCGCTCGACCGATTTGGCTGGTTAACGAGTTTAGCTGAGATATCTACCCAGCCCACATTTTTTTAAAACTTGACGAAAATCAATTACCACCATTGCATGACTCGTAAGGCCAAATGTTATTAGAGTCCTTCTGTGTATTCGGAAGTTATTATCCCAATATCATTTTTGCGGCGACTCCTGATCTGCACCCCAAACCAAGCGGTGCTTAAGTGTCTTCCAGTACATGGATTTTGATTTCGCGTGAATGGCTGCTTAGCTAGTCCGTGACTATCCATGATAAGACACGCGCTGCTTGCGGGTCAAAATTCCCCCTGGGCAAACAAATTGTACCTGGTCAAAACTTGCGTGTGAGAGAGCACTTCTGAACCCTGATTCTTATGGTGCCTCAAGAGAGTAGTAGTAGAGCAAACGAAGAGCGCTCCATTGGTGACCTTACCTATGAAGGGAAAAGTGAAATGGAAGGACCGAGTTGGAAATTGATATTGCTTATTATTGTTGCTCTTGAAAATTTTCGTATCCATTTTAAATACTTTTAATATTTATCCAATTAAATTTTATTTACATTAATGATAAACATGCATTACCTTGTTTTACTTCACGATATTTATACAATAATATTTATTTACCCGTCTATTTATTTTTGTTTGTGAGGTGTTATCGTATAGTTCGCCACTAATGGCCACATTTTGCTTTGATTTAAAACTAGATTTGTTTTCAGATCCAACTAAAGACAAAATGCATCTTCGTATCCAACAGTCTCCGACCCGGCGGTGAGAGTGATTGCAGGCGTGATACCTGTTGCCCTCCTTGCTAGAGAGCGCCGCGCTATTTACCTGCGCCGAAACGAGGATGCGAGAGAGATCGTTGTCCGCGAGGAGAGACAGCGCTCGCCCAACGATTGGCAGCAGTCTTGGGTGACTTGCACGAAGGGAAGGTGGACTGCGCGCCTCATCCCGGATGTGAGACCGTGGCTAAATCGAAGGCATGGTGAGACTGACTTCTATCTGACCCAGCTATTTGAGCGGGCACGGGGGTTTTCAGTCTTACCTGCACAAGATCGGTAAGTTTTCTGGCATTTCCTCTTCCCCTCTCCCCTTCCGCTAGGAAAGGGACTCCCCAGCTTGAAGGCGCCCCACGGCGTAACAAAACGAGACCTGGCCCGAAATAATGTGTCAAACGGTTCCAGGCTGGTTTCTCAGGTTGACAGGGGAGGTGTTTAATGGGTAGTCCAGTCGCGTATGGGAGTCCATAGTTTTTTTTTGGAAGGGAGTGCATAAAAAGCATTCACCTACCTTCCAAAAACAAAAAAAGACAAAATGTCCCAGCTGCTAGACGCCATGCGGGAATTGGCTGCCAGTATGGAGTAAATGCGGCGACAACTAGAGCAATTGCCTCATCCACCATCTCCGGATCTACCTCTGGACCCACTAACTATACCCATTTCAATACATACTCTTCGCAATAGGTAAATTTTTATCGATAAATTTACCTTAAAAATAGGAACATTTACGTATTGTGTGAATTCATCATCTTCTATGGCGTGATTGCTCAAGGCGAATCTTAGTACCGAATATATGGACTTAAACATAAGTATACCAGATGTTTCAGCTGTAGTCTTATTGATGACATTAGTATACGTTTGAATTTCATCGTGTAAAGGTCAGATATTGTGTTCAAATTGCTCTCAAGTCCCGAAAATTCAGCTGAAAAAACATTAAACGCGTTTTACTAAAAACACACATTTTTGGCGCGTGTCGTAAAGTCACGAAAAAACTACTCGACCTATTTATTTCAAATTTTGTGCAGCTATTTATTATACTCTAAGCTACTGCTCGGACCTAAATTTAAACAAAAAATGTTTTTGACGATTTGGGAAACATTTTCTTTTTGATTGAAAAACTGCATAACCAATGTTCTATTACGACAACATTCTCGGAATTCTATAACAGTTGATCACGCCCCCATGCCTCGCTTACGACACGTTACGACAACAATCATCAACATATGTGAATACCAATTGCTCGAAATTCTATAACAGTTAATCATGCCCCATGCCTCGCTTACGACACGTTATGACAACAATCATTAATATATGTGAATACTAATTGCTCGGAATCCTATAACAGTTGATCATGCCCCCATGCCTCACATACGACACGTTCCGATAACAATCATAACATATGTGAATACTAATTCCTCGGAATTCTAAACAGTTGATCATGCCCCAATGCCTCGCTTACGACTCGTTATGATAACAATCATTAAAATATGTGAATACTAATTGCTCGGAATTCTATAACAGTTGATAACACTTCCCATGCCTCGCTCGTCACACGTATCATTTTTCTGCTAGCCAACAAGCAATGTATGCTTCACCGCCCATATTTAGGGAACGGCGACACCCTACACAGAATACATAATCGCAATTTATTGTGTATAAGAACTTTATATCTTACGTTTCATTGGTCAAGTCACTAAATTGGCTCCCCGGCGAATTCCCTAGTCCCTACAATCATCATATTGAGAGCACATTTGGATCACGAACACAATTGAATGTGTGTACCATGCGCAATCCGCTCAACTGAGTATCAATTCACCGCACATGCGCTATTGCAACAACTAACTCAGAAATCATATGAGGAGAAGTCGTCGAATATTCAGATATATGAGTACTGAAGACGAAAAGAGCAAAAACATAAGATTGGATCTGGCGTTCCTTTTCATGCAACAAGATTGTTCCCGAGGAACGGGAGAGGAATGACTAAGTAAAGCAAATTAAAGGAAACTAGCACGTTGACAAGCTCAGCATTTTGCAGTTAACTGGAGCGAAGATCTACGACGCCCACTAGCAATGCAAGCAGTTCGTTTGTATTCAAGCTACTGGTGAATTGGACAAAGGAGCCAGCATAATCACAAGTCTTGAGGAGATACTGCCGGAGACAATTGCGGTCGACGCTTGAATACAAGTTCGCTACAAAGAGAAGATAATTTTGGCATCAACAATACTTCAGCACCAGTCATTTCCTAGTGAAAGCATCTACAAGAGTTGAAGTAGACATCTGCAGGAGTTGAATTTAGAGTTTATTTAGGCCTAAGCCGGTGAAACTCCAGTTCTAGCCTTCATCCACGTACACCGTAGAATTGAACCATGGCCGCGCTTACGGGATTAAACCAGGTGCACCAAGCCCAGCCTGGAAGAGGCACTCCGCGCTGATCCGTTGGCGGGTTCCTGACTGGTGACACGGTTCCCAAGGAAAAGGCAGCCAGTTCGGAAGCAGTGGACAACTCCCGAGCCCACTCCCCAGGACTCACTCACTCCTCACTCTCGAGACATACCTAGCCCCCCTGGCAGCCCCGTTGGATGTCGCAGTCAGGGAGTCCCCGGAGTAACCGAAGCGAGGTGGTAGGCGCGTGAGGCTGTGGCAAGAGCTGGGCAACCTACACCGTCCCACGAGAGGCGGGAAGTCCGACGAGGAGCGGGAGTTTTTCGCAACCCGGGCGAGGGCACTCAAGAAACGAATCAAGGAGGAGCGAAGGAGTAGGCTAGCGGTGGCAACTAGGATCCGAGCGCTACCGGCCAAACGAGTTCCAGACGTTGAATGTATTAAACCAAAGCAAAAACGGGAATAAAGATCTTTTGTATTTCAATGAAAAAAAAAATTCTTCTTATTTCTAAAGGACAGCCCCCTAGGTATAAATGATTGTGGTAGTATGTGGTGAGGTGCAATCATCACGCCAGCAGAGCCAGGGTGGTTGCTTATTCGTAACAGTTCAAAAGTATTCCATTTTTTTAAATCATTTTAGGGCTATAAATTAAGCCCGTGTAGTCCTATATACTCAAAACTAATGAAATATTTTCGGTAATTTTTTCACAGATGCCTCTTTTGTCAGGAGTATACGAGGCGCAATTTGCCATTTTTGGCAGTGCTGCGGCGATCCATTGGGGTGGTCGCCTTTTTGTTATCTAATAATTTTTTCCAATGAAAATGTTAACTTTTAACCTCACTAAAGATATACGAGTGTATAAAATTTCAAATCGATATCTTAAATAATTTTTTTGGTAGCTGTTTACAAAAAAACAATTTATTTTGAGCAGTTTAACAGTGGACTAATCCCCTTAACTTGTCCCCCTTTTCGTGTATTGGACATATACTTTTTCGCGAGTCCGCTTGTAACTGCTCCTCTGACCACATCCTGCATATGAGTCTTTGCAGAGCGTTACTAAAGTGGGGACCCCCGCGCTGAAGCGATTCTGCTATATTCCATATATTCTAGGATCCTTATTTTTTCTGAGGCCCCGTACAGCTGCTTGTAGTTCATCTCTGGTTGGTTGTGATACTGGAGCCTCTTGCTCTGCTTCTGGAATGTTCACAGCTTCAGTCATTATTGAGGACACTGTGAATAGCTTATGGAAATATTTAATTTCGACTGTTTTGCCTATAATTGCTCCTTGTACACTTTCGCAAATACTTGTTTGCGGATTGATGCTATCTTCTAGTTATTTAATAGCAGCATACGCCAATCTAACTTCATGTAGAGTCATATTTTCGTTTATCTGTTGGGTCTTGGTGTTGATCGTCAGTCGTTTCTTTCTTCGGCACATTTTAATAAAAAAATGAAAGAAAGTATATACCCTTTAATTCTACTATTTATTTTAAATTTAGTATACAATTGTTTCGTTCTCTACTTGAGAACTTCCTCAGTACTACTATTCCCTAAACTATAAGTGTCCTTTATACTAAACTCATTAGCGTATTAATATGAATCTCTAATTACATCTAATCCCTCAAAGTACTTTTACTTAATCTCTAATTACTTGATCCTTTACCATTCAAAAATTTGTTTTTCCTTAATTACTACTTAACTATCTTCATTATTTTGTAAGCTTGAATAGCCAGGTGTATCCGTTACCTGGGTCGCCGTTCCAAATGTCCTGCGTCTTCCGATTGAATATCTCCAAGCTTTCTGCTACATCAAGCTTCCATCCGTTTGTAACCGTTTTCAGCATGCTTACGCTGTCCGCAGTGATGTCATGTTTTTCAAGGACTATATGCTCTGCTACTTTTGATTTGAAGTTTTTTGCATCCTGCTTTTTGTTTTTGTTGACTGCTTCCCTTAAGTGCTCATTCCATCTGACACCTAGTGATCTCCTCGTTTGTCCAATGTAACATCCATTACATTTCGTACACGATACCTTGTAGACTCCACTGCGCTCCATTTTGGGAATGGGGTCCTTGGTTGATCCAAGCAAGTTCTGTATTTTTGTGGCCCGGCTCGTATAAACTAGGTCGATGTCTACGTTCTTCATAGCCCTCCTCATTGTTTCCGTCCTTGAGTCAAACGTTACTACCAACCTCTTCCGTTGCTCGACTTCCGCAGTTAGCGTTGTGAACTTTTTATTGAAGATCTCCTTCGTTCGTTTGGCTATCAATTTGGTGACTTCATCCGTAGGGTATCCATTCCACTCGGCTAGCTTATAAATGTGGGACGTTTCTTTTTTCAGGCCTTCCTTATTCAATGGAAGCGTGAGCATTCGATTCACAAGCCAGCTAAATATCGCCCATTATTGCTGTTGGCAATGGTTCGAAGTGAAAGGAATTATCCGCATGGTGTCCGTTGGTTTGCGGTATATTTCGAATTCCAATCCATTAGCTCCTCTACATACCATTACGTCAAGGAATGGTAGCCGCCCCTCCGACTACAGCTCGTGGGTGAAACTGATGTTGTTGTGTATTGAGTTGATCGCCGTGAGAGTTTGCTGGACCTGATCCTCTTTGATGATCGTGAAGATATCGTCTACATAACGCACCCATCGATGTGGCAGTTTACCTTCTTGTGCTAACTTCTCCTCCAAAAATGCCATAAAAACTTCGCTTAGAAACGAGGAAAGAGGATTTCCCATTGGAGCACCACGTGTTTGCTTAAAAAATTCTCCCCTGAAGGTGAAATAGCTTTCACCCATGCAGAGTCTAGCCAGTTTCAAATACATTTTGGCTCGTGCTTTCCATTGTTCTCCTGATCCTTGTAACAGAATCCACTCCTCAAGTAACGTAAGTGCTTCTTTGACCGGAATACTAGGAAGATATCGTCATAGAAATCGAAGCCGGGATCAATAGACTTTCGAGCATGCATGGACTGACGGCAGAGGAAAAACAAAAGATAAGAGCCAGCACTGCAGATACACTGAGAAAAGAAACTAGATGGGTCGGAAAGCAGGACGAGAATAGGATCATTAAGGAGCTCAAAAATCTACCGGTTTACTACATGAAAGCGGATAAAGGGAATGCCGTAGTGATCAAGGACAAGGCCGATTACGACAATAGAATGCGGGAAAAAATAAATACGGGACCAAACTTCAGTCTACGAAATAATCCGCTTCCTGAGTCAATAAAAAGAGTGGAAAAAGTGCTGAAAGAATGTGAACCATGGATTCAGGAAATCAAGAAATTCTTAAAAGTAACCAAGCCATCGCTGCCAAGGATCATAGGACTTTCGAAGATTCACAAGCCAGGCGATGAAATGCGTGAAATTGTGTCAGCAGAAAACGCTCCCACTCAGAAAATTGCGAAGTGGTTAGTCAAGGAATTTAATAACATGGACAAAAAATTTGTTACCAGATCAGTAGCGAATTCGGCAGAATTTACTTCAAAGGTTTTGTCCTGGGGACCTTTGGAAGATGGGGATACGATGGTGTCATTTGACGTTAAGGCACTTTTTCCCAGTATTCCGGTCAAAGAAGCACTTACGTTACTTGAGGAGTGGATTCTGATACAAGGATCAGGAGAACAATGGAAAGCACGAGCCAAAATGTATTTGAAACTGGCTAGACTCTGCATGGGTGAAAGCTATTTCACCTTCAGGGGAGAATTTTTTAAGCAAACACGTGGTGCTCCAATGGGAAATCCTCTTTCCCCGTTTCTAAGCGAAGTTTTTATGGCATTTTTGGAGGAGAAGTTAGCACAAGAAGGTAAACTGCCACATCGATGGGTGCGTTATGTAGACGATATCTTCACGATCATCAAAGAGGATCAGGTCTAGCAAACTCTCACGGCGATCAACTCAATACACAACAACATCAGTTTCACCCACGAGCTGGAGTCGGAGGGGCGGCTACCATTCCTTGACGTAATGGTATGTAGAGGAGCTAATGGATTGGAATTCGAAATATACCGCAAACCAACGGACACTATGCGGATAATTCCTTTCACTTCGAACCATTGCCAACAGCAAAAATGGGCGACATTTAGCTGGCTTGTGAATCGAATGCTCACGCTTCGATTGAATAAGGAAGGCCTGAAAAAAGAAACGTCCCACATTTATAAGCTAGCCGAGTGGAATGGATACCCTACGGATGAAGTCACCAAATTGATAGCCAAACGAACGAAGGAGATCTTCAATAAAAAGTTCACAACGCTAACTGCGGAAGTCGAGCAACGGAAGAGGTTGGTAGTAACGTTTGACTCAAGGATGGAAACAATGAAGAGGGCTATGAAGAACGTAGACATCGACCTAGTTTATACGAGCCGGGCCACAAAAATACAGAACTTGCTTGGAGCAACCAAGGACCCCATTCCCAAAATGGAGCGCAGTGGAGTCTACAAGGTATCGTGTACGAAATGTAATGGATGTTACATTGGACAAACGAGGAGATCACTAGGTGTCAGATGGAATGAACACTTCAGGGAAGCAGTCAACAAAAACAAAAAGCAGGATGCAGAAAACTTCAAATCAAAAGTAGCAGAGCATATAGTCCTTGAAAAACATGACATCACTGCGGACAACGTAAGCATGCTGAAAACGGTTACAAACGGATGGAAGCTTGATGTAGCAGAAAGCTTGGAGATATTCAATCGGAAGACGCAGGACATTTGGAACGGCGACCCAGGTAACGGATACACCTGGCTATTCAAGCTTACAAAATAATGAAGATAGTTAAGTAGTAATTAAGGAAAAACAAATTTTTGAATGGTAAAGGATCAGGTAATTAGAGATTAAGTAAAAGTACTTTGAGGGATTAGATGTAATTAGAGATTCATATTAATACGTTAATGAGTTTAGTATAAAGGACACTTATAGTTTAGGGAATAGTAGTACTGAGGAAGTTCTCAAGTAGAGAACGAAACAATTGTATACTAAATTTAAAATAAATAGTAGAATTAAAGGGTATATACTTTCTTTCATTTTTTTACATTTTTTTAGCTTGTCGTCGAATGCTTTTATACTGTTCTTCTTTGGCCTGAGTTGGTCACTGGATATATTCTTTGTGTGCCTGGTTCCTCTTTTAACTGCTCCTTGCATTCCTCGTTGTGTCATTCGTTCCTACTTTTCTTTGGCTGGTACCCCAACACCTTTTTGGCTGCTTCTGTTACTGCATCTCTTACTGTCTTCCACATGATTTTGATGTCTTCATTACTTTCACCAGCCTACGAGGATATGTTGATGGGATTTTCTTGCGCTAGCATTTACGTGGACGTTACTGAACTATCATTTAGCTTATGTATGGTAGTACCTTAAAGTAACTGATGCTCCTGGTTTACAGCTCTTGGAAATGCGGCATCAGAACTTCACCCTTATAAGGTAGTGGTCCGAATCACAGACAGCGCCACGGAACGAGCGCGTATCGAGACTGCTGGTGGCCTCTTGTTTTGGTATGAGAACATGGTTGATCTGGTTGAATGTGTGACCGCCTGGAAAGCGTGTGGAGCTTACTGTGAAGCCTCTACTGGTAGCAAAGTTTATCAGCCATTGTCCACTGTCGCTGATCTGTGCATGAAGACTATATCCTCAGGTTTTCCTCTTTGTGCCGTTTCTCTGCCGATTTTTGCTACTGGTGCTGTAGTATATGGTGATCTCTGATTAACTACTCTTATACTAACATAATCTACCTCTATTCACGTTTTGAATTCGAAGTAGTTAGCAAATAACCAAATTTATAGCAAGAGATGGATTGAATGCTTACCTCGTAACTCAATGCGGTGATTCAATTTGATAATTAAATAATGCATGCTCTATTATTATTATGAGGTCCCCTTACTAAGTAAACAACCTGCAACAAGCCTCCAGTCAAAATAAATTGAACCACCCAAAATTTCAGGTATTACGATTCTAGTAGCTAGGCAATATTAAAGTAATAGGCAGCCCCCAATTTAATGTTCTGGTCTTCTACTGTAGAAACAGGACCAACATTAATAAATTCAACTGTGAAATCCGATACACAGTTGACTCAAAGATAAGCCCAATTAGATGAACTTTCAACAGAAAATTAATTATTCATTATATATTTTAAAGGCGAATCGATTAAAAAGTTCCGCCCTCTTCTAACAAGTAAAAGTAAAAGTAACTCACGCTACTCCTTTCAAAATTGCGTATGCACACACCTTACCATAAACATCGACTCCTAGGGGCAAAATGACACATTCACCCAATCTGAACGAAATATTAACAAATATTCAATGTGTGACATTCTAAAATGTTGCAACACCATCAACATACGCCGGCATATTCGCACGTTACATAGTGCAAATATTTTTGCATGAAATCTATTACAACTAAACTATCATTAATTATCACGCAGCCAATAATTTCCATCATTGTTCGATGTCTCAATTTTGATTTAGCCGATAGATATGAATAAGATCCAGATTCAGCAGCACCGGCAGCAAAATACACATAGTAACATATGATCGACATAATCAAAAGCCATATGAGTAAATAAACGCCATATGTGTGCCATACGAGTACTTTGTCGCATGCAGGTATGAACATTTAATTCACATACGTGAGGTGTATCTGGGCAACGTTAAGCAAACGCACATTTCCGCCGTCAAAATAAAGTCGCGCGATGAAGGTGATTGTGTCACAGCGCCAGGATTTATGGCTAGTAGAGTAATGATCAATTTTGCGTATAATGATGTAGCTATTATAGTCATGTTCGGGTTACTCCCATAGGGAGGCAATTTATGAATAGTTGAACGGTTCAAAAGATGTAGTGTAGGGGAGAGTGGAGGGAAATATTGAAGTTTTTTTTTCAAGATCGGAAGGAGTATCTGGAAATTTCCGAAATTGTATTCTGGTGACAACGTAAAGAACACTACAGCTAAAAAGTAACTCTAAAGGAGGAATTAACCAAACAATAATCCAATAGTCCTTCTGACAGGGAAAAGTAATGCTGCAAGTCTCAATGACGGCAATTAAAAATCGCATTCATTGATTGAAAAAAAACTTTTAACTTTGTATACAAAAAATGCAAAATATTGTCTTGTATTTTGTTTATACTACAAAGTTGAATATTTCTTTGTTGTAAGAAATAATTACTTATGCAAGCAAAGATAATAGATAAGTTGAAAGAAAATTACTTCGTTTTATGCGTAAAATATATAAATCGCTTGCGGCCACAGCATGGCTAACTATATTGTCCCCCCTTGGATTCGTTTTCCTTGGAGCTGGTGCGATTTAACACCCTTGCTCCCTTCTATCTGTGAGCAATTATTTGCTCACCATGATTAACGAGATTGTGCTATTCTGATTATTGTCAATTATATTTGGATATGTTGGATAAGTTTCTTTTGGTAATGCTTTGCGTCTTAGGATTCCCAGGGTAGTGTTAGGATGGTTGTCTACTTTGTCGAGCAGTTTGAGTGCTTTGTCACGTACGAATATGTCGAAAGGTTCTATTCTAAGGTCCTTGTATATGTCCGTATTTCTAACATACCATGGGATTCCAAAGATTTGACGAATGTTTTTGTTTTGGATGGATTGTAGTGCCTTTTTGTTGGTCTCTGTCGTCTGGTAGAAGGCTGTACTACCATATAGTAGCGTCGGTCGTATTATTTGTTTGTAGATCAGCAGGCGGTTCTTGACGTTGAGTTTCTTGGCCTTAAGGAGTGGAAAGAGTTGGGATAGTACATTGTAACAATGTCCTCGTTTGTTGCGTATGTGGTCGGTCCAGGAGGGTTTGTTGTCGAATGTCAGTCCTAAGTATTTGGCTGTTCTTGACCAGGCAATATTTACGTTTTCAACAGTCAAAGTTTTCGGTTGTTGTTGTCTTTTTCTGGTTATAAATAATGCCTGGGTCTTGTCTGAGTTTAACTTGATCTTCCACTTGCGAAAATACTTCAAGAGTATGTCTATGGAGAGTTGCAGTTTCATGGTGATGACTCTTGCTTGTCTGGATGAGTATAAAACACAGGTATCGTCGGCATATAGGGACTTGTGAACATTCAAAGGCAGCCGAGGTAGGTCTGCAGTAAAGATGTTGTATAGTATGGGGGAGATTGGTGATCCTTGTGGGACTCCAGCTTGAATTTGCCGCATGGTTGAGAGGTGGTTGTCAATTTTGACACGAAATGATCTGCCTGTTAGAAAGGAGCCAATGATTTGGATGAGCTGCAGTGGCATTTGGGATTCATGCATTTTGTAAATAAGCCCTGCATGCCAGACTTTATCGAAGGCTTTGGCTATGTCAAACATAACCAAACACGTTGATTTCCTGCGGTTTAGCCCTATTCTGATGTGTTGGACCACCCTAGTAAGCTGGAGTTCTGTGGAGTGTAATGGCTTGAAGCCAAATTGTTCTTCTGGAACTATTTCTTTTTCGGTAACAACCTCAGTTAGTCGATTTAGTAGCACCCGCTCTACTATTTTCGACAGAGAAGATATTAGGCTAATAGGTAGCTAGTTTTGTGGGAACATGAGGTTTTTGGAAGAACAATAACTATTGCCGATTTCCATATTTTGGGGTATTTTTGCAAGCGGAAAATTTCGTTTATAATCGCTGCTATTGCATCGAGAATATTATCCGGAAGCCATTTTAACATGGTGTTTGATACTAAATCAAATTCCGGTGCTTTCCGTCTGTTCAGTACTTGTATGATGTCTTTAACCTCTTGAAGACAGGTGCTTTGTATTAGATCGGAGTCTGTAATGTCTGACCTCATGAGTCTGTTGGTAAATCGATTGACGTGGTCTTCGTGTTCGGCAAGGTCCTCCTCATCGGATGAATTTTCACAGAACTGTTGTTCTAGAGTATCTGCGAAGGCCTCCGCCTTACCAGAACTGTCGAATTTGATACCGTAAGGGCCGTGAATTGGTGGTATTACAAGTTTGTTTTTAATACGAAAGTATTTGGAAACCCTCCAGAAAGCGTCGCTCCTAGGCTCCAGACTTCGCAAGAAGCTCTCCCATTGTTCATTGCGGAATTTCGATATCCGATCACGAATTTTGTTCGTAAATTGATTTGCTTCCTGGCGTAATATAGGATCACCTGTGTTCCTAGCCCTTCTCTGAACTCGATTCCTCCTCCTTATTAAAGTTTTGATGTCGTTAGGGAGTTCATTGGGGTTTGTCACCCTTGTCAGAGTTGTGACTGTGTTGTCCTCTTTTGCCTGTATTATTTTGTCTGTGATTTCTTCTATCATTTTCTCTGTGTCGCTGGCTGTTTCAGGTGTTTGAATAATGGTTTCTTTAGCCAGTGCGACTTGGAAAACTTGCCAATCAGTTTTCTTCTTTACTTGTAGGGTTTAATCTATGTATATTCCTCCTATTAAGAAGAGCACCGGTTTGTGATCGGATGAAAGTTCGTCGAGGACTTTGATGCGTACATCGTGTTCAAAGGTACGTGATATACCAATATCGAGAGGATAACTATTTCGGTAGCCGTGATGTGTTGGTTCTTTGGGGATATGCGGGCTTAGTGGATTATCTGTGATGAATCGG
Organism: Odontomyia ornata; assembly: GCA_963969285.1. NCBI lineage: Eukaryota > Metazoa > Arthropoda > Insecta > Diptera > Stratiomyidae > Odontomyia > Odontomyia ornata. Next base: position 298,104,445 of record OZ017740.1, read on the forward strand.
TTTAACTCAGTCCCAGCTCGATTGCTTCTCACAGCTCCCCAGCTGATAGGCATTGAAGTCTCCGGCAAGGAGTATGGAAGTTTTTTAATATCTTCAATGAGCGTAGCTGCCTGAGGGCGGCTGTATACCGAGACTACCATGAATTCAAAAGAATCCGTCCGCACTTGAATTGCAGTGGCTTCTAGTGTTTGTAACGTAGGTGTCAATACGAGATTATGGTTCACATTCCTTCTCACAAGAATGGCTGTTCCACCTCCTCTGCCTGTTGTTCTGTCATTTCTGTACAGAAAATAGTTAGGGAAGCGTAGGTGGTTTCCAGGCTTCAGAAAGGTTTCCTGGATGAGAATGATGTCAAACTTATAATCAGATATAAGTTGAGTCAACTCACCAGTCTTATGAAGCAGGGAATTCGCATTCCATGTGAGAATGGTTAAATGATCCATAAAGCTCATTATTGTTTCTTTGTCAGTGTGCTGCTGAAACTGTTTTGTGATGCAAACATTCCCTGAATCATTTTCCCCATCATGTCTTGCATCATGGTTTGGAATTGTGTTTGCATGGTGGCAAAGAGTGTGTCCATGTTGTTATTTGTGTTTAGTGGAGTGTTTGCTTGTTTTTGTTTTTGTGTGTTTTCATTTTGTTGTTGTGTAGATGTTGTGGTGGTTTTGTTGTTACTAGCAGCTGCAACTTGTGCGAACGATTTCCTGACATTCACCATAGTTGGCTGGATGCTCTCCACCACAGTTCACACATTTTGGCTTTTCCTCTGCTTTTTTAACGCATTTGGAAAAATGGTGGAGCCCATCGCATTTAATACAACAGGCCTGTGCGTGACAATTTCTGGAGGAGTGCCCAAACTGCCGACAGTTGTGGCACATAACTTGCCCTGTTCGGGGGCGTTGCGCTTCAATAGTGCATATGAGGTGACATATTGCCCTTATATTGTATATGTCAGTCTCGCTTTTGGGAAGGAGGACCTTACCAACCTGGATCGCCCATCTCGTAACTTTATATAGTGGATTTCAATGGGGTGAAACCCTTGGCTCTTCAGATCTTCTTTAATGTCGTCAATCGACAGTCCATACGGACCCCTGATTACCATATTTAGATTCCTTTCTTCAGGAAAGATATATGTATGGTATTGTATCGTCATTTCTGTCAAGTATCTTGTAAGTTTCCTGTGGTCTTGTGGTGTCTCTGGAATTATCTGGATCCCCAAGTAAACCCTTTTGGCGGATTCGTGTTTTATTCCGAGGTCTTTCATGTCCTTTAGGACCTGGGTCCACTTTTCAGGCTCTCGAAGGATGACAGGTACCGTTGTCCATTTCTTGTCGTCGTGTGGGGATTTGGATGTGGTGGGCGCAGTGGGAGTGGTTTTCTTTTTTGGTGGGATGGCCAGCTCTGGTAGAGCCATTGAGGGACCCGACGGTGTCAGAGCAGGAAATTCTTCATCCTCCTCAGCAGAGTCTTCCTGCATCGACTCATTTTCTTCTTCTTCTTGGATTGCTTCCTCTTCATCGCTTCTTCTTCTGAAGAAGGAAGAGAGGGCGGCGGGCCCTCTGATGAGGAAGATGAAGACTCCACTTTTCTCTTCTTGTTTTTAGTTTTCTTTTTTGATTTAGCCAGCGCCAAATCCCTCAATTGCTCCATGAGCTCTTTGTTGACTCGGCGTTGTTCTGCCAAATCCGAGTTAACCTCAATCAATTGCTGTTGAGCCTGCCTTAACTGCTCTATAACTTCGTTAAGCTGTGCCTGCACAGCTTGCGAAGTTTGCAATTGCCCAATCAGTAGAGCGATCTGCTGATCTATGCCCATTGTGGATATGTCTGTCATATCCACAACCCGCCCAAACCAAACTCACACACTAAGAAATTTATCCAACTATTTTCACAATTTCTATACGAATCAACAACAATAATTAAAACAACACGCTCTCGCAAACAAGGAAAGCAAATATCACTCACCCAGAAGAATCCGTGCCTTTTTGCCAGCTTGTTCTTTGTCTGATAGTTGAGAATCTTCCCTCCTACTCGCACTTTCACTTTTCATTCACTAACTGACTCTATAATAACTGCTAATATTCACACACTCACTAATTGACAACTTCGACTTTCGAATGTCCGCAACGATGCACGGCTTCCACAAGACTGTCTGACTATATTGTACTTAGTTGGGGTAACTTCATGAAAATTGTTCAATCACATCCTCAAACATTCTGGAATGAGCGAAAATTCAATACAAGTAACTAAAATGCCTGTGAATTGTTTGGCGCGATTTCAAGCTACGCACATTTGTGTACTTCAATTTAAATGCTACATGAATATCAAGTTCAAAGTTTTAGTTTTGCAGGTATGTTCAGCTCAGATTCCATAAGCGCAATCAAACAGTATAATCATTGATTAGTACATAGATAGGCAACCTGTAGTGAAGTAGGTTGGTTAAATACCCGTTCAGGACTGCAGCGATGGTCTGCTGCCTCAGCCAAAGAGGATGTTGAGATCTGCCGAGATTGGCCCTATCTGGGGACGCGTGAATGCGCTGGCAGGCTAGCGTTGCAGTGTCGTGGGGTGCGTTCTTTCCCCCTACCACAAGGACCCACTACAAAAAAAATTCGCATTCACGAATTAAACATGTAAAAATGCCGATCATTCCTCGCACCTTCCCAACCGGATCAAGTTGCAAACGTAGACGTGGCCATGTATTTTCCATTTGATTGAAAATCCCGTACAAAAGTACTTTGTATGACTCTTTCTCTCTTTTTTTACAAATAATTTTATTCAGTCAATGCTTAACTATTTATGGATGTGATGTGAAATGTGTAATAATTTGCTAGAATTTTAGCATAGTAAATTCGAATCTATATCTCATTTTTATGAAAAAAACAAAAGCCAAACAAACTGCATGAATGATTAATGTGGACCTAACAACCTTGACTTTCTCAAAATTGTCTTTAAATAAATTTGACGCTATTACGCTTATTGAATTGTTGCATAGATGAATTCTTTTCCAATCATCTAATTCTTCACAATTATTATCCTGTTTTCTATGAATTGTATTTAATGGTAAAAATAATTACACTATATTATTATTCGTATATTAGTTAAATTAATTTAATTTACTTAACTACGAAAGTTATTTTTTAAATTGACACATAAGAACATTCCATATTAACTATCCCATCTGAGAGGAATGATTAAAATTTCGAATGCCTCAAAAAATTTTGAAAATTATACGATCCTTGGTTACATATCCTTCTTGTTCATTTAAATTACATTACAGTCTTTGAATGAATGTTAACGTATATAAATGTGATTATTGCAATGGAATGGTGCTCACAAATGTAGTGAAACATTAAGAAAGCGAATCACAATAAAGCACTGAAACATTTTAGAAATTAATTTTGTTATGTTTTTTTTCCAAATAATAGCTTCAACAATATCACAGCCTAAGGAAACAAAAAAATTTAATATATAAAAAACTATGTTGATGAATTTTTTTAAAAATTGAATTTTGAAAATATGATTTTTTCAAACAATGAAAAATTCCTTCGAAAAATTCAGATTTTGTTTTCTCATTTAATGAAATTGTAACAGAATCAGTTAGTTGACCGTGTATCGACAGATATTCAATTAAATGTCGAGCATAATCACGCTCTTCACTGGCAGCCTTGAAGAAGGTTTGCGCAAAACCTGGACGGTTAAAGGTATCAGGTGAGAAATAAGCTCCCATGGACAAGTACTTAAATGAAGCATCAATTTCTTTTTGAATTTGTGTTCGCATGGAGTTGATGCACTGAATAGTCATGTCAGTTGTGAGGTCTGGAGTTGCAACGCTACTTAGTGCAGGTTGAAATCATAGTTTAGATATAAGCATGTGTCGCAAACATAATCATTGTAGCTAAACGGTTTCACGTGATTACCAATTACGCGTCAAAAGGATTGTCGATCATATATCATTTCCGTCAATTTTATATCGTTTCATTTGCGGCGTAAATTTTATGATTTTGGCAACATAAAGAATCTTTATCTTTCAAGTTAATTAACATGAAAATAAAGTATTCTTACACGACACCTAAATCAAGCCACATACGCGTATACTACCAACGCGTGCTCTACAAGACGACTTGAATCGATGCTAAACGTTGTCCTTTTTATCTCGCTGTTTATCTTTAGCTAAATTCTCAAGCACTGCGTTCATTAAATTGCAAAAATAAACACCGCTATACGCTTCTACACCCAACATGACACATACTCGTACACTAATACTCAAATAAGTTCCAGTCTTCAGAAAAGATATAATTTGCAATAATTACCGTTCCTGAAATGCGAACTGCATTTCAATGTCCTCCTTATACCTGCAGCTCAAATAAATTGGTATTTTACCTAGAGGAGCATATATATGAAAAACTATTTCAGTAGCTTGGAGAGTTCCCTCATGGCGAATAATGCGAAACCATTCTGGACATACATTAGATCCTTTAAGTCCTCCTCTTCTGTCCCTCCTTCAGTCCGCTGGAATAATATAGTTAGCTCTGCTCCGCAGGATATTTCCAACTTGTGCTCTCAGTTCTTCTCGTCAACTTTTATTCCTTCTTCTCATGTCTTCGATCCAGTTAATACACCCGTACTTCACTCCATTGACATTTCTTCGCTCTTCACTGACCATATCGAAGTTGAATCCCTTATTAATTCACTTAATCCTAATATATCACCTGGTCCTGACGGCTTGCCGAATATTTTTGTCAAGTCATTAGCGTCTTCACTTTGTATCCCTCTGGCATTTCTCTTCAACCTCAGTCTAAAGACTGGTATTTTCCCTACTTATTGGAAAAGAGCAAACGTTGTTCCTATTCTTAAAAGTGGTGATCCTTCTTCTGTGTCGAATTATCGCCCTATTTCCTTAATTTCCTGTTTCCCAAAATTACTTGAGCGTCTGGTACACAACCGGCTTTTAGTTTCATTGACTCCTATCTTGTCGAAAGAACAACATGGGTTTCTCAAAGGTCGCTCTACGACCTCAAATTTAATTGAATTCACCGATTTCATTGCTAAGGCCCTAGACAATCGATTGCAGGTTGATGTAATCTTCACTGACTTCTCGAAGGCATTTGACACGGTCAACCATCAACTTCTCTGTTATAAACTGAAAACGTTTGGGGTTGTCGGCCCTCTCTTATCATGGATGCACTCCTACTTGTCTTCTCGTATATGTTGTGTTAGTTACTGTGGAACTACCTCTATTCCATTCTATCCGTCCTCTTGTGTTCCTCAAGGTTCCATTTTAGGTCCCCTCCTATTCCTATTGTTTATAAATGATCTTCCTTCGGTTATCGCTTCCAATTGCCTACTGTATGCCGATGATTTTAAAGTCTTTCGAGCTATTCGGTCTGTACAAGATTGTCAATATCTTCAGATGGACCTGATTGCTCTAAGTAACTGGTGTTCGTCTAATTACCTCTGTCTTAATGTTGCCAAATGCTATAAAATGACTTTTAATCTAAATCGTTCTCCGCTGACTTTCACCTATATGTTGAATGAAATCCCACTCGCTGCTGTGAGCTCTGCTAAGGACCTTGGCGTTACTTTTGATCCTAAGCTCAACTTCGATGCACACATTCTAATCGCGACTACTAGGGCCTCGAAAATATTGGGACCTATTTTCAGGCACGCTCATAAATTTAACAATATATCTACCCCTGTCCGCTTGTTTATCTGTCTTGCCCGTCCTATCCTCGAATATTGCTCTGTAGTTTGGTCTCCCCGACACTCCTACCTCATTGACTCGTTAGAGAATGTCCAGCGTAAATTTACTCGTGTCTTGTTTTATAAATTCAAAATCCCATATAAACCCTATGACTGCCGTTTATCCTTCCTACGTTTGCCTACTCTGTCATCCCGTCGCATGTATCTAGATCAGTGTTTTCTGTATCAACTCTGCCACAATCAAATTACATTAAAATTGTTTGCAGACCTACGTCTTCGTCAATCATCGCGTTCTTCTCGGGCAAACAATTTTTTCGTGCCACCGTATGCCCGTACAAATTTATATTTTCACTCTCCTATTATACGAATGGTAAGGAATCATGATAAGTTTGAGCTTGGTCCTTTTTCCGACTCATACCTAGTTTTTAAATTGAGGTTAAGAAGCCTGATTCTTAAAACTCAACTGGAGTAAATATTAGACTTTATTTTCTTTTTTTGTGTGCTTTAATTTAATTTTACACGCATATTTATTGTTGTTAGTACCATTGAATTTCTTTTTTATATTAACTTTAACACTTAATTCTAATTTTCATTAATTTTCTTTTCTGTTTGTTTTGTTCCCTTTTGTAATTGGATTATGTTTATCTGTTAAATGGAATTTAAATAAATAAATAAATATTGCCCTCTTCCTTTAACATCCCTTTTACAAGCGCTGTTGCAGCTCCTCATCTGGAAGTCGTTCGAGATTGTCCATTTTGCGATCCATTTTTTTTTATCTTGCGACTTTTCTTCCACTAGTTTACTTCCAATTTAAATGTTCAGTGGCCGATTGAAATTCCTTGGGATTGATGAAGAGTTCTCTATAAATTAAACAACGCCAAGCGCTACAGGTTGCATACACGATAAACATTCATTGTACATAGATTTGATGTCAATATTTTTTGGATACTCTGCTCAAGATTCATCACATCTAGCTCACGGTTGGCTACCGGCAATCACGACCATTGCAAACCAAAATAATTTCCAACCTTGCTCAATCCCACTCGTAGTTGTCAAAGTGATGTCGCGAATACGCGATATTTTGATTTTTGATTATTGAACACTTTCAATCGTCTCTCCCCTGACCGACTGTCGCTCTTGCTAACGTAAGAATTGACGTGGAGGCTTGCAAGTGGGCGTTCTTGTTGAATGCTTACACTTGGCGACTGGGTGGATGAGTGTCCGTAGGATGACGGTTAACTGATTCCTGATTTCTTTTGTGCGTCACTTTTCCGTCCGTTCAGATAAGAGCAATGGCTGTGAAGTGTGAAAAGCAAGATGTTTCGCTCAGACGAGAAAGACGTCTTTCCGCTTCTGTAGTGGATAAAGCTGATGCCTGTGGTAAATACCCGTGCGCCGTTGTTCGATGTGGGATCTGGGGCCAAGAGCCATTCCATCAACTTTTTTTTCACGGGAACTGAGGCCACCCGCCAGCAACGGTTACTAGCGCCTGCAGACAACAGGGCGTAGACAGTGTCTATTATGTTCGGTGTGGGATTTCATAATTTCGGACAACTCCTGCTCCTTTCACAGTCACTTTGCGGTTTGCATGCGAATCCTTGCAAGTTCTTAGAAGGCGGACACGTGCCGCAGGTTGTGCTTTATCCTAGGCGATGACGATCCCGACGTATCACCTTTCTCGCTCGCCAGAAAGTCACATTGTCACCTGACACGCATGTGTCTGCACTGAAAAAGCAGCAGCTACGAATCATTAAGAAAATTTTCACACTACACTCCACCAAAATCAGTCACTGCACTCATTAGCGGATCATTGTCCTTCATTTGTACCGAGAATCGTTGGTGTAATCGAGCCCCCGATTATTATTGGACACAAGACATTTGTCAACGCGCAAAGAAAATCGTTCAACGATGTCAAATTTTTACAGGGTTCTCAAACACTTTCCATACTTTGTCTTCCTCCACCCAATTTCGCTCGACTATGTTTCGCATGGAGAATCACACCTGTACATCGACCGTCAAAGATTCCTTTCTTTTATTCAAGAAAATCGATCATATCGCGATAGCTCCGAAGACTTATGCTAAATATTTAGTTGAAACGCGAAGGGTTGGGGCTCCTGCGAGTTTTACGGCAACTGTCAGGGACTTTGCGAGCAAGTTGGACCTTTAACATCGCGAAAACCATGAATCTTGACGCAACGACGGTCAACCTTTACACACACTCATATAGAAGGCGATCGAGAAACGTTTGTCGTTTGTTATGTTTTGAAACCGTACGATTCACTGCACTGCAGTTGCCTTTATGGAACTTCATTTTTTAAATAATTGGTAAAAACTTCCCAACAAGTATTAACTAACACGATGTTTATAACATCACACAACATCTATCCAAATTAACAAAAGGGTCTTATCGAACAAAAAATTCCCCAATTTCTCCGTGGTTCTTCGCGATCTCCCGTGGACTGACTCATGCGTTCAAATCTTTTTTTTTCTCTTCCCGTCCGAACGGCACCTCGAATCCTGCTGCTCGCTCAGTTGCATTAGACTGCACTCGGCAATGCAATACACGGACGGGATGCATTAAACCAGTGTTCCCATGTCCAAAATTTTAATTTGCAGATTTGAATTTTTTTTTAAGTGAATAGGAGAAAAGAAAAATAAAAACGATTTTAAATAATAATAGAAAGTTAAATATCATGAAGGATATAATTAAAGAGAAGCGTTTAAATTTAATTATTTGCGAGTTGTATTCTTCGGCGTATTTCGTCTCTTTCATTACTGGTATTGTTATTTTGGCGCCTAAATACACAATTTTTATATATTTGAGGTATTCTTCCTTGACTACGTCATGAGCTTTGGTTTATTCTCATTGAATTGTAGCCCTACTAGTTTAACCTCGCTGTCGAGTTTCAGGAAGAGTTCTTTGGCAGTTGTTAATGACCGTGACAAAATGTTAATGTCGTCTGCATAGGCTACTACTTTGCTCGACTTATATAGTAACACACCTCGTGTATCGATAGGTAGCTTCACTATAACGTAGTCCAAAGCCAAATTGAATAGCAATGGGGCCAGCCAATCTGCCCGCGTTAGTCCGATATTTGTGCCAAAGGCATCGGTTAATTTTTTAATTGATGCAGACTTGGGAGGTTTTCGACGTTATTGTCATTTTGGTAAGATGGACTGATTTGACTGGGATGCCAAAGCAAAGCATTATTTGGTACAGTACGTTACGATCGCTACAGTCGTACAAGGTGCTTTCCAAAATAAACGAGACTTTTGTCATAAAAATTTGCTTTGGTAGCGCCATCTTTGAATGAGATAATGCGATGGAAAGTTATATCCTTCCCTGATTTCAAGTGAAAGTTTGGTGCCATTTAGTTCAGTGAAAGCGAAGTCATTGCATCTAAAGTGACGGTATGTTTGTGTCATCGGTACAAAAATGAGTTTCGAACAAAGAGCCAATATCCATTTTTTTTTTTAATCGGTAAAACGTTTACCGAAACATTTGAATTGATAAAAAAAGTTTATGGCGATGATTTTCTATCTCGTGCCAGAGTTCATGAATGGTTTACACGTTTCAGATATGGTCGTAAGGACATAAATGACGATGAACATAAGGGCCGCCCAAAACTAGTGATAACCGAAAACTGTTGTTCCGTACAAGTTAACTACATTCCAAAATAAAGGAGACTTTAGTCATACAATTTTTTTTTGATTTTTTGACTAGAAATCACATTTTAACCATCAATCACTCACCGTCTTCACCTGATATGGCTCCTTGTGACTTCTACTTATTCGGAAAATTGCATTTGGCCGTGAAAGGAAAACGCTTTGCGTCCGTAGAGGGCATCCAAAAGGCTTGTACCGATATCCTGAAGGACATTCCGGTCAATGATCTGAAACACTCTTTCGAAAGCTTTTGGATCGTGTAAAACAGTTTATCGAGGCTGGAGGAGACTATTTTGAATAAATAAACTATAATTTATCAGAACAAACCTCCTGTGGTTTCTATTTTAGCTCAGTCTCGTTGATTTTTGAAAGCTCCTTGTATGCTTGCTTAAAGTCTACTCAAATTTGGTGTACGTCTGTGTTGTCCTCCCAGCATTTTTCAAATACTTGCTTGATAGGGAGCAATTGGTCTGTTGTTTATCTACCTGCAATAAAACCACCTTGATACTCCCCCAATAATACTGTAAGCGTTGGAGCTGTGTGGAAGATTAAGGAGGTTCTTGAAATATGATGTCCATCTTCCCTTAATCTTGGTTTCATTAACGATGATATTGCCGATGTCATCACGAAAGAGGGTGGTTTTGGGCTGATAACCACTTTTGGCAGAAATGACATGAGGAATACCTCTCAACATTGCAATTTAGCTCGAAATGGCATCGACCCAATCAGGATCTCAAACTAGGTGACAACGTTCTTGTGCGGAATAAAAACCTTTCGGCAATGCATTGGGGACTTCACAGCATTGATGGCTCCATTCAAACATGTGACTGGCGAATGCACCTGACCCATTCAGAAGGTATGCAAACTAGTGGAACATCCTGAACATACCTCTACAACCGGGCAGGATGTATGAGAGTTCTGGATTTTTATGGCACTCTTTTTAATATATTTATATTACTCTTGCGATTTACTTTCAGTCACTTTTATAAACATGCGTGGCCGACTATACAGAAACATTGAAAATAAAACGTGCAAAGTGATCTGACTTTTTACTCTTCGGCTGGTTGTCTCGAGTTGATCAGCTTTTTCCAAGAATGCCAGCTTGAGCTGGTCAGTGAAGAGCGTTTTGTGGTTGCCATCTACATCGACCACAAGCGTGCAGTTGCTAATACGTTTGACTACTCAATGAGGCTCAGTATACGTTGGCTCCAGTAGTTTGTGCACTGCATCCATTCATCGAAAAATCAACCCACAAGTGCTCAAGTCCTTGAGAGCAAACGGGCCGTGAGTCAAATGTCTGAAAGCCGGGACTGATTGGATTGTGGCAATAAGGTGGAGCAGTTTTGGGAAGAAATCTGTTGGACTTGTAGAATGTGTACTCTGAGGTGCAAAAAATTAACCTAGAATTTGCAGCAGAGTACCAAATACCACTTCAGCTGGTGATGCCTGCAGATCCTTTTTGAATGTCGTTCTCAGTGCAGGTAAAACTGTTGGCAGGGCCTCGGTTAACTGAAGTTCGGGGGAAAATGTAAGTGCTACTTTGAGTGTTTGATGCATTCTTTCCACGATTCCGTTCGACTGCAAGTGGTGCGGTGTAATGTGCATTTGCTTTGCACGTACTCGTATGATTTTTTCAACCTGCTGCATGACTTTTGCCTGAAACTGTCTGCCTTGATCCGCGCTGCTGATTGCTAGGGTGCCAAATAACGTAATCCAACCGTCAATTAGTGCTTGCACAATGGTTGGCTTACTGGGATTGCTTTCGGCCATCGTGAATATTTGTCAATTATGGTGAGGCAGTTTGAGTAACCATTAGCTTCGGGTATTTTGATCGGGTCTATATGTATATGTTCAAACCGGTTGTCCAGCGGTTTAAAGTTGACGATATCTGCACGATTGTCTCGGTGTACTTTTGCTTGTTGGTAGGGTATGCATTGCTTTGCCCAACGGAGTACGTCTTTTTGCACACCTGGCCAGAAAAACCTTAACGCTCTTCGTTTTGCCGTAGCTCTTCCGCTGGGATGAGACAGGGTGTGCACAGTGTCGAAAGATTGACGACAAAGTGTAATCAGTAGGTACGGTTTGCATCACCCATTGTTTTCCGTGCAGACGAGTGATTGGCGAACAATTTCCAAGCGCTACAAATTAACATGAGCACCGTTGGGTAACTGTGGGAGTTTCCTGCTCCGTGCTAATTGTGCGTGTAGCTGGTACATCCGGCATGATGATAAATTCCACGCACAAAAGTACATCGGCCATAGTATAATTTTCACCTGGCTCGTATTGAGTCGACGTATCCAATTAAGCTACGAAGTCTAGCTGTCTGGACTGTCTTAGCGAGTACTTGTCTGACTTCTGGGATAGAGCGAACTAGTGAGGCTTGTGGCCCTAGTATGTTGTAAATGCTCTGCCTTCCACAAGTCGCTGAAAATACTTTAATACTGTTAACAGTTGTCTGTCAAATGTAAACTTGTGCTGCTCAGTCAGAGAGAATTTTCTCGAAAAGAATCCGAGAGGTGCCTACGCTCTATTTGCTCGTCGCTGATTTAGGGCTGCTCTGATAACTACATTAGATGGATCTGTGTGCAGTGCAAATGGCTCTGTTGCCGTCAGGAAATCTGTTGTAATTGCTGTGGTGATGCTTTCCTTCGTACGTTGAAATACTTGGCTGTATTGCTTTTAAGCATATCCATTAACCGCCATTCTCAAGAAACGGCGCAGCTGAGACAAGTCGACTGGTTTTGGGAAGTCAGTGATTGCCTGAATTCCAGCTGCCGGTGGTTGAAGACCTGTCCCTGATACGAGGTAGCCGGCGAAGATTGCTTGGGGCTGGCCGATCTGGTATTTACTCAAATTTATAGGCAGCTTAGCCTTCTGGAAGGCTTCAAAGAGTTGACGGAGGTGTTGGAGATGTTCCTCGTATCTTTCTGAAAAGATGAAATTGTCATCTTGATACGATCGTACGAAGTCGAGATTGCAAAGCAAATGGTTTATTGTTCTCTGGAATGTCTGTAATGAATTTCGTAAACCAAATGGCATGTCCATGAGCTCAAATAGCCCGAAGAGCGTAGTTACTGCGGTTTTTTCGGTCAATGACGGAGAATGCTTTAACTCGGATCTCTTGTAGCAAGTCTTCAATTATAGGTAGTGGGTTACGGTCTGCTTGGGTCCGCATGTCAAGCGAACGATAGTCCCCGGTGATTCGCCAATCTCCTCCAGGTTTGGGTACCATGTGAATGAGGATGGCCCATTGGCTGGTTGTTTCGGTTTTCTCTTTGAATGTTTCACTTGCAGAGGAGACGCACATATTCCTACACACAGCGGAAAAGTAACAGCAGTGCAGAAGCTGCTGTCCCAAGAGCAACTGAATGCAGAAAAGTTTTGCCGCTGCAACGTCAAGTCGAAGGGACGGGGGGGAGGAACTCCGAGTTTTCAAAAACATTTCATTCTTTAAGCATATCACTTTGTAGCTACAGAAACTAGAGCACATAAAGCCAGTCAACTTAAATTGTTCAATGGTAAATTAAATTACAGATCAAAAGTTTAAGCCCATACCTCATGAACCCCAGTATCACCTAGCTACCAAATTCTCGTTTCAGGGAAAATGTTGAACAAAATGTCAATACGCATGATATGAAACATTGAAAGTTAATTTTTTCGCGATATTTTGCAATTGACTTGAACACGGTGTGGAAAAGGAGTTCCAAGAAATCAACGCATAGTGCCTTGGAGTATGTTGAAAATCAATGACACAATATTACATCAGTCACGATTAGCAACAACAAAATGATCGTGGAAAATTAATCTGCAGTTGGAGGCGCCGCGCTGGTAATTCAAAACGAAAAATCAGGAAAATGTTTAATCGTCTTTTAGATTTTTCATGTAAAAAATTGAAAATCGGAAATCCAGTTAAATCGACTGATTGATTTGTATGGTAAAATTTAAAAGAATATTTATGTTGCACCACTTTCGAAAGAGCCTTAAAATAATTATGAACTATATTTAACTGAAAACGGTTACTTGATCAAAATGTTATAAAAGTGAAGACTAGATACCAAGTTCCATATCTGCAACCCTTGCACCTTTTGCAGTATTTAACAGATCAAAAGTACCATAACACATTGCACTGTCACTTTAGGCTCAATACCGTATTCCCATTAAATCGATGGGCGCGATTTAAACGACATTTCAAAATCAACGTTTGCACTCTTCAAGTCTGCATTAATGACCTCCTCCCCTTTGGGCACAAGCGTACAAGACAATACGCATAACATATTTCACATATGGATTGGCATCAGGGTCTACAAATCTCGCCCTCAAGGCAGTTGGGTGGCGATAATAACATGCGACTTTTAAGATTTGCTCCCATATTGGCATATGTCACCTCGTACGTATTGCAGATAAATTTTTTGGGGTCTTGGGAGATTGTTGGGAAAGCAAAGTTGCTGCTGCTGCGCCGTAGGTACCGCGAGCGTGCACAGATTCAAGCAATGGCTACCGCGCCCTGCTTTCTTTGTTAATTTTGCCGATTTGCGCGACATACAGACAGACACCCGGCATGCAACAAATCGACGGCGACGACAGGTAACAGGTTTCTCGCGGACAGATCACACGGGCATGGTGCTTACCTGTGAAGGCTCTTTTTTGAAATTGGCGCTTTGCGACGGTGACGGCTGTAACGAGATGCAGTTGCGCGCACCTTTATGAAGCAGTAAAAGAATGATTGTGTGTGACTTACTCGATGAAATGTTGCGTAAAATTGCGTAACAGTACAATTATATATTGTGTCGCTTGTAATGCGATTTTCGAGGCATGTATGTACTGCCATTTAAGAAATCGTAGTTAAATCTCAATGCGGTGATTTCATTCAATTATTTCGATTTAATGATGAAATCAGGGGCCCCAAGGTATGAGATATTATGTCCTTTATACGATTGTGCTATTAATTTGGTGTAAGTGGATAATTTTTTGATTCTTAACCCTTGGTTTGCAGACTACGTGAAGCTTTCGTTAAACTAATCAAATTTAAATGGGTCATATATTGTCACATTCTTTCATTGAGTTATTTTTAGCCACTTGATTTCTTGTATGTTTTTACGAGCACAATGTCAATGTTGGTGGACCAAGCATATTTTTAAAAAGGAAATATAATGGACAAAAGTACCCTTTTAGGGTTTTCCAAAATAGTTTTACAAAACTACTACAGTCGCGACCTTGCTTTTCACCGTCTCGTACGTGAAAGAAAGTTTTCTCGGAAACTAGTGGTTAGTTTGAAGATGATCAACTCTCTTAATTTTTAATATGGATATATTTTTAAGTTCGTAGGAAGCCCCACATTATACGTTCGTGACCCTTAAGAAGTTTATTTTTACTAAAGGTAGCCAAGCAGTCTTTGATAAAAACTTTCAAGATCAAAATAAGTCGGAAATTTGTTTTCCAGTACTATCTGCGCGATCGGACATTTCTGATCTGAAGAGCCTAAAAAACTAAAGGCAGTGATTTAAGACCATCCACAGAAGCGAAAACTTAAAAGTAGGAACTAACTGTGTTCTTAGAAAAGTCAGCCACAAACCGCTATCCAACTTCTTTCTCCACCTTCTGAGATCTATCCCACACCATCATCCATAGTCAACCGTCATCATCAGCCAACAGCCACCATTATCAGCCAGCAACTGGGATCGTCCACCCTTTCCAAACATAATTCGCAATCTTCAGCAATGACGGATCACCATTAGTAATCATTGACAATTTTCGATGATCATAAGCCATCATCAGCTACTTTAGTGCATCGTTCATCTTAATATGCCATTATCTGCAATCATCAGTCATCATCACCCATTATCTTCATCCCGTATCATCTTTCATCACACTCAATCATACGACGTCGTGAGATATCATCAGCCATTACTAACCATCATTAACATCATTTACCTGTATTCACCATCATCTGTATCATACAACATCATCCGTCACGGTCCGACATTACCAGGCATCAGTCGCTATCCACCCTCATAAATCATATGTAGTAATCGAGCAGCCCGCCTAGGCAAACTGCAGTGCGAAACAACTTGACATACAACTTATTAACATTATTATTACTAACCCGAAAAAACCCGCCACTATCACCACTATCATTATCGAAAAAAGTTTTTCTGAAGAAAAAATAACAAAAAAAAATCGATAATGGAAACACCATTGTGACGCAATTTAGCGAGGCGATTGCTAGATTGTTGCAACCGAAATCTGTCGTTACCACCATCAATAGGCTCGTCGAGGGAGCAGGTAAAGAGAATGGATGACAGACAAAACGACCGGTTGATGATAGCAACGGATTGGTTGCTCGATATTTTGTATGTGTGTCGAGCGGCAGCGATTCGTGCAGTACGCGGCTGTAAACATTTATTAACTCTAGTTTTTATTTAAGGGAAAGTCTAGGAAATAACGAACTTAATTTATATTTCAACAGTCCACAAGTTTTGTTTTGAATAGTTACCCAAATGTATTTAAGAAAATAATAAGAAGCACTATTATTTCTGGCTCAAGCCATGGCGAAAATTTCAAATTTATCATACGTAAAAAGGGGGCAATGTGCGAGTTGTGAATATGTTGTTTGGTTCCTGACACCCCTGAGTGCTCATCACGGTCTGATCCGACAACATCAACGCTTCAACCAACTCACATAGTTAATTAAGGTTAATTAGCACTGTGATAATTAGCCCATTCGTAATTAATTTGATTTATTTGATTGATTTATCAATTGATCGATAATATTAATTCAATTCACCAAATTCAATTCGCCACGAAGCGAAAATACTTTAAATTTCGAATGTCACATTTCATTTTTAGCAATCGAGTAACCCATTTTACGTTCATTTTTTAATTTGTCAAAACTTTGAAACAAAAGTTTATTCATTGTTCAATTGTTGGTTGGGTCGTTGTATATTCTTGTCCCAATGTGTCTTGTTTCAATTGTTGGTTATTCAGTATCTCTCTAAATTCATTGTAAATTACTGTATGTGCTATTTTTGCCATAAAAAATAATGAAATCACAGTTCGCGACAAAAGAGTCCCGCCACAAACATTTGGAGGCCCCAGGTATTTATTTTGTCGTACATAATTGAAGAATTGTTTTTTCCCGGTGAACTGGTCGTGAAGTGCTGTGTGGTGTTTTGTGTAGTGTCGTGGTGCATCCGCACTTTCTATTTCCGGCCGCTTTCCAAGTTTCTATGTGATGGCGAATGTGCATCGCCTGATCCAGGACCTAAAAGGATTGGCTCGAATCGCTGAAGGTGTCATTTCCAACTACAAGAATGATTCGCCCTCAAGGAAGCAGGAAAACGGATACTATGCGGAGCCACTGTGGCGACTGGATGCCGTGTGGTGGGATTTTGAACTAGGCGATAGTCGCATCCAATTCCTACCGGTGGTCACTCCGTCGTACGAGTAATTTACCCAAAAAATATACGACACTACCAAAGGCAACTACGTCCGTTACCAACACCACTTCCGCGATCAAATGCATGTCAAAACATACGTGGACACGCCAACTGGGGAACAGTCACCAAAAGGGATCAAAATTCAGGATAGCGAGGACAAGGACTACACTACAGAAGCCTCAGCATCAAGGGATGCCAGTGTAGTCAGAATGCTGCGTCGCTACAAAGTCATGGCAGGCTTGTTGAGGAGGACCGTCCACGGTTTGGACTTAAAGGAGGTCACTCGGATCTGGTGTGAGAGTAAACTCATAAGCTTTCAACGAGGTTGGCAACAGCTGGATGAATATCATTAGCAGATCGTCGAAGTCCATGACGATCCTGAAGCGCATGGTTTTAACGTGCAACAGCACATTCATTTGGAAGAGCTTACTCAAGACTAGGTGATACCTCTGGAATCGAAAATGGATGAACTCAGTGCCACACCTGCCTCGGCGGTTCTGCCTGTGACCCCTCTTACCATGCCTATGTCAAAAATAAAGCTCCCCTCTTTCGATGGAACTTATTTACATTGGCAACAATTCCACGACTTGTTCGTGCAAATGGTGCATAGCCAATCGATGTCCAAGTGAAGCTATGGTACCTCAAGGCTGGTCTCACTGGAGAAAAAGAGCTTTTGATTCGAGATGTTACATTGTTGGATGACAACTACGAGGCGGGTTGGACAACCTTGAAGGAAAGGTACGACAACCGGCGACTATTGGTAGCGACGCTTATCAACAAATTGATGAGTCAGTCATCTCATGTTAATGAAAGGCCATCAGTGGCAACAATAAAGGCTCTACATGACAGCAAACAAGACTGCTTTAGAGGCCTGGAGAACCTGCAAGTGTCTGCAAGGGACTCGTGACCACCACGACAGCTTCTCGGTGCTAAATGTGTGAGCAGGATCACCCGCTTTTCAACTGCCCGGATTTCCTCAGGATCACTGCTGCAAAGAGACTAAGTTTCGTGCGCGCTAAGAAGCTGTGCATGAATTTCCTTCGAGAAGGCCATCAGCCTTCCAGCTGCATGGCCAGAAGATGCAAGTAATGTTCCAAGAATCACAATACCCTGCTACGTCTGCCTGGAGACAATAAGCCCAAACAGACCAAGACGATATCCTCGAGCGTTGCAATGCTGAATCAAGACTCGAAACCGCAAACAAATGCAGAACCGCCATCGCTCACTTTAACGACTCTCATAGAGTCCCGGCCGTAAGGACATGTACCTCTGGGCACAGCCGTCATCAGGCTGGTCACCAGCAATGGAGAGATGACAGATTGTCGAGCTGTGCTGGATCCGGGCTCACAATTAAACCTAGTCACCAAAAGAATCATCAAAAAATTGGGTTTATCATCGACACCACACCTTCCCCTCATTGAAAGGGTTGGCGATAGTACTGAGAAAGGATAAGGTGAACCTCGACCCAAGATTCAGATTATCAGAATAAGCCAGGCAGTTGGAAGCCTACGTCATGGACAAAATTATATCACCGCAACCGTCACAGAACTGGAAGATATCGGGATAGCACATTCCCAAAAACAAAAGGCTGGCAGATTCAGACTTCCACCGAACGGAGCGCGGTGACATGTTGCTAAGTCCCGAACACTTTTACGGGGTCCTACGCATTGGACAAATACAGTTGGGCCCACAGTTTCCAGTGCTCAAAAACATCCTGGTAGAAGATAACCAGCTTAATCAGCTCATCAAGCGATTTTGGGAGGTCGTGGAAGTACAGGATCCGCAGCACAAGCTAACGTTAACTGAAAAGGCTTGCGAAGCACATTTCCATCGGACAATGACAAGACGTCCCGACGGCCGGTTCTTGATTAAACTCCCGTTCAGCAAGGATCCTGAGACGTTCCCAAGCGGTGGCCACTTGCAGCTTCATTGCATTGGAGCGTCAACTGGAGAGGAACCCTGATCTAAGACTTCTATACGAGGACTTCATGAAGGAGTATATTCGGCTTGGGCATATGGAGGAAGTGACGCTGCAGCAGCAGGAGGAATTTCGATACTTCCTTCCACATCATTGTGTCCTGAAGCCTGACAGCAGTACAACCAAGCTGCGGGTGGTATTCGATGCATCCAGTAAGACGACCACAAACGTTTCGTTGAATAATGTCCTTCATACAGGACCTACTGTCCAGGATGACCTCTATTCGATACTCCTGCGTTTAAAATGCCTGGTTTCGTATTCACCGCCAACATCGAGAAGATTTATCGGCAGATAATGATCCATTCTGAAGATCGTCGGTACCATGGCTTAATTTGGAGAAATAGTTCAACGCAACCAGTGCAATTCTATCAGTTGAAAACAGTAACCTACTGTACAACGTGTGCCTCGTGTCTAGCTACAAAATGTCTACAGGTTCCAGCACATGAGAGCCAGCAGAAAGGTCCCCTGGGCAACAGCGCGTTGGAGAAGAATTGCCACATCGACGATGTCATGACCCGGTCAGATAGCTTAGAGGAGAAACTTCGCAAACAGGTGGAGCTATGCATCATACTCTCGAGCGCAGGTATGCTTTTGCGCAAATGATGCGCCAACCATCCTCTATTGTTGAAGCAGATTAATCCTGAGGATCAATAGGTCCAGCTGGGCTCCAGTAGTTTAAACGAGGACCATATTAAGACGTTAGGAGTCATCTGGCGTCCGAAAACTAACGAGTTCCAAATCCAAACCAACCTGAATTCAGCCAATAAGAAGTTCTCCAAGAGGCCGATAGCATCAGATATAACCAGAATGTAGGACCCATTGGGCATTGTGGCTCCAGTGATAGTAGCAGCCAAGCTATTCCTGCAAGAATTATGGCGATTGGAATTGGACTGAGACGCAGCATTACCAGTGGGGATCCACACCCAGTGGCCCAATTTCCGCAGTGGTCTGCCATCATTGCAGCAGGTCCGATTTTGTTGCACGCCCTTTGTAATGCCTCCTAGAAGGCATATGGTGCAGCGGTATACATGCGGTCAACCCTGTGGAGCGGTCAAGTTATTGTTGTGCGCAAGCCAAGAGTGGCCCCGATCAAAACACTTACTGTTCCGTGCCTGGAGTCGTGTGCGGCGAAACTAGGCGCTGAGCTCACAAGACGAGTTAAGACAGCGCTCAATCTGCAGAAGGTTTTTCAGGCATTCTGGATCGAAGCCGAGATTGTCTTGGCGTGGATCAACTCTACTGCATCATCGTACAATACCTTTGTGGCGAACAGGGTCTTGACCATACAAACACTCTTAAGGTCGGACCAATACGTTGCGTCTAAAGACAACCCAGCTGCCATCCTGTCACGTGGCATGGCGCCGGCTGAATTGAGCCGCTGTAGTATGTGGTTGCGCGGACCACCATTTTTATCCAGGGCAGAATCAGTTTGGCCTCCCGAGCACCGAAGTGGGGGCCCTTGCGGCTTAAAGACAAAACGGACGAAGACCGCTAAGATAGCGGCAGAGGCTCCTAAAGCACACTTTATTCAGCGAATCCAACGCGGCAATTACTTCAAGAGGCTGTAGTACATAGTGGCCTACATGATGCGGTTTATCTGTGGTCTCAAGCCGGCAATCAAGCAATCTCAACTAACAAATCAAGTGCCCACGAGTGATGAATTATCCACAGCCCTGGAGATCATCGTGAGGTATGTACAATCACAAACTTTTAATTGCGAACTTTGTGACATCAGGTCAGAAAGGCAGGTCTCCAAGCATAGCCCGATGGTGGGATTGGTGCCATTTCTGGATCCAGAGGGCGTAATCCATGTTGGTGGAAGGCTGGATGCTGCCAAGATTACGTTCAACGCCAAATATCCCATTTTACTATCGTTCAAACATCCGTTCACCAGACTGCTATCGGGACCACTGCCATCCCGGTCCGCAAACACTGCTTGCTGCCACTAGACAGTGGTTCTAGCTGATTCGAGGAAAACAACTCGCGAGATCGATCGTTCAACGGTGCGTGTGATGCACCCAAGTCAAGCCTAAACTGTTTTCACAAGTCATGGGAAGCCTGCCGAGGGCACGTATTCAGCCAGCCCGTCCGTTCATCAACTCGGACGTGGATTTCTGTGGGCCTATGATGATCCATTACCGAGGTATAGGTACCCAACCGCTAAAAGGGTACCTAGCCATATTTTGCTGTTTCGCTACAAAGGCCGACCATCTGGAGCTAGTCAGTGATCTAAGCACGGATACATTCCTCTGTGCTCTCAAACGTTTCATTGGGTAACCAGGACACTGCTGAAAGCTTTTTTGCGACAACGCCACCAACTTTTTGGGAGCTCACAACCAGCTATCAGAATTGTCGTCCTCACTATATTTAAACGAAGCGCGTCAAGAAGTAAAAACTGCGTGCTCCAGCCGGAGAATCGATTTCCATTTCATCCCTCCACGCGTCACCGAAGTTCTTCATACCCGTTGGAAGCTTATCAATCACCTCGAACTCGAATTCTGGAGACGATGGTCGCACGAGTACTTGGCGCAGCTGCAGCATCGTGTCAAGTTGAGACAGTCACACCCCAATGCGGTTCCGGGAACAGTGTTCATCATAAGCGAAAATAACACCCCATCGATGAAGTGGCCACTGGGGCGAATTATCAAAACGTACGAAGGCGCCGATGGTTTCGTACGAGTCGCTGATGTCAAAACCGCCTCCAGAACTTTGAAAAGGCCAATACACAAACTGGCCCCTTTGCTAGTACTCGATGACGCATAGTCTAACGAAGAACCATCCCAAGCAAGTTCCCCCACTCGACGAAGGAAGGATCTCAAATCAGCGGCAACAACATCCCGATTACAAGGTGGCGATCGATGCGGTTCGGCAAGTCAATTGTGGCTCCCCTCTTGATGTGCCTGCTAGCTCTCAAAGAGCACGCTTTTCCAACACAAGGTTCAAAAACCAGATCCCATACAGTTCTGTATTTTCAACCATTAGGTCGAGTCTACTTGTCTTTTAGCGAGTGGAAGTTGCTCATTTATTGCGATTTGGGACCATATTGGCAGGAATGTTCTACAGAACGGGACGAACCCCTTACAGCAGCTCTGTGAAGGTGGAACTGTGCAGGCCAACTGCCTTCATGTTATAGATCATTTCCGGCACATTGAAAGGGAATACTCGAGCATCAAACTAATCTTGAGAATCAGGTTCAAGAGAGGTGCTTTCAATATAGTGGGTGGCCCTGCGCAATCATTGTTCGGCGTTCTTGATGACGAATTTGCCAATCAAATGGCCCGGACCATCAAAATTATCCAAGGAAGACAAGACAAGCTGCACTCACTGTGAACCAACCAAATTTCCATCATCGACTCAACGCTAAATATCCTTATGAAAACCGAACAAATGTCCCAAAAACGTTTCACAGCAATAGAGCAGGAGTTAACCAGACTGACCAATGCCATCAAGGCTATTCATCCTGAGGGAAATCAAACCCCGATACTCGAATTGATCACCACGCTCTCCTTGCAAATGACACTCATCACCGTCAACTTGCAGAGAATTCAACCGTCCCTCACCAGCATAGTCACGGGAACTCGACACGGGCAGTTGAATTCCTTGTTAGTGTCACAGCAACAATTGGGCATGGAAGTGACAAAGATCAGAGAGCATTTACCCGAGAACCAGCGGCTACTTATACACCAAGAGAATGTCATACAACTCCTTCTAATAACGTCAGTCAGGGCCAAGGTGACCACCGATTTCGTCATGTTTGAACTAAAGATTCCACTGTTAGCAGCAACGACCTTCGAGCTCTATAGATTTCTCGCAATACCTATGGTGAAGTCCAACAAATTAGAGGCCATACAACCACCCTCACAGTATTTAATTATCACGCCACACCGTGACATTTAGTACCCACCCTCAGAGGCGAAGTACTCATCCTCCATCAAAACGGAACTAAACGTTCACATTTGCCGACAAACTCATCCATTATACAGCAAGGAATCCAACATGAGTCGATGCGAAGCCGACTTATTGGAGTGAATTACACCCGCGCCCAAATGCACCTCGGTGGAATTACACACCTTATCTGTCTGGTCGAACACGGCCGAGCATCCAGGGGCACTACGTATACGAGGGCCCAGCCCTCACTGTGCACGATGTCTTTCAGCACATTTCTACTGGCGTTGGCCCGAACCTTGTGGACTCTTTCAACGACTCCACTCATTTCACTGAGTCGGCATCTAATATCGACGAACTACGACGACAACTACGAGCGCAAGATGTTTCATGGATCGATCAAGTGACCGACCACGACATCCACCAGTGCACCATCAGCTAACTGGGCATTCTTGCAAACAACAATCCAACTTATATGTCCAAGCACCCGTGCTGTAACCTAGACGCTACAGCCTACCGCACACCTTGGCGGAGGTAGAACGGACCGTCCAATGGGGGGTAGATGTTGAGGTCCTAATACCCCTGAGCGCCCATCACGGCCTGATCCGACAACATCAACGGTTCAATCAACTTACATAGTTATTTAAGGTTAATTACCACCGTAATAATTAGCCCATTTGTAATTAATTCGATTTATTTGATTCAATTCAATTCAATTCACCGATCATCAATCATTTACCGTCCCTTTGAGAACAATTGTATTTCCCTTTCGCCGGCATTTCACCCAACATCAATAATTTAATTCAATTTCAGTCAAATTTACGAATCCCAAATTTTGCCATAGACTGTAAATCCATTTGCTATTTTTCATTCCCAGCAAAGTTGCTGACCATTGACATTCAGCTAGTGAATTTGTTTATGAATTGGATACGTAATCGAAGAGATTGGGTTACATTTCATGGACAAAGGCAGACTTGCCAGGGAAAAGGCGCAAACTAAGAGTTCTTTATCGGGCGGGTTTGTATGGTCAGTGAATTGCTTTAGCAATTGAACGTGGGCGAAATGCTTGGCCGATTCAGTCGTTGAAGGAAGGCGAACGATCGCGGGCGAACAGAAAGAATATATTTAATTAGACTCGTAGCTTATTTTCTCTAATCATGACAATTTATGACTATGTTATGAATTAAAACCACTTTATTTTAAATTTGTGTTGTTGATTGATCAGTCGTAAGTTAAATGAAAAATTACGAAGTCATTATCACTCCAACTGTCATGCACAGATTTTGAATTGATAAATTTAATCATTTACTCTTAATTCAGGGAATACATAATAATCACATTGTAGCCACTAGTATCTTAATAGTGTTGCGCCAGAACTCCTTTGTCCTGGCCTCGTGTTTCACCTATTTTTCCCTTTTTGAGGTTATGCCGCTTGTTAAGCTTTAATTTATTGAAAGGCAATTGAAGCACTTCGCAATATCGAAGTTGATTCAAGTTCTAAGGAGCAATTAACTAAATAAATCCCACGTTCAACTTAATAGCTCTTCATAAGCCTTATCAAAAACCAGTTAATTCAGTCTATAGTTATTCAGTAATGACTACTCCAACTTATTTTTTGCACTTATTGTTCTCGCTGTCGTGACGATTCAACTTAATAGCTCTTCATAAGCAAATTAATTTTGTTAGCAAATGGCGTACAGACTGTACTTATCTAAGTTGAAATGGGACGAACGTGCAGCGTAACCACCACTCCCGAGCGTGGATTCAAGACTGATGGACGAATTAACTTTTCACTGGACTTGTTTCTGGTGAATTGAGTGCCGCATGGAGAGCGCTTGCTGAAAGTGACATTTGAGGATGAGCACTGTGGAAGTATTAAAAAATTACATTGAATGAAAAATTGGTTGAACTAATATAACTATTGCTTGGCATCAACATTGCTGCCATCCCTGTTGTAGAGTCCTCAGCCTGCACAGGTTCCATGCTTGCGTCATATCTTGACGATCCAAGCGAGCAATCGTCCGCTTCAATGAATCGGCCATGCCGTTGTAGCGTCGTAGTAGTTGGATAAGGCCCTCACCTTGCATCGCTGAGGCTTCGGCAACTCGGACCTTCTGAGACTGATCTCGATGGGCTTTGGATGTCTCCAACACCGTGTCCACCGGCTCCTTCCCGCGTAGCTGCTTGTGGAAGTGTCGGACAAAACGCTCGTAATTTTACTTGGTTGTTTCGTACACCTCCTGTGCGAAATACGCGTGGGACGGGTCGATGTCCGGCAGAGATCTGGCGTGGCTGTCTACGCCTTCAAACGCTTCCCAAGCCGATGCTAAGCGCCGCAGTCGCTCTTCATAGTGCCCGGCCTCCTGCTTCCTGCTAGGCAAATCCTTTTTGTAGCTAGAAATCACTTGTTCTAACTCCCGCGCTACTCGGTGGAGATCCTCCATAAGACGCTCTATGGTGGGCATCAGGAGGTGGATTCTCCGAAGGCACGGGTAATAAAACGGGGAACTCACGAATCGACTCGACACTGACACAATCCGCACCTCACTACACTGTTTGCACACGTGAGTTGTATCTCGCCGGGGCCTCCAAATGTTGCGCCAGAACTCCTTTATCCTGGCCTCGTGCTTCACCTATTTTTCCCTTTTTGAGGTTATTCCGCTTGTTAACCTTTAATTTATTGAAAGACAATTGAAGTACTTCGCAATATTGGAGTTGATTCAAGTTCCAAGATGCAATTTACTAAATAAATCCCACATTCAAATTAATAGCTCTTCATAAGCCTTATCAAAAACCAGTTAATTCAGTCTACAGTTATTCAGTAATGACTACTCCAATTTATTATTTGCACTTATTGTTCTCGCCGTCGCGACGATTCAACTTAATAGCTCTTCATAAGCAAATTAATTTTGTTAGCAAATGGCGCACAGACTGTACTTGTCTAAGTTGAAAAGGGACGAACGTGCAGCGTAACCACCACTCCCGAGCGTGGATTCAAGACTGATGGACGAATTAACTTTTCATCCCATGAGGTGCGGCTTGTTTCCGGTGAATTGAGTGCTGCATGGAGAGCGCTGGCTGAAAGTGACATCTGTTGATGAGCACTGCGGAAGTATTAAAAATTTACATTGAATGAAAAATTGTTTGAACTAATATAACTGTTGCTCGGCATCAACAAATAGTAAACTAGAGAAAACCAAAGTGACTTTTAATATTTGTTCATACTTATTCGGGACATTTGGAACAAAACGCAAAATAATACCGACGTCAGGACAAAAGAGTCCCGGCGCAAACAAACTTTAACTCTCTTCAAGGATCATTTTGTTAACTTTTCTGATTACCTTTAATTTTTTATCCGCTTAATCCTTTTAAAAGATCACTTGTTTAAGTTTGGAAAATTTGTAGCTAGGGTAATTACCAATAATTGTTAAGCCCTTTAATACATCATTTAGCATTGAAGAATTGTGACCTGTAGGAAAAAGCTCAGAAGTATAAAATCGCTGTAGAATATTTATAAGAAATACTTGTAAAAAAAGTAACGAAGGAAAAAGGACGTTCCTTTTCAAACGGTCGTTTGCAATTAAATAAAAAGGAATATTCACTCAATAAGAAGGAAGATTTTTCGTTTATTTAGTATCGTCAAAGCGAGGTGAAAACAACTGAGAAAGAACAAAAACTCAAATTAACTTAATTTGATGGTTGAAAAACATATGCCTAGTTCATTACCAAAATATTGTTACATGTACAAATAATTCTGCGAGCTACTGTTGCAACTGTTTTCACAACAATGAAGAACACGAATTTACTCGAAACCACGAGAACCCAACAAGCATGAACAACATCTGAAAGTGAGTCACTGCTCCATTCATTTGCAGTCGCTCGAATGTTCCCGCGAATTCGCCAATGTACGAGAACTGGGTTGAATGACTACAGACCCTATATAAAGGCGAGCTGAATGAATGGGGGGATCATCATTCATTACAACCGCGATAGAAAACTGCGATACGCGAAGTACAGGCGATATTGATTGTTTGAGTGTGAAATGATTTTAGTAGACAATTGCGATAGAAATTTATGGACAAGTGGAAGGTCGAATTTTAATAGTGAAAATTAAAGTTGTTAAATTGTTAGTGAAGTGATTGTGCATTTTTGACAAATTAAATAAACTCTTTTAATTTAATTTACCAAAACACGCGACAGTGGTGTCAAGAAGTAAGAAAGAAAATTTTGGAAGTGAAAACGTTTAAACATTTTTAAAGTGCACAATAGTGTAAATTAACGTGGAAACTGGTAGAAAAATAGCCGAAACAATAAAAATGCCAGGAAACTTACATCTAAAAATTAATCAATTGAGCATATCGGAGCTCAAAGAGGAGTTCGAACAGCGAAATCTGGCCACGCAAGGTACAAAGGCCATACTGATTGCACGCTTGCGTGACGCGATCGAGTCGGAAGGCGGGAATCTGGGTTCGGGTGAGCTCTCAGATGCGGAAAAAGAAAATGCGCTAATGCAAATGTTAATGCTGTTGTCATCCAGCCTAACTGCGAAGCTAGACGAACAATCAGTGAAGCTGGACCAACAAGCGATCGAAATCAAGGCAGACATCACACAGAAGCTGGAGAAACAGTTAACCGAAATAAAAGCGGAGCTCGGTCATCTGAACAAACAAATTTGAGGCGTCGAGGAAAAGGTTGACCAGGTCGAGGAAAAGGTCAGCCAGGTCGAGGAGAGAATTAACCATGAGATCAGCCAGGTCGAGGAGAGAATAAACCATGATATCAGCCAGGTAGAGGCGAGAATCAACCATAAGATGGGAAACATGAAAAAGGAATTGGAAGCAGCAAAGGCAGTAGTAACCTCCTCACCAGCCTCGCTTATAACCGCAACGCAAAGCACATCCAGAAATGTTCAAGCACCAATATTCGATGGGCAAACGGTCTGGAGTATTTACAAGACCCAGTTTGAAGCTGCCGCAAGGGTGAGTCGCTGGAATGACCAGGAACGAGCAACTGCATTGATTCTTGCTCTAAGAAGCCCAGCTGCCGAGCTTTTGCAGACGATCCCCGTTGAATCGCACTCAAACCCGAATGCTATAATGAATGCGCTCGACATACGTTATAGAGACGATCATCTAAAGCAGATTTATCTGTCACAGCTAAGGCATCGAATGCAGAAGTCTGGTGAAACCCTACAGCAGCTAGCCCAAGACATTGAACGACTGGCACTTTTGGCTTATCCAGCCTACGACCCAGAACATCGAGATGATGCAGCGACAGAAGCATTCAGGAGTGCACTAAAGGACCCGGAATTGCAACAAGCCGTGCGTTTAGCTCAAAAGCAAACGGTTAAGGACGCATTGGCTTATAGTCTGAACTTTGAGGCAGCGAAAAATGTGACTCGTACGACTGCCCGGGCTCGTGAGGTAGTGACAGACGAGTGCAGGTGTGAGCCCGTGGAAATTGAGCGAGACCCGCATGTAAATGGTGCGCCTAGATGCTGGAATTGCTGAGAGAAGGGGCACCTGCAAAGAGACTGCAAGAAGCGAAGAAAACCGAGCTATTGTCCAGGGTGTGCAGCTAGGAGAAGATCCAGACCAAGTCAGGAGCCCAGAATGGAAGCCCTTCAAACAGAGGGGTCGGGAAACATGTAAGAGCCAGCTTCGTGGGGCAGAGGTTGGCTAGGAGAATCAACGTCCCCAGCACCACCATCAACGTGTCAAGATTACATCGTGGAGAAGCGGACTTATGCCTTCCGGGTCAAGTTGACGGAAAACACTGCACCATAACAATCGACACTGGTGCAACCCGATCGATTATCCGACCAGACCTAGTTAGACAGCAACAACTTCACAAGGGCAGAATTTTCTCACTACGGACAGCTACGGGAGAAACTGCACCTGTTCATGGAGAGGTCAACCTCCAGATACAGTTGGGAGACCTTGTGTTCCGACATAATTTTCTGGTCGCGAATATTATGGATGGCTGCATTCTCGGAATGGATTTTCTGCGACCACATGGAATCACGTTGGATTTGGGCAAACGTGTATTGAAATGGCAGAATGTCGAAGTACTGATGGAGGACCCCAGCGTCCAAATTCCCAAGATGAATGTAGTGGTATGTACTGACACTGATGTACCGAATTCTTCCGAAAGCATTGTATGGGCCAAGCTTGATGGTGATTCTGGAGACCACCGATCTTATCTGATAGAGCCAACGAAGACGTCCGCATTGCGCAGTTTGATTGTAGGACGATGCCTTGTAAGATCTTTAAGGAACGGGTATGTGGCGGTTAGAGTCCTTAACACCGCAGACTCAACCACGAGCATCAAAGCGGGAGAAGTCATCGGCAGCTGCCAGCCTGTTTCCACCACCACCTCTTTGGAAGCTACTCACGACCATCATTGGAAAAGGAAGCAAGACACAGACAAAGCCCGGGAATCCACGTCTGCAATATTGAAGCAGGTCAAATTGCCAGTGCAGCTATTCAAACGAGCCTCTGATCTGGTCACCAAGTACAGTGACATCTTCTCAACAAGCCCGGATGACCAAGGCCAAACGAGTCTGGTAACTCACGTCATAGATACACAGGGAGCCAAGCCGATTCGACAAACACCGAGACGTCTCCCTATAGCCAAACAAGAAGAAGTGAGCGCGCTGATCTCGGACATGGAAAAACAAGTCGTTATTGGACCTTCTGTCAGTCCATGGGCCGCGCCTGTAGTTCTAGTAAAGAAAAAGGATGGTAGCACTCGTTTTTGTGTCGACTATAGGCAGCTTAATGACGTCACTAAGAAAGATAGTTACCCACTCCCACGCATCGATGACATCAGGGACACTTTAGCCGACGCAAAATGGTTTGCTACACTCGATCTCAAGAGTGGCTACTGGCAGGTAGAAATTGACAAGAAAGACCGAGAGAAGACCGCATTTTCAGTTGGGACCGGATTGTGGCAATTTGTGGTGATGCCGTTTGGGCTTTGCAATGCTCCAGCCACTTTCGAACGCTTGATGGAGTACGTGCTACGTGGTCTGACCTGGAAAACCTGCTTGGTGTACCTAGATGACATCATCGTCATCGGTAGAACGTTCGAAGACCATGTGCGGAACTAGAAGAGGTTTTCTCCCGATTACGACTGGCAAATTTGAAACTTAGTCCCGACAAGTGTACCCTTATCGCAGCTGAAGTAAAATACCTGGGACACGTCGTATCAGCAGAAGGGTTCAAAACATACCCTGAGAAAATTGAAGCCGTGAAAAGCTGGCCAACACCAAACAACAAGCGCCAACTACGAAGTTTTCTGGGCCTGGCAACCTACTATCGAAGATTCGTCAAAGACTTTGCCAAAATAGCTAAGTGTCTCCATCAGCTAACCGAGAAAAATCGTCCGTATGTCTGGAATGAACAATGCCAGACAGCCTTTGAGACCCTGAAGGAAAAGCTGTGTGAATCACCCGTGCTGGCGTATCCGAAACCCGGAAAAATGTTTGTGGTGGACACCGATGCAAGCAACGGCGGTATTGGAGCTGTACTTTCCCAGCAGATCAATGGCGAAGAAAGAGTCCTATCTTATTACAGTCGAGTTCTCTCAAAAAGTGAGAGGAACTACTGCGTGACCAGGAAGGAGCTATTGGCTATAATAGAGGCCACCAAGCAGTTCCACAAGTATCTATATGGCCAGAAATTTGTTCTTCGAACGGACCATGCATCACTGAAATGGTTGCTCAACTTCAAAAACCCCGAGGGACAAGTTGCGAGATGGATCGAAAGATTGCAGTCATACGACTCCGAAATTGTTCATCGGAAGGGCGGAGTTCATGAAAATGCTGACGCCCTATCCCGCCGTCCATGTCCAGCTAACTGCAAGCATTGCCGGCGGATTGAGGAAAAGGAACCGCTCGTTGATCTGCGATTGATAACGGCGGAAGTCGATGAAGGTTGGTCATCGGAGGAGATTCGAAACGCCCAGTTAGCCGATCAAGACATCGGACCATTGCTCGTATGGAAGGAGACGACTGGGTGACCTGAGTGGAAAGACGTTTCAATGCATGGCGCAACCCTGAAAAGCTATTGGGCACAATGGAACTCCCTTCAGATGGAGGATGGCGTACTCAAGCGGAAATGGGAAACGGCGGATGGTAGCTCCTATAGGATGCAAACTATACTTCCCAAAAGCCGAATCCACGATGTGGTTAAGGAAATGCAAGAAGGATCCTCGGGAGGCCACTTTGGTGTTAACAAGACCTTAGCGAAATTGCGGGAAAGGTTCTATTGGCTCCACGCTCGAAAAGAAGTAGAGGACTGGTGTCGCAGATGCACAATTTGCGCTTCCGTCAAAGGCCCAAAGCGACGACTGAGAGGACAAATGCAAACCTATAACGTAGGCGTGCCATTCGAAAGGATTGCTGTTGACATCGCAGGACCCTTTCCTGAATCCGATTGGGGAAATCGATATACGCTGGTTGTAGCCGATTATTTCAGCAAGTGGCCCGAGGTCTACCCCATTCCCAACCAGGAAGCAACTACCGTAGCTGAACAGCTAGTGTTAAATTGGGTCAGTAGGTACGGCGTACCTTGCGAATTACATTCAGATCAAGGCCGAAACTTTGAGTCACTAGTTTTTGGCGAAATGTGTGAACTACTGGGAATACGGAAAACGAGGACAACACCGCTGCATCCCCAATCCGATGGAATTGTCGAACGTTTCAACGGCACGCTAAATAAACATCTGGCTAAGATGGTTGACGAGAACCAAAGGGACTGGGACCGACATATCCCACTATTTTTGATGGCGTACAGAGCTGCCGAACACGCATCGACGGGCCAAGCCCCAGCCAAAGTCATTTTTGGAAAGACTATTCGTCTGCCAGCCGATATAAAGTTCGGAACACCCCCTGAGAAACCCCAAACGATCTCGGAGTACGCAAATGATCTAAGGCGACGGTTGAACCAGATACATCGGACAGTGCGAAATCACCTCGAATCGGCTACTGACCGCATGAAGACCAGGTATGATCTCAAGGCAAACTCTACTGGCTTCCAGCAAGATGACTTGGTGTGGCTTTATAACCCGCAACGGCG
This sequence comes from Odontomyia ornata, assembly GCA_963969285.1. Classification (NCBI taxonomy): domain Eukaryota; kingdom Metazoa; phylum Arthropoda; class Insecta; order Diptera; family Stratiomyidae; genus Odontomyia; species Odontomyia ornata. The sequence goes on from OZ017740.1 coordinate 298,136,192, forward strand.
AAAGGGTAGGTCTCCAAAGTTGCAACATAATTGGGAGGGACCATACCGAGTTGCAAAGTGAATCAACGACGTCATATATCGAATACAGGAACATCGTAAGCCAAGAGCCAAAATGAAAATCGTGCACCTGGACCGTCTTGCCTCATATTACATCCAGGGAGAATAGACTACAACTGGCGACAGATCTTTTCGGGGCGAAAAGAACTGAGGTGGGGGCAGTGTTACATGTACAAATAATTCTGCGAGCTACTGTCGCAATTGTTTTCACAACAATGAAGAACACGAATTTACTCGAAACCACGAGAACCCAACAAGCATGAACAACATCTGAAAGTGAGTCACTGCTCCATTCATTTGCAGTCGCTCGAATGTTCCCGCGAATGTACGAGAACTGGGTTGAATGACTACAGACCCTATATAAAGGCGAGCTGAATGAATGGGGGGATCATCATTCATTACAACCGCGATAGAAAACTGCGATACGCGAAGTACAGGTGATATTGATTGTTTGAGTGTGAAGTGATTTTAGTAGACAATTGCGATAGAAATTTATGGACAAGTGGAAGGTCGAGTTTTAATAGTGAAAATTAAAGTTGTTGAATTGTTAGTGAAGTGATTGTGCATTTTTGACAAATTAAATAAACTCTTTTAATTTAATTTAAAAGACATTGCGTTTTCACTTTCCCGGAACATTCAATCATTGGCCGCGAACCAAAACACGCGACAATATTTTGTTCACCAAATTAATTCACTGCACCACATTATTCTCAAGATTATAACATTCGGACTGTGAGCCCCGGTTTCAGTGTGGGCGAGTGAGTTATTCAACATACTCGTAAATCAAGGTAGATCTTCTGCAAGGCAAATACACTCTAAAAAGCTTACTTAAAAATTCCAAAAATGATAAAATAAATGATATGGAGTATTATACTAGCATCAGTAATAAAACGATAAAAATTTATTCATTATTATAATTATTCAAATGTTTAAATCATTTTTTTTTCTAAGGTTTGTAATGAATCTTAATCTTTACCTCTCTAGCTTACACACTGATGGTTTAAATATTGTCATTAATTGTTCAGATTACCTACAATTATAAATAAAAGAACTATCCACTAATTTTTAAACTAGTATCTGACATATGCAATCATTTTTCACAAGAAAATTGTTTATATTTATTCGCCAAAGAAGCTCACATTAATAAATACTATTGCTATTTTTGCGTAAAAGGCAATGAACTAAACTTTCCATCTCAAAACCACTACCAGATATATTTTAGGATTATTGCCCTCCCTGTACAGGACAACCATTTAGAAAGTCTTATAAAAAGAGCCTAATTAATTTCCTTTAACAACGAATAGTTTAATTTTTAAATTAACGAAAATAAGAATAATCTCAGTACGTTTTAATTTTCATTCCAATACCGGTCGCCAGCAAACAATTCATTCATCTATTTCTTGTATCTTTCGCAAGTTGAACACTTTCTTTCATCATACACGAGATAGCATACATGCGCACTAATCGCAACCAGTGAGGATGACATGAATAACGCCAAGGTAAATCGGAATCGAAATTTAGTAATTCGTTTCAGTTTTTCCGTCTGGAAATTGGGAAAATTAGAAATAATCTTATTTAAATTAAATATTCCTATGAATGAAAGTCATTTGTTTTCCGTAGTAGCTAATTATGTGGAAATAGTAACAGGATTTTAGTCAACAAGCTTTTATTTGTTATTTATAATATATTTTCCATCGAGCAGAGTGGCGCAGTGGAAGCGTGCTGGGCCCATAACCCAGAGGTCCGTAGATCGAAACTACGCTCTGCTAAGGACATATCGTTTTTTTGTGATTGTCGAAATAAAGCGAAAAATGATTTGCAAACAAAACAATCTTTACATTCGATTATAATTAGAGATATGATATGATACTAAACATGAAACGGAATGCCGGGAGTCTCGATACTCATCAAACTTCTATTTGGCTCTAATGATAATTATGATTGTCAAAGTGAGCATAATTTTTGTGCGCATTGAATGGATCAGATTAGAGCAATTTCTACACAGCGATAAATAAATGAGAAATTTAATTAAAACTTTCACTATAAAAAATTAATGAGGGATAGTCGTGAATTTCAATTAATCTACGTGTATCAGGAATGGAACTTATCAATACTAAAAATCAATAAATGAATTAAGTACACAAAAATATGTTAGGATATAATGTATAGTTATTATATTAAATATTTTTAATTAACTTCCGAAAAGGAAAAAAAAAAATAAATTATTCTAAGATATATTTCACAAACAGCTATATAAACTTCATCTTAATAATGTATGGGTTGTGACGATGAGCACTAAGCGGCGACTTAACACTTGCTTAACAGCTTAGAAGTAAAGGCCTGTTTACATAAGCTTCCTTAAGGGCCGATTATACAATTTTAAATTTTAGTATTTATTTATTTATTTATTTATTTACATCAATATCAACAGGGTACATAGACATCCAGTTACTGATAAGATGCGACAGAAAAAGAAGGAAAGCAAATAAAAAATAGTATTATTATATAATTAGAAGTAACGTGAATTCCGTAATTCACAATAAATTCAAAATTCAAGTTAAGTCGCTAATCAAGATAAACTCATTATTAGGTAATTCAAGTATATCTCTTAATATAGATTTAAAAACAAAAAATGACGGTGGCAAAGGACCAAGATGCAATTCATTATGAACACGTGGTAGGCGTACAAGCGGTGAGAAATAGTAAGCATTCGTACGTGCGAAGGGGACATTAAAAACAAGTTGGAAACGATTTGTGCGAACCGGATAAATGGGAGATATTAGATTGCAGTGATCGTCAGGAAGATGTTTGTTGTGGAGCTTAAAAAGAAGACACTCATCAAGAAAGGACCTACGTTTCTCTAAAGATGGAAGACTTAGGGTTCTAAGGCGTTCACTGTATGGGCTATAGACCATAGAGAATTTGTAGTATAATATTCGGGTGAATCTTCGTTGGACAGATTCAACAGCATCAATCAAATTGTAGTGAATAGGAATGTTCATAAGTCCGTAAAGCACTGCAGCGATGGTCTGCTGCCCCGGCAGAAGAAGATGGAGGTATCTGCCGAGAATGCCCTCGTCTGGAGACGCGTGAATGCGCTGGCAGGCTAGCATTGCGGTGTCGTGGGGCGGCTTCGTTTCCCCAGCACGAGGACCCACTACAAAGATATTTCGCATTCACGAATTGGACTGCTGATCAAGGGGCGACCGAAGTCGCAAAAATTGTAGATAACTACACAGAGGGGAATGGATCTTGTTACTAGAACAAGTGAAACCTGAAAAGAAAGGCGAACTTGGGGTGACCTCGTCCTTACCCAAATAAATTCATGGCCCACAAATGAAAGAGGGGCAACCGGGTGGTGGTGGAGCCCCTTCATACCCACCCAACCGGAATAAATCCATAGATAGCTTGTTGAAGTGGCCAGGTATTCCTCTTCTGAGTGGAAAACTCATACGACTTGAATTGTATGAACCTTCCCATCAGAAGGGGAGTACCCCGGTGACCAATTTATGTCATAGAATTATACAATTGGATTGCATAAATCTATGCCATAAAAAGGCACTCTGCTTGGGCCACTCAACCCAAAACAGTCACCTGAAACAGAAAAAGGAATTAGCGAGTACCCGGCGGCTGGCTCATGTTTTGGGGTGGAAGCCTGCCACCGTACCGGGTCCAATACCCGGTTAAAAGTTGGAGAAAGGAAAGACCATCGTGTACAGTATTACTCCATTCTTTTATTTTATAATGGAAAATATATTAAACCCAATAATTAACAAGACCTCTAAAAACAATCAACTTTTCCTTCTTGACTAAAATTGTTAACAAAGTTCTAAGTACTTAGTATATATATATATATTTTTTTTTTTTTCTCAACTACATGGAACAAGGTAGGAAGGTATCTTTAGTTAATAAGGGATTATCGATCCATTCCATTGAAACACTAATTACGTATAAAACATTCATATTATAGAACGATGCATTGCATCACGTGGGGGAATTCACAATTTTTTTTAATTAATAAAAATATTTGTTCAAAACATTCATGAATCCAGGGAGAAGCACCAATGAATCATTGTAAAAAATTTAAATATAACAATTCAATTTTAATTTTTGGCAATCCTCATTGAAAAATTTCACTAACGCCAATTTTCTCACTATGTATTGGTGAAATGCAGTTTAACACCACTAAATCACTTCACCAACGGGGTAAGCTTTTCTTGACAGCCAAGCATCCGTTTTTTCATACATTTGTTGGAGTATATATCCGTTCAACGGCTGTGATCATAATATTGTCACGAAAATGTTGATGCAGTCTATCGAAATTCACTCTCCAGTAAGCATCTCCATCTGGCATTTCCTTTGTTGCACCCGATTGTAACTTTTGCAGCTTAGATAAATCTAAATCTGGCGGTCGAAATAATAGATGTTGTTCTACTTCTAATTTTGGCAATATTAGATCTGTATGGGCTTCACTTTGTTTGGGTATTGGACAACGAATTAAGAAATTATCATTGACCATTTGTATAAAAGTATCACGAAACGCTGCTAGTTTATTGTCTTTATTTTCGCTACTCGAATAGCATCTCAATATGATTTGATGAGCCGTTTGCGATCCAGATCGTAAAAGCTCTTCGGTGATTGTCGATCCTACTGTGCCGTATTTTGTATGCATGAAATGAACATACCTAGGATAACGAAGCATTTGCAGAATGGCATCTTTTTTAACTACGTATTCTGGTATATTATCATTGCTGAACGATGGCGCGAAAGTAACGAGTTGAAATTTTATAAGGATGGCTAAAATCATAGAAACCAATTGTTTAATCTAAATATTTCCACTTTCTCTTGGCAAAAGAAAATGCACCATGTGAATCATTAACATGTCTGTGTCGGAGGAGCAAAGCTCTCATAACTGTAGGCTTATCATCTGGACTAATCAATTCTTCAACAACCATCTGTTCAACAATCTTATAAGCAACTGCCGGTTGATCCTTTTCTTCTAAATCTAAAAGCACAACACCAGTTTCAAGGCAACGTCTTAAATTTAGGAGAGAGTGGAAGGAAAGTGAAGCAACGTGCGGTTTGCCCCATCTATCTGACACTTCTTCAATATGTTCTTCATACTTGATCCAACGAGCGATTTCTTTCCATTCACGATCATCACCGGTTCCAATAAGTTCGTCAAGTTGTACGAACACCTCATGTGGGCTATGATCAAATCGTTTCTTTGCATGCAAAGTTGGTGGCACACTGATAGTAAAGTCCTTATGTTTGCCTGACGAATGATGAACTTTGTTACGTCTTAATCCTCTCGGATCTTCGGATCTGTGTGATGTTAGCTCGTTAAGATCTGCTTCCTCCAATTCCGAGTCTTCAGGCTGAATCGATATTTTGGAATTTCTGTTCCGGATTCACTAATTTTACGATTTTCCACACTATCTTGGTGTGAATATTTGCGATGTTTGAAGTATTGGTGTCGGCTTTTCAAGGTCAACTGCCACAAGCACACACATAAATGCAAGCGCACCAATTACAAAACTTTTTTGTTACAATTTTCTTTCCTTCACAAAAGAAAAACGGGAAATCACTTTTCTACCCTTATACAACATTCACTGATGAATCCGTTAAGAGAAAAGTTATTAAAAAGGCACTTTTACTTAGTTGGCAGTTCTTTTTTTTCTCGTCATCACACCGAACCGCCGCGGCGTCCGCGTTGGTGCCCATCTCGACCAACCCAGCCTAACAGTACTTTTCTTGAACCCGCAAGATATCAAACAACGCGCGAAGACATCTGCGTAAAATTGACATCTCGTTCACCTCGCTTTCATTTGTGGTGAATACTCTGCCGGTGGTTTATGCCTTCGATGAAGCCAAAATATAGGGTGTTTTTTAGGATGTATACAATTTTCAAATGAAATAAAATACAGATAAATTGTATTGATTGTCATGAAATTGGTTTTATTGGAAAGATAATTCCCTACCATTTTTATTTGAATATAGTTTCGGGTATGTGAGCGCCAACTAGCGCGGGGGGAAGGTGACTGAATGGTTACTCATTGTTAAATTGAGTTTGTGCTGTGTGCCTGTGGCAGCGCTGGCTTTTAGAGCCCTACTCCTCGATTACTACAAAATGTTTGTTATGTGGATTCCATACTTGGGAGCAGTATTCAAGTATACTTCGAACTAGGGAAACAAAGAGTTCGACCGAGGTCAAAATATGGTGAAAGGATTTAGATGATCTTAGAATAAATCCAGCGAGGCGGGAGGCTTTTGAGACTACCATCATAACGTGTTGTTCGAATTTCAGTTTAACATCGAACCTACGCCCAGATCTTTAAAACTTGAAACACTTTCTTAGGTTTTTTTTTTCTTTAAAAGCCGTCGGGCCTTGCTTAGTTGTGTGAGCAGACGCGTTTCGACTACTTTGAGTCATCTTCAGTGTCTTCAGTGTCACTGAAGATGACTCAAAGTAGTCGAAACGCGTCTGCTCACACAACTAAGCAAGGCCCGACGGCTTTTAAAGAAAAAAGAGGATTGGCCTGCGGATATCAAATAAACAAAGTTATTGACTACTTTCTTAGGTCTCACAAAGAATGGAATAGCGAAATAACAGAGGAGTCTTTTTGTACGTATAAGTCATTTGGTGATACTTAGAAATATTTAGATTAAGAGAGTTGGAGCTGCACCACAGAGCTAAAGAAAAAAGATCTTTTTGCAGTATGTCGCAGTCATCGAAACTTTCGATTACTCTGAATATTTTAAGATCATCAGCATATAATAGACAAGGGGAGGATAAGGTCAATGGGAGATCATTAATGAACAGCAAAAACAGAAGAGGACTTCGGCTCAAAGGAAGATGAAAAGCAGGATTTGACTGTAACAACACACGAACGATTGGAGACGTAGGAAGAAAACCAGGATATTATATAATCTGGAAGATGAAAGCTTGTAAGCTTTAAGGAGAGATGATTGTGATCAACAGAATTGAAAGCTTTAGAGAAATCTGTATAAATAACATCGACCTGTTTTTGCTTATCTAAAGCTGATGCTACTGTGTTGTTAAACGACAGTTGGTTGGTCAGAGTCGATCTGCCTTCGATGAAACCATGTTGTTCGTTGGCTTATAGAGAAAGGACTAAAGGATAAACTCGGTTGGATACCACACCCCAAGTATCTTACTAAAACACGAGAGAAGCGAGATTGGTCTGTAATTTGAGACACAACTAAAATCTCCAGCTTTAAAAATAGGAAAAATAAAAGCATTTTTCCATTCTGCGGGGAAAGTGGTATTGTAAAGACTGATATTGAAGATGAAGAAAAGGGGAACACATAGCGAAGAGGACAAGGATTTGGCGAAGATATTCGGGATGCCATCTGGCCAACAACCGATGCTTGCATCAAGATAACGCATGATTAACTCCACTTCCAATGGAGTGATGGTTAAGATATTAGAAGTAATAAATGAGGGAGGCAAAGATGCATGAGGATGAGAAGAGGGAATGAGAGTTGAGGGAGAGAAAAAAGATGAGAAATAATTAGCAAAGAGATCGCAAGAACCTTGTTGAGAGGAGGAAGAAAGGTGTTGATAGCGCATATGCACGGGCATAGCTCGAGAATTTTTGAGAAAGCGGATGTAGGACCAAAAAGGCTTGGTTTGGTTAGCATTTAGAGAGTTTTCTAAGTGCTCCATATAGCTTTTTTGAGCAATATGAGCGTTTTTTTAGCTTGTTTACGACACTCTTTATATGCTCCTAAATCGCTTTGCAGGCGCAATTTCAGGAACTTCTTCCGAGCGATCTGTTTCGCTTTAAGAGCAGATGCCAAGTCAGAGTTCAACCACGGAACATCGCTGACTTTTTTCGGTCGGTAGCTAGGCGTATACTTATCTATGATTTCAGCTAGAATGGTATTGAATTTACAGAGTGCTTCATTGGCACCTAGATTCCTAAGCAGTGAGTACCAGTTCTTGGATTTGATTTCCTGCTCGATTTCAGAGTAGTTAGCCTTAAAAAAGTTGTACCGAATCGGCAGTGCTTTTTTGCAAGAGGAACTAATGCCCATAGTGAGTTGAAAAGAGAGAGGTGGATGGTGAAGATCTGGTTTCACATAAGGTGTGACAGAAGGAATTAAGCCAAATGAAGATGAAGGAAGGTTGGATAAAATTAGATCAAGAACTTTATTATTGTTATTGGGAACACTATTGAACTGAGAGAATGAGGAAAGAGAAAGGAAAGAAGATAGAGCAAGGGACAAACTACCACTGGAGAGAACTGATGAAAATGATTCATCCCATTCGACATTCAAAAAATCGAAATAGCCACAAACTAGGAAATAAGACGTAGGAAGATCAACGTTAATGCAGTTCAACAATTCAGAAAAGAACTGCTCATATACTGAGGTTGGACTGTTACATGGAATATAAACTGCACAGACGACTAAAGTATTGTAAGGGGCAAAACAAACACGCACAGCAACACATTCCACAGAAGGCGAGATTAAGAGGCCAGCGCACAGTGAACAGCTGAGAGATTTATGAACGCCTACCAAAACGCCTCCGCCATCGTGTTTACCATTCATTGTCTAAGATTTCACTCGTAAGCCACGTTTCTGTCAAACATATAATTTTATCTGAAAAAACAGTTGAAGATAATCGGAATTCATTTGTCTTGGTCCTTAAGCCACGGACATTTTGATAATAACACGGAATACAATTGCTTGAAGTGAAGTTACTACTGTTGCGGCCGCTCGCTGGGTCGAAAGCTACGAGGTCTAGGTCGTTTGCTGAATGTTTTTACAAGCGTTCCTTTTGGCCAGAACTCAGATTTGAGTATATCTGAAAGCTCTGCAGGTACCGTTAGCTTGAAGGATCCAATAATTTGACCCGAAAGATTATCCTTCGTTAGCTTGGTGCATCGGAATATTTTCGAGACGTGTCCAAGTTTGGACGTAACGTATTGTTTAACATTATCCTCTGAGGTTGCATAAGCAATTCTATCTGATGTTACACTTACCAGAGGAGTTTGAGGTAATACGGCAATGTTTGTGCCACTCTCTAGAGAGGAGGGTTGTTGATGTATCTGTTTATCAGATTGCTGGCAATTCTTTTCTCCCTGCATCTGGGGCTCTTGCTGTTGATGGTACTCTTCATGCTGAGGTTGCTGTTCTACCGGGGTTCCATCAAGAAGTTGACAAGACTGATGAGGGCCAAAGGGCTCCAGTTGAGGTTGACATTGAAGTCTTAGCAGATTTGGACTAGGATGTTGCTGCTGTTGGCTCACCATGCTACGCGTCAGAGGACGGAGGGGGCTAACTGCCATTGAAGTAAGAATGTTGTTATACTCAGAAGTCATCGGAGGTGTGGTTGGTTGCACAATGTCAGTGTAGGTTAAAAATTCCTGCATTTTTAATTGTGCGTGTTCGATCTTATTTTTTTAGGTTCCCTATATCAACAAAAAGGGAATCAATTGTACTCTTAGCAACACGCAATCTGGTCACATAGCTGGAGGTGCTGTGTTTTCTACAAGATTTGCAGTACCAGTAAACGCCAGAATCCCTACGCATAATACTGTCTGCTATAGGGCCGGTCAGACCTGCACACTTTGCGTGGACTGTCAATCCACAAATCCGATAGCAGGTTACTAATATGGTTTTGTTGTATTTGTCCGCACAAGAAGAGGAAGCACAGAGGGACATTTCAATATATCAGTAGATCGCAAAATGGCTTATATAATTATAATTTATGTTTGAGTATCAATATAGTTTATTTGATTTTAGTCCGAATATTAAGAAGGAATGATTTTAAGAAGATCAAGTTTTCACGATTTCACAATTTTTTTAAAAATTTAAAATAATATAGAGCACTACATGAAACACTTGAATTGTGTCTGCAGGATAATGTTTCTTATCAAGATAAAAGCGTTGATGGTTTGTGTCTTCGATAAATATGGGTTATACGATTGATATAACTAAATAAGAGTCAAGGTAATGCGAGTATGCCACTAAACTCCGATTGTTTTTATTTACGTCGGAAGGCCAAGGCACTTGGTGGAATGAAGTGGAAGTGAACGTCGCAATATATCTAAATAGAGAAAATTTAAAAGTGGCATTTAAAAATCATTCCTCCTTAGGTAAATTTATGAGAAGTAATAAAACTATTACGGACAAAAAAAAAATCGGGTGCTTATGAACTACATTGCGGATCATGTAACAAGGTTTACATTGGACAGACAGGTCGATCCTTTGAAAAAAGAATGTACGGGCATCATTCTAGTTTTAAAACTAAGGATGGGGTTTCTAATTAGGCAAATCATTTGTTGGAGATGAACCATAATTTTTGCAATGACATTAGTATTCTACACATTGCTGAAAAAGGACCAAAATTAAATGTATTGGAAAGTCTGGAAATAAATAAAAGAAAAACGTTTAATATTTTACTGAATGATCAATTGGACTTAAATAGTTCGCCTTTATTAAACTTGAAACTCTTTTAATTAATATATGTATAGTTATTGTGTGGCTGTGTTATATTTATTTATTTATTTGATATTTATTGTATCATTGACGACCGTTGTAGTGATTTCTATGAAATTAGTTTCCAACAGTTAAAATTGGTAGTTCTATTCATTAATATATCTATGTATTGTGTAGAGTACGGTTCATATTATATTTATATATTTATTTTATCATTGCCGTTAGAGTTATTGATATTTGTTAAATTATTTTGTGCGCAGCCAGTTTTGTAGTAATAACATCTGAGGAAGACACGGTGTGAAAACAGCTGCAGTGTTTAAAATCAAACATAAATAGTGAAAGTAAACTCAAATGTGTTTTTAATACTTCATCAATTTTAAATTTACCACTATTCTTAACATTTATATTTTCATGTTTTTTTCCGGACTAGTCAATTATAGTCAACAAGAAAACGAAAGACAAGTAAATTTTTTTAGGTAGATTCGTGTACATCGATCGAACGGAAATAAGTTTACAATTCAATGCAGTTTTCGCTGAAAACTTTAGTACGAGTATTATCACATTAAGACAAAGGAATAAGAAATTCAAAGGAATGAGGTTTTTATCCAATTTCATTAAGAATATACAAAATTCTAGCCTTAATGGAATTAAGGATTATTTCACGGTTTGGGGAGTCCTTTTAAAGATTCAATCAAATATCAAAATAGTTTTATCGATAGAAGGGTAGATGTTGACGGTTGTCACAAAGGACGATTGAGACAGAACATATATATGAAACGCAAATGGGCCTCATTGATTCGATCGTTATTAATTTTATAAAAATATAAAGTAAGTTTTACAACATTAAAATATTCAAAAACTTGATACCCCACATGACACTCTTAATTTAAACAATACTCAATTAAAAAAATTGTCATATAAGAACAATATTATACGCCATCACATGAGGATTACTAAATACTATCAATTAATTGGAAAAAAGGGAGAAAAAACCAACCTACTCTATTGAAAACTACTTGTAAATAAAAAAATAACACAGCAAAAGAGTGGACTTTGAGCTTACAACTAATATATAACTACTTAATAACAATCAATAATATCAAAAAATAAATTTAATTAATGCAGATAAATATATTACTAACATAAATTTTAAAATTATCAAATGACAATTAAAATTAAATTAGCAATAATTCTTGCTTGCTCTAGCTATACAACCCCTTTTTGGCCTTCGCTTAGAGATAGTTAGAGTGCCTCATTATCTGATCAAATATTTCAGTACTCGGATAGGTGATATGGTCAGTTCCGTGCTTTGGCCGAACCTTCATCCACTCAGCTGCAATACGTTCTGATTTCAAATTAGTACGAATCATAACTAAACGGGCTTATGATCCGTCCAAAGAACCGCTCAAAAGAAATCTGGTCACTACCAACTGGACTCGAACCAAGGACCTTCAGTGTTTGGGGTAAATGTTCTAGCCACTACACCCCACGTAGATTAGTAATAATGAGCTGCAGCAAAAACGAATATTTTCGTAATTTCCATTCGTTCACCAAAACCCAGAACTACTTCGTTTTAACTCAACCAGCCTCAACATACCTTGTAATGGAATACTTTGAATATGTGAAAATTACTATATTCCATGCAACTAAGTAACTGGAGCTCATCCGCTCTGCGGCAAGACTTCAGGGATGACTGGTCAACACCCGAAAACGGGTCATGGGATGCTATGTGCCAGCTTTTTTTTATCCCTGCGTTCACCTAAAGCACGTCACTCCTGTAACACCATATAAAACCTTCCCCTGAAAAGGAAGCAAGCTACCATTTCTCACTTCCTAGTCCCCTAAAAAGTCAAAAGAAAAACCAGCAAAAAAAGCTTTTCGCTATTCATCTGACACGGACTTGGAAATTCGTCCCCCACCTGATCCCTATTTTGCCGCTCACCAGACACGTTGTAGCCACTTATTCTATCTTCACAAAAATTTCCAATTAAATGAAACTTGAAGTCTCCAATCCTTTTGTTAGAGAGAGAGTAGAAATAGGGAGCGAGGGTTAACTTAACCGAACACTACCGCGTAATCAAGCGTTCGTGGACTCAATTATCATCGAGTCGAACAATGGTGATTGTAATTAATTAATCAACTTAACATTTACTTTACTTTACTTTTGTGTGGTGGAACCGAGGAAAAGTAAGAAAAGAAGTGCAGGATTTCCACCAGGATGTAAAAAAGGGGTGTTCGTAGGAATCGCTTTCTTCTAAAATTGTACCGACAAGCTGAGCTCTCGCTTAGTGGCTTACTGGACAAGTGAGTGGCGCTCATACATCCGTCTTTGGACGAGCTTACCCGGGTCCGCAAGCCCCGCCGGAGCACCAAGCCTTTTTGGGGTGCAACACGTTTTACAAATATATTGTAAATTTTCGCTATTAGTTCCACAGTTTTATTGTTCAAATTCTAATCACATACCAATCTAACACTAGATCGCTTACACCAGAAAATTTGCGGAATTTTTAAAACAAAATCAAACGCAGTACTTTGCACACCTAACCTTTTCCTAATCCTAATCGTTGGGGGCCCCTTAGAGTCGCTGTCCAAAGTTGCATCTGAAGGAGGTTACTCTGACCCGCCAACAACTGAAGACACCAGAATCCCAATACACCATCTGAGCCTGCAGCCTTCCTTGCTTTCAATTATAGAACTGCTCTTTTCATCGCCGGCTGTATGAATAGTGGGCAGTTGACTGCTGTTTCATCGTGGACAGCATCAACACGGACGGAATGGGTGGAGAAAAGCACAAGCAATATCTCACTCAGCAAAGCCAATTCATGTATACAAGGCGTTAGTAATGCATCACGCTTCTATATAACTAGATTGTAGCCAAGGTCCTACAGATCCTTGTCAACACTGTCCACTACGTCTTGCCAGCTGCGAGCCTTGCTATTGATAATCAATTTGCGAAGGCATTTCCTGGCTGACTTAAATGCTGCTACCTGGTTGCATACCTCGTCGCGATCCCTTGCCTATTGAGCCTCACGCCAAAGCTTGTGAGCTCCTGTAGCTCCTTAGCGATTTTAGTCGACCATATCATAATTTTCGAAATTTTCGACGGCTTGGATTCACTGCAAGCAGGCAAGATGATGCTCATGGCTGAGCTCATCCCGTTTTGAGCTTCCAATTCTTCTGTCCCCTATAAATCACTCTGCAGAGGAGCACACGCCGTGTGCAACTTGACGAGCCTCCTGACGTCCATACTTCTGATGTTCCCCCTAATCGTAGACGGTCAGAAACATGGACGATGGGAGTCAACATCACGGATCTCAAGCAGAATGTACTGATGATCACTAGCTGAGTTGTCCTCTCATACTCTCCAATTGTGTATCCTTTGTACTAAGGCCTCGAAGGCGAATATCACATCCGGGATGGTTCTTTCATAGCCAATACGTCAGAAAATTGTCGTATTCCCGGTGTTTAGTATGACGAACGCCATCTCGGTCGCCATTTCTACGATGCAATTTCCCCGCGGATCTGTTACAGGCATGCCCCATTCAATTGCTTTAAAGTTGAAGTCTCCTCCTGTAGGAATTAGCTGCACAGCGTACTACACAATATGTACCAGAGGTATGCTAAGCTATGCAATACTCAGTTGGTACAATATTCATCAAGATATGATCCATACGAAGTTATAAAAGCATGCATAACTGAAATTATACCCCCTCTGTTCGCAGTCCTCTACCTTCACGCTAAAATTCTGTATATTTATGTTTGTGAATAAATTGTTTTGTTATATAGAACACGCCTTTATTTTAAATGACATTCCGCTTCATGTAAACGCTACATATTGGTGACCCAAACGTTGAACAAAGAATCAAGACAGTAATAAAAACTTTCTCGCGAAAAGGCCGCTGGTGTTTCGTCACACTAATTGTGTACACTCTCGACGTTGAACGGTTTAGTAGAAATTATGGCTAGTAGTGCCGATAAAACACTAATTGCGAGTGGTGGTGAAAACAAAGGATACGTCCGTAAATCCATTCGCGCAAAACTAACAATTTGAATGTGAATCCCGCGTTGAGGCCATAAGCAGTGTGAAATTGTCACCATTTTGGAGCCGTAAACCGACGCTATGGTTTACACAAGTTGTGGTCCAATATAAAATCCACAAAGTGACATCCGATATAAGCAAGTTTAGCGTCATAGTGGCTGCGTTGGATTCATCAATTTTGGAGCACATTGCTGACGTCTTTGAAAATCTGCCCGAAGAAAACAAATACAAAGAATTGAGTCAACACCTCATCGCTCGGTTTGCAGAGTCAAAGCAAAATCAGCCCTCGAAAATACTCTGCCATAAAATCGCTTTGGCTATGGCACTTGCCTGTGCATGTTTATGCTACTCTAATGGTCACGACTGAGGTGAAAGCGGATGTCCTAGCCAAAATGGCTGACAAAATTCTAACAAAATTCAATGAATCGCGACAAGAAAAAAGTGCAAAATTTTAAATTAGATGAACCATGAAATTCACTTGAGGATCGCCTTAAATAGATTGAGCAGCTACTGGAGGACCTCCGAATCCAGCCACAAAGAAGCAGATTTCTATCAAATTTCCAAAATAAGAATTTGCACTACTACCACAGCCGCTTCAAGGTAAACGCCCACAAGTGCTGACAACCGTGTGTTTTTAAGCCTACGGAAAACTAGGATCGCCGTCGTGTCATGGACGACGGTAGCAGTGAAAAGCATCGGCTGATCAATCGAGATAGGAGAAGTGGCTTATTGTTCCTGATAGACACGGGCGCTGCGGTATCCGTCATTCTTCGAGTCTACATACTTGAATCAGCGGTCCCAACCTACAGATTTTAAACTTTCCGCTGCAAATAATTCTGTTATGAGTACATACAGTGAAAAACTAATAAAGGCGGATCCTGGCCTACGGAGACTGTTTTCCTGGTACTCGTATTTCCATATCGCTGATGTCCCTCGTGCTATCATTGATCCCGATTTTCTGAGGAATTTCGATATGCTTGTTGATGTTAAAAATTGACGGCTCGTCGATGGAAGCACGAATACTTCGAAATTTGCTGAGCTCGTGATAGATGAAATAAGCGTTGTCACTTCTTTAATCAGTAACACGGATATCAAGGCCAGACTAAATGATTTTCCAGAAAAAAAGTCTTCATTCAATTTCACATCCGGACGCTCCCACCAAATATGGCATCGAATACATACAAATGGACCGACAATTGCAGAACGTGTACAAAGATTGCAAGCAGACAAATATCTAGCAGCAAAGAAGAAGTTTGAGTACATAGTTGACGTGCGGATTTGCTGACCATCTAGTGGCGCATCGGCAAGCCCATTTCATCTTGTGCAAAATAAATCTGGATCGAGGAGGCCATGTGACAACTACCGACGCTTGAACGCTGTAACAATTCCAGACTGATATCCAGTGCCCAATATACAAGATTTTACACTTTCCATACATGGAAAGTCGATTTTTACAACGCTGGATCTAGGAAATGCACTCACGTTTTCGTGAGATGGAAGGATGCAAAAAGTCACTACAGCAACCGTACTCAGATCCTCATCCATTTATTGAACGACTGAATGATTCGATACATTGGAATCAGTTGCCTAACAAAATCACCACCGTTTCGACTGAGAGGTATAAGCCAACTTAAATGCTTAACCCCAACATGCAGGATACTTCAGCAAGTAGAACAAATGCCAGCGTTAGATCAACTAGCAGCAAGTTTCGGGGTGATTTGAAAACGTACGCAGAACCAAAGACGAAGGAACTACAAAAGTCAGTGACGTTTTCACTTTCATCTTCGATATAAAAAATCACTTGAAGGGGGAGTAATGTAGGAATTAGCTATACAGCGCACTACACAGTATATACCAGAGTTGTGCTAAGCTATGCAGTACCTACCTTGTACAATCTTCATCAGGATGTAACGCATACGACGCTATAAAAGAATGTATAGCTGAAATTATGACTTCGGCTATCTCTAGCTTCGGCAGTCATCCAGTCTCTCACTTGGCGCATTAGCGTACCTAGCCTAAGTTACACTTATTTGATCGTGCGTTCAATGACTAGAGCCGTAACATTATCTACATAGCCGATCAAACGCAACTCATCTAGCATCTCTTGTCTCAGTAGCCAATCCTTAAGCACGTTCCACAGGTCTAGATGAAGGATAGATCCCTGGGCAACACCCGATGTAACTCCAACCTTTCCTTGACCCTTTGCCATTTCATAGAGAAGACTTCTGTATTTCAGGCAGTCCCTCAAGAGTCACATGAGATATTCTGAAACATGAGAAGGGGTTTTCAAGGTATCCTGAATATCTACCCATCTAGGGGAGTTGGCTTCGTGCGGCTATATGCTTCTGCCTTTAGGACTACGTTCAACACCTCTGCAATCGTATCAATGGAGGAGCGTCCTGCTCTAAAACCCTACTGACAATAAGAACGGTTTCCACCAGCACGAATTGCATCAGAGAGACTTCCCTTGATGAGTTTCTCTAACACTTTCCTCTAACATGTATAACGGGTGGTATGAGAATGACAATTTGGAGTTTTCCTTCCCCTCGCTGATCAGCCTTGTCATCTTCCATCATATCAGCTAAACCCCATCCAGTAGTTAAGCGTTGAATGTGCTGAACACCAAATCAGAACAATGGTGATAGACAAGTAACATCATTTCAGCTGTACCTGGAGACGAAATCGGTAGAAAAAGTTCCAACCTATCCCGTCCATTTTTTCTGCTTCATATATGCAAAGCGTCCATAGAACATAACTAGATTGTAGCCAAGGCCTACATATCCTTGTTAACATTGTGCACTAGATTATATCAACAGTGAGCCTCTCTGTTGTTAATTAGTTTGCGAAGGCTTTTCCTGGCCAACTTATATGCTGCTACCCGATTGCATATCAAATCATGGCTCCGTACCTGTTGAGCCTCACGCTAAAGCTTGTGACACTTCCTTCGCTTTTCGGAGATTTCAGTCAACCACTAGTACACTGGTGGTACAGAAAGTAGCCCCTGAGTACCGAGCCTACATGAAACCATCACCCCATCCATATCTCTCTGCGTGTAAATCATTGTTCTGAATTCAGTTCGCAGCAGTACCAGCTTCATCAGGATATCATTATTCTGAGCATTTATCGTGGTGTTGCTCACTCAGCAGCAAAACGTTGGCTTTAATGTCCCTTGCAAACTGTTCACGCAGGTTTTAGATGGTTGAACTTTGATGTAGGTTTACCTGCCGGAAAAGGATTATCGAAGCTCTGATTTTGCTTTGGCTAAGGCTTTTCGGGAAACAAGACGGCTTCTTGATCCCAAGCCGTACCCGAAATCCAGTCTGAATCAGTATCCTTGCAAAGCATACAGAGCGCCTCCTTTGTGCACTCTTTTCTTTTATGGTCCATTTCACCACATTTGTAACATAGGAAACTGGTACCGGGTCCTTTGCATACATGCCATTTGTAACATTCAAGAGTCTTCACCGTTTCCTGCAGATGATCCACCCTATTCTTACTTTGCCCTTATTTAGAAATTGTTCCGCATACTTTTCGGTCAAGTGAATGATGTCCACGCGCTGTCCCCATTAGTTTGCTGGTGGCAGCTTTGCTTTAATCTTGCCCACGCCAGGGAGCTCCCTTTTGATGGCCTCTATAAATTTGGCCGGATCCGTATCTTATTTCGATCATTGCTATGAACTTGAATGAGGCTGCAGTTGCGCTTTTGCCAAAGACTTTTTTGCTGCGGCACGGAATGCTTTTTTATTATCGGCCTCTTCTACGATTTCAAGCAGCATGTGGCCCAAGCGGCTTCGTTGTATTGCTTTAATAGTGCTATTGGTGCCGATGGGCCTTACAATTCCCCTAATACCCACAACAGGAATTGGCCATCTTGCGGTTTTACGAGCAGTACCTACTGCTGACATTTTTGTCATGGTTTTTTCTGTCCTATTTCGCGTCAGGTCTTTTTTCTTGCACATACTGGTCGAATTCGGAGCAGAGGCTGACAATAAGGAAGCATCCTACGGCGCAGTAAAGAAAGTCCTCGTCAAGAGTGCAATTATAGCCTCGCTTGAGCCGATGGCAACGATCGAAATAAGAGACATTGACTGCGTCACGGATCTGCCCGAGGTAGAAAATTCCATCAAAAGGGAGTTCTCTAGCGTGGGAAGGATCAAAGCGAGGCTGACACCAGAAAACCAAAGGGGACAAAACATGGCCATAGTTGACTTGGCCGAAACGGACGCCGAACAATTTCTGAACAAGGGAAAAGTACGAATAGGGTATGTTGTCTGCAGGAAATGGTAAAGAGAAACGCCTCTTCAATGTTTCAAATGCCTTGGCTTTGGTCACACCACACAATTACGCAAAATACCCGATAGGAGTCCCCTATGTTACAAATGTGGTGAAATGGAACATATAAGAAAAGAGTGTACGAAGGAGGCACACTGTATTCTTTGCAAGGACGCTGATCCAAGACCTGCTTTTAGACACGTCTTGGGATCGGGAAGCCCTAGCCAAGTCAAAATCAGAACTTCGATGACCCGCATCCTGCAGCTAAACCTACACCGCAGTTCAACCGCCCAAAATCTGCTTGAGCAGTTTGCGAGGGATATGAACGCTGACTTCTTGTTGCTGAGTGAGCAATACCATGATGAAAGTCCTGCATTATGGTATCCTGACGCAACTGGTACTGTCACCATCGGGGTGCGGAACAGTGATCTCCAAGCGGAGAGTTGTGGACGGGGGATGGTTTTGTTTGGGTTCGGTGTTCAGGGACGTCCTTCTTTAATGTGTACCTAACGCCGAACGAATCGATATCATCTCTCCAAGCTTAGGTTAATGCCCTGGAGGACGCTGCCTAGAACACAGAGGGCAACGTGCTCGTTGGGGGAGACTTCAACGCTAAAGCAATCGAATGGGGCATGCCTCAAACGGATCCGCGGGGAAAGCCAATTCTAGAAATGGTGGCCAACACGGCGCTTGCCGTACTAAACACTGGAAAGACGCCGACTTTCTGCCGCATTGGCTGTGAGGGAACATTCGCCTCAGAGTCCTTAGTACGGAGGACACACAATTGGAGTGCATTCTGCTTGAGATCAGTGATGTTGTCTCCCGACATCCGCGCTCTCGGCTTTCTACAACTTGGTGGAACATCGAAAGGATGGACGTCAAGAGGTTTGCCGAGATGCTCACAGCAGGTGAGCTGCTACTGGAAGCTTCGGAGGGGGTGGAAGAACTGGCAGCTCAAGACGTGGTGAACTCAACTATAAGCATCTTTACGACTGCTTGCTGTGCTTCTATACCCCGTCGAAAACTCCGGCAGGACAAGCCCCCAGGGTACTGGTGGTCGACTGAAATCACTGAAGATCGTGGGGAAGCCGAAAGTTTAAGCTAAAAGCGCTCTTTCGAAGTCAAAAGCTTAAGCGAAAGCAATATTTCGCTCAATTTCCCCAGTTTCGCATATTCACAATCCTAGCAAGGGAGACGAAGCGGGGAGGAAAAACTTTCGTGGAACGAGAGCGCACGTGTTTGGCTACTCAACACCTTTAACGAGAATTTAGGTTAAAGCTCACGAAAGAACGGTATTTAAAGTTCTTGGGAAAAGCATTCGAGTCAGTGTGTATTCAAGGCCAAAAGGGAGCGTGCTGCTACCCATTATTTAAGTACGACGATTAATTACGCGATTGAAGTTTAAGACGTAAGTGCTATTCAGTGTACAACTAAGTGGTAAGGGGTGAGGTGTTGGCTTGAGCCGCAATCCTCCATTGGCCTTTTAGCGTTGCACGCCGTGTGGCCACCCCAATCTACAAAGCCGCCTTCTTAGTTCCCTCTACAGGCTGGTGCTCACTTGTGAAGTGCGACAGGTCAAGTGAAAAGCGCTTCACTCAGTATTGATAGACGTTAAAAATAATTAAATAAGTGTAAATGTAATTAATGTAAAATATGAACAATAAAATAAAGTTACATCCTTTAAAATAAACTCTCCTCTTATTGTTGATTTGATTTAAATGGATGGAGTAGCAGGTAAGTGGTGTAAAGCGTGTTCTCTCCCGGGAGCGTTGATGTTGTATATAGGATACGCATCAAATTGAGCTCTAACTTCGTACCAGTATACATAGGGTATACTGGTTATGTAACAAGGAGTGTCACAAGCTTCGATGTGAGGCCCAAAGTGCGCGGAACCATGACGAGGCATGAGACCGAGCGGCAGCATATAAGTTGGCCAGGAAATCCCTTCGCAAATTGATTAACAATCGCAAGGCTCACTGCTGGCAAAACCTGGTGGACACTGTGAACAAGGGTCCGTGGGGCCTTGGCTACAAGCTAGTTATGCGGAAGCTTAGCGCGCTGCGAACATTGCATACATGATGCGGAAAAGATGGAAGAAATAGTGTGGGCACTTTTCCCCCCATGGCGTCCGTGTTGACGCTGTTCCAGGTGGAACAGCAGTCGACTGCCCACTCTTCATGCAGCCGGAACTGGAGGAGGCAGTCCTTTCACTGAAAGCGAGGAAGGCTCCAGGTGCAGATGATGTTCCTGCTGAGGTGTTGCGGCTTGTCTTTCACCATTCTCCTGACTTGCTCCTCAGAATATTAAGCGCTTACCTACGAGACGGAGTCCTGGTAAAATGGAAGAAAACTTGAATCGCCAGTGAAACCCATCAAGGGAAGACTCACTGACGCAATTTGTGCTACTGGGGGCCTATCTCCTCGGCAGTACGGTCTTAGAGCAGGACGTTCTACCATTGATGTGATTGCAGAGGTGGTCAGCGCAGTCCAAAAGGCAGAGGCACATAGTCGCACCAAGCGACGGATCATCCTATTAGTGACACTCGACGTCAGGAACGCCTTCGACTCCACTAGATGGGTGGATATTCTGGGTACGCAGGGAAACCCTTTTCAAGTTCCAGAATATCTAATGCGGCTATTGAGGAACTACCCAACGACGGATGGTGGTTACATCGGGTTTTGTCCAGGGATCTATCCTTGGTCCCGACCTGTGGAATGTGTCTTAGAATGGGCAACTGATGCCTGATGAGCCGCGCTTGATCGGCTGTAAGGATGATGTTGCGGCTCTGTTCGTTGAATGCACAGCTACTTTACGGTGCTACTGTACGGAGCAGGGGTATGGGGGGCCGCTCTCAGTAAGAAGGCTTAGCCAAAACGCTTGTTACAGGTACAGAAAAGAGGAGCGCTGAAGATTGCATCTTCGTATCCGACTGTCTCTGATTCGGCGGTAAAAGTCATTGCAGGCGTGGTACGTATCGGTCTCCTTGCTAGAGAGTGTCGCTCTATTTATCTGCGTAGAAATGAGGACGCGAGGGAGATGATTGTCCGCGAGGAGAGACAGCGCTCACTCAACGATTTGTAGCAGTCTTGTGCGAATTGCACGAAGAGAAGATGGACTGCGCGCCTCATCCCGGATGCGATACCGTGGCTAAATTGAAGGCATGGTGAGACTGGCTTCTATCTGAACCAGCTTTTGAGCGGGCATGGGTGTTCTCAGTCTTACCTGCACAAGATTGGTAAGTCACGCTTTCCCGATTGTCGGTTTTGCCCAGTAGAGGAAGACAATGCTTGCCACACATTTTTTGTAACCATAAAATGGGACAAGTTGCGTAAGGATCTCTATAAGGAGATGGGAGGGCTAACCCCGGATAATATAGTCACGTTAATGTTCGAATCGGTTGACAAATGGAACCAAGTGACACATTATGTTCGGACAGTCCAAAGAGATAAAAGTGACTCACAGACGTATACAAAATCAAAGAATTTCTTTGGGTCTTTAATGATATTTTTGCCAATAAAAATAACATTATTAAAGGATAAGTACATTCATTTAGGATGGTATACGCCTTCATAGTCATGTGTCGATAATCTTTTGCATGAAACATGCATGATTTGGAACGGCTAACACCTTCCACTTGTACCACGAATGTCTCCGAATTCATTTTTTTCATAAGTAACTCAGCAATATTAAACTTTGAAGAAAAAAGATAAATCAGAATCACCGCAGATCTTTAAAAGGACTTTTTCGTTAAGTATTCGTTGTAGTTATTATGACAAAATTATAGCAAGATAATCATCTTTTGGAGTGATTTATAGAACCTCGGGCTAAGGCCGTTTATCCTATGTAATGAATAATATGAAGAACTATGTGTATCTTCTAAAGGGTTCAGAAACTTCATGTATTAAGCAGCCTTTTGATGGTTAGCACTCTTTTAACACTTGATGCTTCTAGGAGCTTGATAGCGATATACCTGTCAATTGAACAATGCTCTGCTAACTAGAAAAGCCCGCTTCCTAGTTTTACTTATGTATTACTGCATGCTATAGATGAGTATTGATCAAAATATGTTCTGTTTTCTAGGGCCAGTAATCCTTTAAGCTTAAATATAAAAATATTTCAGGCTCAATTCTTTATCTTTAAACTGAAAACAACTTACAAAACAAACTTCCATTAATCTTTCAATCATAAAATAACGATCAAAAATCACCTGCTTCCTCTTACAACAACCATCCTTTTAGCAAAAGAAACGAACAACCACCGATTTTATTACCACATGTAGGCGCTCGTATACCATCATCATAACATATTCAATTCTTTTTGACTCTCTATCCCATTAAAATCAATTTTTGGCCAACATACACTTCAACTTGATCCCTAAGGACCTTAGTTCGTCCCAACACCGAAGAAGCAAAAAATTCCTTTCGTTTTATTCAAATGAGGGTTGATCTCGGTCTCAGTCGCAACGTTTATGTGTCTCAAATCAACTAGCACCTGCTGTTATTGCACACGATCCATCTTATCGTCGTGATGTCTTCAAACCTCGAATAACCACGGAGACAACAATAAAGAAATTCCTTGAACGTCTTGAATGGGAAGCCTGAAGCCTATAACTTCTCAATGCGTGTACGCCTATCATACGGAGTCTACCGAAATTTAATAGGGGGCGAAGGCGAAATGTTGCAAGAAGGATATAAGAAGCAAATCGACATGTTGATGATATTCTGAGGATATCTTGATATGTTCTCGTACATACGCACAATCAGCGGAATTGGTAACCGAAAATCGAGATCAGGGTCTGAAGGGACTTGGACTGGGCCCGTTTAACATTCGCTTCGAAAACAATTGGGTTATAGGGTGAGCCGTAGGGGAAATAAATCAACCGAAACAAAACACGAAATGCGCAAAGAATTGTCTTGAGAAATTGAAATAAGAATACGCTGACCGATCATGCAGAAACACCTGCCCTAATTTTCAGGTTTAAATTATCGATTTGATCCTTTTTGTTGAGGTGGGTAGCAAGACAATACAGAAGAGGGTTGCCGTGAGTGGTTTAAGTGACCTATATTATTAATTTAAAGCCCATTTATGAAAAAATGTATATCCTTTCGTTTCGCTAGGTAACCCTTTCACTCTTCTTTATTAATATCCTCAAGCTAAATAAATAACTGACGAGCAATTATGCGTCTACCTTTGTGTTGTTAGGTGAAATTTTTGGGCAAGATCAGCAGCAAAAGATGAACTTGCGTCTTTTGCCCTTTAGGTGGCGATTATCTTTTTTTGGGAGCCATCGTGAGCGTTATATTGGCAAGGTCCAACTCTAATTTAGATAATAAGACTTACTACACGACTGCGAGACCGTTGTTGCAGCTTCTGCTCCTGCGCTGATGATGATGATCACCACAAAATGATGTTCATGTGCAGATGCTGGTCGATCAAGAAAACAACCAACAATAAGACAAGATATTTTGATTCACCTGTCGTTGGTTTCTGTCTTTATTGCATCTCTAGTCTGCGGGCCCCAAAATGAAAACTGCGGGATAGTGTGGAATGACCGTTGAGGATCAATAACCATTGTTTGAAGGAGGAGGTTTTAAATCAAGATTCCCCAATGTTGCGCTTAATGTAAAGATCTGTATATTAAAATATTTAGGTTTGTAAGTATTGAAAAAATTTTTAAAAATATTTTAAATAAACGACCTCTAGGGATTTCTTTCGGTAGTTCTTCTGTCGGACTATTAGTTTACAATACTTTGACGGGAAATGATTCATTGTATGAGCAGTATTCAAAATTCTAACCTAAGTAATCGCTAGATTGTGTTTAAATGGCGGAAGACTTAATAAACATCCACAAAAAATAAAAACCTTGAGCCAGAACCTGGGAAAAAAGACTAGTCAATTGATTCTCATCGTTAGCTAAATTCTTACAGATTTCCCTTCGAGGAAAATCTTACCCTCTACAATTGAGATTGCTTTGGCTGGCATCTTCAGACCTAGTAAGCTTGCCGAAAAACGGGTGTAAGCCCCACGCGATTGGGCCAATGTGCGCCAAATACTAGTAAGCCCCCTAACCGAGAATGCAGCTCGCCAGAGTATATTTTCCCTATCCACACTGAAACATGTGAAACTACTCAGAATCAGGACAGATCGACGGAGATATACCTAAAGTAGTGCAATTGTATCCACAGCCACCGAAAAAAAGAGAAAATTCCGGAAAATACTACCCTGAACTAGCTTGAGCAGCTGCGCATACTATCACTAATACAATGATTCTACGTCTAGCACTCGTTGCGTGTAGACGCGTTTTTAATTCGCTCCTGTCAAGAATTTTTAAATTAAAATAATTTTTAAAAACGTCAATTACAAAGTAATTTTATAAAGAAACTTATTACATCGTCGAACTATTCGAACAATTTATCGAGTATCTTGACTTTACCTGCGAAAAAGTTTCAAGAAAGAAAAAACGTTTTTTTTACCGGGGGGATGGAGGAGCCCGACGGCTTCCCACCGCTGGGGGACCCAGAGCCAGGCATTTTGAAAATTACAAATGATAAAATAAACAAGCGGAAAAATGAACAAGACAATTGTGAGCATGGAAAGCGAATTACGATTTCAAGCGAAGATTATGAAAAAGTAACCATGGAGAATGCAAGGGGTACGAAACAAAATGACGAATTAAAACTCCGGATACAGAGTTTAGAAGAAATGGTCCGGACCTTGTCAAATGGGAACAAACAAAAAGCGAAGCCACAGAATACGTCCGGCCAAGAAGAGCCGATACTAACTAAGAAGAATGAAAAACAGGAAACAACAAGCAAGACCAACGGGAAAGGACTACCAATATATAAAACGAAATCGCAAGATATGAGCAAGACAATCCATGATGCGGAAAATATCCTGAGCGCAGGAGGAGCGAATGACAGCGCCAATTATTATGCGATGCTGTCTGCAATGCACGAAGAAATGGACGTCGAGATAGAGAGCAACGATAAGATAGGTAATATTGATAGCGATAATAATTTCATTAAATATTTAAAATTAAAAAATAAGCAAAAGGAGAAGAAGCCAACCGGTGTATCTGCTGGTCCTCCTAATAAAATTAATGTGGTAAATGAAAAAGTTCCTCCAATAAACGTTTTTGGGCAGCGTGGAGGAGATATGGTTCGGTTATTGGCAGCGGAACATAAAATCAAAAACTTTGAAATTAAGAGAGTGACCGGTGATAAGCTCTCGATCAAGACAAAGACACTGGCTGACTTCAAACAGGCGAAAGATGCTCTTAATAGTGTCCAAGCTCCCCACTTTACATATACGCCAAAGGCGGAAAAAAATCAGACCTTCCTGTTGAAGGGCCTGGACTGTGGGGAGAATACAGTTGTTCTCCTTGAGATGTTGCACGAAGCAGCACCAGCTGTTAAGTTCATGTGTGTGAAAAATTTTGCTACAAGGAGATCAACTGTAGAAGGTAAAATATTACCATTTTATTTAGTCCAAATTTCCAACGACAGCAGTCCGAGCGCCCTCCAACAGGTAAGGTACTTAAACTTTATAGTTGTGAGGTGGGAACGCCTCCAAAAAACTGAGGTCAACCAGTGTTACAGGTGTCAAAGATTCGGTAATTCGGCTGCCAATTGTGCAATGCACTATCGCTGTGTTAAGTGCAAAGATATCCACGCCCCCGGTGAATGCTAATTGGCTCAGATGGAGCCAAAAGGAAAATTGTATTGTGTTAATTGCGGTACATTTGGTCATCCAGCATCATACCGAGGATGCCCTCGGTATCAAGATGCAAGAGCTAAATTTTCCCCAAAGCAAACCAAAGTAAATCACAATCTGTTACCTCCCAACTTCATCAAACCCGGGGTATCATTTGCACTTGCTGCCAGAGGACCAGCAGACAACAATATAAATAAAATAAATAATGTAAGTGGCAATAATGAGCTGCTTCTTAAAACCTACCAGCAACTTGAATCGCTTTCAGATAGAATTAATAAGCAAGACCAAAAAAATCAATTTCGTTTTTCAAAGTTTAGGTCAACATGCTCCAAAATAGTTTGTCATCCAGTCACATTCCCATGGATAGGATTCGTCTCATCTCGATCAACGTCAACTCCATTGTTACTTTACATCGGCGTGATTATCTCCTTGAATTCATTGTTAAGCAAAAGCCTGACATCATGCTTCTCACCGAAACCCACCTCAACTCATGGCACTCCATGACATTCAAGGATTTTGAAACGATAGGGAAATAGGTGATGGGGGAGGTGGTACCGGGATATTGGTTCGAAGACCCTATCGTTTCCAAAATATTGAAAAAGTCGAATTCAAAAGCTTTGAATCTCTTGAAGTGTCCGTTATCAAAATTTCACTGCTAGGTGGGGATAACCTCTTCGTTATCTCTGCCTATGCAAATGGTGGAACTGTTCTCAGGCTCAAGGAGAAACTCAATTCCTTGTTTGAAATACTCGAATTGAACAGGCTTCATAATTATTATATTCTTGCTGGTGACCTGAACGCCAAGCATACATCATGGCTGAACGCCACCAATAATCCAAGAGGTGTATTCCTGAAATCGTGGATAACAGAGAACCAGATTGAATACAGGTGCAATCGATATGGGTCGGAGTTCCCAACATACCCTAGGACAAATTCATATTTGGACCTCTGCATTGCTGACGCAAGACTCGAATTCAACTTTAATAGTCCTCAACGGAAACTGCAGGTGCTTCCTTACGATAGCGACCATAACGCAATCGTAATGGAAATCAATCATCAAAGGGATGATTTCTTCCTCATTTCAGTTCAACACCAAAAACATCGGTTGAACTTCAAAAAAACAGACTGGGGAAAGTTTCAAAAGAAGTTTAATCGGGAGTACCAGAAGCAATGTCCCCCTTCTGATGGTGGCAACTCTTGCTCAATGGTTCCTAATGACAGGAATCTAACTAACGATGAAATAGATGTCTATTTGTCGAAGTTAGAGAAGCTGACTTTGGAAACGATTGAGAAAGTAGTTCCCAAGATTAAACATCGAAACAATATGGAAGGATATGAAACACCAACCATCGCAAGGTTGAAAAGATTGAGAAGCCTTCTTCTCACACGCGTCAACAACATATATCGACGATTTTTGGATTACAACAATCCCTCGTTGGCTTTGTTGAAATTACATCTGAAGAATGTCCGGAACTTAACCCGGTCATACTTCAGGAGTGAGGTCAGCAATCAATGGGCGGAAAAATTGAGGGGTATTAGCCCACAGGACCCAGACGGCGTGTTCACAAAAGTGAATAGCATATTCCGCAAGAAGTCTCGAGTGAAGGTATCGAATCTTGAAGTCACTAGTGATGAGATAAATCTTCTCGATAGGGCTGGTATCGAAATTGATAGTACGACTCCGGTTAGAAATGGAAACAGGATCATTTGTGAAGGATTGGATAAACTTGCCCTGATTGGAACACATTTTGAATTGGTTCATCTACCAAACCCTGAGAGAGGGAATGAAATAGTTTCAGAGATCGTTGAAGCAAAAGTTTCCGACTTCAAGTCAAGCCTGAACGGCCAATCAATTCTTCATTTCAATGAAACATTAACATCTCACCTCATACCGAACTTGAATCTTATTGATTATTTTGTCAGCTATGAAGACTTGTGTTTCATATTTCGCAGGATAAACAGCAAGAAATCATGTGGTACTGATGGTATTCCAAATGTAGTTCTCCGACATTTGCCTGAGGTTGCTATTAGGAATTATTGCATATTGTTCAACAACATGTTGAGCAATTCATATTTCCCAAATGAGTGGAAAAAGCCTAAGGTATTTCCAATCTTGAAGAAAGGAAAAGATTCTTCATGCCGCAAAAGCTATCGCCCAATCAGCTTGCTGCCTAACATCAGCAAGATGTTTGAAGTGATACTCAACAGAGCATTAAACGCCCACATTGAGGAAAATGAGTTGATGCCGAATTGCCAATTTGGTTTTCGTGCCAGGCATTCGACCACACATGCAATAACGAAAGTAACCTCAGACATCTGTTGGAAACTAAATGATAGACAATGTGTTGGAGCATGTCTCATTGATATGGAGAAAGCCTTCGATACGGTGTGGTTAGATGGACTAATTTTTAAACTCCTTCAGGACAAGTTCCCCAGACACCTTATCGCCATGATGTGTAATATGTTATACGGGAAATCGTTTGTCGTAACTGATGGAAATCTGACAACAATGCGCGAGTTCAAGGTCTTGAATGGTCTACAGCAGGGAACAGTTACTGCGCCTCTGCTCTTTTCAATCTTTATTCGCAAGCTATTGAACGGCTTTGATTTTAACGTCTCGCCAACGCGATCATTGGTAGCCTTTGCTGATGATCTGATCATCTATACGGCAGACCGAAAAGCTACAATAGTTCAGAGCAATCTCCAAAAAAATGTTCAATGATGTACAGCTGTACACTGACAATTGGCGAATGAAAATCAATGTGCAGAAGTGTGAAACAATCTTATTTCGGACAACGCTGCGGGGGGTCAGTCAAGACCTGAAACGGAATTGGAAAGATTTCCACATCATGGCTGGTGAGGGTAGTCTTGAACGGGTTCCACATAAATCCTGTGTTCGATACCTCGGTGTTTATCTCGATCAGTATCTGTACTATACTGAACATGTGAAAATCATGCTCAGTAAGGCACTTAAAGTAGTCATGGCCCTTCGAAAACTCTTTCTTTCCAGATACATTGATCAAAAGGTCAAAGTTATCTGTTACAAGACACTGGTTAGACCAGTTTTGACCTATGGATGTCAGATCTGGTACAACCAGAGCGCTTGTACTATGGAAAAATTAAGAGTTTTCGAAAGGATATGTCTTCGTGCATGTACTGGTTTGTACAGAAAGCCTGAGACGGATTGGAAACATTATATATCGAATAGAAGAATTTATCAAACTGCTGAAGTGTCTAGAGTCGTTATTTTCATATTGAAACTTCTTCGGAATCATATCGCAAGATCTGTGACTGTGAGTGAAAACCCTTGGATTTCACAGCCGTTCCACCCTACAGACGGGTATATAGCGACTTGCCTCGCTACTGGCTTCATTCCTCCAGAAGCATTCGTGTATTTGGACATGAATCGATATGTTTTTGATTCTGACGGCGTCCCAGTCATATATCACATATATCGACGGGTCACCGATAAGAAGATAAAATATCCTCCGAACTTGAGTTCACGAGACCAACAATTCCAATAGAGATACTCATTTGCTAGATTCGTTGAGGCTGATCGAGTTGAGATGGAGCAATCAAGGTATTGGTGGCTGAATGACAATGTCTAAATTATTCGTGTTTATTTTCAGTTTTGGTGTTTTTCGTTATTTAGTTTTTGAGTTTCAGCTCATTATTGCTACATTCAGTGTTATTGTTTATTTTTGTTAAAAATTAGGTATAGGTTAGGTTTATATTATGTTTATTATATTAGGTTAGAGATAAGGATAAACGCTTAGGTTAGGAACATAGTTATAGATTTTTTTAGTATAAGATAATGTTTTTGATTGCATTTATTAGAATTAAGTTAAAACATATTGGGTGTAGGATCAAAGTTCACTGTAGTGTTAAGACGATAAATAATTTTAGAATAGTGTTGGTTGGTTTTTTCTCCTTTTTCCAATTGAATTTTAAAAATATGTAACAATCTTCATTGATTTGAATTTGCTATAGTTTTTTTTTTTTTTAAATGTGTTTAATGATAACGTACAAATTTAGAGAGCCATTTGGGCCATTAAGTTTTTTATTGTTATTGTTTGGATTTTGCTTTATATTCTTTTAAAATTTATAACGATTAGTATTAAATAAAGCGCTTTTGACTTTGACTTCACTAATAAAATGTTCACATCAGAGCAAACTCAGCAATTTGTATACAAATCGTACTCAAAATTATAACGTTTCCAAACAATGTGACATTCAAAAATCATTTCGAATTGAGTAGTTTGCATAAAATCTTTTACAAATCATATAAAATCGAGCTGTAGCAACGGTTTGTTTCCATAGAACATTAAAATTTTTTTCAAAATATTTAATCATGACGAATTTTTCAAAAATTTGACTCTCGCCAAAATAAATTTGTAATTTTTACTAGTTATGACAAACAAGACGCGACGAAAATGTCAAACCAGATCACGCCCATTCGGAGTGAGCACTTCCATATGCTTCGAAAATTACGTTCGCCAAATTATAAAACCTGGTGAACGTAATTTTCAAATTACATGAAAGGGTTCGATTTGTACACTCAAGGCCTTTCTATATTATCTTATGTCTCTATGAGGTCGACAGGGGACAAAAAAAACTAAGCGAACAACGAGCAGAGTGGCGCAGTGGAAGCGTGCTGGGCCCATAACCCAGAGGTCCGTAGATCGAAACTACGCTCTGCTAAAATTTTAATTTTTTATAAATATAAATTTGAGACCACTTGACTGAAAACTTATCGCTACATATCGACCTCAGCATAGCTGTTACCGTATGCACCATAAGCTCTGTCCAAATCATTGCTGGAATTAGTGAATGTGTCGTTAAAACTTCATAGGGATATTTTCCATTTGTGGTGCGACATACATATTGTATGCTCAGTTTTAATGCATATAGTTATATTTTAAGAGAAGCTCTCTAGTTTCATTGACAACTGGAAGACCATCATACAGACAATTAACCTAAATTTAAATTTGCCAGTTTTGATAGACATTGCAAACCAGTCTTGCAGTAACGTCAATACAAACTCAATTCCAAATATGTACTCATTTGGTTCGCATTGAAAGAAAAGCAAAACTATTCAATAAAACTTTATATATCATCACGAGTCAATAATAGCTTGAAGATTTATTTCACTTGTCTGGACCATGGATAGATCTTTCAGCAGCACCCAATGAAACTTCCATCCTTTGCCGGCCCTGCATTGTATCATAAAGTAGGGCTCGGTCCTACAGGCAGTCCCTGAAGAGCAGCAAAATATATTTTAGAGTTTAAAAAGGGTTTTTCAGCGTATCCAGAATATTTGCCCATCTGACGAAGTTCAAACCGTTCCGAACATCAAATGTCACGAATAGAACCACCCGTGGCTTGGTACGGCTATGTGCCGCTGCCTTTAAGACCATGCTTACCATCTTTAATATTGTATCAGTGGTGCTCTAAAGCCGTACTGTCGAGGAGATTTGTCCCCAGCAGCACGAATCGTGTGAGTCTTCCCTTGATGAGTTTTTCTGGCAGTTTCCCAGCCAAGTCTAGCATGCTTAATGGCCAGTATGTAGATGAAAGCCTGGGATTCTCCTTTCCCTTGGTGATCAGTGCAGGTCTCCCTTCTACCTTCCAACGTTCCTGGAAGAAACATTGAATGTACTACGCAGCAAATTAGGAAAATGATGATAGACAAGCTGCAACTCCTCAACTGGGATCAAGAGCCTTCCTAGGTTTAAATGATAGCACTGCCTCTTCTAGTTTCAGCCACATGAAGAGTGGGCACTTGACTGCTCTTTGACCGTGGACAGTATCTAAACAGACGGGATGCGTAGGAAAAGTGCCCTCACTTTTTCGTCCATCTTTCTGTTTCATATATGCAGGGCTTGCAAATGGCACCAAACTTCCGCATAACTAGCATGTACCCAAGACCCTACGGATCTCTGTTTACATTGCCCAATAGGTCATACCAGCAGTGAGCCTTACTGCTGTAAATCGTTTTCCGAGGGCGTTTTCTGGCCAAATTATATGCTGATAAACAATTTCATGCCTCATCCTGGTTCAATATCCGTTGAGCCTCACGTCGAAACTTATTACGCTCCCTTCTCTTTTCGGCAATTTCAGTCGACCACCAGTAAAGCGAAGGCTTGTTGTGCTAGAAGTCCTTGATGGAGCATACAAGTGCTGCAAGCAGACGTTGTGATGTTTATAGTTGTTTTCACCATGACTTGGGCAGCAAGCTCTTCAGTACCCTGCAAATTTTCCAGGGCCGGTGCACCTGAAGTGAGCGCCTTGACAAATCTCTTAACATCCATCCTTCAAATGTTGTACCCTATCATGGAAGGGCGAGAGCATTGGCGTTGGGAGATAGCATCACGGATTTCAAGCAGAACATAGTGTTGATCACTGACTGAGTAGCCCTCTAATACTCTTCAATTGTGTACCCTCCGTAATAAGGACGCCGAGCTGAATACCACATTCGGTATGGTTCCGAAAATTCAGCACATTGCCGGTGTTCAGCACAACGAACCCTTTCGTGGCTGTTATATCTTGGACTCGTTTTCCCCATGGATCAGTTTGAAGCACGCCCCGTTCGATTGCTTCAGTAAAGCATTAAGCTTTGTTTGGATCGATGATATCGGTTCATTCAGCATTAGGTACAAACTAAAGAATGTAATCCCTGAACACTGAACCCACATAAAATCATCCCATCCACTAGAAAATTAGCACTGTTCCGGGCCCAGATAGCGGCAGTACCAGCTTCCTTACTCAGCTTTCATGCCCCTCACAAGCTGCTCAAGCAGGTTTTGGGAAGTTGTCTTGCAGTGTACGTTTATATGCATGGTTTGGGTCATTGAAGTTCTGACTTTACCTTGGCTATGGCTTCCGATGCTTTCCTGATCCTAAGACGTGCTTGAAATGCGGTTTAGGATCAACATCCTTGCGAAAGGCGCAGTATGCCTCCCTCGTAAATTCTTTTCTTTTATGTCCTAATTCACCACATTTGTAGCCTAGGGCACTCTTATCCAGTCCCTTGCATCCCTATGCGGTATGACCATAGCCAAGACACTTACACCATTTTAAAGCTACTGCTCTTCGCCATTCTCCACAGATTTCCCACCCTATTCTTACTTTTCCCTTCCTCAGAAGTTGTTCAGTCTTCTTCTCAGTCTGATTGATGATGGCCATACATTCTCCCCTATTAATTTCTTATGTCAGGATCACTTTAACCCTACCTTTAACCCCTCGATGTGACCGATTTCGATCGTTGGTATCGGCTCGCAAGGCTACAGTGCCTCTCATGCCGAGAACCTTGTTGATTGCAGCGTAGAACACTTCTTTATAATTGGTCTCTGCTCAAGATTTGATCAATATGTGGCCAGACTGGGTTAGTCGCACTGCTTTAACGGTAGCATTGGTTTCTTCGAGCTTTATAGCTTCTATGATCTCCCAAAAAACATCTGCGTAGGAGCGACCATCCTTAAGTTTTATGAGCAGTGCTTGACACTGGGGTCTTCATCGCTGCTTTTTTCTCACCTGCCTCGCATCAGGTATTTCTTTGTAAAGGGCACTTTATTTTCAGGGATATTTTGAAAGCTTTCTTCTCGGCTTTCTTTGCAGACTTTGTCAGCACAGTCTGGAATTCTGGTCTAACATTTTATGTCCATTAAGTGCCTCCTCTTTCCTACTTTGATCCCGATCTCCTTAGTATAGGCCATTCTTTTGATGGTGTTTGGTGGTGGAGCTATCTGCGTTCTCTCGGTAGACTTAGCCCTGACCTCTCCTTGAGCCTCCTACTCTTTTTTGGTTTTCTGCTCTTTTTCAGCCTTCAACCAGTTCTGTCGATAATGCCCGATGCGGTTTAGGAGCTCCTTAAACTCGAGGAGCCCGTTCCTTACACCTTTTCTTATAATTTTTGCAAGCCAGATTCAAAATTCATTCTCTTTAGAACGGTTCCCCCTTCTTTCTTCTTGATAGTACTCAATGGCTGTTGTATTGAGGTTCTCTGCCCTGGTTTCAGAATACAATGCTTTAGCTACATTTTCGGCGATGTCAGCAAATTCACGCAACGATATTTCGTTTGTCTCCCGACACTTTTTTCATTGCAATTTATTTATCGACTTTACGGTGGTTCATTACGCGCAGTTCTTTACTGCGCCTAAATGCTACGATTATATCCGGCCAATAAGTGCATTCTGAGGTTTTTTATTCCGTCGTCCGTTTGCTTCGTTCCTTGTATCTTTAGTGTCTAGTGAAATCTTTAATGTCTTAATCATTGTTGTTTTTTTGTGAATTTTGAAGTACCATATCTGTTGGGCCCACCATCAGAACCACTATCTGTGTTCGTATGTCTTGTAACTCTTTAAGTCTCATGATTATCTTCGCAGAGCTTGGAGGTCAAATGAGGGTTGGTACCAGCCTTGTGCGGGTAGGTGCGCAGAGCCAGATCAGCACTAATCGGGCATTCATCTAAGCCGAACATACACCACCAACTCAAGGGTGTGAACTTCAAACATACTCCGAGGCCTGCCACGGCTTTGTCTGGACGGTGCAAGTGCAAGTGTCACCTCAGCTACGCAACGTTCACTTCAAATACAAAACTACTTAATTTTTTGAACATATTCAGGAATCTGTCGTAAAATGATTGGCTTTACTAGAAGATTGGACGAGAGTTAAGAATAATCGAAATATATTGCAATCGAACGACGTTTTGTTGTATTCTGATTGATTTGTAGCTCTGCTGTTTTGTTCCACTATCGAGTTTCAGGAAAAGTTCTTTAGTGGCTGCTATCGACCGTGATGTCGTAATATGACGTCGTGATGTTGATGTCATCCGCACAGGCTACCACTTGTAAAGTAATGTATTACTTCCTGTACCGACAGACAGATTTCTTATGAGATATTGCAGATTCAAATCGAATAGCAATTCGGCCAGACTATATCCCTGCTTTAGTCCGATATTTATGTCAAAGGCATCGGTGAGTTGGTTCTGTCCTTCCACGTAGTACCCCTACATTTCCTTATCCATTTTCTCATGCTACTAAATATCGCATCCATTTTCGAAATAGTTGTCCAAGAATAAGGAATCATAGGAACAAACCAATTATCCTGAGGTGAGATTGCTAGGTGATAAAAAAAAAGAGGAGAAACAATAAGCAGAGTGGCGCAGTGGAAGCGTGCTGGGCCCATAACCCAGAGGTCCGTAGATCGAAACTACGCTCTGCTAAAAGTGATTCATTTTTTATTCTTTAGTGTGCACGACTGCAAAAATATCTGCGGTTTTTTTTTTATTTAGCAAACTGTTTGTCAGCTCGTAATGCAGAAAAATTCCTAGACATTTTTTTTTGTGGTAGGGAGGTGAATGCCCATTTACATACAGAGTGTGGGACTCTCAGGCTCGCAAGAACGCGACTGGACTACTCACTAAACACCTCCCCTGTCAACTTGAGAACCTCGCCAGGAACCATTTGACTCATTCTAGCGGGAGGGGAGAGGGAAAGAGCCCCAACGCTCTGGCTGCCGTAGCCTGTCCCATTTTATGCTCGCAAAAAATGTGTGGCGGCCATTGTCTTCCTCTTTTGTGCAAAAACGACAATTGAAGGACCGTGACTTACCAATCTCATGCAGGTAGGACTAAAAACACCCATGCCTACTCAAAAGTTTGGTCAGATAGAAGTCAGTCCCACCATGCCTTCGATTAAGCCACGGTCTCAAATCTGGGATGAGGCACGCGATTCACCCTCCCTTCGTGCAAGTCACCTTACCGACAACCATCTCCCTCTCATCCTCGTTTCGACGCAGGTAAATGACGCGGTGCTCTCTAGCAAGGAGGGCAAAGGGTACTACGCCTGCAATAACTCTCACCGCCAAATCAGAGACTGTCGAATACGAAGATGCAATTCTCAGTGCCTCCTACCTCCTTACTGACAGCGTCGCCCCATATTCCTGCTCCCCACAGTAGCACTGAGCCTACAGCACTCATCAAGAGGCGTCTTCTTGATGGGCTGGGTCCCCCTACGTTGGCTAATAGTCGACTCAGAGCCGATACTCCCGAGCCAGCCTTCTCAGCCGTTGCCCTGATTTGCTCAGAGAAACTCATCTTGAGTCGATCAGTAGCTCTAGGTACTTCACCGCTGGTTTCGATTCAAGGAGTATGTCTCCAATACTGATCATCCTTACTCTAGGGATTCTTTTTTTGTCAAGATGACCACTCTGATTTCCTCCTGTGCTGAACTGAATTCTCAAGCAGTCATCCAATCTCTCACTCACCGCATTAGCATACCTAGCCTAAGTTGCACTTGTTCAGCGGTGCATCCAGTGACCAGAGCCACAACATCATCCACATAAGCGCGACTTATCTGGCATCTCTAGTCTGAGTAGCCGATTGTAAGACATGTTCCACAGGTCCGCACCAAGGATAGATCCCTGGAAAACACCCGATGTGACTTCCATCTTTCGTTGGCCCTGTGTCGTGTCGTAGAGCAGGCCTCGGCCCTTAAGCTAGTCCCTCAAAACCCGCATTAGATGTTCTGAACTTGAGAAGGATTTTCCAGCGCCAGCGTATCCAGAATATTCACCCATCTAATGGAGTTGAAGGCGTTCCTGACGTCAAGTGTCACCAACAGGACAATCCGTCGCTTGGTACGACTTTATGTTTCCGCCTTTTGGACCGCGCTAACCATCTCAGGTTCTCAGAAGTACAAATATCGTCAGTGGGTCTTCCCTTGATGAGTTTCTCTAGCACTTTCCCAGCCGGGTCTAGCATGCATACCGGTTGGTATGCAGATGGCGATCAGCACGAGCGTCGCCACCTTTCAGCGTACCGCAAAAACCCCGTTCCGTAGGCAAACGTTGAATGTGTGAGCAGCAAGTCAGGACAATGGTGGTAGACAAGCTGCAACACCTCAGCTGGAAAACCATCTGGACCTGAAGCCTTCCTCTTTTTCAGTGAAAGGACTATATGTTCTAGTTCTGGTTGTGTGAAAAGTGGACACCCAACTACTATTTTGCCTTGGACAGTGTCAACACGGACGGAATGGGCGTAGAAAAGTACTCGCACTACCTTGTTCATCTTTTCCGCATCACATATGCAAGGTCTCCGGAGGTCACCAAGCTTCCACATAACTAGTTTGTATCCCAAGCCCCACGCAACTTTGTTCACATTGTCCACTAGATCTTGCCAGCAGCGAGTCTTGCTATTGTTAATCAATTTGCAAAGGCATTTTCTGGCCGACTTATATACAGCTACCCGGTTCCATGCTGCTCGTTGATCCTCACGCCGAAGCTTGTGACGTTCCCTTCGTTTTTCAGCCATTTCAGCTGAACACCAGTACACTGGGGGCTTGCGGTGCCGAGGTTTTTAGACGGGGCATAGGAGCATTGCAAACAGTCGTGATGATGCTCATAGTTGAGTTCACCACATCTTGAGCTGCCAGTTCTTCCATCCCCAGTGAATCTCCCTGAAGCAGAGCACCTGCTGTGAGCACCTCTACGAACCTCTTAACGTCCGTCCTTCCAATGTTCAATTTAATTATAGAAAGTCAAGAGTACGGACGTCGGGAGACAACATGACTGATCTCAAACAAAGTGCACTGATGATCACCGGCAGAGTAGTCCTCTAATACTCTCCAATTGTGTATCCTCCGTACTAAGGACTCCGAGGCGGATATCAGGTCCGATATGGTTCCTACACACCCAATAAGGCGAAAATTCGACATATTTCCTGATCCCAAGACGTGTCCAAAATCAGGTCTTTGATCAACATCCGTGCAGAGAATACAGTGTGCCTCCCCCGTACACTGTTTTATTTTATGCCCCATTTCACCGCATTTATATCATGGGAACTCCTATCGGACTCTTTGCATACTTGTGCGGTGTGATCATAGCCAAGGCATTTGAAACATTGAAGAGGCGCTGCTTTTCGCCGTATGCTACAGAAAACCCACCCTATTC
This sequence comes from Odontomyia ornata, assembly GCA_963969285.1. Taxonomy (NCBI): domain Eukaryota; kingdom Metazoa; phylum Arthropoda; class Insecta; order Diptera; family Stratiomyidae; genus Odontomyia; species Odontomyia ornata. The sequence goes on from OZ017740.1 coordinate 298,174,692, forward strand.
TTACTTTGCCCTTATTCAGAAATCATTCGGCGTCCTTTTCGGTCAAAGCATTGATAGCCATGCGTTGTCCCCTGGTATCAGCCTTGCTTTGATCCTGCCCACGCTAGGAAACTCCCTTTTGGTAGCCTCTTCTACCTCAGCCAGATCCGTGACGCAGTCAATATCTCTTATTTTGATCGTTGCCATCGGCTCCTGCGAGGCTATAGCTGCGCTCTTGCCGACGACTTTCTTTACTGCGTCGCAAAATGGTTCCCTTTTGTCAGCCTCTTTTCGAATTCGACTAGTATGCGACCTGACCGCGTTGGTTGTACTGTTTTAATGGCAGTGTTGGTGTCTTCGAGGCTTACGTTTCCCCTGATATCCCGCAGAAGGCGTTCAATAGGTGCAGGTGCATCGTTTGTTGGGAGCACGTACCGGATGTTGATGGCTATTCGATCTTGATGTGATAAATCAGGAGTTGTATCAGCCATGACAAAAAAGATACAAGCTTCATTAATTTCGGCACCGATGGCTTCTTGAGTTTTAGCTCGCAGTAAATCGATGAATTCGTTTTCGGTAGTGGGACTCAAGTAAGTTACATGATCTATGAGAGATTTCATTTCGCTGTTTGTTCATCAACGGGTAATGTCGTGAAATCAAAGAGACCATTTGTGAAAAATTTTCATTGTTATTTACTGGCGATTCTTCGTCACCACGAAAAACCAATCCTTGTCTGCCCAAAGTTCTTGCTACATCAAATAAAACTTACAGAGCCTTAAAATGACATTCCCTCTCCTGCTCTTCTTTAATTTTACTCTGCTGTAAAGATTTATCCAAAATTACATTGATATGGGTCCCTTCGGTGATGAAATTGCAGCAGCCACTTAGAGATGCACGATGAGATTCTGAAGTGAAGTATTGAATTAATTTTCCTTCTTTATTCTAACCTCTGCTTTTCATTTTATGCCACTTATGAATACATACTGACTTCCACTCTTTACTGCCGTGAGCCCTTCTAGCTTCTTCGGCAAACAAAAAACAAGCGAAGCAATACGCTGCATCTTTGCAAGGACTATATTCCAAAAATGAGAACTCTTTCTACCATGCTGGATTAAAACTGCATTGTTTATTGGTAGGAATATCTGGGTTCGCTGGATAAATGGCAAGTTTCGGCTGGTATGGTGCGAACGAATTTAAAAATCTTCGCTGATTGGTAGTTGATATTTTTCCTCTTTTTCCAGGATCGTGGTTTATGAAACTTTCACTCAGAATATCCAGATCAAAAGTCTTTTATGACAGTTTTTCTTCTTCTTGTTTTACTAATTCCAGCAACTGCTCACTTTCTTCATGGATGTGGGTCAAACGATCGATCATTTCGGTATAAAACGCTTTTAAATCCGGAGCTTCATCATTTGTCACATTCTTTAAAAGTTCACCTACTCTTTCAAAATTAGCTAGAAATTCTGCTGCCTTACCGGAAAAATTGATCAAAGTAAGATCAGCCTCGGTTTCTTTAGGTACTTCATTTGATTGTTGCGGTGAAGGTTGTGAACGAGATTTGAGTGAAACTGGCGATGATGGCGGTAGTGTCACTGGAGGTGAGGGTGCTCGTCGTGTGGATGCTGGTAGTGAAAATGGTCGTTGTCCTATCTTTTGTTGCACAGGAAAGATTGTCGTTGAAATAACTGGTTTGATTTAGATCCTCTTCTATACTCGTATGTTCCAGTTTTAGATGGATTTCAGAAGTATGCTTCATTAAATCAATTCGTATGCTAGTTTTATAGTCAAAACTTTGTTAGTGTAATCATTTTACTTTATCTTTTCCTTCCACCTAGTACCTAAAAATTGTTTGCTCAGACAAGGATGGTTCTTCCTTATCCATTTTCGAAATAATTATCCAAGAATAAGGCACCATAGAAACAAATCAATTATCCTGAAGTAGGGTCAGTAGGTAATAAGAAAACTAATGAAACTATGAGCAGAGTGGCGCAGTGGAAGCGTGCTGGGCCCATAACCCAGAGGTCCGTAGATCGAAACTACGCTCTGCTAAAAGTGATTCATTTTTTGATCATTCGTGGTTGCAAAATTATCTGCGGTTTTTTATTTAGCTGTTTGTCAACTCGCAATGCAGAAAAACTTATTCGACATGCTTGCAATAATTTTTTATCTCCTGACATAAAATTGAAACTTAGTTGAAATATTTTGTCTCACAAGCAGCACCAAAATCAACACTTTTTACAATTAACGACATTGTTTTTAGCCCGTAATATCAGTGTTACAGCAGCTTAGTTTTGTCACTTGCTTTAGTGATTGAACTCACACCTTTTTCTTTGTAACACCAAAACCAAAGACATATAAATAAATAGACAAGCAACGAGAATCTGTGTACTCGTCCATAAGGAAAGCAAATTCACCACATAAATAACTTACACTCTCGAAACTATATGATTCCTTCTGCTTGTCCTTCCTCTTTGTTTACAGACAGGTTTTTCTTTCCTCTCTTCAGAATCATCACTTCCCCCACGGACACCCGCGCGCACCGAAAAAACTTCTTTTCACGTGCACACGATCGCGCCTTCGTTATCATACGTTGAACAGTTCAGTGCAACACAACAAACGTTCTCTCACAGAAAACTCGAACGCCAAAGCTGATGAAAATTCGTAGAGGCGAGAAAACTCATATGTCAAAGCCGATGAAAAATTCGTTAGTTTTTAATAAAATAAGAGAACTAAAGTGCCGATTTCGTTCACGCGATCTTAAAAAACAAAAACTTTATAAACGTGAACGTGTTTCGGAGTGAATTAAGTGCAAAAACAAAAACATATCACTTGAAACCTCAACTTCACACAACTTTAGTGAAGGTTGCTAATTGCTTCGGCTTTTGGACCGGTTGCGGTGCAGTACTCTCTATATCTATGACCAAAACTATAGCTAGCGAAGCCAGACTCCAGTTTAATAAGCCATGTACCAGAAAGTCATACTGCCACATACATGACCACATGTTGGCTGACTTTGCTTGCTAGTTTATATGAAGGCATATGGAGAAATCTGGAAGTGCCGACGAAAATCGAGGTTTTGTACGGTGTCGAGTCGGAATTCAATTGTGAAATTCAGAAGGTTCGCGAAAAACACCGTAGCGCTTCCTTTGAAGTGAATTTCGTTTCAGTTCATTCATCCGTTGATGTTTTATTGATGATCTAAGTCAAAAAGATAGGAATTTGTTTAATTTCTCAAGCTAACTTTCAGTGGAAGGAGTTGAATGTGTGTTTCATTTGGTTGTTTTAAATGATGTAAGTTGACAGTGCAAGGTCGATTTTGAAGTTCATCCTTGTCTAGCTGTTGGGCAAGCATGAACTTCGGAAAAACGACGATACTTGAGTGCCAAAGGGGACTTTTCGATCACTAGACTCTTCAGCGTTAAAACGCATTTAAGACTTTTTGGTTACTCAACTAAGTATTTTTTTTTTTGTGGTAGGGAGGTGAAGGCATTCACGCCCGCCGAGTCTGGCAGTGTGGGACTCCCATGGAGGATACCCTTGGACTACCCACTAAACACCTCCCCTGGCAATCTGAGAACCTAGCCTGGAACCGTTTGATACATTACTTCGGGCTAAGCCTCATTTCTCTACGCGTTTAGGCGCCACCGGGCTACAGGGATCCCTTTTCCAGCGGAAGGAGGGGAAGCGAGAGGGATTTGTCTCTGAAATCGCAAAAGAACTTGAGTTGTCAATTTTTGACGATGGTCATTTATTAGATTCTGTAAAAATGAATGGAAAATTAAAATTTTTTCCATCTTTCGCTTGAAATACCTGTCTCGCATACTATCATACGAGTAACATACATATATAAGGAAAATCGATAAAGCAAAGTACAGCAAGGAAACATCATTGGAAGCTCTAAGGCGACTAAAGATGGAAGGAAAGTTGAGGAAGAGGGGGGTCATTTAGAATTCCTGAGTCTACTTGAAGGAAACACATGCAATTGAATCAGCGGAAAGCAGTAAAACTTTGCGTCGACTGGCATTAAGATATGTAGAGAAACATAATATTCCTCATTCTTTTAATCGTGAGCAGGGACTAGCTGATAAAGACTGGATTTATGGTTTTTTTTTCAAAGGCACCCAAATATAAGTCTACACCAACTTCAGGCCACTAGCCTGAAAAGGATTCCAGGATTCAACAAAGAAGAGGTCCAGTAATTTTTTAAAAATTTGCAATTAGTGATACAAAAGCATAAATTTCCGGCCCACCGAATTTACACCCAAGAAGAAACTAGGAATTGTACCGTCCAAATGAGGTGTCTAAAGTTTTATGGCCCGAAAGGGGTATAAAAATTGGTACTGTAACTTCTACGGTGCGTGGAACAACCATCACAGCGATTATTGTAATGAGTGCTTCGGGACATTTTCTCCCACTAATGCTGATTTACCCTCTTTAAAAGGAATGGGCCAATAAGCGTTCTTTACGTCAGTTCTCCAAATGGATGGAGCAATAGCGACATTTTTATAAAGTGGCTGCCTCACATCAAGGATCATGTTCATCCGACTGAAGGATTCAGTAGTTTTGCCGACACTCGATAACCACAGAAGTCATGTATCGATTAAGGTCTACAAGTTCTATAAAAAGTAACTTTATACATATAAAGTCACTCCCACCGCACATTTCCCATCGACTTTAACCCGTCCGTCTTCTGCTATTTAGCACTATAGCCCCTCTCGGGTCTTCGTTTCCTGCAACAAACGCCTGCCTCTGTCTCGGTCCATTGATCGCATCCTCCAATTTTGAAATCCGAGCAGCGATGAACTGTCTTCGTCGACCGAGTCAAACCAGCGTTTCCTCGATTTGCCCACTGGTCTCTGCTCTTCAGTTCTACCAACGAATATCTTTTGGGTATCCACTGCTCATCCATATGATGCACATGGCCAGCCCATTGCAACTTCCGCAGTCTTACAATCGTTGAGATCTCCGGGTCGTCAAAAATTTCATACAACTCGCGATTGTATCGAATTCGCCATTGGCCCTCATCTATCTTTGCCCCAACTATTCGCCTCCGGACCCGCTTTCGAAGGCGCTCACTGTGTTTACAGATTTTTGGGCTAGGGTTCATGTTTCACATCCATAGCATAACAAAGGTCTTATCACAGATTTGTACACTTTGAGCTTTGATTTTTTAATGAAAAATTATATTTGCGAGCTGCATTCTTCGGCGTATTTCGTCCCTTTCATTAGCGGTTCTCGTTATTTTGGCACCGAGATACACAAATTCGCCGGCTTTTTCGATATTCTGGACCCAACAGATGAATAAGTTTGAACACCTTTAGTCTACTCTAAGTTGGCTGCTGACAGGCTAGCCAATTTGGAGAAGAATTTCGGTCGCAGGTTTCGGCGAGCAGGCAAAGCCTAAATACAAATTTATCAGCCACCAATTCAAATGCCCGATTAAAACGCGTCACATCAACTTCCAACAAATTGATATTACTTTACTTTACCCTAATTCATTTTTAATCTTTTTCAGACCGGAAGACAAGTCCAAAAACGAAAAACAAGAGACATCATCATTCAGAAAAGAGCTATGCGTTCCCGTTTATCCACCGACGCGGTGCCAGAAATAAACTACTCGAATCCAAAACCAAACCAATCTACTCTAACTGAAACGCAAAGCCAAAATACGACACCGTGTACGGAACCAAAACACCGAACGGATCAGTCGCGGATTATTAAAACTCTACCTGCTTGGCGGCATGCTCACTACCGCCTTCTTTTCTTTCTGAAAAAGAACGACTAGCTACTGAAAAGGAAAGATTTGGTTCTGGCTTAGCAATGCATGGTTATGGATTTCTTTCGTCACAATCGTAGTATATCGATTACTACATTACGTACTATATCCATTACTATTGGATAGTTAAAAAGTACTTTTTGTCACTAGATGGTGTTTGTTGTCATATATCGATCAATACTAATCAGATTGAGTCAAACTGACATGCCTTTGAAAGATGACATTCCAGTCTACAATTTTCATTTGGACAGTTTTGTATTTCGTCATGCGTGTCAAAAGTTGTATTCATTTAAAAATCCGTGAAATTTTGGAAAAAATTCGTTACATTTTACAATATCACTACGATCAAGGTGATAATGCATCGCTGGCTTGTGAAAAAATTTGTGGTGTCTTCGGCCGAGATACTTTATCAAAAGCCAGAGCCAAGAGACGGTTCGCTCCCTTTCGTTCTGGAAATTTTGACGTCAAAGATGCATCTCGCTCAGGTCGACCAATCACTGAAAAAGTCGATAAAATCTTATAAAAAATTGAGGAAGACCGACACATAAGCAGCTATGACATTGCTAAAGAACTGAATATCCATCACCAAACAGTTTTGAACCATTTGCATAAGGGTGGATACACAAAGAAGCTCGACGTTAGAGTTTGGGCGCCGCATGAATTAACACCAAAAAAAAATTGATCGACCTAATTTCCATTTGCGAAATGCTAATAAAACGCAACGAAATCGAGCCATTTTTGATGCAAATCATTACGGGCGATGTAAAATGAGTAAGATACGAGAATGTCGTCCGAAAAAGATTATGGTCAAAATAAGGTGAATCATCACAAACGACTTCAAAGCCAGGACTGACACCAAATAAGGTTATGCTATGTGTATGGTGGGATTGGAAGGGAATTGTTTATCATGAGGTGCTAGAACCTGGCGAAACACTCAATTTGGTTCTGTATTGTCAGCAATCAACCAGATTGCAACAAGCAATTCAAAAAACCGGCCAGAATTGATCAATACAAAGAGCGTTGTGCTCCATCATGACAATACCAGACCACACACATCTTTGATGACCCAGCAAAAATTGACAGAGCTTGGCTGGGATGTTTTGATGTATCCACCGTATAGTCCAGACGTCACACCATCAGACTACCATTTGTTTCAGTCTCTGCAAAACTTCCTTAATGAAGAGAAATTCACTTCAAAAAGGGACTGTGAAAATCATCTGGCCAAGTTTTTCGCTGATAAACCACAAAAGTTCTATGCAGATGGAATAATGGCTCCACCCAAAAAAATTGAAAAAGGTCATAGATAATAATGGACAATATGTACTTACATAAAATCCATTTTAAATAAAAGAAATGTTCAATCGAAAAATGAAAAAAAAGGCTTAATAGTTACCAATATACTATAGTATATCCAATACTATAATACGTTATTGTTATATCCTTAATGGAAAACCCTCTATTGCCTGCGACTTTGTCAACAAATTTAAGGTAACTATGAAGCATTAATAACGACTACCGTGAGCCCAAACGATTAGTTGCTTGGCAGCTTCAATTCCGCTTCATCTGCTCAAAGTCGAATTCCAAGTGTTGGCAAATTTATTCACCTCGCTAGCTACAAAAAACTTCCGCAGGCTGCAGGGAGCACTCTTGCCTCGCGACACTGAGATCCAGCCGCCACAGGTAATATCAACAAAATGTGATTCAGGGGGTGAATTCTTGTCAGATAGTTTCCCCATAATCGAAGTTCGATTGGGTCACGTTTAACCCTTCTACGGTAGAGAAGAAATTGAAGATGATCGGAGTAGTTATAGTTTTTTCAAAATTAACAAGTTTTGTTCAGCATATTGGTTGTGTTCAACTGAACGAATGAATGCATCGCGAAGATAACGACATTTTGCGATGATTGTTCTTCTTCTTCGTTGCGCTACAGCCCCTCTCGGGCCATCGCTTCCTGCATATAGCGCCTCCAACGGTCTCGGTCCATTGACCGCGTCCTTCAATTTTGAAATCCGAGCAGTGATGAACTCTCTTCGTCGATTGAGTCAGATCAGCGTTTCCTCGGTTTCCCCACTGGTCTCCAGCCTTCAATTCTCCCAACGAATACCTTTTCGGGTATCCGTTGTTCGTCCATACGATTCATGTGGCCAGCCCATTGCAGCTTCCGCAGTCTTACAACCGTTGAGACCTGCGGCTTGTCAAAAATTTCATGCAGCTCATGGTTCGATCGAGTTTACCATTGGTCCCCGTTTAGCATCGCTCCGATTATTCATCTCAGGACCCGTCGCTCAAAATATTTGCGGATGCTTGGGTTAGGGTCCACGTTTCACACCCATAGCATAACACAGGTCTTACCACAGATTTGTATACTTGGAGCCTAGCGATATGATTTTTTCGGATTACAAAATATTACACCGCATTTTCCAACTATATGGTCTTTACATCGATCCGGGCTTTGATTGGATCTTCTTAAAATTTTCAAATGATATAGATAACATACTTGTAAATATCTTAGAATACGATGCAGTGAATCACAATCATTGCATAGGAACAAAATGGCGCCCTTTTAAAATGGAGTAACAATGATTTTCCTTCGAGACCAAGTATGTAATGTTTTCCTCGTGTTTATTTATTATTGGTGCTTACATATCATAATTTGAGTACAAAACCCTTCAGGCAGGAACGTATTCCTGTCTACTAAATTTGTTTTTTTTTGAGCCACAAATATTACGAGATCCATTAGGCTTTATATGACTCCAATTGCTCCATTGACTCGTATTGTTGCCTCAACTTCATAAATAATATTGTAGCAGTATTGATGCTGAATCAATTTCTGGCTGCTATTCGACGTAGATGACTTGACGGCGATTTCGATACAACATTATTTTCATTGACGATATAAATATTCTGGGTGGTTATAATTTATAAGGCTACTCATTTGAATTTTCAAGAACCATAACGCGTGGTTATACAACGATATGTACTTTTAATTGGCTCAGACGTTTAATTTTTGTTGAAATTTACGGAAGTGTATCAAGAATACTTTTAAGATATCGCTAGTGAATGAGCACAAACAAAATGGCAGATGCGTTAAGTGGAAATACGAGTAGAGCCCAACTGAAGAATTCAATATACACTCTATGTATTAACCATAAATTGGTTTAGAGCGTTATGGGCTGGATAAGAAATAATTTGGGAAGAGCTACTACCGCCAACTTAAATTGTTTTATAATTCGCTTCAAAAAAAAAAATTGCACGCAAATTTGAATGACCATCGGCTGTCAATGCCTTAAATTGTGACGAAACTTTGATTGACACGAATGATGTACAGTGAATTATTCACCAGTCGTCGCTCTTTTTGGCAGTTGATTTATGCTGTCAAAAAAGGAACAAGTTTTATCAAATGACAAAATGTCAAAATAAATTATCCTTTAGAATTCTAATGTCTTCTGAATGAAGAGAAGAAAAAGCAATTTTCGAATTTAATCAGATTTCATATTTATTTTATTTCACAATTTTCATGGATACATTCAATGATTTAAGATTAAATATATTTTATCAATTACTCTCAAAAATGTATTTATCAGATAATTCCCTTTTAGATTGCGCCAGCATACGTATAAATCTAAGAATTTACATCTATCTATACATATGCTAAATTCTTAATTTTTTCATTTATTTTAATTAAATGTGTTGTGTGTGTAGGTGTGTGTGTAATTTCTCTCATTCCTTGAAATATTACTTTACTTTTCATTTTCTTTTTGTTTGTTTTTACAACTTTCATTTCTCGTTAGAAGGTAAAAAGGATACACAAAAAAACAACAAGAATTTAGAATGTTGTATTTTTGAGTAAGGATATATTTACGTTATTTTAAATTTCGAATTCGGGAACGCATTGATCCGTTGGCAATAAATTGGATTTACTACTTGCTTCCGAATTCATATCACAGGTCATCCAGGGATGATATAAAACGTCCTCAGCTGTCAGTCTTTTATGCGGATCCTGAATTAATAGTGAGCGTATCATACAACGTGCTTCGGGCGAGACAGTTTCCGGAATTGAGAATTCACCACGTGATATTTTCGCGAATAGGCCGGTATGTTGTTGATCATTGAATGGATACCTAAAATAGAGAAAATATTGGAATTAGGAAAGGACTAATATTATACAACTACTACTAAAATAAGCCAGTTTCAAAGAAAAATTGAAACTTTATTTCTTGAAAAGCCGTCGATCCTTGCTTTGTTCTGTGAGCAAACCCGTTTCGACTCCTTTGAATTATATTCAGACCATATAAAGTCATTCTCTTCCATACATCCTTTAGACACAGTAAATGACTCAAAGGAGTCGAAACACATCTGCTTACACAACAAAGCAAGCCCCGACGGCTTTTCAAGAAAAAAGAGAATTAACCTGCTGATATTAAATAAACAAAATAATTGACTAAAAATTGAAACAAGTAAAAATAGCAGGAGGGTACTCCTACCAGTAGGGTATTGTAAAATTACTATCTGAATACTAAAACTTGACTCATACATAAATTCCATGAATTGGGCTCGGAAAATTAACATATGGTTATTATGTATTTCGATTTACTACTATTTTATTGTCAGGGTGCTAACCTCTATGTTCGAGCTGTCATGATGACATATCAATGTTAGAAATTATTTCTAAAATTTTCATCATCATTTGCAGAGTTTGGATCTTTTTCGAATGTGTATTTAAACAGTATCACGTGTAATTGTTGTTGCAGTTGATAAATTTTCAATTATCAGTTAAGCGTTTATGGCTCGGTTCTTATGAAACTTTCAGGAAACATGCATTATAAATACACTCACAGTCACAATTAACCGCCCGCTTACACTTTTTGTCACCCTGCTTGTTTGCATTAAGTATAGCTTATCTTAGACTTTGTTATGTATCGAGTGGATAATTGAGAAGAAAAATAAACAGTTAGACTCTCGAGTTAGTTTTAAAATTTTTGTCGCAGTAGGTTTTGTACGAATAAGTCATTTTTGACGTTATTACCGTGACGTTGCCGAGACATTATTTCTTGTCTATTTTCACTGAAAGTGTAAAAGCTGTTTAATTTGATTCTTTAAGATTGTGCTTAGTGCTTGAAATAATAAAAATGCCGTTAGATGCGGTTTGTACAGCTGAGCTGTCGCTTTAGCTGATGCTGGATACAGACAACGTCGCATCGCCCGAATGCTCGGTGTACCTCAAACCACGATCGGGATGCCATTAGACGGTATCGAGAGACTGGATCATATACCCGGACGCCAGGTCAAAGCAGACATCGTTGCACTTCCACCCGAGACGACCGTTTTATGGTCAGCAACGTGTTGAGAAATCTCTTTTGCACTGCTACAGAAGTTCGAACGCGTCTCCTCGAGGTCAGAAATGTTAGTGTAAGTGAACGTACGATTAGAAGAAGACTGGGTGAAAGTGTGTTGTTATTTCAGTGGGTTCGGGTTTTTCAGTTGAGAAAAAGTCGAGTCCAAGTTGACAAAATGTTCAATTTATTGAACTGGGTTTTAAAAGGTACAATCACAGAAAATGCTACAGCTTGAAAATCACGTCCGTCTTCTCTGGAGGCACCCTAAAAAAAGTAAAACAAGCTTTTTCGCACGAACAAATGATGGTTGACATTATGATGACTTTGTTTCGAGCAAAATTCTGTGGTAGTTTGATTTCTATTTTCATGAGTACGTTTCCGACATTTTTGATGGCAATTCAATTTTCGAATTTCTTACAAGAGCTGTGCAGAAAACATATTACCAAATTTGACTCTAGATCAAACAAAAGAAATTGCAAGGTCAGGATAGGGTCAAAGTTGGGTTAGGTTAGGTCGGGCCAGCTGTCAGTTGATCAAATCTCAACACTCCTCCCTGATCAATTTACAGCGGAGCATCTCAAAAATTCTTCTGTTGAGTGGCTCGGTGAGGATGTCTGCGATCTGGTTGCTGCTTTCGACATGTTGCAGTGCCACAGTGTTGCCGATGTCTTGCTGAATGTACTTTCGTGGTATTTCAATGTGCTTCTTTCCTCTGGTCGTCTTTCTTTCGTGTGAATTTTGTAGCATGTGTATGGCTGACATGTTGTCGACGTACAGAGTGATCGGCAGCTCAGCTTCTAGAATGCCAAGTTCCAGTGCGATTCGTTTGATCCAGCACACATCGTCAATCACTGACACTGCTGCTCGGTACTCGGCTTTTGCAGTTGAAGTTGCTACCAGGCGCTGCTTTTGTGAATAACAGATCACTGGCCCTCCTCTCATCATTAACACACCACTCGTTGACTGTCCTGTCTCAGAGTCTCCCCCAAAAGCTGAATCGGTGTAGGCCACGAGTGTCTTGTCTCCTTCGAAATGAATTTCGGCTGTCGTGGTCCCTCTCAAGTACTGGAAAGCACGTTTCACCAACGCCTGATGGCTCTTCATGGGCTTGTTGCAGAATCGACTGAGATAGTTCACGGCGAAGCTTATGTCTGGCCTGGTTATTGTAGCTAAGCACAACAAACTTCCTATCGCCTCGCAATACTTGTTGTTCGCTGGAAGTGCCTCGCCTTTCTTAAAGTCTGTCTTATGGTTGATCATTCCCGGCTCAGTGGGTGTGGATGCTGGATTGCATTGCTCGACTTTCATCTTTCTCTAGATCTTCGCCGCGTAGCGAGGCTGACTCACGAAGATACCGTCCTGGTCGATCTTGATTTCCATGCCCAAATACGTTAATTTGTTTTGTACTTTCTTGCTGAATGTTATCTCGAATTCCTTACTTATCTCGTCTAAGAGTTTGTATATTTCTTCTTCCTCTTTGCCGGCTACCAATCCATCATACACGAAGAGTGAGATCATAATGCTCTTGTCGTTGTTATAGTATATACACGGGTCGTTATCTGTGTTGATCAAGCCTATCTTCTTCTCAAAGTGGAGTGGATTTAAGTCCGTAGAGACTCTTGTTTAACTTACAAACTTTCCTGGTTCCATCGTCGAACCCTTCAGGCTGGTGCACATACATGTCCTGCTTCAAGTTCCCATACAAGAAAGCCGTTTTCACATCGAACGATACCAACTTCATTTTCTCTGACGCTGCGTGACTTAGAAGTAGGCGAATAGATGCATGACAAGCTACTGGGCTGAAAGTTTCCATGTAGTTCACTCCCTCCTTCTGTTCAAATCCCTTTGCCACTAGTCTGGCCTTAAGTCTCCCGTCCGCCTTCTCTCGAAGTACCCAGCGATAAGTGATCGGCTTCGCTCCTTCTGGACAGTCCGCCGACTTCCAAGTTTTCATCTCCATCAGCGAGTCGTACTCCTCCTGCATTGCTCGTCTCCACTTCTCATCTCTAAGTGCCTCACTCACCGGGATGTCCTCCGTTTCACCAATCATGGCTACTTTGGCACTCTTTCTTCCACGACGGGAGTGAAGTACGCAGTCTCTCAGTCTCGGTGGTGGTTGCAGAGTCCGACGATATCGCAGAACTCTCCTTCCTGACTCTTCCTCTGGCGCTGGTGTCTCATTTTCGTTGTCACTTGGCTCCTCAGCACTTTCTCCAGCTCCCCAGTTCTTGTCTTCTTCGTCTGTTCCGCTGCTGCTTTCTTCTTGCTTCTCAGGTGTGCCCTCTGGTGCCTGTGTCTCAAGTTCAGTTCCTTGCCTCAGTCTCATCTATTCCACGTCGAAGATCAGATTTTCTGAGCTGATAATTTCTCTTTTCTCTTTCAGATAAACCCGGTAGCAGGGTGAATAAATATCAACCAACAAAATTCCCTTTTCTGATTTTCTATCCATCTTGCCTCTTTTCTGTTTTTGTGTGGGCACGTAATATTCGCATCAAAAGCCTCGCAGCTTTTCAATCTTCATTTTTCTTCCGAACCAAAGTTCTGCTCGGCTTTCCCTGGTACGTTGCTGGTTCCACTCTGGTTGATCATGAAGATCGCATGATTCATTGCTTCTGCCCACAGTTTCTCGTCCAACTCGTTCATGTGTATCGCTGTTCTGGTTGCCTCGACAATCGTTTTCATTTCTCTCATAATCCTTCCGTTCTGCTCTGGCGTGTGTACATTCGTGAAGGTTTGGAAATTCCCAACTTGTCCATCATCTGTTTGGTTTTTGCATTCTTCAGTGCGGTGCCGTTGTGTGACCTCAGGCTTTTCACTCTCCTCTCTAGCTGGTTTTCAACGAGTCTCAGGTAACATTCGATCTTCTCTGGTGCCTCACTTTTCGTCTTCATAAAGTAACAGGTTCGGTAGTGAGTCAAATCGTCCTTGAACATGAGCCAGTACTTCGCTTCTCCCAATGACGGTTCATCTCGCCAGTGTCGACGTGCACGAGATCTAATGGTTGCTGAGCTGCCTTTGGTTTGTTTGGGTGTGAGGATCTATGTAGCTTGCCATACGAGCACTCTGTGCATACAAAGTCATTCCAGTTATCAATGTATTTTATTCCTTTCCTTTTCAGTATGTCCCTCACATACTTGACATTTTGATGGGCGAGTCGCTTGTGCCAGACTTTGATCGATAGGGCCATCAAACTTGTCTCTTTTTCTCTCCTGAGCTGCATTTTGTTTCCTTTGGGTTTTGCTATTGCCACAATTTTCCTGCCATCCAGACTGTAAAACGTTGACTCGTTTCCGTTTGTCTTCTGTACATATCCCTTGTCTAGTATCTGACTTACTGAGAAACGATTAAAGTCGAGGTCTGGCACGTTAATGACATCTTCTAGTACCACTGGATACCACTTTTGACCATCAAATGTTTTCATCTCGATGTTCCCGACTGCAACGCCATTTAGCCTGGTTGAGTCTCCAATCACAATTGGGATGGGCTGAATGGATGGACTGAATAAACCATTCTCGGTGAGACGTCATGTGTTGGCTGGCTCCACAGTCTTGATACCATGAAGTGGCCTTGTCTTTCGAAATGTCGTTGTCCACCGTCGAGAGTGCTGTGGTCGAAAACGCCTTCCTATTTGGTTTCTCGTTTATTGACTTATTCGCTTCTTCTCGAGGTTCGCAGTCTTTTGCGAAGTGTCCCTTCTTCTTCCAGATATGACATGAATACTTCTTCTTGCAGTAGGCAATGTATTCATCACACAGTTTACCTCTGCACTCCTTGAGCACGTGACCTTTCTTTCCACATTTGTAGCATGCCCACTGCGACTTTTCCTGCTCGCTGTTTGACGACTGTCCTTGTTTCCTGCGTCTGGCTATGAGGGCATTGTTGGTGCTGTCATCTGCATTTGTCGCCGTTTCTTTAAGTCGCTCGTCCTCGAGTCTCAAACGTTCCATGCGAGTTTTCACGTTCTTTGCTGCTCCGGTCACGTTGTCCCAGGATGTCCTAAAATGTGCCAATTTTGGCGATAGCACACTCATGATCCTCGTCATGATCTAACTTTTCTTCACAGGATCATTTTCAGTTGACACTTCATTCACGAGATCCAAAATCTGCACACAGTTCACAGCTGACTTGCTTTCATCATACTCATACGTAAAGAATTCGATTCGGGACGTTTCTAAAGTTACATTAGTCTTTGTACCATATAAACTAACTAATCTATGACATCTTTGGCAGTTTTACAATTTGCAATTTTGTTCGCAATTTTGCTGTTTACATTTAAAACTATCAATTTTTGAGCCTCAATATCTTTCTTTAACCAAGCGGCGACTGGATCAGTTGACGCAGCACCTGCTGGTCTGGGCTTTACACCCGTTATCATATCATACAGATCTTTGTTCTTAAGTGCTATGTTTAATTTAAATCGCCATGAAATAAAATTGACATTTCCTCGACTATCTTTACTTAACATTGAGACTTTACAGTATCCATTTTGCTTTAAGTTTAACAATTCGACTGACTTCTGACAATTTTTAAATAGCAAAATGAATTTATAATCTTTCGTGGCGATTTTCTGACTTAAGGCGACTTGCGTGTTCCTTGCTAAACGTTGACCTTCTGTGCGATGGCTGCTCCACTGTCGCTGATTTGTAGGTTATGTTGTCCTTGCCGGTTCTGACGTCTTGGACTGCTTTCTCGAGTTGCCTGACAATTTCCTTGTCTGACTTTTGAAGAAACCCTTTTACAGCTGACCTGGGCCCATAACCTGTTGTTATTTCAGTGGGTTCGGGTTTTTCAGTTGAGAAAAAGTCGAGTCCAAGTTGTCAAAATATTCAATTTATTGAACTGGGTTTCAAAAGGTACAATCACAAAAAATGCTACAGCTTGAAAATCACGTCCGTCTTCTCTGGAGGCACCCTTAAAAAAGTACAACAAGCTTTTTCGCACGAGCAAATGATGGTTGATATTATGATGACTTTGTTTCGAGCAAAATGCTGTGGTAGTTTGATTTCTATTTTCATGAGTACGTTTCCGACATTTCTGATGGCAATTCAATTTTCGGATTTCTTACAAGAGCTGTGCAGAAAACATATTACCAAATTTGACTACATAAAACAAAAGAAAATGCAAGGTAAGGATAGGATCAAGGTTGGGTTGGATTAGGTGGGGTCAGCCGTCAGTTGATCAAATCTCAACAAAGTGATTTATGGGCTTTTCGTGCAGCTCGCGCCCCACAACTTCTCCCACAGCACCGTAGAGCTAGACTTGGTCTTGCGCGAGAATATTATGATTGGACTATGGAGCAGTGGAAGAACGCACTGTTTTCAGATGAAAGCAGAAAAGCCTTATGTGATCGAGTTGGGTGTCACCGTGTCTACAGACATAAAAATAAGAGGTTTGCTCCCTGCGCTATAGCCGAAACAGTAGGTTATCAGGGCGGATCAATAATGATTTGGGGAGGCATCTCTTATGAGGCCCGTACCGATCTTGTCGTCTTTGATAGGGGCAGTGTGAACGCTCAGAGGTACGTGGAAGAAGTTCTCCAAGACCATGTTTGCTCCATTTATTGGAGAACATTTCAGGCTAATACATGATAATGTACGTTGGCATGTTGCTGGATCTGTGACATACCTTAATGAAGTCGGAATTCAAACTTTGTCATGGCCAGTGCGTAGACCCGATCTTAATCCTATTGAACACATTTGAGACAACCTTATAAGGCGTGTTCGGGCAAGAGTACCAGTGCCTATTACCCTAGGAGAGCTCAAGACCGCAGATTTAGAGGAGTGGCACAATATCCCGCAATCGAACATTCAGAATGTTATGGATGGTCTTCCAAACAGGCTTCAGAAAGTCATTAGAGCCCGAGGTGGTAACACCCATTATTAAATTTGTAGTCAGTGACAAAAAATAAACTTTTTCTTTAATTAAACAAAAATAATCAGCTGAAAGACATCTTGGAAAAATCGATTTTGTAGAGGAAAATCTTATTAAATAAATTCTTTTCAATTTTTTCATTTGTTTTGATGTACCGAAAGCTGCTTTCAACATACAAGTACCATTCATCAAATTTGTGTAAAATTTGGTAGTTTTGGAAAACTATAAGAATTACAGGGTGGGCGGTTAATTCTGCCTGTATGTGTATATCCAAAATTTAACTACAAATTTTAGGCAAATTTAAGGGACACTGTTTGATTTGAAAACGTAAAATTCGTAAAATGTACTACAATAAACGAGACTGAGCTAAAATAGAAATGACAGGAGCTTTGTTCTGATAAATTCTAGTTTACTTATTCGAAATAGTCTCCCCGGCCTCCATGCACTGTTTTGCGCGATCCAAAACCTTTTCAAAAGAGTGTGTCAGGTCGTTGACCGGAACATCCTTCAGGATGTCGGTACAAGCCTTTTGGATGCCCTCTATGGACGCAAAGCGTTTTAATTTCATGGCCAAATGCAATTTTCCGAATAGGTAAAAGTAACAAGGGAGCCATATCAGGCGAATACGGTGAGTGATTGATTGTTAAAATGCGATTTCTGGTCAAAAAATCAGTCACAGGAGTGGATTTTTAAGACAAAAGTCTCGTTTATTTTGGAACAAAACGTGCACAGACCGTTCGTAAGCCCAAATGAACGGTTAAAATGCGATAAATCGATGTTTTGGAGATATTCAACTCCAATTCCATGAATTTGAACGATCGTTTCGGCTCATTTTTGATAAATTCACGCACAATTTCAATGGAGTATTCGGTGATCACTGATTTTGGGTGGCCCGTATGTTCATCGTCATTTATGTCCTCACGACTATCTCTGAAACGTGTAAACCACTCATGAACTCTGGCACAAGATAGACAATCATCACCATAAACTTTTTTCAATGTTTTGGTAAACGTTTTACGGATTTTAAAACAAAATTTGATATTAGCTCTTTGTTCGAAACTCATTTTTGTACCGATGACACAAACATACTGTCATTTTAGACGCAGTAACTTCGCTTCCACTGAACCGAATGTCACCAAACTTTCACTGGAAGTCAGGGAGGGATGTAACTTTCCAACGCACTATCTCATTCACAGATGGCACCACCAAAAAGAAGTTATGATCAAAGTCTCGTTTATTTTCGAACCGGTGTTTGTTGCCGTTGTACTCATAAAGACCTACTTCTGTGATTTTCATTCAGATTTTTCTGTCCAAATATGTCCAATCGCGAGGGGAAGATACATATTTTTCGTACATTTCACCTCACCCTGCCCCCCTGAAGTGAAAGTGTCAGTTTAAGACCTATTTTGAAAAGTTATTCTCAAAACCTTTGATTTGATACCCATTTCAACTACCTTTGGTAAACAATTTTTCTAAGGGTCTACCACCCCCTTATCTGCGGAGATCTCCCTTTAAACCTTATAAAAATTATTTGAAACTGCAACAGCCCAGAGGGTACCACTATTGACCTACTCAAAACTTTTATGTTTCTAGCTTATGTGGTTTGCGAGAAAACTTGCTGTGACACACGGACGGACGGATAGGCAGGTCCCGATTGTAGTAGGGTATTGTAAAAAAACATCATTTACAAAATTTTCTCATCAACACAAACCCATCATTTATCCAAGCCCTTATTTTTTTCATAGATCCCTGTCAAGCGTCTGAAGTCAATTTCCTGACCAAATCCTCTTCAATCAACTGCCTTTTGTAAAAATATGAAAATTATGAGCTGTTTACGAACCATCTGTTGAATTTTCTCGAGGATCAACACATGCACATATGAACACCCTGGCATTATGTAGTGAATGAAATTGATGAAAAAAATACAAAAATGAAACGCCCAAAAACAGCAAATACACTTAAAACTGCTTAAGGTCATCAATTATTTTGCCAAACTGGATCGTAATCGACAAGAAACCTTCAAAACCCACAACAAAATTATACACACTTGATACAAAAGTGATGTGGTCCTGTTACCGTTGCTGGTATTAAGCAGTTGATCGAAAAGTCCTCCGTGCAATCAGAGTTCAATGAGAAAGTTAACTTCTTGCAATCAGCGACTTTGTGTATGGTGATCGCGAAGGGTGTCACGCGAGTCTGGCAACTACAATAAATGCCATTTTCGTCTTTAATTCTTTCGATTCATGATAACCTTCGCGACGACCATATGTTGTTTTTGTGGCTACAATGGGACAGGATACGACTGTTGTAGCATTTAACAGTGCTCTGAGATGTTGAGCAGAGAGAAAAGAAGAATAAATCGGTCAAATTGAAGGGCATGGAAAGGTAAACGTAGACTACCAAATTCAAGGCAAATTGATGCTGTGGCTGCTGTTTGGGGGAAAAGAAGAAGAAAAGATCAACACGGCAGGTGGACGACATATCGAGATAATAGCACTGAGAAAGTGATTACCTTGAATGAAGCGAACAGATGGAGGAATTTTTATTATTATTCATTAGAATTGCAGTCCACGGTCGTATAAAAGTACGGAATTTAGCATGAAACTAAAAAAAAATACGCAAATCTCAATGGATTAAACGTAATTATACATATTTGTTTTAATAACTGAATTACTCTACCAGCAAATCAGTATGAAATTCTTAGTAATGATCCATCACTCTGCAGTCCAGATGACATTTTGTTCATTTCCCTCAAATTTTGCATTGCTTGTTGAGTTTTCATTTAAAACAAGTTTTTGTATGCGACCGCGAGGTATCACAAATGTCAAGGTATCCAATCAATTCGTGTGAATTTGGTCAAAGTTTCTTATGAAAACCGTTTGTATGTAGCCACTTAATTGAGTTGCGTTAGTAACTTTCCTGAAAAATATTAGAGAAGGAAAATGTTAGAAGAAGGTGGTTTCGATATGTGCAGTAAGTCCCATCCGGCCATCACACTTTAGACACACACGGGTGAGGGCGACCACCATGCTTAAGAGGTGGAAACTATTCTAATATCTTTTACTTATGCGAATTCAACATGTTATTGTTACTACGAATTATGTTCAGGTTAATATTCTCCTGCAAGTATAGGGTTTTGCATTAGGGATATAACAATTTTGTATCTATATATCAACGCACCCTTAAATTTTTTTAATAAACTGTCAATGACAACATTTTACCTTAAGTCAACATTTTCATCATGATAAAGTCCACGAACCAACAATGCTTGGATATTATTAAAACTGACTACCGAAAGTTTTAGTCGGCGGTCGTAACTTTAAGAGCACTTACTCCAATTCTCGGCCGTAATAATCGTCCCACCCAACAGGCTGTGCGTGCTATAGTGGATAAGTTCGAGTCTAAATTTTCACCATTGCACGTTCCGGTGCCAAAAAGATATCGTCCCGCTCGAAGCGAAGGAAATATCGCAGCCGTAAGTGCATCGATTCAAAAAGAGCCAAATCAGTCGATCCCACGTCGTTCTCAAGAATTGGGCATCGATCAAACGACACTGTGACGTATTTCGCTACAATATCTTAGACTACATGGTTAAAAGATCAAACTAGCTCAAGAACTAAGGCCACCTGATCATTCGAAATGCCGAAACTTCTCCAATTGGTCTCTGGCAAAGCTTGAAGAAAATGAAGAATTTCATCGAAAAATCATCTTAAGCGATGAAGCTCATTTCTGGCTCAATGGCTTTGTTAATAAGCAAAATATGCGTTATTAGTCAGCAACAAACCCACATGTGCTCCTTGAGACGCCGTTGCATCCGCAAAAAATTACTGTTTCGTGCGGTTTTCATGCTAGAGGTGTGGTTGTGCCGTATTTTTTTTTTTTGTGGATGAAAACGACCGTCACGTTACCGTCATTGGAGAGCGCTGTCGTGTAATGTTGGAAAGTTATTTGTGACCGAAATTGGATGAACTTGAAATCAACGATATGTGGTTTCAACAAGACGGTGCCACTAGCCACACAGCACGCCTCACGGTAAATTTATTTATTTATTGTTCTGTCATCGGAAAAACCTTCACTTTTCTGTACTAAACATTTTTTGTTGATCATTCATCTCTTTTAACATCAAATTAATATAAATTTATACATTAATGTGTTCAAACTGAGAGCTCGCACAAGTAGAATAAATTAGAATAATTCTCTCATCTCTAACCATGGTGGTCCCCACCACCCGTGTGTATCTAAAACGTGATGGCCTGATGAGACTTAGTACACACGACGAAAACGCCCTCTTCTTCTTCAATAATTTTTCAGAAAAATTATTAATACAACTCAATTTAGTTGCGACAAGATATCACATGTCAAAGGCATATTCAGCGAAGACCAGCCCGCTACAAACATTTGACATCGGACAGGCTTCAAATGGCATCTGTGGCTAAACATTTCAGGGAGAACCTCGACAACCAGCTGGCTCCCATCTTATCAGACGAATTTATAAAGACAAGCAACGAGCTCTGGATGGAAGTGAAAGCGGCTACTACGACAGTGGCAAAACAGACGATCGGACATCAAGCCCGGTGCAAGAGAAATGCTTGGTTCGCTGATGAGTGCCAGAGTGCGTTAGACAAAAAGAATCAGGCATACAAAGAATACGTAGATACGAAAACCAGGAAGAAGAGAGAACACTACGAAAATCTCAGAAGAGTAGCGAAAAAGATAATTAGAGTTAATAAAAGAAAATACAATGACGACCAATTGAGAAGTTTAGATGTAAGTCTAGCGAGCAACAACACAAGGAGACAGGACAGGAGTACTCTTGGAGGCTAGCATTCTTTGGGCAGCGCGGCCCCACGAAGGCGAGGAAATCCCCGTAGCGGGAATGCTGGTCGACAAGAGTACTCTTGGAGGCTAGCATTCTTTGGAGAGGATTCTATGGGAGGCGCCGTGAGGTGCCCTCCTGGGATTACAGGTAACGACCCTGACTGGATCCGGACTACGCTTTGCGCAACGAACTGGAAATGATGCTTTGGGCTGGCGGATACGATGGTTTGGACCTAGTTGCTTTGCACGGTAGCGTCAAGGTGACACTCGTGCTTGAAGGGCTCCAATTCAACTATCATACCTTTTCCGTCCCAGTAAAACTTTGCTGGCCGACAGGAGTACTCTTGGAGGCTAGCATTCTATGGGGAGTGCCGCCCCCACGTACCCGCGGAAATCCCCGCAGCGGGCATACTGGTCGACAAGAGCGCTCTTGAAGGCTAGCATTCTTTGGATACCACCGGAGCAACGGACCCAACGATATGGGGAGCGCCGTGAGGTGTCCTCCTGGAGTTACAGGTAACGACCCTGACTGGATCTGGACTACGTTTCCACAATGAACTGGAAATGATGCGTTGGGCTGGCGGATATGATGGTTTGGACCTAGTTGCTTTGCACGATAGCGCCGAGCTGACAATCGTGCGTTAACGGCTTCAATTCAACTATCATACCGTTTCCGTTCTGGTAAAAGATATGAGCATCATTACGACTGCTTGCAACGCTTCTATGCCCTGTCGAAAACCCCGGCACGGCAAGCTCCCAGTGTACTGGTAGTTAACTGAAATCGCTGAAAAGCGGGCACGGAACCGTGACGAGGAATGCAACCGAGTGGCAGCGTATAAGTTGCCCAGGAAATGCCTTCGCAAATTGATTAATAACAGCGAGGCTCGCTGCTGGCAAGATCTAGTGGACAATGTGAACAATGAACTGGGACGCCTTACCTACAAGTTAGTTATGTGGGAGCTTGGTGCCCTACGGAAACCTAGAATACATGATGCGGAAAAGATGGACGAGATAGTGCGGGCACTCTTCTCCACCCATCTCGTCCATGTTGAAGCTGTCCATGGTGAAACAGCGGTCGAGTGTCCACTCTTCACACAGCGGGAACTGGAAGAGGCAGTCCTTTCATTGAAAGCGAGGAAAGCTCCAGATCCAGATGGTGCTCCAGCTGAGGTGTTGCAACTTGTCTATTACCATTATCCTGACTTACTGCTCAGCACATTCACTACGGGAGAGGTTTTCCCGGTACAATGGAAGGGGCCATGCTCGTGCTGATCAGCAAGGAGAAGGGAAATCACGGACCGCCGTCTGCATACCGCCCGTTATGCATGCTCGACATTGGTGGGGAAAATGCTAGAGAAACTCATCAAAGGAAGACTCACTGACGCTATACGTGCAGCTGGAAACCTATCTCCTCGGCAGTACGGCTTTAGAGCAGAACGCTCCACCATTGATGCGATTGCAGAGGTGGTCAGCGCGGTCTAATAGGGAGAGACATATAGTCGCGCCAATCGTCCTATTGGTGACACTCGACGTTAGAAATCCCTTCAACTCGGCTAGATGAGTGAATATTCTGGATACGCTAGAAAACTCTTTTCAACTTTCAGAATATCTCATGCGGCTTTTGAGGGACTACCTGAAGGGTTGTAGCCTGCTTTACGACACGACACAGGGCCATCGAAGGATGGAAGTTACATCGGGTGTTGCTCAGGGATCTATCCTTGGTCCAGACCTGTGGAAATTGTCTTACGACGGGCTGCTGAGACTGAAGATGCCAGATGAGTCGCGCTTGATCGGCTATGCGAATGATGTTGCAGCTCTTATTGCTGGAGGCACCGCTGAACAAGCGCAACTTAGGCTAGGTATGCTAATGCGCCGATGCGAGACTGGATCACTGCTCGGATGTTCAGTCTAGCACTAGGGAAAACCAAAGTGGCCATGTGGACATATAAGAGAATCCCTAGAGTAAGGAGACATACTTTTTGAATTGAAGCTAGAAGTGAACAACCTGGGGCTACTGATCGACTCGAAGATGAGTTTCTCTGAGCAAATCAGAGCAACGACTGAGAAGGCTACTTTGGGAATATCGGATCTTTGTCGACTTATGGCCAACGTAAGGGGACCCCAGCCCATCAAGAAGACGGCTCTTGATGAGTGCGGTAGGGTCAATGCTACTGTACGGAGCAGAAATATGGGGCGACACTCTCATTAAGGAGGTTTACCGAAAACGCTTGGCACAGGTACAGAGAAGAGGAGCACTGAGGATGGCATTTTCATATCCGACAGTCTCTGATTCGGCGGTGAGTGTTATTGCAGGTGTGATACTTGTTGCTCGCCTTGCGAGAGAGCGCCGCGCTATTTATCTGCGTCGAAACGAGGATGCGATGGAGATTATTATCCGCGAGGAGAGACATCGCTCACTCAATGATTGGCAGCAGTCTTGGGTGGATTGCACGAAAGGAACGTGGACTGCGCGCCTCATCCCGGATGTGAAACCGTGGCTAAATCGAAGGCATGGTGAGACTGACTTCTATCTGACCCAACTTCTGAGCGGGAATGGGTGTTTGCAGTCGTACCTGCAAAAGATTGTTAGGTCACGGTCTTCCGATTATCAATTTTGCCCAGGAGAGGAAGACAATGGCTGCCACACATTTTTGCGTGCTCAAAATGGGACAGGCTGAGAAGGGACCTCTAGAGGGAGATGGGAGGGCTCACTCCCGATAATAGTCGCGATGATGCTCGAATCGGTTGAAAGTGGAACCAGGTGTCACATTTTGCTCGGGCAATCCTAAAAGATAAAAGGGACTGACAGCAGCCGCGGGTGTTGAGGCTGGGAGATCGCTTGTCTGGCACTTCACCTTCCCCTCTCCCTCCGTACTTGAAGAGGGATCACCTAGCTTGAAGGCGCTTCACGGCGTAACAAAACAAAACCTGGCCCGAAGTAATGTGTCAAACGGTCCCAGTCTGGGTTCTCGGGTTGACAGGGGCAGTGTTTAGTGGGTAGTCCAGTCGCCTTCTTGCGAGCATGGGAGTCCCACACTCTGTGCGTAAATGACTTACAAATATTGGGTAGCTGAGTTTAAGCGAGGTCGTACGAGCTGCCAAGATGAACACCGCAGTGGTCGAGCAAGTGAGGTCACTACGTCAGAAAATGTCAAAAAAATCCACAAAATTGTATGGATGACCGTCGACTAAAATTGTGCGAGATAGCAGACATGGCAAGCATTTCAAAAAGTGCTGTGCATCACATTTTGACCGAAAATTTGGACATGAGAAAGCTGTGCGCAAGATGGGTGTCGCGCTTGCTCACAATGGAGCACAAACAGCAACGCGAGGATGTTTCCATCGAGTGTTTGACAATATTTCGCAGCAATAAAGCCGAGTTTTTGCGCCGATCCATAACCATGGAAGAAACATGGGTCCATCATTTTACGCCTGAGACCAGGGAGCAGTCAAAGCAGTGTACTGAAAAGGGAAAACTGGCTCCAAAGAAAGCAAAGACAGTTCAGTTAGCTGGCAAGGTCATGCATCCGTTTTCTGGAATGCGCGTTCAATAATATTTATTGATTATCTTGAAAAGGGGAAAACAATCAACGGCGCATATTATGCAGCCTTATTGCAGCGTTTGAGTGATGAAGTCTAGAAAAAACGGCCCCATTTGACGAAAAAGAAAGTGTTGTTTCATCACGACAACGCACCAGCCCACGTGCGTCATTGCGATTGCTAAAATCAATGGGTTAAAGTTCAATTTGCTTCCTCACGCACCCTTTTCGCCAGACCTGGCTCCCTCGGATTATTTTCTTTTTCCGAATTTGAAAAAATGGCTCGGCGGCAAAAGATTTGCCAACAATGAAGAGGTAGAGTCTGCGGTTAATAGTTATTTTGAGGAGCCTGACGGTTCCTATTATAAAGCGGGTATTGAAGCTATTGAACATCGTTGGGAAAAGTGTATCAAGGTGAAAGGAGAATGTGTTGAAAAATAAAAAACATTTTTTTTGTAAAAGATAAATCATCACACAGGACCAAATGAAATAAGGGTTTAAAATACGCGGTTACCAGCAGGAATTTTCCAGTGGAGGACATTGTCATGGATATTGGGGCTGGAATACGATTCATGGATTCTGATGATAAGCAATTTCCACGGAAGAGAATGGTGGAGATAATTGGAGCAAGTCGAGTAGGAGGAATGAACCAAAATGCCGAATGGAAGCTGTTAAAAGAACTAAAAGAAAAACCAGTGTATTATGTAAGGGCAGACAAAGGGAATCCTGTGGTAATAATGGACAAGAAGCAGTATGATGATATGGTGGTTGAAAAATTGAATAGCGGGGATTACCACCAATTAAGAGCAGACCCCCTACCGGACTTGATAGACAGAGTGGAAAAAGGACGCTCTTAAGAGTCGAAACCAGTAATTTGTGACATTAAAAAGCTAAGTGTATCAAATCTCTGCCTACCAAGAATAAAGTGTCTGCTTAAAATCCTTAAGGAGGGGAATGAATTAAGGGAAATTATCGCAGCCACTAATCCATCTACAGAGAACATAGCCCAATGGCTTTTAATAGAATGCACACAACTTCCGTATAAACCTAGGTGAAATATAGGGACCAACTGGTGGAGAAGCTTCGAAATTTGGAAGTTGAGGAGGGCTATTTATATTTCTATGATATAAAATCACTGTTTCCCAGCCTGCCAGTTAAGCAGTCCTTGGCACTGTTTGAAGACTGGCTGTTGAAACATAGTGATTCAATGGAATGGAGAAGACGGGTTAAATGCTATAGTAAATTAGCATCCGTATGTATGAATAAATACTATTTTATTTTCAGGGACAAATTCTTCAAAGGGACGATAGGAGCAGCTATGGGTAACCCCCTTACACCTCTGTTGAGTGATGTTTTTATGGATTGACTGGATATTGAGGTGGAGAAAAAAGGAATGATGCCTAAGGTATGGGCGGAAGAGTTACTACATGTACTCAATGGTATACACCCTAAAACAATATTCACGATGGAAAAAGAGAGTCAGGGCCAATTACCGTTCCTGGATCTCTTTGTCATAAGGGCTCAAGGGGGCTTAGAATTTGACATAACCCCCAGTTCTTCTAACCATTCTTATGGACAAAAATGGCTGCATACAATTGTATGATCCATCGAATGATAATGGTACCGTTGAAAAATCAGTGCCTGGAACGAGAAAAACAATACATCGTTGACACGGCTAGCAAAAATGGGTACAGCAGGAAATTGAAATTGAAACAACATTAAGAAAAATAGGCTCACTTCACTTTTTCTAGAAAAACGAGGAGAAGTACGAAAATGGATGGCAATCACCCATTCGTCTGCTACAAAAATATTGGAACGCACTTTAAAAAAGACAGGATACAATACTGCTAGCACTAGCAGAACATACAGCGTTGAACAATTCTTGGATCAACTAAGGAGGAAAAAAAGGAGGAAAAGAGTGGAATCTACAGGATCAGCTGGCTAAAATGCGTCAAGGTATACATCGGACAGACGAAACGCTTGGCAAAAACAAGATTCCAAGAACATATTAAGGACGCTGAACAGATCATCAAGGTGGAATAGAAGCAGCGAGATCATCATTAGCCAGACATACTATTGAGGAATCTCATACTATTGAATGGGCAAATCTAGACGTAGTACAGGAACTCCGGGACTGGAAAAAGTTGGATGCTTGCGAATCCTTATGGGTTTCGAAAGACCCCAGTGAACAACGTTTAAATAAGGATCTAGGGAATGGATATGGCGACCTAATTAAAATTATCGAATAAAATCTCCATGATTCTTTTACCTGCCGTCGCAAACCCAAAATTGCATTGCAATCTTTTGTAATTCCCTGTAATAAATTTGCCTTTAAGCTCTTTGCTAATTTTGTACCTGCCACAGCTAACCCTTAATTGCATTATAATTTTATGTTATTTCCCTTGGTAGTACTTAAGGATATTTAGGTTTTTTACCTGACGTATCCTTTTTGCCATTAAATGTAAAAGGTTTAAATATTCGGATGGTTGCAAGAAGAGCTTCAGAATACCGCCACTGATGAAATACCGGCATCTGGATACTCGTAGTAGATTTAATGATAAATAGCGCTTAAAAAAAGGAATTTTATTTTTTTATATTTTTTCAGTATTCATGTTTTTGCTTTTGTATAAGCCACTTCGAATTGATGATAAATTTTGCTGTTGGCAACCCCGGATGTTAGATTTATGTTACTATAGACTGGCAGATGCGGAAGCTCCATTTGCAAGATTGGCTATAGTCGAAGTATCGAATGGGTAATTACCCGTATGGTCCATTGATCGATTTCTGCTATGAAAAGGGCTGGGAGAAGCTGATAAGATAATGAGCGATGGCTTTGTGTTCCGAACAGATGGACATTTTAGCGTGGATATTTCAAGGATAGCGAGAAAATTTGTAATTCGAAACAAATTCAACCGTACCCGATCAAAATGAGTTTAGATGGAAAAACGTTGGAACCGACTTCACTGAAGTTAAAAGACATCACTAACTTCGAGTTCTTTCCAAAATTTAATGACAGTATAATTTGCGATTTTAGAAAAAAATTATATTGACAACTATACCGGCTATAGTTTTTATCGATTGATCAGCGTATTCTACCGACAAAGATATCATTAAATGCGTTTGCCGTTTACACAATGACCATTGAGAGTCATTGCTATTCTACTATAATATGGGAAGTATTTTTGAAAAGACGTAACGATTCACTCATCAACAATAATTCAAATTTAACTATTTCTAATATCCTTTGCACAATATTCAAAGTAAACAACGAAGTTAAACCCCTGTTGCTCTTTTATTATCCAAACGATTTTTTCACTTAAACCTATCCCAAACCGCGGGATATTCCAATCAATAGCACCGTCAGTGCTAATTACACAATCTTTTCATCCCATTCACAATCATATCCTTACACAACGACTGTGCAATAAAATTGCACTTCCGATTTCATCCTACACTTTGCACAGCATGCCCAAGAAGAGAAAAAAAGGAACAAATTTATTTCCCTTCGAAAAGGTCCTCGTTTTCATTCACTTGCCCATTTATTATCAACCATTCAGAAGCACCGACAAAAAATATTCCGAGTCCTTTTTCACAAACTCTGGAAAATATATCCGGAGAATAGTATGCCTGAGAAGTGGAAGTAGATGCCGCACAAAGCAATAAAATTTAAGAGTTTTTGGGAGCAAAAAAGGAAATTTACAATGACATACTATATATAAATGGATGTTATAGAAGTTGTAATAACTTACCTTCCAACAAGCATTGTATAAAGGATCACACCTAATGACCACATATCCGCTGGTTTTCCGTAATACGTTTCACTCGGTTTCAATATTTCCGGTGCTACGTAGACGGGACAGCCTCTTTTCTCGCGTAATAAATCGTCCGAAGGATCCTTTAGAATGACAGCATCCATCAGTAATTCGAGTTTCAGGATTTTACTGCAAAATAAAAAAAATAAGGGAAGCGATGAAAATATGACAAAAATGTTTTTTTTTTTAAGAAATGAGAGGAAGAGCCCTAAAAAAATTAGAGGGCAAGACGATTAGTTCTGAATGTGATTTTAATTATATTGTATGTTAAATATTTTCTCAGATTTTAGGGATTAGGGAGGTTAGTGATATAGAGTGATGTTATTTGGGTAAGATATTGATTTTAGCGATGCTGCGAGAATTCAATACATTGTGGTTTTTTTTTCAATTTGTGAGATATGGGTCAAAAGTGGAACAAATTCGAATGAATATAGAAATCAACAATAGAATATTCTAAAAATTGATATTACTGGTAATCGCTGAGCTTTTATGAAAGCGAATTATATAGGGTAATGTCAAACAATTTTAATTTCGATAGGAGAAAACACGAAGGCATTTAATTTAGGTTCTTCTTCTTCTTCTTTGTAGCACTACAGCCCCTCTCGGGCCTTCGCTTAGAGATAGTCAGAGCATCTCATTTTCATGACCGTATTGTTTTTTTCGGAAGTTGGTTTGGTCAGTACCATGCTCCCGTGTGCTTGCTCAACTATGACATGATCCGATTAAATCAGTACATATCGCCACTGAGTGAACACTCATAGTCTGTCCGAAAAATCCCCTGAGCTAAATCAAGTTGCTCTCAACAAGATTTGAACTTAGGATCTTTGGCTTATGCGTTCATGCTCTAACCACTAGACCACACAGACCACATTTTAGGTTGTAGGTCAAGTTAAATACCTAAATTCACTATAATTTACGTTCGAATCTTATTATAGAAAACAAAGAGATTTTCAAAAAACATGAGAAAATGCTCATGAAATAATCAGTGCAATGAAAGAAAATAAGTTATCTAACACTTTGGGACACTTTCAAGTAATATCTCTGGCTTTGAAAGGACAAGGGACGAGTTGAACGAAAAGCACAATATGTTTAATAAAAGCTTGGACACTCGAGACATTGAATTTCAAGTTATCATCCTGAAGAATGGAGGGTTTTATATTGATATGCTTTATAGAACAATATTTCGATAAGGTTTTGAAAAGTGGTTTGTCGACGATTTCCTTGTCAGTTGAGAAAAATTTTCTTATTTTCAGTATGGGGGAGCGAGATGAACTAATGTCTTCACCAAAAACTAAAAGCCAGACTATAAGCAAAACAATTACTTCGGCATACGTGTTTTGCAAGTTTCATTTGATTAGTAATGAAAATTATTATTTTGAGGTTATACTTGCTGTTGAGTTCTTGACACCCCTTAGCACCCATCACGGCCTGATCCGGCAACACCAATGATTCAATCAACTTACATAGTTATTTAAGGTTAATTAGCACTTCTAATAATTAGCCCATTCATAATTAATTCGATTTATTTGATTGATTTATCAATTGATCGATCATTTTAATTCAATTCACCGATCAATCGATCAATCATTTACTGTTCCCTTTAAGAACAATTGCATTTACCTTTCGCCGGCATTTCACCTAAAATCAATAATTAAATAATAATTCAATTTCAACATTTTAGTCAAACTTCATGAACCCTAAGTTTCTATTTTCATTTCCCAGCCAAATTTCTGACCCATGCACATCCAGCTAGTGCATTTATCCATGAAGTGGATCCGTGATCGAAGAAATTACGTAACATTTCATGGACAAAGGCAGGCATGCCAGCGAAAAGACGCAAACTCAGCGACCTGTCTCTGGCGCGTTTGTCATGTCAGGAAATTGTTTGGAATTGAGCCGGGATCCAGTAGTTGAAGAAAGCTAACGATGGCAGGTGGACATCGGACAGAGAGAAAACTTAAGCAAAAACGTAGTGAATGAATCAATACGATTGATGTTTGATGTTTCTAACAATAAGTGCCTGTGGAAATAATAAAAGGTGAAACAGCAAGTAAACATACAGGATTTTTTTTCCTTCAATATACCCCGAATATTAAACACTCGGAAGTGTCTCAAGCACCAGGGAATTTCGGATTTCCACATCGACGAGTCCACAGTAAAGGTCGGGACAAAAGAGTCTCGACGCAAACATCTGGAGGCCCCGGCGAGTGGTATTTGCACTGCCGTACATATTTAAATAATTGTCTGTTCCTCGATTAACAGGTCGTGAAGTGCTGTATGGTGTTTTGTGTAGTGTTGTGGTATATCCGCGCTTTCTATTTCCCACCGCTTTCCAACTTTCTACGCGATCGCGAATGTGGATTGCCTGATCGAGGACCTAAAAGGATTGGCTTGAATTGTCGAAGGCGTAGTTTTAAACTACAAGAAGGATTCACGCTCAAGGAGGCAGGAAGCCGGGTATTATGCGGGGCGACTGCGGCGACTGGAGTCCGCGTGGGAGGATTTTGAACTAGGCGATAGTCACATCCAATCCCTACCGGAGGTCACTCCCTCGTACGAGTATTTTACCCAACATATATACGACACTACCAAAGGCAGCTACCTCCGTTACCAGCAGCACTTTCGCGATCAAATGCATGCCAACACACACGTGGATACGCTAACCGGGGAACAGTCACCAAAAGGGCTCGGAATTCAGCATAACGAGGACAAAGACTATGCTGCTGAAGCCTCAGCACCAAGCGATACCAGTGTGGTCGGGATACTGCGTCGCTACAAAGTCATGGCAGACTCGTTGAAGAGGATTATCGACCGTATGGACCAGAAGGAGGTCACTCGGACCTGGTGCAGGAGTAAACTCTGGGCCGTCCAACGAAGTTGGCAACAGCTGGATGAATATCACCTGCAGATTGTCGAGCTCCATGACGATCCTCAAGCGTATGGTTTTAATGTGCAACAGCACATTCATTTGGAAGAGCTTACCCAAGATTGATTCATACGTCTGGAATCGAAAATGGATGAACTCAGCGCCACACCTGCCTCAACGACTCTGCCTGTGACTCCTCTTACCATGCTTCTGCCGAAAATAAGCCCCCTCACTCGATTGGAACTATTTACATTGGCAACAATGCCACGACTTGTTCCTGCAAATGGTGCATAGCCAACCGATTTCCAAGTGCCAGAAGCTATGGTACCTCGAGGCCGGTCTCACCGTGGAAGCGGAGCTTTTGGTTCGAAATTTTACATTGTCAGATGAAAACCACGCGGCAGCTTGGACAACCTTGAAGGAAAGGAACGATAACCAGCGACTATTGGTAGTGACGCTCATCAACAAATTGATGAGACAGCCATCTTGTGCCAATGAAAGGTCTTCAGTGGCAGCAATAAAGGCTCTACATGACACCACACAAGAGTGCCTCAGAGGCCTGGAGAACCTGCAAGTGTCCACAAGGGCCATGTGCTAATCCGAAAACGTAATATACGAACAATCGTTATCTAACCCGCGCGAGATACCACTTTTGAAGAGTTTGTTGGACTTCCAGGCCCTCGAGACAATCGGCCCTTTACTTAAAGGAAAGCTCTACGAAATTATCTCGGTAACAAGTGCCGTTGGTAATTAAATAAAGTAAAGGACACCAAGGTAATATCGCGGTAACAAGTGCTGTTAGATTCGCCTCGTATAAACACCAAACGAAAACGCGATTTTCAAGTGCCGTCGTTGTCTGCGATTGCACTTTTCAAACGCAATATCCCGGTTCAAGTGCTGTGGATATTGAACAAGACTGATCCGTTCTGGCAAAGGAGCCAGATCGTAAACATTTGGCGACCGTGATAGGACTCATTGCACTCCTCGAGTTTAAGGAGACATTCCGTTCCACATTCCACGTTCTCGTATCCGCATTCTTCACATTTGAAAGATTCCGAATAGCTTCAACATGGAGAAGCTCATCGCCAACCAGAAGGTCACTCGAAAGGAAATTCAGAGGATCATCTCAAACGTGGGCAAGGATCCGGCACAGCGTAAGACTTTTGATTATTGTCAAGAGCGATTGCGGCGGCTGGAAGAGGCATGGGATCAGTTTGAGTCTACCGATACGGAGATCAGGAACCATCCTGACGTGCAACCGCAGGACGACTATTTCATCAGCGATTACTATACTTCCGTTGCGTCACTTCATTCAAAATATAAGGAGTTGTTTGAGGCACAAATTCAGGTGCTTTCATCAAACATTGAAGCCAGGAAGGCATCTATACATATCCAGACGCTATCGTCAAAAATCAAAGCAAGGAAGTGACCCATTACTCAAGAGAGTGATTCAGCTAAGGATAATCCTATACGCCAGCTGCTGAGGAAGGCCAACACAATCAGGGGGCAGTTAGACCACGTTCTACGCAGGTTGGCGGAAACACCTTCTGGACAATCAATAGCCTTCTATCAAGTGCAAAAGCAAGCGGTCTCCGAGTACTGGCAGCAACTCGAAGCTTTACACCATCAGATCTGTGAAACAGTTGATGAACCTGAATCACTGGGTTATGACGTCAAGGGATTTTTTAAGTCGACAGGACCAAGTTCTTAGTGCCAAAGTTTCACTGACTGGCCATCTCCAGCCAAGTGGACCACAGCAGATGCCCATAAACGATCAAACTTTAAGATCCGATAGTAACATGAAAATTAAGCTACTGAAAACAGAAATTCCGAAGTTCGACGGAAACTATTTAAATTGGTGTCAGTTCTACGACCTGTTTTCCGAAGTGGTTCACAAACAGGATATTTCACCATGTGAAAAATTGTGGTTTCTACGAGCCAACCTATCAGGGGAAGCTGAAAATTTAATAAAGCACTTGCCATTATCCAATGAAAATTATTCTGCAGCCTGGCAGATCCTTAAGGAACGCTACAAAAATCTGAGATTAATTGCAAATGCGCTATCGTCGAATTTACTTGGGCAATCATCTCACACGATTGAGTCAGCTGCAAATATCAAATCACTCCACGATACCTTACGTGAATGTTTAAAAGGATTGGAGAACGTCGGAATCTCAACCACGGGATGGAATCCTCTGTTGTTGTTTATACTTATACGCAAGTTGAACAAAACTACACACGTGCTGTATGAGCAGCCATTAGCTCATCCAAGACAACTTCAAACCATCAAAGGGCTCTTGAGTTTCTTAGAAAACAGATTCCAATCCCTGGAAGCGCTCGGCTCTAAACCCAAGGCAGA
The DNA here is from genome assembly GCA_963969285.1 of Odontomyia ornata. Taxonomy (NCBI): domain Eukaryota; kingdom Metazoa; phylum Arthropoda; class Insecta; order Diptera; family Stratiomyidae; genus Odontomyia; species Odontomyia ornata. Next base: position 298,209,048 of record OZ017740.1, read on the forward strand.
GGTCGAAAAACGCTCAGCAGCCGCAAAGTCTTGAACTGCAGCGACCACCAATAACTGTATTGCTTGAAACGCATCACACCTACTTTTTGCGGGCAAAAATTTCCTGACCTTAACCCCCGAAAATCGACTCAAGCTTATTCAAAAGCACTCGAAATGCGTTTACTGCCTACAAGCAGACAATGCGTCAAAGAATTGTACGAGGGGAACTTGCAGACATTGTTCCAAAAAACCTAATACGTTGCTATACCTCGACAAGAAACAAAATGCAGCAGGAGAGAAAGCAGCTCAACGGCCGAAATTCGTTAGGCAGGAAGGCGCAGCATCGTCCTTAGCTACCGGTATAATGAAACCACAAGCGAAATACATGATGCTGAGTACAGTGATAGTTACCATTCAAGGAAATGATGGCACCAATACAACGTGCAGAGCTGCTTTGGATTCAGGGTCCCAAGTAAATTTGCTATCAGAGCGAGTATGCCAGAAGCTTAAATTGACCAAAGATTCGAGCAATCGTAAAATATTTGGCATTGGAAATGGGCGTCAGCACTCAACAGCAAGAGTTGATTTTCTGCTAAAATCACAGATCAGATATACCAACAGCCATCTAGAGAGATCAACGTGAGTAATTGGAGAATTCCCGACAACATAAAACTGGCTGATCCTCACTTCTATCGGCCGGACAAGGTAGACTTGTTGCTGGGAGTAGAATTTTACTATCAATTCCTATCAATAGGCCAGATAAAATTGGGAGAGACCCTTCCCAGTCTTCGAAACACTGTATTTGGTTGGATCGTTGGCGGATGTATAGGCGGAACAAGTAGCGATAATGTTACCTGCGGAGTTGGCAATCAAGATGATGCAACTTCACTACAAGTCGAACGATTTTGGAACCTGGATAGTTTGCCACAAAGGAAGCAACACTTATCTCCAAGTGAAAAGCAATGTGAAGCTCATTTCGCCCGATGAACCAAGCGCAACGTAGACGGCAGATATAAAGTTTCCTTACCCTCACTACTGATCCATCCACGTTGGGCGAATCAAAGGACATGGCCTTACGAAGGTTTTATAGTTTAGAACGCAAAGTGGCACGTCAGCCCGACTTGCAGCGACAATATGTTAAATTCATGGATGCTCTGGGTCACATGGAATAAATCACTGAAGTTCCCAGCATGCATGACTACCTTCCTTATCACTGCATCACCAAGCCAGACAGTGTCACAACCAAAGTTCGGCGAAAACAACATCCAATGTAGCTCTCAATGATATCCTGCGTGCTGGTCTTAAAGTTCAAGAAAATCTTTTTCCGATATTACTACGGTTCAGACAACATCGAAACGTCCTAACAGCAGATATTGAGAAAGTGTATCGGCAGGTTAGTATCAACCCAGACCAATGAAGCTTCCAGCTAATCTCCTGAAGAACCAATGAAACAGTATCAATTGAACACCGTAACATATGGGACGCGACCAGCATTGTTTTTAGCAACAAAATGTTTAGTGGATCCAGCACCTTAAATATCAGTCAGAATTTCCGTACGCATCCCAGGCACTACTTCAAAATTGTTACGTCGACGACATCATGACTGGAAGCAACAGCTTGCCGGAATTATTGAAGACTCAATCAGAACTCAAAGCTCTACTTTTCCAAGCCGGATTCAGCCTAAGGAAATGGTGCGCGAATGATGAACGCGTACTAGATCAAAACCCTGGGTTTGACTTGGTCACAAACATCTGATGTCTTCAAAAGAAGTTGACTACGACCAGTTTAAATAGATATACAAAACACACCGTCGCGTTGGACATATTCAGCATATTCGACCCTTTAGGACTCCTAGCCCCAATCGTTAAGGCCGCAAAAATACAACTTTAAGCTATTTGGAAACTATAGCTAGACTGAGATGCTGCTTTGCGAATGGAAATGCACACACGATGAAAGGGCAGGCGATGGTACTGAGAAGGCAAACCATAAGGTGAACTTCGGCCTTAGATCTAGATTATCAGGATATGCCGCGCAGTTGGAAGCCTACGTCATGGACAAAATGATATCACTGCAACCGTCTCAGAACTTGAACACATCGGGACGGCACATTCCCAAAAACATAAGGCTGGCAGATCCACACTTCCATCGCACGGAGCGCATCGACATGTTGACGAGTGCCGAATACTTTTACGAGCTTCTAGCCATTGGGAAAATAATGTTGGGCCGACAGCTCCCAGTGCATTACACGCTCCTAGGGTGGATTGTAGCCGGAAGAGTGATCACACCTCAAGTGTCTTCCATGACATGCGGCATCCTGGCAGAAGATAATCAGTTTAATTAGCTCATCAAGCGATTTTGGGAGGTCGAGGAAGTATAGGATCCGCAGCACAAGCTTACGTAACTGAAAAGGCTTGCGAAGCACATTTCTATCAGACAATGACAAGACGTCCCGACGGCCGTTTCTTGGCTAAACTCCCATTCAGCAAGGGTCCTGAGACGTTAGGTGATTACCAAGCGGTGGCCACTCGCAGATTCATTGCCTGGAGCGTTGATTGGAGAGGAACCCTGATCTAAGACTTCCATACGAGGACTTCATGTAGAAATACAGGGTTTTCCAATAAGAGGTGTTATTTTGATATTAAAAGAAAAATGCCATTTTTAATATAAATGATCGGATGTTTATTTCATTATCAAGAGGAAGGTATACCGTTAATAGTGGAAAATAAAATCAGGCAAATGACCAACACGACCACGCTTACAGGACCATATCCTTTTCATGAAATTTTCCATAACGAAATCGCAAAGTGTCTGCCCTATGTCCGCGATAGCCTCACGAATTCTATCTTTGAGGCCTTGAATCGACGCTGGGCTGTTGGCGTAGACCTTTTCTTTCATTTTCCCCAAAGGAAGAAGTCGCAAGGTCACAAGATCTCGGTGGCCAATTGTGATCACCTCTTCGAGAGATGGTCCGGAAACTTTTCCCGTAAAAGATCAATGGTTTCGTTGCTTATGTGGCACGTAGCGCCGTCTTGTTGAAAGCAAACGTTATCCAAATAAAAATCAGCCGATTCCGGCTATAAAAAATCATTAATCATCTTTCGATAGCGCAATCCATTCATCGTAACTGTTGCTCCAGCTTCATTTTCAAAAAAGTAAGGTCCAATGACTCCGCCGGACCATAAACCGCACCAAACAGTCACACGATGAGGATAGAGAGGTTTTTCAACAATAACTTTTGTGTTTTCCGAGCCCCAGATACGAACATTTTACTACTTGACGAGGCCACGTAGGTGGAAATGGGCCTTATCACTCAAGATAATTTTTCGATGGAATCCCGGATCATTTTCATGCATTTCAAGGAGCCAATCAGCAAAGACACGACATTGTTGATGATCGACCGGCTTTAGCTCTTATGTTAACTGACCTTTATAAGCCTTAAGACCCAAATCTTTACGCAAAATACGGTTTAATGACGTTTGTGGAATGCCTAATTCCAAAGAACGACGAGGAATGGACAAACCTGGGTTTTCTTCAACACTTTCGGCTACAGCAGCAATATTCTCGGCTGTTTTTGAGTGACGTGCACGGGTTTCCACCAATTCCTGTATTGCGATCCGACAAGGTGTTCACGACGACCCAAAAATGTTTGAGTTTTACGAACCGTCTCTGCCAAATTTTCACCATTTTTATAGTGAATTTTAATAATTTCAGTGCAATGTTGAAGCGTGTATCGTTCCATTTTTATTAATAGCGTAGTTTCTACTTGTCAAATGTCCAAAAAAGACAACTTCAAAAGTGACATCTACCGAAATACCGGCCTATTCAAAATAACACCTCTTATTGGAAAACTCTTTATATTTGGCTTGGGCATATGGAGAAGATGACGTCACAGCAGGGAGAGGAATTACGATACTTCCTTCCACATCATTGTGTCCTGAAGCCTGACAGCAGTACAACCAAGCTGCGGATGGTTTTCGATGCATCCAGTAAGACGACCACAAACGTATCGTTGAATGATGTTCTTCATACAGGGCCTACTATCCAGGATGACCTTTTTTCGATACTCCTGGGTTTCAGAATGCCTTGTTTTGTTTTCACCGCCGACATCGAGAAAATGTATCGGCAGATAATGCTCCATCCTGAAGACAGTCGGTACCATGGCTTGATTTGAAGAAATAGTTCAACACAACCAGTGCGATACTATCAGTTGAAAACAGTAACCTACGGCAGAACGCGTGCCCCGTATCGAGCTACAAAATGTCTACAGGTTCTAGCACAAGAGAACCAGCAGAAAGGTCCCCTGGGCAACAGCGCGTCGGAGAAGGATTGCTATATTGACGTCGTCATGACCGGGGCAAACAGCTTAGAGGAGGAACTTCGCAAACAGGCGGAGCTATGCACCATACTCTCGAGCGCAGGTATGCATTTGCGCAAATGGTGTGCCAACCATTCTCTATTGTTGAAGCAGATTTAACCTGAGGACCAACACGCCTAGCTAGAATTCAGTAGTTTACACGAGGACTATATTAAGACATTAGGAGCCATCCGGCGTCAGAAGAGTGGCGAGTTCCAAATCCAAATCAACCTTGATCCAACCGATGCGAAGAGGACGATGGCATCTGATATAACCAGGACCCACTGGGCATTTTGACTCCTGTGATAGTAGCAGCCAAACTATTCTTGCAGAAATTATGGCGATTGGAATTGGACTGGGATGCAGCATTACCAGTGGTTATGGATCTCCACTGCTAATGCTGCATCCCAGTCCAATTCCAATCGCCATGGTCCGATTTCCGCAGTGGTCTGCCATCATTGCAGCAGGCCCGACTTTTCGCCACATCAGTACAGGCGAGAAACCTGTGCAAGTACAGTTGCACACCTTTTGTGATGCCTCCGAGGAGGCATATGGCGCAGTGATATACATGCGGTCAACCCTGAAAACGGTCAAGTCGTCGTAAGGTTGCTGTGCGCCAAATCAAGAGTGGCCCCGATCAAAACACTTACTTTTCCGCGCTTGGAGTTGTGTGCGGCGAAATTGGGCGCTGAGCTCACAAGACGAGTTAAGACAGCGCACAATCTGCGGGAGGTTTTTCAGGTATTTTGGTACGATGCCGAGATTGTCTTGGCGTGAATCAACTCTACTGCATCATCGCAAAATTTCTTTGTGGCGAACAGGGTCTCGGCCATACAAACCCTCTCAAGGCCGGACCGATGGGGACACGTAGCGTCTGAAGACAACCCAGCTGACATCCTGTCACGTGCGATGGCACCCGCTGAATTGAGCCGCTGTAGTGTGTGGTTGCAATGACCACCATTTTTATCCGGCGGAATCAGTTCGGCTTTCCGAGTATCGGAGTGGGGGCCCTTGCGACCCCGAGACGAAATGGACCAAGACCGCTATGGTAACGGCAGAGGCTCCTGAAAAACACGTTATTCAGCAGATCCAACACGGCAAGTCCTTCAAGAGGGTGCAGCGCCTACATGATGCAGTTTATCTGTGGTCTCAAGCCGACAGGCAAGCAATCTCAACTGACAAATCAAGCGCCCCGGAGTGATGAATAATCTACAGCCCTGGAGATCATCGTGAGGTATGTACAATCACAAACTTTTAACTGCGAACTTTTGGACATCAGGTAGGGGAGGCAAGTCTCCAAGCACAGTCCGTTGGTGGGACTGGAGCCATTCCTGGATCCAGAGGGCATAATCCGTGTCGGTGGGAGGCTGGAGGCTGCCAAGATGACGTTCAACGCCACACATCCCATTTTATTATCGTTCAAACATCCGTTCCTCAGACTGCTGATGATGGACTTCCATCGCGACCACTGCTATCTCGGTGCGCAAATACTGCTCGTCACCACTAGACAGCGGTTCTGGCTAATTCGAGGAAAACAACTCGCGTGTGGTGCACCCGAGTCAAGCCTTACCTGTTTTCACAAGTCATGGGAAACCTGCCGAGTCCACGTGTTCAGTCAGTCCGTCCGTTCATCAACTCCGGCGTAGATTTCTGTTTGTGATGATCCATTACCGAGATAGAGGTACCCTACCGCACAAGGGGTACCTAGCCATATTTTGCTGTTTCGCTACAAAGGCCGTCCATCTGGAGCTAGTCAGCGATCCAATCACAGAGGCATTCCTCTGTGCTCTCAAGCGTTTAATTGGACGACGAGGACACCGCCGAAACCTATTTTGCGACAACGCCACCTACTTTGTGGGAGCTCACAACTAGCTATCAGAACTGTCATCCTCATTATACTCCAACGAAGCGCGTCAAGAAGTAACAACGGCGTGCTCCAGCCGGGGAATCGATCTCCATTTCATTCCTCCACGCGCGCCTCATTTTGGCGGCCTGTGGGAGGCGGCGGTCAAATCAGCCAAAAATTTGATCCGCGGGGCGTTTCGTCAGTGGCTCTCACCTACGAGATAGAGGCTTTCCTTAATTCTAGACTACTGACTCCGATGTCACACGATCCCAATGATTTGGCAGCCTTAACTCCAGCACACTTCCTCATCGGAGAACGCCTCACAGCCATGGTGGATAGTCGCGTAGAGCCAGTCACCGGAGGTCTCCATGCCCAGTGGAAGCTAATCAATCACCTCAAACTCGAATTCTGGAGACGATGGTCGCACGAGTACTTGGCGCAGTTGCAGCATCATTTTAAGTGGAGACAGTCACACCCCAATGTGATCCCGGGAACAGTGGTCATCTTAAGCGAAGATAACACCCCATCCATGAAGTGGCCACTGGGACGAATTATCAAAACGTACGAAGGCGCCGATGGTTTCGTACGAGTCGCTAATGCCAATATACAAACTGGCCCCGTTACCAGTACTCGACGACGCACAGTCTAACGAAGAACCATCACAAGCAAGTTCCCCTCACTTGACGAAAGAAGGGTCCAAGGTTAGGAGCGACGACATCCTGAGGACAAGGTGGAGATCGATGCGAACCGGCAAGTCAATTGTGGCGCTCCTCTTGATGTGCCTGCTAGCTCTCATAGCGCACGCCTCTACAACACAAGGCTCAACAACCAGACCCCATACGGGTCTGTATTTTCAATCATTAGGTTGAGTCTACTTATCTTCCAGCGAGTGAAAATTGCTCATTTATTACGATTGGCGTATTGGCTGTTCTACAGAACGGGACGAACCTTGTGGACTCTTTCAACGACTCCACTCATTTCACTGAGTCTGCATCTGAAATCGAGGAGCTGCGACGACCACTACAAGCGCAAGATGTTTCATTGACCGATCAAGTGACCGACCACGCTATCTACCAGTACACCATCGGCTACCTGGGCATTCTCGGATTAGTCATACTGGTGATCTACCTCCGCTGGCGTTCCTGCAAACAACAATCCAACCTGCATGTCTAACCACCAGTGCCGTTACCTAGACGCTACAGCCTACCGCACACCTTGGAGGATGTTGAAGGGGGTTGCATGTTGAGTTCCTGACACCCCTGAGCGCCCATCACGGCCTGATCCGGCAACAACAAGGCTTCAATCAACTTACATAGTTATTTAAGCTTAATTATCACTGTAATAATTAGCCCATTCGTAATTAATTAGATTTATTTGATTGATTTATCAATTGATCGATTATTTTAATTCAATTCACCAAATTCAAATTCAATTCGCCACAAAGCGAAAATACTTTGTTTCGAATACCACGTTTTCATTTTTATCAATCGAGTCGAACATTTTTCATTCATTTTTTAATTTGTCAAAACTTTGAAACAGATGCGTATTCAGTGTTCAATTGTTGGTTGGTCGGTATCATAGCTGTTACCTTTTAAAAGAAATGTAAAATAAATTTGAGACAAAAAATAAAATAATAAAATCAAAGGTCCCGGCGCAAAAATGACTGAACAGAAAATAAGATTAGAATAAAATCAGCGATAGCCGAGCATGTTCTCATTGAAAGACACGCCATTATAAACAAATTAAATGTAGTTGATTGAATGCATAGAAATCAGGAAAATGCTCATCATTTGTAGTCGAAATACGTATCAACAACATAAAAAATTTATTATAGTTTGAAAAGGAAGTAGTTCATTTAAATTTAAATTGATTATCAACACGCCAAAGAAAGTGTAGGAAAACTAGATGTAAACATTTTTTTGCCATGAAGCGTCAATTGAAGAGAAATTAAATATACTGTGTTTATTTTCCAATGTTTAGCGCTTCCAAGCTATCCTTAATTTGTATATTCTCCATTCAAAACTCTATTTGTTTTTATTCGACAGATATATATTTTGGGAGTAAATGTATTTTCCAATGTGCACCGCTATCTTCGCATAAAAACATATAGCGTTTTTAAATGGAGTATACACAAATGAAAGATAAATTAAATATATTGAGAAGCAAAATTTGAATTCTTCAATTTTATTAGATTTTTCAAGATGTTATCTAGTTAAAAAAATAATTATCTATCTTTGTATTAGATGCATATTAAGTTTACTAATAAAAATGTTCTGTAATCAATCATGCATTGAATAAAGTTAAATATACAAATTGAGAAATTAAATTTATAATTCTTTCATTTTATGAGAGAACATCCCAAAAGATAGATGTAGATAATTACCAACCATTGACATCGAATCATGTACATGTCGACGGATGAGCGAACGAAAAGAATACATCGAAATTCGCTTCACACGAGCCATCACATAGTGGACGGCGTACATGATAAGCTTTGGATTGTGCTTTCAGCGGAATAAAGACGAAGAGAAAGCCGCAAGACGAAACAAAAGCTCTCTCTCGCTCCATTTGCGACTAAGCATAAACACTTAGTGGATTATGGCAGTTTCAGTTTGTGCTCGAGTTTCTGAGTGTGCGGTCTGCTACTCAGTCCAATAACAGTTAACAAAGTGCAATCAAATACGCGAAATTTTTCCCTGTTTCTCCGGAATTTGGCTCCACGAAGAGTAGATTCCAATGGTAAGGGGTGATGGGTTGGCTTGAGCCGCGATCCTCAACCAGCCTTTTGGCGTTCACGCCGTGTGGCTACCTCGCACTATAAAATTACTCTTTTGCAGGCCGATCAGCAGTGCAAGGGCGAATCTAGCCACACCACCCAGCGAGCGTACCAGCCAGCACCACTTCAGTGCGGGAAACTAGGAGCAGTCAGCGAGCCAGCCTACCCGTTGGCAACCGGTGGAGACAGGGGGATCGAGCCCGCAGGACATCCTTGCCCGTTCCAACAACGTTACATGGAGAAGGCACTCCAGGCGGAGCCTCGGACAGGACCCCGGCCCATCAATAATCAGGAGCACCTAGCCAGAAGTAAGGCACCCCCAGACAGCAGCGAGCTTGCAGCCAGCAACAAGCGCCAACGTGGAGGTCGAAGGGAGCTCAAACGCAAAGAGCTACTCGACCTACGCACTCGTGCTCGCCTCTCCTCTTCAGCTGCTGAGCGGACCCTTCTCCTGGAGCAAGCGAAGGAGCTGCGCCGCGGGATAAAGAAGGAGATTCAAGCCCGACATAAAGCAAGGAAGCGGCAGCAGGGTATTCCACGGCGTGAGAGCTGAAGTCAACGCTACGATAATATTTACGAGTATACCCATTTGAGTGTAATAAAAGATTGCCGTTGAACATAAAACTAGGTGTTTTTGTTATTGAGGTCATAGGGGATAGGTAAAAGTAGTTTCAGATGTGCGGAGAAGTGGGTAGGGTAGATATAAGCACGGGGCTTCCCGGAAGAGGCCGATAGGTCCCCATTTATGATATAATAGAGGTATGTGGCAGTCTTAACGTGAATTTCATGGCAATTAAATTCAGAAAAATTGTCAAAAATAAGTATTTTAACTGCGAGCATTGACTCAAAGCATAATTTCCATCTTCAAATAAAAATAGGGCGAATTATTCTAATTGGCCTGCTCATAGAAACTAGCAATAGATTTAAGCAAGAAACCACAAGTTACGAGTGTTTCGAAAAACTTGATAATTGCTGCATTCTTAGGCAAAATCAAAATATCCTGATTTTGGGAAAGCGAACTACAGCTACCCCTTAAGAAACTGGCGAACTCTTTGTCACTTAACAAGTCAAAGTCACTGAAAATTACCAACCAAAGTTATAGTATATTACAACTCTTGAAATATATACCAAAAACACTTTTTTAGATGAAAAGAACACCAGAAATGACAGCTGCTAGCAAAGCAACATTTTGTTAGCAATAAACCATATTGAACACTATGAAGAGGGGCTGTTTTTTAGTGCTTTTTAAAATGGTTTCTACATAGACCCACTAGTTTCCCGTCCTGTCTTTACGACCGTCCGTCTGTTCGTGTGTCACAGAAAGTTTTCTCAGAAACTTTAAAAGTGTTCTTAGAATCTATAAAGTTCAAATATACTGGGAACGCCAAAAGTAGTCAGGGTGTACACCCTTACACTAAGTGACTCTTAAATAGTCGAATGAGGTATCAAATTAAAGTTCCTCCTGATTCGAACCTTAAGAATCTGAAAAAAGTCCGTTTGTGAATCAGACAGTAAATAGTACAAACATTTTTAGGGGTTTAAGACTTAAAATCTGAAAAAATCACGGAGGCAGTGAGTACAAGAGCAAAATATAACGGTGCACTTAAATTTTTTAGAATTGTAGTTATGTACGCTTATATAACAGAGTTGCACTCACAAAATTTCGTAGAAATAATTGAGTCAGAGAAAGCCGGTTGAATTATATGGAATGACAACAATAGCATGTGTAAATAGTTTATATATTATTTCCAGTCGACCTAAAAACTAGAGTTTTCTTCGGATTCTCATGAAAATTTCAGGAATAGGGTTTGATTTGGATATGTTCAATCGGCCGGGTGTTTAGAAAAAGCTGAAACAAAATTGCGGTGGCTATATGCTTATAAAAGAAACCGTTACATTTGAATGATTTCTTATAAAAGCAATGGATTTAACTCAACTCATCAATGCATGTCATCAGGAAAGTTATTTTAAACCCTAGGATGTTAACAAAGCCTTTCTGTTAGTAGCACATTTCTGCCTACTCGACTTGCTTTCATCTCGTGTGCGTTTGCAGTGGGCTAAATTCAATGTGGAGCATATGTTTTCATGCAAAGTTGTACTCAAATGTTCTCGGCAGGCATTGAAATTAGAGAAGTTATCCAAAAATTGCCATGCCAGTATAGTCAGGACACCAAAGTATGAAAAGCTGTAGGAGTGACAGTTGTAAGACGGAAAATACTCAAAAGAATCGATGGTTCATGAACAATTTCGATAATGAAACTAGGCCATTCTAGGCTTACCGCTGTCTTTTTAAAATGATTGTGTGAAATTTTCTGTACATCAAGCGAATCGATATCTTAGAGAAGGCAAAATTTTCAGATTCACCAACACAAATGGCAGATATTGAGAAAGGTTAAAATGAGGAGTGTTTTTGTCGCAATAATTAGGGTTTCTTTGACCCTTGAAGAAGAAAATAAATTTTAGATTAAACACTATAGACTCATAGACAGCAGATTTGCGGCGGTTGATACTGAATGCAAAATCATCAAACTAAAAAGAGTACATAATAAATTGAATTTAGGGGAACAAAAAAATGTTATAAGTGATAATCATAAAAATCCAAAAAAAAAAAATTTCATTATCCGGCTGAGCCTGTGACGGTGAAAATAAAGCTCAGCAAAATGCAAATGATCTGGAACGTCGAGACCGATGTCTGTAGCATACACTGAATGAAACGACATTTTGAAACAAGTTGTTAATTTTGTGGGCATTTAATACTGAAAATAAAATTGGCACACTCTAGTTTGGAAGTCAAATGCGCAATCGATTTCGTGGCCGAATATTTTTCCATAAATATAGTGAAAAATATGTGATAGTCCATGCATAGGATTTTCCATTAAGGACATAACAAATCAATTGTGAGGCGTACTGTGTGGCTAGTGGAGCTGTCTTATTGAAACCACATATCGTTGATGTCAAGATCATCCAATTCTGGCCACAAATAATCTTCCAACATAACTCGACAGCGCTCTCCAATGACGGTAACATGACGGCTCAATTACACCTCTGGCATGAAAACCATACCAAACAGTGATTTTTTGCGGATGCAACGGTGTCTCATGAAGCACATGTAGGTTTATTGCTGACTAATAACGCATATTTTGCGTATTAACAAAGCCATTGAGCTAGAAATAAGCTTCATCGCTGAAGATGATTTTTCGATGAAATTCTTCATTTTCTTCAATTTGCCAGAGCCCTATTAGAGAAGTTTCGAATGATCATGCGGCTTTAGTCCTTGAGTCAATTTGATCTTGTAACCATGTAGGGCAAGATCTTGTCGCAAAATACGCCACTGTCGTTTGAGGGTTGCTAAGAGAACGACATGGAATCGACTGATTTGGCTCATTCTTAATCGATGCACTTACTGCTGCGATATTTCCTTCGCTTCGAGCGGTACGACTTCTTTTTGGCATTGGAACATCTAATAGTGAAAATCTGGACTCGAACTTCTCCACAATAGCACGCACAGCCTGTCAAGTGGGACGATTAACACGGCCGATAATTGGAGTAAGCGCTCTTCAAGTTGCGACCACCGACTCAGAATTTCGGTCGTAGTTTTTAATAATTTCGAAACGTTGCCCGTTCGTGATCTTTATCATGATAAATATGTTGACTTTATTTAACGTTATGACATTAGCAGTTTTTTAAAAACGTTCAAGGGTGCGTACATATAAAGATACGAAATTGTTATGTCCCCAATAGAAAACCCTATTATCAAAGCAAAGCATTATTTGGTACAGTAAGTTACGATCAAAAGTGTCGTATGTTTGCGTAATGTCAGCTAAATCAAAATTTTTTTCTAGTCTTGGGTTATTGCAAGGAGTGCTTCATTGCCTTAGTTTGTCAAGTGCGTCGTCCAGTTCCAATAACCGGGCAATACTGATTTATTTTCACCGAAAACATCTTAACAAGATGTCGTCTAAGGGCAGATGGTGATTCTGCTAATTTCTTTTCTTGAAGCATCAATAAATGAACGAAATGCAAGAATAATCGAGCTGTTTTACTTTGGAATTGGAAGCAGAGCTACTGCTATCTATTTTAAAACCCATTGGGTTCAATGATTTCAGAAATCAGAGGGCAAATAATAAAGCCATGTGCTGCCTGTTTTAACAACTAAATTTAGATGTTTAAAAGTTTTATTTTTCAGCTCCTCCACTCCTTTAACGGCTATTATTTTAGTTTTAAGCCACTTTTAGTACGTTTGAAATTCATTAGAACCCACTTTTTCAAGAAAGAGTAAGTATTACTAAACAATTTTGAAAAGCTTTTCCGAAAAGAACCTGCCTTACTGTAACTACAATTGTCTCTAGCGGGCCAAAAAACGTGCTATCATGTTGATAGCCAAGATGGCCCGGGTGGAGCAAAAGTTGTTCTTTCACATAGGAGGCTGCCACCATTATTCTAAATACTTTTCACCTGTTTACCTGGTGAATTCTCATTCTGGGCTGTCATAGTTACACCGGAACACATTGAAATAAAAACAATAGTCTTTTCAGTATAAGCTTTTTTCGAGCCTTAAAACAGTAGTCAAGGCATTTCCTGGCCGACTTATATGCTGCCTCGTCACGGTTTCGCGCCCGTTGAGCCTCACGTCGAAGCTTGTGACACTCCCTTCGCTTTTCAGCGATTTCAGTTGACCACCAGTACACTGGGGGCTTGCCGTGCCGGGGTCTTCGGCGGGGCATAGAAGCGCAACAAGCAGTCGTGATTATGGTCATGGTAGAGTTCACCACGTCTTGAGATGCCAGCTCTTCCGTCCCCTCCGAAGCTCCCTGCAGCGGCTCACCTGCTGTGAGAGCCTTGACGAACCTCTCGACGTCCATCCTTCCGATGTTCCATCAAGTTGTAGAAGACCGAGAGCACGGACGTCGGGAGACAGCATCACTTCTCTCAAGCAGAATGCACTGATGATCACTGGCTGAGTAGTCTTCTAATACTCCGTATTAAGGACTCCGAGGCGAATGTCACGTCCGGTATGGTTCCTTCACAGCCAATACGGCGTATTTCCGGAGTTTACAACGACGAGGGCCATCCCGGGCGCCGTTTCCAGGATTCGTTTTCCCCGCGGATCCATTTGAGGCATGCCCCATTCGATTGCTTTAGCGTTGAAGTCGCCCCCAACGAGTACTTTACCCTCTGCGTTCGAGACAGCGCTCTCCAAAGCATTAAGCTTGGCTTGGAAAGATGATATCGACTCGTTAGGCGTTAGGTAAACACCAAAGAAGGTGATCCCTGAGCACCGAACCCACAGGAAATCATCCCCCCTTCCACAACGCTCCGCTTGAAAGTCACTGTTCCGAACCCAGATGGCGGCGGTACCAGTTTCATCAGAACACCATAATGCAGGACTTTTATTATGGTGTTGTTCACTCAGCAGCAAGAAGTCGGCTTTCATGTCCCTCGCAAACTGCTCAAGCAGATTTTGGGCGGTTGAACTGCGGTGTAGGTTTATCTGCAGGATGCGGGTCATCGAAGATCTGATTTTGCCTTGGCTAGGGCTTCCTGGAATACCCGGCATTTTCCTGATCCCAAGACGTGTCCGAAATCAGGTTTTGGATCAGCATCCTTGCAAAGAATACAGTGTGCCTCTTTCGTACACTCTTTTCTTTTATGTCCCATTTCACCGCAATTGTAACACAGGGAACTCCTATCGGGTCTTTTGCATACTTGTGTGGTGTGACCATAACCAAGGCATTTGAAACATTGAAGAGGCATTGCTCTTCGTCGTATCATACAGACAACCCACCCAATTTGTACTTTGCCCTTGTTCAGGAATTGTTCGGCGTCCTTTTCGGTCAAGTCGACTATGGCCATGCGTTGTCCCTATTGTTTTCTGGTGTCAGTCTCGCTTTGATGCTTCCCACGCTAGGGAACTCCCTATTGATGGCCTCTTCTAACTCGGCCAGATCCGTCACGCAGTCAATGTCGCGTATTTCGATCGTTGCCATCGGCTCGAGCGGGGCTATAGTTGCGCTTTTGCCGAGGACTTTCTTTACTGCGTCACAGAATGCATCTTTATTGCCGGCCTCTGCTCCGAATTCGACCAGTATGTGGCCCGATCGTGTTGGTCATACTACTTTAATGGTAGTATTGGTGTCTTCGGGCCTTACGTTGCCCCTGATGTCCCGCAATACCTCCGCGTAGGATCGGCCATCTTGGGGCTTTACGAGCAGTGCCTGCTGCCGGGGTCTTCGTCGGGGCTTCTGCCTCTCCTGTTTTGCATCAGGTCCTTTTTCTAATTGGGCGTCCAGGCGAACTTTACTTTCTGGCTTTTTTTGAAGGAGTTTCTTTGCGGTTTTCTTCGCTCCTTTTGTAAGCACTGTCCGGAACCCGTGATCTGGTGCTTCACACCCATCAAGTGCCTCTTTCTTCCTTCTTTTATCCCGATCTCCTTCGATTGGGCTAGACGCCATTCTTTTATTGACTTTTAATGGTGGAGCTATCTACATGTCGCCGTTAGATTTCGCCCCAAGAGCCTCTTTTGCCTTCTGTTCGTCTTCGGCCCTTAACCAGCTCCTCCGATAGTGCCGTATACGATCTAAGAGCTCCTCTAGTTCAAGGAGCCCTGCCTTTGCTGCTTTGCCGGTTTTTGGGGAGTCGCATGCAGATTGTATTCTTTTCAGAACATCTCCCGCTTTTCGGAGTAGTCTTTCTTCTTCATATTGCTGGGCCGCAATTGTACCCTGCAACCATCCTTAGGAGAGGTTATCGCGTTCCATTTCCAAGTGCAGTACTTCTGCCACATTTTCGACGTTGGCGGTGCAATCACGCGGTGTCTGGTCACTCTTTGCTTTTAGTGCCGTAATCTCCTCGTTTGCTTCTGGATTTTTCGTTGCAATGTCGGGATTTGCAACCCTTGCATCGGTCGCTTTGGTAACGATCGCAGCAGTGACAATCGAATTTTCGGTGTTCTTTATGTTATCTCCCACCGCTCGAACACCTGAAGCGTCCTGCAGAGTTTCCCGCTTCTCCTTAACAGGACGCTCGGGCGTTCGCATCATTTTTTTGCTGCGCCCGAACGCCGCAGGAATCTCAGTCTGAACCAGACTGTCTGCTATTCTCCGTTTTTCGTCTGCCTTCACTTTCATTGTGTTAGTCTGCATTTTTGTCGTGGTTAATACCGCTCTCGATGTACTGTTGACATCGTGGCTGCAACCGCTAGTTGCGTCGTCGTTATTATTTTTGTTTCGTTTTTTGGATGTTTTTGATATTTTGATTTTGTTTGCTCCAATTTTGTTGGGTCCCCTCTCGAAACCGCTATCTCCGTTTGTGTATGTAGTCGCCTTTTTGGTCCAATAATTATCTTTGCAGAGCAGGGAAGCCGAGGGTTGGCACAAGCCCTTATGGGGACAAGTGCTCAGAGCCAGACCAGCGCTAATCGGGAGTCCGTCTCAACCGAACCTGCACCACCAACCCAATGGTGCGAACTTCGAACGTACTCCGAGGCCTGCCAAGGTTTTACCGGGACGGAGACGGTGTGATAGTTGAATTGAGCCGTTCACACACGAGTTTCACCTCGGCGCTAGTGTGCAAAGCAACTAGGTCCAAACCATCACATCCGCCAGCCCAAAGCGTCAGTTCCAGTTCGTTGTCTAAAGCGTAGTCCAGATCCAATCAGAGTCGTTACCTGTCATCCCAGGAGGGAACCTCACGGCACCCACCATATCCTCGGGTCCTAGCCTCCAAGAGTGCTCTTGTCGACCGGCATTCCCCCTGTGAGGGCTTTAACCTCTTGGATCTTGGGTTGAGGATGAAACGGCTGTTGAAACGCATATGACAATTGGTAGAAAGTATGAATACATGCCTTACAGTAGGGCTTATATTATTTTGTTTAAGTTCCCTCTAATGTCTAAGGAGCTCATCTGATCTCAACAGAGCATAATTATGCAAAGGGCAAGTAAATAGAAACGGCATTTCATGTTTCAGTAAGGCATGGCACTCAAATGTCCTTTGCAAATAGAGAGTGTCAACTTGCAGCCTTCTTTTCATATCAAAGAAACATTCAATAATGTTTGCCCGCATCTAAAGCTTAATGTTTTTCAAAAGTACGAGTATGACTAACAGTTTATTGAACTTATAAAATAGCTGTTGAAAAACTGGTCGATGCGCCAAATTTTGATTACTCCTAGAGCTGAAACTACAAAGAGGAAGAAAATAAAAATTTTTTCTCCCATTAGAGTGTGGGACTCTTGCTGGACAAAACATGATATATACGAATATGACCAACGTTTTTTTTTTGATAGACGTAAATACAGTTCATCAAGGTCTTGGAGTAGTTCTCTTTTTATGACAGCAAAGCCTTGTTTCACTGCAAAGTAGAGGAAAAGTACCCGATAATTTTTTTTCACTATTCACGAACACTTTAGCTTTACTTGTGTGTAGATCCCTGAAAGAACTGCTGTGTCTTTAGTTCAGAGAAAAATTCCAAGGGCAAGGTTACCAGACACAGAGAAGACGCTGAATATCCTGTTCCATTAATAAAATATAATAGCAAGGCTTGCTCTGCTGTTGAGCAAAGGCGAAGTACTACTGCTATGTTAACTGTCATGCTTACAAAGTTTGCCACTACTTGTGCTTATAGCAGATATGGAAGATTTCCTCAGTTTGTAGTATATCAGCGAGCGAAGATATTCGTACTCGCCGGAATTGGTCTTGTCTGAGGACGCGTGAATGCGCGTGCAGGCTAGCGTTGCGGTGTTGTGGGGCTGGTTTTTTTCTCCAGCACAAGGGCTCACTACAAAATAATTTCGCATTCGAGGTCGAGGAGAGGATTTCGTCGTTACAATTAATATTTACGACCCCCAAATAAGAGTGGTGCATCCAGATGGAAGCGGTTCCCCCTCGAACCCCCCATCCAATTCAACATCCATTCTAGACGTGGCCAATTATTCTTCATTTAAATGAAAAATTCATACCAAAATAATTCGTATGAACCTTTCCCTTAAATGAAAAATAAAACTGTTTCAGACATGTTAAAGTGTTATATGACTGAATCATATAAAGCTTTACCATAAATGAGAAACCTGTGCCGAAGGCCACTCTACCCTGCAAAAGCACCTGTAACAGCAAATAAAAACGGGATGAGCTCACCCGATGGCTAGCTCATGAGTGGAGGATTTCCGCACTACTTGATTAATATCTTCGATTGGTTAATAATTGCACTTCGCGATTTAGCGATCGTCATTGCAGCCCAATGATCAAATATGCACAAACTTCAAATATAGTCTTGAATCCTTGATTGAACGTTATGAACACACATCACCAATAAGCCGTGAAGCCTTCTTAATCAATTAAATCGTCGAAGCGTGGCAGAATCAGGTTATTTTTCTCTTGTGTTGAATTTCTTTGGAACATCACTTGAATTGCTTGAATTTCTCGTGTTATGGCATTCAGAGATGCTCAAATTTTAGATCTCACTCAACAAGTAGAATGTAGACTTAAGATAGCTCTTCCACTCCCTAGCTACAGTTGCTTCTTGTCAAATCTCTCCCGTTAAATTTCTTGTCATATTATATTATTACATATTCGGCGTGTGGAATAAATTACATGAAGCAGCAGAATGAAACGAATCAGTTGCTTAGCCTTCCAATCCTCACTCTTCTCTCTATCTTTCTATTTCTATCGAACAATCCATAAAACCGCTATAACTGCACATAATACGAGTACCTGGGATGAGCCACCTCACATGTTTTCCAATTTCTTTTCTTCGTACCTATAAATCACTTAAAGGGTATGATATGTTATAAAAGTTGATTACACACTCCTCCAATTGCTCGTAATTTTGTTCACTTGAACTATACTATACATTCAATGCGATTAACTGGCACAGAAATCTAACACAAAGTGATGTTTGTATTAACGAAATTTACAAATCAACCGTTGTGCAAATACATATCCTATGAAAGAATCACACGGATATTTTAAAGCGACAAAATTAATTTCATTAGAGTTTATTTTAGGGAAATGTCATACATGTATTTAATTCAAATAAGGGGCGCACGATCAATACAGATTTTTTTAATGAGTTTCTCATGAACTGAACACTTTCGCTATCAATCCCGGTGAAGTCCACGATGGACTCTTCGTTTGTTGGCAGCAGTGATTCGAATTGCACTCCTAAACGTGACGGCTATCAAGCTCGTTGTCCAAAATGCAAGTCCCGCTTTGCTTTTATTCCATTTACCGCCTGCCTAGACGAACCTTTTGATGGCGGTAGCGGAAGATTCTCGTCCAAGTTGAATCTTGCAATTACTTCGATAAATTGCTTAGCAATGTTGTTGCCACTATCGATTTTATTTGTAAGCAATTTTCTGAACTGAATTAGAAATTCAATTCTAGATTTATTTTCACCGCTTTTCAGACTAATTGGCATAAGTAAATTTGTGATTTTGTTGCCTGCAACATTATTGTTAGTGAGTTGAAAATTTTCTTGTAGGCTCATCAAGTAGGGATTGGAAAAACTTTTTATCGATATGGTAGCGGTGATAGTGGCGGGGTTTATTTCGTGCTAGTAATAATAATATTAATAAGTTACGTGTCAAATTGTTCCGCACTTATTGCGTTATTATGTAATTGCTCTTTTTATGAAGGTTCCTCGAGCACTTTGCCTAGGCGGGCTGCTCGATTTCTACAAGTTAGCTTCCTGAGGTTCCTTCAATCCTCATAACTTCACGGAGGAGTAGACTTCTCGCTGCATTTTACCAGATACGAGACTCTACAGGCGGCTAACATAACTTTTCAAAATGTCTCTATGCTGCTATCCAGTTCTTCGAGAGTTCAGATTTTAATATTGAGTATTTTTAACGTTTTAGCTCTAGTAGCCGGAGTTTCAACCTACCAGTCAGTATTTTTAGAGCTCTTGAAGGGCTCTGGTGCTTCCTTCATCAAATGAGGCTGACCAGTAAAATTAACAGTTGTAGTTCGAGGAAGATCGCAAAATGGAATACTTCCAAATCTTTTCACTAATGCTTTCGTTACCTATCATAAGTGTATTATCGAGTATCTTTTCCCACCCTCTGCATTTTCCAAATCTAGACAAATAAAAATTGGAGTGTTGCTTTTATTACGCACGAAGATGTTGTTAGCAATAATTGAAGTCATATAAGGATTCACCTTTTTCGTTAGTTTCGATGCTCCCGCAAAGCGAATACCTTGCATTGGCATGCGTTAAAATTTAGTGTCGTAGCTCCTCAGACGGTGCTTATAGACCATGGGCTAAATGGGCAGAGAAGACATTACGACTTTTCCCTGTGCAAACTGCTGAGCGTTACGTATCAAAAGCTGATTAACAAGGATGCAAGCTTTAGCTTTCTTAATCAGATAGACCGAGTTGTAAAAAATGTTATAATTTTTAACCAGGAGTCCCTTTATTGATGAGTCTTCAACCCACTATCGCTGTCTTATATGGGAAAGATTTTGAGGTTGTTCAAAGCATGTTTGAAATGCTGTAAGCTAACTTGCACGACTTTCAACAGATTTTCCTCAACCCTTATATCCTCTAGCAAGCTGCTTATTTTCTTGATCTGATCCTGACTTTCCGAATTTGAAACTGAGAAAATTTTATATTTGTCATATTTTACGACTGCAATATATGTAGGTTTTCGCTTCAAGAGCCTATCGGCTCCCTACGTTTATGAGTAGAACAAATGCGAAGCTGGATGCTTGGGGTTTATCAGGTTCAAGTCACATCAAAATAAAATTTTTTTAAAGACATTACTTTCGTCTTTGAGTTCTCGATATAGACATAGACTGGACCTTAAGTTTGAACAAGGCTTCCTAAAAATTATCTGTTGCAGAGTAAACAAGTTAGGTAAACAGGCCTACGTTCATGCCAGAAGAGTTTTGTACCCAACTTCTCAGAAATCCAGCCACCAGCAACGAATAAAGTCAAGAAATATGTCAAAGAGATGTGCACGTTTAAAGGAAAATCCATTGTTTCTCTATTTTTAACGGTCGCCATTTTGTTGCAAGCCATCAAAAATCACTCAAATCATGAATTCCCAAAAATATTAATGTTATTGACCTTGTATGAAAATTTCAAGAAGATCAAATCAAAACTCGATGTAATGACTGTCGCGGAGTGACAATCTCAGATACGCTCAGAGTCTTAAAAGAGCAATCAGAAATTTTACAAGAAATTCGCAGCAAAGTATGTACTCCTTCCATCAACAATAGGGATTGCCCAGTGAACAATCCTCCTGTACTATCAGCAACTTCTGCGGCCAAGAGCTCTGATGTGTGTGCTGCGGTTGATGCCAGCAAGGGAGCCATTCCAAAGAAACCTCACCGGCAACTGTCACCTGGTTTTCCAAAGCAACATCAACACCATGTACAAAAACTATAGCAACAAGCACAACCAAAACATCTACAATTGACATCTAATCAGCAGCAATCTGAACTTCTGCAGCCGGCTTCTATAACACCGCAACGTTTAGTTGGTATCGGGACTAACCCAAAATCTTCATACCCGCCTGAAGCGTCTGTTACAAGATTTTTAGCCCAAGGTAATGCTGATACCGAATTGATGATAAGAAATGTAGGCTCACCAGGATCTACATCTGCCAGCCGGGGGCCCACACATGGAGGCGGAATTTATCGTGTATTTTTGTGCACCCCTCGAAGCAAAAAGTGTCAAATGAAGTTCTGTTTTGAAAAGTTTTCATCAAGACCTTTCATTTGATACACATATCGGCTACGTAAATACCTTATAAAATGTTTTTGTAGTTGCAATTTGAAGAGCACCTCTTTACACCTGCATACAAAATTTGATGTTTCTAGGTTACGTAGTTTCCGAGAAAAAGTGCTGTGACACACGGACGGACAGATAGGTCGCGATTTTAGTAGTAGTAAAAATGGAAGCCACGAAATGGCACACGAGAAAATGAACATAAAATATTCTAAAAATTTCAATAAAAAAAAAATTTTTTAAACGCTCACTTATTTGCACAAGGAAAGCAATGAAGGCACATTAACACCAAAACTTTGGATATAGTACTTAAGCATTGTTAACAAATGAATGAAAGGAAGTTTACAATTTCTATGAGTTCAAGATAAGATTTTTAACTCTAACGGCCTTTGGTTCTGTTAAGAAATCAGTCCTTGATGTTAGCATTAAAATTCATTTCATGAATGAAGGAATTCTCGCATTCAAGCGCAGCGTGACTGCAACTGAGATAAAACTCTGGGCCATTCCCAAGTTGATAATAGGAGTTGATTGATTTTGTTTAACAAAACTAAAATAAATATCTAACAAAAAGAATAAACTTCGATAGTGTTTGCATACAGAGGAAAAATATGCTACACGCACGGTAATCTGCACATTAACATCATACTGTGGGATGCATACATACGTGCTGAGCTAAGAAATCTACAGGAAAATGTTTCGTATGAGTCTCAGCTCGATGTATTAACAGCAGAGTTAGAAGATAGCGACAAAACAGTATCATCGAAGCTTAATCAAAACGTGGTTTAAAACAAAATTAGGCCCCAATTCATTTAGAGCAACTTTTTAAAACTTGATGAAAAAGTAAGCTCCATTTTCTTCTATCCTTGGTCCGGACCTGTGGAACGTGTCTTACGACGGGCTACTGAGACTTGAGATGCCAGATGAGTCGCGCTTGGTCGGCTATGCGGATGATGTTGCGGCTCTGGTCGCCGGACGCACCGTTGAACAAGCGCAACTTAGGCTAGGTATGCTAATGCGCCGAGTGAGGGACTGGATGACTGCTCGCGGGCTCAGTTTAGCACTGGAGAAAACCGAAGTGGTCATCTTGACAAAAAAGAGAATCCCTAGAGTAAGGATGATCAGTATTGGAGATATACAGATCGAATCGAAGCCAGCGGTGAAGTACCTGGGGCTACTGATCGACTCGAAGATGAGTTTCTCTGAGCAAATCAAGGCAACGGCTGAGAAGGCTGCTTCGGGAATATCGGCCCTGAGTCGACTTATGGCCAACGTAGGGGGACCCAGCCCATCAAGAAGACGCCTCTTGATGAGTGCTGTAGGGTCAGTGCTAATGTACGGAGCAGAGGTATGGGGCGACGCTCTCAGCAAGGAGGTATACCGAAAACGATTGGCACAGGTACAGAGAAGAGGAGCACTGAGAATTGCATCTTCGTATCCAACAGTCTCCGACTCGGCGGTGAGAGTGATTGCAGGCGTGATACCTGTCGCCCTCCTTGCTAGAGAGCGCCGCGCTATTTACCTGCGCCGAAACGAGGATGCGAGGGAGATGGTTGTCCGCGAGGAGAGACAACGCTCGCTCAACGATTGGCAGCATTCTTGGAGGAATTGCACGAAGGGAAGGTGGACTGCGCGCCTCATCCCGGATGTGAGACCGTGGCTAAATCGAAGGCATGGTGAGACTGACTTCTATCTGACCCAGCTTTTGAGCGGGCACGGGTGTTTTCAGTCTTACCTGCACAAGATCGGCAAGTCACGGTCTCCCGATTGTCGGTTTTGCCCAGGAGAGGAGGACAATGCCTGTCACACATTTTTTGCGTTTACCAAATGGGCCAGGCTGCGAAGGGAACTCTACAGGGAGACGGGAGAGCTCACCCCGGATAATATAGTTGCAGTGATGCTCGAATCGGTTGACAAATGGAACCAGGTGGCACATTGTGCTCGGGCAGTCCTAAAATATAAAAGGGACTCACAGCAGCCGGAGGCACTGGGGCTGGGGGATCGCTCTTCTGGCGATTCCTCTTCCCCTCTCCCCTCCCGCTAGGAAAGGGACTCCCCAGCTTGAAGGCGCCCCACGGCGTAACAAAACGAGACCTGGCCCGAAGTAATGTGTCAAACGGTTCCAGGCTAGGTTCTCAGATTGACAGGGGAGGTGTTTAGTGGGTAGTCCAAAGGTATCCTCCATGGGAGTCCCACACTGCCAGACTCGGTGGGCATAAATGCCTTCACCTCCCTACCACAAAAAAAAAAATTTTTCAGCAGAAGATTTTAAAGTCAGAAAAAGTAAGGCAATCTCTTTAGTAATCAATGTTGAACACACATCTCATCTAAAGAACAATTACAGGGCTACCAATAAAAGACATCAAACTTGTTCAATTGAACTCTTCATACAAACTGCCTTCCCAGCTCCATAAAATCATCGATTAAGCAATCACCGCCATCGCATGAACTCCATTCAACACGTCTTTTCAGCTTCCATGTGAAAAATCCAACATAACTGTCAACAATTTTCCACCAAATTATTGATCAATCGATCATACAATAGATCTCCTCGTACATAAATCGTGACAAACTATTTACAATCATATTGCAATCATGATTCTATTAAATATTTGACCTATCCCAGAAAATTATTCATGTCAGATGTGCACACCCATAGTCGCGGCGGAACGTGAATTAAGAAACCGCCAGTCGTCATTATTACGCCTCCACTTCCCTACGTGACACACACCAAAACCACACTAGGAATATTGAAGTCGATTCCGTGCAGCGACTACCTGTTGGCAGTTTTGCTCGTATCTAATAAGTATCTTTCGTATGAACATAATCCGCCAAAACTTGAAAGATACTTAGACATCAAGTAAAACACGATCCATATTAAATTTTTGCACAATCGATCATTTAATCCTCCGAGCATCAGCTGAGCTGCACACTTCAGACATTTGCACAAGTGGAGAATGCTGGGGTAACGAAAGGGGGGACCCAACAGTAAGTGATGCTAAAATGCTAACGCGAAGCCTTTATTAGGATTTTCAAAGCTGTCGATTCGCCAAGGTTGTCAGCTTTTGAGTTGTTCAATGCAATTCCATAAGGGGTGCAAGTTTCGAGGCAATCTTTCATTTTATCTGAATGAATGATCATTACCAATGCACTTGCTGCAATATTCCTTAATATGGTTGAAAAAACGTTGGATGCGAGACCACCATATGATTACCTCGTGGAACCGATCAATCAATCGAATTGTTTGTATTGCAAAATGTTATGCATTATTTTAAGCGGTTCAAGCAAGGATTGGATCAATCGGTCACATCAATGGCTTCCAATAAATCACGGATTATGACATGCAAGATATTAAGAAGGCATTTACATACTCGTCGAATTAAAATTTGATCGCAAACAAGCAATTCGACTTTATCTTTACCATACCTTGTCATCAATAGGATTTATCTCCTCCCTGAATTTAACGCAATTAATTAAATATTCTATCACCTCCCTGTTTCAATTTCTAGTTTTCGTTATCTACGAAATCTTTACCAAGTCATGGGGTCCTTTAAAGATCAATTCCACACGAAGATCGCTTAAAGTTCAGCACAGTGCTCTCGATGGAATATCTGATTTAGTATGTGCATATATTTAAACTACTGCACGGATCTTCTACCCTCCCATAGTAAAATTATTATATTTAACTTGGATTGATCGATGATCGTGCCGCTGCTAATACTTTGTCAATTTCATTGTGACTATTGATGAGGCTGATCTTAACTTGAAGATTTTGCTGTGAGAAATTTTTCTCGGTTGTTTTCGCAGTTGAATAGGAAGAGGATGCCATTGAGAATACAAATTAAATGTGTACGAGTATGTTGGGAATCAAGAGATACGCAACTTGTTAGAATTGAGTAATAATTTAAATTGTTACAATCGTGATGCGTTGCTTAGGTAAGTAACAGGTGCAATTGAGATGTAATCATGATTTTTGTGTTTTCAATGAACATATGCGTGCGTGATACACTGACTTGAATTTTAACGAATTGCGTGAGAATCTGGCGCTTGGGAATGATTTATGTGATCGAAGATTAACAGAATTTTCGTCCTTTATCCACATTTAAGCTAATCAGGTTATAAGAACGGCTGAAAATACATACTTAAATCTACCATCCACCCAGCTGCAATACGTTTTGATTTTTTTAAATTTATTAACAATTTTTTTTAAATTTATTAACAATCTACATACAACCATAATGCGCGATGTTAATTGTGAGTCACATCTTAGCGTCAAGTTTTTCGCCCAACTTAGTTTGACATTTCTTTGTTTCAGTGTTTGACAAATTCAGCCATGGAGAGATACACACTTGAACAGCGCGTTAAGGTTGTTGAAGCCTTTTGCGAAAATTGACGTTCAGATCAAAATGCATTTCGTATACTTCGTGATTTTTTTGGTCAGCATAATCGACCATATGTGTCCACAATCGGGAGAATCGTGCGCAAATTTCTGTGAAATCACCTGTACATGCTCGCCTAGTTCGTTCTGCGGAAAAGATTGCTGTTGTTCGCGATAGTGTGGCAGAAAAGCCGTTTACCTCGACTCGTCGTCGTGCCCAACAATTGAACATCTCACGAACATCACTGATGCGAATTTTGAATAAAGATTTGAATTTACACGCTTACAAGGTTCAATTGACTCAAGAGTTGAAGCCTACTGACCATTTCAGGCGTCGACAATACGCCGAATGGTTGGTTGAACAGACAGAAGGAAATTGTGACTTTACAAACAAAATCATCTTCAGCGACGAGGCACACTTTCACCTCAGTGGATTCGTTAACAAACAGAATTGCCGCATTTGGGCAAATGAGAATCGACGAGTGATTGTTGAAAAGCCGATGCGTCCTTAATGAGTCACGGTTTATTGCGGTTTATGGGCAGGCAGCATCATCGGGCCGTACTTCTTCGAAAATGAGGATGGCCAAGCAGTTACCGTGAATGGTGTTCACTATTGCGAGATGATAACGGACTTCTTGTGGCCAGAAATCGAGGTTATGGACCTGGAAGATATGAGGTTCCATCAGGATGGTGCCATTTGCCACACAGCCGACGAAACAATGGCTCTTCTGTGCGAGAAATTCAATGGCCGTGTTATCTCACATTGTAGCGATGTTAATTGGCCGCCATGGGCATGTGATTTGACACCGTTGCACTCATTTTTCTGGAGATATTTATAAGAAAAAGTGTACGTCAATAAGCTAAGGACAATTCAAGACTTAAAGGATGAGATAATTCAGCA
This sequence comes from Odontomyia ornata, assembly GCA_963969285.1. Lineage (NCBI taxonomy): Eukaryota > Metazoa > Arthropoda > Insecta > Diptera > Stratiomyidae > Odontomyia > Odontomyia ornata. The sequence continues at coordinate 298,236,003 of OZ017740.1, forward strand.
CATTATCGATATTGAACCTCAATTATATCTCAGAGCCATTGAAAATATGGACCATCGGATAGAAGTATGCCGCCGTACCCGTGGCGAGCATTTGGGTGATATTTTGCTTCACACATAGTTGTCATAGATACTTCTATTATAATAAAAAATATTAACATAATTCTCTGAAAACTTTTTGTTTTATTTATGATTAACACCGAGCGTTTTGGTTGGAGCACCCTTTTTATCACATGTTTTATACATATTTGGTAAGGCAGATATTTATTCACTATCACAATTTTAGGATTAAGGATTGAGGGACTTACATAAATTGGATTTAAATTGGTACCTAGAGATAGTTGGGGAGTAGAGATGGCTCAGACTGTTGAAAATTTTGGTAAACTTTTCTACTGTCTCATTATCAATATAGACAGTAAGATGCTTACTTTCTACCAGGAAACGTGAATGTAAGTCTTATGGGGTCATGCAAAATTATTTTGTTGTTTTAATATTGGACTTTAACGGTTCATCTAAGATCATCCGCGTAAAATAAGCGAGGTAAATCGGTCCGATATAAACATTTTGAAGAGTAGAGGTCCGAGGTGACTGTCTTGAGGTACACCGGGATATACATGAATTATACAGGCCACATCCCTGAAATTTAACGGTTTGAGTTTAACTTTTAAGATAGGAGTCCAGCCAATGAAGCAAAGAGGCAGTGATTCCAAATTTACCCAATTTACGAGGCAAAATTACATGATTTACAAGATCGAAGGTTTTACTAAAGTCAGTATAAGCCGCATCACAAAGAATGATAGGGACCATTACACAAAGAATGATAGGGACCATTACAATTAGGTTGGTGGTTGTTGATCGATTTTTTCTGAACCCATGCTGTTGGTCATTAAGACGTTGTTCTATGATGGAAGATATTTTGGAAAAGGCAATTTTTTCAAATAATTTTGGGTCAGCGGAGAGCATAACTATAATATAATAATTTTGAACATCCCCTTTAGTTTTGTTTTTGTGGATGGGAGTTAAGTGGGAAGATTTCCAGTACGTTGGGGACTCACCACTTGATTTGTTAAAAATAATATGAAGAGGTAAAACTAATTGTTTTTTGCATTGAAATAAAAAACATGGTGGAAGTAAGTCAGGGTCAGGTCCATGATTCAAATCAAGAGTTTCGATGGCGTTGTAAATTTCACTTTCTGAAACTGAAATTTCTTGAAGTTCGGTGAAGATTTCTGTGTCAAGTGGTGAGAAATGAGGAGAATCGTTTGTTGAACAATAAGCTGTTTGAAAATGGAATGCAACGTAATAGACGTTTTCTTCAGGGAACTATCCAACCAAGGTTCGGATAATTTGTTTTTTTTTCTTAATTTTGGGTACATGCCTTTCAACGGCGTCAAGTATGTGCTGATATAATAAATTTACTGCATTATTTATATCTAACGTTGAAAGTATGGTACTCGAGTCTATATTGAAAATATGATTTTTAATGGTCTTGTAATCAGCATTGCGGAAATCGAATACCATCGAGTTATTGTACGAAAGAGTGTTGGAAGCTTCAGAAGTGGAGAAGTTAATAGACAGTGCGGAATGGTGGAGGGTATTTGAGAACGCTACGAAGAAGAAGAAGATTTGAGATCAAATATTCAACGTGACTGGTTTGATTAACCACTACATCATCATATCCACTGGTAAAAACAACTGCCATTGCAATTGAGTGTCGGAGCTTTCTGCTGTAAATCATTGCCATCAAATGTAGAAACAAGGTGAAATCACAAGATTAACCAGGAGAAGACGATTATCAGGTTCATCGACCACAAGCATTAAATTGGGTCTGTCAAAGTCTCTAAGGTTTATAATTTGATGTTCTTCATTAGTGAGTGCTCCGAGTGAAGAAATAACTCCGCTTGCATCATTGTAAACTACTTCACTGGAATTTGGAGGAATATAGAAAACACCAATGAACAAGAAACATTTTTAATATTTGATTCGGACTATTTTATGGGAAATGATTATATGCAGTGGCATTGACGGGTTCACTCAACAGCAAGTTGTGTACAGCGATTAGGACACCACCACCTCGCTTCAGCCCGGTACTAATATAGTCTTGATCATTCCTATAAATAGCCCGGCTACTATCTAGAATCTCTTCATTACGAAAGGAGTCATTCAACCAGGTTTCTGTTAGAGCCCTAAACAGTGAAAGGGTATGATTTAGCGTCAAGAAAAAGTTTACCGAGTCTCATACCACCACAGTTATGGCAGAACATTTTGAGGCTTTTTGACGAAGTATTTTTATTGCGGACGAAAATAGAGATGATGTTGTTTAAATCAGTGCGTATCATAACTGAAAGGGCTTATAGTCCGTCCGAAGAATCACTCAAAAAAAAAAATTAATTGTCACGAATGGGATTCGAACCAGGGACCTTGGGGTTAGGCTTACGGGCACTATACTAGGCGGACAAAAGCCTGCAGTTAGTAGGTGTCTATGGGAACATACTCGTAAACTTTCGGGTGAAAACTACGTTGTTAGAATTTAGGAGAATGTGTGACAGCTGTCAAAAAAAATTAGCGGACTTCTAAGATAAATCAGAACGATGCAGGGTTTTGGCTGGATTCAGTGTCAATCGGTATTCTTAACATGTTCAGAAATTCAAAACATTTCTTTTGATTTTTTTCCGTTTACGATTTAACATCTATTTCGACGAGCAAAGACAAATACAGAATTAAAGGAAAGGTTACTTGGGTCACTCAGAAACCCATCCGGCGAAGTCCAGAATTAAATTGAGCAAACTTATGCTCTTTAATATGCATTTTTTCCGGTATTTTCCCTCTTGGAGGCTAGCCTTCTTTGGGGAATGCCGCCCCACGGACCCTAGGATATGGAGGTCACCGTGAAGTTCCTCCTGGGATGATCGGTAATGATCCTGACTGAATCTGAACTACGCTTTGAACAATGAATTGGAATTGATGCTTTGGATTGGCGGAAAATATGGTTTGGACCTAGTTGCTTCATTTATTCATTATATTTATTTATTTATTTTACAGACAAAACGCCCAATTACAAAAATAGATAAAATAGACAAAAATAGTTAAGAAAATTAACCAATTAATCATAAATTATTACAATTAATGCAGTTTGTTTCTAAGTAAATGCTTAAATGCTATAAAAATTGAGGGAAAGTACCAAGTTCTAATTGATTGTGCACTCGAGGCAAACAAGCCATGGCCGAATGAAAATGGGTGTTAAGATTGGTGGAGTGCAGAGGCCGGCCGGGGCTCCTCCAAATTATGTGATTTACCTTGTTAGGGCAATCAATCATAAATAAAGAACATTCGTAAGGAAAAGTCTTACGGCTTTAAATGAAAGTAGATGTAAATGAGTCGGTCTTCCTAGGAAAGATAGGAAACCTTGTACTTATAAAAAAGACAGCGGGTGAAGTTTCTTTGTAGTATTCTAGGTCAGCAATAAGGTTTCCAAATTGTGGGGACCAAACTTGAGAACTATGCTCTAAAATACTTCCAGCGAGAGTATTATAAAGCTGGACAGTGGAGAATATACCTTGGGATATAAGAGTATGGCGCAGTATTCTAGGTCAGCAATAAGGTTTCCAAATTGTGGGGACCAAACTTGAGAACTATGCTCTAAAATACTTCGAGCGAGAGTATTATAAAGCTGGACAGTGGAGAATATACCTTGGGATATAAGAGTATGGCGCAGTATAAACCCTGAGTCTCTAGAAGCTCTGGTTTTCATGCTTGAAATGTGCATATAAAATATGGATTGGGATCGAAAATTATACCGAGATTCATAATTTTCAGAACAGTTGAAAGAGGATCACTTTCAATTGAATCAATAAATTTGATTTGTACTGGTTTAAGAGAATACGACATAGCACGACTCTTCGGATTTGAATTCGCCAATTGGTGAGGCACCAATTGCGCGTTGATTTAGTCAATCAACAAATCAAGTCGAATGTCACAATTCAATTGGGAGACACTGTTAGTTCAGCCGACTAGGTGAATCACCAAGTCAAACTCCAACCTCTACCCAGTATTTTTGTGACCGATGAAATTGGTATTGCACAAGCACTATTGCAAAAGATTCCTTTTACAACAGATGAAGGACTAATCGTTTAAATCAACTTGCAATCCCGTTTGCAGGAATACTGATATTAAGCTCAAAGGAACGTCCCACAACAGCCTCACTACAGGAAAATGTAGTAGTGGATTATTGATAATTAATGAATTAATTAGTTAGGAAATTTACAAAATCTTAACAATGACATTTAGATAGTTCAGTTCAAGATTGTTAATGTTACACCAATTTTTCAAGGTAAACAAATCATTTTGTAATTGAGGACAATCCTCTACTTGACTGATAGTCCTAAATAGTTTCAAATTAACTGCGAAAAGAAGAGATTTTGAGTTTAAAGTAGCAGGTAAATCATTGATAAAAATATATTGTAAATAGGAGACAGGCAAGGACCGAACCTTGTGGGACACCTGACTTAGGGCAAAGTATTGAAGATAATGAACTGATCACACGCTAACAACAAGAACGATATGTTAGATATGAATTTATCCAAGCCAACATCGGAGCAGGAAGTCCATAGTGCTGCAACTTTAGTAGTAAAATAGAATGATCATTTCGATCAAATGCTTTCCGAAAAACAGTATAGATGACATCCATTTGCATATGGTTATCCAGAGCACAAGAAATAGAATGAGATATTTCGAGTAATTGATAAGTAGTAGTAGAGCGATTAGGAAGGAATCCATGTTGCTCGGCAGCAAAAATTTGCGATAGAGATTATGCTAATTTATTGTGAACGTGGCGCTCCAACAATTTAGAGAAGCAGGAGAGGATAAATAAAGGAAGCTAGTTGGAAATATTGCAAGGGTCATAATTCTTCAGAATTGGAACAATATGCGCAAGTTTCCATATTTGAGGGAAAGTTCCACTGGCTAAACTTTTATTAAACAGAATTGAAAGAGGAGTAGATATATAAGTAATAAGTGACAACAAATACAGCGGGAATCCCATCAGGACGCGGTCCAATGCTTCTATCTAACTTACTGATAAGTTCCTCAATGTCATAGGGAGAGGTTTCAAAATCAATAGCTAATGTTGAATAAGAGAATGGAGGGCAGTAGTTTACAGGTGAAGACGAGGCACTAAAAGATTCAGAGAAAAATTTGGCAAAAACATCTGAAATAGCAGAAGGCCCAATAGACTCAAAGCTGTTCAATTGCGCTGAATCTGGAATACGTGACGAAATGTTCAAATAAGGAATGAAAGACCAAAGAGGTTTTGTTTGGGTAGACAACACAGATTGTTCTATGGAAAGATAATAATCACGCATGGCTGCTTTAATACGACATCTGGCAAAAGCACGAAGTCTTTTATATTGTGTATTAGCTGCAGGACACCCAGTACGTTTGAAGTCTCGATGAGCTCGATCCTTACTTTTTAGAATGGTCAAAATATCGGCGTTCAACCATGGTGCATCATTATTTTTTGACTTGTGAACTATAGTTGTACGTTGGCTGATCAGTGTATTTAAATACGCATATAATTTAGATGCAGCATAAGCGCAGGATACATTAGTAAAGAAGGAGTACCAACCAATCGCTTGGAGATTGTTCGCAATAATTGCAAAGTTTGATTACGGAAATTATACCTTGTAGGCTGTTCAGTCTTCTTGTAAAAATTTCTTTTACAAAGACCTAAAAAATTTCCTTGTAATATCCTCAGAATATTTTAAATGATGAATTAGAATACGTTAGTCGGATGCAATGAAAATCATTTCTTATTTTGTTTAGATAAATCTACATTTCTAGATGATAGTGGATATCGCTTCTTGATTAAGGCGAGTGAATTTTAGCAAGGTCGAAATTTCAATTTTGTAATGACGTATTTCTTATCAATCACTGATCATTTGACTATTCAATAAATCTAATGTTGCAAAAAAAAGGCTCAAATTTCAAAGATATCATTTAGTAACTTAATTTGATTAACTATTTATAAGCTTCTTATAATAATTTCTAAGGGTCGAAACTAATTTCCAGTATCATTCACCTGTTGCAAGGGTCTGGTTATATTTAGACATTATATGACAAATTATTAAAATTCGAAAATTTTTCGAAGCGTATAAATAATATAAAACATGAGCATGCTTCATTCAATACAATAAGGAAGACTCGTTCTTCAGTCCTATCTCCAAAGGTGCATTGGCGTTGGCATTTTAATTTTTTCATATTGTAAATTCCTAGTTCCCTTACTACAAACAATCGATTTTTTAAGGCTTTAATTATTCTTATATTTTATGTGGTGGCGAAATGTTTGTATCTTCTTAAAATAAATCTCATAGTATCGATACTTTCGGTCAAACCTAAATAAAGGATTTGGTATAGTATTGAATTATATCTACCGGAGGTGTCTAAGTTCACCTCTCACCCCGAAAGGTCTTTAACAATATTGGATTTAATACACGGTTTTCCAATAAGAGGTGTTATTTTAGATAGCCCGCTATTTCGGTAGATGTCACTTTTGATGCTGTCATTTTTTGACATATGACAAGTAAAAACTACGCCATTAATAAAAATGGAACGATACACGCTTCAACAACGCATTGAAATTATTAAAATTCACTATAAAAATGGTGAAAATTTTGCAGAGACGGTTCGTGAAACTCGAACATTTTTGGATCGTCGTGAAGCATCTTGTCGGACCGCAATACAGAAATTGGTGGAAAAATTCGAGCAGATAGGACAACTAAGTGATGTGAATAAGACCCGTGCGAAGCCACTCAAGAATAGAAGAGAATATTGCTGCTGTAGCCGAAAGTGTTGAAGAAAACCCAGATTTGTCCATTCGTCGTCGTTCTTTGGAATTAGGCATTCCACAAACGTCATTACACCGTATTTTGCATAAAGATTTGGGTCTTAAGGCTTGTAAAGTTCGGTTAACACAAGAACTCAAGCCGGTCAATCATCAACAACGTCGTGTCTTTGCTGATTGGGTCCTTGAAATGCATGAAAATGATCCGGAATTCCATCGATAAATCATTTTGAGTGATGAGGCCCATTTCCACCTCGGTGGTTTCGTCAACAAGCAAAATTATCGCATCTAAGGCTGGGAAAACCCAAGAGTTATTGGTGAAAAGCCTCTCTATCTTCAACGTGTGACTGTTTGGTGCGGTTTATGGTACGGCGGAATCATTGGACCTTACTTTTTCGAAAATGAGGCTGGAGCAACAGTTACGGTGAACGGATTGCGCTATCGAGAGATGATCAATGATTTTTTTATGGCTGGAATGGAATGGTATTGATCTGGACAACGTTTACTTTTAACAAGACGGCGCTACGTGCCACACAAGCAACGAAACCATTGATCTTTTATGGGTTTCCGGACCGTGTTATCTCTCGAAGAGGTGATCACAATTGGCCACCGAGGTCTTGTGATTTAACACCTTGCGACTTCTTCCTTTGGGGCCACGTAAAAGAGAACGTCTACGCCAACAGCCCAACGTCGATTCAAGACCTCAAAGATGAGGATATAGGGCAGCCACTTTGCGATTTGGTTATGGAAAATAACATGAAAAGGATACTGTCCTGTAAGCGCGGTCGTGCTCATGATAAGGATATGGTCCTGTAAGCGTGGTCGTAGTGGTCATTAGCCTGATGTTATTTTCCACTATTAACGGCATACCTTCCTCTTTATAATGAAAAAAAACATCCGAGCCTTTATATTAAAAAATGGCATTTTTCTTTTGATATCAAAATAATACCTCTTATTGGAAAACCCTTTATTTTGCACCTTGATAAACAGATCAATCACATTAAAAACAACCAAATATTTTGATTGAACCGCAATAATTGTCCAATAAGGTAAATAATTTCACATTATTCACATGCGTAGCAAAACGATAAATAATTATTTAGGCCGTACTCGGGGAATTATTTCCGACCGTCGACACAAGGCCGATTCTGTTTTTTTTACGATATGTTATTTAGTACAGAAATGATTAGTAGGTACTTCCCTGAACGTCCACCTATACCCTTGCTCGAACAAATTCCTCCCTCCTTGCGAACAATTTTGGCGTCGTTTTCGTTTCACTAAGCAGTCATCAGTATATATATTGTGCAGCAGCAGGATAGTGATGGATACTCCAGCACCTGCACTCGCACATGCATTGTCTCTCGCTTAGCACCGAAATTTGCTCTGGGGCCTCGCTCCATAATCCACCTTTTTCCTTTTTTTCGTGCGCACAGCTGGCGTTGCCCTCGTTAAGGGGGCTATTTCCCCCTCTAAAGCCTATACCCCGCTTTAGAGTTCCGCTTTTTCCCCATCAAGGATTGGTGGATGTGTGGAATGACACCATCTCCGGCAGTGGTGGTTTTAATCAGACAGTCTAATTCGAGAATCTCAGCCGTCAAATCTGCTAGAATGGCTGCAGAATATACGGCAGCAGTTGCACCAACACGTCCAGGTCTCGCGAGTTCCGATGCCTATCACTTCTGTCAAGGTGGAACTGAAGCCCAGCGCGAGCCGCACGGGATACTCCTTTCGCTTTGACTTTTCCGGAATTCTTTTTCTGACAAACGTCAAGTCACGTTTCAGTGGCAGCGATTAATTTAAAAGTCTCTCGCGAACAGTTGACATCAGTGGCGTAGGGTATATGGATCGGCTGGTCGACGTCAGTGGCGTAGGGCATATGGATCGCTAGTCGGCGTCAGTGGCTTAGGGCGCCAAGAACGAGGTTATCACATATGCTGCACAGAAATGCAATAATTTCTTTCGATTCTACAAATTCGACTAACATTCTGATCGCAACGGCAACATAACTGACAATAATGCTAAATTCCATAAATTGCCGACTGTTTGTTGGATATGGCGCTCTCTTCGCTTTGATTAATATCTCTTTGTATAAAGCCTCGTGATTGCCATATTTTTGATTTAAAATGTCGATGATCACTTTAGGATCCTGAGCTGTCAGAAGAAGCAGCTCCACGGCTTATTTTGTCGCACCGGCTAGGCTTTTCTCGAGGTGGATAATGTTTTCTGCTGCCGAGCATCCACAGATTCTCGTTGATATACGAGGGCGGTCCCAAACAAAAAAAAAAAAAAAAATTGCGAAAATGTTTTTTATTGTTCAATATATTCTTTTTCAGCTCGATACACTTTTCCCAACGATTTTCAATAGCTTTGATACCCGCTTTATAGTAGGAACCGTCAAGCTCCTCAAAATAGCTACTAACCGCAGACTCTACCTCTTCATTGCTGGCAAAATAATCCGAGGGAGCCAGACCTGGTGAAAACGGTTCGTGAGGAAGCAATTCGAACTTCAACTCACTGATTTTAGCCATCGCAATGACGCACGTGTGGACTGGTGCCTTGTCGTGATGAAACAACACCTTCTTTTTCGTCAGATGGGGCCGTTTTTTCTTGATTTCATCACTCAAACGCTGCAATAAGGCTGCATAACATGCGCCGTTGATTGTTTCTCCTTTTTCAACGTAATCAATAAATATTATTCCACGCGCTTCTCAGAAAACGGATGCCATGACCTTACCAGCTGACTGAACTGTCTTTGTTTTCTTTGGAGCCGGTTTTCCATTTTCAGTTAACTGCTTTGACAGCTCCTTGGTCTCAGATGTAAAAATTTGGACCCATGTTTCGTCCATGGTTATGAATCGACGCAAAAACTCGGCTTTATTGCTGCGAAACATTGTCGAACACTCGATGGAAACATCCTCACGTTGCTGTTTTTTGTGCTCCATTGTGAACGAACGCGGCACCCATCTTGCGCACAGCTTTCTCATGTCCAAATTTTCGGTCAAAATGCGATGCGCAACACTATTTGAAATGCTTGCCATGTTTGCTATCTCGCGCACTTTTAGTCGATGGTCATCCAATACCATTTTGTGGATTTTCTTCACATTTTCTGACGTAGTGATCTCACTTAGTCGACCAATGCGGTGTGTATCACGTACGACCTCGTTTAAACTCAGCTACCCAATATTTGACCGTTTTAAACGAAGGAGCAGACTTCCCCAGAGTAGAATCCAACTCGGCTTTGATATCGGTCGGACTAGACCTTTCAAATGAAAGCATTGTATCACATAACGATGCCCGATTTTTTCCATATTTACAAATTCACTGAGAGCGTTCACTTTGAATGTGTTTAAAATATAATAATAAACGTACCGTTATAAATTTTTCACATTAAGTTGTTGAAAGGTTGTATTGTCAATCGCAGGAATTGTTTTTTTAAAACTACCTGTATTCATAAGTCAGGTCGGGTACTTTTGGGCCGACCCTCGTAACCTCAAATACACAAAATATCACACTTGGCGAATATCGAGAATGTTAGCGAATTTGTGTATTTACGCGCCCAAAATAACGAGAACCAGTAATGAAAGAGACGAAATACGACGAAGAATACAGCTCGCAAATTAAATATTTTATTCAGTTTTGACGATCTTGAAGACCAGCTGCATACACAGGAAAACAAAGCTCGAAGTATACAAATCTGTGATAAGGCCTGTGTTATGCTATGGGTGTGAAACATGGACCCTAACCCAAGCATCCGCAAATATATTGAACGCCTTTGTGCGACGAGTCTTGAGGCGAATAACCGGATCGAAGCTAGACGGAGACCAATAGCGAATTCGATATAACCGTGAGCTGTATGAAATTTTTGACCAACCGGAGGTCTCAACGATTGTAGGATTGCGGAAGCTGCAATGAACTGTCTACATGAATCGTATGGACGAACAACGGATACACAAAAAGGTATTCGTTGGGAGAACTGAAAGCCGGAGACCGGTGGGGAAACCGAGGAAACGCTGGTCTGACTCGATCGACGAAGACGGTTCATCACTGCTCGGATTTGAAATTGGAGGATGCGGTCAATAGACCGAGACAGTTGGTGGCGCTATTTGCAGGAAGCGAAGGCCGGAGAAGGGCTGTAGTGCTAAGAAGAAGGAGAAGAAATTAATGTTACTCTGGTTGTGATGAAGGTAGATTTCGATTTCCTAACAAGTTTCTCTCTGCAATTGTAATACGAAATATTGAATAAAGATTATTATTATTATTATTATCTTTAGGAAAAAGGGTGGGTTCATGATTTTTTTCTCAGCTTATATGGATAGATTTAAAATGATTAAAATAATCCCTGGCAGAGTGCTTTCAATCCACATCTGTATCCACATCTCTTTTGGGTAGACAATGATTATTCGGGGTAGAAAACTTTCTGATAGATATAAAAAAAATCTATAAAAAGCGTGAAATAAAAAAAAAACATTTAAAGATAAAAGAAAATAAAAACCGACGTTAGAATGCCCTAAATAAATTTCATGGAATCGGTGCCGACAAATCAATTTCCCCGTTTGCATATAATAATTTGCAGTATGTTTAACAAAATGAAGAGACGGGGCAAAACTGATTTGCTACCGATTTCACGAAATCTATTTTACATTTTTTAGGGCATCCCCATGTCTTTTTTTTTAATTCTAAAATTTTTTTTTTGAGTAAGTTTCTAAAAGCATATTCATGACAAAAAATATGACATTTATTTAATGAATTTGACTTATATGAAGGAAATAAATTTGATTATTTATTTTAATTCATAAAATCTGGCTTCTATTCTAATTTTGCGATGGTTTGAATCATTATTGATAATCTAATGTTGAGGAAATACGTTATCCCGAATGGCTAAATTTCAACGAATTGAATCACTCAAAATAGTCCCCTGATTTTTTTCCACTTCGTAGTTTGTTTTGTCATGTAGGTGGCCTAGCAAAGGCAAAGATTTCCTTGGAAACTAAAGCCGACCAGACTGCGGCTAGCCACATAACGATGCTATCTTGGGACTTTGTCGTTTGGAAGGTTCTGGGACTACAGTGCTTAACGTGGGTGCAACACTACAAGGATAACAAATACGGTAGAGATTTGCACATCTTTGCTAGTAAACATTTTTATGTGCTCCACGTTTCATAGAAATCGAATAGTATTTAATAAAGAAGAAATCGCATTAACAGCTCAAAAAATTCACTATGCTAGTAACTTCCGTCATCCCCTTCATATTTCTAAATTGTCACATGAATCATGACCAGCACAAAAGTATCTAATGCCGATCTCACACATCAAAGTAATTAAGTTTTTCAAACGACAATCGCCGTCAATCAGTGGAATTCTATCATCAAGCGAAATAACTCATGACTACGACTCTAAACCAATCTTCATCTCAGTCTATTGAACTCTAGAAAACTTCTGCGCAAATATGTTTCTTACATAATTGATTACATATCTTATGCTCAGCAATTCGTAGTACTCGTATCTTAGAAAAAACTCATATGTACATGTTCACGTCCTCTTCGACTTTCTTGGCATCGCGCGGAAAAAAGCAGAAAGTGCAGATCATTGACCGATCGCGAAGCTGGAAAGTGAATACTCATAGATACTGATCCTACGATTGGATCATAAATTCGCGCTATCATAAGTTCAGCATTCGTCAAATCGTTTTCTATGCTGCTGGTGGCGTGTACAATAACTTTTTAGGATGAAGGTGAATGATTTGTGAAGTTCAACACTCCCTGAAACATGAATCTGAAATGGCTTCTAAGGAAGTATTTAAGGTTCAATGGAACCATTCACCTTCGCACCAGGTTGAGAAGCTTTTTCGTGGAGTCTTTATGCAACAGTGATCGTGATTTTGAGGCGAAAAGCGTTGCAAATACAAATCTTGATAATAATTTTCCGCAATTACTTCCCATTGCACGATCTTTATTTTTAGCTACTTTCTAACTTTCTTCGTAGTCGTCGGATTGGCTAATCGCAATCATGATGTGTATTTGCCGCTATTGCACACATAACATTCCATCAGATGGAAAACAAGCAAAGAAATGTGAAAAAACACTTTCCGGGTTGAGTATTTTCTTCGATTCACATTCCAGTAGTAATACTACGTCGACTAGGAGTTGAATAGTGCAAGATAGCGAGCACACTACCATACTCAGCCGCGATCTTCATCTTAGCGCGCACAGTTCAAAGACCTCTTATTGTGGGTCCAACAAAAGTGAACACTCTTTACCAGCACTTTGTACACCGCGTCCAATTGGCGTTGCTTTGACCATCCAAATACATTTTGATTAGTTTCTATTTCCAGAGTCAATCGTGTGAAATACCTAGCATACTAGCATCTTCGTTTAAACTCACCTCCATCCAACAAATGGCCACAATGCAGCCAAAGTAAAGTTTGAATATGAAGAGACCACATTAACTGCTAATCAAATAATTCATCCACCTCTTTTTATTACCAAAGCAATTTGCAGAAAAAGAAATTGTTGCAAAGTGAAATTTGAATGGGCCATCGACGGAGAAAGGCGTGAAGTAAAGGCGAGGCTTTTCAGTTAAAAGCTAAATTTGACGGTATTCACACTGTGAGGAAGTCACGTTACGAGAGTTACGCAAGGTGGCATGATCCTCATACTGCGGATTTTTATGGTCATTGCATGATAATCTGCGATCGAGTGTAATAATTTAAATGAGAGGATGCGGTGCGATTGTCTGTATCGATTGTTTATTCAAAGAACGTATCGTGCGCGTAAAATCATGTGCAATGAGTCAAAGACCTTTTTCCACACCATTGTTTGAGCCGTATGGGAAAATTATTGACATTATCACATATGGCGGATCTTTTGGATGAAAACCTCGTCTATGAAGGTCTGGAGTTGATTTTAATCTGGCAATTTGATTAAGTGAATAGTTCATTCTTGTGCTATTTTTGTTTATCATAAAAGGATTTACCGCCAGATATTAGAATATTCAGACGTGCCATAAGGGTAGAAAAAATCTATAGGTACGTTTAACAAATAGCCATTTTTATTAACCCGGCGTGAGCACAGTGAAAAAAATAACACCGAGTGTCGGGTTGGGTATTTAAGACTATATCAAAACTAAGTTTATTATTAATAGGGTAAATATGGGATAGATGCCCTAGGGGGATAGATGCCTAAGCACACACGAAATGGCCTGCACAAACACTAAGCTCTCAGTGTTTTGTTTAAAAGTTAGATCCATACCACTCTCTCGCCAGTCAGTGCGGTACGCTTTGTTGGAGCAGATGTATGATGTGTTATGCAGCTGAAAACAGTTGAAGTGGTGACAGATAGTTGTATTTTGGCTTCTTGGAATCTTTGGCCAGTCAGAACTTTCTATATTATAAAGTAAGTGCTTATATTTTTGTATTTATAGTAAATATATTTATCAATAATAAATAAATGAGTGTCATAAAATTTTTTTTTTGGCGTGGTATTTTTGCAAAACTCCATGGCGTCTATCCCCCAACAAAGGATAGATGCCCAATTTATTATGAGTATACATGCCCTTAGGGGCAACTATCCCACATTGTACTTTGACCTTATTTTTTAGTTGTATCACGTCATTGACTGGGAAAGTGGAGGTGACATATTATTTCCAAATTCTAGAAGAAAAGTGCTATTAGGATGTGTTCTTTTACTTGAAGCAATGATTTTCTTCTTTTCTAGACATGCCACGTAAGTACGTACGTAAGGCGGGGGCACCACCTCGTGCCGTGTGGACGAAGGACGCTCTTAATGCCGCATTTGAAGAGCTGAGACAAAACAAATTACCAATTAATGAAATATCTCGTCGTTATGGTATTCCATCAAGAACCTTAAGGCGAAGATTTGCTAAACAAGATGCAAAAAAATTGACATTAGGTACCAATGCCTTTTAACTTATTTGATGCCTAATTTTGACAGATTATTTTCATTCATTATCGTATCATGTAAAAATTCCTGTGATATTTCAGGAAAACATCCGGTACTAGACTTCGATAATGAAAAACGGCTAGTAGCACACGTTCAAAAACTAGAGACAGCAGGGTTTCCTGTAACAAGAGACATGATACGAAGACTAGCGTTTGAATTCGCCGAAAAGCTTGCTATTGATCATAAATTTGATAAAGAATCCAGAAAAGCAGGACATCATTGGCTACGGTCTTTTTTAGAACGCCATCCTGAATTAAGCGTACGACAAGCTGAAGGGTTATCCCTTGCCCGAGCTCAGGGACTTAATCGTGAGGAAGTCACTAAAATGTTTGAACTCTGGCTTAAAACTATGACAGAGCATGATTTACTGGACAAGCCCGACCGTATATTCAATACTGATGAAACTGGTGTCCAGTTAAACAACAAACCTGGAAAAGTCATTGCTACGAAGGGCAATTCATTCACTAACATCCGGGGAAAAGGGGGAGACTGTGTCGATAATAGCTTGCTGCAATGCTGTAGGAAATTTCCTGCCTCCAGTTGTTATTATTAAAGGAGCAAACAAAAAGCCGGAATTTCATGATGGACTTCCTAATGGGTCAGATGTAAACATGAACAAGAAATCTGCTTATGTTAATGGGGAGTTGTTCCAAAAGTGGCTAGTGCAGCATTTTGTACACCGGAAGCCTCAAGGTAAAGCTGTTCTACTTCTTGATGGACATTGTTCCTACACAAATTCTGCGGATATGTTAGAGACCGCAGAACAAAATGATATAATTCTCTTTTGTTTGCCAAGTCACAGCACGCAAGCTTTACAATCGTTAGATCGAAACTTTTTCAAGCAATTTAAAACTTTTTATGCAGCCGAGGCTAGAAATTGGATGCTTGCAAGCAAAGAAAAAAAAATCAATAGGTCAGTTGCTGGTAGATTAATTGGCAATGCATGGATACGAGCAGCAACACCCTTCAATGCCGTATCAGGGTTCAGAGCTTGCGGTATTTACCCATACAATCCGACAGCTATTCCAGATTCTTTCTTTGCCATCTCTGATTTGTCTTCAAGGAGTTAACTCTACAATCAGCAGGAAAATGTTTCGATTGATGAACATGATAGGTTTTTGGAACCTGAACCAAGACTTTCTTCTAATAATGAAAGGTTGCCAAATTTAGATGGCAACGAAGCTCATATTTGCACAAATTCAGATAAAACTCGCTGCTCTACACCAAGAAATTCAGATCAAACTGACGACACTTCTCCATCTATTCTTGCGCAACAGCCTAAGGCAGAATTCCAAAATGAAACACCAAGCAAGTTTTTACAAGAATGTTCTCCCATACCAAATATTCCGATACCACTATACAAGAGAGGAAAACTGTCAGCTGCAATATTAACTTCCAAGGAAAACATTGTTACTAGGAAAAATAAAGGTAAAGCAACATCAAACATATCATTCAGTGAATTGAAGATAAAAAAGCCAAGAGTGACTTCAAAAGAGTCAAATGCAAATGCTACCTGTGGTTCTGATGATTCCCTCATGTCAAATGTATGTGTGGAATGTTTCGAAGATTTTGAAAAGACAGAATCCAAAGTAGACTGGATTCAGTGCATTATGTGCAAGAAATGGCTGCACGAAACCTGCATTATGTACGGCGACTATTGCAATCCATGTCGGCGTTTAAAACTTCTTAATGAACAAAATTCTAAAACATAAATTAACGAACCGGTTGTAATTCATGAAACGATTCGTGACTATTTTTTATTGATAAAATGTGTGAGAAAATATATTATGTTTTGTAATGCCAAAGACAGTTGTGCTAAAGAGCCAATATTGATTAAAATAGAGTATGCGTAAGTGAATACTAATTAATAAATCAGAAAATTCTTTCATTCATTCCTAAGGGCAACTACCCCACTAGTCAAAAAATAAATTTGGCATCTAACCCACGCAGTAGGCATCTATCCCCATTTATAACACTTGTCTATTTTATTAATAGATTAAAACAAGTTGAGTAAGCAGGAGAGTGCGCCTACCAGAAGGTCTTTGTAAACATCCTAGGGTCAGAAGCAAGTTTTCTAATGGCGTGAAGCGATAACTTGAATTATTCATCCAATACTTAGATATGAAATCGTTCAAATTTATACAAAAGATGCACAGTTTCTTTCATAAGCACAGTGCAGCCGCCATTTTAATCTAGCTTAAATGATTTTTCTGAATGCTCGGCCGATTGAACATGTTCAAGTTAAACACTATTCTTTAAATTTTCATGAAAATTGAAAGAAAATAAAAGTACCTAAGTGAATTTTAAATATATATAGGGTTTTCCAATAAGAGGTGTTATTTTGAATAGATCTTGTGATTTAACACCTTGCGACTTCCTCCTTTGGCGCCACGTGATAGAGGAGGCCTATGCCAATAGCCTAGCGTCAATTCAAGATCTCAAAGATGAAATTTGTGAGGCTATCGAGCACATAGGTCAACCACTTTGCGATTTGGTTATGGAAAATTTCATGAAGAGGATATGGTCCTGTAAGCGTGTCGTAGTGGTTATTTGCCCAATGTTAGTTATTGCTATTAACGGCATATCTTCTTCTTTATAATGAACTCAACATCCGATCATTTATTTAAAAAAATGGCATTTTTCTTTTAATATCAAAATAACACCTTTAATTGGAAAACCCTATATGAACCATAAACACGTGTTATCGTTGTTGTAATTCCATATAATTGAAATGGCTATAACTCACTAGATTATGATTCGATCTCAATTAAATTTTGTGAACATATATATCTCATATCAGTCTATATAATTGCAAAATTTCAAGAAGTTTAAAGGTATCGTTTTGATTTTATGGGCAAAAATGTAAAATGTACTAATCATACTATTATTAACAAAGTTGAGCGAATTTCGATTTTTAAGGTATTTGTTGCCCTTGTACTCATAAAGTTCCACGTTCGTGACAATTTTCAGATTTTTCGGCTGAAAGGTGTCCAATCGCGAGGGGGGGACAGAAATTTTGGGTACATTTTGCCTTCCCGTGGACCCCCTAATTCATCAAATGATTTTTTTTTCCAGATTCTTAAAGTTCTAATCAAGACCTTTCATTTGATAACCCACTCGACTACCTTTGATTAAAACAAATTTTTAAGGGCCAATTCGTTTATAGGGAGGACCCCCCTTAAACATTTTTTAAATTTTTGTCAAGGCCTTAACTTTTGAGAGGCCATCACTTCTGACCTTTTCACAAAGTTTGAGCATTCTAGCTTCTATAGTTTCTGAGGAAATCAGCTGTGACGCACGGACAGACGGACAGACGGACGGACGGACGGACGGACAGACGGACAGACGGACGGACAGACAGGTCGCGAAACTAGTAGGTCTTTGTAAAAAAATTTTTTACAAAGACCTAAAAATAAAACAATCAGTCGTAAATTATCTTTTTCATTTTCTTCTTTGATAAGTACACAAATCAATATATAGATAAGTTCAAGACCATGAAATCTTCATCTTCTGTATGTTAATCGCCTATTTGAAAAGGTTGGGTAACTATCCCACATTTACCCTATGTAAAGAAACGTTAAAAAGCTATACCTGTAATTTGATTAAATGGCTAATGAATTAAAGATTTATGAACAAATAAGAAATAATTTTTGATTTAATATTTAATTTTATTCAAATAAACGAAAAACATACGAAATGAATGCATAATAGGCAAATTTTGTTTTATGGCAAGATAATGTTAACAAAAAAAAAATCTTTTTTTAAATTTAACTCAGTCTTAATGTGTCTAAATATTTTTTAACTTACAAGTCCTCACTTTCAGGCTGTCTATCTGCAGAATCGTTGCAGTACGAAATCGCATGCTCATTACAATTTATATTAATTGCAGCTCTGACATGTATGACTAGTTTTCCTATCTTTTTTTTAGCAGGACAGTCTTGACATCTTCTTTTAACATTGGAAACCTTTGCAGATGGCCCCTCATCAGGTTCTCCCAAAAAATCTTTTATTCCTTTTGGAGTCAGTCTTGGCAATTGTAGGAATCGAGCAGTCACACAAGCTAACTGCCCAAAAAACGCATAATACTTTTCCGAAATTCCAATAGCAGATTAGAAAAATTTAGTTACGCAAATTTAACTTTTCGTAAATTATAGAATTTTAATTTTTTTATTATAGATATAAAATTATATTGTTTCTTTTTATACTATTTCACGTAAATTTATTCTTTGCATTGATATTCGTTATAATATTAATCTTTTACTATGATTTAAAATGTTCAATCTATTATTAATTTTATTAACCTAATTATACAAATCTGCAAATTGAAATTTCGGACATGGGAACAATAATTTCGTGCATCACATCCATGTATTGCATTGGCGAATGCAATCTAACTCAGCTGAGCTAGCAGCGGTTCGAAGTTTACAGGTGCGACAGCCAAATCATGAGAAGATTTGGACAGGTCGCGGAAACGTCGCGACGCCCAAGCAAGGGTATACGGAAAAACATAAAGAAAATATCTGATTGAATTCTCACGTGAAACGTTTCATAGAGCCGTGTCTTCTCGTAACCTAACATGTCGAGCAACAAGCTTGGCAAATTGATATCATTTCTGTCGTTTATTAAGCGCATTTACTCGATTGTTGCTTGCGAAGTGCGCCTACTGAGGCATTGTCTAATTTTTTCGCGAAAGATTTCGAAAATTTCTCGAGGCTACCGCGTAAAGCAGATTCCGCTCAGGGACACCGCTACAACCTCTTCGTTTGTTTCACTAGTTGTGTTTATTTTCGCGTTCGACTGCAGTGATTTCTTGTGTGCTGCTGTTTTTCATGTGACCGCCATACCGAGCGAGAAGTAAGCTGGTGCGAAATTTGGCGCCCGTGTATGGAAATGAACGGTTAGCGCATTGAATTATAACAGTTGTCAAGAAACGGATCAGTAGTCTGCTCAGCATTGTGCACCAGCCTTCAAAGTCTACTAAAGGCCTTCAACTTTGCATTTAATAAAAGAATATAAAACTTAAAATTGAATAAGATTCTCTCGCTCTTGTATCACTTAAGCAGATTGCAATAAATCGAAATATCTAAGCCTAAAAAGAATAAAATATCTCTCTCTATTTAACGCGTAAATAAGAACAATAATAAAAAAATTACACGCATTAACGGTTCTGTCCCGAATTAAACGGCAAAACAGGAGCATCAAGTTACTACCCCGCAAACGGAATTACTCGATTGAAGTTTAAAAATATAAATTAAATTATATATTGGAAGCGGAAGTAGGCTCTCCACACACTGCCACTTATAAGGCATCCAAAAATAACTGAACGTACATATTTAGTAGCATGATTAAGGAAGATACTTTGTATAAAGTGCAAAAATTTCATTTGAAATTTTGCTCCCCATTGCAATTAGTTTTCGGTACTATCACCACATCATCAGCGGGCGCCCAGCGAAGATAAAGGTGAGCACCTGTTTGTTCATTTTATTAACTTTATATTGTTTGCAAAGGGTCTTCCAATAAGAGGTGTTATTTTGAAGAGCCCGCTATTTCGGTACATGTCACTTTTGGAACTGTCATTTTTTGACATTTGACAAGTAGAAACTACGCTATTAATGACACTAACAGCTTAACATTTTCCCTACTTACGTACTCGTATATCGACTCTCCAAAATTTGCAGTTTTTACTAAAATGATGTACATAATACATTTGAAGAGTTTTGTTCGAATTAGTTTCATATAAATATTATATCGCGTCATGTGTGAGCTTTCCCAAACTACAAATCTTGTAGTCTCAATATATTTTTCATTGTCACAATTTTACTATATTTTTTCTCGCGAAATGTATCTACTTTCCGGTTTGATCTTGACTGATTTCCAAGGCAGATTCCATATTTCCGGAAAACTGAAATCGATTTGAATATGCATTCTATCTCAACTGGGATCTCTATGTCAACGCAAACATCCTTGAAAATGAAAAATGAAAGATAAGTAAGGTTGCTGCTCAAGTATGGAATTGATCATGTCGTCTTAGCATGCGTTTAGCAGATTCCTATTATAATTGAACTATATATCATAATTATCATTGAATGTTGAATTTTGTAATAAATCATGTTTTTAATTTTAATTGTAGTATTTATTGATTGATTGTAGGAATAAGCCCTCAGATGTTGGGAATAAATTTTAACACAAGGAAATAATAAAACTCAAGCGGAATCACAACGTGGCCGCAACATTAGTATTTCCTTTGCCAACAAAAGCTGGCAGTTGCTAGGGCGGAATTGGATGTTTAATTAATCATTTTTCTTCCGGGATGCCTCAAAGAGTATCGTGCACGTATATTCGATGGGTCCGACAGAGAACGGTGAGTTCAGATTTTGCAATTTCGGTCCGCTGTCTCGCACGAGAAGAGAAAGTCTGGGAGCGTACTGCCAGGTCGAGGAAGAGGTACAGCGTCTAGTACCAAAGAAAATCATCAGTTTTCTAAGAAAAGCTAGACTATAGGGTTTTCCAATAAGAGTTGTTATTTTGAATAGCCCGCTATTTCGGTAGATGTCACTTTTGAAGCTGTCATTTTTTGACATTTGACAAGTAGAAACTACGCTATTAATAAAAATGAAACGGTACACGCTTCAACAACGAATTGAAATTATTCAAATCGTCGTCGTGAAGCACCTTGTTGGACCACAATACAGAAATTGGTGGAAAAATTCGAGCTTTTGGGCAACTTAGTGATTTGAAGAATAAAACCCGTGCACGTCACTCAAGAACAGCCGAGAATATTGCTGCTGTAGCCGAAAGTGTTGAAAGAAAACCCAGGTTTGTCCATTCCTCGTTGATCTTTGGAATTAAGCATTCCACAAATGTCATTTTACCGTATTTTGCATAAAGATTTGGGTCTTAAGGCTTATAAAGTTTAGTTAACACAAGAACTCAAGCCGGTCGATCTTCAACAACGTCGTGTCTTTGCTGATTGGGTCCTTGAAATGCATGGAAGTGATCCGGAGTTCCATCAAAAAATCATCCTGAGTGATAAGGCCCATTTACATCACGGTGGTTTCATCAACAAGCAAAATTGCCGCATCTGGGGCTCGGAAAACCCAAGAGTTATTGTTGAAAAGCCTCTCTATCCTCAACGTGTGACTGTTTGGTGCGGTTTATGGTCCGGCGGAGTCATTGGACCTTACTTTTTTCGTAAATGAGGCTGGAGCAACAGTTACGGTGAATGGATTGCGCTATCGAGAGATAATTAATGATTTTTTATGGCCGGAATTGGATGGTATTGATCTGGACAACGTTTACTTTCAACAAGACGGCACTACGTGCCACACAAGTAACGAAACCATTGATTTTTACGGGAAAAGTTTCTGTACCGTGTTATCTCTCGAAGAGGTGATCACAATTGGCCACCGAGATCTTGTGATTTAACAACTTGCGACTTCTACCTTTGGGGCCACGTTAAAGAGAAGGTCTACGCCAACAGCCTAGTGTCAATTCAAGACATCAAAGCGGGAATTCGTGAGGCTATCGAGCACATAGGGCAGCCACTTTGCGATTTGATTATGGAAAATTTCATGAAAAGGATATGGTCCTGTAAGCGTGGTCGTGGTGGTCATTAGCCTGATGTTATTTCCACTGTTAACAGCATACCTCCCTCTTTATAATGAAATAACCATCCGATCATTTATATTCAAATATGGCATTTTTCTTTTAATATCAAAATAACATCTCTCATTGGGAAACCCTGTACAAGGTGTGACAATTAAGTAATGCGACTGATTCCATGAAAACCGTATATTTAAAAATTATTCTACAACTCTGCCATCCCTTTCAAAGTAGTCTCCTTGGGCAGCTATACAACGATTCCAGCGCGTTTTCCATACGTCGTAACATTTCTGGAACGCTTCGATTGGGATGTCCGCGAGTATCCTCGTCAGGGCCGCTTGGATGTCCGTAATCGAATCAAAATGGGTTCCGTAGACCACCGATTTCGTTCTAGGGAACAAAAATAAGTCACAGGGTGACATATCGGGCGAATAAGGCGGCTGTTGCAACACGGCGATCCCTTTAGAGGCCAGATACCGGGACACGCTGAGGGCGGTGTGGCACGGCGCGTTGTCGTGATGAAGGGTCCAGTTACGAGCGATGTTTGGGCGCACCCTGCGACTCGTTTTCGCAATCTTTCGAGTACTTGGCGATAGCAGACTTGATTTACGGTTTGCCCCGATGAAACAAATTTTTTGTGGCCTATCAAAAAGGCAATTATAATTGTCTTCACCTTCGACTTGCTTATGCGAGCTTTTTGCGGGCTTGGGGGCGTACGGAGACAACCGTTATAATTATAGAAATTAAAGGTAGTCCTATTAATGAAATTAATCTACAAATTAATACATTTATTTTATTTTTGGGGCTAGGGCTGAAGATTAAATTCCATGTTTGGAAAGAGTTACCTATGGGAAATACTGAATAACTTAACTTAAACGAAGGTAAACAGAGCTTTGGCATTGGTTTCCGGGTCGTCACCATGCACTTTTAGAATTTTAGCGTACGTTTCCGAAGCTGTTTCGCCCAATCTGGCGGAAAATTTTATCGCGACGCGTTGCTCTTGATTTCGTTTCTCCATTTTCGTGACGACCACCACCAACACCCGGCTGCTCAACACGATACAGCAGGCGAACTAAACAAGCTAATGCGATGGTACATATATCAATGGACAGAGGAAGGATG
This sequence comes from Odontomyia ornata, assembly GCA_963969285.1. Taxonomy (NCBI): domain Eukaryota; kingdom Metazoa; phylum Arthropoda; class Insecta; order Diptera; family Stratiomyidae; genus Odontomyia; species Odontomyia ornata. Next base: position 298,259,520 of record OZ017740.1, read on the forward strand.
CCGGGGAAGGGGAAGGGAGTTTCAAGGTCGCAGGTTAACCACAAGCGCGGCAGTAAAATGAGTCTCATTACTTAATTTTCACAGCTCGTATATCACTGACTTTAGATTTCTGGGCATATAATGTATTATACTAAGTAGAAAATAACGAATCAATTTTAAAATGGCGAGTAACTCTATAATCTGCAATCACTCAATCCTTATTATTTATTCGGGGAATTTTATAAATCCTATATGTAAACTTTACGTCTAAGGATGTAAGAAAGATCTTGTAATAGGTTCATCGTTAGGCGAAGATTGAATACGGAAGAGAAAAGCACCCTGAAAATTTTCCCAATGAAATTGCTCTAAATCATGTTGAATTGTATTTGATTTGTCACTAGATGATGTTCGTTCTCATATATCGGGCAATACTACTCAGATTGAGTCAAACTGACATGCGTTTGAAACGTGACATTCCAGTCTACAATTTGTATATGGACACTGTTTTACTTCGTCATTCGTATCAAAAGTTGTATTCATTTAAAAATGAGTGAAATTTCTGCAAAAATTCGTTATATTTTACAATATCATTACAATCAAGGTGAGAATGCATCGCAGGCTAGTGACAAAATTTGTGGTGTTTACGGTCAAAATACTTTATCAAAAGCCACAGCCAAGATATGGTTCGCTCGCTTTCGTTCTGGAAATTTTGATGTCAAAGATGCACCTCGCTCAGGTCGACCAATCACTGAAAAAGTCGATAAAATCTTATAAAAAATTGAAGAAAACCGACCACAAAGAGCCATGACATTGCTAAGTAACTGAATATCTATCAGCAAACAGTTTTGAACTATTTGCGTAAGGCTGGATACACAAAGAAGGTCGACGTTTGGGTGCCACATAAACACAAAAAATTTGATTGACCGAATTTCCATTTGCGAAATGCTACTCGTAATAAAACGCAACGAAATCAGGCCATTTTTGAAGCAAATCATTACCAGCGATGAAAACTGGGTAAGATACGACAAAGTCGTTCGAAAAAGATTATGGTCAAAATAAGGTCAATCATCACAAACGACTTCAAAGCCAGGATTGACACCAAATGAGGTTATGCTGGGTGTATGGTGGGATTGGAAGGGAATTGTTTATCATGAGGTGCTAGAACCTGGCCAAACACTCAATTCGGCTCTGTACTGTCAGTAATTAACCAGATTGCAACAAGCAATTCAAAAAACCGGCCAGAATTGATCAATAGGAAGGGCGTTGTCTTCCATCATGACAATGCCAGACCACACACATCTTTGATAACCCGGCAAAAATTGACAGAGCTTCGCTGGGAAGTTTTGATACATCCACCGTATAGTCCAGACCTTGCACCATCAGACTACCATTTGTGTCGGTCTCTGCAAAACTTCCTTAATGAAAAGGAACTCACTTCAAAAAGGAACTGTGAAAATCATTTGGCCAAGTTTTTCGCCGATAAACCATAGAAGTTCTACACAGATAATAATGGCTCTACTCACAAAATGGCAGAAGGTCATAGATAATAATGGACAAAATGTACTTAAATAAATCCATTTTAAATAAAAGAAATATCCAATCGATAAATGACAAAAAATCGGAACAATACTTTTTAGAATATCCAATATATCTAATGCGGCTTTTGGGGGACTACCTAAAGGACCGAAGCCTACTCTGAGACACGACACAGGGCCAACGAAGAATGGAAATTACATCGGGTATTGCCAAGGGATCTATCCTTCGTCCGAACTGTGGAACGTGTCTTACGACGGGCTACTGGAACTTGAGATGCCGGATGAGTCACGCTTGGTCGGCTATGCGGATGATGTTGCGGCTCTGGTCGCTGGACGCATCGTTGAACAGGCGCAACTTGGGCTAGGTATGCTAATGCACCGAGTGAGGGACTGGATGACTGCTTGCGGGCTCAGTTTAGCACTGGAGAAAACCGAAGTGGTCATCTTGACAAAAAAGAGAATCCCTAGAGTAAGGATGATCAGTATTGGAGATATACAGATCGAATCGAAGCCAGCGGTGAAGTACCTGGGGCTACTGTTCGACTCGAAGATGAGTTTTTCTGAGCAAATCAGGGCAACGGCTGAGAAGGCTGCTTGGGGAGTCTCGGCTCTGAGTCGACTTGTGGCCAATGTAGGGGGACCCAGCCCATCAAGAAGACGCCTCTTGATGAGTACTGTAGGCTCAGTGCTACTGTATGGAGCAGAAGTATTGGGCGACGCTCTCAGCAAGGAGGTATACCGAAAACGATTGGCACGGATACAGAGAAGAGGAGCACTGAGGATTGCATCTCCGTACCCGACAGTCTCTGATTTGGCGGTGAGAGTGATTGCAGGCGTGATACCTGTCGCCCTCCTTGCTAGAGAGCGCCGCACTATTTACCTGCGCCGAAACGAGGATGCGAGCGAGATGGTTGTCCGCGAGGAGAGACAGCGCTCGCTCAACGATTGGCAGCAGTCTTGGGTCAATTGCGCGAAGGGAAGGTGAACTGCGCGCCTCATCCCGGGTGTGAGACCGTGGCCAAATCGAAGGGATAGTGAGACTGACTTCTATCTGACCCAGCTTTTGAGCGGGTCAGGGTGTTTTCAGTCTTACCTGCACAAGACCGGTAAGTCACGGTCTCCCGATTGTCGGTTTTGCCCAGGAGAGGAAGACAATCCCTGTCACATATTTTTTGCGTGTACAAAATGGGTCAGGCTGCGAAGAGAACTCTACAGGGAGACGGGAGAGCTCATCCCGGAGAATATAGTCGCGGTGATGCTCGAATCGGTTGACAATGGAACCAGGTCCCCTCTCCCCTCCCGCTAGGAAATGGACTCCCCAGCTTGAAGGCGCTCCACGGCGTAACAAAACGAGACCAGGCCCGAAGTGATGTGTCGAACGGTTCCATGCTGGGTTCTCAGGTTGACAGGGGAGGAGTGTAGTGGGTAGTCCAGTCGCGCATGGAAGGCCCACACTCTGTGCATAAATGGCATTCACCTCCCTGCCACAAAAAATGCGAAAGTTACGTAATGTACTTTTAAAAGCGTTTATCATGTACTTTTAAAAGCGTTTTTTGTAGCAACGTGATACGCGTACTAAAACCGAATAAAATAAATATTAGTTCGTGCAAGGGGCGCGATGAATATGTCGGCCGAACGTATTATTGGGGGTTGGACGTATATAAAACCTTTCGCGAAAATTGGATGAAAGATTACCGTGATATATTTTAAATAAGCACAACCCAGGTCTAAGAATCCTCTCCTTTTTTGAATGATAGGATGTTGAGAATAGGTAAGCGCTCATCTCAGGAGCTGTGAGGGAGATTATATTTGTGAAATAGAGGACGCGAGAATTTGCGCTGTATGGAGTCTACAGCATCAGATAGATTGGTATAGTGCGGAGACCATAATTGGAAGGAATATTCAAGAATTGTCCGAGATAAGGCTACGAATAAATGGTTGTTGGTTAACATGTGGAAAAACTATCAGGAGGAATGTGAAAGAAAACCAGCAACACGTGAAGCTCTAGAGGTTATGCACGAAATGTGGATGTCAAATTTCAAACATGAGTCAAATATTACTCCCAAATCTTTAAATTTGTACACAAGTGCGAGCGACGATCTATCAATTCAGTTTTCATGTATTTTCGGATAAATTTTGTGTGTAAACCTTATATGACAAAGATTTGAAATATTAAGGGGAAGTAAATTAGCTTGAAACCTTTTTTGGGGATTGTCAATATAATTTTGAAGGTATGAACAGTCTTCGCTGGAGGTAACGGTGTTCGAAATTCGAAGGATGAATGATCCATGGATGTTGTATAACGGCAGCTTATGGTGACACCTCGTATCAATGCCCCTGACGACAACCATCTGTAATAAGGAGACAACTTCACTGGGTGACACGAAGCCAACTTGACTCAGAGTGCATGATGAGAGACGATGCCGAACTGGCACGTTCGCGTCTCACAAGGGACTAGGGAATATGAAGTTGTACGAAGATATCTGGACCAAACCCTAACACCGCTTTGACAACCCTCGCCTGCTCGCGGAGACCCACATCCGACAATTCCCAATTTGCCGGAGAATCGACCGGACATGCAGAGGACACTGCAGGACATCGTTGACAGTGTCCGCAACTCTCAGCGAGCACTCTTCGTGATGGGGCTTCTCGTCGAAAAGTGGGCTACTCTGACTGTGCAAGTTCTTCTGCCGAAACTGAACTGAATGAGTCTCCAATCCAACAACATACCACCGCTGGAAGATTTGCTACTTTTCTTGGAACGCCTAGCCGTGAACCTGCCGAGTGCCGTAAGTGACAGCCAGACTACGGCATATGTAACAAGTCGAAGTGCGATGAGGCCCACTGCCGTATACTTGACGACGAGAGCTCCGTCGGCCGCGACCTACCGCTTTCTTACCGCGATCGTCCATTCTCGGTCACAAATTGAAGGATGGAATGTGCTGATACTGCCAGAAGCGACATCGAATGACACGGTGCCTGCGATTTGAAAATCTGGCGGTGACAGATCGGTGCAATGTCGTGAAATCGCTCGCGCTTTGCTATAATTGCTGGACATAGTGTACAGAATTGTTATTCGCGCGGGTGTATGGTCCATGGAAAAAAACATAATTCGTTGCTGTATAGCGGCGGCAACAAAAATCTAGTGGTACGTCATGACAACGCGGTGTCATCCGGTTCTGCGGAAAGTGACCGGATCGACAATCGCAGCTACGACGTCAAGAGCCCCACAAAACTTCGGTCGGCAATGACTGACCGACCCACTGCAGTCGGTCATGATGCAAAACGGCGTCATTGTCCTGTTCGCGAGTAAATACGTGTTATTATTGGACATTTACGGAACGCCTTGACTTTGCCGCGTATTATGTGACCTCGGGTCTCAAGTAAGCCTTTTGACGAAACAGTTTGCTTCATATTTGAACCTCCGCCAATTGCCCCGTAAAATCACCATCGAAGGCATTGGCTTCACAACAGCCGTTAGTACTTGTGGTCAAACAGATGTCATCATGCGATCGACATTTGACAACACATTTGAATTGCAATTTGAAGTATTTATTTTGCGCACTATCGCGTCGACCACCCCGGTGACCACGGTAGATGCCACCAACTGGAGCAGCCATTTACACAATTTAGAGCTGGCTGATCCAGCTTTCGACGTCTCTCGTGGTATTGATTTACTCACTCGTGCAGACATTTGGGGTATGAGCGCAAACTGTCCAACAACTCCGAATTGCGGGACAACTGTGCATTCATGCGGGAGTATATCTTGTTGGGACATATGGAGCTTACTCCTGATAAGGGTGATGACACTCCATGTTAATTAATTCCGCATCACGACGTTACGACCTAATTCCGTGTGGTTTTTAATGCCTCCCCCCAAAACGCAGCTGGTTGGAGCGAGGTTGCAAGATCCACTCCTGCAGATACTACTTTGTTTCTGACGATACATCGTTCTCACCGCAGATGTCGAGAAGATGTTCCGACAGGTCGAGATCGATCCATGCCACCGACGTTGGCAACGGATACTTTGGCGAGAATCCCCAACGGATACGTTGTGGACATATCAGTTAACGACGATAACTTATGGTATGGCTAGCAGTCCATACAACGCTATACGGGCACTACGACAACGTTCTATGGACAATTCGGAGGTTGTCCCTGATGCATGCCGGGACAGTGCTGACATGCCTGATGATGCAAGAACGTTAGCACACGATAATGACAGGATACACAGCAATGGCAATTTCGGACTGCGCAAATGGAACCTGGAAACTCTTGAGGCAATTACTGGGACAACAACGTCTTCAGATGACATCGATCTTAGCTACTCCAATACGACAGTGGTGCTCAGCTTACATTGGAATCCAATACAGGACGAGTTGTTTTACAAGATCGATGTCAAAGATACGGACACATTACCGACTATACGAATTATACTGAGTAACGTAGCGGAACTCTTCGATCTGACAGGTCTCTTAGTACCGGTAATCGTGCGAGCAAAACTTTTCATTCAATCCCTTTCGAAAGCAGGATACGATTGGGACACGCCATTGCCTCCTGACTTGCGAAATGAATGGCAGAAGCTTCGCAATGAAATCAAGCAACTTGGTGACATTCGTATGCCACGGTGGTTTGGTATGCAGAAAACCACAACGACCGATTTGCACGGCTTCGGCGATGCTAGCAAGAGGGCATACGCTGCTGTCATTTACGTACGCAGTGTCGACAATGAAGGCCACACTCGGACAGCCCTTGTCACAGGACGTACAAAGGTCGCTCCCATCCGGAAAGATGATGAGAAGGAAAAGGACGAGATGGTCACTATCCCTAGACTGGAGTTGTCAGCCCCGCATCTGCTAGTTACTACTTTGATCAACGTCCACGAAGCGCTACAACTGTCCGACGTTGACTACACGCCACACCGCGATTCGAGCATCGACCTGTGCTGGTTTGGAAGCCACCTGAAATCATGAAACGGTTTGTTTCTAACCGAGTTGCGTGCATCCAACAGCATACGAATATTAGTCGCTGGCGCTATATCCCTTCCAAGGTCAATCCAGCTGATTGTGCTAGTCGCGGACTTACACCGGCTGGACCGCAGTCTCATCCGCTTTGGTGGAACGGACCCCCAAGCATTTGTAACTTCAACGACTCTGTTTGGATGTCAGCGGCATTGACAAGTGCGGAGGAGGACGCCCTTCACACCGAGCTTCGACCTTTGAGAGTTTTAGGGGGAGTGAAATCAGCATCTAAACTGACGACGACGGTCCATGGTGTTGGCATCATCCCTCTTGTGGAGAGATTCAGCACGCTTCAACGACTTTCACACACCATACCTCTCGTCATCAGGTTTCTATCGAGCGGTCGGCGACATTGTAAGAAGACCTTCATCGATACAGACGAGATTAACGCAGCTCTACTCTTCCACATAGGTGAAGCCCAAAGTAATGCTTTCCCTACATATATTAATTCTCTCCGCTCTAATTCTACAGTGTGAGCAACAAGCACGTTGGTTTCGCTGAACCCGTCTTTGGGGAACGACGGTGTGTTAAGACTTGGAGGACGCCTAGCTCATGCACCCATCCCAGAAGAACAACGGAGTCCCATCAATCTACCCCGAACATGTGCATTTCCCAAGTTGATAGTTGACGATAAACACACGGCCACATTGCATGGTGGGATCCAAGCCGTGCTAAAGTTTATCCGAGGTCGGTACTGAATTGTAGATGCACGTGCGGTTGTGAAATCGCACATCCATCGATGCTTTACCTGTCGATTACACCATCGCACCGCGCTACAGCAGCAAATAACTGCAATACCACGATCATGGTTAATGGTTGTGCCGCCGTTTATTAACACGAGGGTCGATTACTGCGGCCCATTCACGATTCGCTTAGGAGGCCAACAAGCGAAGACAACTCTCAAAACATATGCTGCTATTTTTATATGCATGTGTACCCGGACAGTACACATCGTGTTAGCGGTAGACCTCTCCGCCCAGGCCTTCCTGGACGTATTCGATCGATTCATCAGTAGACGAGGCTACTGCGCAAATTTATATAGTGACAACGGCACCCAGTTCACAGGCGCTGACCGAATTATGCGAGAAGATCTACGTCAATGGAACAGCGAATGTGTGAGGTAGCACATCTCCGATGCTGGCGTCCTTTGGCATTTTGACCGGCCGTCTGCGCAGTGGTCCCGTATGTAAAGAAGACCCTCCTGCACGTAGTGGGTAAACAGATTATGCAATTTCACACCCTTAATACCCTGCTTGTACGTTTTGAGGCCTGCCTGAATTAGCGGACACTCATCGCACTACACGATGATCTGGAAGACAACCACTTGGCGCTGATATCAGGTGATTTCCTGGTTAGGCATCGACTGACGGCCCGACCAGAACGTCCATTTTCCGAAGTTCACGCGAATCGACTCAAACACGGGCATCTCCTCCAAAAGACCTTTCAACAATTTCGGCAACGTTGGCAAGACGACCACCTGACGACTCCACAGACGAGGAGTAAATGGGCACGTACGGTACCGAACCTCTGGACAAACGACGTCGTGGTCATCAAGAACGAGTTGTTACCTCCTATCCGCTGGTGTATTGGACGCATCATCGGTGTCCACCCGGGCAGTGACAGCCTGGTGCAAGTTGCAACTGTCGAATACAATGGCAATCAGTGAGTCATCTCATCAAACACCAGTGTCAACGGCCTGTGCAAAAACTTTGCAGCCTATTTGCAGCAAACGAGGACATCATCCTGAACCGTGGCGGTTTAGCCGGGCAGGATGTTCGAGATTCGAACAAAGAACGATCCACAGATGTTATGCATCCGCATCCTGTGGCGACACATCGTATCAATGCCCCCTGACGACATCCATCTGTAATACGGAACTAACTTCACTGGTTGACACGAAGCCAACTTGACAATATGTGTGATGAGAGACGATACCGACCTGAAACGTTCGCGTCTCATAAGAAGCGACTAGGGGATTTGAAGTTTTCATCGAGACAACGTGTGTGACCGGACCCCTAGTTTCTCGTTTGAATTGTTATTTGAGTTGTGAATTGTTGACTGTAGATTTTCTCTCGGAAACAGCCTTATCGCGTGTACAAAACTCGTACAAACGGTAAGACAAATTTTTTATCACCAACGTGAAGAAGACAATTAGAGGACAGGTATTGAGGAAGGTCATTCATGAAAACGTTAAATGGCAAAAGGCCTAAATGGGACCGAAGAAAAATTATTTCAAGTAACGGTACAAGAGCGATGGGATAGGAATGATAATACCCAACCGAGGATTGAGTCGAAAACGTGGAACAGTCGGAGTTTATGAGGGAGAAGGCTATAATCAACACTGTAAAAGGCTTTAGCATAACAGATGTAAATATCCACTTGTTGGCTCTTGTCAATAGCTAGAGAGACGGTATTCGTAAGTTCTCACAGATTAATTCATGTGAGTTGTCCCAAATATATATATATATATATATATATATATATATATATATATATATATATATATATATATATATATATATATATATATATACATATACACACCATATATATATATATATATATATATATATATATATATATATATATATATACACACACCATATATATATATATATATATATATATATATATATATATATATATATATATTTATACACCATATATATATATATATATATATATATATATATATATATATATATATATATATATACACACACCATATATATATATATATATATATATATATATATTTATACACCATATATATATATATATATATATATATATATATATATATATATATATATATATATATATATACACCATATATAAGTTAAGAAACACGGTGCAATTTTAGTTTTAAAAAAATATATTTTTTATCAATTCGGCACAATGTCTATCTTAAGACTAACTTACAATAGATTTAATTATTAGCATTACACCTTTCCTCACGTGGCTCTGCTGCGTGATCGATTGTCAGCGTCTAGACGAATTCCTGGATGTTGGTTTCGAGTATCGCGTTGAACCATGGGAAGAAGTTGTCGATGGTAGCAGGTGTCAGGTGGCATATGAGAACAATGTTGAATTCGTACGTGGGAATGGATTTGTGGAATTTGCAGCTTTTCAGGTTTCATGTTAGCTCTTCCCCTCTTAGGTTGAACGTCCTCGTTCAACTTAGAAAAATGGGATGTTGTAGATGCTTCCTTGAAGTTGATTTGGTCTGAGGATAATTGGATGCTGCTCATTGCGGACCTCGGGATTCGGTAAGTTTGGAGTTGAGCTTGGTGGTTGATCCTGATTCTCCTGGGTCTCGTTTGCGTTCGAGGCGTAGGTGTGAATGTTGAGGTGAGTTTGTGTTTTTTTCCTGCGTAGGCTCGTTAGCTTTACCACAATAGGGATAATCAGGATTGTTGATAGCGTTCCATAGTTGATTATACGATTGATGTTTCTCTCTGCATTCAAAAATCTGATTTGCTTGGTATTGTTTAGATGAAGTTCCTTCATGAGCTCGAGAGACAGGATTTCTTCAAATTCGTTCAGCTTGGGATCTGTTTGAAATAGGGGTGGTATGAGTTGTACGCTGCTTTGCTCCTGTGCCACAAATTTTTGACTTCTTATTTCGATTGAAGTATTTTCGAATTTTATGAGATAGGTTCCATTTAACGTATGAGGTGATCCATTAAAGACAACTTTCCCATTAAAATCGTTTAGAAGTACTACGCCTGGCGAAAGTTCCTCCACAGGCAGGATATGATGGGCGTTTGTGCTATTGCAGATCGGAGTTTGGCCATGTAAAAAACGCGGTATGCAGGTGCTGTTGCTTGAATCTAATAAATTATTCCTTTTACATATTGTTAATTCGTTATAGGTTTTACATATTTTAATAATTGCAAAGTAAGTTTTTTCATGACTTATTATTTTGTTGAAGTTCAAATTAATTATTGTGTTATCCCTTTTTGCAGGTTTAACTACAAATTCGTCAAATTTCACATTCGATACAATTGGAACGTTAATTATATAAAATATGTGCGTGAGATTTTTCGCTATTCTTGTGGTTGCAAATTCCAATACTTCTTCAATGTTGTTATATGGGATGTTTGCTTTATCAAAAACATTAAGAATAGTTTCTATTTCAAATTTTGATAACATATTTGAATTAACTACTTCTATTTTGGCTAACTCGAAGGATCTTACGATATTCAATAAATCTTCTTTAATTATCTTAATCTTGTATTGTGTACTTAGAGCTAGTGTGTTTTCAAATACATCTTCTTTCTGTAGTATATTTAATATTTTGTTGGTAATATTTGTTATTTTATTTATACGTTCGTTATGCTCTTTGTTAATGAATATTTGTTTGTTATTGTTATCAATTGTTTCTTCAATTTTTCCTTTTAAAATTACAAAATCATCGTGGTCGGGATTGCCAGCTATCCATTTTATAGCTGATCCCAAAAAGTTCAAAGATCGCTTTTTTCTATTAATTTCGATATTGTCCAAGAGGTCATGGATTTGGGATAATTCATGTTTCAGGAGGGGCTGGAAAGGGTTTTCTCTAGGAATTTTTGAATCGACAAGGGACGTTGTTTCAGATATAAACTTTTTGTAATTTTCCAATTGAAAGATGTGGATCAGTTTGAAGTTTCCAATTTGAATTCTTGCTGTACCAGTCTTGATAAGGACGAGCTGTGAATTTGTATAATCCACCACTTGCACTTGAGCGCTGTAAACCGTAGTGAGCATCCTGAAATGAAATTTTAATTTCTTATATCACTTTTATGTATTTTCCTTCCCGTTTGAGTTATAACAAATGTCGGTTTATCCTCCTCTACAATTTCCTTACGATATCTGGTTGTGAGCTTTGTTCCTAATCGTTTGTTGTTTTTAACATAAATCTCTTGCCCCACGTCGTAATTTTTTATCGGTTTCCTGTCTTTATTATGATAACTGAAATCTTTTGCTTGGGTTCTTTTGAGTTTTTCTATATTTTCTGTTCTAGATTTCTCTAGCTGTTCTGGGTCAGTGGAGACGATTCTACCATAAAAAAGTTCGATTGGTTTTCTACCGGTTGCACTATGAAAGGAACAATTGTACTCGTAAACAGATCGTTCAACTAATTCACCAAAGTTCCGGTGGATGCCGTCGCTTTTTAGGCATCTCATGAGTTCTGTAAGAGTGCGGTGGAACACCTCTATTTGGCCATTGACCTCGCTCTTATAAGCTGGTGTTTTGTAGACTTCTATGTTCAATTGGTCTTGCATCATGAACATAATGGAGGCGGAGTTCAAGGCTGGTTCTCTGTCTACTACCACACATTTGGGTACCCCGAAAAAGAAAAGTAGTTCTCGCAGTGGCCCTCTAACGTCTTCAATTGTTCTGGATTTCAATGCCCTGCATTGGGCAAATTTTGTAAATTTGTCAATGGCTGTGAGCAGGAGTTGTCCTTCGGTATGGTAAATATCGATGTGAAGTATATGACCTGGGAACTCGGGGATTGGCGTTGGTTTTAGCTCGGGATTGTTAGGGTGGCGATCATACTTATTTTCCTTACAAGTAGCGCATTGTTTCACAATAAGCTTGATCTTGGAACTCATTTTTGGGAAGTAGTAATCTTCGATTATTTGGAGTTTATTCTCTTTCGCATTTCTATGAGCCCTTTTGTCAACTTTGAGTATTATTTCGTTTTGATCTATCTCATTTGGTACATTTTGAACTTCCTTCTGGGCGAATCGTATACGGTAGTTACTAAAATGAAGAAGGTAGATTTCTTGGATAATAGCCATAATACTTTCTGTTGTCTTTATTCCGTTTAGGAGAGTCGGGTTTAGTTATCGTTTGAATATTCCTATCAGGATTTCTTTTGTGTACTGAGTTTCTGTGAAGATGTGTTTGGAATAATTGGGGAAGGGTTTTTGAATTTGATGGCTGGTGTGAGTGTCGATATTCAGGACGAGTTGCTTACGGAAAGCGTTGATAGGCGCATCAACGGAGTAAATTAGATTATGAGAGGAACTATCATCGCTGTGGTTCGTTGGGGTCATACTATTAATTTTCGTACTTTCAGGAATTCTAGAGAGGGCGTCGGCGACTACATTTTCCTTTCCAGGCTTGTACTTTAGTTCGTAATTGTATTCTTCCAATATCGCCTTCCACCTTTTCATTTTCGCATTTGTGTTTTTGTTACTTAATGCGTAAGTTAGTGGTTGGTGATCGGTGAAAATTTTTACCGTACGAGCGCCATAGAGGAAATTTCTCAGTGAATTCAAGGCCCAAATTATAGCGAGCATTTCTTTCTCGTTTGTTGCGTAGTTGACTTCCGTTTTATTAAGAGTCCTAGAAAGGAACATGATTGGCCTTTTTTCTTGAGATAAGACAGCTCCTATTGCATGCTGCGACGCATCTGTTGTGAGTTCAAAATCTTTCTGGAAATTTGGGAATGAGAGCATTACATCTTGAGATGTTAATGATCTCTTAATCTTATTGAAAGCATCCAATGCATCAGCACCTAATTGGATTTTTATTTTACTAGACATGCTTTTGGGCGCGCGACCTTCTTCCCCTCTTAGAAGTGAGGTCAAGGGAGTAGCTAGCTTAGCGTAGTCCAAAACAAATCGGCGGTAGTAGCCGGCCATTCCAAGAAAGGATCGAAGTTCCTTGAGAGTTGTGGGTGGAGGATAGTTGACTATAGCTTGAATTTTTTGGGGGTTTGTCTTGATTCCGAGCTCCGATACAACGAAGCCAAGAAACTCTACAGAGGATTTCATAAACTCACGTTTGTCCATTTGCGCTTTAAGGTTTGCGCTTTAAGGTTTGCGCTTTCCAAGGTTTCAAATACCAGATCCATGTTCTGAAGATGTTCGCCCTCGGTTTTTCCGTATATGACAATGTCATCAATGTAGACTAAGCATCTGATGCCTATGTGTTCCCTCAGGATGTCATCAAGGGTGCGCTGAAATATTGCGGGTGCGTTCATAAGCCCGAAAGGGAGACGGGTGAATTCGTACTTTCCGTTGTTCACGGAGAATGCATTTTTTTCTGTATGAGATGACTTGAGAGGAATTGGGTGAAATCCACTCTTCAGATCAACCACTGTAAATATTTATTTTGTCCTAGGTTAGCCAGTATTTCATTTATTTCGGGGATCGGATATCTATCGGGAATTGTTACTGAGTTTAGTTTCCTATAATCAATAACAAGCCGATACTTCTTTTCACCCGACGCATCCATTTTCTTGGGGACTACCCATACTGGTGCGTTATATGGAGATCTAGAGGGTTTAATAATTCCGTCTTTTAATAATTTCTTTATTTCCTGATCGACTATTGGTTTGAGAGCCATGGGATAGGGGTATGTTTTTGAGTAGACAGGAGTATCGCTTGTCGTTCGAATTTCGCCTTGCACAGAAGTGGTGAATGTGAGTTTTTCATTAGGTTCACCGAAGAGATTTGCATGCTTGTCAAGAACGTTGAGCAGTTTTCTCGTCTGCTCACGGTTAAGATGGTTAGTCCTCAAGTTAATATTGTTAACTGATTGAGATATGTGCTGCTTAATAGCTATCCGCAAACTGTTGTTAATTGTGAAAAAATCTTCGGCAGTGTGAATGACGGCATTCAATTCCTTCAGACTGTCATTCCCTAGAATATCGTGAAATGATTTGAGGCTTGGGAGTAAGAAGAATTTTTGATTGGGCGCTGAAGGACCAAAAAGATTTATGATTGCATGGTGTGTAATCTTGATGTTTCCTCCTACGGAGTTTGCAAAAAATGGATTAACATGTTCTATTGGATTTTTTACGATACTCGACTGGATATAATTCTTATTTGATCCTGTCTATGAGAAATTTTAGAATTTTTCCGCTCTTCGTTCTATACTCGAAGTAGGGAAGCGAAGAGCAATTTAGCCTAAAAAATGGATGTCTTGAAAGTCTTCTGCTGGTTCTAAAATGTCATTTGCATCTATTTCTTGTCCTTGGTTATAGGACTCGTCTCCTAGGTAGTCTACAAGAGATTGATCGTATTGAGTGTCCTCGTTAAAAATGTTCTGATCGTAGTCAGTGGGGATAATTTGCTGTTCTTCATCTCCAGATGGTTGTGGGACGTATTCGACTGAATTAGTGGCAGGATCAAGACTAAGAGTATGAAACGTGCGTTGTTGTTTATGGGGACGTTGTGCCTGAAATGAAGATGGTCTTTTGCCATCAAATCTTTGTGGAGGTCTGTTTTGGTAATTGATATTTCTAGAATGAATCGACTGGTCAACCTCCATGGGTTCAGGACGTGGCAAAGGTTTTGGTGGGAGCTGGTTCCTTTGTAGAGGGCCAATATTATTTCTTTGTAGGAATGGCTGGTAGGAAAATCGTTGCTGATTATTGAAGTTGTTGTGGTTGTATTGTTGATTTCGTGGGGGTTGCGAAAACTCAGGATAAAAGGTACGCCTGGGGGGAAGAGTGGGTGGATTTTGATTTGTCCTTTGCCTTGGAGGTAGAGGTGGTTAATTTTGATGCATGGGTATCCGTCGCATGATATTATTTTGATGCGATGCATGTTGGGTTCTATACTGGACATTTTCTAGCTTAAGGCAAAGATGTAGGGATTGTGGCAGGTCAACAGGTTCCTTAATGCTAAGCAATCTGGGTAAGTCACCTCTTAGTCCCCTTATGAAAGTATCTAGGGCCTTTTCTCGGTATGCACGCACAAGCACGTTCGTTGCCTCCATTGACATATCCATACATGAAATTTTCGTTAAAATCAAGGATAGGTGGTTGTATACGGACTGATAGAACTCTTGTACCGTGTCATTGCCTTGTATGAGGCAGGTCATCTGGTACTCCAGTGTTCCCAAATCTCGCTTATCCCCATAATGCAGTGTAAGGCATCGTGCTATGCGATCCCAATTGAGGGGCGTATTATATGATTCTAGAGCCACGTCTGCCTGTCCTGTAATTTTATTACGGATAACACTTAGTATCCCGTAATATTTCGGTGTACTCTTCAGGTTGTTATAAATACGAAGGATACGCTCGACACTTTTCTTCCAAGAAGAAAACTCCCCTGGGGTCCCTGAGAATTCTCTAAGACACCTTACAACATCTGGAATTCTATCCATATCTGCCCAGTTTCCGGCCTGATCATCGTCAATCTTTTGATCAGCATCCAAGTGTGGGTCAGCTGGAGGGTTAAGGAGGGAATATACTATTTGAGGGCAGTCGCGTGCCACGATGCCAGAAATTAGTTGTTCCAAGAATCTTGGATTATCCTGCGGGCCAGCGGCAGGATCTTCGTTCTGATTTGGGTCTATTGCACCAAGTCTAGCCGGTCTAACTAAATTTTCATTCCTTGTCATTTTTTGTGTGGAGATTGTAAAGAATGGAAAAATGGATGAAAAACTGAAGGGATATGACCACTGAACAGGCTTTTGAAAATTAAAAATGGATAGAAATATTTAAACGTATAAAAAATTGCACTGGAAAAATTGAAAAAATCTACTTACAATAGTTGATGCCTTTCAAATTTAAATATTTCACATGCACAATTACCTATTTTTTTATAACTTTAACTTAACCTTTTTTTTCTAGTTATGAACCAAATTATTTAATATTGCGCTTGGTTTCACTGTTTCACTAAATTACATAACCTTGCGCTTGGTTTCACTATTTTCTTCCTTTTTTTCACAAAATATTCACTTCTATACTTTTATTTATTCAAAATACTTTGAATTCTTTTTGAATATGATTTTCTTTCTTTCTTGATTTGCTTTGTAGCACGATTAATTAATTTTTCAAACTTTTCTTATTAATTCCTTCTTTCTTGTTATACTAATCACCAATCTTTAACAACTTTAATTCTTTTACTTGCAAATTTCTAAATAAATTCAACTAAATTTCAATCAATTATATTCACTTATTTTAACACTGTTCACAATAATTTTTAAAAACTATCTTACACTACAAACGCGAAGTGGCTGCTGATCATGGTCAGCTCCTTTTTGCTTTCCGCTACTCGGGGGCCTCGTTTCTTCGCGCTATTGCACCGATACAATAAGGACCGCGCAAAACTACCTTTCGTCTATTCAGGGAACTTTCGTCGTTAATCGCGAGACACGTTAAGCACCGCGTAAAACTACTTTCGTTTTATGTCCTGATAACTTTCGGCGTTAATCGCGGGTCCCTGCTCGGGCGCCAGTTAAGAAACACGGTGCAATTTTAGTTTTAAAAAAATATATTTTTTATCAATTCGGCACAATGTCTATCTTAAGACTAAGTTACAATAGATTTAATTATTAGCATTACACCTTTCCTCACGTGGCTCTGCTGCGTGATCTATTGTCAGCGTCTAGACGAATTCCTGGATGTTGGTTTCGAGTATCGCGTTGAACCATGGGAAGAAGTTGTCGATGGTAGCAGGTGTCAGGTGGCATATGAGAACAATGTTGAATTCGTACGTGGGAATGGATTTGTGGAATTTGCAGCTTTTCAGGTTTCATGTTAACTTATATATAGATATATATATATATATATATATATATATATATATATATATATATATATATATATATATATATATATATATATATATATATATATATATATATATATATTACGTAAAATAACTGAATGGGGAAAAATTTATTTCATGCGTTTAGAAGTTTTTTCCGCAAAATATGAGCTTGGTTATCAGAATGCTGAGCAGGTTGTTATAATTTTATGCTTTGTAGATCTTTTAAAGAAAAAATGTAAAAATGCATGCATTGACAAAAACGTTCCTAAAATTATTGTCAAGCCATTTAATTCATCTACGAGTTCTGAAAGATTTGCACTGTGCCTTGCGACTATTTTGGAACTGACAACCTATAGTACATCAGACGCTCGTTAGAAATTTCGACAATACCGAAATTCATCATAATTCAGATCTTGTACCTATATACTCGTATTTGTATTATCACTATTGCATTGACTTCATTAAATTTTTGCAATCATTATTTAAATTTATCTGACCTAATCCGTCTCCGACTTGGGTCAAAAATAATAAATTTATGTTAAAATATTCGCACCCTAACAACGAATTCAATCACATTTATCATTAGTAAATTTACATATGCATGATTTGATCTACATCGAAACCAAATTATCTCTATATTTGTCCTTCCAAATTCGAAATCAATGTCAAAGAATTGTGCAAACATCACCATTATAGTATGTATTTGCATCATTTATGTTTATTTTGGTTACGAAATCATCGGTTTATGTTGCATATGCACATGGATTTTCATGATGATGTATGATGGGTAGAGAAGCTTAGAGAAGCTTGAAAAATTAGTAAGAAAATTTTGATGGGGACTCTTCGTTTTATCGCTGGTCGAAAATACTGATTCCGCGAATAAAATTATTAATTTGGTAGAAACGGAATGATAATTCAAACATGGTCAAATATATCCCATTTCTTTAGAGTACACTTCCCTCCTATCGAATCCATCTTATGCTCAAGGCGTTAATTTCATTCCGATTCCATCTGAATTCCTTTCTATTTCAATCAAGCTCGTTACACACTTGTAACGAAACAAATCTTGCGTCAATTATTTCTGCATAACATTTAACTAGTTCTGATAATACACCTCGATCCAACTCTTATTGTATCTCTGACATCTGTTACAATTCTGCACTCAGTACCACTGCATACGAGTATAGTCCATACATGACACATGCATGAACTCGATATTTGTTCAATCTGTGCTTTTTAGCTATTACATATTTTTCATCACATTTCACATATCGCTTAGACACTTGGACCGAATTCGGACTGCAGTTTATATGTTCGATTGCATTCTCGCGCATTTCAATTAACTAATCGCGAAATCTTTTTTCCAACAATCCACATGTGCAATGATTTTATGAAATGTGTTACAACGTCCATAGTTAGCCACAAATGGCCAATATTAAATCTATTCTGATTGCCGTAGGATACTGTATGTCCACCAGACCTCTAATAGATTTAGTTGAGGGCTCCACCAGTAAACATCTGAACCTTCTCAGTTTTTAAGGTTTAATATCTGAGAGCAGATCAGCGACCAATTACATTGATTTCAAATCGTAGCTGCATGCAATAAATTATTGAATGGTGAACAAAGTGTAGAGTAGATATTTAGTACGTGTAAGATCGATTATATGAATGCATGCATCTGGGTGTTGAATTGTTAAGAATCATTTGGGTGGTAGATTGCGTGATAATATGAGCATGCAAGCGACTGTGATAGTCATGAGGAATTCCTGTTGCAAACCATTTAGTAGAAATTTGACCTAAATGCATTTTCATGTGAGTTATGCTATCCAAGTTTTATGTAGCCTTATTCAAGGAGTATGAATGTTTTTTTATCCCAGTTCTAAGCGTTATAAGATGATTTCCATACAAGATATAGATACTGTGTTTAGGATAATGTACTGGCCATGGTGTACTCTGCAGTATCAGACATCTCAAGATGATGACAGAGAGTTCTTAGTCTCCAGCTACCTTCAGGAGGCCAACTAGAGTTAAATTTTGTCGGAGTTTCCTGATGATAATCACTCTGCTCGCGGCGGGCCACCTACATTGAATCGTATATGCTAAGTAGTAGGGCCTGATAACCACGACGCCTGAATGGAGGTTGGGCGACGGGTTAGCTCTCCCATCCCTGGAAAATCCTATATTGTTTCGAAACCTGCAACGGAACGCTGGTCTGATTCGGTCAACGAAGACAGTTCATCACTGCTCGGGAGGCATTTTTGCAGGAAGCGAGGCCCGAGATGGGCTATAGTGCTACGAAGCAGAAGAAGAAGAAGTAGTAGGGTAAGGTGTTGGGGAAGCAACGTAAGTTATAAAGGAATGTACAATTAATAGTTCAACATTTTAAAATATAGTAAATAGGCAGAGCACGAAAATTCAAAAATTGTTACCCCCACTTATTACCCGGGGAAACTGGGGTGCTCCGGCGAGGCTTGTGGACCCGGATAGCTCGTCCGAAGACGGGCGTGGAGCGCCACTCGCTTTTCCTCAAAGCCTCAACTAGCCGCCAAGCGAGAATGCGACTAACCGATTGCACTCGATGTTATTTCGGCCGATACCCTCGCTACTAAATACCCTACGCTCTGTACTTCAATCCTACCCTTACACTACTTCACTGACACATTAAATTCCTCACTTCTTAATTAGGATGTCCCTCGCGGGGACCACAATACCACCCCCCGAACACTATGACCTCCGCTATCACGGCTTTGTCCAACCTCCCGACACTTTCACTTGACTTGACCGTCCAAGCCGCACTCGTTACAACAGCGAACTGAAACAAAACAAACTTACTTCTTTTTTAGTGTCTTGAACGGCACTAAAATTTCTTCCTTTGATTGTTACTTCAAACACCAATAAATTTCAATTATCTACAATTTTTCTACTTTTATATTCACTCAAAGAAACTATAATTTCAATAAAGAATACACTCTATCAAAAAAAGAAACTTACGTTACTTATAACCCTACAAAGGGGCCCCTTCGACGATCGTGTTCGCTAGTATAATCCGTCGCCTTTCTTTTCCCAATTGAAATTTGCTCGTCGCTTTACCACTAATGTTGTTCTTAATGTCGATTCCGCTCTGCTGTTTCTGTTGTCTTCCGCTTAACGTTTCCGCTGCGCTTCGACTTTCTTTTTCGCTGACTTTCCTCGTTCCGTTGCCGTCGTCGCCACGATACCAGAGATCAAAAAGAGGAGGCGCGTCATTCCTCGCGTGCTTATATAGCCTCCTCCTAACGGCTATGGTTCCGCTCGTCGGTCACCCACCTCTTCAGCGGGGTAATACCTTCTTGCCGCCACTTGGTCGCCGCTCCCCTCTGGTGGCGAGTACTCCAACTTCGACTGAATCAGCTGAACGTAATTCACTGACAGTTTGGCCTGTCAGTGATGTTTGTTTACTTTCATTTTTGAGCTCTGATTGTGGTTTAAGTTGTTCGGTGTGCTTTTCCATTTGTGTTTTCCGTACAAGCCAAAGTCGATGATGGAAGGAACGGTGATTTCCTCTTACGATTGCGTTTCGTTCTTTGCATTGTACCGTCCAGCGTTTCTTCGTCTTTCATTTCAATGTCAGCATCGTCAGTGGCGTTATGGTATTCAGGACAATCACGACTCTTATCTGACGAATCAGTTGTTGTTGAAGTATGACCGTTGATTACTGAATCCTCCTCAGGCACGACTATCGGTGATGCTTCTCGGTTAGTTTCTTTCGGAACAATTTCCAACCGCTGATCTTCGCAAGTATCCATCATGATATCTTGCTAACTTGGTAAGTACTCGTATATTATCTTTAATCTCTTTCGCTGTTAAATTGCGCGTATTAGTATCCGAATGTAAAAACGACCAATTATCGATAGCGTAAGGGACAAATACTTGATTTGCGTGGTAATATTTTTGCTGGTTGTAGCTGGTAATATTGAAAAGTAGCAAATGGACAACATCTATCCATTTCATCACTAACCATCGTAAAAACTCCACACCATGATTACACATAGAGCAACAAATACAAAGAATCTAGCTCCTCGATAAAGAGGGTAATCTAAGCAACGAACACATTTTTCATGAAACCATTGCGGACACTTGCAGCATTGCAACGTTTTCTTGTGCCACTCTCCATTCCCACCACAGTAACAATAAATTTGCTCCAAATTTACACGGTGATGATTATCCCATGAAAGAGAATCGCTATCGTATGGTAGCTGTGATTTGTCTGTTAGAATTTTCGAAAGCGGTTCTATCCTTGGTGAAGGGCACTGCCTAAGTTTAAGTCCGTTCCGAGCAGTGCATCGTCTGCAAAACCAAACCCCGTTCTTTTGAAAACGTTCTTCAGTGCAGCCCTGATGATAAACTCTTCCACACCGTCCGCATACTTCAATATCCTTTTCATTCACCTTCTTGCAAACTACACACATTGGCTCATCATTTGAGTCGTCGGTACTCAATTTTGTGATTTCATTGAACAGTGACCAATATTCTGAGTTATCGTCCAGCCTCACCAAACACTGATTACGAGCAACAGCTATTATAGTTCCAAGGTAAAAACGTCCGTCTTTTCGTTGCACTAGAACATCTTCGCCGGTGGTAAAAATAGGAACCTTCGTATCCGATTTTTGCAACATTGTCGAATCGTCTGCAGATAAAATATTAGTTGTACTAGAGACACATTCGTTCATGCGTGCCTCCTTCACTAGTTTCGGCTCTTTCGAGAAACTTGTCTCGACTTGGTTCGGAGCACTTGAGGCGTTTGTCACTCCATTACTTCTTGGATCATTAAAGTGATTATTTATGCAAATATTTATTCTATCTAAGACTACTGTCGAACTATTCGCCGAAGTAGGTATGCTACTTGTCGATCGATCGCCATCAGAATTGTGCGTTACAATCGTGATCGACGAACTTTTTTGTATATTTTGCACATTTTCCAATCCACTTGCGTCATCTTGTGAGTAGTTGTTAGTAATAAGTATAGTTTTTGGAGCCGATGATGAAGTATTGTAGAAACAAGAATGATCAATTTCCTTGTGAAATGATTTACTTTTGTCGCTTACACCTGCACATTCTTTTCCAAACTGACTCTTATTTGCTGCTTCATTTGACATCAATTCCGTTTTAATACATTCTGTTGTGTAATAGGAGGCGTTAATTCTGACCTTCGCTCGATGATAGTTGTCATTGAGTTTGCTTAAAACGACAAATAATCGTATTTAAACTACTAATATGATTACAATTTGGACTGGCAAGCAAACCCTAGTCGAGTGCGGCTTAGCTTTCTGACTATACATAGTCACGCGAGTGTTACGATAGTGTTCGGGGTGAGGTAATCCTGGTGCCCCTCGGTTTTATCCGTAACATTTCCCCCCCTACTTTTAGTGTACGCGGATAGATAATATGAAAACCAAATACACGTATGCTTAAAATTTGAGGTGCCATGTAATAATAACATCAAACTTTAAAAAACTCAATGTTATTTAAAAATAAACATTGACCAAAGGCAAGAATGTTCCTTTCGGTAGACGTGTACTCACTCCTTCTGTAGCATTGTCTGAATAATGAGATGAGATGATTTTTACTCTTTAATTTTTTGTACAAATTAAATTTATGACAAAAATATCTGTCTCTAAGAATTTTAGACACGTCGAAACTATTAATAATAAGTTGCTTAATATATTAAAGCGTCCATAATAAGGTTTCAATTTTAATTAATAGTTATTTCAAATTACTCTCAAGAACAACCGTCCAGAAACTTGGTTGCTTCGTAATTTCACGGCAAGATCTTGGTTCAAACATTCTTCTGTATGGACAAGAAACCCAAGCAATTTCTCGAAATTTTTGATGGTTCCGGGCACCAATCAGCAGCATTTTGCATTAAGTTTCAGATTTAGCGGTTAAAACTTGACTCTCACTCCATATATATTTTGTAGATAAACTCTGTAAGATTTCTGAATTATTTTTAAAATGATATATGCTATGTAAATAATATTTGAGGGTTTTTTTCCGATTAAATTCGTAAAAACGTTCAATGTCTTAACAGGACTTTCTTAACCAAAAAAAAAGATTCAAAATATATCTCCTTTTTGGCCAGAACTTGAAAGATTTCCAAGCCATTACCGATTTCCCCCCGCGGGGCTGCTCGACTGCTTATGTTTGTGAAAAAAACATTTCCCGAATGTATCGCAGCTGAGTGAACGATTACACGGTCAAAGCGTGGTACTAGTCATATCACCTTCTCGAGTGCCGATACATACGGTCAAAATAATGAGATATTCCATCTCTAAGCGATGGCCCGAAAAGGGCTGTAAGGCTCAAAAACCAACAAACATTTCATTTTCAAATGATTACAATTTTTTCAATTTTGTGATTTTTATCTAATAGTGTTTCTGTGTAAAAACACTAGCTCGCTTTTTATTGGGTTCGCCATAAAGCCAGCTTTTTCGGCTTCAACATGAACCTAATTTAGCGTTAAGTGCATTAGAACATCTTTTCTAGGAATAGACTGGATAGACTACTCTGTACTAGATTCGGATAACCTTAATTTAACAACAATAATACTTGGGTGTGAGGTTTGTATTTCAAGCCACATTCAAACCAACCGAAGCGGGACGTGGTTAACATGGGATCCCGTCACTAGAAGCCGTAGTTCTACAGTCACGAATGACAGGGGTTGGTACCGTGACAATTAGCTTAACAGAAGAAGAGGTCCCACTTTACTCTCATTCAAAATACTCCTAACACAACTAATGTATGTTAAAAAATTACTTTCTAGTGCTGTCCAATACTACAGGGTTTTGCATTAGGGACATCACAATTTCGTATCTTTATATGAACATACCCTTAAACTTTTTTAATGAGCTCTCAATGTCAACACTTTCATCCTGATAAAGTTCACGAACCAGCTACTGGGATCGGGTAAAGCTTGAAGAAAATGAAGAATTTCATCGATAAATCATCTTCAGCGATGAAGCTCATTTTGGCTCAATGGCAATGACTAATAAGCAAAGTATGCGTTGTTGATCAGCAACAAACCCACATGTGCTTCTTGAGACACCGGTGCATCCGCAAAAAATTACTATTTGGTGCAGTTTTCATTCCGCGGATGTGATTGAGCCATATTTTTTCATGGATGAAAACGACGGTCACGTTACCGTCAATGGAGAGCAGTATCGTGTTGTGTTGGAAGATTATTTGTGGCCAGAATTGGTTGAACTTGACATCAACGATATATGGTTTCAACAAGACGGTGCCACTAGCCACACAGCACGCCTCACAATCGATTTCTAGAAATTTGTTTATTTATTGTGGAATACCTAACACAAGCACAACGATCCTGGTCCGAGGAGCCATCAAACCGACAGTAGCCTGTCAAGCGCTCGTACACTAATCAATCTTCGGTCTAGGCTTTCGTGAAACGTTTTCATGATGAGTATCAGTTCCTATACCAATGTAGGTCGCCTCACCTTGTGTGGGTGAGGGCGACCTTACCTAAAGACTACTAGGTTCGTAATCTTTTTCTCAGATTTTAGCAAATCCTCCCACGACTATCATGTTTCATCGATTTCGGACTCAAATTTGAACTAGGTCGAGGAAAACAGTCGCGTACTATAGTTATGAACTCTTTTACAATACCCCATTAATATCAGTACCTGTCCGTCCGTCCGTCAGTGCATCACAGCAAGTTTTCTCAGGATCTATAGAAGCTACAGAGATCAAATTCTATCAACAGCTCAGAAGTTCATGAAAGTTTCGTAGCAAAAAAAAAAAAATTGAAGGGTTTTAAGGGGAGCTCACCATGTAATGATGTAAACCCTCAAACAATTTTTTTTCAAAAAAGATAGTTGAGTATGAAAGGTATTGAGATCTTTTGATATATGTTATTAAAATTGCAATATTGGTGAGGGGATATTAAGGGGAAGCAAAAGGACAGAAAAAATGGTCCCCCCCTTTCGATTGGTCACTTGTGGACCGAAAAATCTAAAAATAGTCATGAATGTACTTCTCGATGAATACAACAACGACAAATACCTGAGAAGTTGAAATTCGCTAAACTTTGTTAGTAATAGTATGATTTACCAATTTTATATTTTCTTGCATAAAATCGTAAGGATACCCTTAAATCCAATATATAGGCGCTTGTAAGGCTAATAAACTATGAAAATTTCAGAAGAATTGGATATTATTTAACGAAGTTACGGTGGTTTAAACTTTCGGTGTTACAAGAACAACAATACGCATATTGGGTAGAAGCGAAGGTGTGTAAGTGGGGAGTAGGAAAGTGTAGCGCCCTGTTGGAAGCTCTTCCATGTCCAGGCTTTCGGTGGCAAGGTCCTCGAAGGTTTTCGTTTCCAATGTTAGGAGATATTGACAAAGATAAGGGTTATTTAGCTCGCTTTTGTAAGTTTTTTTGGCAATGTCTTCTAACTGCTCTTGCGCAATTTTATTCACTTCAGCACCATACTTGATGCATTTTGCATCGCTTTAAAAGTTGCCTGATTTTGCGACACTTTGTCTGGCAGTAATCAGCCCGTTTACCAGTTTTTTATATGTTTCTCCCGGGAGGTAAACTCGGGAAAGCAGCTCCGTGGCTGCTTAAATGGTAAGCTTCTCCTCGCAGGCGGGCTGGGCTTCTACTCGCAGGCGGGCTGGGAAGATTTGCATAAACACTGTCGCTCCTGATCATTTAAGCATTGTCAAACCTTTTTGCTACAGCCAATACATGTTTGCAGCTCCAGGATTAAGGAGGAGCTGAGGGAGCCCGAAAATAATGGAATCATTTACCCCACTAGTTACGCTACATTTGAGTAGTCTGCCACATTCCCTGAACTCCTTGGTAGGGCATAGGAGGTGAAAAAAGCCTGCACTCGATTTGTTTGACGATGCGCTTGCCTCGAAGGGGATTTTCCAGTCGAGTGACGTAATCATAATGTGTGGAGATTGTGGTAAGGTCCAATCGCTGGTCTGGTTGAGTGAGATTTTCCCTAATTGTCTTAGCTCTTCTCTGAATTACTCTGTGGCTTCACGAAAATTTCTGATTTGTGCTATATGGCTAGAATGTGTTTGTTGTATAGAATCTACAAATGCGAATATCGCGTCACAATTAGAGGGTTTGAAATCTTGTTCAACATTTGTATTCAAGTATGTTGAAATGCTTGCTTTATTTGACTTACTTCGAGGAGTTGATAGACTTCTACCACTTCGTAAGACTACTTCTTCTGGTGTTGATGTTTGGATATCTACCTTACTGTTCGTCGCTAATTTTAGATCGGATATCCGCGAGGTTTGTTAGGGTAACCAGTTGAACTGAGAATATTTCCTGTTCTACAAGCGGGCTTGGTGTTATAGTTAGTTAGAAGGTTAGGAGTCTAAGTTCGTATTCCGTTGGGTACCTTATAGAAGAGGGTCAAACTCGTCACTAAGCAATAATTTACTGCCAACTATGTAGCGACGATTGGAACTGCAAAAAGGATGTGCCAATGTTATATTTTGTGGCTTTGGGCAGCCAAGCTTATGCTAGTTAGGACCGGCGAGTGCTCCCTAAGAGAAGGGGTGAAGAAACACCTTGTAGTGGCCACGGTTCGTCCTACTAATCAACACCTTCGAGCCCTTCAGTAGACAAGGAAAACATCAACTAAGTATAGTTAAATATTTATTGATAAACAGTACGTGCTTCTCTAAAAAAATATTTAGTCTATTTCAAACAACTTGGCTCGCAGCTTATGCCGACCGGCGAATCTCCTCCTATGGGTTTGTTTTGGACGTTGCCGCTTCCCCCTCCACTCCTTGATGGGGGGGGGGGATTGGGGGCTGCTGCTGGTAATAATCGGGGGCACCGCAGTAAGGAAAAGCGCGTCTACCTGGCGAGGCGCGGTACCCGGGCAGATGCGGCGGGGCTTCGGTGTCCTGTGGTTAGGGACGAGACTAGCTGGAACGAAGGTCTATAAAATTAAACAGGTGGGTGAATTTCTGCGGCGCTCCCTACACCCAGCCACAAGACACCAAAGCCCGGCGCAAATGAGCGGGGCTTGGTGTCTCAGCCTCGCCAGGTAGACGCGCTTTTTTTTCTTGCGATGGCCCCGGGGATTACCAGCAACATCCAGCACCAGCCCCCAATTCCTCGACACCAAGTAACGAAGGGGAAATCGACAGCGTTTCCCTCATAAGTCCAGTCACTTCCGCAGTCGACGCAATCAACGGGCTAAGAACAAACTCGCTGAAGGTGATCGCCTGGTTAGTTACCAATGAAAATTTAACTAAGTTGACCTCAGGGGGTTTCCTTGTCTGCTCAAGGACTCGAAGATGTTGATAGGCAGAAGGTAGCGTGTTGTAATGATTTTTTTATGCCCGTGTAGGACACGGGTGCCGATGGTCTGGCATAAGTGTCAGCGAGCTATAAACAACACCGAGCTCAGCTAACTAGCTTCGCTTAACGACCGCGTACGCGTGCTTGACGACTAGCATTTGCGGGATCATATGAGGCGGGTTCTTGCCGAGCCACGAAGCTACACTACAAAATACTTATCACGCGTACTCTACTCTACAAGACGCACCGATCAATTTTTTATTGTCTTTAGAAAAGTTCTATTAGGTGTCAATTAAGCTACTCTACAGTAATTCAATATTTTTTTGCCTCGTTAAAGTTAGCGGACACGGAGGCTTGAGACAAATGCAAACATTACACAAAAAGCAACCGTTACTTTCACAGAAGAAGGTCGTTGCATTACAAGGGGAATGTCAAACCTAAAGATGTTAAAGTGGCTGAAGTGAACCACTCATCTCTGCCTAAAGGATGGAAACTTGACGGATGGAGTTTACTTTACACTAGTAAAACAACAAACTAAGCAGTTTCGACGGGGTGACCACCTTATCTCTTCAGGAGCAGCCAGTCCTGATCACCACGGGGCTGCTCGACTGCTTATGTTTATTACAGGACAGTCTCTTCGATGCCGACCCAGACATGGAGAGACTGGAGGGTTTCGCTCTTCACTAGTGAAGAAACAATTGTTTCCGCAGTGGAGAGATGGTTGTTATAATTTTAGGCCCCTCTCTTTGAATACAAGTGCCTGTCTTCAACGAAAGTATGCTAATAAAAACCGCTAACCAATCATAAAAACAAATCGGGTGTCGATCAGGACTAATTGATGATGCGGATTTTATCACTGCCGGTCATCAGATCAGCTCGCAGCAAAAACTGACGCAACTCCAAGCAGTGTATTTGAAAACCCCTGGCACCATCAGTTTGTTCAAAATTAGAACTATCCGACTACAAACTTTATAAAAATGTGCAAACCTTTCTTTTGGTAACATTAAGGGGCGAACTACTCTATAACATCATCGGCATGTTCAGGCGGCAGAGCCACCACGAACGAAGAACTCCAGAAGATGCTATAGACCTTATTATACCGAAGACAAGACAAACAACACCAAAAGAAAGTTTATCGGTGAATCTATCTTTACTTTACGGAACCCTCCAAAGTATGCTACGTTAATATCAAATGGTGAGGGCGACAATAAAAATTGAATCGGTTCATCTGCCGACAGCAAAATTAAAAATGTGAGAACTCGAAGGAGAGTGATGTTGTTTCCCCTTCGGGCCCCACGTTGGGCGCCATTTGTAATGATTTTTTTATGCCCGTGTAGGACACGGGCGCCGATGGTCTGGCATAAGTGTCAGCGAGCTATAAACAACACCGAGCTCAGCTAACTAGCTTCGCTTAACGACCGCGTACGCGTGCTTGACGACTAGCATTTGCGGGATCATATGAGGCGGATTCTTGTCGAGCCACGAAGCTACACTACAAAATACTTATCACGCGTACTCTACTCTACAAGACGCACCGATCAATTTTTTATTGTCTTTAGAAAAGTTCTATTAGGTGTCAATTATGCTACTCTACAGTAATTCAATATTTTTTTGCCTCGTTAAAGTTGGCGGACACGGAGGCTTGAGACAAACGCAAACATTACACAAAAAGCAACCGTTACTTTCACAGAAGAAGGTCGTTGCATTACAAGGGGAATGTCAAACCTAAAGATGTTAAAGTGGCTGAAGTGAACCACTTATCTCTGCCTAAAGGATGGAAACTTGACGGATGCAGTTTACTTTACACTAGTAAAACAACAAACTAAGCAGTTTCGACGGGGTGACCACCTTATCTCTTCAGGAGCAGCCACTCCTGTTCACCACGGGGCTGCTCGACTGCTTATGTTCATTACAGTGTCTTTGCCCCTTCTCTAAGGAAACACTTGCCGGAGCCAACTAGCATAAGCTAGGCACCCTCAAGTCACAAAATATAACATGAGCAAATTTTTGTCTAACCATGTCTACTATCCATTTGCAAGAAGAATTTACTACCTCATCACTCTCTTCATTTATAGTTTCACATATGAACTGCAAATTTGATTTTTAATTTAATGTACGCTTGGAAACTAAAATAAAACAAGTTGGGTAGAGAGACTTACGCTCATGCTAGAAGGGTTTTGTATTCAACTGCAATGTCTGATTCGATGGAAAGTCCATGAAGTATCAAAAAAGTGTGCTTTTGTTGTTGTAATTAGAGAAATTTCATTTCCGTGAATATGATTCGATTTTCATTAAACTTTCGTTAAGTTTAAGAGTATCCATACGATTTTATTGCGAAAAATGTAAAATTTGAAGATCATACGATTATTTACAATGTTAAGTCTGGGGTATTTGTTGTTGTTGTACTCACAAACACCTACTTCCATAGTTTTTTCAGATTTTCCAGATCACATGTGTCCAATCATGAGGGGGGGACACAAATTTTTCGTGCATTTCCCCTTCCGGTGCAAAATGATGTCAATTTAAGACCTTTTTGATACCCATATAGGCTACCTTTGATGGCTCTTTTTTTCAGGGGTCACTCCCCTATATGAGGGGACCCCTTTGGCACCTCATAAAATTTTTTTTGTAGTAAAACTTTGAAGAGGGTACCACTATACACGTATTTACAAAATTTTATGTTTGTAGTTACTGAGATTTGCGAGGAAAATTGCTGTGACACACGGAAGAACGGGTGGATAGACGGACAGACAGGTAGCGATTTTAGAATTTTAGAAACCCCTAAAAACAAAAAAGTTATGATAAAATTTATAAATTTTCATAATTCTTTTATCACAAATGTAGGGGAATCCCGGGCAAGAAGCATTATGCGGGTAAGAAGAATACTCGGCTTTTCTAAATATCGCTATTAGATGATGCTTCGATACTCGCTGGCGTGATCAGCTGTGCAGCCGACCACGCCATGGCAGTTTGAGCGAAACAATACTGCAGTACATTTGTCTTGGCGATAAACATAAAAGATTTTTTCTGTTAATTTTATGTGCAAATTGACTAGTAATTACTTACAAGTTTTTTTTATCCAATTTGACGTTCATTAAAGTTTAGTTTGCGATAGTAATTCATTTGTTTGCCTACAAATACCATTTGGCGTTTTGTATATCTTTCTTATATTGGCACTTTGGGTAAAACGGACATGGGCAAAAAAGGTGGTTATCCGTTTTACTCGGTTTGTGAATTGTTTATTTTTATTTTCTGTTTTAGATGGTGTATAAATATTGAAGAAAAAGTAATCGAGACACGTGGTCAGAATAGCTAGAACAAGCCGTAAAAACGGTAAAAAATTAAGGGAGATCTGTAAATTCTGCCGCAAAAGTTTTTGAAATTCCGCTTACTACTTTATATCGACACGTAAAACCAGGAAGTGTATCGAAGAAATTGGACAGGTATATACCTGTTTTCATACCAGAACACGAAGAAGAGCTGTGTGCATACCTGAAAAAACTAGACAGCTTATTGATTAGTCTGGTTCGTTCAGAATTTTAGAAGAGTGTTTAACAACGCAAGAAAGAATCGTCCGCTCAAAAATGGCAAAGCTGAAGATGACTGGTTTGCAGGATTCAAACAACGACACCCAGGAATCGTGCTAAGAGCACCGCAGCTGACATCTTTGGCAAGAAATGGAGGTTTCAATAGGCCACAAATTGAGTTATTCTATGCGAATTTCCGGAACGACAAATATATAATATGGACGAGACAGGTGTGAAAAGCAGCAAAACGAAACCACCAAAGTTTTGTCGATCAAAGGAAAAAAACAAGTTGGAGAAATCAGCAGTGCAGAGAGGGTCAACTAACCACTGTTGTGCTGTTGCAATACGGCTGGTACATATATACCACCCTTATGATATTTGACTCTAGGCTCATAAATCACAGTCGGTGACAAGGATTGGATAAATGGAGAAGCCTTTTTAAATTGGCTTAAATTTTTTACTGAAACAGTCCGTCCAAATGAAAAGAGAAAGATTTGACTATTACTCGATGATCACGAAGCTCATAACTACTATCCAGCTTTGGGATTCGCGTCGAAAAGAAATATTGTCTTGTTGTCATTCGCACCACACCCAACTGACCGAATGCAGCCTCTGGATGAGGCTGTGTAAGGACCACTCAAAAAGTATTTTGAGCCAAAATTAATAGCGTTTCAAAACTCGCATGCAGGGCGTATAGTAAACCAATGTGATATGGCAAAGTTATTTGAGGGAGCATACGTGAAAAGTGCTTTAGTCAACAACGCAGTGAACGGATTTAAGAAACCAGGAATTTGGCTGTATAATCCTAATGTGAAGAAGAAGATTACGCTCCTTCAAAGTCAAAAGCGCTTTATTTAATACCAATCGTTATAAACTTTTAAAAGAACATAAAGCAAATTCCAAACATTAAAACTATAAAAAACTTAATGGCCCGAATGGCTCTCTAAATTTATACGTTATCAGTTAAACACATTTAATGAGAAAAATAAACTAGCAGATTTAAATTAATTAAGATTCTTACATATTTTTTGATTCAATTGGAAAAAGGAGAAAAAGCCAAGCAGCATTATTCAAAAATTACTTATATTACTAACACAACAATGAACTTATATCCTATACCTAATATGTTACACCCTAATTCTAAATAAGTTCAATCAAAAAACAAAAACAAAAAAAACGTTATATTGAAACCTATACCTAATTTATAGTACAAATAAACAACAACACTAGATGTAGCAATAATGAGATGAATCTAAAAAACTAACTAACGAGAAAAAGCGCAAAAATAGGTAATAGACACGAATAATTTAGACATTGTCATTCAGCCACCAATACCTAGACTGCTCCATCTCAGCTCGACCAGCCTCAACGAATCTAGCAAATGAGTATCTCCATTGGAATTGTTGGTTTCGTGAGCTCAGATTCGGAGGATATTTTATCTTCTTATCGGTGGCCCGTCTATATATGTGATATAGGATTGGGACGCCGTCAGAATCAAAAACATATCGATTCATGTCCAAATACACGAATGCTTCTGGAGGAACGAAGCCAGTAGCGAGGCAAGTCACAATATACCCGTCTGTAGGGTGGAACGGCTGTGAAATCCAAGGGTTTTCGATCACAATTACAGATCTTGCGATATGACTCCGAAGAAGTTTCAATATGAAGATATCGACTCTTGTCACTTGAGCGGTTTGATAAATTTTTCTATTCGATATATAGTGCTTCCAATCCGCCTCAGGCTTTCTGTACAAACCAGTACATGCACGAAGACATTTCCTTTCGAAAACTCTTAATCTTTCCATTGTACTAGCACTCTGGTTGTACCAGATCTGGGATCCATATGTCAAAACTGGCCTAACCAGGGTCTTGTAACAAATAACTTTGACCTTTTGATCAATGTATCTGGAATGAAAGAGTCGCCGAAGAGCCATGACTACTTTTAGTGCTTTACTCAGCATGATTTTGACATGTTCAGTATAGTACAGATACTGATCGAGATGAACACCGAGGTATCGAACACAGGATTTATGTGGAACCCGTTCTGAACTACCCTCGCCAGCCATAATGTGGAAATCCTTCCAATTACGTTTCAGGTCTTGACTGGCCCCCTGCAGCGTTGTCCGAAACAAAATTGTTTCGCACTTCTGCGCATTGATTTTCATTCGCCATTTGTCGGTGTAGAGCTGCACATCATTAAACATTTTTTGAAGATTGCTCTGAACTATGGTAGCTTTTCGGTCCGCCGTATAGATGATCAGATCATCAGCAAACGCTACCAATGATCGCGCTAGCGAGACATTAAAATCAAAGCTGTTCAAAAGCTTGCGAATGAATATTGAGAAAAGCAGGGGCGCAGTAACTGTTCCCTGCTGTAGACCATTCAAGACCTTGAATTCGCGCATTGTTGTCAGATTTCCATCAGTTACAACAAATGATTTCCCGTATAACATATTACACATCATGGCGACAAGGTGTCTGGGGAACCTGTCCTGAAGAAGTTTGAAAACTAGTCCATCTAACCACACCGAATCGAAGGCTTTCTCCATATCAATGAGACATGCTCCAACACATTCTTTGTTGTTTAGTTTCCAACAGATGTCTGAGGTTACTTTCGTTATTGCATGTATGGTTGAATGCCTAGCACGAAAACCAAATTGGCAGTTCGGCATCAACTCATATTTCTCAATGTGGGCGTTTAATGCTCTGTTGAGTATCACTTCCAATACCTTGCTGATGTTAGGCAGCAAGCCGATTGGGCGATAGCTTTTAGGGTATGAAGATTCTTTCCCTTTCTTCAAGATCGGAAATACCTGAGCCTTTTTCCACTCATTTGGGAAATATGAATTGTTCAACATGTTGTTGAACAATATGCAATAATTCCTCATAGCAACCTCAGGCAAATGTCGAAGAACTATATTTGGAATACCGTCAGTACCACATGATGATGTTGTTTATTCTGCGAAATATGAAACACAAGTCTTCATAGCTGACAAAATAATCAATAAGATTCAAGGTCGGTATGAGGTCAGATGTTAATGTTTCATCGGAATGAAGAATTGATTGGCCGTTCAGGCTTGATTTGAAGTCGGAAACTTTTGCTTCAACGACCTCCGAAAATGTTTCGTTGCTTCTCTCTGGGTTTGGTAGATGAACCAAATCAAAATGTGTTCCAATCAGGGCAAGTTCCTGCAATCCATCACATATAATCCTGTTTCCATTTCTATCCGGAGTCGTACTATCAATTTCGATACCAGCCCTATCGAGAAGATTTATCTCATCACTAGCGACTTCTAGGTTCGATACCTTCACTCGAGATTTCTTGCGGAATATGCTATTCACTTTCGCGAACACGCCATCTGGGTCCTGTGGGCTAATAACCCTCAGTTTTTCCGCCCATTGATTGCTGACCTCACTCCTGAAGTATGAACGGATTAAGTTCCGGACATTCTTCAGGTGTAATTTCAACAAAGCCAACGAGGGATGGTTGTAGTCCAAAAATCGTCGATAAATATTGTTGACGCGGGTGAGAAGAAGGCTTTTTAATCTTTTCAACCTTGCGATGGGAACAACTTTCTCAATCGTTTCCAACGTCACCTTCTCTAACTTCGACAAATAGAGATCTATTTCATCGTCAGTTAGATTTCTGTTATTAGGAACCATTGAGCAAGCGTTGCCATCATCAGAAGGAGGACATTGCTTCTGGTACTCCCGATTAAACTTCTTTTGAAATTTTCCCTATTCTGTTTTTTTGAAATTCAACCGATGGTTTTCATGTTATGGTCGCTATCGTAAGGAAGCACCTGCAGTTTCCGTTGAGGACTATTAAAGCTGAATTCAAGTCTTGCGTCAGCAATGCAGAGGTCCAAATATGAATTTGACCTAGGGTATGTTGGGAGCTTCGACCCATATAGGTTGCACCTGTATTCAATTTGGTTCTCTGTTATCCATGATTTCAGGAATACATCTCTTGGATTATTGGTGGCGTTTAGCCATGAGGTATGCTTGGCGTTCGGATCACCAGCAAAAATATAATAACTATGCAGCCTGTTCAATTCGAGTATTTCAAACAAGGAATTGAGTTCCTCCTTGAACTTGAGAACATTTTGACCAGTTGCATAGGCAGAGATAACGAAGAGGTTATCCCCACCTGGCAGTGAAATTTTGATGACGGACACTTCAAGAAATTCAAAGTTTTTGAATTCGACTTTTTCAATATTTTGGAAACAGTAGGGTTTTCTAACCAATATCCCGGTGCCACCTCCCCCATCACCTATCATCCTATCGTTTCTTACGAGTGCAAAATCTTTGAATGTCATGGAATGCCATGAATTGAGGTGGGTTTCAGTGAGAAGTATAATGTCAGGCTTTTGCTTAACAATAAATTCAAGGAGATAATCACGTCGATGTATGGCAACGATAGAGTTGACGTTGATCGATATGAGGCGAAGCCTATCCATGGGAATATGAGTGGATGACAAGTTATTATTAGGCATTTGAAATACCTAAACGCTGAAAAGCAAAGTTAATTTTTAAATCTTGTTTGGCGATTCTCTCCGATAAAGAATTAAGTTGCTGGTAAATTTTGAGAAGCAGCTCATTATTGCCACTTACATTATTTACATTATTTCCAGCATTTTCTGCTGGTCCTCTAGCGGCGAGTGCAAATGATACTCCGGGCTTGACGAAGTTGGAAGGTATGATATTACGGTGTACTTGTGTTTGCTTTGGAGCAAATTTAACTTTCGCATCTTGATATCGGGAGCATCCTCGATAAGATGCTGGGTGACCAAAAACACCGCAGTTAACGCAGTATAATTTTTCTTTAGGCTCCGTCTGAGCCAATTTGCACTCACCGGGAGCATGAACGTCTTTGCATTTAACGCAACGATAGTGCATGGCACAATTGGCAGCCGAATGTCCAAATCTTTGACACCGGTAACACTGGTTGACTTCTCTTTTCTGGAGGCGTTCCCACCTCACCACTCTGAAATTCAAGTACCTTATTTGTTGAAGGGCACTTGGACTGCTCTTATTTGCAATTTGTACCAGGTAAAGTGGTAAATTGTTCCTTTCTATGGTCGACCTTCTTGTCGCAAAGGCTTTGACTGAAACAAAATCAATATCTGGTGCAGTCTCCTTGAGCACCTGAAGAAGATCGACCGTATTCTCTCCGCTGTCCAAACCCTTCAACAAGAAGGTCTGATTTTTTTCACTTTTTGGGGTATAGGTGAAGTGTGGAACCTCCCCAGAAATCAGCGCATCTTTGGCTGACTTGAAATCAACCAGTGATTTCGTCCTTATAGTTAATTTTTCGGCATTAACTCTTTTGATTTCGAAATTGGCCAGTTTATTTTCGGCTGCCAATAGCCGAACCATATCTTTCCCGGTTTGTCCGAACACGTTGATTGGCGGAATTTTTTCTGTCTTGTTGGAAGCTTTTTCAGAGGAACCAGCAGGACTGCGGGCTGGTTTTTTCTCCTTATTTTTGTTCTTTAAATATTGAATAAAATTAACGTCATTATCTTGATTAAAACTACCTCCGATGTTTTCTTCGATTTCCATATCTTCGGTTAATCCCTCCAGCGCTGCAAAATAATTTTGTCGTTGGTGCCACCAGCACTTAGAACTTCCTCTGGATTTACTTGCTTTGCACTTTTCTTCGGCTTTGTTACCTGTTGCCATTGATTTTGTGGCTGCGTCTTTTGAGGCTTCATCCCTTTCTTGAAAAGATCCTTGAGAGACTGTATCTCTTGCCTTAGTTCATCATTTTCTTTCTGCAATTTGGCCATTTGTTGTTTGTCCGCTATTATTTGCAGCTTGCACCCTCCATCTACGGAGTTTTCTTCGTTATGTTTTCTTTTGGTGATTGTCGCCAGTTTCGTATTCGTCGTTTCCCCAGGTTGCCCCAACGGTGGGAAGCCGTCGGGCTCCTCCATACTAGCGGCGAAATTTTCTTTGTGAATTTGTTTTTCGTTACCAATCGAAGTAAAAATATTCGATAGAAATTTCCTGAGTCGATTACTTCGACAGTATAAGATTTTTTCCGATAAAAATTAACTTCGGACTAACGTTTTTAAAAAATTAATTTAATTTTTGAAAACTTTTGACAGGAGCAATTTAAAAGACGTCTATACGCAAAGACTACTACGATCCCGCGAGAATGCCCTCGTCTGGGGACGCGTGAATGCGCTGGCAGGCTAGCATTGCGGTGTCGTGGGGCGGGTTCATTTCCCCAGCACGAGGACCCACTACAAAAAATTTCGCACTCACGAATTTGGTGGTCAATCTATCACGAGGCGACCGAAGTCGCAAAAAGTGTAGATAACTACACCGAGAGAGAAAGTACTTGTTCCGAGAACAAGTGGAACCTGATAAAAAGGCGGACTTGGGGTAACCTCGTCGTTACCCGACGAAGCTCATGGCCGACAAATGAAAGAAGGGCTACCGGGTGGTGATGGAGCCCCTTCGCACCCACCCAACCGGAATTAAATCCATATTTTCGTTGCAGCTGCCAGGTATTCCTCTTCTGAGTGGAAAACTCATACAACTTGACCTGTATAAGTTTTCCCATCAGAAGGGGAGTACCCCGGTGACCAATTTATGCCATAGAATTATACAATTCGATTGCACAACGCTATGCCATAAAGAGGCACTCTGCTTGGGCCACTCAACCCGCGATGTCACCTGAAACAAGGATAAAGGATTAAATTGCACCCGGCGGCTGGCTCATGGTTTTAGGGGGCAGCCTGCCACCGTACCGAGTCCTATACCCGGTCAGAATTATCGGAAAGGAAAAACCAAAATTGGAATTTACTCAAACATTATTATTTCTATATAATCAAAAATTCTATAAACATAGCTCGACGATAAACAAATTCTTCATTATTATTCCATCTTTACTTTAATAATTTCAGGGTTCAGCATACGTCACAGTTAAATAATTGCGTCGTTCTCTTGTGTAAGATTTATTTACTCTAACATGAATTCAAATTTCCTTTTTTTTCCAAAAATAATAATTTATAATAGAACCTTATCGTACAAATGGGATTATTAGAAACCGAATTTTATGTGCTTTTTCATTTGCTTAACGCAAGAGACCAATTGAAATTTAGGCCGTTTAGTAAATAACGAACAACATGTGTTTAATAACATTTAAATACTAATATATAAAAAAATAAAGTTAATTCAAAACAAAGGGCGTACTCACCTACATGTCCGCGAGCGCTCGAGGAGATAGGTTATACGGTGTTGCCTTCATCTGGTTGGAGATTATTCATGGTAGTAACGATAGATATTTACATTCAGAAAAAAGTTACAATTATTATTATTAATGAAAACTTCGAGTATCATTAATGAAAACATGAAATGAAATTGATAGCACTTAAAAAGGTCCTATCGGTTCGGCAAGAATCACACTGCTTGAATTTGTGTCCACCTTCAACTTATTGAACATAACTTTGAAGCCCCACAATGGAGGTATTAATGTACTGACTGATTAAGATGGAATCCTGTCCTAATCTTCCGTATTGTATAAATTTATCCAATGTTAGGAATAAGGAATCGCCAATCATCACACTAAGATTGTTTTTATATACTCTCATCATTTTTCTAGTGAAATCTTCTGTTCCCTTCGTTTAAACTTATTCCCACGCATACAAGGTATCAATAATTCACTTTGCGTATCACAATTGCCATCCAACTCGTTACGCTCGCTGTGTTAGTTGGCTTCTCTCTTCCATTGCTGAAGCCCACCTCGGAAAACATTAAATCACCGTCAGCCACATTACCGTTACAAACAGAATGCAACCTGATCTAGTTCAACTGTTCGCGGAAGTCTATAACTCATTACCACCTGAGCTGAAAAGCGCAAAATCTTTGCTCATATTTAAAACACTGAATTTGATGCGTTTGTGTCTATATTATGGCTAAATTCTATTTTCTTAGTAAACACTTAGAGTTTGAAATAGCGAAATTAGATTTTTCCTTTAAATCAGCACTTTTGGGCAGTCTACAAAGTTTTTACATTTAATTTCTTTTAAATAAACGCACTAAATGAGCTTCAATATAACAGAATGCCCCTTTCATACAATACAGACCGCTAACGCTTTTACAAGCCACTATCTTCCAAATTTGACTCACGTTTACAAGCTAAACACGTTCGAATCATTAGCATAGTCTTCACTATTTTCATATTCCACAATCAATCCGACATCGTTTAAATGAAGCATGTTTTCGCTGCCGATCCATTCTGGCCAATACATGTGAACTTTGATTTGTTTCTTCTGTAGTAATTTATTGCGCAGGACAATTGCTTTTGAGTTTTATTCCCAACTTATCTACCCAAAAATGTCCAACTGTTTCTCTTAACGGTCCGTGTGTTAAAATAGGTTTGCATTGATGTAATCAACATTTGCGCGCTGGATAATTATTCGAGAATGATTGTACGGCTTAACATCTCTGTAGTGATTAAATACACGATTTAGATTTTTATTCGATGTACTCAGGAACCTGATTTTCTTTTCCTCTTTTTCGAATTTCTCTTTGATTTCACAAGCCTATATCCATATTGCAAAACCTTTGCACTCCCCTTCCGTTATATTCCTATAGCACATCCTTTATTCCAATGATCCCATAATTCATGTTACGATTCCGCCTTACAGTTTGACATTCTATCCCAACACTGGTTTTAGTTTCTCCACATTCATTTTTGCCTATATTCGAAATCAACGACAACCAGGACGAACCCAAAACTGTTTTCCCCGGGGATGGCTATAAGTGCTCAGACAAAATAAAAAAAAACCCGTTCATTTTTGCGGATTTCACTATTTCCTTTGCACTATGAGAAAGCTGTCATGATTCCACCTCGAATGTAACAAAAAAATTCGCCTTCAAGCGCTTTTTACGATGACGACCGCCTGAATCGGGAACAAATTGAAATCTCTCCGCACGAAAAGATCACTCTCGTATTCAACACAAATTAAATTTTTCTCACCGTGAGGTGACTGTTCAAATAACGTGAAATGAGGCGGAAAGAAAAGGTTACTAAGCGATTTTGCAACGAAGTGATTTAAATATTTCATGAAAAGCTTAAGGAATAATGAATAACGAAACCGAAAACACAATACAACTGAACGACCGCGAGCTGTTTGGTATAAGGCAATATTCTCGTGCCTTCTGCACAATTTTCCGTGACGATGAATGGCGAATTGTGTAAAAAAAACGTTTTGCGATTAAAAATAAAAATATCCGCGGCAACTACAAGTTAGAGGTGATGGAAGAAAAAAATATATAATTTTGAGTCATTTGGCAGATGCCGCACGCACGTATATCGCACAAGATTTGTCATCTCGTCACGGAGGTTTCTTCGCGACTCCCCCCATCCATTCTTCTATTCATTTCCATCTTGACGAGATCCGTTTAATGCAATGTAATAACCAGTTCTGCGTCAATATCGGTCAGCTTAAATTTTCCGTTTCAACCACACTCCGCGAGTATTATCTTGATCCATTTCTTGTTCGTGATGTATTTTTGTAGGTAAATTCAATATTCGTGGCATCGTCATAATTAGAGTGATAAAACTTATTAACGATTACCACTGAAAATTAAATATTTTCACGAAGAAACGATTGAGCGGATGTAGGAGGTAGATTTAATGTTTGTTGTTCTGAGATATTCAATCCCAGACTGAACTTGCTATTATAATCATGAAGAGAATCAATAAAATTTTCCTTGTATGGGAAATCAGTAACTGAAAATACGAGTATTGTTATGTTTTGAAGATCATCTAATGTTCCCATATCAATCATGAACTCAATATTATCTAAAGTGATGATATCTGTATGTGTGTTTTTCAATGGAAAGCTTTTCGTTTGAAGATCATATACGAAGCGTTGTGATCCGATGTAATCATACGACTCGCCGTTGAACAGCATAAATAAAACGTTTTTCTGACCTCCTTTTGGGCCATTAATGATTGTGGATAATAAATTTGCTATGCTCACTACAACTGAAAATGAAACGAGAGAATCCATTGCTCCGAGTCCTATTCCATCGAAAAAATGAAGCAGTATCTAATCGTGCAGAAACTACAATAAACTTTTCGGAATTATCCACTTTTCTTTCAGCAGGGTCTACAATCTTTCGTGGGAAAAGAGTTGTGTAAATATTTCTACCGCTTAGGGGATCGCAAAATTTTGTAGGAGCTAAGTTATTTGTCACAGTTGTTCGACGCATGCAGACTTCTGAGGTCACAGCTGCCGACATCAGCGCATCCACTTGAATGCTGCATAATGATCGATATTTCTGATTTGGCATATCA
The DNA here is from genome assembly GCA_963969285.1 of Odontomyia ornata. Taxonomy (NCBI): domain Eukaryota; kingdom Metazoa; phylum Arthropoda; class Insecta; order Diptera; family Stratiomyidae; genus Odontomyia; species Odontomyia ornata. The sequence continues at coordinate 298,300,735 of OZ017740.1, forward strand.
AAATTATTGAATTTTTCATAACAATTAACAATTTTTAAAATCTTTTCATCATCACCGACGTAGTAAATAGGAAATGGAAAGTCCTCATGAAGTAAACCTGTTCCGGCTGGATTGTAACGAGACAAACTCTCGCACGCTGGCTTTTTGAGCCACGCCTACTCGATTACAACACAAGGTAGGGTCAGGCAAAGACCAAAAATGGTGATCATTGTTGGTGAAATATCCTGACCAGTTAGTGTAGAAGAAGGATTTGTGATACAGCTGGTCGTAGTATACGATTTGCCGTTAGATAGGCAGTCAATTGGAGCGTCAGGCAAAGACCTTTTAGTTTCAGTCAATAATTTTGTTTATTTGGTATCCGCAGACCAATTCTCTTTTTTCTTTCAAAGCCGTCGGGGGTTGCTTTGTTGTGTGAGCAGACGCGTTTCCACTACTTTGTGTCATCTTCAGTATCTAAAGAATGCGTTGAAGGGAATGACTTTATATAGTCGTAGGATGGGTTGAGCGGATGAGTAATTAGGTCAGGTAGTAAGTTACGTCAAGTACTAAATTAGGCCAGGTAGAGGGATATTAGGTTTTTGTTTTTTGCTTGTTGGATGTCCGACTAAGTATTTAATTTTTAAAGCTATCTATTTTGCCCGTATGGTAAATCCGTTTTACCCGAGCCTTGTGAGCAAAACGGATAATATACATCTTCTGCTGTGACTGATTTTTATAGAAGTAACCGTTTAACCCTACATGGCTCAATTTTTTTTTCATTGCTGATAAAAATATATTTGATGTGGTTAGTGATTACTAGTTAGGGAAAAATAATTAAAAAAATCTAAGCCAAATATTTTACTCGAAATCCGTTTTTTATTTAAGTTCCATATGTGGTACAGTGAGCCTTAACCATACTTCTTTGGTATTCAACATGAACGTTCGATTTATTTTGGTATCAATTTTTCATAACATATATTTTTAGTGAGATTTCACAAAATAAAAAGTATAATCCAAAGTAATGTACACAAAATGAAATAACATATTTTCTTCAAAAAACAAAAAATATTATCCAATAACAAATTGAAATAATTTTTTTTTTTAAGTATAAATATCTATTGATGAAAATTTCTGAAACAATTATTATCTTTATTGAGGCAAGTTCAACACGGCATTTTTCGCAGGATATAAAAGTTTTTACTTTGCAACCAGGGTGTTTACATCGTTGCCTTTTTTGACCCCAAACAGGCAAATGCTGAAATCCATCACGTCTGACATCACGAGGAGGTAGGACAGCTGTATTAGGCTTCTTTCTCTTTACTTTAATTTCGTCTGACAAACTTGGTCTCCCTCTTTTCTTATTGATCGATGGACCACACATGCAGAGGCTTTTTCCTATGTCAAATTTGAAGTTCTTCAGCATTTGTGGAGTTGGAGTTTGCTTTTGTTCCCCAACTCTTCTATAGAGTAACCAACTATTTATTACCATAACATCAAGAAGATAGTAAAATAGCCTCAAATACCATTTTTTCGTCCTAATTTTTATTTTATATTTTCCCAGGAACGAATCAAGTAGGTCTACTCCACTGGTTATATATTTTGACTACTTTGGGACAATCAACTTGTACATATTTACAATACATCTTTACTGATTGTATTGGCTCTCGTCCCACAAAAGGTTTGTTATCATACCACATTGCTGTAACTATGGCTGTTCCATCAACATTAGTTACCCATTCTTCTGAAAACCCCCTATCCATTTGATCTTTTTTTAGATCCTTTATGGAAGGTATTTGAAGATCTTTTCCAAAACGACCTTTGTTCACAGTTCCCAGTGATTGTATACCTTCTTTGGCCAAATACGATATTAATTCTGGAGACGTGTAATAGTTATCAAAAAATAACTTATATGTCTGGTGCCGGGGTATGCACCTAGCCAAGCGTACGACGATATTTGACCTTGCTCCCAGGTCTGGCTCAGTTGAAAAATTTTTTTCTGGATTGTTCTCCATTCCTGAATAAATTTCAAAATCGTAAGCAAAGCCACGATCGTCGCAAAGAACCAGTAGCTTATACCCCCATTTATGTGGCTTGTTTAGTAGGTATTGCCGCAGAATATTGGAAGCTTTTGTCGCACACATTTGTTCATCAACAGATAATGCTTCCATTTTTGTTTCAATATTTCCAATATTGGCCTGATTTTATGTAGACGATCATGTCCCAGAGTGCCAGACGGTACTTGCATTGAATTATCGTTGAAATGCAAGAACTGGCAAATTTTTTTGAAATGATTTAGGGACATTGTTTCCATAATCAAAGGAATACCCAATACAGGTGCCCAATACATTCGGATATTTGGCAATGGTGCTAAACTCATAATCAGACAGACACCTAAACACTTTTTTAATTCTACAACGGAACATTCGAATGGTTTCGAGGAATCTTTCTGTATGCTAAATTTGTGCATTTCTTTTGCAATATGCGCCAGTAGCTCCTCATCAAAGAACCATGAAAAATATTGTAAGGGAGTTTCAAATTCTGTGATCGGTGACTGTAAGTTTGTGTCTCCAGTAAACTCATTGTGTGTAGATTGAAAGCATTGTTTCTTCCATATAAACTTCCGTTTTTTCTTCTTGCTGACTGACTCAGAGCCATGGCTTCTGGTTTTGTTATCAAAAGCAATACTCACAGAAGTTGATCTCGTTGCGCGTGGTTGCCTAAAAGCACTTGGAAGTTGTCTCTGAAGTTACCCCTGATGTACTAGGTTGAGGACTTGATCTTTGTTTTTGCTGACGATAATTTTGTGTTTCCATGAATTCAAAATGCTCGTCAACGGGAGACGAACAATGTTCTCTTTGTGGCGATGCTGAAATGTCCATATCATTAATGGTAGACTGGATTTTTCTAATATCTTCATCACTTTCAGCTGCAGAGAAATCTTCGTAATCTTCACTTTCTGAAGGGATGGAACGACGATAAAAATTTATAATCCCGAGGAATCTTCGAAGATCGTTGATTATCTGAGGTTTTGCGTAGCTGAGGATTGCTTCTACACGTTCCGGGGGTGGTCTTGTGCCATCGCTCGAAATAGTGTATCCCAGAAAATTTACTTCGGATGCGCCAAATACGCATTTTGCTGGATTGATGGTTACGCCATACGATGAAAGTCTTTCCATTAACTGCTTGAGGTGTTGTTGGTGCTCGTTGATGTCCACTGATGCCACCAGGATATCGTCGAGGTAGCAGTAGACGAAATCTAATCCACGTGTCACAGTATCAATGAACCTTTGGAAGGTCTGTGCAGCGTTGCACAGACCGAAAGGCATGGTCAGGAATTCGAATGAGCCAAAAGGCGTTGTCACTGCTGTCTTCGGCACATCCTCCTCCGCCACCGGTATTTGGTGGTATGCCCTGATTAGATCTAGCGTAGAAAAAATCGTTTTACCGCAGAGGATGTTACTGAAAGTCTCGATATGGGCAGTAGAGTACCGATCGGGTACGGTAGCCGCGTTTAGCCGACGATAGTCCCCGCAAGGCCTCCACTCCCCTGATTTCTTGGGTACCATAAGAAGCGGACTGGCCCAAGGACTCTGTGAGGGTCGGCAAATACCTTGGTCGACCATATATTGAAACTCAGCTTTTGCTGCTTTTAATTTTTGTCCGACGAGACGTCGAGGCCGAGCTGCAACGGGCGGCCCCTGTGTTATTATATGATGAACGATGTTATGACACGTAGAAGTGGCCGCTCGTGAGGTGGACGTGACATCAGGATACTGATGTAGGAATTGACTCCATTCGACGCTGTTGTCTAGTGTGGAGATCCCATATTCAGTGGTTTTGAGTATGTCTCCCTTTGTGGTGATCCCCGTTGCATGGTCTATGAGACGCTGTCTTTTAAGATCGATTAAGAGATCGTATTTCAGAAGGAAATCCGCTCCAAGGATTGGTGTCGGAATGTCTGCTACCACGAATTTCCACGGGAAGGAACGTCGGAGATTTAGGTCAAGAGTTAATAACTTAACACCATAAGTATTAATAGGCGTGTTGTTAGCCGCGAAAAGTTTGACAGTGCTTACTGCAAAAGGTCCTTGAACAATTTTGCGAGGTATGACAGAGCCATTGGCGCCTGAGTCGACGAGAAAACGCACTCCTCTTGTTCGTTCTTGTATGTGGAGCCGGTTTTGCATTTGTATGCCATCGTACACCGGACAGAGTACGGATGGCGATATTAGTTTTCCGGCGTTTGGCACACCTGCGCTGGCTTAAACGCACACGGCTTGGTGCATTTAGTTGCCGCTGAACCAAATCGGTGGTGGTAGTAACAAAAACCAATATCTTTATTACGATTTGTTGAATGAGAGCGTGAGCTAGAACGGTGCGATCTTGATTTGAAACGTTTTTGTTCCTTGACAAGCGTCATGAGTTCCTCAAATCTTTCTTCAAGGGATTTTAATCTCTCGGTAAAGCTACTGTGTGCTGTTGATCTCACGCTTGCCACGGATTCTACAGCTGACACATGGGACGATGAAGAAGTTTCAATTATTCGATCAGCTATCTCTGCCAATTGGTCTAGGTCAATGCCGTGACTTGCAGACAGGATGCACCGTACGCTTACAGGCATACGTTTCATCCAAAGCGCACGGAGGATGTCGTCCGCAAGATTTTTATTTGCAAGGGTTCTCATTTCCCTTAACAGCTGACTCGGTTTCCTATCTTCGAGTTCTATATCTGTCAGGAGGCGGTGCAGTTTTTTGTCCTCCGACTCCGTGAGACGTTCAACTTATTTGGTTTTTAATGCATTGTACAAACCTGTTGCCGGTGGTGCGCGCACGAGATCGGAAACTTGTTTCAAGGTCGCTGCATCCAACGCTGCAATAACCGTATAATACTTCGAGACGTCAGTGGATATTCCGTATGCGTGAAAATGTGCTTCGGCCTGCCCGAACCATAATTCCGGATCTGTCGGCCAAAAAGCTACAACTTTGGGTGCTTTTACGACACGGTTGGCATCGATTTGCTCTCCTGAATGATGGCGGCTTGTTGGGATAGTGTGTCGGGAACTGGATTTGCAGCACTTAATGCACGTTCCGGCGAACGATCAAGCGGCATGATTTCAATTTAAAATTGATTTCGTTGTGCGCAGTGTAACTTGCGTTGGGGTCACCAATTATCTGTGGCGTTGTGCTCACGGATATTCCTTTTAAAAGAGCGAAGAAATTCAAATGCGAACCTTTCCAGTTGACAAACGTTTATTGAAAAGACATTTTTCATCTTCAAAACTACTTAACATAAGAAACGCCTCTGGCGGAAAATTAATAAAGATTCAGCGCTGCCACATATTAAGCTGTACGAAGAATGAAAGTGGTTGTCCCAAATATGGTACTGAGTGCCATGTAGGGTTAAGTTTAACAGAGTACAAATTAGAAGGAAAAATAATTTTTTTATTACATATTTATACACTTTCCCTTAACATATTCGTTTTGCCCGAGCTTCCCATACATTAATTATTTTCACTGAGCTATCTGCAATTTTCAGTCCAACTACAATTGAAACAATTTCAATTTACCGAAAACGATAGACAACATAATTTCAATGACGACATCTAAGGCCATTACTATTACAAAATCATGTAAAATAAATTATCTTCTCTAAAATACAGAAATAAAATTGAAAACGAAATAAGAAAAAATTAGTTCCACACTGAATTGGCGATGAAAAGACAAAATGATAATAAAACGAACCGAAATTACAAATTGGTGGAAATGAATATTTAGCAATAATTCAAACGTAAAATACACAAAATGTTACAGCTCCGCCGCAATGCGCGTTGATTACGGGCGGTCTTGTATTACACGCCCAAGGGAGCCCCCAAACAAAATTACAACAAATCATTGTGGAATTAAAAGCTCTCGTTTCTCCCAGCTAGTCGTCGCCTCCCCCTGCGCGCCCTCATAACTCGTATGAGCGATGAACTTGATGGTTGGTAGCAGCGAGCAAAGATGGTGGTGGTGGTGGGTGAAGTGTTTATTGGGAGATAATTTAATTGAATCGACGGCGCTCGATTGCTTGTAGCTTAAAAGACGCTTTTCGCAATCAGCAACGTCTTGCATCATATCTCAGCCGAAGCATTTTTGATTGCCAAGGTTAGAATGTTGTAATTTGTGATGTTGTAAATTTTTCAATTTTTTTCTTCTGTTTTTGATTGTTTCTCGCGGTCAGAGCGTTTGTTGTCCCGGTAATGATGGGGAAGACTTACCGAGTCGCGGGTAATGCCATGCAAGAGCAGTTGAAGTCGCGGGTGTGCAAATGTTGATTATCTTCACACAAATGAAGGTTAACTAATTGTTTTGTTGGCAGCACCAGCACGAGTTTGGAAAGATGCTGGCGAGGATAATGATAATGTTTATGTTTTCACTACGCAAGATTGTGTGCCCCCGTAGCGGATCGACGACATTTTTCACGGACAGCGGCCGCAGATACATAAAGCTCTTCGAAGATTCGTCGAAGACAAATGACCCCAGCGTTTGCGTGGATAATCTCCGTATAATGCTTGAGAGTATGAAATTCGTTGCGAAACCGTTTTTTGCCAACAATTTAATGTAATGTACGTTCCGAAGTGATTTGCGTAAGGTGAAATAATTGACATTGGTGCAAATCGGTGGGAATGAACGGAGGTCCGGAAGGTTATCAACCGAACTGAGAGGAACTGGCACTGAAATGTGAAAGGTGGCTGTTCTTCGATTGATCTTGAAGATCTCCGACTCAACCGAGTCAAAATGTATCTAAAGTCTTAATCTTTCTTAAGCTTGCATCACCTCCCATCTTCATCTTGTATTCAACCCATACAGTCCCTTGGAGATAAGCCATCAAAATTCAACTTGACTATTCCACCGCGGACTCCAACTATTCATCACGCTGTCGCATTACATTTCACGCGATATTTCATTCAAGTATGAAAAATTATGTGACGAAAATAATAAGTCGGTTGATGTGGGTGTTGTTCAGTTGAATGCCGTACTGGCAACGAATTATTATGGTTTGATGGCCACACAAGATACATTGCGAGGAGAGATACAACGTTCTGACAGATATTACTACCGGGAGTGGTAGCTACATTCATAACAAGTCTTGTATGCTTAGCACTCCTCCTAGGCCGGAATTTTTCGACGCTTATTACACATGAGTACGTGCAAGAGCAAAACACACATGTGAGATACAAATTGCCAAAAAATTTATGTCGACATGACAATCTAGACAAAGTACACGACAGAGAAAATCCTCGCAATTACGACAGACTAATTTCGATAGAATAAAATAATTTCTCAAGCGAATTATTCTCTCAGATAAATTTTTGTTTAATGTTATTGTCGACATAAGACCTTGTCCGCGACAAGCGGTACTGCTGACATAAGTGCTGCGTAGATGTAGCAGAAAATTTAATCAGAAAATTTTTATATTTACTTCTTGCACAATTATTGGCTTGTACGACGATGAGATTGAAGAAATTCACCGAAATTAATGGGAGTTGTTGCAATAATCTGATTCAGTCGAATGAGTTGATGTGGGTATGAGAAATGTTGGATGTAATGAGTTTATTAGGTTTTCAATTGAATTGAGTTGACCGCGCAAAAATATAGGAGCTTGAAATTTGGATTCAAAAATTGTATTTATTGAATATTAAGGATTTTTTTAAAATAAATATTTGTTAATTTATAAATATTTTTTTTTTTAGTTTTTAATTTTAAGTTTTTTTCCGGATTCCAACACTTAAACTGTTTTATTTCCTGTTCCAATCAATCAACGTAAGGATTTATAAGCCAATCATTTGAACATTTCACACTATTTCAGTAACCCGTAAAGCAGAGAATCTGAATCAATAGTTTTGCATCGTTTGCCAAAGTTCTCTGTATCGTAACTCATCTTTTCCCGGTATTACAATAACAAAATGTGGTCTGTGTAGTCTAGTGGTTAGAGCATGAACGCATAAGCCGAAGGTCCCAGGTTCAAATCTCGTTGGGAGCAACGTGATTTAGTTCAGGATATTTTTCGGACAGACTACGAGTGTTCACTCAGTGGTGATATGTACTGATTTAATCAGATCATATCATAGCTGAGCAAGCACCCAGCTGTAGTGCTACAAAGAAGAAGAAGACAATAACATAATGGGAACATTTTTCTTATCAGTTTTGATTGCATAGAATGAGACCGATATCTTTGGTAGTTCACATGTCAAAGAACAATACCGTTAGAGTGGTTTGAAGCGCGATCCCATGGAATATTTGGCAAAGCCCCATCGAATTTGAATTAACTTAGTCATTTCCTCATATTCCGTCCAGTGTCCAGATAGGTCGTAGCAGGAGACAATCTTCCGGCTGTTATGCGTTAAGTACATTGATCCTACATCCTCGAAGAATATTTCTGGGTTTTTAATAAATGTAGTAATATCGACTGGATCTTGCAGTTTCGCTTACCTTCCTTTGAAGAGAGGTATTACTAAGACTGCACACAACAGTGTTTGTGATAGGAGGAACCGTCCTTTTTTAGTTTGCTTTTCTTTGCCAGTTGTCATCTTTCGTTTAGTTAAATCTTTATTCAATGTAGGGTACGCAAAACTAACAGGTGCTATTTTCAATTTCACTTTAGGAGAATTGTCATTAGCTGTTTCGATCGTTTCAGCGATGAGTTGAGCAGGTGTGGTTATGCTTTCGGGAAGAGGGCATAGAGAATGAATAACCCGGTCACATTTGTGTGATGATGCTTTGAGTCTCACTACTCGACTATGTTTGTCCGATTCAGGTATTTCCTTAATTCTCCATTGAAAAGGAGAAGTGTTGTTTTCTATTAACAAAACAAGAGTTCTGGTCGTAAGTTCCGATAGGGTTATTTGCCACTTGTATCTTTGTAGAAAATTGAAGGACTATAAATGTCCGTAAAGGACTGCAGCAATGGTCTGCTGCCTCGGCGAGCAAATATGTTCGCGCTCGCTGGAATTGGCCTTGTGTAAGGACGCATGAAAGTACTGGCAGGCTAGCATTGCGGTGTCGTGACGCGAGTTCCTTTCCCCAGCACAAAGACACACAGCACAAAGGCACACTACCCGCAGGGGGAATGCTGGTCGACAGGAATACTCGTGGAGGCTAGCATTCTTTGGGGAGTTTTGCCCCCACGCACCCGAGGAAAGTCCCGCAGGGGCAATGCCGGTCGACAAGAGCACTCTTGGAGGCTAGCATTCTTTGGGGAGCGCCACCCACGCGGACCCAAGGATACGGGGGGCGCCGTGAGGTTTCCTCCTGGGGTGACAGGTAACGACTCTGATTGGATCTGGACTACGCTTTGGACAACGAACTGGAATTGATGCTTTGGGCTGGAGTATGTGATGGTTTGGACCTAGTTGCTCTGCACAGTAGCGCCGAGGTTACACTCGTGTGTGAACGGCTCCAATTCAACTATCATACCGTTTCCGTCCCGGCAAAATCTCGGCAGGCCTCGGAGTACGTTCAAGGTTCGCACCATTGGGTTGGTGATGTAGGTTCGGTGGACACAGACTCCCGATTAGCGCTGAACTGGCTCTGAGCACTTGTCCCCATAGAGGCTTGTGCCTCCCTGCTCTGCAAAGATAACCATGGGACCAATAAAGCGACTACACACACGAACGTAGATAGCGGCTCCGAGGGGGGACCCAATAAAACTGAAGCAACCAAAAACATATAAAAAAGATCAAAAAAATCCAAAAAAGAAATAAAAAATAATTACAACAACGACGCAACCAGCGGTTGCAGCCACGATGTTAACAGTACATCGAGAGCGGTACTAACCATGACAAAAACGACGAATAATACAATGACAGTGAATATGGACGAAAAACGGAGATTAGCAGACATTCTGATTCAGACTGACATTCATGCAGCGTTCGGGCGCAGCAAAAAATATTATGCGAACGCCAGAGCGTCCTATTAAGGAAAAGCGGAAGCGGAAATTACAGAACGAAAAGCAACGAGTGACCACACAAATAAAGCGACGTTGTGTGATTGCACCGCCAACGTCGAAAATATGGCGGCAACGGAAACCGATAACCTCTCCAAGGATGGTCGCAAGGTACAATCTCCGCCCAGCGACACGAAGAAGAAAGGCTATTCCGAAAAGCTGGAGATTTTCTGAAAAGAAAACAATTTGCATGCGACTCCCCAAAAATCAGCAAAGCAGTAAAGATTGGCTCCTTGAACTAAAGGAGCTCCTAGACCGCATAGGGCATTACCGGAGAAGCTGGTTAAAGGCCAAAGACGAGCAGAAGACTAAAGAAGCGCTGGGGGCGAAATCCAAAGGCCATATGGAGATAGCTCCACCATTAAAAGTCAATAAAAGAATGGCGTCTAGCCCCATCGAAGAAGATCGGAATAAAAGAAGGAAGGAAGAAGCGCTAGATGGGCGTGGAGTACCAAATTACGTGTTCCAGACAGTGCTCCTTCAAAAAGTGCCAGAAAGTAAAGTTGGCACGGACTCCTAACAAGAAAAAAGACCTGATGCAATACAGGAGAGCCAGAAGCCCCGACGAAGACCCCGGCAGCAGGCACTGCTCGTAAAACTCCAAGATGACCGACCCTAAACGTAAGGCCCGAAGACACCAACACTACCATTAAAGTAGTACAACCAACGCGGTCGGGCCACATGCTGGTCGAATTCGGAGCAGAGGCTGACAATAAGGAAGCATTCTGCGACGCAGTCAAGAAAGCTCTCGGCAAAAGCGCAACTATAGCCCCGCTCGAGCGAATGGCACCGATCGAAATACGAGACATTGACTGCTTGACGGATCTGGCCTAGGTAGAAGAGGCAATCAAAAGGGAGTTCCAAAGCGTGGGCAGGATTAAAGCGTGACTAACACCAGAAAACAACAGGGGACAACTCATGGCGATAATTGACTTGACCGAAAACGACACCGAACAATACCTGAACAAGGGCAAAGTAAGAATAGGGTGGTTTGTCTGCAGGATACGCCGAAGAGCAATGCCTCTTCAATGTTTCAAATGCCTTGGTTATGGTCACACCACACAAGTATGCAACGGACCCGATAGAGTTCCCTATGTTACAAATGCAGTGAAATGGGACATAAAAGAAAAGAGTGTACGAAAGAGGCACACTATATTCTTTGCAAGGATGCTGATTCAAGACCTGATTTTGGATACGTCTTGGGATCAGGAAAATGGCGGGTTTTCCAGGAAGTCCTAGCCAAGGCAAAATTAGAACTTCGATGACCCGCATCCTGCAGCAAAACCTACACCGCAGTTCAACCGCCCAAAATCTGCTTGTGCAGTTTGTGAGGGACATGAAAGCCGACTTCTTGCTGCTTAGTGAGGGACACCGTGATAAAAGTCCTGCATTATGGTATTCTGACGAAACTGGTACTGCCGCCATCTGAGTTCGGAATAGTGATTTCCAAGCGGAGAGTTGTGAACGGGGGGATGGTTTCGTGTGGGTTCGGTGCTCAGGAACCACCTTCTTTAGTGTATACCTAACGCCTAACGAATCGATATCATCATTTTAAGCCAAGCTAAATGCTCTGGAGAGCGCTGTATCAAACGCAGAGAGCTTCTACGCTAAAGCAATCGAATGGGGCATGCCTCAAACGGACCCGCGGGGAAAACGAATCCTGGAAATGGCGGCCAGGACGACCCTCGTCGTACTAAACTCCGGAAATACGCCGACTTTCCGCCGTATTGCCTGTGAGGGAACCATAACAGACGTGACATTCGCCTCGGAGTCCTTAGTACGGAGGATACACAACTAGAAAGTATTAGGAGACTACTCACCCAGTGATCATCAGTGCATTCTGCTTGAGATAAGTGATGTCGTCTCCCGACGTCCGTGCTCTCGGCTTTCTAAAACTGGATGGAACATCGGAAGGATGGACGTCGAGAGGTTCGTCGAGGTGCTCACAGCAGGTAAGCCGCTGCAGGGAGCTTCGGAGGGGATGGAAGAATTGGCAGCTCAAGACGTGGTGAACTCTACTATGAGCATCATTACGACTGCTTGCTGCGCTTCTAAGCCTCGTCGAAAAACCCGACACGGCAAACCCCCAGTGTACTGGTGGTCAACTGAAATCGCTGAAAAGCGAAGGGAGTGTCACAAGCTTCGACGTGAGGCTCAACGGGCGCGGAACCGTGACGAGGCATGCAACTGGGTGGCAGCATATATATTAAGTCGGCCAAGAAATGCCTTCGCAAATTGGTAAACAATAGCAAGGCTCGCTGCTGGCATGCTCTAGTGGACAATGTGAACAAGGATCGGTGGGGTCTTGGCTACAAGCTGGTCATGGGGAAGCTATGTGCCCAACGGAAGCCTTGTATACATTACGTGGAAAAGATGGACGCGATAGTGCGGGGACTCTTCTCCACCCATCCCGTCCGTGTTGACGCTGTCCATGGTGAAACAGCAGTCGAGTATCCACTCTTCACATAGCCGGAACTGGAGGAGGCAGTCCTCTCATTGAAAGCGAGGAAGGCTCTAGGTCCAGATGGTGTTCCAGCTGAGGTATTGCAGCTTATCTACCACCATTGTCCTGACTTGCTGCTCAGCTCATTCAAGGCTTGCCTACGGGACGAGGTTTCCCCGGCACGATGGAATGTGGCGAGGCTCGTGCTGATCGGCAAGGGGAAGGGAAATCCCGAATCGCCGTCTGCATACCGCCCGTTATGCATGCTAGACACGGCTGGGAAAGTGCTAGAGAAACTCATCAAGGGAAGAGTCACGGACACGATTCGTACTGCTGAGGACCTATCTCCTCGGCAGTACGGCTTTAAAGCAGGACGTTCTACCATTGATGCGACTGCAGAGGTGGTCAGCGCGGTCCAAAAGGCAGAGGCATATAGTCGCACCAAGCGACGGATCGTCCTGTTGGTGACACTCGACGTCAGGTACACCTTCAATTCCGCTAGATGTGTGGATATTTTGGATACGCTTGAAAACTCTTTTCAAGTTCCAGAATATCTCATGCGGCTTTTGAGGGACTACATAAAGGACTGAAGCCTACTCTACGACACGCCACAGGGCCAACGAAGGATGGAAATTACATCGGGTGTTGCCCAGGGATCTATCCTTGGTCCAGACCTGTGGAACGTGTCTTACGACGGGCTACTGAGACTTGAGATGCCAGATGAGTCGCGCTTGATCGGCCATGCGGATGATGTTGCGGCTCTGATCACTGGACGCACCGTTGAACAAGCGCAACTTAGGCTAGGTATGCTAATGCGCCGAGTGAGAGACTGGATGACTGCTCGCGGCTCAGTTTAGCACTGGAGAAAACCGAAGTGGTCATCTTGACACAAAAGCGAGTCCCTAGAGTAAGGATGATCAATATTGGAGACATACAAATCGAATCGAAGCCAGCGGTGAAGCACCTGGGGCTACTGACCGACTCGAAGGTGAATTTCTCTGAGCAAATCAGGGCAACGGCTGAGAAGGCTGCTGCAGGCGTATCGGATCTGAGTCGGCTTATGGCCAACGTAGGGGGACCCAACGCATCAAGAAGACGCCTGTTGATAAGTGCTGTAGAATCAGTGCAACTGTACGAAGCAGAGGTATGGGGCGACGCTCTCAGCAAGGAGGTATACCGAAAACGCCTGGCACAGGTACAGAGAAGAGGAGCGCTGAGGATTGCATCTTCGTATCCGAGAGTCTCTGATTCGTCGGTGAAAGTCATTGCAGGCTTGAAACCTGTCGGCCTCCTTGCTAGAGAGCGCCCGTCTATTTATCTGCGTCGAAACGAGGATGCGAGGGAGAAGATTGTCCGCGTAGTGACAGCGCTCACTCAATGATTGGCAGCAGTCTTGGGTGAATTGTACGAAGGGAAGGTGGAATGCGCGCATCATCCCGGACGTGAGACCGTGGCTTATAGAAGGCAGGGTGAGACCGACTTCTATCTGACCCAGTTTTTGCGCGAGCATGGGTGTTTTCAGTCTTACCTGCACAAGTCATCACGGCTTAGCGTGGTCTTGGGCTGATAGCCACTTTTCAGGCTTTTGATTACTTTGTATGCTTGTCTTGTGTTGTTGCTCGCCAGACTTACATCAATATTTCTCGATTAGTCGACATACTTTCTTCATTTCTGAATTCCAATTGTTTTATTTGCTACTCTTCTGAGATTTTCATAGTGTTCTCTCTTTGCCTTGGTTTTCTTACCTAAATACTGTTTGTACGCCTGATTTTTTTCATCTAGCAAATTCTGACACCCATAACCGAACCAATCATTTCTTTTCCGCCGGGCTTGATGTTCGATCGCCTGTTCTACTACGATCTTAATTGCTGCTTTCAGTTCCATCCAGAGTTCGCTGCTTGTTTTCAGCAATGTGTCTGGTAGGATAGGAGCCAGCTGCGTGTCGAGGATCTCAGTAAAGTTTTTTGCCGCAGATGCCGTTTTGAGCCTTTCGATGTCAAATTTTTGTAGCAGGATGGTCTTTATCGAATATGCCTTTGATACGAAATTGAAAGGTTAGTTTGATCAAGTAGTGATCTGAGTTACAATTTGCTCCCCGTCAAGTATGCTCGAGCCTCAACTTGGTTGGACTAGAGCATGGCCGATATGGATTTGTGTGCCGCCATCCGGTGATACCCTGGATCAGAGCATGGTCGATCTGGATTTGTGTGCCGCCATCCGGTGATACCCAAGTAATTTTGTGCATGCATCGATGTGTGAACCAAGTCGAACGTATGACTAGATTTCTGCAACATGCAAAGTCAATTAGGCGCTGGCCGTTGTCATTTGTTTCATCGTGGAGGCTTTATCCTCCAGTCGTTCCCCGATGAGATAGCTCATTACCAACCTTAGCGTTGAAATCATTAGGAATCATTTTTGTGTCGTTTGCAGCCGAAGAGTCCAACAGTTTTTCTATGTGATTGTAGAACATTTCCTTCATTTCTTCGTCTTTTGATGAATTTGACTTGTACACGGGTCCCACCCAATTGTTCATTGACTGCCTTAAAATCAATAACTTGCGATTTGAACTCTCTACCCACAATGAAGGCCACTCCGAATTCTCGCTTTGCAGCCGACTTTCCAATTTCAAATATTGTGTGCGATCTCATATTGAGGTTATTACTATAAGTCCAGTCCATCCCGAGGCCCTTCTGCAGGTTTCGAAACAATGTAGGGCTTTCCAGAGACGAATTGTTACCCCTTGCTCAATTTCTATTCCAGCAGCATGGTTATTACTTTTGATTCCGTTATCAGGTGCGGAAGACTCGGTTTGTCCTCTTACATCACCACAAAGGATGTATGAGTAAGATTCAGTAGCAGAGCTGCAGGTGTATTGGCAGTTATAGGCATTTTTCGACATTTAATAGAAGTTGTGGGTTGGGGAAGCAAGGAGATCCCTTCTCCTTTCTCAAATGGGCTTGGGATCATTTACGGTGGAATTTTTCTGATCTTTTTGGCCGCTCTTATTAGCCCAAGTTCAGTGGAGTGTCCAACTCGAAAGCCAGATTGCTCTTCGGGAAAAATTTTCTTGTGATCAGTGTATTCGGTCAGCCGAATCGAGCTTGAGAGAGAAGACTTAGTGACCGACAATTTTGCAGGAAAGTAAGGTCTTTATCTGGTTTCGAGATGACGATGATAATTGCCGTTTTCCACAATTTTCAGAATTTGGTAGGCGGACAAAGGTGTGTCCATCAGGGCTATTCGTCAAAAAGTCAGAGCCTAGGTCTTTCCGTTTATTGAACGTGCTTATCATGTCTTTGAATTGAGGGAAATCTAATGAACAGATTTCATTAATGTCTGTTGTCTGGGATGCCAGCAGTCTTTGTACGGAGGACTCAATTTCATTTTAAAAACAAGGGTTCTGTTCAGGAAAATTGTTCTCACGGAATTGCAGTTCGAAAGTGTCTGGAAAGATTTTGGCTTCATCAATAAACACATGTGGGTTTGTTGCTGACCAATAACGCATATTCTGCTGATTAATCCATTGAGCCAAAAATGAGCTTCATGGCTGAAGATGAGTTTTCGATGAAATTCTTCATTTTCTTCAAGCTTTGCCAGAGATCAATTGGAGAAGTTTCGGCATTCCGAATGATTAAGTGGCTTCAGTTCTTGAATCAATCAGAGCTTGTAACCACGTAGGCCAAGATCTTTTTGCAAAATACGCCACAGTATGGTTTGAAGGATGAGAAAGGCGTGGAATCGATGCACCTACGGCTGGGATATTTCCTTTGCATCGAGTGGTACGACGTCTTTTTGGCACCGGAACGTCCAAAAGTAAAAATTTCGACTCAAACTTATCCACTATAGCACGCACAGCCTGTCTGATGGATGATTATTACGGCCGAAAATTGGAGTAAGCGCTCTTAAAGTTGCGACCACCGACTCAGAATTTCGATAATAATTTTTAATAATCTCCAAATGTTACTGGTTTGTGAACTTGACCATGATGAAACATTGACTTTAAATAATATTTTGATATCAACAGCTTATTAAAAAAGTTTAAAGGTGCATTCATATAAAGATACGAAATTGTTGTCCCTTGCAAAACCCTATACTTGGCAGATGAGGTGGTAAATTGATCTGACATTATAAATTTCAGTTTCTGCTTTTGGGAGGAGAACTTTTACCAATTTTGAGGATCCGGATTGAAGTTTTAAGTAGAAAAGTTCAATGGGGTAGATCCCTTGCTATTGAAGATCCTCTTTGATTTTTTTTCAATGAAACTATGCTACGAACATGAATTAACACATTCAGTTTCTTATATTTGGGAAGAAAATTTGTGTGATACTGCCAGTTTTGTTCGGTAAATAACTTTATTTTTCTATGATCGGTGAAAGATTAAGTTTAATCGGGATGCTTAGAAATACGCGCTTGGCAGACTCTTATTTTATATTTAACTGCTTCATATGGAATGTTTTTTGAGATACCGTCCTTTTTCTTGGGGATTTTGATTTTGGAGAATTTAGACTATTCACAGGGGTTAGCAATCAAGTCATCATTTTTACGTCTTTATTCTTTTAACTTATTCTAAGTTTCCATGAGCTGTTGAGGAGTATGTCTCAGTTCAGTAGGAACTTCTTCAAGTTGTTTTTGGATCGCACTCGTTTGATTTACTTTGTCAATCAGGAGTGTGATCTATCTATCCTTTCCATCAATCTTTTAGTGAGAACACCAAAGGTTGGGGGCCAAGATGACGGAAAGTGGACAAAATATACGAAAAATTTATTTTTAATTGAAAAAAGTACGAGCTAATACTTTATAATAAATGTGATATATCACTGTCGTTCGTCATTAGTTTTTTTTATTTTCCAAAAAAATACCAATTGAGTACAAAAACACTTGCACAGAATCGCATCGTTGTATTTAATCCGTTTGTCTCAGTTATCACGTTTTGGACCAGTCAGCATCTGGAATTTTCCGTTCTTTTCCATTCTCACGTTTTGGAGAACTCAGCACACCCGCATCTATTACTAAATTTTCACTGACGAATTGACTTTTAATGTTTGCATCGATGCACGGCTTCCACAAGGAGAATTCGAGTCGAGCAGTCATTGAGCCAGCACGGATCGAGCAGCAAGAGTTTTTTAGTTCAGTTTTTTGGAGGATTGACGGAGGATTTATATGAATACTGAATTTTGGAGGAAAGCGGAAATTCCAAGAGTTACGGATTTTTGGGGGAATTCCGGAGGAAAAATTTGTTTGGAATTTGTGGAAAGGAATTAAAGCGCCTGGATAAAGCGCATAGTGTGAGTACAAGTGGAGTGGAGGAAAGGAAAGGGAATTGAATTTGGAGTTAAAAACGAACGGAAACATTATCATTAAGGCTTTTTCGCTTTAAGCGACACGTTTATCATATAATTATTGTGCTTTTTAGTCTTTCAATTACTAGATAATAAGGGTCTCAGTTTCTACCTTCTTTTTCCGCCGACCTTATTCCAAGTTCTTTCTTGGAATTAAGAGTTCAACGTGACGGTGAACAGTTCCTCACGAACACCGTAAAACGGTTGATGATTACACCAGCCTTTTTAATTTTCTAAAGTGTGCGAAGGTGGCTTGCTACACCTACACTCTTTCATGAGAGAGAAAATTGACTCTCCTTCTCAAAGGCGGGCACAGCTCATATGACGAGAATGATGTGGCCGAGCTTAAGGAACATCTCGGAGAAGATGTCCTTTCAGCAAAAAGGTCTTCTGTCTTAGTCCAGTTCAAACCGGACTTTGAAGTGAAGAAAGCAATGGACATGAAGTTCCTATTGTACCAGAAGATACAAAAATTGCACTTCCCAGGGCTTCAACTGCCAAAGATTTGACCACGTCACTTCTAACTGCGGACTCGAAGTTAGATGCGTAAAATGCGACAAACAGCATAAGTCCATTGAATGTCCAATCTCGAAGGACGAGAAAAAAGACGAGATCTTCTGCGTCAACTGCAATGCTAAAGGGCACCCAAAGCAAAAGAGGTTGAAGAGAGGAAGAAGAATCTCCAAAAGAAAATAGAGGAAAGGAGGGATTTCATCACCGCCCCTATAAAAAATACGGTACGTGAAGGGGTCTCATACTCTAGCCTTTTGCAAGGTGCAAAGAAGCAGCCTGCAACGTAACCTATACGGCAACAAAAACAGCAACTAATGCAGCAACCCCAGCAGTCGCAGAATGACCGAAATACGGTTTTGAGCACTGACTGCCAACAATTTTTCGGGTGTGACTTGTTCATACTCATTCGAAAAGTGGACTCTTTTATCCCCCACTATAAAAAAAAACTCACTAACCTTAGTGAGAAAAAAGCTGCGTACTTAGAATTCGCCTTCAAAGTATGCTGCCGTGATGAGTTCCATTAAACTCTCCATCCTCGACATATGTTCACTAGCTCCACGCTATAAAAGGAATTTGGTTCAAGAATACTTGAACGCCCATAGACTAGAATTCTTGTTTATATCGGAAACAAGACTCAAAGAAAGACACAGAGTGCATCTGGGAAAATACAAAATCATCAAGCGTGATGATCCAGAGGGAAGTCTTGGAGATGCTATGGCTCACAAAGATCACCTGAAAGTCCAAAGGCACTGCCTTCCAAGCCTGAAGTGTATTGAAGCAGAAATAATAAGCTCCATGCTGGGTGGGTGCATCTTTGCGTTCGTGGGGAAACAGTGCTTACCCTGTGCAAAAAATTCGATTTCTCTGCCAGGGGAGGTGATTTTAATGCGAAGCATCCCTGGTCGGGAAATATCGCATACAATGGCTATGGAACAGCTATCTCTAAATGAGTTCACTCAAATATGGATCTCATATTGATTGCCCCGAAGGAGCCTACCTTCCGCCGTGTCGGCCAATCTGGTAAATCTCTCCCACAGTTGGAGAAATTCCGAGTGTGGAGTTCTTGACGCCGAGTCTGACCATCTTTTGGTTGAGCCGACCTTAAGAGTGAAATGGGGTCCATACAAGCGGATCGATTGGGCAGCAGTAAATGCTGACCTTGACGGAAAATTGAAGGGAATTTTGATCAACAGATCGAAAAATCTTTCTATTCCTGAAATCGATGAAGTAGTGAGTCGTTTGTATAAATTCAACCCTGGATACGGTCATCGCACAGTTCTCCATTAAGAAATCCTCGATGAATTACTTTTATCGGGATTTACCAAAAGACATCTTGGAGCTTTATCGTATACGTAGTCGGCTTAGAAAGCTACTCGCAAGGACTACCACCGCAATTTAAATATAATCAACTGGGAGTATGAAAGTATTCACCTAGTGATTATGTCTTTAAGCCGAATGATCTCGAGGAGAACAACGGCTTTTGCTGACGAGCGATTTGAACAGGCCCTGGAAAGTATCAAACCAGGTCCCTGTATGTTTCCTCACATAAAGAGGATAAGGGCAGAAAAGGCTGCCCGGGGTCCTCACTTGTGATGGATCCATGCTCATCGATGACAAAGCCATCGCTGGCTCTATCGCAAAACATATCGCGAAAGTTCTTCAAGGAGAGAAAGCAAGTGAAGACTCTTCCGTTACTTCGTTAGTGAGCAGCACCACAACGAATTCCGACAGGGACAATGATCAATTGTGCTTGAGTCGGTTCTCTGTTTCAAATCCCTCACCTACTGGCCATGGTCTGTTTGTCGGCCCTGAGAGGCTCACTTTGTTGGCACTGGAGCAAAATTCCAAACAATCAGCAGGGGCTGATTTGATCTCCAATTATATGCTTAAAAGGTTTCCCCCCCCCCCTTTTTTGTTCTCCTCACAATCATTTTAAATAACTGTATTAACATTTGTTACTTCCCTCAGCAATGGAAATGTGCAAAAATATTCGCAATACCCAAGAAGTCGGGCAGTACTGCCGTAGTCGATACTCGTCCTATTGTGTTGCTTTTAAAAATTTTCTAAGCTTCTGGAAAGGGTAATACTTGAAGGCATCCTACAATTTTCTGCCGGGGCAAGAATCGTGCTGGAAAGACAATTTGGCTTTGAAAAAGCTCACTCCTCGGTGGATGCTATGACGGTGTTCCTCGCTGGCGCAACAATAAGCTTGTTGTAGCTTGCCTGATCGATGTGGAGAAAGGCTTTGACTCTGTATGGATCAATGGGCCTCTCTACAAAATGTTAAATCTTGGCTTTCCAGCCCATATTGTGAAAATTATAGGCAGCTTCATGAGGGGACGAACTGCCTTTGCGGTGGCTGGTGGAGCTAGTTCAGACGCATTTAGTATTGACTCGAGAGTCCCACAGGGGACTCCCATTTCTTTTCAACATTGCCACCTCTGACGTCCCGGGCGTAAGAAATATAAGCCCGGAATCCAGGTGAACCTCTTCGCTGACGATTTGTTAGTGTGGTCATCTGAGCACAATTTGCGCTTTGCTAGGATGCGGCTCCAAAGATATTTGGAATCTCTTATTGCATATTACTGGAAATGGGGAAACAAGGTAAATGCAAAGAAAAGTGAATGAATTGTGTTCAAGGACCCCCACAAAAACTTCGGTCGTCGTGCAAGAGACATCTGTGACCCCAGGGTTGAGTTGAATGGGCAGATGTTGCATTGCTCTAGGCAAACGAAGTTCTTGGGGGTAGTTTTCGACAGGAAAGCTATCTTCTTTTACCTCTTTTCAGGAAACATTCGACAACGAGTCAAGGTTTTGGTCTATAAAACCTTGATTCGGCCAATCATCACATATGCAGTGACGATATGGATAGGAGCTCCCAAAACAAAATGGGGCAAGATAGGATTAGTGGAGCGAAAAATCCTTCGGGCTTGCACAGGACTATACAGACGGGAGGACGGACAGTCTTACTCCAACGAGTCTCTGTACTAGGAGACAGGAATGGAGCCGATAAAATCGTATGCAGAAAAGCTTGTGGAAGCGGGAATCATAAGAGCCAAGGAGCACAAGGCGGGAGTTGCTAGGAGAGCGACGGACAATCGCTCTATGGACGCAGCGAATAAGTAGTTTTTATGGTAGTCTTAAGGAAATAATGTACCTTATTTTAAGGAAATCAAGTTTAAAATTTTAAAAACTAGTTGTTAGAGTAGATGATTTTTACAAACTTCTTTTATAATCTATTAATGTATGATAATGTTGTGGGTGTCAACATTTTAAAGTTTTTTTTAGCAAAAAATTAATATTATAATGTAATTAAATAAATTATTATTGAACTCCGGGAAAAGCCCTAAGTCACAAACCGCATGTATATTGTTAGGTTAAGCTATTGATGAATTGTATATATGTATAAAATGAAAAATCACCATATAAAGATCTTGAAAAAACGGCTTCCACAAGACGCTCGGTGTAGTCTACTAATTATTAATTCAGTCTTCAGGCAATTATATCCATTGCCTTCCCTGATATTGAAGCATTTACTTTGAAAACTAGTTTAAGAAACGTTTTTTAGATCTCACAAATATCGCAGACTTTTTCAAACTGAAAATTACTTAAAAAAATTTAATTCTTGTTCCTATACGCTGATTAGTCCAAATCTAACTCACACGATAAAAAAGCCTTAATCTTTCTTACTTTATCAATCACTTGCATTGCGCATATGTACATATCAATCTAAACTCCTGACATCACATTGTGCAACCAGCTCGTACCATTAAATACCCATTAAACGCATATTCACGTGTTTCCTTCTTCCTATTTCCCAACGTTGCATTCTTTTAGCACACCACACAAAAACTGCATCTATGCAAAATCTTTTAGAATGCACATGCAAGACACATACAGCTCGGAAAATCTATTTCCTCAACCAATAATTTATGCACCAAAGGAATTTTCTTTCCGTCAACAACACACCAAACTCGCGACGTATTCTCGTATCTTGCAGCCGAGAGTGGCAGGCAAACCAATGCATCTAACTACCGAGTATTGCAACAATAGATTCCATTATGCAAATATGTCTTAACTTAACATGCTGAAAAATGCATGCAACACTATAATAACGGTTAACTTAACAAAAGCGTTGAAGTGATTAATAAAGCATTCCTTATAAAATATGTATCTTTTCTCATTGCGTCTTGCGCGAAAACAAGAACAGGGGTGAGAAGGATATTTGCATCTAATATGTATGTAGTACGCGGTTGTTCGTGAATTTTGCAAACAGTTTTTGTGCGACTCTGCGGGAGATCAAGGCATTGGAAGTACTTATGAATATCTAATGCAGAGTTTGTTAAAGTTGTATCTCAATCGGTTGAGCAACTTTGATTTGCGGAAATAGTGGTAGGTAAGTATTTAGATACAACAGCACGTTCAAACTGCATATATAATGTACAAAAGCTTGCATGCAATTAACGAAGTTTGTAGCTCATTTATTTTAACTCAAACACATTTCTTTAATTGTTGCCAATGGCTTGTATAATGTGCATCTCAAAATGCAAAGTTTAAAATCTACTATTCGTTTCTTTAATGAACGATAAATACGAAAAAAATCAAAAATATGTTTTTAATTTTCAAGTTTTAGCACGACGTTTTCACAATTATGCGAATTTTTTGCCCATTTTCGTCTTTTTTGCAAACGAAAATTTCAGATGTCTTTAAAAGCTCTTAATTAGGCCTTTCATGAAACACTGTCAAATAGGGTATTGTGAAAGACCTTGCTAACTGCTTTCAACCCAGCCTTTTAAAGCCTAAAAAAAATCTTTAAGTATCATCTTCATGTATGGGTAGACTGCCTCTAAAAGGCTTTGAAATTATTTATCCCAAAGCATTCCAGAAGTCATCACTGAAAAAGTTTAACGACGGAAACTTTCATTATTCCGGAGCAAATAAGGAATGTCAGACAAACCCCTAAAAATTTTAAATCAAAATCCTGCCAGTACATGAACCTACCAAGCGAAGATACAAGCTTACAAAGAGAGGATTTGAGCTTGAGACACCAATTTGGATAATTTTTTGTATGATGGTAAAGTATCAATGCATACAAGAACCCGCCTCCTTGCATGTATTGATACCTTCATACCTTCTTAAGCTTTTCCTGATCTACATACAAAAGGCGTCATTGATGATGGAAATCGTGCGATGGGCTCCACCATTTTTCAAAATGCGTTAAAAAAGCAGAGGAATTCCGAAATGTGTGAACTGTGGTGGAGAACATCCAGCCAACTATGGGGGATGTCCTTGAAACCCAGTGAATGTCAGGAAATCGTTCGCACAAGTTGCAGCTGCAAATAGCAATAAAACCACTACAACATCTACACAAGAGCAAAATAAAAACACACAAAAACAGGCAAACATTCCACAAAACACAAATAATAATAATAACATGGATAGACTCTTTGCCGCCATGCAGACACAGTTCGAAACCATGATGCAAGACATAATGGCGAAAATGATTCAGGAAATGTTTGCATCACAAAACAGCATCAACAACAAACTGACAAATAAACAAAAATGACATTTATGGATCATTTAACCATTCTCACATGGAATGCAAGTTGCCTGCTTTATAAACTGATGAGCTGACTTAACATATATTTGATTATAAGTTTGACATCATTCTCATCCAGGAAACCTTTCTAAAGCCTGGAAATCGCCTGCGGTTCCCTAACTATTCTCTGTACAGAAATTACAGAACAACAAGTAGAGGAGGCGCCATTCTTGTGAGAAGGAATGTGAACCATAATCTCGTATTGACACCTAACTTACAAACGCTAGAAGCTACTGCAATTCAAGTGCGGACGGATTCTTTTGAATTGATGGTAGTCTCGGTATACAGCCGCCCTCAGGCAGCTACGCTCATTGAAGATATTAAAACACTTCTGGATTTTCAGGGTCTCATACTCCTTGCCGGAGACTTCAATGTCTATCATCGAAGTTGGGGAGCTGTGAGAAGCAAACGTGTTGGGACTGAGTTAAATCGATTCATCAAAGATAATCCATTAAGCCTGCATATCTCCAACGAGCCAACACATTACGGCTATCGAAATAGTTATCCCCTCGATATTGGTATATCACATACCTTTGAACACGATGTACGCATCGAAGTCCTCGACGAACTTTCATCCGATCACTAACCGATGCTCTTCTTAATAGGAGGAATATACATAGACGAACCCCTACAAGTAAAGAAGGAAACTGATTGGCTTCAAACACCTGAACCAGCCAGCGAAACTGAAATAATGATAGAAGAAATCACAGACAAAATAATACAGGCAAAAGAGGACAACACAGTCACAACTCTGACAAGGGTGACAAACCCCTATGAACTTCCTAACGACATAAAAAACTTAATAAGCAGGAGGAATCGAGTTCGGAGAAAGGCTACGGACACAGGTGATCCTAGATTACACCAGGAAGCAAATCAAATTACCAACAAAATTCGTGATCGGATATCAAAATTTCGTAATGAACAATGGGAGAGCTTCTTGCAAAGTTTGAAGCCTAGC
Source organism: Odontomyia ornata (assembly GCA_963969285.1). Taxonomy (NCBI): domain Eukaryota; kingdom Metazoa; phylum Arthropoda; class Insecta; order Diptera; family Stratiomyidae; genus Odontomyia; species Odontomyia ornata. The sequence continues at coordinate 298,325,550 of OZ017740.1, forward strand.
TTTCTGGAGGGTTTCCAAATACTTTCGTATTAAAACAAGCTTAGAATACCACTAATTCACGGTCCTCACGGTATCAAATTCGACAGTTCTGGTAAGACGGAGGCCTTCGCAGATACCCTAGAGCAACAGTTCTGTGAAAATTCATCCGATGAGGAGGGCCTTGACGAACATGAGGATCACGTCAACCGGTTGACCAACAGGCTCTAGAGGTCAGACATTACAGACTCCGACCTAATACAAAGGAACTGTTTTCAAGAGGTTAAGAACATCATACAAGTCCTGAACAGACGGAAAGCACCGGGGTTTGATTTAATATCAAATACCATGGTAAAATGGTTCCCGGATAACATTCTCGATGCAATTATAGCGACTATAAACGCAATTTTCCGCTTGCAAAAATACCCCAAAACATGAAAATTGGCAATTGTTATTGTTTTTCCAAAACCTGGTAAAAACCTCATGTTTCCACAAAACTGGCGACCTATTAGCCTATTATCCTCTCTACCGAAAATAGTAGGGCGGGTGCTAGAAAATCGTTAGCGAAAAAGAAATAGTTCCAGAAGAACAATTCGTCTTCAAGCCAGCACACTCCACAGAGCTCCAGCTAACTAGGCTGGTCCAACACATTAGAATAGGGCTAAAACGCAGGAAATCAACGGGTTTGGTTATGTTTGACATAGCCAAAGTATTCGATAAAGTCTGGCATGCAGGACTTATTTACAAAATGCATGAATCCCAAATGCCACTGCAGCTTATCCAAATCATTAGCTCCTTTCTAAAAGGCAGATCATTTCGTGTCAAAATTGACAACCATCTCTCAACCATGCGGCCAATTCAAGCTGGAGTCCCACAAGGATCACCCATCTCCCTCATACTATACAATATCTTTACTGCATACCTACCTCGGCTGCCTTTGAATGTCCACAAGTCCCTATATCCCGACGATACCTGTATTTTATACTCATCCAGACAAGCAAGAGTCATCACCACCAAACTGCAACTCTCCATAGACATACTTATGAAGTATTTTCGCAAGTGGAAGATCAAATTGAACACAGACAAGACCCAGACATTATTTATAACTAGAAAAATGCAACAACTAACGAAAACTCTGACTATTGATAACGAAAATATTGCCTGGTCAAGGACAGCCAAATACCTAGGACTGACATTCGACAACAAACTCTCCTGGACCGACCACATACGTAAAAAACGAGGACATTGCTATAGCGTGCTATCCCAACTCTATCCACTCCTTTAGGCTAAAAAACTCAATTTCAAGAACCGGCTGCTGATCTACAAACAAATAACACGACCGACGCTACTATATGGTAGTACAGCCTTCTACCAGATGACATGGACCAACAAAAAGGCACTACAATCCATGCAAAACAAATTCATCAGACAAACCTTCGGAATCCCATGGTATGTTAGAAATACGGATATATACAAGGACTTCAGAATCGAACCTGTCGAAATATACATACGTGACAAAGCAATTGAACTGCTCGACAAAGTAGACGGACATCCTAACACCACCCTGGGAATCCTAAATGAAATTTATCCAACTATCCGGGCTAGTTTTAAAAAACATAATTAACTATAAAAAAGAACAAAATAAGATGATCTCGTTATCATGGTGAGCGAATAATTACTCACAGATAGAAGGAAGCCAGGGGGCTAAATCGCACCAGCTCCAAGTAAAACGAATCCAAGCAAGCGATGGGCATGGAACTCCTGTGGAACTTTGAAGCTGGTTTAAACTGCCAATGTTTGACAGTGGAGCACCATCACGGTATTCGATGAATATGTATTATAAGCAAAAAAGGCAAGAAGATGATGTTAGGCGACAAGCGAGAGAGTGAGAACGTTTGGGATTCATAGTCTACACGCTTAAATTATTAACTACAATATTAATAATAATTTTAGTGTTGTAAGTTTAAAGAATTTAAGTTCCAAAATAACAAAATTCAATATGTATTTTTATAAAAAAATGTATGTGCCAACCGTAATAATAACATACACACAGATAGAATTTATAAGCGGACTCTACAGGTATACGTGCAAGATGCGCGTAATTGATAGCTCAGGCATACAAAATCAAGTTTCATTTTGACATTCCAGCAAAACTAAACCGCCTGACTAAAATGACTATGATTGATATCGACAACGTTTCAAATCAGAGTAATTAACCAGCTAACTGATGCCTTTGACTAGAGGGTTGAACTGAAGCAGGGAGATGGCCTAGCTTTACTGCTGTTTAACCTAGCTCTAAAAAATATGATACAAATTCTCTCCATTGATACATTGCACTATGAAACGAATCAAATTGTGGCCTATGCTTAAATATCCAATCACAACTTCCTAGATCTGATGAAGAAATCGTCTTAAAATTATGTCAAGAAGCATAGCTGGTAAGCTTACACGCTAATAAGCCTAAAACTAAAAGTATGGGATAAACAAGAAAAACGACATCAACCAGGCGTAATATAACCCTCAATGATGGACGGAGTATAGAGAATATCGCCGACTTCGTTGCCTAGGTGTGAAACTAGTGAAAGCCGCAACGAAGTAATAGGAATCAAACGCAGAATTCAGTTCGCATACAAATCATTCTACTCAGTTTTGCCAATTTTATAGCTCAGCTGCATACACAGGAAAAAAAAATTTTCCAGTTTTTGATAAGACCAGTGCTGGTCTATGGTAGTGAAATATGGACCCCAATGCAAGCTTCTGCACGCATGTTCGCGTGTTTAAAGTAGTAGGAGAGTAGGAGAGGAGTCATTCAGAAGGCAAGTTGACACAAGGGTCTCGACCGGGACCAGGATTTATTGAAAGTATTCTTTAGGAAGATTGAACGAAGCATTCAATGCACTAGATTTAAGAGGATCCTGATTGTAAATCTAGTTTTTTTTCCTTAAAGCGAACAGAAGATTAAGATTCAGCGGAGAACCGAAGCGATAGCCTGCATACGAGTATGATACTCTAAATTAATTTCACCTTGTCAGTTTATTGGGCACCGAACTATACATAAAGACAAGAGCCTCTGTAGATATATTACAGAGGAAGTTCAAATTAAGTGGGTATTACGCTATCTAAACCTTTATAACACAGGTATCTCGACCGATTCCTAACAGAAGTCAAACATACTATTTCCATGGTGCAACCGGTATTTGGAAGATCGTTTTCTTATCGCAGAAAGTCAACGCAAAATAGTAACATTAAAAAATTACTTGACGAGGGAGAGGATTGAACGTCGAAAATGTGATACAAAAAGAGTACACGAAACAGTAAGACAAAAGAGAAAAGAGGCAGAAGAGCGAAGAAAGACACATATATGTAACACATATCCATACCTTTGCTCTCGTTTACACATCTATATATAATGTGTTCCCTCTCTTCTTTTTGTTATAGAGATGATGCGGCAAGCCAGCTACTGGCTGGTACATGTTTAGTATTTTTGACTAGCCTTCATATCATTATACATTTCAGCTTCTACACAGCTTAAACCAAAGTTTGATAGCTTGTGGATATACCTGGGCAATAAAACTAAAAATAATTTTTATTATTAGTGTGCAGGCATCGTGAGGTCTCTCCATTAAAGCCGTTAGGAGACCTAGTGGAACTTAGATATTAAAATCATAACTCTAGATTAGAGGTGAAGCCATAGTTAAATATTTGCAATGAAAGTATTTCATACTGGCGTCAGATATTTTGGGGACTTTCAACTGCGGACCAGTTGTGAGGATTGTTAGGGTTATGATTTGTTGTTGAATAAATTATGCCCTACCGTCTATGATGCAAATGTGATGCAAATCAGGAACATCAAAAGAGCCTTCTTAGATGCAAAAAAATAATATAATTGCAACGAAAACATTCAAAAGACATCACCGAGCTCAAAGAAGGAAAGTTTGCTTCGACTTTGCATAAAAGGATCAGTACTTGGCTGGATTCAAGTTTCGACAAAGGAAAACAATTATAGTGCGAGACCTATGTAAGAACAAGCCATTGGAAAACATGAACCCAACGCTAACCAGGGCAAGATAACAAGTAGCTGAAAGTGTCAAGTATCTGCTCAATATAGACAGAAAAGTGAATCTAATATAATGTACACGCCAAAGCGTCATTGCGAGAGTCAAGTTTTTTTCAACAGCTGTGGATTCAGGCGATGAGCTTTATTTGATGAGACCTATGGAGCCTATCGTATTATTAAGAGCAACAACTCTGTTGGATGATTATCTACGCCATAAAAACCACGCGTTCGTTTATAAATAGAGCAAACCGCTCCCTGACTATCAAAGTAAATTTGAATAATATCGTAGCATTGTTCAAGAGCACATGTATTTATGATTTACTAGAGAACATTGATTAAAAATGTCAAAAATTGAGTGCAGTATAAGAGCTCGTTATGAACCTGTCAGTGCGTTCAAATTCACCAAAATTAAAGCGTGGTGAAAATTTCATTTGCAATTAACACCAGTTTTGTTGCTTGGTTTCACGAAAATTGGAGATCCTAACCTAATATGATTCAAAATTGACTCACTCATATTCAACAATAAATATCATTTAGAAGTTGCATCTCTTCGAACTTACCTGAAAAGAAAAAAATGATACAGTTAATACCAAATAATGAAGCAAATGTCTTAAAATTGATATTTATATAAAACGAATAAATATTAATAAAACGATTTCAGGTTGATATAATTGAAACCTTTTCTGGGTTTAAGATTTTATAAAACACATTTAACAAAGATCTAATCGATTTGCGCCCTGTCGATTTTTCAATGTGACGTCCATTCGTTTGTCTGTTTGTGTGGCACAGCAAGTTTTCTATGAAAAAACAGAAGCTTTGATCATCAAACTGCGTGGAAAGATCAAGACAGTGAATCTTTCGAAATTTGTGTTTCTGGTAGGGAGGATAAGGCGCATTATTTCACGACAGGCTCCATTTTTTACTCATTCAGGCAGCGACGCAAACAAAGGATCGGCAGAAACCTCCAGGTGCTAAAATATTCTCTTTTTCACTACTACACGGTTCCATTTGTCAACTGATCTAAGCATGTCTCCAGTTACTATTTACAGTGAGTTTTTTTTCATTAAAGAGGTCACTGCAATGCTTGCCCAATCTCTTACACACAAAAATCGCATCGCAGGCGTTATTCTCCTCCCCTATGCAGTACCCAAAGTCAGGAGTGCAGGTCGAAGTGGAAGTCAGTCCTACAAAGCTCTTGAGTGAAAAATATAGGCAAATCACCTAAAATCATGCTGAATCACCTATTGAAAAAAACTTTTCATTTATTAAGGAAGCTTTCCTCCAAACTTGAGTCTCCCCTCTTCCTCTATACGTTGGATAAGTAGTCATTTTAGATTAATTTCTTAATTTATTCATTTTGATTCTTATATACTCGCTAACTCCAACTGGACTTGAATTCATATCTCATGATCACGAGTCCAAAGCGCACCCATCGAGAAAATTAGCCTATACAAGGTGCTAAATAAACCTAAGCTAGTTCATTTTATGATGAAATATGTTGAAAAATGCCCAAAAAGGGTATAATTTGGATGAAGTCGGAACAAAATAAGGAACGTTTTGCGACAAAATTGGGAGAAACGCAAATCAGAACGCATATGATCCTGGTTAACTTAGCGACACAATGGTATGAATAGGATGTAAACAAACCCAAAAAACGCACGAATTTAAGTTGAAATGGTCCCAACGAGTATAAGACCTAAACAAAGGCGAGGTTCCAAAATCATAATTTTATTTAAAATTTGATGAGAAATAAACATTTGACTAGTTTTTCAAGTACAAACCTTCATTATAATGGGTTTTCCATTAGGGACATAACAATTTCGTATCTTTCTATGAACGCACCCTTAAACTTTTTTAATGAACTGTCAATGTCAAAACGTTAGTTGAAGTCAACATTTTTATCATAGTAAAGTTCACGAATCAGCAATGTTTAGAAATTTTTGGAAATTACTATTAATTACTATTAGTGAAATATAATCTTCAGCGATGAAACTCATTTCTGGCTTAATGGCTTTGTTAATAAGCAAAATGTGCGTTATTGGTCAGCAACAAACCCACATGTGCGTGTTGAGAAACCGTTGCATCCGCAAAAAATTACTGTTTCGTGCGGTTTTCATGTCGGAGGTGTGACTGGGCCGTGTTTTTTCGTGGATGAAAACGACCGTCATGTTACTGTCAATGGAAAGCGCTATCGTGTAATGTTAGATTATTTGTGGCCAGAATTGGATGAACTTAACATCAACGATAAGTGGTTTCAATAAGACGGAGCCACTAGCCACACAGCACGCTTCACAATCGATTTATTGAAATTTAGTAATGTCACCAAAAAATAAGGTGGCATTTGAATTTAAACTGCGCGCGTCGAAGGATTTGGAGAATTATTTTTTTTTAGGTTGGCAGTACTGTCAGTGACATCTATGTTAAATTTACATGTCAAAATATTCATTAGTGTTTGAGATACGCGTCGTTTCCGTGATGGTCTTCAGTTCCGTCTTCGCTGCGGCTTGAATCTCCTCTATCGTATCAAAACGGTGTCCCCGGAGCGGTCTTTTGAGCTTGGTGAACAGCCGGAAGTCGCACGGCACCAGATCAGGTGGATACGGTGGTTGCAGAACGATATGGGTTGAGTTTTTGGCGAAATGATTCGGTAGCAGGTAGATAGATAAATGCTGACGCGAGGATTGGCGCGAATATAAAAATGTGTTTTGATGAGAGTTTTCAGGATTACCAGATCTAAAAAACTCAATAACTTTGCAGAAAAACAAATTCATTCTATGCAATCTTTTGGTTTTCTATAAGGAACTGACAGCACTCATATGTTCTGAAATGCGTAACATAAAAGAGCACGTGCGTCGGAAATTTTTTTTGTTTTCTATTTTGTTTTTTGGATACAACAGGCCTCGGCTCAGCTGACCGGCCCTTGGGAGGATTCGGAAAGTGTGCAACACAGGGTGAATGGAAGGTGAGGATATTATGTGAATGTACTATGGAGATGATAGCTGACATCCTTACAAAATTTTTGGCGCCATCGAAGCATCAAAAATGTATTTTACGACTCGGAGTTGCTGACGGGACACTCGATCGGAGTTCAACTTGAGGGGGGATATTAAAATATTATTACATGTCCAAACAATTCTGAGAGCTACTGTCGCAATTGTTGTCGCAACTATTAATAACATCATGATCAACGAATGTACTTGAAAGCACAAGAATGGACCAAGTATATCCATGATCAACATCTGAAAGTGACGTCACTGCGGGCATTCAGAATTGCTAGAATATTCCAGGGAGTTCTTGTCAGAACATTCGCCATTGTACGAGAAATGGATTGAATGACTAGAGATCTTATATAAAGCCGTGCTGAATGAATGGGGAGGAATAGTAAAACCGCGATGGTGAAAACTGCGATAAGAGTAGAGCCCGAATTAAAAGCGATATTGATTGATAGTGAAGTGATAGACAGTGAAAATTAAATTAAAATGCGATTTGTAAAATAGTGCAACTAATGATTGTGCATTCTTAGAAAATAAACTCCTTTAACTTAATTTAAAAGACAGTGCGTTCTCACTTTCACGGAACATTAAAAATATCGGCCGCGAACCATAACACGCAACAGTGGTGTCCGAAGTGAGCATGAAAATTTTGAAAGTAAAAACTTTAGAATATTTTTTTTAAATGCCCAAAAGTTAAACGTAACGTGGACACTAGTTGAAAAAATAAGCCAAAATAATATATATACCGCTAAGCTAAATTAATGAATTTACCATGTCCCAGCTAAAGGGAGAAGCAGAAACACCAAAATCAAAGAAACCAGAAAATGCGCTGATGCAAATGTTGATGCTGATGCAAAAAGAGTAGCGACAACAGTGTTCCAGTTTAAATGCGAAGCTAAATGAAAAACGCGAAGCTAAATGAACAGTCATCCAGTGCAACTGCGAAGCTAGATGAACAATCAGCGAAGCTAAATGAACAATCAGCGAAGTTAAATGAACATTCAGCGAAGCTGAACCAACAAGACGTCGAAATCAAGGCAGATTTTCGAAACCTGTCAACTGAAGTAAAACATACAGCGAAGCTAGACCAAAAAGTGATCGAAATCTAGGCACGTTTTCAAAAACAGTCAACTGAAATAAAAGCGGAGCTCGGTAGTCTGAACAAAAAACTTAAATGCGTCGAGGAAAAGGTTTACCAGGCCGAAGAAAAGGTCAGCCAGGTCGAGGAGAGAATCAACTATGAGCTGCAAAAAGTGAAAAATGAATCGGAAGGAGCAAAGGCAGTAGTAACCACCTCACTAGCCCTGCTTATAACGGCAGCGCAAAGCACATCCTTAAATGTGAAAGCACCAATATTCGACGGGCAAACGGTCTGGAGTATTTACAAAACTCAGTTTGAAGCCGCTGCTAGGGCAAATCACTGGAATGAGCAGGAACGAGCAAATGCATTAATTCTTGCTATAAGAGGCCTAGCTGCCGAGCTTTTGCAAGGTATCCCCATCGAGTTGCACTCAAACTCGGCTGCTATAATGAATGGGCTTGATATGCATTATGGAGACGATTATCTGAAGCAGATTTATCGGTCTTAGCTAGGGCATCGGATGCAGAAGTCTGGCGAAACCCAGCTTACGACCCAGAACATCGAGATGATGCAGCAACATAAGCATTCATCAGCGCATTAAAGGACCAGGAATTGCAACAAGCCGTGCGTTTAACTCAAAAGCAAACGGTTAAGGACGCATTGATTTATAGTCGGAGCTTTGAGGCAGCGAAAAATCTGACTCGTACCACTGCCCGGGTTCGCGAGGTAGTGATAGACGAGTGGAAGTGTGAGCGCATGGAAATTGAACGGGACCCGCAGGTAAATGGTGCGCCTAGATGCTGGAATTGCGGTGGGAAGGGGCACCTGCACCTATTGTCCAGGGTGGAGGAGATCCAAACCAAGTCAGGAGCCCAGAATGGAAGCCTTTCAAACTGAGTGGGCCAACTTTGTGGAGAAGAGGTTGGCTAGGAGGATCAACGTCCACAGCTCCACCATCACCGTGTCAAGACTACATTGGGGAGAAGCAGACTTATGCCTTCCGGGTCAAGTTGACGGAGCGCATTGCACCATAACAATCGACACTACTGCAACCCAATCGATTATCCACCCAGACCTAGTGAGGCATCAACTGCTTCACAAGGGCAGGATTTTCTCACTACGGACAGCTACGGGTGAAACTGCACCAGTCCATGGAGAGGTCAACCTCCAGATACAGTTGGGAGACCCCTTGCGTTTCGACATAATTTTCTGGTCACGAACATTATGGATGACTGCATTCTCGGAATGGATTTTCTGCGACTACATGGAATCACGTTGGATTTGGGCAAAAGTGTATTGAAATGGCAAACTGCCGAAGTATTGATGGAGGGATCAAGCATCCAAACTCCTAAGATGAATGTGGTAGTATGTGCCGACACTGATGTACCGAAATCTTCCGAGAGCTTTGTATGGGCCAAGCTTGATGGTAATTCTGGAGACCGCCGATCTTATCGGATAGGGCCAACGAAGACGTCCGCATTGCACAGTTTGATCGTTGAACGAAGCCTTGTAAGATCTATAAGGAACGGAAACATGCCGGTTAGAGTCCTTAACATCGCATAACCATCAAAGCGGGAGAAGTCATTGGCAGCTGCCAGCTCGTTTCCACCATCGCCTCTTTGGAAGCTTCTCACCATCATCATTGGAAATGGAGGCAAGACACAAACAAAACCAAAACCAAATTGCTATTGCAGCTAATCAAGCAAGCCTTTGATCTGGTGACCAAGTACAGTGACATCTTCTCAACAAGCTCGGATGACCAAGGCCGAACGAGTATGGTAGCTCTCGTCATAGATACACAGGGAGCCAAGCCGATCCGACAAGCACCGGGACGTCTTCCTATAGCCAAACAGGGAGAAGTGAGCGCACTGATCTTGGACATGGAAAATCATGGAGTTATCTAACCTTCTGTCAGTTCATGGGCCGCGCCAGCAGTTCTAGTAAAGAAAAAGGATGGTAGCACTCGTTTTTGTGTCGACTGTAGGCAGCTTAACAACGCCACTAAGAAAGATAGTTACCCGCTTCCATGCATTGTCGCCATCAAGGAAACTTTAGCCGACGCAAAATGGTTTTCTACACTCGATCTCAAGAGCGGCTACTGGCAGGTAGAAATCGACAAGAAGGACCGAGCGAAGACCGCATTTTCAGTTGGGACCGGATTGTGGCAATTTGTGGTGATGCCATGTGGACTTTGCAACGCTACAGCCACCTTCGAACGCCTGATGGAATACATGCTACGAGGCCTAACTTGGAAAAACCTGCTTGGTGTATCTAGATGACATCATTGTTATCGGGAGAACGTTCGAAGAGCATATGCGGAACTTAGAAGAGGTTTCCTCTCGATTGCGACTGGTGAATTTGAAACTGACAAGTGCACCCTTTTCGCAGCTGAAATAAAATACCTGGGACACGTCGTATCAGTAGAAAGGGTCAAAACAGACTTTGAGAAAATTGAAACCGTAAACAGCTGGCCAACACCCAACGAAAAGCGCCAACTACGAAATTTACCTACTATCGAAGATTCGTCAAAGACTTTGCCAAAATAGCTAAGTGTCTCCATCAGCTAACCGAGAAAAATCGTCCGTATGTCTGGAATGAACAATGCCAGACAGCTTTCGAGACCTTGAAGGAGAAGCTGTGTGAATCACCCGTGCTGGCATATTCGTAACCCGGAAAAATGTTTGTCGTTGACACCGATGCGAGCAACGGTGGTATTGGTGCTGTACTCTCCCAGCAGATCAATGGCGAAGAAAGAGTCCTTTCATACATATTACAGTCGAGTTCACTCAAAAAGTGAAGGGAAGAACTGCGTGACCAGGGAGGAGCTATTGGCTATGATAGAGGCCACCAAGCAGTTTCGCAAGTACCTATATGGCCAGAAATTTGTTCTTCGAACGGATCATGCATCGTTGAGATGGCTACTTAACTTCGAAAACCCCGAGGGACTAGTTGCGAGATGGATCGAAAGATTGCAGTCATACGACTACGAAATCGTTCATCGAAAGGGCGGAGTTCATGGAAATGCTGACGCCCTATCGCATCGTCCATGACCAGCTAATTGCAAGCATTACCGGCGAATTGAAGAAAAGGAGCCGCTCGTTGATCTGCGATTGATAACAGCCGAATTTGATGAAGGTTGGTCACCGGAGCAGATTCGAAACGCCCAGTTAGCCGATGAAGACATCGGACCATTGCTCGTATGGAAGGAGATGACTGGGCGACCTGAGTGGAAGGACGTTTCAATGCATGGCGCAACCCTGAAAAGCTATTGGGCACAATGGAACTCCCTTCAGGTGGAGGGTGGCGTACTCAAGCGGAAATGGGAAACGGCGGATGGCAGCTCCTATAGGATGCAAACTATACTACCCAAAAGCCAAATACAAAATGTGATTAAGGAAATGCATGAAGGATCCTCGGGAGGCCACCTTGGTGTTAACAAGACCTAAGCGAAATTGCGGGAAAGGTTCTACTGGCTCCACGCTCGAGAAGACGTAGAGGACTGGTGTCGCAGACGCACAATTTGCGCTTCCGTCAAAGGCCCAAGGCGACGACTGAGAGGACAAATGCAAACCTATAACGTGGGAGTACCGTTTGAAAGGATTGCTGTTGACATCACAGGACCCTTTCCTGAATCCGAATGGGGACATCGATACACGCTGGTTGAAGCCGATTATTTCAGCAAGTGGCCCGAGGTCTACCCCATTCCCAACGAGGAAGCAACTACTGTAGCCGAACAGCTTGTGTTAAATTGGGTCAGTAGGTACGGCGTACCTTGTGAACAACATTCAGATCAAGGCCGAAACTTCGAGTCACTAGTTTTCGGCGAAATGTGCGAGCTGCTGGGAATACGGAAAACGAGGACAACACCGCTGCATCCCCAGTCCGATGGAATGGTCGAACGTTTCAACGGCACACTCAATAAACATCTGACCAAGATGGTTGACGAGAACCAAAGGGACTGGGACCGGCACATCCCATTATTCTTGATGGCTACCGAGCACGCATCGACGGGCCAAGCCCCAGCCAAAGTCATTTTTAGAAAGACTATTCGTCTGCCGGCTGATATAAAGCTCGGAATACCCCCTGAGAAACTCCAGACGATCTCGGAGTACGGAAGTGAGCTAAGGCAACGGTTGAGCCAGATGCATCGGACAGTGCGAAAACACCTCGAATCGGCTACTGACCCCAGGTATGATCTAAAGGCAAATTCTACTGGCTTCCAGCAAGATGACTTGGTATGGCTATATAACCCACAACGGCGGAAGGGTAGGTCTCCGAAGTTGCAGCATAATTGGGAGGGACCATACCGGGTTACAAAGCAAATCAACGACGTTGTATATCGCATACAGGAACACCGTTAGCCGAGAGCCAAACTAAAAATCGTGCACATGGATTGTCTTCTCCTATATTACACAGCAAAGCTTGACTAAAACTGGCGACACATCTTCTCGGGGCGAAAAGAACTGAGGTGGGGGCAGTGTTACATGTACAAATAATTCTGCGAGCTACTGTCGCAATTGTTTTCACAACCATTAAGAACATCATGATCAACAAAAGAATGTACTCGAAAGCGAAAGAATCGACCAAGCATGATCAACATCTGATAGTGACGTCACTACACTTGCTCGATCAACAACTGATAGTGACGTCACTACACTTGCTCGAATATCCCAGGTAGGTTGTAAAATAGTGAAATGAATGATTGTGCATTTTTAGTAAATAAACTCTTTCAACTTAATTTAAAAGACAGAGCCTTTTCGCTTTCCCAGAATATTAAAATTATCGGCCACGAACCATAACAAGCGACAGTGGTGTCGAGAAGTGAGAAAAAAAACTTTGAAAGTGAAAATTTGAACATTTTTATAGTGCACAATAGTAAAATTAAACGTGGAAACTGGTGGAAACTTTGGCAAAACAATAAAAACGCCGCGAAGCTTACATCTGCAAATTAATGAATTGGCCATATTGGAGTTTAAGGAGGAGTTGGAACAGCGAAATCTGGCTACACAAGATACAATGGCCATACTGATTGCACGCTTACGTAATGCGATCGAGTCAGAAGGCGTGAATCTGCATTCGGGTGAGCCCTCAGATGGGGAAAAAGGCCCAGAAGGTGCTGAAGCAGAAACACCGAAATCAAAGGAACAAGAAAATGCGCTGATGCAAGTGTTGATGCTGATGCAGCAAGAGCAGCGACAACAGTCTTCAAGTTTAACAGCGAAGCTGGACCAACAAGTGACCGAAATCAAGGCAGACATCGCACAGAAGCTGAGAGGGCAATCAACGAAGCTAGGCCAACAAGCGATCGAAATCAAGGCAGACATCGCACAGAAGCTGGAGGGGCAATCAACGAAGCTTGGCCAACAGGCAACTGAAATCAAGGCAGGCTTGCAAAAACAGTCAACCGAAATAAAAGCGGAGCTTGGTAGTCTGAGCAAACAAATTAAATGCGTCGAGGAAAAGGTTTACCAGGTCGAGGAGAGGATCAGCCATGAGACCAGCTAGGTCGATGAGAGAATCAACCATGATATCAGCCAGGTCGAGGAGAAATTAATGATTGTGCATTTTTTAGCAAATAAACTCTTTTAACTTAATTTAAAAGACAGTGCGTTTTCACCTTTCCGGAATATTAAAATTATGGGCCGAGAACCATAACACGCAACAAAATCGTGAATAAATTAATAAGGCTTAGCGGGGAGAAGTTACTGGTAAATGAGAACACACGTTCTCATCGCCTCAGTGATTTTAACGGCGAAGTAGAACTAAGCTCGAGTCAGTTAATATTTATAATCGTGGAGGAACAGTTGAGAAGCAGTCTTGTTCAAGTCCAGTAGGGAGCATGCTGCTACTAATTTAAAATTACTATCTACAACGTTTAAGTATTCGCGGGTCAAGATTTAGATGGGGGTATTGTTCAGTGATCAATAATATGGTAAGGGGTGAGGTATTGGCTTGCGCCGCGATCCTTCTCCAATTCACGCTACGGGCTAACGCTTACATGGGAAGCGCGGTAAGTCCCGCCGACATCAGGGGACTTCAAATCAAAGCGGAATTCAAAGGCGTCCTAGTTAATTAATCAATGTGATCATAATATAAATATTTAAAAAATGGACAGTAAAATTCCTTAAAATTAACATTTTCCTTTGTTGTGCTAGTATAGATGGATAGAGCAGCAGTTAAGTATCTGACTGAGAGAAAGCTTTTACATTTGATCGTTATAAGCTCCTTTAACTTGCTCATACATAGAGCTTCTCGCTTGTGATCTATTGCCGGCGTGTACGCGTCATCTATTATGCTGAAGCTTAACAGCGGTATATCGGCCGCAACGTATACGAATATAGTTATAATTTGCTTGCGCTTATCAGTGCTAACTCCTAAGTTGAACGCTATTTTTCATCTGCCACAATGTATATTGCCGTCATTTACTGGCGCTAAACGGTAGGTGGTAGTTCCACTCGCTCGTAAATAACATTTAGCCTTCATTCGCTGGCGCTAATCAGAGCTAAATGGTAGGCGGGGAGTTTCCTTCGCTCGCTCATAACAGCACTCCCGACATCCAAGTCCTAAATCGTTTCACGCGTTTCAATTGTGGGAAACTATCGATCACGTCTACATTTACAACCCGGTCAAATTTTGACCACAATCCTTGCCTACGAACTTTCAAAAATGTTGACAAACGATAACATTGCCACGAAAATCAATTGATTCGCCGAACGGAGGTTAAATCAGTGATTTGACGACAGAAAATCTTAAAAAGAATCTTCAATTCATAACTGTTTCCCATTTGACACATACGTACTCATATGTCTATAGACCGGCCAACGTTTTTTTTTTTTTTTTTTTTGTGGTAGGGAGGTGAAGGCATTTATGCCCGCCGAGTCTGGCAGTGTGGGACTCCCATGGAGGATACCTTTGGACTACCCACTAAACACCACCCCTGTCAATCTGAGAACCTAGCCTGGAACCGTTTGACACATTACTTCGGGCCAGGTCTCGTTTTGTTACGCCGTGGGGCGCCTTCAAGCTGGGGAGTCCCTTTCCTAGCGGGAGGGGAGGGGGGAAGAGGAATTGCCAGAAGAGCGATCCCCCAGCCCCAGCGCCTCCGGCTGCTGTGAGTCCCTTTTATATTTTAGGACTGCCCGAGCATAATGTGCCACCTGGTTCCATTTGTCAACCGATTCGAGCATCACCGCAACTATATTATCCGGGGTGAGCTCTCCCGTCTCCCTGTAGAGTTCCCTTCGCAGCCTGGCCCATTTCGTACACGCAAAAAATGTGTGACAGGCATTGTCCTCCTCTCCTGGGCAAAACCGACAATCGGGAGACCGTGACTTGCCGATCTTGTGCAGGTAAGACTGAAAACACCCGTGCCCGCTCAAAAGCTGGGTCAGATAGAAGTCAGTCTCACCATGCTTTCGATTTAGCCACGGTCTCACATCCGGGATGAGGCGCGCAGTCCACCTTCCCTTCGTGCAATTCCTCCAAGACTGCTGCCAATCGTTGAGCGAGCGTTGTCTCTCCTCGCGGACAACCATCTCCCTCGCATCCTCGTTTCGGCGCAGGTAAATAGCGCGGCGCTCTCTAGCAAGGAGGGCGACAGGTATCACGCCTGCAATCACTCTCACCGCCGAGTCGGAGACTGTTGGATACGAAGATGCAATTCTCAGTGCTCCTCTTCTCTGTACCTGTGCCAATCGTTTTCGGTATACCTCCTTGCTGAGAGCGTCGCCCCATACCTCTGCTCCGTACAGTAGCACTGACCCTACAGCACTCATCAAGAGGCGTCTTCTTGATGGGCTGGGTCCCCCTACGTTGGCCATAAGTCGACTCAGGGCCGATATTCCCGAAGCAGCCTTCTCAGCCGTTGCCCTGATTTGCTCAGAGAAACTCATCTTCGAGTCGATCAGTAGCCCCAGGTACTTCACCGCTGGCTTCGATTCGATCTGTATATCTCCAATACTGATCATCCTTACTCTAGGGATTCTCTTTTTTGTCAAGATGACCACTTCGGTTTTCTCCAGTGCTAGACTGAGCCCGCGAGCAGTCATCCAGTCCCTCACTCGGCGCATTAGCATACCTAGCCTAAGTTGCGCTTGTTCAACGGTGCGTCCGGCGACCAGAGCCGCAACATCATCCGCATAGCCGACCAAGCGCGACTCATCTGGCATCTCAAGTCTCAGTAGCCCGTCGTAAGACACGTTCCACAGGTCGGGACCAAGGATAGATCCCTGGGCAACACCCGATGTAATTTCCATCCTTCGTTGGCCCTGTGTCGTGTCGTAGAGCAGGCTTCGGTCCTTTAGGTAGTTCCTCAAAAGCCGCATTAGATATTCTGGAACTTGAAAAGAGTTTTCCAGCGTATCCAGAATATCCACCCATCTAGCGGAGTTGAAGGCATTCCTGACGTCGAGTGTCACCAACAGGACGATCCGTCGCTTGGTGCGACTATATGCCTCTGCCTTTTGGACCGCGTTCACCACCTCTGCAATCGCATCAATAGTAGAACGTCCTGCTCTAAAGCCGTACTGCCGAGGAGATAGGTCCCCAGCAGCACGAATCGCGTCAGTGAGTCTTCCCTTGATGAGTTTCTCTAGCACTTTCCCAGCCGTGTCTAGCATGCATAACTGGCGGTATGCAGACGGCGATTCGGGATTTCCCTTCCCCTTGCTGACCAGCACGAGCCTCGCCACCTTCCATCGTACCGGGAAAACCCCGTCCCGTAGGCAAGAGTTGAATGTGCTGAGCAGCAAGTCAGGACAATGGTGATAAACGAGCTGCAAAACCTCAGCTGGAACACCATCTGGACCTGGAGCCTTCCTTGCCTTCAGGGAGAGGACTGCCTCCTCCAGTTCCAGCTGTGTGAAGAGTGGGCACTCGACTGCTGTTTCACCATGGACAGCGTCAACACGGACGGGATGGGCGGGGAAGAGTCCCCGCACTATCGCGTCCATCTTTTCCGCGTCATGTATACAAGGCTTCCGTAGGGCACCAAGTTTCCCCATGACCAGCTTGTAGCCAAGGCCCCACGGATCCCTATTTACATCATCCACGAGGTCTTGCCAGCATCGGGCCTTGCTCTTGTTAATAAGCCTGCGAAGATATTTCCTGCCGGACCTGTATGCTGCTAGCCTAGTGTCTGCCTCCTCCCGTGTTCGCGCCCGCTGGGCCTCTCGCCGAAGTTTGTGACACTCGCTTCTTTGTTCGGCGATCTCGTTTGACCACCAGTATACTGGAGGCTTACCATGTCGGGGTCTCCGACGGGGCATGGAAGACTCGCAAGCAGCTATGATGGTACTCATAGTTGAGTTCACCAAGTCCTTGGCTGTAGGCCCTCCACTCCCTGGCGGAGCTCCCAGCAACGGTGCGCCTGCCGTAAGCGCGTCAGTGAACTTCTCAACGTCCATCCTCCCAGTCCTCCATCCGAGGATTGAAGTTTGGGCATATGCACGCAGAGTGGCACCGTCGTGAATCTCAACAGCTATATACTGGTGATCACTAGCCGAGTAATCCTCTAGTACTCGCCAGTTGTGCACTCTAGGTACCAGGGACTCCGAAGCGAGTGTCACATCGGGTATGGTTCCTACGCAACCCCAGCGGCGGAAAGTAGGGGTGTTACCAGTATTTAGGACAAAAAGCGCTGTTCTGGCCGCCATGTCCAAGATTTGCTTTCCCCTTGGGTCGGATTGTGGCATACCCCATTCGATGGCTCTAGCGTTGAAGTCTCCCCCGACCAGCATGTGGCCCTCTGTGTTCGAGACAGCGTCCTCCAGGGCATCGAGTTTGGTTCGAAAGGATCGCATTGCCTCGTTAGGCGTCAGATAAACACTGAAATATGTTATCCCTGAACACCGCACCCACACAAAACCATCCCCGCGTCCATGGCCCTGCACCTGAAGGCGGGCGCTGTCTCGAACCCAGATGGCCGAGGTACTAGATTTGTCAGGGTACCACGCTTGCGAGTCCTTGTTATGATGTTGCTCGCTCAGCAACAGGAGGTCAGCTTTCTTATCCCTCGCAAACTGCTCAAGTAGGTCCTGGGCGTTTGTGCTTCGGTGCAAATTGACCTGCAGGATACGGATCATTTGAGTATCGATTTGGCTTTAGTTAGGGCCTCCTTGAAAACCCGGCATCTCCCTGTCCCCGGCTCATGTTTGAGGTCGCCGGGTGCTAGCTTAGCGTCCTTGCAAAGAATGCATTTTGCCTCGTTCGTGCACTCCTTCCTTTTGTGCCCCGTTTCACCACATTTGTAGCACAGAGATCTCCTGTCGGGTCCCCTACAGCCATACGCGGTGTGCCCGTATTCGAGGCATCTGAAGCAGCGGATAGGGATCGCTCTTCTCCGTATCCTGCAGATCACCCAACCTATCTTAATTTTGCCCTTCGCCAGGATTTGCTGGGCGTCTTTATCAGCTAGTTCGACAATAGCCATGCGTTGCCCCCTTGTGTTTTCACGCGTCAATCTTGCCTTGACTTCACTTAAGCTGGGGAACTCCCTCCTAATGGCATGCTCTACTTCAGCTTTGTCCGTGACGCAGTCGAGGTCCCTGATTTCCAGGGTGGCCATTGGTTCGAGCGAGGCAACCGTTGCCGCATCTCCAAGAACCTTTTGAACCGCGTCACGGAATGCATCTTTGTTTGTGGCCTCTGGCCCGAATTCCACCAGCAAGCCAACGGTCCGGGTTGGTCAAACTGCTTTGATGGCAGTTTCGGTGTCGTCTGGCTTGACCGCTCCTTTAATTTCACGGAGGACATCTGCGTAGGTTCGGCCCTTAGTTGGTTTAATAAGCAGTGCCTCTCGCAAGGGTTTGCGCCGCGGTTTGCTTTTTGTTTTCTGCGGTATATCGGGGGGTTCTTTGTTCTTTTCGTGGTTGAGCTCTTTGTCTGTTTTTTCTAGGAGTAGCTTTTTGGCCGCTTTTTTCGCTGCCTTGTTTCGCACCACATGAAACTCCTCGCCTGATGTGTCAACTTCGTTTATGGTCTCGTCCTTCCTCCTTTTCTCACGGTCGCCTTCAATTGGGCTACCGGCCATTCTTTGCTGCTAGGACCCACTGCTGCCTCGAGGGAGAGTGTGTCTTTTTGGTGCTTTTCGGTTGCAAGCCACCTCCGCCTGTAGTGCGTTATGCGGCCAAAAAGCTCCTCCAGTTCAAGAATGCCATTCTTGACACTCTTGCCTATGTTTTTCTGCACTTCGCAGGCAGCCCTCAGTTGTTTGACGATATTCCCCGCTTTCCGAGTAAGCCGCTCCTCTTCGGCGCGGTCAAGGGCGACTGTGTTATTTGGCGCCACCTGTTGGGAGAGGCCCCCGTTTCCTAGCCCTTTTGCTTCTATCGCTTGGGTCGCGTTTGAAGTGGCGTCGGCCAACGGCAAAACTTCTCCCTCCACCAGTCTTACACTGGCCTCTGTTGGTGTCGCAGCTTGATCCGGATTGTGTACGTCTTGCACTGGGCGCTCCGGGTAGCGCATAGTCCTTCTACTGCGCCCAAAGGCCGCAATGATGCCAGGTTGCACAACGCACTCTGCCTTCTTTCGTTCGTTAGTCTGTCTGTGGTCTGTCTCCGATGATTTAACCTGTGATGTTGACTTTGACAGTGTTTCTGGGGTTTTCTGCCTCCCCCCGCAATCAGTGACTTGTTTTATCGGTGTTCTTGCCAACAGCGGTTTTTGCCTGAAAGGGTTCTCCGTGCTAGCGTCCTGTTTGCTTGTGGTTTCATTTGTTGGATGTTTTTGATCTGTTGGTTTTATTTGCTCCATTTTATTGGATCCCCCCTCGGAGCCGCTATCTCCGTTCGTGTGTGTAGTCGCCTTTTTGGTCCCATGGTTATCTTTGCAGAGCAGGGAGGCCATGCGAGAGTTGGCACAAGCCCTTATGTGGACAAGTGCTCAGAGCCAGACCAGCGCTAATCGGGAGTCCATCTCAACCGAACCTACACCACCAACCCAATGGTGCGAACTTCGAACGTACTCCGAGGCCTGCCAAGGTTTTACCGGGACGGAGACGGTATGATAGTTGAATTGGAGCCGTTCACACACCAGCGTCACCTCGGCGCTACTGTGCAAAGCAACTAGGTCCAAACCATCACATCCGCCAGCCCAAAGCATCAATTCCAGTTCGTTGTCCATACGTAGTCCAGATACAATAAGAGTCGTTACCTGTCAGCACAGGAGGGAACCTCACGGCACCCCCCATATCCTCGGGTCCGTGGGGGCGGCGCTCCCCAAAGAATGCTAGCCTCCAAGAATGTTCTTGTCGACCGGCATTCCCCCTGCGGAGGACCGGCCAACGTTAAGAGGTGGTCATGTGGCAGAGATTTACTCACCACACTGCCAACATCAAGCGGTATGTCAGATATCTGTTATCCAACATATACCAGCTGATCGAAATGGTGTAGGGATGACCGATATCTGCCGGGTATCGCTCCACGGGTTATGACGAACGTGTGTCGCATAATATTGCCGGCCACATACGCATACGCATTGCGGATGAAGTTTGCGGGTGCATTGGCTGATTTATCGAGTAGATTTAGGCTGATGTTTCGAGTAGAACTGCGCGATTATTATTGCGGGTTAGCTCAAAAATATATGTTTTTAATTAAATAATCATTAACTTATACAAGTAATGCGATAAAAAGTGTATGCCAGTCAAAACCGGGGCACGATAAATGTACAGTAAACAATCAGTAGAATAAGGTGAATATGTCGAATGTTCGTACAAAGAAACCACAATATTTAATCAATCAAGTGTCGAAATTCTTGAAATATTAAGGACTGGATATAAAGAAGAGTGAACGATTTTTTTTGAAATGATTATTTGGTTGTTTTTATTTATTGAATTATTGTAAAAAGAAAGAACTAAATTAATTATTCAATTCGAGAGCTTGAATGGCATTTAAAAGATTTTTGTATAAATTGATGCAAGCTTCTTCTCAGTGTATCTTTATCGGTGTCTTACCATTCTTTTGCCAACTTTCTAAGACCAGTTTTTTTTTCTTTCAACTTCATAGGTATCTGCTGAATTAAATTCAGATAAGAATTTTGGATTTTGTGAGCCATTTGCATTATCGGAACTCGAGATACCAATTCTCAGAAAAATTTCCCACTTCTAGACATTCGACATCTGAAAAAAAGTTGGATTCCTTGTGGTCAACCTCAATTACCTTCAGAGAGCATTCCTCATATCTATTCTAAACCCTAATTGCTAATGAAAGGCTCCACACATTTTCTGATTGATTTAAGAAGAATAACCAATAACAAAAATTCATCTTGTCTACTCTTTTAGACATCTGCAATACAACTTCATCAACGTTTTTTTTTTACGTCTTGTCTCTCATCAATCTTACAGCCTCGAAGTTATTCAAAAGTGCAATTTCGAAATAACCTTCGCTAAGGTTAAGAAATTGATGATAAGCACAACCAAGTGCGACCGGACAAGTTCGACCCCACGCTGTGTGCCACAAATTTGAGAAAATTAAGTATTTCGGAAATAAACCAACACAAACACAAATCCCATTGAAGTTTGTTTTTTTTTTTCTTGAAGCTTAACTAATATCCAAAAAGCTTAATGTATCGATGTTGGCTTTAAAAATAAATAAATCCACTAAAGTCAGACTCTTTTGTATGGGAGAGAAAAAAAAAATAAGCGGCGGATATTGAGTACAATGGCATGAACTAAGGTTTTACAATATGGCATGCAAACAATGACCTCGGCCTCTGTGTTCATGATAATGACGAATGTGATTGCATTGATGATGGCGCGTTGATGTTGATGATATGATGACTATTAAACTGGAACACGTATGGTAAATAATTTTGTTATTGTTGTTGTTGTTAGTTAGGTACGAGTGTGCTATTGTATGGGAAATCGCATGCACACGTAGATAGGTAGGTAAATTTTGCCGTGAGCACTTGAAATAATGGATATTGGGCAATTAATTATCGAATTACAATTGCAAATTTCTTGTCATGAATGGAATTGTGTAATTGAAATTTTGTGTTACGTAACCATTGGATGTTTTTATTTAATTTTGATGTTTTTAACTTTTAATGAGAGCAGTCAATGGCTTTGATTGGTGGATGAACTTGCCAGACAGGTCGTGTACTTATTTTAAGCCATAAAATTCCTTCAGACTCCAGCTAATTAAAAATTCATTCAAATTAGCAATAAAATGGTTTTTTGTTTCTTATCCAAGATTTCTTCAAAGCTCCACTGGCACTGCGATGACCCCTACATGGATGTTAATTTTTTTAAAATTCTTTTCTTAGAATCTCTATTTTTACCTCAACACTTTCTACTATTGTGGTCTTCCTTGCATCATGCCACTCCACACCACGCAAAAAAACCTCAAAATCAAGTTTACATGCTTGTTGCACGACCCTAAGGTGATATATCACCTGAAAACACGAATGCCTACTTTTGCGTTCTGAATTTACTTCATTCCGAGTATCCACAATAACATATATTCAACACTTTACATGATCATGTGTGCAACCCGCCAAGGTGTAGAAGTTGCTGCCTAAAGTTGGGCTGTGGATAGTAACTTAGCTTGCTAGCAAGTTAGCGAGCTACTCGTATAGTATAGTAGTAACTAGCATGGATAGGTGATCTTTGGCAAGATTGAGTGAGGTGGTCGTGAAAGATTGCAAGATCAGCAGCAGCGTCATACATTACACATGCAAGCGAATCAACAGCGTGACTTTATAATAGGACTTACTACTAGAGTTGAGGCTAGAGCCTAGTGGCTGGGTTTGTTTGGATGGTCGGTCGTCGATAATGGAAACCTTCTATGGGTCGAGGTTAATATGTTCGTGGTGCACCAAAGAATATGAGAGGGAGACAGAGAGCAAGCCCCCTTTGCTGATATATTGTAGGACAATAATGGAGTAGTGTAATATTTTATTGGGACAATACGATAAGGTTCATGTACGAGTATTGTTTGCTTATAATATTTATTGTTATTGGTGTTGGTATGGTAACAAGAGAGATGTGATGAAATTGATTGTATGCGTTTGCTCTTATCGGACAAGGTGATCATGTAATCAGATTTTTCCGTAGAGAGGTTTTATTGCACATTTTGAGCTTCTATTGCAGTATAGAAACGGTTGCAGCATAATTCAATTAAATATTTCGTGCATGGTCTATGCTTAAGCAATTGCACAGTTATAAGCCCTCTCTGTTTTTGGAATCAAATACCAAATGTAACATTTGACCACATGATTCATGCAAGTCAGGAGAACTACAGATGGGTCAGATTTGTTGCGGCCAAGATGTTCTTGAATACAAGAACTGCAAAATTCTTAAAGAGCTTGAGGGGGTTAATTTTTTCATATACTCAGACTTCTGGAATTAATCAAACGTATTCAATTTTTATATTCGATGCTCGTTACACCAGGGACAACAAATAGCAGCGGTGAAATGTGAACGCAAATACTTTATGGCATATAGCGTGAATTCACTCATTCATTCATTGCTACAATGCATACAGTCTCAGCATTTATAGCAAATCCCTTTATGATTTTTGTTTACACATTTCCTCTACAAAAGCGCTTTCATTGCAATATGAGCAACTTCCAGAAACCATTCGCTCTGTTGATTGGTCCTCCTTCTTTCGCGGTCTTGACTCGGATACTTGCTGTAACAATTCCTATGATTTCTTAAACGCTGCTATTTCTAACACGACTCCACTTGTCAGTATAAGAAACTCTTATGACTGTCCCTGGTTAACACTCGATGTGAGGCAAGCCTTGCAAGCTAAAGATCGAGCTCGTCAACGTTTTTCACGTGAGAGACTCACGTACAGCTTTTCGTCATCTGAGGTCGGTAGCTAAGAAAAAGATGCAGATCGCTAAAACTTCTTATTTTCATAGTATTGTAGGCTCTTTAAACTCATAAAAAATAGTGTGTTTGTAAATAATATTACAAATTTTTCGTAAAGAATAGACTGGCAGCTACAAAATGAGACCAAAATTTTGACAATCGGATAGAAATTGTGGGCACAGTGAACGGTCAAAGGTAGAGATCTACCAAGCCTTTAAATTAAATCGTAAAAACGCCAAATTCGCACCTTTAAGGGGAGAAAAAGTCATTTAAAGTTTTGGTGTTTTTTTCCTATTTCAACCTTCATAATTTTTGGAAATATATACGCTCTCTTAAATCCTCTTCCAGTTTTTCATTCTCGCTTCATTTGAACGGCTGCTTAGCAACTTCACCTCTAGAGATTAGTGAACTTTTTAGAACTCAGTTTTCTTCTACTTTTTATGCTACTCCCAGCAATAGCCCTTCGTTCCCAATCGTACACACGCCGCCTTCATTCCCTTTTACTTGCCATCCAGAAGATGTTTTGAAGCTCATTTTAGAACTTGATGACTTTGCTAGTTCAGGTCCCGATGGTATTCCTAATCATTTTGTTAAATCTTTAGCTACTTCTATTTGTATCCCCCTTTCCTTTCTCTTCAATTCTAGCTTATCTTAAGGCTCTTTTCCTTCGTGTTGGAAAAGATCACATGTTACTCTTATTTTTAAAAAGGGTAGTACCTCAGACGTTGCCAATTATCGGTCTATCTCCTTATTACCCTGTTTCTCTAAACTACTGGAAAAAATCGTGTGCTTGCACCTTTCTTCAGTTACTCATGAGTTGCTCGTTCTTGAACAACGTGGTTTTTTCAAAGGGCGATCGACCTTAACGAATTTGTTAGAAGTCATGACCGTTACTCTTGTATTTGGATTTCTCTAAAGCCTTCGACTCAGTAAATCACAATATTTTGTTTAGCAAACTTAAATTTCTTAACGTTCCTGATTATTTGCTCCACTGGTTATCCTCTTACTTATCCAATCGTGTCAGTCAGGTATCTTTTCAAGGCTGTCTTTCTACTCCCTTCCATCCGTCTTCTGGTGTTCTTCAAGGATCCATTCTGGGCCCACTAAAGCCTCTCGTATTTCTGGCTATATTTTTTCCAAATCTTTATCGTGTGTTAAATTATATTCTAGTTTGGTTCGTCCCATCCTTGAGTACTGTTCGCCAGTTTGGTCGCATCATTTGAAGTGTTTGAAGTTTACGCTAGAAGCTGTACAAAAAAGATTTACCAGGATCGTCTTCTTGAAATTCCAGATTCCCTACATTTTTTATGAATCACGCTTAGCTATCCTCAATATTCCTTCGCTGGAAATGCGTCGACTCTACCTTGATGAATGTATCCTTTACAGGCTTTGCTCGATACTCGCCTTGTCAACCAGGTTCCTATGAGGCGCGTTAAGCGTTCTACAAGATCGTCGAATATCTTTGATGTTCCATTTGAACGTAGTTTGGTGGATTTTCACTCACCCATGCTCAGATTACCTCGTAACCATGATGACCTTCAGCTTGGGCCCTTCCCCCTTTCGTATTTAGTTTATAAAAGATTTGTTAACTGTCTTCTTCTTAGCCCTCATTAATTTTTCTTATTTATTTTCTCCTAATTTTTGCATTTTTTATTACTTTTTTTTTGTGTTGTGCTATTTTTTAATTCATTTTCCTGTACTTTCATTTTATCTATTTTGTTATTGGAATTTTCTTCTGTTAAATAGGATAAGTAAATAAATAAAAAAATAAATAAGGTTTAGACGGCATTTGACAAGTGAACAACGCATCGTTTGCGGGATGGTACATATTGTACTTTGCTCATCACACAAGTTGTCTTACTGTCAGTTACGATACAGTTATGTGAATGGACAAACAAGCTTGATCTTCGAAGTCGTTGACCTTAACACATGTATTCCTTTTTGAGTACCCAGATACACATCTGGTATAAAATGCGTTACGGTATCATTTCGATCGGGAGGGACACTTTCGCAACCACAACGCAAAGCGCCCTAAATGGTATTTTAGTTCGGGAAATGGAACAAGAATTTGATACTGAGCAAGGACCGAGATTTCTTACGTCAACGTTAATGATTATGTAACAAAATAAAAAAACAATGTAAATTCGATTTTTGCTAATATTGTATTATACCATATAGTAGCAAACACAGGGAATGCCAGCAATCTTTTGCCAGCTGTCATCCACCATCATTACCGAACGAAAGCAACTCTGCAAAGGAACGTTACCAAATTTTGATGGGAGCAGTAGCATTAGTGCTGACTGGAACAATCCAAAAGATTTTAACTAACAACAAGGGTTGAAAAAATTAGTTTCCAGGGAGAGCTCGCCTACTTAGCCGTGATGTTCATGGCACTGCTTATCCTATCTTCTGCAGATAAAAAATTTGGCACCCATCTTTTAACTCTCCTTTACAAAACACCCAGCTGGGAGACTGTGACTTACCAATCATGTGCAGGTGACATCGAAAACATCCATGTCCACTCGAGAGCTAGATCAGGTAGAAATTAGTCTCGCCATGGCTTCGATTGAGCTACGGCTTCAGGTCAGTGATCAAACGAGTAGTCTACCTTCCCTTCTGTACAAAACTCAACACTGTGTCGAGTTAGGTAGGGTTGCAAAATAAATTCGACTACTTGCCGTCCGACTTAAAAAGAAATTTATTAATGCAATTCACTTTTCGTTTACAATCAAATTAAGCTCAACCAAAGTTCAATGAATCATTACAAATAAAATTGCTGATCATAACTGCTAATGTACAGGGTTATCCATTTCGTGGTAGGAAAGTATGACCCCTGCCATTTGACATCTGTCAGAATTAAATATCATCGAAAGCGTGTTTTTTTTAGTTGAAGGTTTGCCATTTAGAAATATGAATCGTTTAACAGTCGAAGAATGCGTTAACATTATTAAATTTTATTATAAAAATGGTGATTCTGCTGTATCAACATTTACGGTCGACATAATCGACCTACACAGCAAACAATTTCAAGCACAGTGAGAAAATTTGAAGAGACTGGATCGGTTATTGATATTGCAAGGCCTGTGCATCATCGCAACATTCGTTCTGCTGAAAATATCGCTGTCGTTGCTCAAAGTGTGAAGGAAGACCCGAATTTGTCGATTCCTCGACGGGCTCAACATTTGGGCTTGTCTTACGGCTCATTGTGGCGGATTTTGTATTTGGATTTGCATCTCCATCCATACAAAATCCAACTCGCTCAAGAACTTAAGCCTCAAGACCGTACACAACGCAAAATGTATGCGAATTGGGTGATTGAACAACAAGCCATTGATAACGATTTTTCGAACAAAATTTTCTTTAGTGATAAGGCTCATTTTTCTGTTTATTTACGTGGTTGCGTAAATAAACAGAATTGCCGCATATGGGGCTTTCAAAATCCTCAGGTGATCGCAGAAAGGCCTTTGTATCCGGAAAAAAGTGACCGTTTGGTGTGCATTATGGTCTGGTGGTGTTATTGGCCCGTATTTTTTGAAAACGATCAAGGAAGAGCCATTACAGTCAATTTTGACCGCTATGGACGGATGTTTACCGATTATTTTTGGAGAGAAATTGAAGATAATGATCTGGAGAACATGTGGTTCCAACAGGACGGAGCCACAAGCCACACAACACAGGCTTATCGAGCACTTTTGCAAGAGAAATTTCCAGGACGCATAATTTCGAGATTGAGTGATGTCAATTGGCCGGCAAGATCCTGCGGCCTAACAACTTTGGAATTCTTTTCATGGGACTATGCGAAAGATCGCGTTTACGCAAACAATCCTCAAAATCTTGAGCAATTGCAAACCAATATTTGTGAAGTTATGGCCAAGATATTGCTGGAAATGTGCCGGAAAGTCATTAAAAATTACCTCAAAAGAATTGAGGCCTGTAAGAGGTCCGGTGGAGGACGTTTGGATGATATTGTATTTCACGTATAATGGCATAGTTCAATCTTTATATCAAAAAAAAATTTTGATTCCATCTGAATACTTTATGTGTTGTCTTTAGCTTTACTTTCCCAAGCGTAAAATGAATAACCCTATACTTTATGGCAAATAGCGTGAATTCTCTCATTCATTCATTGCTACAATGCATAAAGTCTCAGCATTTATAGCAAATCCCTTCGTAATTTTTGTTTTTGCATTTTCTCTACAAAAGCGCTTTCATTGCAATATGTAATTTATGGTAATTTGGTTGTGCGTTAATTTAGGATACTTAGCATTTACAATGTATATGAGGCCAGGATATGTGTTGCTCCCCAATGAAATCGAGGCGAGACCAAATTGAATCGCAGGAGTACAGACAAATTGGTCTAACTTTCTTCATTTTGGAAACATTTTTGCTTTCCTTTCTTGGCATTAGGAAGTGAAGGCTGTTTTGAGTCCTCAGTGTGAGACTTTCAAGCATGCTATGCTTCTGGACTATCCACTGAACAACTTCTCCGTCAATCTGAAAACTTATATTGCAGCTGCCTATCACATTACTTCGAGGAGGGGATTACCAGAAAAGAGAACTCTCCATTCTCGACAACTCCTGATACTCCAGGATGTTTTTCTTAACTGTCAGGATCACCCGAGAATTACGTGCCATGCCATTCTATTCGTCAAACGTCCTAAGCATCTCTCCCAATTAAAGTTTCCGGGGAGATCTCACTTACTTAGCCGTGATGTTCATGGGACTGCTTATCCTATCTTCTGCAGATAAAAAATATGGCACCCATCTTCTAACTCTCCGTTACAAAACACGCAGTTGGGAGACCGTGACTTACTAATCGTGTGCAGGTGAGATCGAAAACATCCATGCCCGCTCGAGAGTTGGATCAGGTAAAAATCAGTCTCACCATGCCTTCGATTGAGCTACGACAAAAAAGGTGACAAGCTACAGTGCGAAAATTATAGAGGCATATCACAAAATATTTTCAAAAATCTTAAAAAATAAAATCGAATCATACGCCATCAGTATTATTGGGTCGTATCAAGGTGGCTTTAGGGCAGGTAAATCAACAACAGACCAATGGTTCACAGTTAAGCAGGTACTTGAAAAATGCTGGGAGTTCAACATAGGCGTACACCAAATTTCCGTTGACTTCAAGCAAGCATACGACTGTATTGATCTTAACGTACTGTACCAAATAATGTTTTGCTTTGGCATCCCAGCCAAATTAGTCCGTCTTAACAAAATGGCAATGCCGTCGACAACCTCCCAAGTGCGCATCAATAACCAACTCAACGATGCCTTTGACACAAATATCCGGACTAAAGCAGGGAGATGGGCTGGCCCCATTGCTATTCAATTTGGCTCTGGAGTACGTCATACGGAAGCTACCTGTCGATACGTAAGGTACATTACTATAAAAGTCGAGCAAAGTAGTAGCCTATGCAGATTATATCAACATTCTGTCACGGTCATTAACGACTGCCAAAGAAGTCTTTCTGTGACTCGACAGCGAAGCAAAACTAGTATGGCTACAAATCAATGAAAATAAAAAAAGCTCATGACGCAAACGAGGAAAAATACCTCAAATACACAAAATATCATAGTTGGCGAATACAGTGTCGAGAATGTTTAAGCGCCCAAGTAACGAAAACGGGCAATGAAAGAGGCGAAGTACGCCGAAGAATACAGCTCGCAAATAAAATATTTTATTCAGTATTGACAATCTTGAAGAGCAGCTGCACACACAGGAGAAAAAAGCTCCTAGTATACAAATCTGTGATAAGACCTGTGTTATGCTATGGGTGTGAAACATGGACCCTAACCCAAGTACCCGCAAACATATTGAACGCCTTTGAGCGACGGGTCCTGAGGCGATTAATCGGAGTGAAGCTAGACGGTGACCAATGGCGAATTCGATGCAAGCATGAGCTGTATGAAATTTTGGACGAGCAGGAGGTCTCAACGATTGTCAGACTAAGGAAGCTGCGATGGGCTGGACCCATGAATCATATGGATGAACAACGAATACCCAAAAAGATATTCGTTGGGAGAATTGAAAGCCGCAGACCAGTGGGGAAACCGATGAAACGCTGGTCTGACTCGGTCGACGAAAATAGTTCATCGCTGCTCGGATTTCAAAATTGGAGGACGCGGTCAATGGACCGGGAGAGTTGGAGGCGCTATTTGCAGGAAGCGAAGGCCCGAGAGGGGCTATAGTGCTACAAAGAAGAAGAAGAAGATACTGTTCTGTAAACAAGTATCCCCAAATATCCTTACTTCAAAATCTTGTTCAAATTTTTAAATTAATTATCGAAATGTTTTTCTCGAAAATCCCTTGGACTACTGGTCTGGTTATCAGGTACGTTGCGATTTACTTGAGTCATTTTCAAATCGTTAGTGAAGATGACTAAACCGAGTCGATCCGGGCCTGATAGCCAAAAAGAGCAAGGCCCGACGGCTTTTCGAGAAAAAAGGGAATTGAGAATATTAATAATATGAAATGATTGACTAATTATTAAGAATTTGAACTTGTTGGATTTTAATAACACAGCACTTACTGTCATGAGTGCACAATATCGACTGATGAAACCAACTACCAGTAAGAAATGAAGTTAAATGATTTCATAGTGCTCGCACTTTACGCGTTGCCTTGATTGGACCAGTCTTAGGCCCTGAATTTTTTTCGTTTTATTATACCTATTTCTGGCCAGTTTTAGGCCCTTCTATGGTCACGCTTATTTTTTGCTGTCAAAACAAGAAAATAATATATATTTAAGAACAATTCCGGAACATGATTAGGCCAACATCACTCATGTATCCCCATTTATGCGAGGTAAGGCCATGTTTAAGCCCCGATTATTTTTACTGGGGTTTGCGTCGCTCTCCTAAGAAAGTTGCTAATCGCTGGAAGAGCGTTGGCTCCCTTCTCTGAGGAGCGCCTTCCTGTCACTTTCGCTGCGAGGCAAGTAGATATTTCTACGATATCTAACAAGTAGGGCGACGAGTATCACACTTGTGATTACCAATACCACCGAAACGAAGACTTTTCGATATGCATGCGCAGTTCGTTGCGCTTTCGCTACAATTCCTCATCGCCCCATAGTCCTGATCCGCAGAGTAGTACCAACTGCCGGCTAGCATTCTTTGGAGAGTTCCACCTCCACGTACCCGAGGAAATTCCCGCAGGGTGAATTCCGGTCGACAGAAGCACTCTTGAAGGCTAGCATTCTTTGTGGAGCGCCGCTCTTACGGTCCTGAGGATAGGAGGGCAATGCGAGGATCCCTTCTAGGATGACAGGTAACGACCCTGACTTAATCTGGACTACGCTTAGGTCAATGAACTGGAATTGATGCTTTGGGTTGGTGGATATGATGGCTTGGACCTAGTTGCATTGCACGGTAGCACACTTGTGCGTGAACGGTTCGAATTCAACTATCATACCGTCTCCGTCCCGGTAAGCCCTTGGCAGGCTTAGGAATACGTTCGAAGTTCGCACTATTGGGTTGGTTGTGTAGGATCGGTTGAGATGGACTTCCGATTAGCGCTGGTATGGCTCTGAGCACTTGTCCCCATAAGGGTTCGTGCCGACCGTCGCATGGCTTCTCTGCTCTGCAAAGATAACCATGGAACAAAGAAGGCGATTACACACACGAATAGAAATAGCGGCTCCGAGAGGGGACCCAATAAAACTCGAGCAAACCCTAAACAAACATTGAAAAAAAAACCCAAAAAAAGACGGTAAAAATAACTTCAATGACGACACAACAAGCGGCTGCAGCCACAATGTTTACGGCACATCGGGAGCGGTACTGACGATGAGTAAAACGGCGATGAATACAATGACGGTGAAGACGAGCGAAAAACAGAGACTAACAGACAGTCTTGTTCAGACTGACATTCTTCCGGCGTTCGACCACCCGAGCGTTCTAAAAAGGAACAGTGGGGAACTCTGCAGTACGCGCCAAATGTTCGAACGGTGGATGAAAGTATAAAGAATATCGATAATTCGATGGCCACTGCATCGATCGCTACCGAAGCGACCGAAGCAAGGGTCGTAAATCCCGAAATAATAGCGAACCATTCTAAAGTCCACAAAGAGGTTATGGAAGCAAAAGACAGGAGTGATCAGACAAATAAAGCGCCGTTGTGTGATTTCACCGCCACCGTCGGAGATGTGGCGGAAGTACTGTACTCGGAAACGGAAGTCGATAGTCTCTCTTAAGGAAGGTAGCTGCAAAGTAAAATTGCCGCCCAGTAACTTGAACAACAAAGGCTTATCCAAAAAGCGGGAGATGTTCTGAAAAGAAAACAATCTGCATGCGACTCGCCAAAAATCAACAAAGCAATAAAGATTAGGCTAATAGAGGAGCTCTTCGACCGCATAGGGCATTATCGGAGGAGCTGGTTAATGGCCAAAGAAGGCCAGTAGGCCAAAGAAAAGCAGAAGCTCCACCATCAAACATCAATAAAAGAATTGCGCCTAGTCCAATGAGAGGTGATCGGGATAAAATAAGGAAGGATGGGCGCCAAACTTCAGATCAGAAGATACAGAAAGTGCTTACAAAAGGAGCGAAGAAAACCGCAAAGAACCTCCTTCAAAAAGTGCCAGAAAATAAAGTTCGCACAGACGCCAGGCAAGAAAGAGGACCTGATGCGAAACAGGAGAAAAAGAACCCGCCTTGCTCGTAAAACCCCAAGATGGTCGATCCTACGCGGAGGTGCTGCAGGATATCAGGGGAAATGTTAGGCCCGAGGACACCAACACTGCTATTAAAGCAATACGACCAATGCGGTCGGACCACATACTGGTCGAATTCGGAGCAGAGGCCGACAATAAAGCATTCTGCGACGCAGTAAAGAAAGTCTTCGGCAAAAGCGCAGCTATAGCCTCACTCGCGCCGATGGCAACGATCGAAATAAGAGACAATGGATCTGGCCGAGGTAGAAGAGGCCATCAAGAGGAACTTCCCTAGCGTGGGCAGGATCAGAGCAAGGCTGACACCAGAAAACCATGGGGGACAACGCATGGCCATCATTGACTTAACCTAAGTGGAGGCCAAACAATTTCTGAATAAGCGCAAAGTAAGAATAGTGTAGGTTGTCTGTAGGATACGGCAAAGAGCACCGCCACTTAAACGTTTCAAATGCCTTGGCTACGGTCACACCGCACAAGCACGAAAGGACCCGATGTGAGACCGTGTCTAAATCGAAGGCATGGTGAGACTGACTTCTATCTGATCCAGCTTTTGAGCGGGCATGGGCATTTCAGTCTTACCTGCACAAAATCGGTAAGTCACGGTCTCCCGATTGTTGGTTTTGCCCAGGAGAGGAGGACAATGCCCATCACACATTTTTTGCGTGTACAAAATGGGTCAGGCTGCGAAGGGAACTCTACAGGGAGACGGGAGAGCTCACCCCGGATAATATAGTTGCGGTGATGCTCGAATCGGTTGACAAATGAAACCAGGTGGCACATTATGCTCGGGCAGTCCTAAAATATAAAAGGGACTCACAGCAGCCGGGGGCGCTGGGGCTGGAGGATCGCTCTTCTGGCATTTCCTCTTCCCCTCTCCCCTCCCGCTAGGAAAGGGACTCCCCAGCTTGAAGGCGCCCCACGGTGTAACAAAACGAGACCTGGCTCGAAGTACTGTGTCAAACGGTTCCAGGCTGAGTTCACAGGTTTAGTAGGTAATCCGGTCGCCTTCTGGCGAGCCTGGGAGTCCCTCACTCTGTGCATAAATAGCATTCACCTCCCTACCGCAAAAAAAAGGACCCGATAGGGGTTCCCGATATTACAAATGCGACGAAATGGGATATAAAAGAAAAGAGTGTACAAAGGAGACACACTGTATCCTTTACAAGGATGCTGACTGAAGATCAGATTTTGGGTACGTCTTGGGATCAGGAAAGTGTCGGGTTTTCGAGGAAGCCCTAGCCAAGGCAAAATCAGAGCTTCGATGACCCGTATCCTGCCGGTAATTCCTCTCCTCCCACCGCTAAAAGAGGGATCCCCTAGCTTGAAGGCGCCTTACGGCATAGCAAACGAGACCGGGCCCGAAGTAATGTGTCAAACGGTTGCAGGCTGGATTCTCGGGTTTAGTGGGTAATCCGGTCGCCTTCTTGCGAGCCGGGGAGTCACACACATGCGTAAATGGCATTCCCTCCCAACCACAAACAAAAAAAAATCCTACACCACAGTTTAACCGTCCAAAATACACCCCAGCAGTTTGCGAGGGACATGAAAGCCGACTTTATGCTGCTGAGTGAGCAACACCATGATAAAAGTTCTGTATTATGGTATCTTGATGAAACTGGTACTGCCGCTATCTGCGTTCGGACCAGTGGTTTCCACGTGAACAGCTGTGGACAGAACCATAGTTTCGTGTGGGTACGGCGCTCAGAAACCACCTTCTTAAGTGTGTAACTAACGCCTAACGAATCGATATCACCTTTCCAAGCCAAGCTTCAGGCTTTGGAGGGCACTGTCTCGAACGCAGACAGGAACATGCTGGTTGTGGGAGACTTCAACGCAAAAGCAATCGAATGGGGCATGCCTCAAACAGAAATGGCGGCCAGGACGGCCTTCGTCGTACTAAACACCGAAACTTCACCGACTTTTCGCCATATTGGCTCCAAAGGAATCATACCGGACGTGACATTTACTTCGGAGTCCTTAGTACGGAGGATACGCGATTGGCGAGTATTAGAGGACTCTTCAGCCAGTGATCATCAGTGCATACTGCTTGAGATCAATGATGCTTTCTCCCACCGTCTGTGCCTTCGGCTCTCTACAATTGGGAGGAACATCGGAAGGGTTTACGTCGAGAGGTTCATCGAGGTGCTCACAGCAGGTGTACCGCTGCAGGCAGATTCGCAGGGGACGAAGAACTGGCAGCTCAAGACGTGGTGAGCTCAACTATGAGCATCATCACGATTGCTTGCCACGCTCCCACGTCGCATCGAAAACCCTGGTACGGGTAGCTCCAGTGTACGGGTGGTCAACTGAAATCGCTGAAAAACGAAGGGAGTGTCACAAGCTCCAGCGCGAGGCTCAGCGGGCACGAAACCCTGACGAGGCATGCAACCGAGTTGTAGTACATAAGTCGGCCAGGAAATGCCTTCGTAAACTGATCAACAACAGCAAGGCTCGCTGCTGGCAAGACCTAGTGGACAGTGTGAACAAGGATCCGTGGGGCTTTGGCTACAAGCTAGTTATACGGAAGCTTGATGCCCTACGGAAACATTGCATACATGATGCGGAGAAGATGGAGAAGATAGTGCGGGCACTCTTCCTCGCCCATCCCGTCCATGTTGACGCTGTCCGTGAAACATTAGTCGAGTGTCCACACTTCACACAGCCGGAACTGGAGGAGGCAGTCTTTTCACTGAAAGCGCGGAAGGCTCCAGGTCCAGATGTTGTTGCAGCTGAGGTGCACTGCCCTAATTCGCTGCTCAGCACATTCCAACGCTTGCCTACGGGACGGGGTTTTCCCCGTACGATGGAAGGTGGCGAGGCTCGTGCTGATCAGCAAGGGAAAGGGAAATCCCCGATCGCTGTTTGCATTCCGCGGGGAAGGTGCTAGAAAAACTCATCAAGAGAAGATTCATTGACGTGATTTGTGCTGCTGGAGACCTATCTTCTCGGTAGTACGGAAAAAGTATCAGGGCGGAAACATTCTCCGATGAAAGCTACGACGAACAACGGATACCCAAAAACGTATTCGTTGGGAGAACTGAAGACCGGAGGCCAGTGGGCAAACCGAGGAAACGCCGGTCTAACTCGGTCGACGAAGACAGTTCATCGCTGCTCGGATTTTGTAATTGGAGGACACGGTCAATGGACCGAGATAGTTGGAGGCGCTGTTTGCAGCATGCGAAGGCCCGAGAGGAGCTGTAACGCTAAGAAGAAGAAGAAATGAAAAGTTTTGTTTGAAAGTGGTTTTGCCGACTCAATTTATTTATAATCGCTGGCATAAGAAAGTTAGTGGCTGTTGACATAAATTATTAGAAGACTTCAATTTCGGTCGTCGCCTCAAAGGCGAGACAATATAGTGAGTGGTGGTGATTGTACGCTTATCTTTGTGGAAGGAGTGGAGATGAGTCAGTGAGGGTGTTTCAAATCTCAAGCGAAACTTCCGCGTTCATAGTTAGATCCGCGGTAAAACTTTGTTGTAACGGTAATGACGAATTTCGATTTCTGGTTGGTTCCAAGGGAAAACTGCCAGAAGCCGTGTAAACGTATAAACAAGAGCGCTTACCACGTCTGTCTCCGGACGAACTTAACCGGTTCTGAAGGCCCCTCTGGAGTTCCTTGAGCCAGAGCTGTTGCTAACCAGCTATTTTCCTTTGTAACGTTAGGCATGCACTAAAGATTCTTATTCTCTGGCACGGAAACCGTACTAAGGCATCCCCCGCTCGTGGACCCACAACTGAGAGCTGTTCCGAACATAGATGGCTGTAGCACCAGCTTCATATGATACTATGCTGACAAACTCCTGCCGTGATGCTGCTGTCTGAGTAGCAATAACTCAGCAGTCATATCATTCGCGAACTGCTCGAGCAGGTTTTGGGCAATCGTACTGTTGTTTATCTGAAAAATACAGATCATTGCAGCGCTACTTTGGCTTTAGCTAAGACCTTCTTGAAAACTTGAGGTTTCCCTGTCCCTAGCATGTACTTGAGTTCGTCAACACTAAGACCAGCGTCCTTACACGGGCTGGAATATGTCGTCTTATTTTCTGCCCAAATTCACTACACTTGTATCACAGTAGACTTCTATCAAGCGGCTTGCATCTTTTTATATTGTTGCCATAGCCAAGGTACTTAAGCAGTACATAGGTGCTGCTCTACGTCGTATCTTGCGGGCAACCAAGCCAAATCTTATTTTAACCCTGTTGTTGTTCTGATTCTTTTTCAGGAAGGTCAAAGAGAAACTGGTAGATAGGTTGATTAGAAGCCATGCATTCGAATCAGGTAGCTCAAATGAGTTAACCTTCTTTTTCTTCTCTGTGGCACTAAAGCCCCTCGCGGGAGCGAAATCATACATCCAGCTGTCACCAGAGGGTGAATACAGGGGAGTATCTTATCGACCCTTTTGTGGAACCTGCCACTTTGCAGCTTCTAAGGTGAATTAAACAACGCTGGACTTTGGATCCAGGGTATGCTCGTGACATCAGTATTCAAATATTGGGTAAACATCCACACATATTCTGTGAGCATATGCAATGAACTTTAAATTTAGTGCGATTCCATCCCAATAAAAATCATGAGCTTTTAGTCCACAGGTGGTATACAGACTTTACTACCCCTTAGTAAGACCTATGATTACCTATGGTGCTCTGGTTTGATAGTCCGAGGTGGAGAAAAGAGAGGTACCATAAGAATACGCTCTGTTTAAAGAGTATCCTGCCTTTAGATTTTGAAGCTATGCGGCGCACACCGAGGTTACTACACTTAGCATCTCTGGTCATCGTCGTAAGAGAAGCAAGGGTTTCTCAGCGGGTCAGTTAGTTTAGTACATGGATGAATCTAAAATAGAGCAGGCAGAAACACGAGCACACGCGGTCACTCCCATCCTGAAATATTTTAGCTACCTGGGAAACACGCGACAGTTTTCCAGGTGGATATATCTGACATAAATCTCTTCACACTTTGCTAGAGAGCCAAGCAGCTACAAAGAGTCTGACGGTTTAAGAATGCGGATCAAAACTGGTAAAGGTATACCAGAAAAATCCTGCCATTCTGACGAAACGGTACCAGCTATAACGTCGTGGATATACTCAATTGTTAGTCTGATAAATCCGAGTAGGGTCTATAAACCACTTAAATTTGTGAGGTTTGTTTTGGACCTCATAAAGGATTCGCAGAGTCAAAAAACCCGCTTTGTGGAGGCATATACTAAGACTCAATGCCTAAAATATGTCAGCAAAACAAACCTTTTCCATCCTTCTCCATCCATTCATCCAATCTAGATTCAGAAATTGTTCACGTATAATTTTACTGAAAGTATTGTTTCTGGTTGCTACATTAAAAATATTAAAGAGCGGATATGATACATTCGGTAGGAAAACCATTCTTAGAATTTGTAAGATTAAGAACAATCCATGTTTGTATGCGAATTTTTCATCTTAGGTCAACTTCATGACACTATCAGTGGCCGGGTCGTCCAAACGTTGGTTGCTACTATGGTGCGACGCATGTCGAATTTTTCCTTTATTTATTTTTTGAGGTTTTATGGCTAAGTCGGCGCGGATGCGATATAATTCTTTTGCAAGTTTACCGGACATTTGAAAGCCTTTTTTTGACATAAGAAGTTGCTGTCAAAGCTACACATGATTTCAATATAGATCTGAAGTTTACAATAATAGCCTGAGAAGGAATATAAGGAATGAAATAAAATTGACAGCCGGTTGAGAAAATTTCTTACCTTCTCAAAAAGTATTCTGTAGATATTATAATATACTCTCATTTTGGTTTATGGCTCATTTGCCAAAGTCATGTTTTAAAAAGAACTAAGCTGAACATAAATACTAACCAATAAATGAAATCTAGAGAGGCTTCAAAAACATGATAATTTCGATGTACCTATAAAAACAAACTTGAACATCTCAATAAATATAATTTTGCAATGATATCAAACCAATATTGCCAACCGAAAATTTATGCATATCTAAATCATCAACATATAAAATTACAACCATACTCCATTAGTAGTCTACACATGATCCAAATCTAAAACATTTTCCGATCAAAAGATACAAAACCTTAACACGACAATCGATGTGTCTGTCTGTTGAGCTGTCGGTCTGATCGCATTTGCCAGTATACTCGTATGTTTGCACATATGTGTAAATATTTGTCGATTGCAATATTTGTAATTTGTGACATTGGATGTCATGGCAATCATTATTATTCGATGGATTTCATTGATCGGTTCATTGGTTTGCCAGAATGTTGATTTACTAACACCACACTAGGTGGGTGAACTAACTAACCTAACCCAAAAGCCAATCCAACCGGCTTCGAAGTTGGGTTGGAAGTCCAAACTCGCCGCCATGTATCGATGATCGTGTGTCATGATATTATCATATAAACTAAATTAACTTGAATTCAGATCTGTTGTTTTCTGATATACGAGGAGTACTATACTCGTATGTGCTTGAACAATCGACTCTTTGGCCGGGCAAGAGTATAAGTTAACATTAAGTAACTTTGATCGATTTGGCGCGATATAGAGTCGGAGCTGTTGAACTAGTTTAACTAAATTCAGTGCAATAATATGCAGATTGCAATTTTGCATTTTATATATGGAATAAAATAATTTTTAAGGTGTGGAAAATGTTTGCATGATTAAGTAAAAAAGTTAAAAAATTAGGCTGCTGTTCAAAAGAGTTCACTTATATTCTGATATTTGGAAGAATTCCATCTTGAAATCATTTAGAATTATGTAGTAACATACTTCATAGTAGCCCGCGTGGTGTAGTGGTTAGAGTTCTCGCTGCGTAAGTATAAGGTTCCTGGTTCGAGTCCCGTTGGTGATCCCGAGATTTATTTCGGACTATAAGCCAGTTATGATAGGTACTGGTTTAAAATAAGAACCTATCGCAGCTGCGTGGACGAATCAACGGCCAAAGCGTAGGACTCACCATATCACTTTCTTGAGTATCAATACATTAGATCAAGATAATGAGATACTTGGACTATCTCTAAGCCTGGTTGGCACTATACTTGAATAACGAGTAAAATACTCGGTACTGCCCAAAGATCTAACGAAATGGGTTGACTCCACTAAATTTTTTAGTCACTAAATTACTTGTTACTGGACTAAAATACTTGTTACTGGACTAAAATACTAGCATAGTGCGAACTAGGCTTAAGAGAAGGCCTGAAAGGGGCTTTAGTGCTAAGAGGACTTGCAATGAGTCCTTTAGGATCTCAACCATTACATCCAAAATTAGAATTTTTCATCTTAGGTAACATATTCAGTTCGAACATATTCAGTTTAAAAGATTTGTACGAAACATACGAGCCCATTTTTCATTCAGTAACCAAAAAAAAAACCATAACCCACCCTAAAATACCATTAAGATACTACACCCTTTTTGTCGCGCTAATTGGATGCACTTGCTTCATACAGTTGCATATGAAATCGCATCATCAAACCAGCACCTGAACTTATTCACTGTCTTTCGTGCAACTTTATTAAAAGGAAACTCAGTTTTTCGTTGAATCGCAACAAATGAGGCTTGCAGCAAGCAATAAATTGTTTCGCTGGTAAATCACGACATTGATGCAATCACATTTTGGTGTTGCCTTAGCGCGCGAGTCAATAGACACATCTCATTATTTATTAGTCGAGTTACTGTATGGTCCCTAGTAACAATGTTGTACTCGTAAAGCAAGGAAAGGAAGACTTTCGATCAATGATTCAAACAGTAAGAGGTTAGTTATATTTGCGAGATATTCAGATTTTGCTTTACACAATTTGTGATGAAAGAGATGCAAGTAGATTTCGGCGTAAACTTTCAATAGGATTGACTGTTATTTTGATTTAATGGATTTATTTTTATGTGATACTAACAACTATATTTAAAACAAATTACAAAAGCCAATCTGAATTGCATCTATGGCAATTAATATTC
Organism: Odontomyia ornata; assembly: GCA_963969285.1. NCBI lineage: Eukaryota > Metazoa > Arthropoda > Insecta > Diptera > Stratiomyidae > Odontomyia > Odontomyia ornata. The sequence goes on from OZ017740.1 coordinate 298,366,091, forward strand.
AGCTTAACCATAAAGTGTGTGTAGTCTCATACCTCTGGTGTCAGCATGAAAATTATCTTAACATACTACTGTGTCCATAGAATAGAGTGACATTTGAATTTAAACTGTGCGCGTCGAAGGATTTGGAGAATTGTTTTTTTTAGGTTGATAGTACTGTCAGTGACATCTACTCGTATGTCAAATTTACATTTCAAAATATTCGTTAGTGTTTTAGCTACGCGTCGTTTTGTCAGCTGCTAACAGTGAGTTTTTAGTTTTTTGCGATGTCGAAATTTGTTGAATTTGCATTAAGTTTTGTTTGCGGGATCAATTTTCTGCTGCGGATACGTTGAGGATGGTGCAGAAAGCTTTTGGTGATGAGGCTATGTCTAAAAAAAAATGTTTACAAGTGGTATAGTGAGTTCCAAGCCGGCCGTGAACGTGTCGAAGACGAAGAGCGTCCTGGGCGACCATCAACCTCTTCTCTTCTTCGATTATCGTGTTGTGCATTATGAATTCATTCCGCCGGGCCAAACAGTCAACAAGGAATATTATTTACCAGTTATGCGTCATTTGCGCAACGCTATCTGCGTAAAAAGGCCGGAATTGTGGAAAGACAATTCTTGGTTTTTACACCACGATAATGCACCATCCCATACTGTACACGTAATTCCTGATCATTTCGCCAAAAACCCAACCCATATCGTTCCGCAACCACCGTATTCACGTGAACTGGCGCCGTGCGACTTCTGGCTATTTAGCAAACTCAAAAACCGCTTCGGGGACACCGTTTTGATACGATAGAGGAGATTCAAGCCGCAGCAAAGACGGAACTGAAGGCCATCCCGGAAACGATACGTATCTCAAACACTAATGAATATTTTGACATGTAAATTTGACATAGATGTCACTGACAGTACTACCAACATAAAAAATAATAATTCTCCAAATCTTTTGACGCGCGCAGTTTAAATTCAAATGTCACCTTATTTTTTGGTCACAGTAGTATATGCTGGAAATTTTGAACCAAAGTACGAGGAGCAAATAGTCCAGAGCAAGGCATTCCATCAGGGATTTAAGCCGCTCAATAATTTTTTTTGAAAACCACATAGTTGAATTAACGTTCAATACTTGATATTTTTCCATGTAATCAATGTATTGAACGCAAAAGCATCTTTGTACAAGTCAGACGCATGTCGAATTCCACAATAAGAGCGTGAGAGTTCTCCATACAACGGCATTTTAATTTTTTTTCAGCGAATACCATAATCAAACTATAAATACTCATTTTAAGCAAAGTAATTATTGCATATAAGAGGCAATGCGCTTTATTTGAATATCAGCTGAAGATATTGTTACAATAAAACATATTATTTTCGAGATATTTCGGCCTAAATTTCTCTCCACTAGATATGGGAGGAAAATTAGATCGGGAATTTAATGGCAACATTGAAAAGGACATGGGGGTGAGGCCGCGGTGTAAGAAGGAAAGTGAGTCTATGCGAGGAGGTTGGCGTATATAAAACTAAATAAGAATATACATGTTGGGAATTAATGTAGTCACGTAACCGAACCATTTCAGTCTCATATGTTGTCTATCATATGACACCCTTATCATGAGAATCGAAACATGCATGGACCAGTTATTTCGCAAAATCTAGAAAATTTTTATTTCTACCAGAAAATGATGAAACTGATAACCAACTTGTAGTAGTAGCAGTCTGCATAGGCAAACTGCTCAAGAAACCTGCACGAAAAGGGCATTAAAAGTAGAGGAGAAATCATGGGAATCCTGTAACAAAGAAGTTATGTAGGAGTTTTGCTATACTTTCTGAGCAATCTATAACTATTCTAATTGATAGTTTATTTTTAAAGAAAATAAAATGGGTGACGTAAATCTTCCTCTCGACAACAATATCGTGGAATTAACCGATTGGGTTTCATTTGAAATGGTTTGAGGTTGAAAAGAGTGAAAGTGCGGGGAGTAAGGAAATTTAGGTCGATTTAATTTTCCATGCATCTGAGCTTAAAACCCAATTTGTTTTATCATCTAAGGCGTACTAATGTACGCGTCCACCTAAGCAATTGGGAAAAACCAACTAAAAACGTGAAATCAAGTGGTGAAGAGATTTTCGCAAAAACTCGCGTTCTATGGCATTTTGACGTTTTTCGCTCGTCATTTTACTCTTCTGATCAAGTCCTACAGAATCTATACATTAACCGCCGGAAAATCCAATAAGATTTACCCCGGAAAAGGATGCACCGGAAGAATTTGTGGTATTTTCACTGAGAGTGAGGATTTATACTCGCGATAGTGAAACCAATGAATATCGTTGTACTAAATGCTGTAATCAACACAATAACATAGTTAAAAAAAAACAAAAAGCTCTGCGAAAAACTTTTATAATGCCTTTAATGTAATTAAAAGATAACCGAAAATTATATATATTTATTTCAAATATTTTCTAGTCTTTATCCATAACTTTGTGCTATATTAATGTTAGAATTGATTTTGAAGATAATATCATTAAAAGCTTTATATCAAACGCGTGAACACAATGGCAACAAGACACAACGAAACTTTGTAACTATAACTCCAGCCAATGCCAACAATAATAAATCGAATACCAAACACACATCTGCAGCAGCATCTACAGAATATGTCATCACAATCACCCCAAGAGAGGCTACAGAGCATACTTGTCAAATTGATAGCATACAAATATCACACATAATGTCACAGAAAAAAATCATCCTCTAAACACACAATCATACTTCGCAGCAACAGGAAGCCACACAACCACTGCTAGCTCCTTATCTCATTCGTCGAACGTGCAATCAGGAGACTCATCACAAAGTCTAACAGCGGGAAATTACAATGCCCAACAAACGCCTCCTTCTACTAATACTTCAAATAGTTAGGCTGAAAATAATCCTAATTTGTCGCATGCTACTCGAGTTTCACCAGCAACAGTTGCCTGGCTGCGGGAGAACTATATAACCGCTGGGGGTGTAAGCCTTCCCCATTCTACATTGCATGCGTCATTGTAATGAAAATAAACTGGATGCTGTAAATGCTGCCAGTTTTGAAAGCCCAATACTATCACCCAAATATGTAGTGCCGGCTCCATCAAACTGGAAAGAACCCGTTCCGGCGAGCAACGGGAAGAGATAGCGACTTCGTGGTGTATCCCGACCGGACAGATTTTTAAGTCAGTTCGTGGCGAGTGAAAAGTTCGGTCTTCAGCAGTCCGTTTGCTCGCATCCGCGCAAATCGTGCCCTCATTTTGAATTAAATCAGCAGTGCAAAATATTAAGAATAACTAAGTGAAATTCAGCCAAATTTATCTGTGAGATTTGACAGGGTAAAGTAACAAATCCCTCGTGCAAGTGCCATAAATACGCTTTCCGCAAGAAGGGCTAGCATGAAAGAGCGAAAGAGGAATAAAGCCGGGGTTTGAAAAATATTGTGTACGTTTTTGTGACGAAGAAAAAACGTTTTACATTGCGTTTCTCCAAAACTGGAATTTTGCTTCAAGAGGATCCAGGCAAAAATTTTATCGTTGGAAAGGAACAGCTATCGCCTTAGGATATTACATGTACTCGCGGCATTTCGAACTTGCGCTCAAAATTATTGGCTCTCTCTTTCCCAATCATTTCTACGCCATCAAATCGAAATCTGTGAATCTCAAAATCATCAAAATACGTACAACCAAGAAGATAAAATTAAATGTTTTGTATTATCCTAACACTATCTGCTGTTTTCTGTCAAACTTTTGTCGAATCTATCATTGTTCGAAGTAGAGCCGCGAAGAAAAATACCAAGATATCTCATAGAGAAATATCGACGTAATGGTAAACACAACGTAAAATTTAAAAAATACTGGAGGAAATTTGATTCCCCCTCAAAACATAATTTATTGTAAATCAAATTTAATTGAGATTAACCAGAAGAAGACGAAGTACTGATCGGAAGAATAAAAAAAAGAGAGAAATCACAAATTCGAAATTGAAGCTGAAAATTGTATTCCTACGAAACTGTAGGAAATCGAACAGAGAAGAGTCGAAGAAGTCCACGCTGTGGTAACCCGCCGAGATGCTTGGTCTTCCTCACCCGATATAGGCCAAGGCAGCACTTTGGATCCTTGATCCGGCTGGGAGGGAAGCATGGAGGTTCTGCTACCTTCTGGATGCCCCATTCTTATTTGTGGACTGTGAATTTTCGTGGCAAAGATGAAACCGCCGTGTCTCGCGCGCGGTTAACCATGCATTGTATTCGCGTTTCACTCGTCCAACCTTTTGGTATGTTACCTAGGCTTTCAACGGTCAATCGCTTCTGCGTTTTCCTTGGCCATCGTATAACTCGTAAGTGCGAAAAATATTTTTGTAGTGGGCCCTTATGCTGTGGTGAAAGAACCCGCACTACGACACGCTTGCTGAGGCACCAGTCCACCGCTGCAGTCCTTTACGGACATTAATTGCAGCACTAACCATTACAAGCTGTCCTATAAAAGTCAGTCAAAAATCAATAATTCAACTTCCAGGCAAATAATGTGTAAAGCCACCTGCTTATGGATAACAACAAATTTTCAAATAACGATTAATTCTATACTTTGTTGCATTCATACAATATTAATTATTTATAGCAGGGATTTTGAAAATCTTACCTAAAACATCTTTGTCTAAGAATTAAATAATTTTTTAATTTTCAAAGGACGAGTGCTAAGAACTGAAGGACTCTATTAAAATTTTCCGCGAAAAATATTGTTCTAATTCATCGTAAATTATACGAGTAGTATTTTAAGAGTCATTTAGAATTAATTTATTAGTTATTTTCTGTCGAAAGGATTAACTAAAATGCACCATTATTTGAGAATATTAAGGACACTGACCTTTTTATTATTCGTTACCAAAGAATTCTGCGTTCTTCATCAAATCCATGAAGAGTCGCAAAATAATGGAATTATTTCATACGAAAATGCATTAAAATTCAAATTTATCGGCTTCAATGTATCTTATTGAACTGTTAATATTTGCAGTGTCCTTATAAAGATTGTAATTTTGTACCGAAACATTTTAGTCTAATATGTTGTTCTTTATTTGAGACCTCTATAATCAAAACTCGTATGTACTAATCCAGTTATGCCGAAAAATCGGGATGAAAGTCGGAAACTTTCTTGTTTTAACGGTAAAGGTTTTGACTACTATTTGATTTTCATATCTTTCAAATGGGACCTGAAAGTAAATAAGTGACATACTTTGCCGAAAACAGGGCTCTTTTAATATCCCCGTTCAAAAGTTATGCATGAAGAGATACTGAAGATGACTCAAAGGATCGAAACACTTCGACTCACACAATTAAGCAAGGCCCGATGGCTTTTCAAAAAAAAAAAACATCTTAAATTAAAACTTCTTAATGTTATACAAGTCAATGACTCTTTTTGCGTATAGCATATACGAAAGGAAAATGTATTTGTTGTGTTTTGAATTGTTTACCTTTCAATTTTTAAACAATCATCCTACTCTAAAAGTTGGAATTTAATTTTGAAAGCATCAAACGCTTACAAAAGATTTGTTGATGTCGTTTTAAATTTGATATTACGTTTCTCAGTCTAATTTTCTCCTATTTTTCTTACTTTCTCCATGACTTGAATGTAGGTGATCCAATATAAATAGATCCTTAGTACGAAAGGATCCATTAACTTTCTTGAAACCCTGCGAACGAGAATCGCATCGAGGATTTCATAAACTCACCATAAAGAATATGTATCTCTCATTTTTAGCGACGGAATTCTGTGTCCATTCGTCAAAGACGTCTGTTGGCGAATTCTTAACAGAGAAATCTAGAGACAAGAGAGTTCACCATTTTTTCACAGAAATTCCACCAGTTTGTCGAGCCTTTTGCTTTCTGTAGCACTTCACATTTTATTTTTTGCTTGATGGATTTTATTCCACTATTATTACCTCGCACAAGGAAATTCTTTTGGATTTAAGAAGGAAGGACTACAGTAAGGTGCATTCTTTTATTTTTTGGTAGTGAAATGAAGGCCGTTTGCACCCCGAGTTTTGGGGGTTCCACCTCTCCTGTCAAGCTGACAACCAAGGGCGGGACCATTTGACGCATTACTTCGGGCTGAACCTCTTTCCTGCTCCCTCAGAGAAAAGGGAGCAGGAAAGAGATTGTTTGAAAAGATACTCTCAACCCTCGACTTCACCGGATAATCGAGTAAGTCCTTTTTATCGATTAGTTCCCGAACCTATCTTTGGGCAACCTGCTTCTATTTTTTAGCCGATCAAACTATCCGCTTAAACTATCAGTAGAGACCACTTTCATGTTGCTAAAGTGATCACCGCATTTCTTGGCTCATTTTTCCCCACACAAAAATGTACAGAAAGCGTTGTCCTCCTCTCCTCCGTAGAATACGCAGTTACGAGACCGTGACTTACCAATCTTATGTATCCATCCACGACTAAAAATATCCATGTCTTCAAGACTGCGGTTATATAGAAGTCATTCTCACCATGCCTTCGATTAGCCATGGCCTCAGGGCAGAGGTGAGACATGCAGTCCATCTTTACCGCGTGTCAGTCACGTAAGATTGTTGCTAATCGCTAAGTGAGTGACATCTCCTCTTGTGAACAACAGCCTCTCCGTTGTCTTCATTTCTACGCAGGTAGATAGAAAGCGATGGGTAGCACCCCTATTATAACCAGCCATCCTCAGCGCTCCTTGCTTCATAACTTCAGCACTCCTTGCTTCATAACTCTGTTCGGTAAAGTAGCACTGACTGTAGGGTGCCAATTAAGAGTTATCTTCTTGAACAGGTGGGTCGCACTATATTAGCCATAAGTCGACTGAGTGCCTGTGGGCTTATCAACTGTTGCCTTGATTAAACCGGACTGAGTGGATGTGCCCCCTGGTACTTCCGTGATGACTATCCCAAACCAGTGTAAGAGGAAAGGGTGGAGGTGTAGTTCAACCGGAAGTGAAGCATGCACTTCCAGTTGAACTACAGCTGAAGCTGAAGGAGTAATGGCTGAACCTGTTAACCGGATGATTGAGGAGAGCGGATGGGAGAAATCTGAGGAAAACGGACCCGGAACCAAAGTTGTTCTGTGTGCAAGATGGCCAGGTGGGAGAAGTGAAACTAAATAAAATGCGTGGTTAACCGAGCAGTAAGGGGAAGTGAAGGACCTGGATGTGAGGTAGCTGGAAGAAAGAAGTTGAAATGGATGAACGGCGTAAGCTTAGTAAGAAGGGGAAACATTGGACCTGGTTGGATAGGGAGATTGGTGGTGCATGAACGCCTAAGGATAATGTGGGACTGGATGAGTGGCAGAAGCCTAGTAGAAAGAGGAGATGATGGCATGGTGAACCTAGCAGCAAGGGGAAGCGAAGGGCCCGAAGGCGTGCCGGTGGAAGGGAGAAGTGGAGAAGTGAAAGGGAAAACGAAGGATCTGGAGGCATAGGGCGATTGGTCTGGAGGCACGATGACCGGAATGGGGAAGTGGACCTGGACGTACGGCCCAAGGTTAATAGAGAAGGGAAGAGGGATATGGAGGCGTTTAGGAGTAAGGCTATGTTTGGCAGCCGTTGGCACGTGTTGCATAGGAGTCGAATAATACAAGTGATAAATGCCAGAGGAATCAAGCGTTGTAGTCCACTACTACCTTTCTCAACCCAATATAAAAATTGAAGGCAATAAAAGATGAAACACGAAACTCAAAGCACAGGGGGATTCGCTAAAATCTGAGTGAAGTCCTCCGGAACTCGTAGTCTTTGGTGTGGACCACTCTCACGCATCTAAGGAGAGGCTACTTACTACGGTATAGGAGCCAAATAGGAAGATCACTATGTGGTATCAACGACATGGGAAATCATACTCAGGCACAGTATCACTAAAAGCTGTCTACAGCTTTGATCTGTACCAAAAATTAAGGGTTCGTATCACCCCCTATACGGTGAAGAGCCTTTCTTAATTGAAACGTCGTGGCTATAATTGTCATAGTGTAGAAAATAGTTTTGACCACAAACCAGCTGTCTTGGGGGTATCCTGAGCCGGGGTAAACTGGATCCGCATGCCAATGGGTGAGGGGCGCTGATGGACGCACTCTACCGGTTCCAGTCTATTGGCGACCTTGAGGTTAGGCCTATTTTTAACAGGACGCCCTTTCTCTGGTGCCCTGATTAGCTCGGAGAAACTCCTCCTCGAGCCTATCAGTGAGACCCAGGTACCTCAAGGCAGGTTCCGACTCAATCATCATTTCCGCAATACTCATTTTTCTACATCGAACGATTTTTTTCTATCTCAGAATAACTACTGTGGGTTTCTTGAATGTAAGGCTGAAGCTGCAAGCAGTCATCTAGTCTCTCACTCGGCGCATTAGCATACTTATTGTAAGTTGCGCATGTTCGACTATCATCGCAACATCGTCCGCATAACCGATGAAGCGCGACTCATCTGACAGTTCAAGCCGCAATAATTTGTCATACGAGATGTTCTGCAACTCACGGCTGAGGATGGAGCCTTGAGCCACACCCGATGTGACTTCCATCCTCTGATGACCTCTCTTCGTTTCGTAGAGCAAAAGACGATACTACTGGTAGCCTCTTCGAATTCACTTCAGATACTCGGGAATTCGCTAAAGATTTGTCAGCGCGGCCAGAGTATCCGCTAATATATCCAGTTGTGTATCTTTGGTACTAGGGGCTCCGAAGCGAATATCACATCTGGTCCTGAAGCAGCCCCAGCGGCCAAAAGTAAGAGTATTGTCGGTTTTGTACACAATAAGTTTCTCCATCTCAAGGACTCGTTTTCCTCCAGAATCTGCCATTCAATGGCTTTTGCATTTAAGTCTCCCACAACGAGAACATGCTGTTCTGCGTTCAAGACAGCGTCTTCCAGAGTGTCGAGTCTGACCTGAAAAAGGGCAAAAGTTCATTGGGCGTGAGGTATACATAAATAATTTTGTTCCTGGACACCCAACTCACGCAAGGCCAGACAAATTATTTGAAAGGGAGGAGCTAATGAAGATAAGATCAAGTAACCGATTATTTATATTGGGAAAACAATTTATTTGAGTGAGGGAGCAGTAAGAGAGAAATAACGCAAAACAGTTATAGAGTTGACTAGTTGACATAATATTTGGAAATTCAGTGAGGTTCCACGTAATGACCGGTGCATTAAAATCGCCGCATAAAAGATGACAGTCTTGAGATAACCTGGTTAGAATATAACTGGACAGTTCAATAAAAGAGGTAACATATATGTTCAATGGGGAATTACGAGGGTTATAAATGGAAGACACTAACAAGTAAGAAACAGGGCTAAGGAAAATTTTCACTAAGATACATTCAATTGGGGGGAGGGCAGAAATGCACAACAGGCAGTAGAAAAAAAAAACAACGCTTGACACCAATAAGAACTCCACCACTGCCTGACTTAGAAGACACACTAGAAGATATTATTTCAGCATCTGCAAGAGAACAGGCCATTAAAAATCAGGAAGCTTAGTTCGACGTCCTCTAACATTCTGGCAGAAGCATTTCCAATGGTTAATATTGTTAAAACTATTAATCGAACGAAACTGTTTGTTATCTGCTCTTCCAGAAGTTTCTTTTATCAGGAACAAACTTCTTCACAAAGACTCCACTGGGCCAGAGCTCCGATTTCAGGATGACAGAGGCGTCCGCTGAGACGTCAATTTTAAAAGAAGATAAATAACGTTTTCCGCCCGTTAGTTTCCTACAAGTGAAAATAGACGAAGCTCTACGCAGCTTTCGACGAATCAAGTTCAATATTTGGTCAGTAGAAGTTGAAGGGCCAAAACAAAAACAAGACAAAAACTCGAATAGGCGGTGTCACAATTAAGAGAGGATCCTCGCACTGTCTCTCTTGTATAGATTCAGATGAACTTTTTTCTTTGAGACTCTTGCAGCAATAGGGAAGATTAATTCTGATAAAGCGTCTGATGCTGAGTTTGAATGGAATCCATACTTCTTGTGGTAATCATTGCACGAGTAGGAATAGTATCACGTACGGAAGGCAATTCAGGAAGTTTCGGCAGTGCCGTCAGCTGTTCCACATCAGCAGCTTAAGTAGTTTGGAAGTATCAGACTTAGCAACCTCCAGCTTTCCATGAAGATTTTTAAATGCATCCAGAAGTGAGTCTTTGGTCAATTCAGCAGCACGAAGTCTATTAACATATGTAAATTTGGAGGCACTTGTTGCAGGTAGCGAAGGCCCGAGAGGCGCTGTAGCGCTACAAAGAACAAGACAAAGTGCACTTGAAACTTATGCAAACTAACTAAGTTAGTAAGGCAATAAACAACGCATAAAAATTGCCCCGATTGTGAGCGCCTGTTGGACATAATTCAGTTAAGGGTACGACAGCATGTCCCATGGCTTAAAACACAAGCGCTTCCGAATTGATGCGAGTTCAAATCTAAGGCATTAATAAGGAGGTCAGCATTTTTTGTTGCTTTTATTCAGTGAGGTATTTACGGCATGAATTTTGATATTATACAAATTTTCTTTGATTTTAACAGGCCTGAAATTATCAAAAAACTGTATGGCATATACATACGAGGGTTATTTGAAAAGTTTCCGGCCTTTCAAAGAAAAAGATATAATCCAAGCCAAACAAAAAATTATTTCTCAACATAGTCTCCACGCAAGTCAATACATTTGGTCACACGCTTTTCCCATCGCTTCAAGCAATCAGAAAAAAATTCTTTAGGTAAACCTGAAAAATACAGGGTTACTGCCTTTTCAACCTTAGTATTTGACCCATAGTTTTCCCACCCAGAAATTTTTTCAAGTTGGGGAGCAAAAACAAAGTCACTCGGAGCTAGGTCTGGTGAGTAGGGTGGGTGTTGAAGCAATTCGAGCTTCAATTCGACCAATTTCCCCGCTTCGACCATGCATGTGAGGACTCGCGCGTTGTTTTGATGAAACAGCACCTTCTTCTTCGCCAAGTGCAGTCGCTTCTTTTTGAGTTCTGTCTTCAATTGGTCCAGCAACGCAGCATAATTCAATCATTGAACGTGGCAATTGAAGTGCTCTTCGCTCTTAATTTTATTTCCTTGAAAATTTTTAATATTAAATTAACATTTTCGTCGAAAAGTAATAACAGTGAATATTTGCATCGCGGGTGTAAATATCTTTGAGTATTTCGGTCTGTAATTTAAAACATTAACTTTTTCCCGAAATCCTTTGTTCAAGTGAAATAGTTAATTCAACTGTAGACCCATCCTATTTCGTACAAACTAATTGTGCTTTATTTTATACTCTGGACAAAGGTACTTTTTTCTTTTTCAAAGAATTGAGAAAAAAAAGGGGGAAAAAAAACATACATAAAGTATAAAAATAAATAAATAATATTAATAATTATAAAAGAAAATAATAATAACAATAAGAATAAAATTAAATAATACCCAAAAACTGATCACAAAGTCTTGTAGCTCTGCGAAATGTGTCGTTAGTAGTGGCAATTCCCCCATGATTGTGTGTTTTGGGTTCTGTGAACTTCCTTTCCACGCGGCGTGCGTCAACCTGAAAGGCACTGCAGCAGATCTTATAAACAAAGTGGACAATGGAGTCCATTGGTACTGTGCATCATGTAGGCGTTACTCAGTATCTGCGTATGTCTCTCGGCTCCAAACTGCAAGGAAGATGATCACTTCCTTAACCGACGAGCTAAAATCCCTGCTAGGAAAGTGCTCTTCTGCATGTTCTGAAGTCGACTCCTTGTTACAATTTCCTCATCTTCCAATCCATCATCGATCGAAAAGGCTGTGCGTACAGTGTCGGATCCAGCTTCATCAATACCGACAAAAAGTAAACCGCAGGTAAAATTATCCAATGTCTCCTCTCAAGGTGAACTATCCACCTTGTGCTTAAGTGACAGCCTGAACGTCAGTTCTCAACATGATATGCAGCATCAACCAGCGTTAGTATTGCAGCCAGACTACCACAATTCTGCTGAATTGATTGAACCTAGTCTCTCAATTGTTACTAGAAGTAAGTCGTTGTTGAAGCCGCTATCTATTGACCAACAACCAACGGTTTCGGAAGCTGACAATTTAAATGTACGCTCAACAAGATATGCAGATACAGCCAGCGTTCGTACTATGGCCGGATTGTTGCAACTATGCGGAAAGAGCGGAAACTGGTCAATCGGGTCAATCAATCGTCACTAAGAACAACTCGCTGTTGAGGCCGCTTTCTATTAATCAACAATCTGATTTACTTATCATCAGCCCACCTGGTTCTTCATCCAACAGTTCCAAAGAAAATACTACCTCCAATTCAACATCAGAAATCGAGTGACCTCGTTCCCTCAACAGATCTCGATTCTCCTGTCATTCGTGCTTCTACACCTTTGAAGAATATCTTCATATCTAGAGTGGCGTACGAAACTTCAGTTGAGGACCTAAAGCGTTATGTCAACAAAAAGTTTGGATCATCCGTTAAAGTCTTTAGTTGTCATAAATTGACTAAGGAAAATTTAACGGACAAAGTAGTTGCCTCATTCAAATTGGTGATTTCTGCGAATACTGATATTGTCCTGAATCCAAATTACTGGCCTACTGGTGTACTTGTTAAGCCATTTGAATCTACATGAAGAAATTTTCGTCGGGCAATAAACGAAATCCCAAAGCTCTAGTCACAAGTAATCCTGATGAATATTCTGATAATCATAATGTTTTTTCTACTGTATCCTCTTTAAACGTCAATGAATCTCTTTCAAACATTAATACTCTTCAATGTAACTTCTCTTCTCCTAATAAAATGTGTTTATCTATTTTTTACCAAAATATACGAGGATTAAGGACCAAGCTTGAGAAACTCTTTATCTCTTATCAAGTTAGTAATGATTCTATTATGTGCTTCTTCCAGACCTGGCTGAATGGAAACATTTTGAGCAGTGAAATGTTTCCTGGTCATATTGTATATAGATGTGACCGTGACCTGATTGCCACTAATAAGGCTGATGGTGGTGGAGTTTTAGTAGCAGTTAGCAAAGCTCTACCTAGTTCTCCTTGTTCTGATTTCTGTTTTTCTCCTACTTTAGAATGTGTTATTATCAAAATTTCTCTCCCTCATAATACAGAGTTCTTGATTTTGTCTATTTATATTCCTTGTAATACACCTTTAACTGTTTATGAGACGTTTTTTGATTATCTATCCTCTTATCTAGTTTTGCGACATCCTCACGCCAAAATATTAGTTTGCGGGGATTTTAACTTACCATACATAGAGTGGAAAAATTATACTACTCCTTCAATCTCGACAGTTGACCCTTTTTCTATAAACCTGTCATCTTTCCTATCTCATTGCTCCTTCTCTCAATTTAACCATATCCGCAATCGTAATGGTCGTCTCCTCGACCTTGTTCTATCAAATGTTCCAGTTAGCTACTTATCTGTATCTCAAGCCTTACATCCGTATGTTCCTCCTGATCGGCACCATCCTCCTTTATCTACAAACCTCATCCTGTTCCAAAACTTAACTTTTTTAAAGCTAACTATGAAGCTATTAATACAGAATTACTTTCAGTCAACTGGCTAGATTTCTTTAGAGGCCTAAATTGTGAGGCTGCTTTGGGTAAATTTTACATATATATTTATAATCTTATTCGCTGTTATACGCCTCTTCAGACATTCCGTAAAGCAAATCATAAGCCTTGGCTTACAAAGCGAGTGCTTAGTGCCCTACGAGCAAAAGATAAGGCACATCGTGTCTTTAAAACACTCGGCACTATTGAAGCAAGATGTAATTTTAGCAGGCTGCGTGCTTTTGCCAAAAAAAGAGATCAGATATGCTCTGAAGACTTATTTCAGCAGTCTGGATAGCTTTCTTGTGGCTAATAATACAAAGCCTTTTTGGTCTTATATAAGGTCGCTGAAATCCTCTTCTTCCATTCCTAGTAAGGCCCGTTGGAATGGTGCAGAGGTTTCTTCTCCTCAAGAAGTTACTGACTCATTTGCCCAATTTTGCTCTTCAACTTTCTCTTCTCCCGCTGCAGCTGTGCATCCTGTTGTCTTACCTAATCATCTTCTCTTCCCAATTTCCTTTATTTGTACAGATGCATCTAAAGTCGAAGCTTTGATCAATGCTCTTGATCATAATATTAGCCCTGGGCCGGATGGTTTGCCAAACATATTTGTAAAGTCGTTAGCCTCATCGCTTAGTTTTCCTTTATCTCTCCTCTTCAATCTAAGTTTGAGTACTGGTACATTCCCAAACCCTTGGAAAACAGCTAATATTGTGCCTATTTTTAAAATTGGTGATCCTACGTCAGTTTCCAATTATCGCCCTATTTCTTTACTGTCCTGCTTTCCAAAGTTACTTGAACGGTTGGTTCATAATCGACTCTCAAACTCATTAGCTCCTATTATTGCTCCAGAGCAGTATGGCTTTCTCAAAGGATACTCCACTACCTCTAATTTAATGGAGTTCACAAACAGTATTGCAAGAGCTTTGGATAACCAACTGCAAGTTGATGTGATCTACACAGATTTCTCCAAGGCCTTTGACACTGTGAATCATTTACTTCTTTGTCGTAAGCTTGAAGCTCTTGGCATCTCGGGTGCTCTTCTATCTTGGATGTCATCTTATCTATCGTGTCGTCCCTGTCGAGTAAGTCTCTCTGGTACTACGTCTAGTCCTTTTTGTCCTTCATCTGGCGTTCCACAAGGTTCAATTCTTGGGCCTCTTCTCTTTCTGTTGTTCATAAATGATCTTCCCTTTGTAATTAATTCCTCGTGCCTTTTGTATGCAGATGACTTCAAAGTATTTCGAGCAGTCAAATCCCATTTAGACTGTCAGCTCCTTCAAAATGATTTGAATGCTCTAAATGAATGGTGTGCTTCAAACTATTTATGTCTTAACATTACTAAATGTCATAAAATGACTTTTTCTCTTAAGGACTCTCCTATTAATTTTAATTATATATTAAATGATGCTTTGCTCTCTGAAGTGTTCAGTCATAAAGACCTTGGAGTAACTTTTGATCCAAAACTCAAATTTGATGCACATATTTTCAATGTGAATACTAAAGCGTCTAGAGTTTCCGGGTTTATCCTTAGACATGTACATAAATTCAATAGCATCTCTTCTTCTGTCCGCCCATTTGTTTGTCTTGTTCGCCCTTTGCTTGACTACTGTTCTGTTATCTGGTCTCCCCGATATTCCTATTTCGTGACTTCTTTAGAAACTGTCCAAAGAAAGTTCACGCGTTTTTAGGTATTTGTAAAAAAAATTTTTTCAAAGACCTACTAGTTTCGCGACCTGTCTGTCCGTCTGTCCGTGCGTCACAGCTAATTTCCTCAGAAACCATAGAAGCTAGAATGCTCAAACTCTGTGAAAAGTTCAGAAATAATGGTCTCTCAAAAGTTAAGGCCTTATCAAAAATTTAAAAATTTTTTAAGGGGGGTCCCCCCTAATAACGAATTGGCCCTTAAAATTTTTTTTAATCAAAGGTAGTCAAGTGGGGTATCAAATGAAAGGTCTTGATTAGAACTTTTAGAATCTGAAATAAAAAAATCATTTTATGAATTAGGGGGTCCAGGGGAAGGCAAAATGTACCCAAAATTTGTGTCCCCCCCCCCCCCCTCGCGATTCGACACCTTTCAGCCGAAAAATCTGAAAATTATCACAAACGTGGACCTTTATGAGTACAAAGGCAACAAATACCTTAGAAATCGAAATTCACTCAACTTTGTTAATAATAGTATGATTTGTAGATTTTACATTTTTGCCCATAAAATCAAAACGATACCTGTAAACTTTTTGAAATTTTGCAATTATATAGACTAACATAGGGTTTATATTTTCACAAAATTTAATTGAGATCGAATTATAATCAAGTGAGTTATAGCCATTTCAATTATATGGAATTACAACAACAATAACACGTGTTTATGGTTGATATAGGGTTTTCCAATAAAAGGTGCTATTTTAATATTAAAAGAAAAATGCTATTTTTTAATATGAATGATCGGATGTTTATTTCATTATTAAGAGGAAGATATGCTGTTAATAGCAATAACTAACATTGGGCAAATAACCACTACGACACGCTTACAGGGCCATATCCTCTTCATGAAATTTTCCATAACCAAATCGCAAAGTGGATGCCCTATGTCCTCGATAGCCTCGCGAATTTCATCTTTGAGATCTTGAATCGACGCTGGGCTATTGGCATAGGCCTTCTCTATCACGCGGCTCCAAAGGAAGAAGTCGCAAGGTGTTAAATCAGAAGATCTATTCAAAATAACACCTCTTATTGTAAAAACCTATATATATATATATATTTAAAATTGACTTAGGCACTTTTATTTTCTTTCAATTTTCATCAAAATTAAAGGAATAGTGTTTAACTTGAACATGTTCAATCGGCCAAGCATTCAGAAAAATCGTTTAAGCTAGATTAAAATGGCGGCTGCACTGTGCAATTTGAACGATTTCATATCTAAGTATTGGCTGAATAATGCAAGTTATCGATTCACGCCATTAGAAAACTTGCTTCTAACCCGAGGCTGTTTACAAAGACCTTCTGGTAGGAGCACTCTCCTGCTTACTCAACTTGTTTTTTTCCTTAAGTTTAATTTGCCGTATCAGCCCTATGAAAGTCGTTTACCTTTCCTATCTCTTCCATCCTTGTTATCCCGATGAACTTATTTAGACCAATGTTTTTTGTACAAACTCTGCTACCATCAAGTCCCGTTAAATATTTTTTCTGAGCTGCGTTTCCGACAAACATCTCGTTCATCTCGGATGGATTCTTATTTCGTTACACCATATGCTAGAACTGATTTATATTTCTATTCACCAATCTTAAGAATCGTACGAAATCATAATAATCTCGAGCTTGGACCTTTCCCCTCTTCTTACATAGCATTTAAGAAAAAACTAAGAGACTTACTACTAGTTTAACTTTTAATTATCGACGTTTTAGTATTCTTTTTCATTTAAATTTTGCTGTAATTGTTCTTTGCGTTCCATATTGTGATTGGATTGTTTAGTCTGTAAGATGGAATAAATAAATAAATAAATAAATAATAGGGTTCTTTAATGGTTTTACCTTTTTGAAGGTAATCAACCATAATTACTCCACGGCTGTCCCAAAAAAACTATCGCTATGACTTTTCCTACTGAAAGAACGACCTTCGCCTTCTTCGGAGCAGGTTCCCCCACCAGAATCCATTGCATTGGCTGCTGTTTAGTCTCCGGAGTATGGTGATAGATCCAGGTTTTGTGCGCGCTTCTGGTCAATCGCCAACAAACGCGGCACCCATCGCGCGGATAATTTTGTCACGCATAAATCTTCATGTAAAATCTTACGCACCCATTCAGTTGATGTCCCACAAGCCTCAGCAATTTCCTTAATGATTAATCGGCGGTCTCCCATCACGGTTGTGTGTACTAAACTGACTTCCGTTGAAACAGTTTTTGGACGTCCAGAACATTCATCGTCAAAAATGCTTGTGCGACCACACAATGTTTCGTGGTTGTAAATACACGGGGTCTAACTCTTTTTTCACTTCCCGAGTATTTTCCCCTTCAAATAGAGGTACTTTATCACCGGGCACTACTCAATTTTATCCATTGTTCTGAACAAGCGTCACCTGTCAACTTTGGAAAGGTACCATGTGTTCTGAATGGCCAGAATGACTTGAAATTTTTATGGCATACAAATGTAAAGGCCATCTATTGGTTGGCAAGAGAACTTCAATGTACCATGATTTTTTGCCGGCAAGGAAGGAATCTTTTCAAATGACCTTCGTATATACAATTTGTGCAATTGTATAGAAGTTTTTTTCTGGGTACAACAAGCACAAGGAAAGTGAAATAAATAGCGAGGTTGATGGTCTTCAAACATAGCTTACTCTGGACGTCACCGCAGTTACATATAATTTGTACTTTGTGAAAAACACGATCAAGGTAAGAAATTTTTAAGGAAAAAAGAAAAAATAAATAAAAGTTTTACTATGCGTATATTTAGTTCTTACATTCTATTACGTATAGTTCGCAGAGATATGCATAAAAAAATTAAATTTCTTAACTTTGCTAACCTCTTTCTCAACATACACTCAAGTATGACCGTGCCTCTAAATCAAGCCACGAAATCAATGATCTTTTGAGAAGTAATTCTTACCATACATTATGAAATAATCTGATACTATGAGTATACTTAGCAGGAACAATAATCATTCGATCAAAGTACTCGCAATCATGATCTACACTCAACATGTAAATTCATTACATGCAAACGAGTGTGGTTCGATTGAAATTTAAATATAATGGCATTAAAACTATTGAATATTGAACGATGTGTACATTATTCTAAAAGTTCGAAAACTTGGCCTCGCGCTTTGCATGATTACAATTTATACTCGAGTCCGTGGATATCGACGCTTCCACCAACAATTACGAATACGAACACGATTCCAACGGCGACGCAATCAATGTACTGTACTGTATCTTGTTCGGAGCGTTCATATTCGCGATTTCCACGGATTTCGCAGATACCAGCGCGAAGTAATATCGCGCAACAAATCGAACAACCTTACAAACAAAACCTCAAAGTTCAATTGAACGATTAATGTCGACGTAGTCGAGAGGGCAAGCATCCAACACTCTCGGCAACATACACGAGTGCTCAGTTCATATCCATGCTCGTATCGTCGTAACATACAAATATTTATAAGTAAATTCAATTAACTCGTTCAATGTGATTACAAAACATGAAATATGGAGAAATATGTTTCATTGAATAATTCGCGGCCTATCAAAATGTCTTGTACAGTCATGGGTGAAATTATTTTGCTGCTCGAGTTGAGTGTTGCGATTCTGCAACAAGACCCGGTGAATATATTGTATTTGGCCGTTATCTAGATAAAGTATCTGAAATCTCCATAATCTCGCCTAGATATCTTTTCGCTAATGTGTTCTCCGGACGACAGCCAAACGGCAACCGTTGCAAGGAGCGCGAGACTAGGAAGCACACGAGTGAGTTACTCCACATGACTTGGCGCTAATGCCAACAAAACGTGTATCTGCGCTTATTTTGCAATCAACTTATTAACACATTGGCCCAGGCAATCTTTCCAGCCGGGGAGCCTTGTAATTCGCAACCTTTGCGGCCATCGATCTTTCTTATCTGGCTGCTACCGATCATTTGTTTGCTGGGTTGTCCAACCACGAAAATCCAAATTAGCGATTTATTAGCAGATTGTTATGCTGTTGTCTCCGCAGTTGGATCAGAGCGGAGCGAACGGGTTGCGAAAGATGCCCTCGGCTTTAGTGGCACTTAAGCTGATCGCCACTTTATCATTATTTACATCTCGCCTTGATAAATGTGGCCCGTAAAATGATCTCGTCCCGCTTCCAATTCTCCCCTTTGGGCATCTCATGAGCCCCCTACAATTATATCTTTATTTTCCTCAAAGCATTCTTACACATACGAGTATGTCCCCATGTCCCATGCGTGCAGTAACAATCATCAGATACTCGTATGCGCATAGTGGAGCATAAGAAGCGAGGCAAGACTTACTTAAGAACTAGAACTTGGTCGTATACTGCAACCTCACGACGCGGACAAGTTTTTTTTTCGCAATTTCGCGATTGCGCGATCGCCACACTCTACTATATGAACTCACATGCTGCAATTCAGTAGCGATGGCAACAGCCAGAACACAGCGAAACTGGTGTGGCTGCGACAAATCTTGAACAGCAAAGTGCGCGATATATTGAGTGAGAATCAGAATTAGAATTTTAGGGCAAATATAAGAGAATTTTATGGTGGATTTCCCAACCTGAACCGACCGACCTCCATTGCCAATGCGCGCAATGTAAGTGTTATGCACGCTGTCGAACGATAATTAAGTGTGCATTATGTAATTGGATCATTTTCACGATATTTGATATATTATGAGACCACACGCATGGGCTTGGGCATATGAGTGCAACACCCATGCATTATGGACCTTGAGCGCGAATTGCAAATTATTGATTTGATGAGGTGGTTGGCAATGATCAAGTTATGGGTTTTATCGGGTGTTGCAAAATAATAAAGATTTATGTAAATAGTTTGGTAAAAAGTTTTATGAAATTAAATATAAACAAACTATTATCTGAACGCTGTTATCAAATACAAGTTGAGTAGTGTACCCTACCGAAATAACTTTTTATTCCCCGTATGAAATAAAGGCTCTTATTTAGCGCCATTCATGCATGAAATCATGACAGTGTTTCGAATCAGGCACCCTTAAGCATAAAATTGAAAAAAAAATGAAGAAAAAGTGACACATTCTCTAATTGAACCGGGCACAGTTTTATTTTTTTCTGCACTAGTACTAGTTGAACATATCCTTAAAAGAAATTCATGTTCTAAATCTATTTTCATGAAAATCTTAACAAAACTTGAGGTGAAGGAAAACGCATATCCTTACAGTCACGAATTATTGTTCATGCACAATAATAAAATTGAAATGACGAAGTTCGGCAGGTTGGTATCAGGACTACTAAAAACTGATATACAGTGCCAGCCTGAGACCTTCGTTACAAGATTTGTAGCACAAGGTAATGCCGATACCAACGCTAATGGTTAGCGGTGTTTCAGACGCTTTGCCCACTTCTCAGCCTTCTTCGTCTATTACTACAAGAAGTATGGCGCAGAGATCTTTATCTTATCGGGGAGCCATTCCAAAAAATTTCGAAATGCGGCAAGTTCCTGAGGAATTGCCATCCCTCCAAGTCGCAGCGCCACCGAAAGAAATCTTCATATCAAGGCTTGCGTATACCACATCCACCGAAGACATTTTAGATTATGTACTATAAACTAGAAACTTGGTTCATCTCTGAAAGCAATTAGCTGACGAAGGACAACTTGATCAACCGAGTTATAGCTTCTTTCAAACTGGCTGTTCCGGCATCGTGTGACTACATCTTGAACCCTGATTGCTGGCCGCCTGGAGTACTTGTTAAATCTTTCATAACTTCAAAGAAAAAAAAATTTCGTTCTCCACCGAGTTCCCTACCAAAGCTGTAACATCGGTGCTTCCTAAAAACTTTCAGAATAGCACTCTTAAAAGTTCGTACGGACGCCCAATTACAAAAAGGACCTGATGCAAAACAGGAGAGGCAGAAGCCCCGACGAAGACCCCGGCAGCAGCCACTGCTTGTAAAGCCCCAAGATGGCCGATCCTACGCGGAGGTACTGCGGGACATCAGGGGAGACGTAAGGCCCGAAGACACCAGTACTACCATTAAAGTAGTACGACCAACACGGCCGGGCCACATACTGGTCGAATTTGGAGCAGAGGCCGGCAATAAAGATACATTCTGTGACGCAGTAAAGAAAGTCCTCGGCAAAAGCGCAACTATAGCCCCGCTCGAGCCGATGGCAACGATCGAAATACGAGACATAGACTGCGTGACGGATCTGGCCGAGGTAGAAGAGGCCATCAAAAAGGAGTTCCCTAGCGTGGGAAGGATCAAAGCGAGACTGACACCAGAAAACAACAGGGGACAACGCATGGCCATACTTGACTTGACCGAAAAGGACGCCGAACAATTCCTGAACAAGGGCAAAGTACGAATTGGGTGGGTTGCCTGTAGGATACGCCTCTTCAATGTTTCAAATGCCTTGGTTATGATCACACCACACAAGTATGCAAAGGACTCGATAGGAGTTCCCTATGTTACAAATGCGGTGAAATGGGACATAAAAGAAAAGAGTGTACGAAGGAGGCACACTGTATTCTTTGCAAGGATGCTGATCCAAAACCTGATTTTGGACACGTCTTGGGATTAGGAAAATGCCGGGTGTTCCAGTAAGCCCTAGCCAAGGCAAAATCAGAGCTTCGATGACCCGCATCCTGCAGCTAAACCTACACCGCAGCTCAACCGCCCAGAATCTGCTTGAGCAGTTTGCGAGGGACATGAAAGCCGACTTTTTGCTGCTGAGTGAGCAGCACCATACTAAAAGTCCTGCATTATGGTACTCGGATGAAACTGGTACTGCCGCTATCTGAGTTCGGAACAGTGACTTTCAAGCGGAGAGTTGTGGACGGGGGGATGGTTTCGTGCGGGTTCGGTGCTCAGGGATCACCTTCTACAGTGTGTACCTAACGCCTAACGAGTCGATATCATCTTTCCAAGCCAAGCTTAATGCTTTGGAGGGCACTGTCTCGAACGCAGAGGGCAAAGTGCTCGTTGGGGGCAACTTCAATGCTAAAGCAATCGAATGGGGCATGCCTCAGAAGGATCCGCGGGGAAAACGAATCCTGGAAATGGCGGCCAGGACGACCCTCGTCGTACTAAACTCCGAAAACACGCCGACTTTCCGCCGTATTGGCTGTGAGGGAACCATACCGGACGTGACATTCGCCTCGGAGTCCTTAGTACGGAGGATACACAACTGGAAAGTATTAGAGGACTACTCAGCCAGTGATCATCAGTGCATTCTGCTTGAGATAAGTGATGCTGCCTCCCGACGTCCGTGCTCTCGGCCTTCTACAACTGGATGGAACATCGGAAGAATGGACGTCGAGAGGTTCGTCAAGGTTCTCACAGCAGGTGAGCCGCTGCAGGAAGCTTCGGAGGGGATGGAAGAACTGGCAGCTCAAGACGTGGTGAACTCTACTATGAGCATCATTACAACTGCTTGCTGCGCTTCTATGCCCCGTCGAAGACACCGGCACGGTAAGCCCCCAGTGTACTGGTGGTCTACTGAAATCGCTGAAAAGCGGAGGGAGTGTCACAAGCTTCGGCGTGAGGCTCAACGGGCGCGGAACCGTGCCGAGGCATACAACCAGGTGGCAGCATATAAGTCTGCCAGGAAATGCCTTCGCAAACTGATCAACAGTAGCAAGGCTCACTGCTGGCAAGACCTAGTGGATAATGTGGACAAGGATCCGTGGGGCCTTGGCTACAAGCTGGTCATGGGGAAACTTGGTGCCCTACGGAAGCCTTGTATACATAACGCGGAAAAGATGGACGCGATAGTGCGGGGACTCTTCCCCGTCCGTGCTGACGCTGTCCATGGTGAAACAGCAGTAGAGTGCCCACTCTTTACACAGCTGGAACTGGAGAAGGCAGTCCTCTCCTTGAAAGCGAAAAGGCTCCAGGTCCAGATGGTGTTCCAGCTGAGGTTTTTCGGCTCGTCTATCACCATTGTCCTGACTTGCTGCTCAGCACATTCAACGCTTGCCTACGGGACGGGGTTTTCCCGGTACGATGGAAGGTGGCGAGGCTCGTGCTGATCAGCAAGGGGAAGGGAATTCCCGAATCGCCGTCTGCATACCGCCCGTTGTGCATGCTAGACACGGCCGGGAAAGTGCTAGAGAAACTCATCAAGGGAAGACTCACTGACGCGATTCGTGCTGCTGGGGACCTATCTTCTCGGCAGTACGGCTTTAGAGCAGGACGTTCTACCATTGATGCGATTGTAGAGGTGGTGAACGCGGTCCAAAAGCCAGAGGCATATAGTCGCACCAAGCGACGGATCGTCCTGTTGGTGACACTCGACGTCAGGAATGCCTTCAACTCTGCTAGATGGGTGGATATTCTGGACACGCTGGAAAACTCTTTTCAAGTTCCAGAATATCTAACGCGGTTTTTGAGGAAATACCTAAAGGACCGAAGCCTGCTCTACGACACGACACAGGGCCAACGAAGGATGGAAATTACATCGGGTGTTGCCCAGGGATCTATCCTTGGTCCGGACCTGTGGAACGTGTCTTACGACGGGCCACTGAGACTTGAGATGCCAGATGAGCCGCGCTTGGTCGGCTATGCGGATGATGTTGCGGCTCTGGTCGCTGGACGCATCGTTGAACAAGCGCAACTTAGGGCCTGCATGACTGCTCGCGGGCTGAATTTAGCACTGGAGAAAACCGAAGTGGTCATCTTGACAAAAAAGAGAATCCCTAGAGTAAGGATAATCAGTATTGGAGATATACAAATCGAATCGAAGCCAGCGGTAAAGTACCTGGGGCTACTGATCGACTCGAAGATGAGTTTCTGTGAGCAAACCAGGGCAACGGCTGAGAAGGCTGCTTCGGGAATATCGGCCCTGAGTCGGCTTATGACCAACGTAGGGGGACCCAGCCCATCAAGAAGACGTCAGTGCTACTGTACGGAGCAGAGGTATGGGGCGACGCTTTCAGCAAGGAGGTATACCGAAAACGTTCGGCACAGGTATAGAGAAGAGGAGCACGGAGAATTGCATCTTCGTATCCAACAGTCTCCGACTCGGCGATGAGAGTGATTGCAGGCGTGATACCTGTCGCCCTCCTTGCTAGAGAGCGCCACGCTATTTACCTGCGCCGAAACGAGGATGCGAGGGAGATAGTTGTCCGCGAGGAGAGACAGCGCTTGCTCAACGATTGGCAGCAGTCTTGGGTCAATTGCACGAAGGGAAGGTGGATTGCGCGCCTCATCACGGATGTGAGACCGGGGCTAAATCGAAGACATGGTGAGACTGACTTCTATCTGACCCAGCTTTTGAGCGGGCACGGGTGTTTTCAGTCTTACCTGCACATGATCGGTAAGTCACAGTCCCCCGATTGTCGGTTTTGCCCAGGAGAGGAGGACAATGCCTGTCCCACATTTTTTGCGTGTACCAAATGGGTCAGGCTGCAAAGGGAACTCTACAGAGAAACGGGAGAGCTCACCCCGGATAATATAGTCGCGGTGATGCTCAAATCGGTTGACAAATGGAACCAGGCGGCACATTATGCTCGAGCAGTCCTAAAATATAAAAGGGACTCACAGCAGCCGGGGGCGCTGGGGCTGGGGGATCGCTCTTTTGGCATTTCCTCTTCCCCTCTCCTCTCCCGCTAGGAAAGGGACTCCCCAGCTTGAAGGCGCCCCACGGCGTAACAAAACGAGACCTGGCGCGTAGTAATGTGTCTTACGGTTCCAGGCTGGGTTCTCAGGTTGACAGGGGAGGTGTTTAGTCGGTAGTCCAGTCACTTTCTTGCGAGCATGGGAGTCCCACACTCTGTGTATAATTGGCATTCACCTCTCCAGTAGCACGGATCGCTCCGGTGAGTCTTCCCTTGATGAGTTTCTATAGCACTTTCCCAGCCGTGTCTAGCATGCACAACGGGCGGTATGCAGACGGTGATTCGGCATTTCCTTTCCCCTTGCTGATCAGCATGAGCCTCGCCACCTTACATCGTATCGGGAAAACCCCGTCCTGAAGGCAAGCGTTGAATGTGATGAGCTGCAAGACAGGACAATGTGATAGGCAAGCCGCAACACCTCAGCTGGAACACAATCTGGACCTGGAGCCTTCCTCGCTTTCAGCGAAACGACTGCCTCTCCCAGTTCCGGCTGTGTGAGGAGTGGACACTGGACTGCTGTTTCACCATGGACAGCGTCAACACGGACAGGATGGGCGGGGAAGAGTCCCCGCACTATCGTGTCCAACTTACTCTGAAAAATTTCAAAAATCTTGAAAAAATTTGAGAACTAGAATTCCACAAAAAAGTTTCCTATACTTGTAATATAAGTTTGATTCTTTTAATGAAAATTTTGATATAAATTTTCTACAAAAAAGGACAAAATAATGATCAGATAAATGTTAAAGGGAAAATTCAGGAGAATCCTCATTGTAAGGGGGGAAGAAGTTACGTATCCGTTCAGTCTTTCTTCAACAGAAAAAACCGCAAACGTAAGCGGGAACGTGCCGACAATTATCTCAAGTTTCTCACGAAAAAACGGAAATTGCTTGCCAAATCACCAGATTTACGCCATAATCGTAAACTTAATTCCCACGCCTGATGCAGCGATTTCGTTTATAAAAATCATTTGAATACTTGGCTACACCCCCAAATATCGCAACGCATAAGTCGAAACTCTGGCCGTCTGGATTATAAAATTATTGTTAAAAGAAAGATTAAAGTGTTGTTTGATAAAAGTATTCATTAGTTGGTTCAATTAGAGTGTCTTTGGCAATCTTGATCTTCAGTGAAATAATTAACATACCCCATAGCAGCGGAGCGGGAATTCCTCCTTGTTGGCATTCTATCATTAGTCCTGGCATGCAACATAAAACTTCCTCTGGCTTGGAACAAATGAGCTGTCCGTTAAGCAAATGCTCAGAAGAAGCCGCCCGGCTACTCCTGGGCATGTCGTGGGGTGGACGAATGAGCTATCTACGAAGCGCAGGGATGTTCGGCGTGCATGAAAGAAATTCCAAAGAGCGCGATTCCGGAAGCTGGAGACTGCCAGGCAACTGAGATGGATGTACCAGAAACTTGCTAATGAGTATCGTAGACTGCTCGCGAAGTCTAAGGAAGAACATTGGCAACGCTTTGTTAGTGATAACGCTAATGACCCGTGGGGGCGGGCGTAGAAAATCTGTCAGGGAAGTAGCAACAGGCACGGGGTGTCGGGAATTCACATTCGTGAGAATGCGCCACCAACATGGAGTGAATGTGTTAAGTACTTGCTGGGAGAATTATTTCCTAGAGCGGAATATGAGACACAGCATTTTGAAAGCGCTACAGAGCAGGAGCATGCTCCCCCTCTGCAGCATTGGGAGATAGAAGCTGGCGGCAAAAGATTGCGCTGCAGGAAGTAACCTGGATGGTATGGTATAACTGGCGAGATGTGTAAAAGCATCTGGCGAGCTGTTCCGGACTATATTCAGTACCTTTTCTCAAAGTACTTTAAACAATGCTGCTTCCCCGTTGATTTTAAGCGTGCAAAGGTAGTTATGCTACTTAAGTCGCCAGACAAGGATCCCAGCTTACCAAGCTCGTATAGGGGCCTCTCCCTACTCCCATCACTTACGAAAGTGATGGAGAGGGTTATGGTCTGCAGGAGCTGATTTCTGAAACTCTGTCGAATAGGCAGTGCAACTTCCGCATGGGGCGTGGCACTCATGATGCGGGCTGCATGTTATGTCTGCGGTACGAGTAAGTGAACAGAAGTATGTCTTGGGAATCTTCATTCATTTCAAGGGTGCTTTTGATCATCTGAGATGGCCGGCGGTCCTTGGTAAACTAACCTCGGTTGGTTGCAAGGAACTAGGGGTTTGGAGGAGCTACTTCTCGGGCAGAAGTGCATTTGTCCAGGGGTTGTGGGACAAGGTGGAAATGTCAGTGCAGAGGGGATGCCCTCCGGTTTCCATAGCTGGTCCATTTATATGGAACCTTGTTATGGATGACTTGCTGGCTGACGTGTCTGCTGCTGGCAATCTGTGATCATATGCTGATGACTTGTTGTTGTTGGTTGAAGATTGAAGTCGACTTGAACTGGAAGACAAAGCCACGTGGTATATGCGCATAGTGCAGCAATGGAGTAACCAAGTGGGGCTGACATTCTCAGTGGAGAAAACATCGATGATGCTTTTGAAAGGTGTGGTCAGAGGGACTACATCTCAAGTATGAGACAGCTGTCACATACTTGGGAGTTTGTGTGAGTGAGAGACTGTCCTTCTGGTCCGATTTTAGGGGTATGAAGGGACGTCTTACGGTCCTAGCCTCAATTCTGCGACGAGTGTGTAACAAGGATTGGGGGCTTCGTCGCCTGTGCGGCATACGGGGCACCTATATTCATTGAGAGCGCAATGAGTGCAACTGGCAGAAGATTTATCCTGATGTGTAAGAGAGTAGCTCTGCTGGCATGCCTTCCTGTATGTCGTAGTCTCGACTGACGCCATGCAAGCACTAATGGGAGTTTTACCGCTTGACCTGGAGATAATCGGAAGAGGAATATCATTCATGTTGCGGAGGGGATTGCCTGTTATTGAGCATGAGTGGTTACAAAGTGCTGACCCTGGACGTCAGAGTCTAATCAGCATTCTGACCATGCTGGAGGATCGTATGATTTCTGCCTGGCAAGCCAGGTGGAATGAGTGCACTAGGGGACGTGTGACATATATGTTTATGCCTGACATGCTGTCTGCTAGGCGGACACAAAACCTTGACTTTTGTCTTGGTTTGGGGTTCCTGCTTACAGGATATGAAAGTATGAATGAATGGTTGTTTAGTTGTGGTGTGTTAGATGATGCATGTTGCAAAATCTGCGGGGCTGAGAGTGAGTATTGGCAACATGTACTTTTTGAGTGTCCGGCATATGCCAAGCTCCGTAGTGCATGTGGCAGACTCGCTCAGATCCCCCTACAAGTCCATGAGGTTCTAATGGATGAGGAGAAATTAACGGGGATAAACTCCTATGTCCAACGAGCTTTTGGAAAGCGGCTGCAGCTCTGCTCAGCGGAGGAGACTGGTGATTTTGGTCCTAGGTGTCCTAATATCGTCTTATCGTGATCGTCCTGTTGTGATTGCCCATGGTGTTGGTAGGTCGTGGTTCCTGGTGCTGGGTAGTCTAAGGAAGGTGCTGGGTAGTGAAGTAGGCAATAGCAGGGGGATAGACCAGAAATGGGAAACCAGATCTGCAAATCCTTGGGAAGTGCCATTCCCACGGACCCGAGGCTGGGACCCCAACCCATCATTGTTGAGAGCGAAAATCTGGTAGCGATACTCGAATGGAGTGCCGCGACAACCCGAGCAGAGGTTTGATCTGTACCACAGGTTAGGGGGAGCCCATGACAGGTTACTGTCACCCCCTACAAGGTGAGGAGCCTATCCTGGCTGAAACGTGGTAGTTTGTGGTTTTTATTTTGTGGCTAGAAAGGAGATTAGCGCACCAACCAGTGTGTGGCGGGTTCTCAACTGGGGTTACTAGAACCTTGTCCTTGGATGAGGAGCGTTGGTCGACGCTTGATTTGATTTCGACTTTATGTCCGTTAAGCAAGTGCCGTTCCCACGGACCTGAGGCTGGGTCACCCCATCGTTGTTGAAAGCGAAATTGGTAGCGACACTCGGACGGAGTACCACGGGTTAGGTGGAGCCCATGACAGGTCACTGTCACCCCCTACATGGTGAGGAGCTTATCCTGGCTGAAAAGTGATGGTTTGTGGTTCTTATTCTGTGGCTAGAAAGAAAATTTGCGCGCCTATCAGTGTGCGGCGGATACTCTAACTGGGGTTAATGGGACCTAATCCTCCAGGTGAGGCGGATACTCTAACTGGGGTTAATGGGACCTAATCCTCCAGGTGAGGGACGGTCGTTGATGCTTGATTCAATCCCGTCTATGGAGACCGTGAGGTTAGGCCTTATTTTGGCAGGTACTCACGTTAAACAGTTTGACGTCTGTCCGTTAGGCAAAGCGCAGGGAGAACCATATATGCAGTGATACTCAGGCACAGTGTCACAAAAAACTGAACAGAGCTTGATCTGTATCACAGGTTAGAGGGAGCCTATGACAATTTACTATCACTCCTCTACACGACGAGGAAAACGTAGTGGTTGTGGTTGGAGTGTAGAAAGTAGTTTTTAGCACACACCAGTTATGTCGCAGGTATCCCGAACGGGACTTAACTGGGACCCCATCCGAAGGGTGAGGGTACTGATTGGCGCATCGTGCCAATTCTTGTCTAACGGTACCCATGTAAACTACGTCCTTTCATGTCTGTCATGTCATGTCATGTCTGTTAAGTACAGCCAATACCGGTGTTTTTATAGGGCCCAATATTGTTTTCAGAATATTTCCGAACTGGATTTGGGGCCGTTGGGTTTCTGGTTTACCATTGTAATATGTGACTCGGATCTCATATTGCACTGGTTTGCATCCTGGTTCTCCTCTTCCTATATCCTTCTGTTTGTCGGTCTTGCCCGCAGGTTTACGGTTTCATCTTTTACAAACTGCACTGCTTTTGGGCTCTAGAGAGTGGATATAATTAATTGTTCGTCTTTTAAAGGACATCAAAATATTCGGAAATGTCAAAGAAGTTTGAATTTTATCTTAATTGCTAAAAAAGCAGTGTTTTTGTAAAGAAGCTACTCAAGTGCTCCCAGAAAAGAGATAACTAGTCGCCTCAAAACTTAGAAAATTGATTGAAAGTCTTCGAAATATTGTACGCGCATGAACACCACAAAGGTCAACTGATATCTGATATCTACTGCATTTGCGCACTTGACAACATATCATAATTACAAACTACACTTCGGTTGCAAAATTGTAATATATGTGTAGAAATTCTCAATATCGATGGTGGTCGTCAGTAGCTGCTGCAGCACTTCAACTTACCTTACCATACCGAACCTTATCTTACCTTGTATGCAACATCTAGTTACACTGTTTACTTAACGATCGAAACATTGAGTGCAATATTATGTGCGCTTGTTGTTGTTGAATTCAATTTTGCAGAATAAATTATTGCTATTTTTCCTCCGTATTTAATATCACTAATAGTTATGATGCTTACTTGTTTGTCGAGACAGCTGTAGCTAAATTGCTTTCAGCTTGTTACTATGTTACTGATTTAACTAATGACCATATACGGCCAAAGGCCGCGGCGACGACGTGTACTTATTAGTCGTTGATGTGAAGTTTCACAAGAACATCTTTCGAAAAGTTTTACACACTTCTCGGTCAACAACTATTCAATTTAAATTAGTTTTAAATATTATTATGATGCAAGCGATTTTTTTTCGTTTCATGGATAAATATTTCTTAAAATTAATATGTCAGATATTGGCTCATACTCGTACGTGTGAACTTGCATGTAAGTCGTGTTGAGCTGCAAGGTAATTAGAAGTATTTTTTGTTTGGTAGGGAATTACATTATGTATCAGCAAGAATATGAATATTTTAAAATTCTAAACTGGTTTGTATACATAATACGGAAAACTATTATTAAATTAATCTCAGTACTGGTTTCGACAAAGGAAAACCGATCCGGTTTCCTTAAAACCCACAAAAGATAAAAATAAATGGATACATTTCAACCAATCAGGATTCCTTTCCAAAGTAACTCTAGTATAAAGTTTTAAATTCAAATTCATTTAAATAAATTTTAACTGAATCGTTATATAAATTTATTTCTCTACAAAGCTATCTTTCAATTTATTGGAATTTAAAATTTATTGCTGCCTTCTCTGTCTTTTTGTGAAATTATGACTATCTAAATATAATACTTCTAGCTATTGTGACACAGGATTCCTGGCAATAAATTGCCTTCAGATCAAATCTTCATCACTCAATCAAAGTACGTAAAAAATAATTCACATTAAACCTTAGATTCCACTCAAAATTAAAAAAAAAGGACAAATCTCCAAAAAAGTTTTTGAAAGTATTCAAGCTTAATGAATATTAACTTTTCGACTGTTAAAAAATCAGGTTCATAAAAACGTTGACCTATTGCATAACTCAAATGCAATCAAATACCATACAGGACGCGGACAAAAATCAATTAATTTAAATTCTAAGAAAAATCGTTCTTCTCTTCTCAAATATTTTAGGTTTGCCTTGGCGTCTCTCCATGCATTCAACAATACATATCAGTTTCTTGCACTCCCACATATATCCCAAGACAAGCGATTAAGAAAACACCAAATAAAAATCAATGCCTAAAACGAACAAAAACTAAAATTCTAACGTATGAATTATGCAAGATTGCAAATCTATCAGATCGTCTCAATAATAGATACTACAATTTATCGTCGGGTAATCTTATTCCAAGTTTTTTTTGTCTACTCGCCAAATTTACTATATATTTACTATATAGAGGCGCCTTGTCGTGCATACTCAAATCTCGTATACTATCTTCGCCATCTTAACTTTTAGTGTGCATCTTATTGTCGCAAAAAACTTGGCTGCGAATCTTAAGCTAGATAATAATTTATGTCTAGAAAGTTTAATGTTCGCTACAATAGAAAACGTTCTAGCAAACTTGTTCTTCGCTGTAGCTAATATGCAAGTAGATGCGGATTTGACTAGTCTATAAGCTTCAAAAAGGAATAAAATCAAAGGTGCAACAACTTTTGTTAGATACATTTTGTATCTATCTTTTCTTGTTCCGTACAGAACCTGTTCAGATTTATGGATGTTCTTTTCAGGAATCACTAATATAGTGCGAATGTGATGAAACTACTCCTAGATTATCTAGAAATAAGGTTCTTAATCCCAAGATTTAAAGTGCCTAAGGCTGTTTGTCTGGATGCTAATTCTGCTTTAGATATCCATACTTTGAATCTATCTATGTGAATAAAAAGCATCGGAAACTAAACTTTTGCATAATTCGACGATTTGCGTAGCAAATTAAATATTCAAATTATTCGATCATTGTAAAATTACGTTTTTTCTAATCAAAAAACCTTTCAGCAGCTTTCGGATAAGAATTAATTAAGGATCACCTACAAGGTATGATTTGATTCTTACTGCAATCGTAAAATCTTAAAATCGCATTGGGAGTGTGAGTTATAAATAAAAATAAAATCTTTAGAAAAAAATAGGAAACCGACTTGAAAGTACCCTAGAAAGGGTGAAATTAATTTCATCGAACCGGTGCCATGTGTGTTTTCCTATGTTGGAATGGGGAAGTTGATTTGGCACCGCTTCCATAAGACTTATTTCACCCTTTTTAAGGGTGTAGTCATTGAGCAGTCGCCTAGGCAAACTGCTCGAAAAACCAACATAACGCTGATCCAATTTCATTGTAAATTTTAAAAAATACAATTAAAGTTTCAACACAACAACCCCTTTGCAACGCAACTTACCAACGAATTGCATTGCCCCGCAATGCAAACAACAGTTGACGGATGAAAGAATCGCGAAAAGGAGAGAGCGCCGAACCTTAAAAAAATAAGCGCAGGTGTATGCTAGAAGGGAGTTCAAGTTGCATATCTGTGGAAAATGGGCAGATAATCGGTAAATTTTCTCGCCATTAACGTGGAAAACAGTTGCAAAAATGAGAAAATTGGCATTTGAGTTTATCTACTCTTTAAAAAAGTAATTTCTCGAAAATCTCTCACGCAAATGCTGAGTGAAGAGAATTTATTTACAAATAAAGGTGAAAATTTGGCACGATTGCAGTTTATTGTTAATATCATTATTCGTATCCTCGGTGCTTTAAGATTACTATAAATAAAGTATGGGATCATAACAATCTCACCCTCAAACAGATATACGTCTATTAAATTCTAATCAATCACGAAGTGCAAATAAAGCACGGTTACACCGTGGCCATACGATAGTTTCATCAACTGTAAGCACCTTACGACAATACTTCTTCCCCAAGCAATGACTCAAGGCCTGTTTCACTTCCGATTACTGTTTGTTCCGACTAAAATTTGTCATATACATCCTACACGAATAGACCAAAAGGAGATTCACATAAAAATATGCAGTAAAAGTCAACCTGGTGCACGTAATGTTAGGTCAAATACAATATCGTCAACGTCTTAACGCACACCTGTGAAATTAAAGCAACGACCAGTGTCGACTGCCCACAATATTGTTGTAGTTAAAGCAGCAGCAAGAGAACCAAAAAGAGGTCCAGATGTTGCGGGACTTCAGAACATCCCAATGTTTTTACCTGTGATGCGTGGCACTTTGTCTGGTTCGTCAAGTCGTGATCCTGAAATTTTAGAGAAACCCCGACCAATTCATTTTTATATTTGTAGTCGTATGGTTACTCATTACAATACTTGTG
Organism: Odontomyia ornata; assembly: GCA_963969285.1. Classification (NCBI taxonomy): domain Eukaryota; kingdom Metazoa; phylum Arthropoda; class Insecta; order Diptera; family Stratiomyidae; genus Odontomyia; species Odontomyia ornata. Next base: position 298,399,595 of record OZ017740.1, read on the forward strand.
CAACTCAAGTAGGTTCAGAACAGCATTCAATTGTAAATTGTTCAAGCCAACATATTTGAAACAATTAAATCAACACTAGATCCAACATTGAATGGATTTAAAATCGAATTGTGTAAATTGTCAATAATGAAATTGAGCACGGCAACCAGTAAATCCCGCACCTTCACAGTTATTTTTCGTGTACGCCATTAAGTACATTTGTATACTTTTTCTAAATATATAAACAACGCAATCATTAAATATAAAGTCTAATGGAAGTATAATTTAAATTTTTATAAAAAAAAGGATAAGTCTAACCTTTCGAAAAAAGAGATTTTCAGATTAATTATATACCTATTTCTTATATAAAGTTAGTGTTAAATTTATATATTCAGTGTGTATAAAATTATTCTAATATTTACGAGAGCATTGACAACTCGTTGAGATTATTATCAATCGTCCACACTGTTCGGCGCGTAAAAAAAGTGAGCATAGTTCGTAGAATTTTTTTTCTTCAATAAATGCAGGCCGTACCCGCCCCATCTACGAGCGCTCATCGAGGATAAAGGGCATGTACCTTTTTTGCTTGGCAATGTCATTGTTCATAAATTAAATAATAACTTTTTTTCCTTCGTAATGAAAAAAAGCCGTATAAAATCAACCGGCCCTACAAAACCGCAATGCTAGCTTACCAGCGCATTCATGCGTCCTCAGACAAGGCCGATCTCGGCGAACACCACCATCCTCTCTCGCCGAGGCAGCAGACCATCGCTGCAGTCCTTCACGCACAGTTTTTATCTACTCAAATCCCTACAAGGGCACTTTGTACTAACAGGCTTTTACTAAGGACAGGTTGCGGAAAGCCTAGCCACAGGCAGCTGTCAACTAAAACAGAAAAAGTCAGTTGACAGTTGCTGCGGAAATTTTGGCAGGAGCTAGAGCTAACATAATCTTGGCCGACGGAATTTTCGAAAATTTTAATAGAAAACTTTTTTCTACATTTTGATTTTAATCGGGAAGATGAACAGCCGGAAGGAGTGTAGCGATTTGTGGATATTCAATAGTATGTAAAGGACTACAGCGTTGGACGGCTGCCTCAGCGAGCGAAGATTTTGGTGCTCGCCGGAATTGGCCTTGTCTGAGCGCACTTAAGTGCGCTGGCAGGCTAGCGTTGCGGTGTCGTGGAGCGGGTTCTTTTCCCCACCACAAGGGCCCACTACAAAAAAATTTCGCATTCACAAAACGATATAAATGTCTCGGCTGAGGTAACCTACTGAAGGGATGAACTATTGAAACGCGAGTGTATGAGCTTGATTAACGCGTGGGGGACGCGAGAAGATTTTGTCTTTACAACTAACATTTACGACCTCGACTAAGAGTATGGCATCCAGGGCATGGTTTCCTTATATAGGAGATTTGTACCAGACTATGCCTCCTTGGTGGCACCATTGACGGACCTACTTTGCAAGAATCGGCGTTTTAATTAGACGGAAGAACACGACCTAGCATTTGACCAGTGCAAAATGAAGATCACGTCGACATCGATTCTGAGCTGCCCTGACTTCGACCTCCTGTTTAATATCCAGATGGGCGCCCCAGACTTGGGCTTGGGGGCAGTTCTGAGCCAAACATTCCCGAAGGGCGAGAAGGCGATGTGCTACTTCAGCCGTTCCCTCTTGAAGGCGGATAGGAAATACTCAGCCACAGAGAAGAAATGCTTGACGGTGCTCTGGGCGATGGAGAAGCTGAGGCCATATATTGAGGGATCTTATTTCAAGGTGATAACGGACCATCACTCCCTTCTATGGCTGCACAACCTTAGGGACCCAACCGGACGCTTGGCACGCTGGACTGTCAGGCTACAACCGTGCGATTTTGAGATGATGCACCAGAAAGGCAAAGAGTACCTGGTCTCAGACGCCCTCTCCAGATCTGCCCTGGTGGTGGAGGCTCTGGAAGGGATGACTGAGGAGGAATCCTGGATGCAGCGCATGAAACGGAACATCACCCAGAAACCTGATGCGTAGCAGGGCTGAGGTTTCGAAGAAAGTCGAAAACAACCAGCCGAAAATCGAATGGACGCACACACACTCACGAAGTGATGGAGGTGATGCCTTATTGTTTTAATTTTGGGCGCCAATCTGCCAAGAAAATTGTTCACCGTAGTAAGCAGTATCCGATACGATGTCAAAAATACGTCAAATCATAAGGAAGCGATCAACATCGATCAAAAGATAAAAGCTTTATTTAGCAAAACAAATGAATAAACACCAACTAATTTAACGTAGCCCTGAAATACTTAGTTTTCAAAATCATATTCTTTATTTTAAAAATCATAAACAAAAATTTTTTCAAGATCATTAATCGCATTCCTAAATTTTTATGACTATGATAGTAATTTAGGGAAAAATTTGGTTAACGGGAAATTTGTTAGTCCAACATATAAAGAAATATACGAGGTCTATCCAAAAAATACATGAGCTAGTTTGTTTATCTTTGCTTTCCAAACGGTCCTTCCTTTTACTGGAGTAGCTCTGGTTCGTTTCTTTTATAATATCTATCAGCTCCACTCACATTTGCCTTAATTTCCGTTTTCATCTGGAATAATCTTACCCATAAGCGTTTTTGAATATAGGGAACAAGAAAGGTAATAAGTGTCAGGTTAGATCATCCCGCCTGGCAAATGCCGTAGACACACACACTTGTTCATCTGATCAAGGAGGTCTTTTTGTTTTAATACTGAAGTCAGTCGTCAACTATCCGCCGATCGAAACGTTCGTTGTAACCACCGTCGTTTACGATAGATATATTATAACTAATTGCCGCTGGTGAATTTAACTTTAAAAATAAAGACGACTGATATCTGTAAGTGCTATAGTACGAAAATATGTTTTTTTAACAAATATAGTCCATAGACCTCGCTTTATACTATCCTTAGTTTTTGTTTTCAGTATTCTGACAGTTTCTCGTATGGACGAGCCACGGATACCCAAAAAGGTATTCGTTGGGAGAGCTGAAGGCCGGAGACCAGTGGGGAAGCCGAATAAACGTTCGTCTGAATCGGTCAACGAAGACAGTTTATCGCTGCTTGGATTTCGAAATTTGCGGACGCGGTCAATGGACCAAGACAGTTGGAGGCGCTATTTACACAAAGCGAAGGCCCGAGAGGAGCTGTAGTACTAAGAAGAAGAAGAAGATTCTGACAGTTTCAGAGGTGGGATAAAGCCCGAAAATGTCCATAAAATCGATTGCGGAATTGTCGAGCAAAGAGTTGCGGGAAGTGCTGACCGCCCGAGGATTGCACGTGGGTGGCCGGAAAGCAGAATTGATCACGCGATTGTCGGAGCACGTCGAAAGTGACGAAATCAAGTTACCGGACGTGGAATCGGAAATTGAAGATGATATCGTCGTGATCCGTAAGGAAGTGTCTATATTTTAAACGACAGATCGTGGATAATCTTCGCCCAACTTTTGGATGCAAATATAATACGACCGTCCGATTCTACCTATGGGTCACCGATTGTACTTATCGAAAAAAAACAGGAAAGAGCCGCTTATGTGTAGACTATAGACGTTTAAATGACATCACTATCAAATAACCATTTCCAATGCCGAACCTCGAAAACCAATTTGTTCAGTTGGCCAGTCCTAAATATTTTACGACCTTAGACTTGCGAATGGGATACCATCAAATCGAGTTAACCGAGGAGTACAATAGGATGCCCTTTGGACTCGTTAATGCGCCGGGTGTTTCTCAGAATTTGATAAACAAAATTGTTTCTCAGATAAAATCTGGAGAAGCGTTAGCAAATCTGGATGACAAAATTTTACCCAGCATAAACGAGAAAGCGGCCTGCAGTCACTCAAAAAATCCTTAGAATTATTGGAGACGCACAGGCTGACGATGAAGCTTGACAAACGCAAATTTCTTGTTGAGAAGATCGCTTATATTGGCCACGTGGTAAATGAAGACGGTATTCGACCAGGAAAAGAAAAGGTAGATGCTATTAACAGTTTTCAACCACCGACAAAAATCACTGAAGTGAGGCGATTTCTTAGCCTTACTGGGTTTTTCCGCAAGTTTGTGCAAGACTACTCCTTGATTGAGAAACCGTTGACTAACTTGCTGCGTGAATCGGAACCTGACAACCAAAGATTTGTATGGAGCACCGAGCAGTCCGTATCTTTCGAACAACTTAAAAATATTTCATGCAACGAACCGTTATTAGCCCTCTTTGATTTCAACGCCCAGCACGAAATATATACCGATGCCAGCGCTATTGGACTCGCTGGGGTATTATTACAATCTATAGACAGTAAAAATTGGGGACCTGGTTGTTACTACAGCCAACACTGTTTGGACTTAAGAGAGTTCTTACCATAGCGATAAACTAGAATTGCTTGCCGTAGTCGAAACTTTAGATCGTTTTCGGGTTTATGCTTTGGGGAAACATATACGGGTTGTGACTGATTGCTCCGCCTTGCCCAGGTTAAGGCAAAAACCGAGTTGAAACCTCGAATCGCCAGATGGATGCTGCGATTAATGGAGTACGATATTTAGATTATTTACCGACCGGGAATACGACTCGCTCATGTCGACGCTCTTAGTCGTGCACCTGATTTACCCGCTGGCGAGTCGGAAGCTGCTGGACTAGTTTTTGCTGTCACTACGGGAGCCGAAGAGTTGATTTATACCATGCAGCTTAGGGATAACCAGATACGACATATTATCACTGTAATTAAAAATATCAAATAGGTCGTGTGTGTAAAATAGATAAAATCTAAGTTTGAATTTGAGAATAAAAGAATATATCGAAAAACCGTTCAGGGACTTAAATTAGTTGTGCCTAAATCAGTGACATTTCACGTCGTACAAAGCAGTCACGATATCTTTGGACATTTTGGTGTCGAAAAAACAATTGAACGTATAGAACAACACTGTTGGTTCCCAAAAATACGAAAATTCGTTAAAGATTACATCGCGTCGTGTGTGAACTGGTGTTATTCCAAAACGCGGACGGGAAAACCAGAGGGATGTATGTATATTCGGGACATTTCACCTATACTATTTAGTAGTTACACATCGATCATTTAGGCCCTTTCAAACGTAGCAAAAAGGGGAATACATGTATATCATTGCAATCTCTGATGCCTTTACTAAATATATGGTACTAAAAGCTGAGAGGAATACTTCAACACAGTCGGTTCTCAACGCGTTAACTGAGTTAACAAGTCATTTTGGTCTCCCACGCAAAATCACTACCGATCAAAGAACATCGTACACTTCACGGAAGTTCAATTCGTTGTGTGAGGAACACATTAAAGTAGTAGTCCGAACTCCTTGAGCTAATGGACAGGTAGAGCGGGCCAATAAAACGATTTTGTCCTATCTATCTACAACCGCCGAAAACCAAAACAGCTGGGACTGGATTTAGTCCAAATTAAATCATTTTTCTTTTAAATTGAAAGACTGCTAAAAATAAACCTGCCTCCTTTTCAGCATCGGGATACCAGTTGATATATTTAGCTGGCACTAAATAGTAAACAGAAGGGGGAAAAGTCCTTTCCGAGCCGAGGTCATTGTTTTGCGTAATGTCTACAATGTAACGTGATTAATACGCAGATACAATTACTATTGTAAACTTTACTTTTTAAGTCTATGTAATCACAACCCATCGTTGGAGCAAAGAGACGTCGTGGAAAGTACCGGACCCTGACTGCAATAGCGTCAAGCATACCGGACCCCAATCAGCCCCGCTTTCAACAATATGGATGAAGACCTAGAATGTCTCTTCTCGTATCCAGAAAGGATAGAGGTAGCCCTATCACTCACGAATTACAATAGCGGATGGCTAAACTCGTAAACGAAACTACTTTCGCGAAGGAACGCTCTCCCATATCAAGGACGGAAGCATTCTATTTTACAGCTAAAACTCTACAGGGAGCCGACAACGCGGCGACTTTAAACTATTTCACGCGACTAAACATGCACAAACTTCTTATTCGGGAAAGATTTCGCGAGCACGACACGTTTGTAAACATAAAAAATTAGTACAAACGTCAGTTCTGTCTTGCCACAGCAAACAAGTTCAAGAATCGTTAGAGACTCGAACTAATTGCGATGTTCCATTTATTGATTCGAGATCTGCAGGAGGTTACGCTAAGTACAAGAAGTTACAGTTTGGGAAACTTCGACCAGAAGGACTTTGTTGCTAATTCGGAATTGGAAAAGAAAGGTCGACGGCCGGTCATCGTCCCTTTCGATTCGCGGGCAACCCCCGTTGTTACAACTTTATTCAAGAGAGTAAAACGAGTGAACGGGTCTCTTTTTGGTTGGATAACTCACGGTACGGTGAAATGTTTGGCTGGTGGTTATCTCGCGCGCGAATTGATCGTTAAAGTTTACAGATCTTCGGTCGAATTAGTTATCTTAAGAATTAGGTACTGGGAAGGCAGTGAATATTGGTGGCAAACTTGCGCGCGAAGAGATTATAGCCGCGGACATGAAATAATTTATGGTAACAGTGTGAACTAGACGTTTAGAGAGTGTGAAACCAAAAAACTAGTGAAAGAAAATTCAGTGGATTAAGTAGCAAACTTTTCTTACTGGGATATTGGAAGACTGCCGCAAAGGTAAGCGTAGAGTAAGGGGGGATTCCCAGGTTACCCATGTAGAGTTGCGATTGATTGAAGCCCCTGGGAGCGTGCTTTTGTTTGAAGGAGAAGTTTTGGGGAATTCAAGTGGGAAGGGAGTTCATAACAAAACTTGCTACTTTAATCGAATCAAAAATTTTATTTAAAGTTTTGGGGAATTCGTGAGTATTAATAGCAAAACTCGCAACTTTAATTGAATCAAGAATATTGTTCAACATTTTGGGGAATTCGAGTGTAAGAAAAATTAAAAGCAAAACTTCAAAACAGTTATCATAGTGTATGTTTTTTCAGTTCCGTTAAGGTATAAAGTTAAATCATTTTTAATACTGATATTTATCGTTTGTTTTCCCACCCCCTCTAACTTTACAGTGTGCTCGATAGTGTGCATTATAGTGCAGAGGTAAGTTTCGTCAGTGGAGGAAACGTTTCAGCAGATTTTGGCCGAGAAATTCGTAAAGTCTGGATGAATTGCAAGCCTGACGTTCCATGGTTTACTCCATTGGCCGACGCGGCGTCGAACTAGCCTAGCAAGTCTGGTTAGACCTACAGCCATCAATGCAACTTGATAGGTACTACTTTTGCAGAGTATATAATTCAATTCCTTTATCATTTTCTACGCAGGAAGGCCACCAATCAAAAGGTGGTGCTCCTCTGGCTGCAGCTATAGTTGATCACCATCGCTCGTCACTGAAAGTTTGTAGATGCGCAGACAGATACGAATTGAGGATTAAATCATACTCACGGAATTTTGAGGGCCATTAACGACATGAAATAAATGGTTGGGTTCAACATTTTGATGGCAACATGCAAAACATAAGTCGGACGCAAAATGTCTGAGCATCCATTCAAAGGTCCGTTTAAGTCAGTACCAAGAAAGATGACCTCTCATCAACAAGGAGGAACGCCACCCGAAAGTCCAACGTTACCTAACGAAAATTTAAATAAGCTTTTTTCAAGAATACTATAATTGATTCTATTGCTCAGGTATTTATAACATTCCAAAATCAAACGACACAGTAGATTTATAAAAGCACGCGACAGACATAAAAAAAATTGTTCATTCGGGATCGAAAGAGTAGTTTAATCACGACGCAAGTATTTCCCATTCCTCTACGACACTATTTCCATCAATCGAGTAACGTAAATAAAAATGGTAAAATTTTGTGGGATTTACAATAAAGATGACCAATGCAGATTTACTCTAGCAAATTCCTCTACATTTAAGCTGCAAAAATAAGTCAAGTGATTTTAACAGTCCGTTTTGAAGTGAATTTCTTTTCATTAAGGAAGTTTTGCAGAGACAAACAAATTGTAGTCTGATGGTGCAAGGTCTGAACTATACGGTGGATGCATCAAAACTGCCCAGCCAAGCTCTGTCAATTTTTGCCGGGTCATCAAAGATGTGTGTGGCTTGGCATTATCATGATGGAAGACAACGCCCTTTCTATTGATCAATTCTGGCCGGTTTTCTTGAGTTGCTTGTTGCAATCTGGTTAATTGCTGACAGTACAGAGCCGAATTTAGTTTTTGGCCAGGTTCTAGCACCTCATGATAACCAATACCCATCCAATCCCACCATACACACAGCATAATCTTATTTGGTGTCGATCCTGGCTTTGGAGTCGTTTGTGCTGATTCACCTGTTTTTGACCATCATCTTTTTCGAACGACATTCTCGCCCGTAATAATTTGCTTCAAAAATGGCCCGATTTCGTTGCGTTTTATTAGCATTTCACAAATGGAAATTCGGTCGATCAAACTTTTTTGTGTTAATTCATGCGACACCCGAACGTCGAGCTTTTTTGTGTATCCCATGCAATGTCATGGCTGCTTGTGTGTCAGTCTTTTTCATTTTTTTGCAAGATTTCATCGACTTTTCCAGTGATTGGTCGACCTGAGCGAGGTACATCTTTGATATCAAAATTTCTAGAACAAAAGCGGGCGGACCATCTCTTGGCTGTGGCATTTGATAAAGTATCTTGACCGTAGACACCACAAATTTTGTCACGAGCCTTCGGAGCATTCTCACCTTGATCGTAGTGATATTGTAAAATATCACGAATTTTTTCAGAAATCTCACTCATATTTAAATGAATACAACTTTTGAGACGAATGACGAAAATCAAAACTGTCCATATGAAAATTGTAGACTGGAATGTCACCTTTCAAATGCATGTCAGTTTGACTCAATCTGATGAGTGTTGCACGATATATGACAACGAACACCATCTAGTGACAAAAAAGGCCCAATGCTTTTTAGACTATCCAATATTTTATCTTCTGTAACCATCATTGACTTATTTTTCTGGCATGCATAGAGATAGTTTGCTCTACAATGTTTCTTACTAAATCAAAAAGTTTGAAATATTCAAAGAGGTCTTTACAATTTTGACTTTCTACTGAAGATAATTGTTCGACAAATTCTGCGCATGAAAAGTAAGGTAAGGTGTTTTTTCCACAACGTAATCCTTTTCGTGCCTGCGAAACTTCAATGTGCAATGACGGAAGACCTGAAGATAGAGACAGCATAGCCTCATCCCTATTTGCCACGTCGTAGTTAACATCCACTTTGAAGTAATGTGCATCTTAAGTGGTTTAGGTTGCCATCGTGTTTATCATCTGACTTGTCACTGTCCTCATCCGTTGCCTGACCGCTTTGTTCTATTGGTGGTTCAAATTAAGAACGCGCTCTATATTCTTATAATCACCTTCGCATTCTAAGGATGCCAAAACTTCATGCACCGTCAAGCTGTTAAAGCAAGCAAACACCCCATTATTTATAGCGTTCGACATATCGGACGCCATAAGAAAAAAGAATCGTCTTTCAAATGAATTAAAGCTTACTTTTACATAAAAACACATTATTTAAACACATGCAACTTATCATTTATTTATTTATAATAAATTACAAGAAAATCAAAACACGAGGTGTGACAATTAAGTAATGAGACTAATTTTATTGCTGCGCTTGTGGTAAACCTGCGACGTTGAAATTCCTTTCCCCTCTCCATTGATATATTTATCATTGCTCTAGCTTGTTTAGTTCGCCTACTGTGTCGTGTTGAGTAGACGTGTGTGCTGCTCGTCACGAAAATTGAGAGACGAAATCAAGAGCAACGCGTCGCGATAAAATTTTGCGCCAGATTGGGCGAAACAACTTCGGAAACGTACACTAAAATTGTAAAAGTGCATGGCGATAGTGCTCTTAGTCATGCCCAGGTGTTTTGATGGCATAAAGAGTTTAAAGAGGGGCTTGGAGGACGGGGCGTGGAGCGGGAGACCAGTCGAGGTATGGACTGACGCGAATGTGCAGCGTGTGCGCGCCCTAATCCGTGAAGATCGGCGTTTAACAGTTCGAATGTTGGCCTCGAAACTGGGTATGAACCATGAAACAGTCAGACAAATTTTAACCGACGATTTTGGGATGAAAAAGTTTTGTGCGAAGATGGTTCCAAAGAACCTTTCTGAGGAGCAAAAGCAGACTATTTGGAACAAGTGGAAAACGATGCAACGCTGCTTGATCAAGTTATTACAGGCAATGAGAGCTGGTTTTTCCAATACGACCCGGAAACCAAACGCCAAAGCTCCAGGCGGCCGTGACGAGGATACTCGCGGACATCCCAGTCGAAGCGTTCCAGAAATGTTACGAAGCATGGAAAACGCGCTGGAACTGTTGTATAGCTGCCCAAGGGGACTACTTTGAAGGGGATGGCAGAGTTGAAGAATTATTTTTAAATGTACGGTTTTCATGGAATCAGTCTCATTACTTAATTGTCTTTAATTGTCACCTCTCAAGCAAGACTGACCGTGACTCGCCATTTTTGAGAATGACAAATGAAAGCTGACAAAATTCACTCAACTCTTACAAATGGGGTTGCCAGTGTGAAAAAATATTTAACTTTCGTTCAGAAACAAAAACTACAACTATTCTTTTTCAACACAAATGTTAAATTTTTTAAGCGTCCGATTTATCGCACGTTATGCTGTAATGAGTTAAAAAGAAGTAGGTTTGAACAGAACAACGGACTAGGGAAGGAACATCTAGGTGGCTATACTATAAACTACTATTTGAAATTTTTGCGAGGATAAAAAGAAAATGAGCCATATTAACGCTTAAAAAGTGAATATGTTCTACAGATCATATTAATAACCTATCGAGGTCATTCGGTATATTATCACAAAGAAGGTAAATTGGAAAATTTACCTGATTTATCTAATGTTCGAAATAAATTTTCTAATATTCAATATAAGCATAATTCGGTGTTTATTCATAATTTGTAGTTTGTTTCACTCAAATAATTAATCATACGTAATTTCAAATGCTTATTTTAGCAGAGTACGATTGTAATGTCTCATTAAAGCATTTAAAAGCAACAAAATAAGCCGACGCACTTAGTAATAGACATAAAAATTGCCTTGAAAAGAGAGTATTTCTTTTTTCGAATTTACAATTTTCACACTTCTACGGAAGTTATTCATTCATTAATGTCAAAACTCAAGAAACAAAACTTTCACTTTATATACATTTTGGCATTAATTACCATTTCTTTTTCATTGCCGTCATTTTCTCAGAAAAATGTTCTACGACAATTTAAAAAGAAATTTTATTAACAGATGAATGTGTTATTTTCGGCTATTCAATTTTCTATTTAAGTGGTGACTTCATCATTTACTATTGATGAGTTCATTGAACGACTTGTATAAAAAAGAAAATTTTGTAGTGGAAAAATTCAGATACATTTTAATAAAATAACGACGAAATGAAGATGAATCCATTCAAATTTAAGAATTCACTTCTGATACCTAAAAAACTTATTCATTGATGTCTTAAAAATGCTCCAAAAATTTATTATTCGTATCAAATTCCCTCCTGTCCTCCATTTAATTCAATTACTGAGCTCCTGTTACCTGTACCACAAATCACGTCTAATTTCAACTACTAACGGCTCTCCCGCGAAACGATCTAGATTTTAAGATATTTCGTATTCAGGTGAGCTTAATAGACTCCTGGTGTGTCTAGTCAAGATTATTGCATCTATTACATGTCATTGCAAAGGGAAGCTGCTATTACTGTTACCATTAGTGCTTGCCAGGCTGCACGATACCGCCAAAGAGCGTGGGCTGGGTACGCGGCTCAATCTTATTCGCAAATTGCCGCACGACTATTCATTTTGCGTTTGAGTAATTTTCGTTTGCACAAAAATATCTTTCAATGCGTGTTTAAGTTAACAAAAAAAAATAACTAAAGAAAATTGTTAACAGTGCAATTGCCTACGTATGTAAGAAATAATTGTACATACGTTCGCACTCTATCGTTCCCCATTGGTACGCGAAAATAAGAAGAATAGGAAATGTTAACAACAAGTACTCGTACAACGTGCGGTGTACGAAAGAAATTGCATTTGTCGGGCGGCTATTGCGCGAAAATCTAAACGAATTATTAAATTAACTTTAACGCAATATTTAGTTCATGTTGAACCATATGTGGGTAAAATTTGTAGATTGTAGTTTGTACGCAAGCATTAAACGTACGAGTTTGATTGTTTTGGTCGTTGAAGGCTTTTATTGTTTGTTAGCGAAGGACTTCAAATATTCCATATGGGCGGCGGCGGTGGACGGTTTTTGAGCGGTTATTTGGTGCATTTATAGGGCATATGTGTCGCATATTAAAGCTGACTTTTAGGTTTTATTAGAAACGAGAATAATTTCCGTAATTTGTCATATTGAATGGGTTATTGTCGCAGTTAGTTGTGTAAATGGATTTAAATGGAACATAAATTAAGGTTTAAATGTTTTCTCGTATTGCGTGCGTACTGTGTTGCGATTGTTTGATTGTAAATTGTTGTAATTGGTTGATAAATCAAATATAGATTCATAATTTTGAATATTTGGTTCATTGTTATTGATTCCACGACCACAAATATTACATCGACCACGTTTAATTTTGAATTTCATCTAGTCTAATTTGTCTCTTCAATAAATCTTTATTCTTACAAAAAAATACATCTTTAAATTTATGTTTCAAAAGTCTTCAAATTTATGTTTTCAAAATATCTTGAGATGTAAAAACTAAAAAAAAAACTGTCATAGCCGACTCAAAACATCTTCTAGAGAACGTTGATTTTAAAACAAGTAAAATCAATTATGAATCATGATTAACTTTAATATTCAATTTTAGCATTTTTTATTTCAATAGAATACTCCACATACTTCGACACAAAGATTCTTGTCTTAATAATTTAAGATTTGCTTGTCCAGTTCATCTAGATCAAATATAAATCAACTTCATTGCAAACTCCACAATTCTATGGCTGAGTCAGACCAATACATCGCGACTTATTCATATATCAATTCATTTCATTCCATATAAAACGCATGATTTGTTTAGAAACTTGCGAAATATTCATACGCACCACATGTGTACCAGTCAGTTAATATGCGATTGAATATAATTTGCAGTAAATCGAAGTTAATAAATTAAAGGTTTATTGCTAAATATCAAACGATAGTCATTTATTAATGTGGACAGAAAAATATTTGACTGCAATCGGTTTGCATTATTTCAATTTTCGACGTTCGAATTTGACTATAAATATTGTCAAGGATATTGTTTTAGAGTGCATTTTGAATTTGAAAATATTTTAATAGAATTGTGATTATGGAATGTGATATGTGTGGTCTTGATGTTTATGCATTGAATCAATAGAATGCATGAAATTGGATTGGAGTAGGCAACTGTAAAAGAGAAAAAGGATAGCAAGTGTAGATTAGTGTGGACGGGGTTCAGCAAAAGATTTTTATTTCTGCTTGATCGTAAGGTAAACCATTTTTTTGTATTGTAGCTAAGCATAATTTTTTTCAAATAGCCCAACCAAAGTTTTCATAAAAACTGTTGGTGACCCCGACGTGATAGACAATCGGAAGATTTATTCATGAGCATCAGCGATAGATAATCTATTATTATATCTCTAGCGCTAAGGATGAGTTTAGTTATCCTAGCTAAGGAAATATGTTCAAAGCTTTAATGCAAGTTTAAAAGAGAAAAGAATCCAATGCAAAGTTCTTACAGAGGGTTTAAGAAGCATACCAGTCTAGAGGCATAGTACGAGGATCATTCCCACATAACCTTCTTAGAGGTGTTACATAACCAGTATGCCCTATGAATACTGGCATGAACTTGGAGCTTGATCTGATGCGTATCCTATATACATCATCAAGGCTCCCAGGGAGAGAGAGATATATCTGCATAACATTTACCTGCTACTCTGTCATCTAAACTCAATCAACAAAGGCAAGAGTTAACTTTAAAGAATTATTTTTATTTTATTGTTCATTTTTTAAAACATTTATATTAACACCAAAGTGAGTATTTAACCATCATTATTGGGTGAAGCGCTTTTCACTTTCATCTTGACTTGTCCCGCTGCACAAGTGAGTATCAACCTGTAGAGAGAGTCCACTAGTCATGCTAATGGATCGCGGTGGCCACACTGCGTGGAACGCCAAAAGGCCGATTGAGGATCGCGGTTCAAGCCAACACCTCACCCCTCACCATTTCGTTGAACACTAGACAAAACCTCCGTCTAAAACTTTACTCGCGTAACTACGTTTTAATTAATGTATGGGTAGCGGCACGCTCCCTACTAGATTCGAACACAAAAACTGCTTGCGATGCTTTGCCCAAGAAATTTAAATATCGTTCTTTTGTGAGCGTTCAGCCTCAATTCTCTTGAAAAATGTCGAGTAGCCGAACACGTGCGCTCTCGTTCCACGAAAGCTTTTCCTCCCCGCTCCGTTGCGCTTGCTCGGATGGTGAGAATAAGTAGGCGAATATGCGAAAGTGGGGAAATTGAGCGGCATGGAACAAGAGAGCGTTTTCGCCCGAACTTTTAGCTTTCCCTTAAGCTTAACTCTTTTTATAGCACAGCCAAAGCTTGTCGTCCACGATGTGATAATTCGTGTGAAGTGCATTGCGAGTTAAGCTTAGTTTGTTTCAGTTTACATGTAGGTTGAATTATCGTGCAAACAACGAAATTGAATAAAATTCCAAAAGACGAATTTTGCTTTCATGAACCTGAAAACTCATTACATTGGTAAAATTTATCAACTGTTGAAGTTTGAATGGAAAAGAGAAAGCTACTTAAACTGAGGAGTTCAAAATTGGTGCAGTTGAATACAGACCCAAGCAAGCAAGACTTTTTAGGCGGGAACAGAGATTTCATGATTCGCTTGCATGATACTACTCGTATGAGGTAAGATTAAGGCAATTGTGAAGATTTTTTCTACAGGGGACGACTGAAGTACTGGAGCAATTGTAATCTGTTGACTTAGTTAGCCAAAGTTTGCATTAATTTAAAAGTTTGTCTTAATTTTCTCATCAAAAGAGTACCCGCGCATGAATCAAAGCGAGTCGAGACTAAGTTCAGGAAGTTGATAGCCGGAAATTGGGAATTCAAGGAAGCGAAAGCACTCCAAATTCAAGTCAGTTCCGCTGACTTTCCTAGGAGAAAATAAATGTGGGATGTTAAAAAAATATACACCTCGCTTACTCGTTCTTTTATTAGCGCTACTGTTGAATTGTTGCAAACTATCTCCAAGAAAACCTAAACGTTAGAATGCTGGCATACAGCCTATAGACTACAGTTTCAGGAGTAGCAACAAGTACGAGTACATATAATTTATCCTCGCATAAGAAGGAACAATTTTTCAACCAGCACACATGGAAGGACTTCCTTAATTGCTCTTTCTTACTTTGCTCAAGGAATTGATCAATGTGATAACAACAGAGTCATCCAAGCAAACTACAAATAACCGGAAAGTACCAATAACAATGCTTGAAGAACAGCCAGTAATCAAATCCTCGTTGAAACTGCTGCAATGGAGCCAGTGCATCAGGCATCTCGAGGAGAAATGAGAGCGAGAATTTTTTCAACGGAGGGTTCTTCAAAGCCGACAAATTTTATGGGAGGAAGCGATCAGAAAAAGTGGAAAATACACTGCTGGAACCGTAACGAAACAATACATTTATAACGGCTTTACCGAAAACCATAAAGAATAGGCAGCTGCTCATACTGCAAAAGCAGGAATCAAGAAGAGGGATGCAACTTCAGGAGTAACAGTGCCATATGCATGACAAGTCTCAAGAATCAGCTATCGGAGGGTACCTGAAAGCCACCTTCGTGGACTAAAGGTTGTATACAGGAATTGAAAGCTCAAAGATAGCAATCTAAATCCTTCAGAACGAGGATCGAAGAGTTTGCTGATATATTGGTAAGCCTAAAAAGTATTTAGCCTTTTTTCCATTTTTTGTTGAATATTTTTTTTTATTTAAAATGGATTTTATTTAAGTAAATATTGTCCATTATTTTTATCTATGGCCTTTTGCCATTTTTTGAGTAGAGCCATTATTCTATCTGTGTAGAACTTCTGTGGTTTATCGGCGAAAAACTTGGCCAAGTGATTTTCACAGTCCCTTTTTGAAGTGAATTTCTTTTCATTAAGGACCGAAACAAATGGTGGTGCAAGGTCTGGACTATACCGGTGGATGCACCAAAACTTCTCAGCCAAGCTCTGTCAATTTTTTTCGGGTCATCAAAGATGTGTGTGGTCTGATATTGTCATGTTGGAAGACAACGCCCTTTCTTTTGATCAATTCTGGCCGTTTTTTTTGAATTGCTTGTTGCAATCTGGTTAATACTGACAGTACAGAGCCGAATTGAGTGTTTGCCTAGGTTCTAGCACCTCATGATAAACAATTCCCTTCCAACCCCACCATACACACAGCATAACCGTATTTGGTGTCAATCCTGGCTTTGAAATCGTTTGTGATGATTCACCTTTTTTTGACCATGATCTTTTTCGAACGCAATTCTTGTATCTTACCCATTTTTTATCGCCCGTAATGATTTGCTTCCAAAATGGCTCGATTTCGTTGCGTTTTATTAGCATTTCGCAAATGAAAATTCGGTCGATAAAATTTTTTTGTGTTAATTCATGCGACATCCAAACGTCAAGCTTCTTTGTGTATCCAACCTTACGCAAATGGTTTAAATTTGTTTGGTGATGGATATTCAGTTCGTTGGCGATGTTTGGTGATGGATATTCAGTTCGTTGGCAATGTCATGGCTGCTTATGTGTCGGTCTTCTTCAATTTTTTGTAAGATTTCATCGACTTTTTCACCGATTGGTCGACCTGAGCGAGGTGCATCTTTGACATCAAAATTTCCAGAACGAAAGCGCGGGAACCATCTCTTGGCTGTGGCTTTTGATAAAGTATCTTCACCGTAGACACCACAAATATTTTTACGAGCCTGCGATGCATTCTCATCTTGATCGTAATGACATTGTAAAATATAACGAATTTTTTCAGAAGTTGCACTCATTTTTAAATGAATACAACTTTTGGCACGAATGACGAAATACAATACTGTCCGTATAAAAATTGTAGACTGGAATGTCACCTTTCAAACTTATGTCAGTTTGACTCAATCAGACTAGTACTACCCGATATATGACAACGAACACCATCTAGTGACAAAAAAGCTCAATGCTTTTTAGACTTTCCAATATTATTTGGTTCAAAGCTGTGGCTTTGTGTTGATATGAGTGGTTCGATGTATTTGGGATGATTCTGCTTGTATTCATTGGTTTCCTAGGCATTTCCAGTTCCATTTCTCGTGCAGTCTATTCAGCGAAACCAAGGTTGGCTCCAAGCCCTGTCGTTTGATAATGGCGAACATATCGTCTATGTATCTGTTTCAAAATCTTACCAATGGAATAAATTGGGGGCCC
This sequence comes from Odontomyia ornata, assembly GCA_963969285.1. Classification (NCBI taxonomy): domain Eukaryota; kingdom Metazoa; phylum Arthropoda; class Insecta; order Diptera; family Stratiomyidae; genus Odontomyia; species Odontomyia ornata. The sequence continues at coordinate 298,417,019 of OZ017740.1, forward strand.
TTCGCAGTATTTATCATAAGCACGGATCGGCAGTGGTTAGTTGTTGAAGTCTCACCATGCATCGAGCCAATCATTCGGGATGGTCCTTCAGGTGATTCACTCATGCCAGCAAATAACCATGAAATGTATGCTTTTCACATATGGGCGCAGCTTTTCAACGGCCTAGAGGGCCGTCAAGCATTTTCCCTCTGTCGTGGATTACTTTCGTTCTGTCCCGTTGAGTGAGCGGCTCAAATAGTAGATGACCTTATAGCTTATCGAGCTTAGCTCAGACGAAATTTCGCCGCACTAAACGCGCCTTCACACTCCTCAGTCCAATCAAATCTTCGATTCTATTTCAGAAGTTTTGCTACTGGAGCCACTATTGAGGCGAGCTCTGGTGTGAACTAGCTACGCTACAAGATCATTGTCAGAAATTAGCGAACAGAGGCTAACAAGATAGTTTCAACATAACCTTTACTATTTTTGGGCCCACATGGAGGTCTACCTCTTCCACAACGTACTCCATGTATCTTCGCAATTTTTGCAGGAGAAATGCAACTCCGCTTTTCTCAAGCGACGGAAACCTCCCGCGGCACTTGTATACGCTACTGAAAATCGGAACTGATTATGAATGGGCCGACTTAATGGCCGCGTGGTGTAGTGGTTTGAGCACTCAACCCGTAAGCCGAAAATCTCTGGTTCGAGTCACGTTGGCACCAACGAGATTTAGTTTGAGGGATTTTTTGGACGGACTATAAGCGTGTTCAGTTGTGATGCGTGCTGGTTTAAAATCAGAACGTATCGCAGCTGGGTGGACGGACACACGTCCAAAAGCGTATACTGACCATATCACCTTGTGGAGTGCCGATACATTCGATCATGATAATGAGATACTCTAACCATCTCTAAGCAAAGGCCCGAAAGGGGGTGGTGGTACCACAAAAAAAAATAGGCCCACTTCGCAACTTGTTAAGGATTACAGAGACATAAACAAGACGGTAACCGTCACGTTTGGAACCCCAATTGATGTTATAAAAGTCTATTTTTCTTCTTAACCAATAGCATGGGAGAGCGCCATGGACTCGAAAAGGGATCAACTATTCTAGTTCCACGCATCTTCAGTAGTTTCTCATCATTCTGCTACTACACTACCGGCCATACTTGATAATATTGCCCTTGACGTGAGGTGAGTTCGTTTCAAAAACATGCACCACAGATGAGGCACATCAAACTTCCTCTCCCGTCAGCTCATACTCCTTCTAGAGAATGTGTTCTAATTGCTGCTTCATCGATGTAGTCAACCGAATCCGTCTTCGAGACGTATCTACTCTTGGCACTTCTATATAAATTAAGAAGCCCCACTCTCCCTTCCTCATATTGATTCGTATTGCAAAGGACCGAGGGAAGTTCATGCCTGGAATCATCCCGTGAGCTACCGAGGGAAGGACCACCACTAAATTCGTCCTTTTAGTATCACCGGTGCCAAGATGGTTCCCATGACGGCAATTCTCACATGGTTCGCCAGAATGATCAAAGAATGACGACTTCACACTTTGAACGTGTAATCGTTCCCAACTCTCTCCGCAAAATATTAAATCTGCGGCTCCGGAATCGACTGAACCAAAATATTTGGCCTTAAATATTTGCGCTTTCAAGTGCGGAGAGAAAGAATCCCTGCCTTTCCATGCGAGCAGAGCTCAGCTTTTTTGTGGTTGGAAGGTGAATGCTATTGACGAAGGTGTGGTACTTCCAAGCTCACAATGCATCTGGACTACCCATTTAACACCTCCCATGTCACCCGAGAACCCAATCGGGAACCATTTGGCACATTACTTCGGACTAGGAGTCGCTTTCTTACACATAGCGCTGCCTTCAACTTACAGGAATCCCTTCTCTAGCTGGAAGGAGAAGTAGGGAAAGAATGATTAGAAAATGGACCCTTCCACTCACGGCGCCTTCCGACGGTATAGTAAACCTTTTTTAACCGAAATGTGCCGCGCTGTTCCATCAGTCAACTGATGTAAGCATTTTTCCGATTACAGTCTCCGGAGAAAGCTCCCCAATATCGCTGCAGAGATCATCACGCAATGCCTACCATTTCTCGCAGACGAAAAGCGTATGGTAGGTATTATCCACCTATTATCACTAATACCATCGACCCGCAGACTGTTCGGAATGCACGTGTGATCTGCAGCGTTTCTTATTTCTGCACCTGTGCCAACCACTTTTAATGCAACTCCTTGTTCAGAGCGTCGCGCTAAAGTTCTAACCCGTAGAGTAGGACAGATTGTACAGCACTCATTAGGAGTCGTTTTCTTGATGGAACAGGTCCACCCATGCTTTTCGCGCTTTACGTACTGTCGCCTTTTCTCCAAATTGTGCGGAGAAACTCGTATTTGAGTCTATCAGTACAGCTGGTTTCAACTCGACCAATGTTTCCACGATACAAATGATCCTTACTCTGGAGACCCTTTTTTAAGTTAGTAGGACCACTACGGTTTTCTTCAGTACTAGTCTGAAGCCGTGAGCAGTCATCCAGTCTTTCACACGCTGCATCAGCGTACCCAGTCTGATTTGCGCATGTTCGGCAGTGTGTTCCGTGACTAACGCCACTACATCTTCTCGGTAGCCGACCAAGCGTGATTCGTCCGGCATCTAAAGTCTAAGCAGCCCGGATATCGGGACCGAAGATGGAGCCGTGAGCGACACGCAATTTAACAGCCATACTTCAATTCTCTTTCTTCATGTCGTTCCTGAAGTAATCCCTCAAGATTCGCATAAAGTATTGTGGCACTTAGAAACGACGTTCCAGCGCTTCCACGATAATCCACCCATCTGGCGGCATTGAAAGCGTTTCTGACGTCAAGAGTAACTAGTAGAAAGACCCCTCGAGCTGAATTACTGTGCGCATCGGCACGCTTACGACTTCTCCGATTGCGTGAATAGCAGAGCAACCTGCTTGAAGTCATACGGTCGAGAAGGCGAGAGATCATATGCTGATGTCCTGCGCGAAATTAAAGGAGTTGTCAAACAGGAAGACACCAAAACAGCCATTAGATTAATACGGGCAATCAAGTCTAGCAAATCACTGGTGGAATTCGAAAAAGAGGCAGCAAATGAGGAACCTTTCCCTGACGCAATCAAAAAGGTCCCGGGTGAGGCAATAATAACCTCGCTAGAGTCTATGGCACAACCGTCGAGATGAGGAACCCTGATTGTGATAATAGGTTGACTGATTTGAGGATACAGCGAAAAGCTGTACCTTTGGGCTGCTTCAGGTATCCTGGGTAGGAACACAACTCACATGCCTGCAAGGGATCCGATAGCTCTCTGGGCTAAAAAAGTGGCGTCTGCATCTTTTGCAAGGACGCTGACTTTCGATCTGATGATCCCAATAATGTCCTCTGGACAGGAAAATATTGAATTCTCAAAGAAGCCTTTTCTAAGGTTAAAAAGAATGTCACAAGCTCCCAGTCGACGAGAGAAAAAGCAAGCGCGGAATATAGCAGGCGTCAGGCAAACAGCGTATAACGCGGCCAGTAAATGTCTCCGCAGGGTACTCGTAAGCAATGACAGCAAGGCCAGCTGATGGCAGAATCTGATGGGCGACATAAACAGGGATCCGTAGGGCCTTACAAGCTCAACGCCTAACGATTTTTCTGTTTGTACTCGGTGGAAAAGCTAGACCAGATTGCTTGGGCTCTTTGCTTGCGTACCCTGTTCACGTTAATGCCGTCCACGATCAAACGCCAGTAGTATCCCACGTTTTACGAAGATAGAGCTGGAGGAAGCAGTCTTGTCTGTGAAGGCAAGAAAGGGTGCAGGATCAGACAGGATCCCAGCTGAATTCTGCATACGATCCATCACTTTTGCCCTTACTTGCTGCTCAGTACGTTCAACACATGCCTACGTGAAGGGATATTCCTGGACGGCTGTATGGTAGTGAAACTTGTGCTGATGAGGAAGGAGAAGGGGAACCACGACTCATACCGCCCGGTATGTCTGCTAGGCAGAGATGGAAAAGTGCTCGAAAAACTCATAACGACAAGACTCACTGATGCGATCTATTCTGCTGCGGATATATCCATGGCAGTGTGGCGTCAGAACAGGTTACTCTGCTATCGATGCAACCGGAGAAGTGGCGAGCACAGTCCAGCGCACGGAGGCACACAGCAGCTCTACCCGACGCATTGTCCTGATGGTTACTCTTGACGTCCGGAATGCTTTTAACTCACTAGATGTGCGGATAACCTGAAAGTGCTAGACAATTCTTTCCAAGTTCAAAAATGTATGATGCGGATATTGTGGGACTATCTGAAGGATCGTAGCCTACTCTACTACACGAAGGCTCTTCGTCGGAACGTGTTAGTTACATAGGGTGTCGCTCAGGGCTCCATCCTCGGCCCTGACTCGTGGAGCATCTCGTAGGCGGGCTACTGACGCTTGAGCTTGCCAGATTAGCCACGCTTGACTGACTATGTGAATGATGTTGCGGCGTTAGTCATTTGACACATAGTCGAACTTGCGCAACATAGAATAGATATATTAATGCGCCGAATGAGTGACAGGATGATTGCTCGCGGCTTCAGCCCTGCCCTGGAGAAGACCGAAATAGACATCCTGACAAAGAAGAGAATCCCCAGAGTAATACTTGGGCGTATTGGTAGACTCGAAGGTAACTTTTCCGAGCAAATCTGGGCAACAGCTGATAATGCACTCACTCGAGTGATGGCCAACGTAGGGGGGACCCACTTTATCCAGGAGACCACTCTTGATGGGCGGCGTGCAGTCTGGACTATTCGACGCATCAGAACTATGGGGCGATACGCTCTCAGTTAGGAGTTGCACTGGAAGCGATTGTTATTGATGAAGGGATAAGGAGCGCTGATCATGCAAGCGCTTATCGAACAGTCTCCAGGTTGGCATTGTTAGTGATTGCAGAGTGATGCCAATCGCCCTCCTTGCTAGAGTGAAAAAAAATTGTATCTGCGTAGAAGCGAAGGCAACAGGGAGGCGCTCACTACGAAGCAGAGGTAACGCTTTCTCAGCGATTGGCAACAGTCCAGGGAAAGCAACAAAAATGGAAGATGATCTGCGCGCCTGATCCTTGACCTAAGGCCGGGGCTAAACCAAGGCATGGTGGGACTGATTTCTACTTGGCTCAAATCTTGAGTGCGAACAGATGTTTTCAGTTTTACCTGCACAAGGTTGACAAGTCACGTTTCCCGACTGCGTGCCTTCGTAGGGAAGGTGGACGACCCCTACTGCACATTGTTTGCCTGCAAAAGATGGGACAAGTAGCGAGGTGACTTCTTCAAAGAAATTAAGAGCTCTCCCCAGAGACTTTAATCGGAGAGATGCTTACATCGGTTGACAAATGGTACGGTAAAGCACATTATGTTCGGGCTGTCCTGGAAGATAAAAAGCATATACTTTAGCGTCCTAAAGCATCGAGGACAAAGGAGTCTCTTTTTAGCAATCCTCCCCCGCTTAATTCCTGCTCGTTAAAAAGGAGATTATGTAACCCGAAGACACCTCTAAATGTAGTAAAACAAGGCCTAGCCCAAAGTAATGCGCTAAAACGTTCCATGTTAGTTTCTCAGTATGAAAGAGGCCGTGTTCAGTAACTAAAGCAGTTCAGAAACCATGTTCATTTGAGATTCCCACACTCAGGACGTAAAAAGCCTTCACATTCCTACCACAAAAAACCCTTTTCAGCTTGAGCAAACGCTAAGATTTCCTTTAATCCCATCACTGTTCCTTCCAATGGAGTGCTGACCTACAAAAGATGATCGGTTTTAATCATTCCTATTGATTGACGAATAAGGTGGTCGAATAGAACGCAAACCATCAATTGAGAAATATTGCTGCAAATACATAGGTTGGGCTGCATGCAGGCGTCTGATTTGTTATCATTCTATAGTTTCTAAAATTTTCTTCTCTTTCCAAAATAGCAAATACGCCGCATTTAATCGAATATTTTGTAAGATATATTTTTATTTATATATCCACTCCGGAAATCGGCATGATCTTAGCTGCTTTGTTGGACAGTATAGCATAAATGATGATTTCGAGGGATTAAAGGGTTTGTTTGTTGTTTGGGAAAATTTGAAAGAAGTGTAGGATAAAATGTTTCACACCCATAGCATTGCACAGGTCTTATCTCAGATTTGTGTTATGCTATGGGTGTGAAACATGGACCCTTATCCAAGCATCCGCAAATATATTGAGCGCCTTTGAGCGACGGGTCTGAGGCGAATAATCAGAGCGAAACTAGACGGTGAAGTAATCGAGCAGTCGCCTGAGCAAACTGCTCGAAAGCCTCTATAATACTGATACAAATTTTAATTGCAAATTAAAAAAAAATTAATTATTCAAATCTACACACAATTAAAATTTGGACACGGCAACACCTTTTAACGCAGCTCATCCACGAATTTCATTGCCGAATGCAATCTACAGGGACGGATGAGCTGGCTCGTCGACTACCGGTGCGACATGTGTTGGGAACAAAACGGGGAGTCTGGTGCGATTAAAATTAGAATTCGACCCGTCTTTGCTCAGATATTTCAATCGATTCTAATAGAGGCACGTTCTAATTCGAATTTCAAAGTGAGCAATGGAAAATGATTACACGCGTTGATTCCGCCACCTGGTCGACAGCTTGCCGGGAATTTTGACTCGGAATTTCTCCTTCAAAGTGACCACTTTACGTGCCGGCAGTTGTCCCAATCCACCTGGATGCCCCACTCTTATTTGGTGGCCATAAGTATCGTCGGTAACGACGATGTCCACTCAAGTGCCGTCTGTTTTCGCCAGGCCCTGTTTGCCATTTGCTTGAGCAATTTTTATTTATTTATTTTGCCAAACAAGACATATCCTTATAGCATAAAATTACACAAGAAAAAACCTTGTAAGCAATACATTTTCTGGGTACAGTAATTTTTACGTAAAATTATACAATTATATTGAGGAATGAACGGATTTCAGGATAGTATTTTTATATGAGGTTTTGGAAATGGACGGGGAGTAATATTTACTAAACTTTTTGAATGCCTTACAACATCTGTTTATTGGCTCATTGTCTGCATAAGTAGTGTGATGGCGACCTACGGTAAGCCTTGGCGAAAGTCTTGTGATTCTTAGGGGTTCATTCAGAGTAATTTTTTTTTTGTTATGTACTGAAGTTTAATATTGATTCTGAGGACATCGAATGCTACACATGGAGCCGATAGTTATATGATGTTAGGCTGTGGAAGCTTTTAGGGTCGTAAAGGGATCTGAGGGCAAAAAGAAGAAATTGTTTCTGGAACGATTCTAGCCTGCCAGCGTGAATATCAAAACAGGGCTCCAAATCAGGCTGGCATATTCAAGAATCGGGCGTACTGATGAGACATATAGTGGTTCAGTTACCGAAATATTCTTGAATCCTTTAGCTCTTCGTTTGATGAATCCTAGGATCTATTAGCCCTGGATATAACTCCATCATACTGAAGTTTAAAACGAAGTTTATGGTCCAGAACGATACCAAGGTCCACAATGCTATCGACTCTACTGAGTGTTATGTTGTTGATGTGATAGTAAAACAGAAGAAAGCTTCGTTTTCTTGAAAAACTTATCACCTGGCATTTTTCCAAGTTTAGAGAGAGATGGTTGTTGTAACACCATTCCGAGAAAGTGTTAAGCTTGGACTCAAGAAACATCATATCGGATAGAGATGATATGAAGTGGTAAACTTTAAGGTCATCTGCATAAAAAAGAAGAATTACAGCATGTAAATCTGCTGAGAGATCAGATATGAAGATATTAAACAAAAGATGCCCAAGATGACTTCCTTGAGGAACCTTAGAGAGGGCCTGAATTCGTTTCGATAATTGTCCCTGAAATTTGGCAACTTGAGTGCGGTCTTTAAGGTTAGAATGGATCTAACTGAGTAAACGGCCAGTAATTCCAAAATTCCGGAGCTTGCTAATCAAAACTTCATGATTTACACGATCAAATGCTTTACTAAAATCGGTATATATTGCATCAATCTGGAGACCCTTTTCCATATAACACAGAATACTTGATGTCATGATGTGGAGATTGGTGGTAGTAGATCTATTTTTTCTGAACCCAGGCTGCCCTTCGTTAAGCCGCGGTTCTATAATAGGGGAGATCTTGTTGCCAAGTATTTGTTCAAAAAGATTTGGAATTGATGATAATATGGCGATACCTCTATAATTTTGAATATACTGTTTATCATTTTTCTTATGGGTTGGTATTAAGTGAGATTTCCTGTAAGAAGGAAATATGCCACTAGAGAGTGAATTGTTGAAAATGATGGAGAATGGCCTGATTAATTGTTATTTGCTCCGGATTAGAAAACTAGGAGGGATAAGATCAGGACCAGGTCCCTTATTGGCATCCAAATTGCCAATCGCACGAGCAATTTCTTCCTCAGAAATTGAAACTTCGTTAATCAATGTCGTTTGAGCCATTTCAGAAACGGGATTTAATGGGTTCTCAGGATCACAATAAACTTCTTTAATGTGATTTGCAAAAATTGGCAGATTTCCTCTGGAGGACAAGGAACTGAATCCTTGGAAAACATAGATGACGGGTAGTCTTGAGTCTTACGCTAGAAACTTACAAAATCAAAGAACTTTTTTGGGTCTTTAATAATATTTTCACAATTCAAAGTAACATATACTTCATATGCTTTTCGAAATTTTTTTTTAATTCATTTGCGAGCTCATTATATTTTGATTTAATATCATTGCTGACATCTTTCTTGCTTTTGATAATTCTATATTTGTTCCTTTGATTTCGTAAATATCTAAGATCACTATTTAACCAAGGTTCAGACAACTAATCTTTTTTATTAATTTTGGGTACATACTTTTCGACAGCGTCAAGAGTTATTTGAAAAACAGGATAACGCTTCTTCTAAATCTAACGTCGAAAGTGTACCAGTCCAACCAACAGCGAAAAGATGTTTATTGTTATTTTCATAATCAGCATTTCGAAAGTCGTATACAATTGGTTTATTATGCGAAATAGGGTTAGAAACGTCAGGAGTGAAAATCTCAATATTAATTGCAGAGTGATGAAGGCTGTTACAAAAAAGGTTCTCTTTGTCATCAGTTTGATTGACCATTGCATCTTTATATGCTTTAGTAAAAATTTGGTCTAACCAATTTCCACTTTGGTTGGACGTCGGAGCGATTTGCTGCAAATCGTTGCCATAAAAAGTACTCATCAAATTAAAATCCTGACTGTCAAGAAGATTGATTGGGAGAAGACGACTATCGACTTCTTCTTCTTTAATAGATGCAGTTAGAGAAGAAATGGTTTCGATGACTTCGTTGTATACGATTTCCGAAGAATTTGGAGGGTCATAGCATAGTACACGCCAAGATAGAGGCCAAGCTTATTTGAATATATATGAACCACTCTACGCTGGAATAATGCATATGTGGTGGTGCTTATGAGCTCACTTGATAGGGAATTGTGAACTGCAACTAACACACATCCTCCTCTTGATTTTCCAGTGCTGCGAAAGTCTCGATCGTCTCTAAAGATGTTCCAATCACTGTCTAGAATCTCTTCATTTCTATGTGCATCATTTAGTCAAGTTTCTGTCAGAGATAAAATTTGAAAATCGCAATATTTTGCGTCAAGGAATAATTGGTTTAATTTAGATCGGATACCACTGCAATTGTGGTAAAATAATTTAAGGCTTTGCTGAATAGGCTTCTTATTGGGAACGAAAAAGGTTGTTGTATTGTTCCCTAGTGCTTTGAAGCGAGGAGATGTAGTTCGAACTTACATGCGACGCAAATGTTTCAAGACCGTTTCTCGCTTGATCTGCCGTGACTCCAAGCTCTTCATGGAAGCGAAAATACAAACCTTGAAGCAAATCGAAATCCATAGAGAGACCTTCTCTTTGTATTCTGACCTTGAGACTAGTCTTTGTTTTTCCATCAATACATGTTGTATCGGGAGACTTACCCATGTATGCCAAAAAGAGTCGTACACATTCGTAGATTTTGTGGTCTCTAAATCTCGACAATAGATACCTATTTTCTAATTCAACCCCAGAGTTGATCGGGGCCTTTATAGATGGTGGGCAAAGCGGATCTTAAAAAGGATTTATTGCTATCTTGGGGAACAAAAGTGTGGAGGGTATATTGAGCCCAAAGAAGAAGGTACTTGAACCTCGCCACGGATGAAATTTTTATATTTACATTGCGGTTGGGAGGATTTCTCTGGCATGGCCAGAGTTTCAATCGATTTAGAGACATTTTGGCCATCGTTCGACTCTAAGTTAACAATTTTTTGTGACATGCTACTATTGTTAGAGTCGTCTTGTGTTGCCAATACTATCTTAGTTGCAATAACAGCAATACCTTGCAATGAGTTAGGTGTTGAGGTAAGTTCAGAAATAATCATTGGTAAAGATTGGTTAGAAACATTAGTGGATGTACATACTTTTTGGTATTTAAACCTAAAATTAGACGATGTTGAGCTGCTGATGGTTCTCCACTGCTTAAATACCATACCATTCCAGGAGCAACTACCACTTCTTTTCATCTATTGGAGAACAACCAGGTATATCTCGATAGAATGAAAACTTTGAATTAGGGCTTCCGTTTGTTCTTCTGAGGTATCATTTCAGCTTTGCAACCTTTAATGATAAGGTCATTTTCAAAAATCTTCTGGATTTTAGCTGTAGTGCAGCTTTTCGGAGCTTTCTGCATCAAGAAAATTCTATACTCTGACTGATCATTTGTGGAACATAGGTCATTATTTAAGTTCACACGATTTAACCCTTAGTAGGTTACCTCGGCCTCAACTTCGGTCGATACGGATCTGCATCTCTTAATTTGTGAATGCGAAATTGTTTAATATAGTGGTTCCTTTTGCTGGGGAAAAGAACCCGCGCCACAACACCGCAATGCTGGCCTGCCAGCTCATTCACGCGTCCTCAGACAAGGCCTATCTCGGCGAACCCCACCATCCTCTTTCGCCGAGTTAGCAGATTATCGCTACAGTCCGTTACGGACATTTTTGTCTACCCATTTCACAACAACGGGGTACAATGGCGAATTCGATACAACCATGAGCTGTATGAAATTTTTGACGAACCGGAAGTCACAACGATTGAAAGACTGCGGAAGCTGCAATGGGCTGGCCACATGAATCGTATGGGCGAACAACGGATACCCAAAAAGGTATTCATTGGGAGAACTGAAGGCTGGAGACCAGTGGAAACGCTGGATTGACTCGATCGACGAAGACAGTACATCGCTGTTCAGATTTCAAAATTGGAGGACATGGTCAATGGACCGAGACAGTTGGAGGCCCCATTTGCAGGAAGCGAAGGGCCGAGAGGAGCTGTAGTGCTACGAAGAAGAAGAGAACCGCGTTAAAAATTCGAGCATTATCGGAAACTGAAATTATGCAATTAAGCGACAGTTCTTCTCGTGGCCCGATCAACGACCAGATCCTCGCCGGGCTAACTGGCCTGCCAGCAGTCGCCAAATCAGTTGACTGCCGTGTGGCCGAGCTGTTGACTGACATAGTACTTCTCGTTGCCACTGTTCAGGACCACGCCTTCGAGTCGATGCGAGGTCGATCCGTTCGAGTGAGCGAAGAGAAGGATGAGAAAACAATTATAAATTTTTTGAGAGTGTTATTCATGAGTTCGAAGCTGAAAAATAGGACATTGATAGCGGTTTGGTTTTTTCGTTTCCTGTTGGAATTTCGTACTGAGATCAATGGCAGACATTTATACAAGCAAAACTGGATCTACTGAGTAATCTTCCTCCTAAATATGAAACAAAAGCATTCATCTAAGAACAAAGTTTGTTTAAATGGCACTGTGTATTGCGTACCAATCTCAACGAACATTGCATTCCAGCAATGGACATTTACCTGTCACATATGAACGCATGCCACTTGCTCGTATAAACGACAATTCAAAATCAAAATGAAATACACCGTCGGTACGTCATTTATCATTACGTACGATAGTTTATCGTTCTAAGAATTTTCAATGGTCTCGCGAAACAGCGATTATATTTCGCATTACAGAGAAACCAATGATATAGTACATTAGAAAATGTATAACAAAACTCCTTTCAATTTTTCGCGATATTTGCAGATTTCTATCTATCCAACAGTTTTAAACGTAAACGACTTCTCATATAAAAAAGATATGATGTGTTGTGTTATAGTGTAAACATATTTATTCAGGGCAATTATTTCACATTTTCTGCATAGATGGATACCTCGCAGGTATGCGTTCGATGCTGGTGTGTTTTATTATTATAAATGCGTTGAGATAAATTTTCAAACATAGTAGATTTTAATTGATGAATTTTGAAAGCTACAACGACATGGCATAATCGTCTTGATGGCGGTTTGGATTTGATATGATGTCGAGATACATACACATTAGATGAATTATTAGTTGACATAATTGGAAATTATGAGCTTATGGTAAATTTATGTTATTTTAATGACTTGATACGAACGGTTTATTGCGATAGTAGTAATGTAGAGATTGCGAAATTTATGCAACAGGAATTAGATAGAAATATGAATGATGAAAGCTAAGATTTAGGTACATATGCTATTAAATAAATGGAATGACATAATTTGTCTGCAAGACTAACCAAATCCCTTCCAAAATCCTGTTTTCGTTATCATTAAATCTCGGGTTTCAAATTATTTCCCACACTTTCAATGCAATTTTTGAATTTTTTTTTTTCGAATGCGCTAAGCGAATCCAAACAAATCCATCAAACTAAAGTAAACATATGTTACATATTCCAGTCCTTGCATATTTACTTTGCAAATTCCTTTCACAATTTACCTAAATAGGAAATCCTCATCTTCTTGTAGAGCTATTTTTGCAATGATTTTTAACAATTCTTAACGCTAAATTGTACCTGCATAAGAACATACTCGTATATATATTTTCACCCTCATCTAACACCAACTACCCTCAATATTATCCGGCGACATGTGAATCAATTCTATTTCTTCCTATCTTCTAGGACGAAATCATCCGCGTAAGATAAATCAGCTGTCTCCTAGTCGTTTGGATCAGGTAACAAAACGTTTTATCCCAAACAACATATGAGAGGAACATGTGATGTTTTCGTTTACGCTTATAGAGGATATAATATCATAATAAACCCATCCCCTCCTCTCGAATACACAAATTACATGTGCAAAAATTATATAATAGCAAACAGGATAGTTGGGATGTGAAGAAAAGAGATTCAAAGAAGGTACAATTCAAGGTGGAAAAAGTCCTAACAATGCAATTGTTCGTTAGTTAGGTTCAATCGTATCCTTTCACCTGGTTGAGGAGGTGTCTATTGATGGTGGCAATCTGTTTGCACAGCCGGTTGATATCGTACCGGTACGAAAGGACAATTACGTACGCATTACACCCTTCGGATGAGCAGAGAATGGGTATGGTGTTATGCGAGTCCTTGTATTGTACATCTGGTGAATTTTATGTGTAAGAGAATTTAAACGATGAGAAAATTCCCATGAGTCGGAGGATGTTTGGATTGATTTGAAATTTTTGTAACGGAAATGCAAGAAATATCCTTCTACAGTTGATCGTAATAATAACTGCCAAGGCTAAGATGGAATTGAATAGCGAATATGGAAATTTATTTATTGTAATTATTAATTCGGATATATGTATATTATTACTTACGTAACTTCAGCAAAATTGAATATTAGTACAATAAAAATTGCTTACCTGCAATGAAAGAAAAAAATATACAATAATTCAATGTTGTCGTCTATAAGAAACATTTGATTGAGAAAAAAAATATTTAAATTTCAGCACTATTTTGTAGTAATTACTTAAGGGATTATTCAATCTGAACTGCTCGATTCAAAAAAATTAGACACAAAATGTTGGTACGTTTTGCCTCTCCCTGGACCCCCTGATGCATAAAATGACCTTTTTCTTTCATATTATAATACATATAAATAGTTCTAATTAAGACCTTTCATTAAATAGTCTGTGTGGTCTAGTGGTTAGAGCATGAACGCATAAGCCGAAGGTCCCAGGTTCAAAACTCGTTGGGAGCAACGTGATTTAGTTCAGGGAATTTTTCGGACAGACTACGAGTGTTTGTAATGTGACGCCTACGCCCGGGAATCGAAGTGATTCCGATCCCGAACCCTTGCAACCGGCCAGATGGGTATGTCCTCGAAGTGCCAGCGGACTTCATCTGTCGTGCGGATATCGTTGCGCAGAAAATATTTCTTTTCTTTCCAAATATTTAGATCTGTGGATATAAATATTCGAAATATAAAATTAATCCAAACCCCGACACATTTCGAGACATATCCATCTGGGAATGCCCCCTCCACCGTGGCCATCGAAAAACTATGCCACTGGCGACAAATGGAGAGGCACATTGCCGCCATGTGGCGTGCCATTCCACACACATCTGTTTTGTCCGATGTGACAACCGGTCGAATTTGACAACCACATGGGAGTGGAAGGAGGTTTGGCTGAGTGAAAGGAAAGGTGGCGGTAGCAGCATGTTGGCGCGGTACTAAATGGGAGTAAAACTAAATTAAGAGGTAATTTTTTCGTTCGGCTTACATCGACGAATGCATTACCATGTTTTGCTTGCAGTTAATCGCTCCATAAATTGGAATGCTGACACAACCTTCAAAGTGGAGAATCGCTGGAAAACTCGACGACTGGGAAGCAAATGCACCTAATCTACCGTTGTAGGAGGCTTGGAGGATCCTAATTGCCCAGCTAAGTATCATTAGGAAGTGCAGATCAATTGCATTACTGAACATCATATTAATGTGTTACATAACTGTTTCGTACGTGAATGGGAACTGAAGTGGGCCAATATCCATGATGTAACTCTTAGTGAAATAAACCGGGAGTTATACATTAACCTCTAACCGTTAGCTGCTGGTAAACTGACGTGGTTAATCTGCCCAAGGCAAGGCGCATTGCCCTCGATTCCAATCGGACTAATCCCGAGTGAAAAATCGTGAATATTTCGCGCGTTTCTGTGCAAGGCTTCTGTTTATTTTTCCATCGCTCGATGAACTTTAACGCTACATGGTGTGGGATTCGTTGAAGTATGATCGAGAAAAGTGCATGATTGGCGTCGTGAGTGTTATTGCATTGTGCATGTTTGCATTGAGCGGAACAAGTGCATGATAGCGCTGAAGAAATCGATTGCACTTGCACTGGCGCTCCCCAATGCCCCGTATTCATAGTGCGATATAGGAAAAGCAAAAGTCATGAAGGAAGAAGCCACGAGTGGAAACGAGAATCTGCCTCGCTCTCGTGGAATGTGTCACTCTCGCAAGTAAACTGTCAAGTCATTTGGCTTCTTGGTGTTTATGTCAATTGGGAAACGTCAAAGAAAGTAAATCGAACGAAAATTGCATAGTGGCGTTGCGGCGGTGTAAATTGTCGCGTGAAAATTACAATTTACATTCATACGATGGCAAGTTAAGTTCAGGCAAATAGTTTGGCGCACTGTTGTGCACTAAATCTGAGAGAAGAAAAATACTTGTGCTTGTTTGATGAATTGTTTACGATCAACGCGGATAGAATCCCAAAAATACCAGAGGGACCAATAAATGGAAGAGAGAAAATTATCAGCAAACTGCCAGCTGGTGTAGAAAAAAAACAAAACAAAGCTTAATCGAAAAAGCCTGAGAAATGAACAAACGTTGAATTTTTACAACTGCTTATGGAAGCAGACAATGTCGAATAGGCTAAAATTCCGAAGCTGTCAAATGAATGGGTGGAAAAAGGGCTTGGTGTTGTATCATGCTTTTAATACAGGAAAGCGAACAGTGGTGAGACCACAAACTACAAAACTAACGTCAAAACAGACAAGGACCATCGAGATACCGCATCCTGGCATGAGCTATAATCCAAGCATAAAAGATCATCAGGATCTAATGAAGCAAGTACTAGAAAAAGAAAGTAAACTTATAAAAGAAGAACAACATCTCAAACGTGTGACAACTGATATGTTTTCGAAAACTCATCCAATTGAACGTGTCATTCAAAAAACTCCAAGCAGGTTCTTCTGAAGCTGAAGCTGAAGAGGAAGAAACGGAATTCGATCAAGAGAAAAACACAAACAATTCATCAACTAATCGACCAGTTCACAATAAAAAGAAGCCCCTAAAGAAAAGACGTAATGAACGCATAGAACGACAATTAAAGCAAAAGAAAAAGGAACTTAAGCTTGAGAAGAAAAAAAAAATCACAGATATTCATAGGTTGAGGTTAATATTCTCAAGGCATAAGCAAAAATTTGTACTCCAAATTGAAAAAAAAATTTAGACTTTAATGAGTTGCAATACCTAAATTGCCTGAATCATATACGAGGCATCTTTTACCTTAGATTAAATTGTAAACGATTGCCACTAGGTCACAAGGTAGTTTTCAATGAATAAATTTGTCCGCGCAATCAAAGAATTGCTTTTGCGGTAGTCTGTCAAGATGAAATATTTTTCGCACAACTGTAAATCATGCGTCCCACGTCTTAATTTTTTCCTTAACGGACTTTCCATCGTGAAGTATTCTTAATTTTAATATTTCGTAATACCAAACAATTCGACTTTTTTGGTTTGGTTTCAGTTGGCTATTTTAGTAACTTGATATTCGCTCATCTCTCCAATTGATATTAAAATCTCATCAAAAATTAATATTTCAAAACAAAACTTTGAAAAAAGTTAGTAAAACGTCTGGTCAATAAGGGGAAAAATCATTCATACCTTCCCACCATCTTTTATTTTTTGAGTATCAACTTTAAAAAACATTATGAACCCCAAGACGATCCCGAAATTCTTACCTATTTCTTCTGCCGTAATGGTGTCTACAGCTTATTGTATTACGTTACACTAAAATTAGATCCCTGTCTAAAATATGCCCAAAATAAAGTGAGCGAAAAAAAGGAAAAAATGGTTTACTAGAAATGTGCATAAATACTTTTGATAACTGGAAAGGAAATTTATATTATACAAGTAAAACACTTCTGTAAAAAGGATTCCATTGAAGATAAAAAAGTACTACTACTACTTCAATTGAATAATTAATTTTTAAGTTGATGCAATATTAACTATTAGCAATTATTAAATTCTGAATAATTTGAAAACAAAATTACTTGAATTCAGAGTAAAGTCAATTCCACTTGGCCATAGTGCTGTAAATTTGATAAATCCCAAATATCTCGATATTTTTTTTTAGCTACTATGTAACAACAATATACATACATAAATGCATCGTTAAGTAAGATATTTTCCGCAGGGAATAGAATTGAGTTTAACAAAAGCAATTGCCTTTGAAACTTTTCTGATATAATTAATTTCGAAAATATTAAAATACATCTATAAAAATTTGTAAATACTGATAAAATATTAGGAAATAATATTTAGATTTAATACCGTATCAAGATATTTGACTATAAATTTGTTTTTATTCGCGAATCGCCAACCTTAAGTAATCAAATCATTTTTTTATTTAAGAATAAGATTTATTTTATGTGGTGATTCTAATTAGAAAATTTGCGTAAACAAAAAAAAAAAAAAATAAACACCATGAATTGCTAAAGATACCCACGACTTTCCTTTTCAGCGGTTTTTCTTTTTCAGTGGGAAGAAAGAGTGCAGGGTAAGTATGCCGTCGCGAGGGTAGGGTTTCGACAAATCCGCTAAGGTCGGTTTCGCGTCGCGCGCGGTACGCGGTACCTTTGATTGTTTCGTTATTTTATTTAGAGTAGTCTTCGTCGGGTTGAGTTAGAGTAGTATACTTTTCGGTACCGCGTCGAAACTTCGGGAACGCGAAATGAAAATTAGATCTTGTATTATTGACTGGTTATAAGAAGGAATACGGAGTAACGTAAAGTAGGTTTCTTCTCCGTATGGTTTTGTTTTGATAACGCGTTTTGGAAAACGGGCATGTTCAGGTGGCTGAAATATTGTAATTGAGCGTAACCCATTCGGAGACCCGCGACCGAAATCCTCTCCGAACTAGCTGGCCGACAAGCAGCCACCGCGTGAATGGGTTACGGTGCACGGATTGGTTGACCTGTTGGTACCATCCGTTGGCACTACTCAGACTTAACGTCTAGAACCGATGAGAGGTCGGTTTCGCGTTCGAACGTAAAAGGTGGAAAATCATTACATGTTCACTCAGTGGTGATATGTACTGATTTAATCAGATAATATCGTTAAAATCATATCATAGCTGAGCAGGCACACGGGAGTATGGTGCTGACCAAACCAACTTCCGAAAAAATCAATACGGTCATGAAAATGAGATATTTTAACTATCTCTAAGCGAAGGCCCGAGAGGGGCTGTAGTGTTACAAAGAAGATGAAGATCTTTCATTTGATACCTATTTTAAGAAAATAGCCCGAAAATCATTATTACAAAACCTTAATTATCATTTCTGTCCTGATTATAATGAATATATTATGTTAAAACCAATCAATAAAAATGTTAACTTAACAAATTCCTCGAAAGTACAAAGTACCTTAAACTGCATAAATCATGAGGTGAACGCCTCTCAATGTATTTTATGCATGTAAACAATTTGCTCAACCAAGCAAATTAAAGTTCAATCGGATAACCCGATTATATGGTTAATGTAAGGCAAAAAATGCACATTTGCAAAAAATATGTATAAAAGAAAGTGAATGGAAGAATGAAGTCATTGTTTTGTAATCATTGAACTATAGCGTTTTAATAGCATTCATATATTTCACGTTGGAACTTACATGGTCCGTCGAGCCAGATCCTGGAGATACAACCAATGATTTTAGCCTGGAAGATTCATACAAGGACTTTGATAAGGAAGATTCAGCTGGTGCTAAGTTGTCGTTGAGCAGACTGGAAGATAGGGCTTCCTTTTAAAACATCAGTACCAATCATTAGTGGGCGATTGGAACATCAGTGGCAAGCATTATTGGGAACATCAGTGGGCGATACTTGCAACCAACAATTTATAGTAACAGTCGAAGGGATTTCGCGTTGTATATGCATTTTAAGGATATCATTTCTTCTCGTTCCAGCCTTTGGGGAACCCACTACGGGAAGTTTAAACATAGAGCGTCAGCAGACTTCAGAGGTTGCCAGAGGGTTTGTCGCTTTAGCTGGAGTAGGTGGGCTGACATCTGGACAGTAAAGAGGTGGGACATTCGGAGCTAAACAAAGTTTACGTAGTTGGACAACAAAATGAGCAGCCAGGACGCTTACTTCAAACAGACTCAGATGCTTATCTCTAACTTGACAGTAGATACAGCCTCGCTTATTTCCAGACAAGACAGGAAAAATTAAAAGCCATGTGGGCTACATGTGAAGGACAGGGTGAAGCACAATGCAGTCATTTAAAACAAAATGCAGGAAAGTTGTCAGTACACGCTGGAATTCGAGGGCGCTGAAGAGCCGGTGATGGATTACCTCACTCTCTTCCAAGCAAAAATAAACCATTATACAGGGTTATCCATTTCGTGGTAGGAAAGTATAACCCTGCCATTTGACATTTGTCAGAATTAAATGTCCGCCAAAGCGTGTTTTTTTTAGTTAAAGGTTTGCCATTTAGAAAAATGGATCGTTTAGCAGTCGAAGAACACGTTAAAATTATTAAATTTTATTATTTTTTTTTGTGGTAGGGATGTGAAGGCATTTACGCCCGCCGAGTCTGGCAGTGTGGGACTCCCGTGGAGGATACCCTTGGACTACCCACTAAACACCTTCCCTGTCAATCTGAGAACCTAGCGTGGAACCGTTTGACACATTACTTCGGGCTAAGCCTCATTTCTCTACACGCTTAGGCGCCACCGGGCTACAGGGATCCCTTTTCCAGCGGAAGGAGGGGAAGGGAGAGGGATTTCTAGAAAAGAGACCCCTCCGCCCTGGACGCCTCCAGGCGCTCATATATTTTCCTTTTTATCTTAAGGACTGCCCGAGCGTAATGTGCCACACAGTTCCATTTGTCAACGGATGTGAGCATCTCTCCAGTGAGTTCATCCGGAGAGAGATCTCCCATTTCTTCAATGAGGTTACCGCGCTGCCTTACCCACCTCTTGCATACAAACAATGTGTGGTAGGCATCATCGACCTCTCCAGCACAGAATATGCAGTCAGGAGACCGTGACTTACCAATCTTGTGCAGGTAAGACCGAAAGTATCCATGTCCACTCAGTAGCTGAGTTAAATAGAAGTCAGTCTCACCATGCCTTCGATTGAGCCACGGCCTCAGGTCACCAATAAGGCGTGCGGTCCACCTACCTTTTGTATCGCTCACCCAGGACTGTTGCCAATCACTGAGTGAGCGTTCTCGTTCTTCGTGAGCGACAGCATCTCTGTCGCATTCGTTCCTCCGCAGGTAGATTCTGCGGCGCTCCTTGGCAAAGAGGGCAATGGGTATCACTCCTGCGATGACCAGCACTGCCGACTTCGAGACAGTCCGATATGCAGATGCAATCCGCAGCGCTCCTCGTCGCTGCACCTGTGCCAAGCGCTTTCGATACAGCTCCTTGTTGAGAGCCTAACACCATATTTCCGATCCGTACAACAGCACAGATTGTACTGCACTCATCAGAAGTCTCCTTCATGATGAGGTGGGACCCCCTATGTTGGCCATTAGTCGGCTGAGAGCCGAAACACTCGCTGCAGCCTTGTCAGCCATTGCCCTGATTTGCTCGGAGAAACGCATCTTCGAGTCGATCAAAATGCCCAGGTACTTCACTGCTACTCTAGGGATTCTCTTCTTTGTCAAGATGACTGCTTCGGTTTTCTCTTCGGTTTTCTCCAGTCCCTCACTCGGCGCATTAGCATACCCAGTCTGAGTTGCCAGAGGGTTTGTCGCTTTAGCTGGAGTAATTGCCGGAGTAGGTGGGCTGACATCTGGACACTAAAGAGGTGGGACATTCGGAGCTAAACAAAGTTTACGTAGTTGGAGAACAAAATGAGCAGCCAGGACGCTTACTTCAAACAGACTCAGATGCTTATCTCTAACTTCAAGAACAATAGATACAGTGTCGCTTATTTCCACACAAGACAGGAGAAATTAAAAGCCATCTGGGCTACATGTGAAGGACAGCATGAAGCACAATGCAGTCGTTTAAAACAAAATGCAGGAAAGTTAAGTCAGTACACCCAGGGATTCGAGGACGCTGAAGAGCTGGCGATGGATTCCATCACTCTTTTCCAAGCAAAAATAAACCATTATACAGGGTTATCCATTTCGTGGTAGGAAAGTATAACCCTGCCATTTGACATCTGCCAGAATTAAATGTCATCCAAAGCGTGTTTTTTTTAGTTAAAGGTTTGCCAGTTAGAAATATGGATCGTTTAACAGTCAAAAAACGCGTTAAAATTATTAAATTTTATTATAAAAATGGTGATTCTGCTGTATCAACATGTAGGGCTTTACGAGCCGATTACGGTCGACATAATCGACCTACACAGCAAACAATTTCGAACACATTGAGAAAATTTGAAGAGACTGGATCGGTTATTGATATTGCAAGGCCTGTTCATCATCGAAACATTCGTTCTGCTGAAAATATCGCTGTCGTTGCTCAAAGTGAGGAGGAAGACCCGAATTTGCGGATTCCTCGACGTGCTCAACATTTGGGCTGGTCTTACGGCTCATTGTGGCGGATTTTGCATTTGGATTTGCATCTCCATCCGTACAAAACCCAACTCACTCAAGAACTTAAGCCTCAAGACAATATACAACGCAAAACGCATGCGAATTGGATGATTGAACAACAAGCCATTGATAACGATTTATCGGACAAAATTTTCTTTAGTGATGAGGCTCATTTTTCGCTCAGTGGTTACGTAAATAAACAGAATTGCCACATATGGAGCTCTCAAAATCCTCAGGTGATCGCAGAAAGGCCTTTGCATCCGGAAAAAGTGACCGTTTGGTGTGCATTATGGTCTGGTGGTGTTATTGGCCCGTATTTTTTTGAAAACGATCAAGGAAGAGCCATTACAGTCAATTCTGACCGCTATGGACGGATGTTAACCGATTATTTTTGGAGGGAAATTGAAGATTATGATCTGGAGAACATGTGGTTCCGACAGGACGGAGCCACAAGCCACACAACACAGGCTACTCGAGCACTTTTGCAAGAGAAATTTCCAAGACGCGTAATTTCGAGAGTGAGTGATGTCAATTGGCCCGCAAGATCCTGCGACCTAACACCTTTGGATTTCTTTTTATGGGGCTATGCGAAAGATCATTTTTACATGAACAATCCTCAAAATCTTGAGCAATTGAAAACCAATATTCGTGAAGTTATGGCCGAGATATTGCCGGAAATGTTCCGAAAAGTCATTGAAAATTACCTCAAAACGATTGAGGTCTGTAAGAGGTCCCGTGGAAGACATTTGAATAATGTTGTATTTCACGTATAATGGCAAGATTCAATCTTTATATTGAATAAAAAATTTTGTTTCCATCTGAATATTTTATGTGTTTTCTTTAGCTTTACTTTCCCAAGCGTGTTTTCTTTAGCTTTACTTTCCCAAGCGTAAAATGGATAACCCTATAGTTTTAACTATAGTGCTGTAGAATAAAAAAAATTGAAAATTTATTAAAATTCGCTTCAGGATGACACATGGAAAAATCGATATGTTTGAGTGAGAAATATATACCATTTTAATACCTGTCATTTTTTCCCCGAAACATTGTTTAAACAGCGATTTTATACAAAAAATTAGCGAAAAGTCGATTTTTTTTTGTTTAACACAGAGACCGATAGAGACAAAGGTTCTGTGGCGGCACGGAATCTCCCAACGTAAGCGCAATCTTCACGGCGCAAGCAGATCCTTGCCCCTTCTAACATTCGTTGCTTCAATTCAGTCAGCTGATTGTTCGCTCCCACAAAATTTGTGGCGTTATCACAATAAATGTTTCGACAATTTCCTCTGCGTGAAATAAATCGGTTGAGGGCACCCATAAAGGCTTCAATTTGCAGTTCAGTGGCAAGTTCAAAATTAACGGCCTTCGTTGAAAAGCAGCAGAATACTGCTATGTATGATTTATGAGGCTGTTCGCCACGAACTTTTAAAATGTGTATAGAAGGGTCCCGCAAAGTCTACTCCAGTATTGACAAAGGGCCTGGCTTGATGGACTCTATTTGCCGGTAGGTCTCCCTTCAGTTGAGTTAGCAACTTTGGTTTTGCTCTGGCACAAGTTACGCAATTTTGTATTACTGAACGGGCTAGTGCTTTTCCCTTCATCGGCCAAGAACGCTGTCGAGCGGTTGCTAACAAGGCTTGAGGGCCGGCATGCTCGTGATCTTTGTGAATCTGGTTAAGAATCAGTTTGATAATTGGATGCGCATAGGGAAGCAGCAAAGGGTGTTTGTGGCTGTATTCTTAGTCGGAAAGCTCTAGTCGTCCACTCGCAACAGTCCGTTGCAGTCTAGAACGGAGTCGGTTTGCTCAGCCGATTACTGCAGCTTAGTTGTCCTGTCGCTTGAAGGGTTTGAATCTCTTCTCTGAATTCTTCCTGCTGAATTTCCCTGATAACCATGGAAGAAGCTGCTTCTAATTATGATACTGTCGGTGGACTTGTTTGTTGCTTTGATTTGATCTTCCTGCGGATCACCCTGGTGAATCGAATGACCAATGCTTTGATGCATTTTAGTTTACGAAACGAGCTTCCATGATTTATTTTATGTAGAAAGTGTGGTTCTGGCTCAGTGATTACTAGATTTTTTTTTCTTATCCTTATCCAAGTCAATTTCTTTTTTTACGTGCTTAGCCGGCCACCTATCAGGATGCCCGTGAAGAAATAATGGCCCATAGAACCTTTTAATTTTGCGTGCCTCGAAAGGCTAAGTCTGCTGGGTTACACCTTGAACTCACATGACGCTATTGACTGGGAGTTGAATGTTGTTGAATGGCTGCTATCCGATTTGCTACAAACGTTTGGTAGGTTGCCGCCTCACTATGTATCCAATGCAACACAACTTCAGAATCTGTCCAAAAACAACAAGACTGTCCAGGAAGCCCTAAATCTGATTGGAGGCGGTGTACTAGTTCAACTGCTAGTTTTGCGGCACATAACTCCAAACGTGGGATCGTGATTGTCTTGGTTGGTGTCACTCGGGTTCTGGCACACAATGGGTTCACCGTTGTTGTGCCGTCATATGTTACTGGGTAGCTCGGAAGTAGACATTGACTCCGTAGGCCTTTTCGGAAGCATCAGAAAAGGCATTCCTGCGTCCTACCAAGAGTTTTAGCACCAAATACATGCCACGGTATTCTGATTTCGTTGAGCTCCACTAAACTTTGATGAAAATTTATCCAAGATGAGTGCAGCTCCATTGGTAATGCTGCATCCCAGTCAAGCTTCAATTTCCACAATTTTGTATGAAAATTTTTGCTGCTACCATTACTGGACTCATGAGCCTCAGAGGATCAAAAATATGTGCTTTGGTAGAGAGCGCTTTCCTGCTTGTCACCCTTGTTTGCTCTTCATAAGTTGGAACGCGAACTACCAATTCATCTTGCTTTGGCCACCATATGACTCCAAGCGTTTTAACGTATTCTGTAAGGTGGTCTATCACAGTAAACTGTACTTCGCGATCTTGTGGGTGAATGTCTTTGATTAAATCGGAATGGTTTGCACACCATTTTCGTACCTTAAAACCAGCTGTCTTTAAAATCTTTTGGATTTCTTCCTTTTATTGAACAGCTTCTTGACGATTGTTTGCTCCAGTTAAAAAGTCATCCATGTAGAAATACTTTTGGATAGCGAGACATCCTAAGGGATATTGATTCCTGATATTAACTGCTAGTTGCTCCAAGCACTCAGTTGCTAGGTAAGGTGCAATGGTGGTACCATATGTTGCGCTATTTAGTTGATAACATCGTAGTGCCTCCTTCGGGTGATAACGCCAGAAGATAATTTGGAACCTTCGGTCTCGTTTGTCGATACGGATTTGTCGGTACATCTTCTCAATATCAGCGGAAAAGACGTAATTAAACAAGCGGAATCGAAGCAGGATGGTAAACAGCTCGTCTTGGATAGTTCAAGCTAGTGTCAGTGGTAGATTTTGCAGATGCATCAAAAACTACTCTGAGCTTAGTAGTAGAACTATTAGGTCGCAGTACACAATGGTGTGGCAAAACAAAATGAGGCTCTGAGGTGTTTGAAATGTCTATTTCTGTCTTGTGGTCTAACTACAAATATTCCTTCATGAATTCTTGATAGGCCCCTTGGTCCTCTGGGTTTTTTGATAAGCGTTTTTCTCGTTGATAAAATCGTTTTAATGCCATATCTGTCCTAGTTGATTGGGATGCTGTGCAAACGGCAATCTAGTTACGAAGCGCCCATTGTCATCTCGCTTAACATTTTGATAGAAATGAGCTTCACAGCGCTCCTTGGATGTCCTCGTGGTGATTGGTTTCTCGCCTTTTACTAGCTTCCAGAATTTTTTCAATTCTGAATCTAGCTTTTCACGTTCAGTACGGTACATTCCCCATGTAGCTAGTTTACGGTCAGGTCAGGTGTTGAATCTTCCACCAACAATCCAACCAAAGAGGGTATTTTGTAGTGTAGGTAGGAACTCACCCATTTTAATTTGACTAATTGACAATAACTGGTAATACCACACTACTCCGATAAGCATCTTCACTGGTCCCGCTTGGGTTGGATCGGCCAAGGAGATATTCCTCGAGATCGGCTAGGTTTTAATGTTAAAAGTTTCGGATGGCTGTTGTGTCGTTATTTGCTTTACCACGTAGGCATCCCCATGTATTTTGTAGTTCTTCTGCTTGGATTCTTTTGGCAACTTTATTTGTTTAGTGGCCTTTTGAATAACTCCTCCAACGCTACTAATCGCAATGCGTGCTGATTGAGCCTTGCGGTTAAGTTTCTTTAAGGCAGCTTCGGTGATCAAGTTTACTTGTGAGCCACCGTCTAGGATTGCTCGGAGCTCTACAGTTTTGCCCTTGCTGTCTGTTGTCTGAATCATCATGGTGCTGAGTAATACTTCAGCCCTTGTGTCTTCGGTCGCTAGAGATATCTTTTCTTTTGACTTAAACTCAGCAGCTCGCTGGAGATTCCGGTCTGCCTGTTGAAGTTGTCCACCTGCGGTGTAAGTACTGGGTGTTGTAGTTGTACACTCTGGCTTATGTAGCAAGGTGTTGTGCCATAGTCATAGTAGTAAGTCATAGTAAGATTTATTTTTCGCTGGGCCCTTGTAAATTCCATCGATTATGAAATTAATGGAACCGATCATTGCCTCCAGCTGATATTTTAAACCCTCAAACTCATTTTCAGTTTGTTTTACCTTTGCTGATGGGCTACTCTGTTGCTCAAGTGCCGAACTAGGGCTTGGATTGATCACACTTGGATTGGGAACCTTTAATAGTTGTTCTTCCTTTTGAGCTTCTTTCAAGAGATCAGTGATAGCATCTCTTGCGGTCATGTATTCTCGTGGTATCACCGTGAAGTAGTTATTGGCAAAATATGGATGATGAGATGAGGCTACAGCATATTCTTGTAGCTGCTTATCTTTATCACAGAAGGACTCCCAAAGTTCATTTTATTCGGCAAGTCTCGTGTTCAGGTACCCCACTGTTCTTCGTGTAGGCCTATCCTTGCGTTAATTGGTGATCAATCGCTCGATCTCGAAGCCAGTTTGATCTTGCTCGCTGGCTAATTCTTCCATTTTATTGGATTTAATGAATTAACCCAAGAGAAGCTATTTAGCGTCAGGCTGGAAAAATTTAAAAATGCAAAGGGACGGTATACCGAACGGATTCTCTTAAAATTCTGATCGGGGAAGAATATTTTCAACTTGATTGCGTGAAGGATCACGTCGGGGTCACCAAAATGTTTGTATAGCGACGAAAGGCTTTTCTTTTACCGCTTATTTGGATAATTAGATTGGCAGCCAGATACAAAATCTGTCGGTGTGTCGATTAAAACTTCGGTAGAATACCGTGATTCGCAAGTATAATCGGTCAAGTTCTTACTCGTAATAATGAATATACGCCTTTTACGTGTGATGAACAAATGACAAATTTTATTTGATAACAGTTAACTTAAATACTAATCTGGTTCATATGACTGGTTAGCGCTATTCACTTGCTCCCACGATATAGCATTCATCATGAGCGAGCATATCGCTGACGCTGCACATGCATGCATACATTCAATCCATTTCTATCGTAAGCGGTGAGAACATGCTAACATTGTTCGTGGGAACATGTTTCCGCTGACCATGCGAAAACGTTTACATGCGCGTCGCGAACTTTCCAGTCTTTAGAAGAGAAAGTGATATTTTGTTTTGACTAAAGAATTTGCAACGCGTATTGAATTTCCAAATAAAATGCATATGTTGCAAAAATTGTATTGCATTGAGTTGCAATGTATATGAATTATAAAATTGCATTACGTTACAATTTAGTTACAATGTATTGCAAGCAATTTAAGGTTATGGAATTTAAACTTCTTATTTTTCAATAAAATCATTTTTCAATCAATTTTTTTTTGTGGCTTATGAGTTGTACAATTTTGTTTTGAACACCCATCATCCAATTTCTCCTCAACAAGCAGTTCCTCGGACCAGGTCACAGTCGAGCTAGCCGCCCTAGCCCTAGCAATTGCACAGCTGACAGGTTTGACCCTCGAGGCACTCCATCAACCATTTGCCAGTGCCACATGCAGCGTGGCCGCTCTTCATTGCGAGACGGCCACCAAGGAAGGGTACGCCGCGCCACTCTAGGTCCTGAACCAAAGACGGGATATTGCTGGTATCACAGCAAATACGGAGCCCTAGCGATACGATGCAAATAGCCCAGCGCATTTCCAACTCAGGGCACCGCCACTGGACGTTCGGATAACTAAGGTTGCCGGCGCTGTACTCAGCAGACACCGCCGGCAAAAACCCGCAAAAACCCCTGTATGTCTCACACCGCACCACAAAAGCTCGTTTTCTGATGGATTCCGGATCTGCTCTCTCCATCATTCCGAGGCACCTCATCGTCAGGCCTTTTAAGAAGCAGAGCCTCGTGTAACAGGAAGCCGATGGTACGCCTATCGTCACCTTCGGCACCCAGCAACTCAAACTGGGCTTTGGGTTACGCCACCCACTCCACTGGCCTTTTGTTATTGTAGACGCCCAGACAGCCATCCTGGGAGCCAACGCACTCAACTATCACGGTCTGCTTGTTGACCTACGAAGTCGACGCCTCTTGGACGACCCACCAGCCTCTCTACAGTCTGCGTCCTTTGTCTAGCTCCACCAATGCATAGCATCAGCGCCGTGGCCAAGCCAGCGATCTTGGAATATACTACCGGACGAATATACAAGCAGATTATCGCAAAACACTCTAACACAGCTCCAGGACCCAGTGAGTTGGCTTCAATCGCTTACCTTCCCGTTCACCCCCAGATAATCACGCACAGTCAACCCGTTTCGCAAGATCATGTCGACTCGCAGGAGCGAATGATATTATACGAGTGGACAGAAGAGGAGGACTTAAAAGATCTTATGTATGACCAGAAGGGTTTTCCATTATTCGCCATAAGTGAACTCTCCAAGCTACTGAAGTAGCTTTTCATTGCAGCCTTTAATTCTTTCTTTTTTGGTTAAAAAACGCAGATCACAAAAGCGAGCTCTGGATTTTTCAGTACCACAACGCTTAAAACGGCGGTGTGCCTTACTTTTAGCATTCAAGGCACAAAGTACTGTTTAGTTAGCCATGGTTTCTGCTTTACTTTGCGAACAGCTAGTCAAGGTGTAAAGTGTTTAATCGCCTCATAGAGGTTATTATAAAACTTACTCAGAGCATCTTCACACTACAAGTTATCAAAAAACTCCAGCCAGTCAACCAAGTGCAGTTCGGAGGCCAGAGCTTCGTAGTTTGCTTTGAAGAAGTTAAATTTTGGAGAAGGAGCAAAAGTACGATGTGTCAAAGGTGAAATTGAGAGATCGAGCGTTAATGGCGGACTATCCATGCGAAGAAGAGAATTCATTGCTAGAGAAGCAGATAAGACAGTAAAGGGGAAAGTTACAAAGGACAAGGTCAATTACCCGAACAGACTGATAGAAACGAGGAAAGCGATAAAGTAGATGTATCGGTTGATGAAACAGAGAAAGGAAGGTTCGTTCAAATATGGTTGTGAGTTCTTTTCAGTCAAGTCAATGATGGCCATGTGTTGTCCCCTATGGGTTTCTGGCGATCCTGCACACGCTAAAGAGGTGCATTTTAATGACCTCTTCTACATCGGTCAGGTCTGTGACGGAGTTAGTGTCCCTATTTCGACCGTTGTCATCGGCTCGAGTGGGGCTACAGTTGAGCTTCTGCTGAGGACTTTCTTTACAGTGTCGCAGAATGCTTCTCTATTGTCGGCCTCTGCTCCGAATCCGACCAGTTTTTGACCCGACGGTGTTGGTCATACTGCTTTAATAGCATTGCTGCCGTCTTTAGCAATTACATTTTCCCAGATATTCCGTAACACTTCTGGTCAGCATGGGCCATCTTGGGGTTTCCCGAGCAGTGCCTGCCGCCGGGGTCTTCGTCGTGGTTTTTTTCTCTCTTATCTCGAGTCAGGTCTTTTTTCTTACCAGGCTGTGATGGAATCACGGACATGGCATTCGCATCGGAGTCTTTAGTGCGGAGGATACACAATTGGAGAGTTTTGGAGGACTACTCAGCAAGTGACCATTAGTACATATTCCTCGAGATCCATGTTGTTTCCCAACGTCAGTGCTCTCAACATTCTACAATTGGGCAACTGGGTGGAACATTGAAGGATGGACATCGAGAGGTTTGCCGTGGTACTCACCGCAGGTGCTCTGCTGCAGTTGATAAGCGAAGGGAGTGTCACAAGCTTCGGTGTGAGGCTCAACGAGCATGGAACCGTCACGAAGCATATAACCAGATAACAGCATATAAGCCAGCCAGGAAGTGCCTTCGTAAACTGGTTGACAACAGCAAGTCTTACTGCTAGCAAGATCTAGTAGACGCTGTGAACAAGGATTCGAGGGGCCTTGGCTACAAGCTAGTTATGCAGAAGCTTGGTGCCCGACGGATGCCTAGCGCACATGAAGCGGAAATATGCGGAAAAGATAGCCGAGAAAGTGGGTACACTTTTTCCCGCCCACCCTGCCCGTGTTAACGCTGTCCATGGTGAAACAGTAATCGAGTGCTCACTCTTCACACAACCGAAACTAGAGGAGGCTTCACGTCCAGATGGTGTTCCAGCTGAGATGTTGTAACTTGCCTTTCACCATTGTCCTGACTTGTTGCTCACCACATTCAACGCTTGCCTACGGGACGGGGCTTCCCCGGTACGATGGAAGGTGGCGAGGCTCGTGCTGACCAGCAACGGAAGGCAAATTTCCGATCGTAGTCTGTACACCGCCCGTTATGCATGCTAGAGACACTCTTCAAGGAAAAACTCTCTGATGCGACTTGTGCCGCTGAACCTATATCCTCGGCAATATGAATTTATAGAAGGGTGGTCCAACACTGATGAGATTGCAGAGGTGGTGAGCGCCTGCTTTTAGAGGCGGCACCGGGCCAACAAAGAATGGAAGTTACATCGTGTGTTGCCCAGGGATCTATCCTTGGTCCAGACCTGTGGAACGTGTCTTAAGACACGCTACTGTGAATCGAGATGCCAGATGAGCCGCGCTTGATCGGTTATGCGGATGATGTTGCGACTCTAGTCTTTGGACGCACCGTTGAATAAGCGCAACTTAGGCTAGGTATGCTAATGCGCCGAGCGAGAGACTGGACGGCTGCTTACGGGTTCAGTTTAGCACTGGAGAAAACCGAAGTGCGCATCTTGGTAAAGAAGAGAGTCCTTAGATTAAGGCTGAATAGTATTGCGACCCCGCAACACAATAGTTCCAAAGGGTTCTCAGGTTGATAGAGGGGTGTTGAGTGGGTAGTCCAGACGTTTTGCGCGTCTGGAAGTCCCACACTAAGTGCGTAATTGGCATTCGCCTCTCAACTCCTAAAAAAGTATGATGGCCTGACGAGACATTATGGACCATATATGTCGAAACCACTTAACATTTTTCTTAATAATTTTCCAGAAAAGTATTTAATTGATGCAACTTAATGGAAAAGTCGGTGCATACAAACATTTTTCATAAGTAACAATACTTATTGTATAATGAAAGATAGCTGTAATAAAAAAAAATATTACGGGCGCCAAATTACAAACCGTCCAAAATATCTACATACGAGTCATAAAAATTATTAGGATTGTCAATAGAGACATTTTATAAGTGCAGGAATAGTCCGCGTGGTGTAGTGGTTAGAGCAGTCATGCCATAAGCCGAAGATCCCTGGTTCGAGTCTCGTTGGCGACAACGAGATTTGTGTTGAGTTATTCTTCGGACGGGCTATAAGTCCGTTCAGCTATATGTACTGGTTTCAAATCAGGACGTATCGCAGTTGGATGGAAGGACACATTTCCAATGCATGGTACTGACAATTTCACCTTCCCGAGTGCCAAAACATTTGATCAAGATAGGGAGATACTCTAACTATCTATACGCGAAGGCCCGAAAGGGGCTGTAGTGCTAAACCAAATAAGTGCGGGAAGTACATAAAGGCTTAAATTTTAGATAGTAAATATTGAAATAATCGTATCGCAAAACTTTCAAGTGATACTGTCGTGTTTTCCACCTTCTTCAATCACTAAAATTGACCTGGTTTTTTGCCAAATTTCAATGAAACAATTCACATATCTATTATCCTCCCGGCTATAAGATATTCCCAAAAATTCGTTACATATTCACTCTCAATACCTTGAGGCATCTGTTTTCAATCTTTGATATCCTTATTTTGTCACCGATATAAATACAAGCATAATACCACCATCATGAGATCAGATGCAATATACTCGCGTACAATACCAAAGTGCATAATCCGTTAGTTCTACTTTCTTTTCAATCAGACTCAGGTTTATATGCTTCAATTCTTAACTGATTTTCCCATCATAGGAGAATAAAGATCAATGAAAATCTTCTAAAGGACAAAAGATGTTGCACGGTGTTGAGTCCTTTCATCAAAATGTGGTGCATTATAGAGCGCTGCATGCGATATTATAGTTAGAGAGGATGATCGAAGACCATTGATATGATAAAATGCATTATTATAAAAGATTGAGGTTGAAAACATTTCCTGATGTGGAATTAATTTGAAGGTGGTTTAATTTTTAAGAAAAGATTTTGAGATATTTTTGAATAAGCGATTCAAGAATGAATTCTTAGAAAACGTTTTTTTTTTTGTTTTTGTAGCTATGTTAGAATGTTTCCAGAAGAAAGAAATTATACTGCTTGAATTATAGATAACAGCTAAAGATAAATCGTGCATGGTTAGTGTGTTAACGTATTTTGAGGATTTTATATGAGAATTTACCGAAAACAGATTCAAACCATAGTTCCAACAGTCCTTCAATACTTTATTGCTCTTTTTGAAAAATCTTCTGCATCCCTTGAAAACAGCCACCCAAAGACTTACATTAAGCAACACGGCACGAATTTATCGGACAGATGCTTAGCCGAATATTAATAATGTCCGCACATTTCCAGGATTAACCACGATCACTTCTTTATCATGCCCTTACACCTTTTCACACATCCTGAGTGGCATTATACACTATCAAGTTTATTTCTACCCTTGCAATTACTTAAATAAAATACCTTTAAAAATTTCGGCAATACAATAAAAGAAAACCCAAAAGTTTCAATTCTAAATGATTAAAAAGCAATAAAAATCTACGTTATCACCAATTCGAAAGGATACTTGAGATGGCCGTTAAACAAGTGATCTCATTCAATTGCACCTTGTTACAGGTGCAACAATTCGATACGTGTGGCAAGGTGAAATGGGTTTTGGAAGTGCATTTTCCTTATTTTATTTTCGGTGAAATTAAATTTTGTTTTTAAGAATCGTCCGATGGACCCATTAATGGAGTTCCCTGTATGTGAATATACTATATAAATTAAATTTTAACGGTTGAATGGTCGTTCAACAGGATTACCAGCATGTATCGGGATGTAGTGTGACAAAGAGAAATTAGATCGTAAATTGATTACTGTTTGGTGATAATAAGTTGGGAATTGAGGAAAGGAATTGATAATTTTGGCTATATCTTGGTTAGTGGAAATAAAGATGGTTTTTATTGCATTTAAAAGAGTATGTAATTAATTATGTAAAAATTTAAATAGATAAGTTTATCTTTTTATTGAATAAACGGGAAAATAACGATAAAAATATAAGATATAAATTTTCGGGTATTTTACGTGTACATGTACTCGTATGATGAGTTTTTGCATTCATGTATATTTTTAATGAACGGTAGAATGCCGAAAAAATAAGCCATAATAATTTTATTTTGTATAACTATCCACCTAAACTTTAGGATGATGAAACAATGCACAAATAGGAGCCAAGCAGAGTTATTGACATATTAGACAGAGGCAGATTCTCTTTTAAAAACTCGAGAGTTAGTAATATTGAACAATAGGCAGAATGACAACATAACCATCAAATTTCAGACATATAATTTTGGGGAAATCAAAGCCAAGCACGGAAAATTGAGTGAATTCTATTTCAGTTTTTTGTTGCGCACTGTTGTGAATTCCGGCGTATCGCCATTCTCCCATTCGCAACTTCAAATTGCCGCCGTAACATCTCCACCTGCCATCCGTTAATTTTATCCTATTGACTTCCTCGAAATATATACCAGGGTTTTCCTTGAATGGTATTAGCTCCACTATTCCTTCGGCTGAAGTCGTTTCCGTTTCTCGAAATACCAATACCGGAAGGACTAGTAGAAAGCGGAGCAAGGTTGCTAGAGGAAACTTTCGTACTCGTTTCGGTGCTGAGTCATTGTCTTTTTCTAGATTGGTCAATGAGATCAGTGTGGACTGGGGAGATGTATTTCCGGCGAAGGTCGTTGGTAGTGTTGTTCTCTGTTGTGGAAGGCACTCCGATGTTTGGTAATGGACTGATCATATCTATTGCTCTTGAGGTTATTCCAGTAGCGGTTTTTATCTCAACCACTCTTCCTATGCCATCAGATCCCTTTTTTACATTGATTATTCTTTCCAAGCGCCATTTGAGAGGTGGCAAGTTCTCTTCCTTTAACATGACTAGTAATCCTGGCTCAACATTGTGCGTGATTTTGTAGTAATCGAGGAGTATGGCTCTAAAAGCCAGCGCTGCCACAGGCACACAGCACAACTCCGCACGAAGTACCACATAGTGCTGGAGCACATGCTCCACCAACATTACCTCCGTCTCAGGCAGTTTCCGCACCACCAGTGTCAGCTGTACCCCAGCCTAATCAAGTAGGTATGCAACTTGGACTGAGTAAATCGACGGCGAATGAAGTCAAATCTCGATTATTCCCATTTCAAGAGCCACTAAGTGCACCGGACCCTCATAATCATCGCTCCGTGAAGCCAGAACCATCGGAGGTACAATAGTTTAAAAATGTAATGTCTGGTATTACTAATATTTGAGAAATGTAGAAATAAAGTATAAGATCTAAAAACTAAATAAAGTAAAACTAAACGAATTCTTAAGTGAGTGATAAAACAAAAAGGAATAATTAAACTGTCTAAGACCACGCAAGTAACTCATTAAGAAAACAAAAACAAAAAAAAACAGAAACAAACAAAAATTAAACTAGATCTTTCGCTTGATCATGTTGAGAGGATTGATTTTTTCATACATATACGATAGTTGTTGCTATCCAAAGCGTGTATATCACCTGCTGCCAACGTTTCAATCCGAAGATAGAAGAAGCGAGATTTGCATTTTTTAAAAAATGGCGACGGTTGTCTACGGTAATAGTCCTCGGCATCATGGACGCATGTCCAATGCTCATCATCTGCAACATTCAAATACTCTACCCCAGTCGCACCACTATATGTCTGGGATGGGTTCTTCAACTTCATCCAATCCGCAGCATTCACAACAACCTCCGCCACTGAATTTCGGATCGCATCCAGTTCAGTCTGGCTCCAATAGCCTCTTGCTTCCACCTGCATCCTACCTGTCCACTGGCACTCCAGTGTCATCCTCTTCGTTGCAGCCTCAACCGCAATCTTTTCCCTATCAACATTCTTCAGCTCAATCGCAGTCGCTATCCCATTATCACCATTCTCAGGCAGCTGCATTAATGTATGCTGGACAGCGACAGCATAGTAAACGAAAATTGGCGGTGGAACTACTCGCAGAAAGTAAACCACTTTATGTGAAATCCGAAACGGTTTTAGATCGCCACCAACAATTCTCTTACCGAACGCCAGGCATAACCACCAGCGGCGAAAGGGGCGGCGGGAGTAACGTTTGCATTGCAAGGGGAGTCTCATCGAATGTTCAGTGTGCATTATCACCATCGCGGATCCACGATAGTACGCATCATCGATCGACAAATCGTCGAAGTGCATCGTCTAGTTCAGGTCTATTACAGACGAAGCTACGAAAATTGCTCAATGCGAATGCAAAGGACTATGCGGTCCCTGAAATTCCCAGATGTAAATATGATACTGTTCAAAAGTATGATACATTTAGTAAATATCAAACTGTGAAATATATTCAAGAGCTCTCTGTAAACGCAGCGAACGATCAGGGAGATCACTCCGTAATGTTTCCGAGTGCGAATATTACCAACAACGAACATCTCAAGAAGAGGAATAGCGGTGGCGATAGCGGGTGTAGGACCGGTTGGGGTTTTGCTGGTGCTGTCGCGAAGAGATGTGGAGTCGAGTTGGAGAGGTCGAGGAGAGGCCGTCGTAATAACGTTGTTCGATACGCACGATTCATTTCGAGGAATGACTCTTACTAGCTTCATGGAAATTTAACTTTCGATGGTTGATGAAAGGACTAGTTGTAGTGCGTTAAGAACGGGTATTTTATCCGTATTGCCACGAGTACGCGATTCTGTCGGTTCGGTCGGAATTTCAAGGTGTCCCACATTGAACCGAAGCGAGAACACGGTTCTGTGTCAAATTTTCTTTTGCATTTGTGCGGCGTTCGTTGACGCTCTGTCGTTCTTGTGCATGATATGATTTCTGCTTTGAATGAGCGCGATCGCGAGCGAGTTGCAGGAGTCTGCGATTGACCTTGGCGGCGAGCACGTCGGACGCGAAAGGAACGAAAAAAGAAAAAAGGAACAGATGATTCGGAGAGTGTAGTGTTTTCACAGTGCGTTGGAGGACGGTAATAAAAAGCATTATAACTGCCACAGCACCTTGAAAAGAAATAAACTTTTTTCCAATTGCATTCTTGCGCGATATCGAATTGTGAAGCGTTTGTGATTTGACATTTTGAACGGAAGAAAAGCAAACGCCCGCGCAGGCAGCGATTAATACGGGATTAGTGAAAGTCAGCGGTCACCAAGAACAACGGGTTCAATACAGTGCGCTATTTCGGGGATGTTGGAGAAAACGGTTGTGTGAATAGCGTTTGCACTATTTTGTTCGCCCGAAACGCTTGCAAAGTCCGACGAGATAAAAGGTGTCGCTTGCTTTTGAAGTGCAAGATGCACTTCGGTGTTTTGTGGTGCTCGCCTGTTTTGTGTACGGAAATTGCGAGATTTTCAAGTGTACGCTCCGTTTGTGGCTGTTTTGTTGCCAATTAACGTAGACAAATCATCTCCACGCGCTTTGTGCTTTAGTTGCCATACTCATTTTGTGAAGTTCGCATGGACGTTGCAACCACTTTTCCTTTCTCATTGGCTACCACGCACCATATGATTGCTTTCGCAGCCTTGGGACTTCACCGCGTAACAACGGCCGGTGCTAAACGAGGAACGCCGCTGGGCATTTATGAGACTTCTGATTATAGTTTTTTTTATTAAAGCTCTCAAATAGCTCATGAGTAGTATTCGGGAGGCCGAATTAGATCGCATTACTTTCAAGATTTATAGTCCAAAACGTAAATTTGTTGTCGTAGTCTATGTAAACGTGTCGGAGAAAATTAGTGGACTCGGGAAAAAGCGCGAAGAGTTACTATAAATAAAAGGAAAAAAGGAAATCAAAAATAATATTAACACCAATTTGCAGGATTTACCCGCCCCGAACACGAGCGCTCGTAACAGGAGGTTGTGGTAAGTATCCTTTCTTTTGTTCAAAAACAAACCAAAAAAAAGGGGAGAAAAAAGGAAGATTTCCCTTTTTCATGTTTTATTTTATTTTTCCTAAATTCAAAGATTTCAAGCGTACATTTGGTGCTTTAACACCTAAACGAAGTTCGTTTTTTTTCTGGTGTCTTTATTGGAAGAGCGCGTAAATAGAACCGAACCTAGCAGTATAGTAGTGAAGTATTTTCTCCATCACGGGATAAACGAATTGAATTTTAAAAATTGGTTAAACTATAAATTGTATAAAGAAACAAAAAAAATTTGTTTGATAACGTAAATTTTGATAAACTTTTCATACCTTTAGTTTTTTGAGGAATTGTGTATCGGCGAGTATATTTGTATGATATTAGAAAATAATAATGGTTGAGTAACCTGCAATTATTGGTCTTTCCTTTCCGAAGATTCTGACCGAGTATAGGACCCGGTACGGTGGCAGGCTGCCCCTAAAACCATGAGCCAGCCGCCGGGTACAACTTAATCCTTCTTGTTTCAGGTGACGTTTTGGGTTGAGTGGCCCAAGCAGAGTGCCTCTTTATGGCAGAGAGTTATGCAATCAAATTGTATAATTCTATGGCATAAATTGGTCACCGGGGTACTCCCCTTCTGATGGGAAAGTTCATACCATCCAAGTTGTATGAGTTTTCCACTCAGAAGAGGAATACCTGGCCACTTCAACAAGATATCTATGGATTTATTCCGGTTGGGTGGGTACGAAGGGGCTCCACCACCACCCGTTTGCCCCTCTTTCATTTGTGGGCCATGAACTTCGTTGGGTAATGACGAGGTCACCCCAAGTTCGCCTTTCTTTTCAGGTTCCACTTGTTCTCGTAACAAGTTCCATCTCCCTCTGTGAGGTTATCTACAAGTTTTGCGACTTCGGTCGCCTTTTGATCTGTAGTCCGATTCGTGAATGCGAAATTTTTTGTAGTGGGTCCTCGTGCTGGGGAAAATGAACCCGCCCCACGACACCGCAATGCTAGCCTGCCAGCGCATTCACGCGTCTCCAGACGAGGGCATTCTCGGCAGATACCGACACCTTCTTCTGCCGAGGCAGCAGAACATCGCTGCAGTCCTTTACGGACATTTATTGAACATATCTAATCACTACAATTTCTTGCCATTTTTTGCCTCTGTTGCAAGTCTTGAAGGTATTCTTTAGACCATCGGC
This sequence comes from Odontomyia ornata, assembly GCA_963969285.1. Taxonomy (NCBI): domain Eukaryota; kingdom Metazoa; phylum Arthropoda; class Insecta; order Diptera; family Stratiomyidae; genus Odontomyia; species Odontomyia ornata. The sequence continues at coordinate 298,455,344 of OZ017740.1, forward strand.
GCCACAAGGCTTCGTGAAGACCTCTCACCAACTTCCATCGAGTTAGAAGAGACATGGATCCAGGGTCAAGTTGATGATCTGGAATTATTGTTAAAGGTTCGCCGATCAAGAAATGGCCTGGTGTTAGTGCCTGTACATCAGTTGGATCCGGCGACATCTGGCTGATTGGTCGAGAATTCAGTACGGCCTCTTTTTGGCATCCTACCACTCGTTTCAAATGATATTTAGCGGGCTAATTCCGGCTCCCCATAGCCCACCAAAGTGGGGAGAGCGTGGCGGTATGCGCAACCATTCTACACCTTCACCGGCACAGCTATGCTCAATCTGTGCAAACTGCTGGTTAAACAGCAAAGTGAGTTCCTGGAGCTCCGTGTTCGCTCCAACAAAATTTGTAGCGTTATCGCTGAAGATTTTCACAGGACGCCCTCGCCTTGCAATGAACCGCTTAAGACATCCAATGAAGGCCGCTGATGAAAGGTCACAAACTAGCTCCAAGTGAATGTCTTTGTTTAAAAGCGTACAAAGAGCGCTATGTAGGCCTTGTCTGGATGTTCCCCACGAATTTTATGGTGCACCTGGATTGGATCACAAAAGTCGACTCCAACATGGAGAAATGGCCTCGATCTTCGTACTCTATCCACTGGTAAGTCCTCTATCAATTCAGTTCAAGTTTTTGGTTTAAGTCGTGCACACAGCATGCATTGCCAAACTGTTTTGGATGCCATTCTTCTGCCATTAATGCACCAAAATGTTTCACGTGACGCATAATGAAGCGCTAGTGCTCCTGCGTGCAAGTATTTTTGATGGAGATGATTGAAAATAAGCGGAGTAAACTCGTGATTTGGTGATATTAGCAACGGGTGCTGGGCGTTCGTTGGAATATCGCTATTTTTAATTCGCCCGGCAACGCGTATAAGTCCGTCTGGATCTATGAATGGTGTTAAGAACCGAAGTTTGCTGTTTTAATGGACTGCTCTTTTGGTTTGTAGATGTTTAAGATCTTCTTCAAAGCTTTCGACCTGTATTACGGCAACAATTATCTTGAGTACGTCTTTCATTTCCAATTTGCTGGGTCTTCTGCTCAGCTTTCTTTTCTCCTTGGGCAATTTACAATTTCGAATGAAACATAATATAAATGCGGTTGTTTCTTGTAAGCGATTGAAATTATTATGATGGTTTATGCGTTGTATGATTTGGGTTTGCGAACCACTTGAGCCAATCAAAACTGTCTTTCGCTTTTGTAATTCCGGAAGTTCTTACGTGGTTATTGTCTGTATCGCGTTTGATGTTAGCAGCTGTTGTTCTAAAAATTCGGGACCTTCAAACCAGAGTTTATTTGAACATAGTTCGCTGCGGAACATTCCTCGGGAAACAATATTCGCTGGGTTGCTGGCTGAATCAATGTGCTGCCATATGTTCGTTCCGGTTAAAGTTTGAATATAAGCCAACTGATTGCCGACAAACGTGGGGAATTTAGATAACGGCAAGGCTTTCAATCTTTGTCGATATAGAGTTTTGGACCTTTCTCATAAGCTGAGCAAGTAGCTTGGCGCCACATAGTTCTAACCGCGCTATTGTTGTTTGTTTAGTAGATGCGACTCTACTCTTCGCATAAACTAGAGAAACGTCGATATTTCCATAGATGTCTTCAGTGCGCACATAGATACGAGCACCGTAAGCTAGCCTGCTAGCATCTGCAAACCCATGGAGTTGCGCACTTTTTCGTTTGGTGGAATTCATTATATACGTGGTATGGCTTATCTTCTCAAAGTTGATAGTTGAGCTCTATAATCCTTCCAGCTTTGTTAAAGCTTTTCCGATAGAGGTGTATCCCAGTCGATTTTTGATTCCCAGAGTTGTTGCATGAATATCTTTGCAAGTACGAAAACTGGATTAACAAGTCCGAGGGGATCAAAGAGTTGTGACATCTGTGCAAGAACAACTCGTTTTGTAGTTATCTGCGTTGAGTTCTAAACGGTGGTATTGATGTTGAATTGATCCGATGCAGGATGCCATATTTATCCTAGAGCCTAACCTAACTATGCAAAACCTGGTCAAAATACTTAACAGTTCATTCTGCAGAGCAGGTCCCATATGCAGCATGTCATTCAGAGACAAATTGGTCGAATACTACTCGCAATTTAGTGTCCCTTTTTCCTTTGAGACCAAGTTTGGCGCAAAACCTTTCAGTGATTGAGTGAAGTTGTGAACCTGAGTCTAATAAGACTCTTGCATGAATAGGTTCACCGTAGCGACTGATGATGAAAACTTCTGCTGCGGCCAACAAAACGTAGGATGAGTTGTCAACTTCGCCTTTGACCGCCAGTGATTTGCTTTCTGTGATAGATTTCTTTGGGATGGCGTCCCTTGCGTCATTGTGAAGCAGTGTGTAATGCCGCTCCCCACATTTTGTACAGCTTCGTCAGGTGCATACTTTTACTGCATGACCTGCTCTCAAACAATTGAAGCACATCTGCCACATGCTTGCGAATTTTTTCATGTCGGCTTGATTCAGGTTTACAAAACCGCTGCATTGGTGTAGTTGATGTACTCCTCGACACATCTTGCAACCACTATCCGCTGCTGTTAGGGCCATTTTGGAGACCTTATGTTTGATCGGTGTCACACCTTTTGCTTCAATAGCTTGAAACCGAAACTCTAGGAACTGAATTGGTACTTGGATGGCAACTCTCTTGGCGAAGAAAGCGAACGCTCGAATGCTACATGTGTAGTGCTGTCCAGTTTGTTCAGCAACAGGAACATCAAAATTGGATCCCATTGATCTAAGTTCACCTCCAACGTTTGGAGCCCCCGAATGCATTCCTGCGTAACGTCATGTAGCCGTTTCAAGTTATTGGCCATTGCCTGGCTAATATTTGGCTGCGAAATGAACTTCTGTATGATGGAGGGGACTAATAAGCGTCTATTTTGATAGCGCTCCTTTATGAGTTCCCAAGCTGGACTGTAATTTTTGTCACACACTCTAAGGTGCTTAATTAGCGCTTCGGCTTCACCTTCCACGTTTGCCTTTAAATAAAACACTTTTTGTGCGGGTCCTAAATTGCTCTGGTCAATCAGCTGGCAAAACAAGTCGTGGAACTCTTGCCACCGCAAGTAGTTTTCGTCAAACTTGGGCAACTGGATCCGTGGAAGCTTTACGGTTGGAGTTGACGGTGTTGTGGTACTTGGAAGACGTTAGGGTTGAGGATCCAGCTTCCATCATCCTCTTTTGATGAACTTCAAATGACCTCTTCTTCGGCATCGTAATCACTAGGAACGGCAGCTAATTTTAAAATGCTGAAGTGCTTATCTTGAATAGCTTCCCAATGTTTCTTCACGGTAACTCGCTGCATTTCCAAAAGCTGCATTGGTTGTGAAGATGTCAATCTGCTATAAAGACGATCCATTACTTGTCTTAACGCCTTCATCAAAATTTTTAAGGTGTGTTTTAAGTGGCCTCTCCCTTCGACTATGTCCCTAAGAGTTCCTCTGGTTGCTCCCGTTAAGTGGCTTCTCTCTTTGATGATGTCACCAACAGTCCCTCTAACTTCTCCACAGGCTAATCGCAAGCTTCTCGACTTGGTCGTAGTAATTATTGCGTAGATTTTCTGACTCCTTGTCGCTTTTTATGGCTGCCTCGATGAGTTCGTGGTTACGTTTGAGTTCCCGCCATAGTTTGCTGAGCTGGTGTTGTCGCTGCTGCAGGTATTCCTGACTCTTCCTGGATGAAGAATCCTTGGGGAAGTTCCGCCCCAGCCGCTCTATCTCGTCTCCCAAGGATTGCTGCTTCGCAGTAAGGTTCAACATCCTGGTTTGTCGAAAGTCCTGTCACGGTCGCCAATGTTTGAGCTCGAAATGATAAGTCCGAGTGGTTGAGAGACAATAGCAATTTTTTATTATTGCACTTTACCTTAAGTCCATTTTTGATTCCAAACAAATTAAATCTTCCCATGGTCTCATGGTCGATGAAATTTGCTTCTAAGCATGTTTGAATTTTCGTGGTTTTATGTGCTATGCTAGATCGTGGGATCACACCGCATAGAGCTTTATTGCTTTGTCTGGTGGTGCAGTTTTACCGCGTTGGTCCATGGGAATTACAAATTGTATGAAACACATGCGAATGCATATTATTTTTCCTACCCGAAATGTGGGAAATCATGATGTGGCAAAAATCATTTATGAATTTGGAATTAGGTAAGTTATGAAATTGTAACATCCCCATCACAATAATTCTACACTCTTCCCCTGTTTTTAATACCAAAAAAAAAAAATAATAATCTTATCTTTCCTACTAACAACATTTTATTCATTACTTCCCATTAACAAACTTTCATTCAAGACCTTTTCATTGACAAAACCTAATTCCTTCCTTCATACTAACTAATTTTATTCACTATCTCCCACTGACAAACTTTATTCGTCATACTAACAAAAATTCAGTCTCGCTTCCCTACTGACAAATTTCATTTCAATGCCCATTAAGAAAGGTTCATAGTTGAAGTGGCTAATTGGATGAATGGGAGATCAACAGGAGGTGGCTCCGGTAGTAGCATCGCAGGTTCTCGACCGGGGGGCTCCTTGGGACCCTGGGTTCAAGTTCTCCCGAGCACAGGAAAACACTCTTTATGGGATATCGGCAAAAGCAATTGTTCCCGTATATATGACGATTTGCATATAATCAAACGCATGGTTATGCAAATTGCCATATATGCAAAATGAAAATTGTTCAGTTTGTCGATATGGAAAAGATGTGTGGGTAACGGAATCGAAGTGTATTGAACTTCGAACAGATGCGGCAGCGGTTATTGGAAATGAAAGGATTGAGGCATTGAGGAGTGAAATTCTTGATTTGGCAAGGCAGTCAGTATATGACTTTAAAATAAGATGGAATGCTTTTGGTGGTGTCACAAAAAGTGCGTTAATTTTTAATTCGGGAAGCTATTTTTGGATTTTATATGCGGAAAGGAAAGGAAGTTTGAGATCGTAGAAAAGTTTTCATAGTTTTACATCAACCTTTTTAATTTAACGGAGTTAAAAGCCCTGATTGAAACGTTCAAATAAAGAGTTCATTGTCTGAGTTACATATCTTGCGGAATTAGTGGCTAGTGATTGTTTCCTCTAAAGAAAAAATAGTTCTACCCCCCAAGACAATTTTCGGAATTGTGCTACATGTCCAAATTGTGTTTTTGACGAAAGAAAACCAAGGAAAGTTCATAGACATTCCAGAAAGTGAACGTTTTGTTTTGCGAATTTTCTTGCGTGCATTTAACATAGAGATAAAGATATTAAATTTTCAGTGCCCAACCCCCCCTCTTTTCCAGCAGGCAAGCGCTCGTGGTGTGGAAAATTGGGGCAAGTAATTGAAACAATTTTTTTGTTAATCCATTGTTTTTGCTTATTTTATTTCTGTTCATCACACAACTTTCAGTTACCTTTTTTTGTATTTAAGTAAAATAATATTCTTGACTAGGGGTTTATTTTTTTATTATTACTTCCTTTATTTGCATTCGAAGTTCATTGTTACCTCATTTATAGAATAAAACGGCCATGCCTGTCTAATGAAACCATATTTTTCATTTCTTAAAATGACCTCCCCCTTTCCCGTCCTTATCGCTTGGTGTTAGTGTTTATATGTAGGGTGCGCGATCAGGCGGAGTCCCGGGAAACCCGCGACATGACTGAGCGTTAGCCGGCCTCAGAATGCCATCTCGGGTTACGCATTTCTCTGCTAAAACATAATGTCTGCAATTGTGGTAGCTTCCGCGGTTGATCGATCTTGCTTTTCACATGTAAAACCATTGTGCTTCTTGTCATCCAAACATCATAATCCAAGGGAGTCTGTCGAGTATCTCTTTTGATGGGTAGAGTATTTGAGGAGGTGAGGTGTAAAACTCGTTCGTTGTTTTTTTTTGAAAAAATTGAGATGGCAGTGGATTCTAAAAGATATTTTAATGCTATTTCAGCATATGTTATCAGATTGGAGCAAAACTTGTTATTTCATATTGATTTTAGCTATAAAGAATAGCGGTTTGTTGTACAACTGATTCGTTCCATAGCCCATTGTGTTTCAAAACTGGCTCGTTACTCGTTGTGAGGCAAAACTATAATAATAACCTCTCACACTGCAACCTTCGCATTTGTTCACTTCAGCAGTTTCCGTTTCTCTTTCTGAACAAAATATCGAAAGCTCCTTGAACACGCGTGTTTTATTTCAGTTTAAACTCCATTCGTCTTACCTAGCTATATTGATTGATTTTCGATTTGCTCCAACAAGAATAAAGCTGTCAAAGAAAGATGAATGGAAGAGAAATGTCAACAAAAAAGCAAGGTCAGTATTTAAGGGTTGATTTGACGTACATTAATTCGTTTTGTTTGTGTACTCTTTTTTCTTGAAAATCTGGTAATGAGGAGTAGTATATTTTGTAACTTTTTTTGAGACACGTCTCAAAGAAGCTGCCTTCATCGAAAGAAGAATGTCTTTTTCTGTCAACAACTTACCATGCAGGATGTGAGACGTTTTCATCAAGGATTTTGCGAATCGCCCAGTGAGACTGATCAGGACAATTACGTACTGAAGCATACTAGTGAAGCGAGTCCTGACAGACATAGAAAACGTCAAGGACTGGACAGAGAAAATGTAGACAAGAAAAGAAAAAAATGCAGTGACAATTAAGTATTTCGTGAAAACTCGAGGCCGTGGGCAGATCCAGGTTTGCACCAAAATATTTCAAAAAAATACTTCATCGACGGCCCATCTCCTCTTGGGCTGTGCTCAAAATTTCGTTTGATTACCAGGGAAATCAAGTCTGCCACGAATTCCGGACCAAGCTGGTTGCAGGCAATTATTCCTCTATAATTTTACCATCTGCGAAGGCCATTCCACCAATGTTCAGAACACATCCATGGCTAGAAAATGAAAGACTGGAAAGATCAAATGAAATATCTTCAATATTACGAGTACACCACCACTTGAAAAGTAAAGCCCTCTCAGGCATAGAAGAAATCAAATTATCCTGCGATGGCTGCCCTGGTCAGAATAAAAACATTTCTGTGGTAATAATGCTGTGCAAGCTTTTTAAGGAAACAAGCAATTGCCAACAAATGTCTATTACGTTTCCTGTCGTTGGCCACACTTTCTTTCAAACTGATCGTGTCTTCGGCCGTATTGAAAAGAAAATTTAAAAAATAGATACAATCATAGGCCCTCAGGAATGCTTCGATTCATTTTCTCAGTTTGGGATCGTTCGACGAGTCAGTGAAGAGATACAAATATATGACTGGAAAATAGCTGTTTCCTCTGTCCGGGAAATTCCAGCTCAGCTCCATTTCAAATTTGCACCCTCCAAGCAAATCACTTTTGAAAAAATGCTCAAGGTCTTGTCTTGGTGCGGAGAGAAGTCAATTATAGATCTTAGGGAGTTACAAAAGGGATATTAAAGAAAGGAAAACAATTAAGCCAAATCAAGCTACAACCTTTAGCAAACGAAGTCAGTATTAAACCAGAGAAGCTGAAAGACGTTGAAAGCCTGCTGAGAAAGCATTTTGATGACAAGTGGAGGAACAATGGTTTATTGAAGTTTTACACACTAGTTCTATAGTATTGCATCGTTGCGTATCGTAAGTGCTACTCGAGTAGTCTTACGAAAGGAAAAAATCAAGCACCTTTGGAAGTTGTAAAACGTATCCAACATATTTCTAATAAATCCAAATAGACCTTCATCACATGATAACATTTGTATATAAATGAGACAAACAAGCGAATGCATATTACATTAAACAAAAATAAATTTAGACTCACTCACTGCATAGTGATGCTTTTCATTTGCATGCTATGTTATATACGAGTATGTCAATTAGAGCCATTATTTAGTCGTTATAATTTTTTTCCATAACATTACACGGTTGCGGGCTTTATTGACGGTATTTTATTAGTTTGTCGTGAAGACATCACTGTGTATGATGAGAATTTTTCGTCCGATCCTAGCAAAAAAACACTTGAACATAAAATGACCATCACAGTTTTTATACTAGAAACTTTCATATAGATCAAACATTCAAGAAAAAAAAAAAATAAAGCAAGTTGGAATGATACCGTTCCGGCGTGAAAATGAGGAGGAAAAGTTTGGGCTCTTCGACGACAAGTAGCTGTGCGCTTGGCGACATCGGAGAGTTGAAGAGAAAACGTCAGCGAGTAAACATTGAAGAGACGGTCAAAAAAGAATCGTAAATTCTTATTCTATCGAGGAGAAAGAAACTTGAGTGGAGATCTGAAAGAAACTTGAGTGGAGATCTGAAAGAAACATGACGGGTTGTACCGCAGCTAACGTTTTCGTCGTGTGTGTGAAATCAAATTGAGCACCTTAGAGTAAAAATTTTTCGTGCGAGGGATCAATTCACTGCGATTCAATCATTTACCTTTTTGTGCTTGTGCATTAAAAATTTATGGGAAAATAAATTGTTCATCAATGAGCATGAAAATGAAGATCTAATTTTGATTCGAGTATTTTTATTTTAAAAAATTGCTAAGAAAAAAACCGAAAAACTGATTCTTCCAAAAACCAGTTTTTTGGCTATAAAAAGCCGCCCGGTTAAACCGAAGGTATTCTTTGGGAGAACTGAAGGCCGGAAACCTGTGGGGGGACCGAGGAAACGCTGATCTGACTCGGTCGACGAAGACAGTTTATCGCTGTTCGGATTTCGAAATTGGAGGACGCAATCAATGGACCGAGACAGTTGGAGGCGCTATTAGTTGGAAGCAAAGACCCCGGGAGGGGCTGTAGTGCTACAAAGAACAAGAAGAAGAAACCGAAGGCAAGAAAACCGAAGTACCGTTTTTTTACCACAAGCCGCCATTCGTAAATTATAATTGCGTTATATCTACTGTTTTTGTCATTGACTTTCAGTTTATTTGGTGGTAATGAAATCCATTTCCTTCTAATTTTGCCCGAAGTTTCGAAGCAGCGGTTTTTAAATATTGGATAATATAAGACCAGAACCTCCAGATAAAATTGTTGCTTTAAGGCTAGTTGGTAATCAGGAGAAATAAATTTATTTTAACTAATTATTTTAAAGGTTTTGATTTGAATTCTTTGAATCAAATTGAGGTGGATCACACAAGTTCCACTCCATGCAATTATACCGTACGACGCAATACTATACAAAAATGCATGGTATATCTTTAGTAAGTGTTTAGATGACATGATTTTAGCAAGCTTATAAAAAAATTAAATATCTGTTATTGCTAACTTAATATTCTATATGTGCATCCCGCTTCAAATTGTAATCAAAAACAACTCCAAGATATTTTATACACTCGACTCTCGGCAATTGCTTATTATTTATCCTAATATAGGGTGGGCCAAATACAAGTTTCTTTTTAAAAATGCAATAAAATGAACAAAAATCAAATATGTTTCTTATATTTTCATTCGCAAGAACAAACCTTCCCGTTAGTTGGGAAATACAGGTTCATTCATATGGCTGCCACGGCTGGCGTGACAGTAGGCCATCCTTTCAGCCCAATTTCCCAAGGCATTATTGATGATTTCAAGCGCTATCTCAGCAAAGGATTGTTGAATACTCAGTTTCATGACTTGAATCGTTAGCCCCATAAAAGGAAGTCCAACGGTTTCAAATCACAGCTTCGAGGCGGCCAATCGACATTGCCAAGGCAGCTGATTATACGATTTCCGAATTTTGTACGCAAAAAATCGATTGTTTGACGAGCTGTATGGCATGGCGTGCCATCCTGTTGAAACCAAAGGTCAGTCAAGTCCAAATGCTCAATCTCCGGCCACAAAAAGTCGGTTATCATGCCTCAGTAGCGCTGGCCGTTGATCGAAACAGCATCTTCAGCCTTATTTTCAAAGAAAAACGGTCCAATGATGCCACCACTCAAGAATCCCAGCGAGAAAATTCCGGAACACAAGACCCCCTGCCGAAGCACCCCAGTTGTGCGGGGTAATAACTGGAGCTGTCGGATGAGACGTGCATGATCGGCTATGCGGGTGATGTTTCGGCAGTAGGCGCTGCACGCACCGTCAAACAGGCACAATATAGGCTAGGTATGCTAATGCGCCGGAAGAGAGAATGGATGACTACTTGCGGGTTCAGTCCAGTTCTGGGGAAAATAGAAGTGTTTATCTTGACAAAGAAGAGAGTCCCCAGGGTAAGGACGATCAGTACTAGTTGAATTGAAGCTATCATTAGAATACCTTGGATTAGTGAAAGACTCGCAGATGAGTTTCTCTGAACAAATCCGGGCAACGACTCATAAAGCTTCTCGGGTGTATGGGTTTTGAGTCGAAATACGGCCAACTTAGGAGAACCAACCCAACAAGAAGGCGACTTTTGATACGATCCGTAGAGTCAGTGCTACTGTAAGGAGCCGAAATAGGAGGCGAAGCTCTCACTAAGGAGGTGTACCGAAAAACCTTGGCACAGGTACAGAGAAGAGGAGCACTGAGGATTGCGTCTTCACATTCGACAGTCTCTGATTAGGCGGTGCTAGTTATCGCAGGCGTGATATCTACGGCCCTACATTGCAACGAATACACAAGGGACATTTGACATTTGACAACCCTCACTCAGTGATTGGCAGCAGTCCTGGGTGAACAGCACGAAGAGAAGATGCACTGCCCAGCTCATCTCTGATTTGAGGAAGTGGTTCAATCGAAGGGATAGTGAGACTGACTTCTACATGACCCAGCTCTTGAACGGGCATGGGTGTTTTCGGTCTAACTTGCACAAGATTGGTAAGTCGCGATCTCCCGCCAGTAGGTGTTGCGCAAGAGCGAAAGACGATACATGCCACACATCTTTTTGCATACAAAAGATGGGACAGGCTGCACCCGGATCTCTACAATGAAGCAGGAGAACTCTCCCTGGATAGTCTAATCGGGAAGCTGCTTGCATCGGTTGACAAATGGAATTATGTGGCACATTATATTCGGGCAGTCCTCAAAGATAAAAAGGACTCACAGTAGCCGGAGACGTCGGGTGGGGGATCGCTTTTCTAGCAATTCCTCCCTAGCAAGAGGGGAGGGATCCCCAAGCTTGCAGGCACCCCACGGCGTAGCAAAGCCCGAGTGCCAAAACGATTGCAGCCTAGTTTCTCAGGTGGACAGGGGACGTGTTTAGTAGGTAGTCTAGACGTCTTGCACATCTAGGAGCCCCACATTTAGGGCTAAATAGCCTTCACCATCCCAAACAGAAAAATATGGGTTCTAGCCAGAGTTTTTATTATAATATCCCACTTGCGTCGTAGTGGGTGGAAATCAACCATTTCAATTATTCACTTTTTGATTTATCAGAGAACGGTCTAAATTGTTTCAAACCTGCATACAGGAAAGTCATTGATGATCCTGACCGCCTTTCGTTGATGGACGCGAATGCCATATTTATTCTCAGCTGGAATTAGATTTATAGGCTAGAGCTTTAAATTATTATTCGTATAAATAATTGAAGCCTCTATATGATCAACGATATTTTGCGTATTTTATAGACGTATCATTGTTGTTAATATGGCAATGTTTATTTGAAAATGTTTAAGTTGGCAACAATACAAATATTAAATGTTGTTCAAATGTCGATGCTGGTATAAGATTTTCTTTGTATCACTTCCGTTCTACTCTTCTAAGAATCAACAAGTTGTATCAGTGAATTAAATAAAAGGCTAGTGTGTTCATCACAAAAGTGCTTTCTTTTTATTTCAAACATCAGGTTATGGGCCCCGGCACATATAATAGCTTGATGTAGATGGATGTTATTTACGGCGGCAGCAAAATCGGCGAGAAGGAAAAAGTGAGGTTAATTCACTTCAGTTTGCGGCATCGTCATCAGGCTCGGGCACTGTGTAGCATCGTCGATGATGAAGGCAAATAAAAATAACGTCAATGTGATCAAGTTAGAAGGGGCCAGAAATTGGAATATATGGAAATTCCAGACAACAGTACAGTTGAGGGGCCATGGATGGTTAAACATTGTGGAGGGAAAACAAGTGAAGCCCGATTTGCCAGTGAGATATCTGCATGGGAATCTAAAGATGCCAAAGCGCAGACGTTATTGGTAACACGAATGTCGGAAGAGGCAATGTAACATATTATTACATGTACGAGTTCTGCCGAGATGTGGCGAAAACTCCACAGTGTATATGAACAGAAAACTGAGACCAGTGTGCACATTATACAACAGAGATTTTTCCAATACAAGTTCGAAAGAGGTATCGATATGTCTGTTTTCTTATCTAAGATACAGGAACTACAAAACCAATTGAAACAAATGGGTAAAGAAATCTCAGATAAATTTGTAATCACGAAAGTGCTAATGTCGTTACCAGACGATTATAAACATTTTATTTCGGCTTGGGGGTCGGCGCCTGATGACAAACAAACGTTTGATAATCTAGTGGCAAGACTACTGATTGAAGAAGAGCGGTAAAAGAGAAGAACGAAGGAGCACAGCAAGCAGCACCTTCTGCATTCTTTGTGAAAAATAAAGGACCATCAAAAGTTTTTAAATGTAGTAAAAGTGGACAGTATCAAACCGAGAGTAAAAGTAACAATAAAACTAACAGTGAAGGGAACGTGAGCAATCATAATAACTGTTTCGATTGTGGCAAGTTCGGACATTTTAAAACTCAGTATCGTTTTCGAAAACAAAAAATGTTAAGAAGTGAAAATAAAACGAATAGTAACGCGTTCGTCGTATCTAATCTGTCGCATCAACTGCAAAAATCTATGAGGCTAGTCGATTCTGGCGCTACTGAACATATGTGTCGAGACCGTGCATTGTTTACATCATTCTCAAATACTTGGCCAAAACCTTTGATCATCGGTAATGGAGCAGTGATAAATGCGATTGGTTACGGACAGATGGCAGTTCAAGTATCGAACGAAAAAGAGTGGATTGACACAGTTATAGACAGAATATTGTATGTTCCTGAGTTAAAAACGAATCTGTTTTCGGTCAATCGCGCCACAGATAAAGGTTATGTCATAGTGACAGATGACAGCTCATGCAAATTCTTCAAGGCAAATAAAATTTGCGCGGTTGCGGAAAGAATTGGAAATTCGGTTTATTTGGGTTTACGCTATAATACGAGTAATAATTGTGAAATTGCGAGTATTGCAGAACTAGCGTCGAACGATTTAAACGAGTGGCACAGAAAATTGGCGCACCAAAACTTCACCTACGTCAAAGATACTTTGCGGAAAAATAACATTGAGGTTAAACAAACATCCAACCCGGTGTGTAAGAGTTGCTTGATTGGGAAAATATACAGATTGCCATTCAATAGAAGCGAATAGAAGAGTACCAGGACAGGTGAATTAATTCATGCTGATACATGCGGTCCCATGGAAGAATCGTCAGTTGGTGGGTCAAGATACTTTGTTGTGCTGAAAGATGATTATTCGAATTTCAGAAGTGTGTATTTTGTGAAGACAAAAGATAAGATCAAGTATATAATTGAGGACTTTATAAATAAGGCCGAAAATAGTACTGGAAACAAGTTGAAGACATTCAGAAGTGATAACGGCCTGGAGTTTGTGAACAAGAATGTGAAGGAAATGTTTACAAGGCGTGGAATAACACACCAAACCACAGTCCCATATACCCCAGAACAGAATGGCAAGGCTGAGCGAGAAAACAGGACATTGCTGGAAGTGGCCCGGACAATGAAGAAAGGTGAAGAGCAAGCTGTTGTGTCCTTAAATCTTGAAGAGGAAACAGTGCAAGAGAATAGTCCCGAGATAGATATTGATGAAATACCAACCCTTGACTACAATCAGATAGAGACAACCCACATAAGTAATATCTTAGGAGATAACTCGGAAGATGACAGTGACTACCTGCCATGCAGCGAAGAAGAACATCTATTGGACGGAATTGATTCACCCATAGAAAGGGAAAGGTGTACGCGTGGGCGTAAACAAACTGATTTCTACAAGTGTAGCAATGTGCAGTCGGACCAAAGTGAATGTGACCCCATCACATATGATGATGCCATGAGCCGAAGTGATGACGGTAAGTGGAGTGCAGCTATTGCCACGGAACTTAAGACTCTGAGTGACAATAATACATGGGAATTTGGTAAATTGCATGTAAGTGGAACGCCCATAAGCAGCAAATGGGTTTTTAAAATAAAAAATATAAATAATGTCAAGGAGTACATGGCTAGGCTAGTTGCTAGGGAGTTTGAACAACAAGATACCTGTATAATCAACTTAAGTGACATTTATGCCCCAGTTGCTAAGCTAGCAACTTTCAGGTTGTTTGTAAAAATTGCAACAAAATATAATTTACCTATATACCAGATGGATGTCACTGGGGCTTTTCTATGTGGTGATATTAAAGAAAATGTATATGAAAGTTTACCAGAAGGGGCCTACAAAGGAAAGAATAGTATTGTAAAGTTGAACAAGTCATTGTACGGGTTGAAAAGTTCACCTAAATCCTGGGATATTAGAGACGGCTTCATAAGGTCAAAATGTGATCCATGTTTGAATAAAAAGTATAGTGGTTAAGATAAAGCATTTGCTAATCTTTGGAAGTAATGAAAGTGAGGTCACTAGCCTTAAAACAATGTTAAACAAAAATTCAAATAGAAAAGAAGTAGAGAATTAATAATGTTTCCAGTCATATGCTGATGTTAATTTAGATTAATTTGTTTAAAATGCATAACCATTGAGAAGGGGTGTTGTTAATATGGCAATGTTTATTTGAAAATGTTTAAGTTGGCAACAATACAAATATAATATAAGTTGTAGTCAATAACTTTGTTTATTTGATATCCGCAGGCCAATCCTCTTTTTTCTTTAAAAGCCGTCGGGCCTTGCTTAGTTGTGTGAGCAGACGCGTTTCGACTACTTTGAGTCATCTTCAGATGACTCCAAGTCAAGGCCCGACGGCTTTTAAAGAAAAAAAAAAAAAAAAAAATAATATAAGTTGTTCAAATGTCTATCTTGGTATAAGATTTTCTTAGTATCACTTCCGTTCTACTCTTCTAAAAATCAACACGTTGTATGAGTGAATTAAATAAAAGGCTAGTGTGTTCTTCACAAAAGTGCTTTCTTTTTATTTCAAACATCAATCATGTTCAAAAGCGTATTTAAAAAGATGAAAGTGTGCCCCTGTAATGATTCATGATTATTATTATACTTACCATTGATTCCTATACTTACCTAGAACAATAATTCATTACATTCTTCATTTAAAAACAACCCAACATAAATTACTCAGAACGAATGCATGTGTAAGACGACACCGTTCAATGTTTTGCTTTCGCTTTTACTTTCTTCCGCATTGATGGAAGTAGATCAAAACAAATCCAATATGTTTGCATAAGGTCGATCGCATGTACTTGATTTACGACCTGGATAGTATGCGATGAATGCATGCACTTGTACGATCCATTGAATACATCAATGTATCGTATAACATGCATGTGAAGTAAATTATGGGTCATGAGACCACACATTTTGTATGTTATAGATTTTAGGTTTAAGAACTAGTATATAAAGAATTGAAATTGTTAATTCCGGATCAGAAAGTACTGACCCGTGTTATAATAAAAATTCGGCCATCATTTGGCTGGTACTATTTTAATACGAGAGTTTATACTTTTTGGTCGATACACTTTGGCTGGACATTTCGGCCAAACTTAGGTTTCATTTGCTGCATAGGAGTGTAGCGGATGTCGGTGGCGGTCGATGTTTATTTTATAAATGAAATACTATATTCATAACAACAAACAATAATTTTATTTTAACAAAACTTTAGAATATTGCGCGCGTGAACGAGTGCTCGCCGTATTGTGACGTGAAGCGTTCTGTCTCTTCTCTGCATTTCCATCCTTTATATATCCGCGGCGATGATAGCGTTGTGAGAGATTTGGGATGCTCACGGTTTTTCCCGGACTAATTCCACACGGCGTTTCGTCATAGCTTTCCATGTGCGAAGGATTTCCTAATTATCCCTTTTCGGAGAAGACAGGGTTCGAGGATGATGCAAGGACGTTATATGCGGCGACGTGTGTTTATTGCCGTCTGGGTTTATGTTCTTTTTTTTTTATTGCCGGAAACTTTGTGTATCGTTGCCGCCACATCACCCCCTTGCCAGTGATGAAATCACGTTGAAGATGAGTGCATATCGATTTACTGGGATCCGGCTTGGTAGCGTTGTACGAAGCGAACCCGTCGTTCTGATCGTCGAAGCTTCTGTTGCTGCTGCTCTTGTAGCTGCAACCTTGATCTTTCTGTGACAGGGTTGTTGGTAGGATCTAGTTGGGTTTCCGTCTGTTGATTTGTCTCGTAGCTGATAATGATTTCATGGTCTTCTGGAGTCATTTCGTTCAAGGTGTACGCGGGTTTTACTCGGTCGATTGATACCATGATATCTTTTCCTCTAATCCTTATGATAAAAGTCTTTTCGCCACGTTTGATTACCTCATATGGGCCATCGTATGGCATTTGCAAAGCGGTTTTAACAGCATCATGTCGTAAGAAAACGTGTGTTGTTGTAGCAAGGTCCTTGAAAATAAACCATGTCGGCTTATTGGCACTGGCCTTATTTGCTCGAAGTGTCATCGTAACTCCTTGATGATTTGTGCTGGTCCGTTGTCTGCGCATGCAGGTTCGAAGGATTCTCCTGGAAGGCGCATGTGTTGTCCGGATAACATCTCAAAAGGAAATGCACCTAAGTCTTCGCGGATAGTTGCTCTGATGCCCATGATGACGCTGGGTATGATTTTAGTCCACTGTTTGTGCTGGTGGCATCGAATCGCTGCTTTTAATTGGCGATGAAAACGCTCTACCATCCCGTTGGCTTGGGGATGGTATGAGGTTGTTCGCAAATGGTTGGTGCCCGAAAGACGATTGAGAGAACGAAATAAATTCGATTCAAACTGGCGCCCTTGGTCGGTGGTGATTCGCAGTGGAGTTCCGAAACGGCTTATCCATCCTTCCCAGAAGGCTCTAGCGACTGTTTCAGCTTCCTGGTCGTGAATCGGTATGGCCTCTGGCCAACGTGAGAAACGGTCCACGCAGGTGAGACAATATCTTTTTCCTTCTGATATCGGCATGATTATAATATCTATATACACATGTTCGAGTCTAGTGGAAGGTGGTGCGAAATTTCCTACACGCGCGAACGCATGCCTGGTGGTTTTTGATTGCTGACACTGGATGCAAGCTCGTGCCCATTCGCGGCAGTCCTTCTTAACAGCTGGCCAGATGCATCGTTGTGCGACGAGCTTCGCAGTTGCGTTTCTGCCTGGGTGAGAGTGGCGATGTATGGATTCGAATGCGGCTCTCCTGAAAACTGGTGTGAAATACGGTCGGGCTTTTGCTGTTGAAGTGTCGCAGAAAATTTGAGCAGACGTTTCCGAACGTAAAAGAGCTTTTAGTTCCTCGTCGTTCTCTTGTGATTTTTCCAAGTCAGCGTAGTTTATGGGTGCCTCAATTGCCTCGATTCGCGACAGAGCATCGGCAACGATGTTATCTCTTCCCGAAATGTGCCGAATATCGGTCGTAAACTGGCCAATGAAGTCAAGGTGCCGAGCTTGACGAGGTGACGTCTTGTCGAGTTTCTGCCGGAGGGCGAATGTCAGCGGCTTATGGTCTGTGTAGACCGTGAAAATCCTTGCTTCTATCATGTGCCGAAAGTGCTTGATAGCGAGATAGATTTCCAATAATTCTCGGTCAAAAGCGCTGTATCGGCACTCGGTTGGGCTGAGTTTTTTTGAGAAGAAAGCGAGTGGTTTCCAATGTCCATCAACTCGTTGTTGCAGAGCTGCACCTACGGCAATGTCAGAAGCAATGTCTGCACCGACTTTGGGGTATGCAAGGAGCGTTGCTTGCGCTAAGTCTCGTTTCGTTTTTTCGAACGCTTCTTCGGCTGCTGGTATCCACTGGAGCAGAGCGTTCCCTTTTATTTTATCGTGCAGCATGTTGTTTAACGCTGCCTGTGTGTTTGCGCAACTTGGCATGCCAATTCTGTAAAAATTGATCATGCCCAGATACCGACGGAGTTGCTTGGCGATTGTTGGCTGAGGGAAGCTAAGAATCGTTTCAACCTTTTCCGGTACTGGTTTGATGCCATCATTGGAGATGAGATAGCCAAGAAAGGGTTATTCTTTGGTGCCGAACTTGCATTTTGACACGTTGATAATTATGCCGTATTTTGCCAACCGTGTGAAAACTTCTCTTAAATGCTCCAGATGTTCCTCCGAGGTCTCGGACGCCACTAAAATGTCGTCCGAAAATGCGAAGACAAAGTCAAGACCTCGAAGTACTTCGTCCATGAACCGTTGGGAGGTCTGTGCAGCGTTTCGGAGTCCGAAGGTCATGAATGGAAATTCGTAAGGACCAAAGGGCGCTGTTATTGCCGTTTTATGGATGTCCTCTTCAGCCACGGGTATCTGATGATACGCTCTCACCAGATCGATTTTCGAGTATACCTTCTTGCCGTGAAGTGCCTGTCCGAAGACATGGATGCGCCTGATCGGATACCTATCTGGGACTGTGCGTGCATTGAGTGCACGATAATCTCCGCAAGGTCGCCAACCTCCATCCTGTTTTGTTGCCATGTATAAAGGTGCTGCCCAGCTGCTAGATGATGGACGTGCAGTGCCGAGTTTAACCATGGCGTCGAATTCCCTGCGTGCAGCGGTGAGTCTTTCAGGATGTAATCGACGAGGTTTGCTCGTTGTTGGAGGCCCAGGCGTCGTTTGGATGTAATGCCTGGTATTATGACGTCTCTCTGGAGCGCGGCCATCGGGGCGCGTGATATCCGGGAATTCTGCAAGAATCGCGTGATATAAGGTATCACCAGAAACGACCTTGATAGTAGGTGTGTTGGTGCGAAACACACGACCTTTTGAGGTTAGTTGCGTTGCCATGTCGATGAGTTGGCTTTCTTGAATATCGATCAGCAGTCCAAAGTGTGCTGTCATTCCGTAGGTAGCTATCGTGGATCCGTTAGCGGCTGCAAGTTCATACGAAGTCTTCTTGAGTGGGCTTTTGATTGCTGATCGAGGGAACACGCAAAGATCGGCGCCCGTATCGACTAGGAAGTGTTTCTGACTTTCCCGGTCCACAATAAATAGGCGGCGTCTTTTTTGACTAGAATCGCTGGCCGCCATTAGCGATTGCCGTTTGCGTTTCCCGACAGTTTACATGGTGATCTGCATTTCTTTGCTTCGTAGCCAAATCTGGAATGGTACCAGCACAAGCCCTCTGCATCCTGGTGATTCCGTGCTCTTGAATTACTACGATTACGTGAGTTCGATCGTCTGTAATCTTGGCGGGAAGGGCGACTCGTCGATCGCAGCATTTCTACTTATTGCTGCAATTTTTCCATCTGCTGATTTAGGCTCAGTGTGAGCTGTGCAAATCTTACTCCGAGCTCAGCTTCGAATAGTGATATTGCTGGCGTGATCTGAGCTTCGTGGGATACACTGCTCCTAGTCAGTAATACGATCGCGTCTGCAAGTTCGGCTGCTTTGTCGAGAGGCTGGTCCTTCTGCGTGGCCATAATGGCTTGCGTCTGCGCCGGCAAGCGGCTGGTCCAGATCGTCCGTATGATTTCCTCGTTGAACGCATTGCCACCAAGAGAACGCTCTTAAAAATTGTGTTTGTTTTCTATCGCCTAATGTTTCGCCTTCTAATAGTTGTCGCGTCTTCTATTCCTGCGATGTACTCAGACGTTTAATTAGCTCTCCTTTTAGCTTGCTATATGGCTCTTGTGCTGGTGGGTTTAGCACAATGTCTTTCACTTCGGTCGCGTAGCGAGTGTCGAGAGCAGAAAGCGTTGCGTTGAACTTCGACTCCTCTGTTGTGATGCCCGCCACCACGAAATTCCGCTCAATTATCGCAAACCAGAGCGCTGGTTCAGCGGGGGTAAAAGGGGGCAATCGAATAGATATATAGCTTGTGGCTCCTTGTATAACGTCGTTCGGCATTCTGATCACGTCGGGGTCATCAATTATGTAGCAGATGTCGGTGGCGGTCGATGTTTATTTTATAAATGAAATACTATATTCATAACAACAAACAATAATTTTATTTTAACAAAACTTTAGAAAATTGCGCGCGTGAACGATTGCTCGCCGTATCGTGACGTGAAGCGTTCTGTCTCTGCTCTGCATTTCCATCCTTTATATATCCGCGGCGATGATAGCGTTGTGAGAGATTTGGGATGCTCGCGGTTTTTCCCGGACTAATTACACACGGCGTTTCGTCATAACTTTGCATATGCGAAGGATTTCCTAATTATCCCTTTTCGGAGAAGACAGGGCTCGAGGATGATGCAAGGACGTTGTATGCGGCGACGTGTGTTTATTGCCGTCTGGGTTTATGTTGTTTTTTTTTTTTATTGCCAGAAACTTTGTGTATCGTTGCCGCCACAGGAGCTACGCTTCCGTGCAAGTCCAATTTGGCCAGTTTTATTCGGGCTAGACGACACCAAGGTAAATTCTTTAATTTGATTTTCCATATATAATTAAATAACTCAATACCCCACTAGGATGCAATTTACTTCAATTCTAAAGTAATTTCAATCAAATACTAATCAAAGTTTTCAGGACCAAAAATCTTCGCAGCCATAACTAAATATCTTTTCAGCCAACCTCAGCGACTGCATTATTTCTGTCCTCATAACAATGATTACTGCAAGACACTCTTGCATTAGATAATTAAAATAAATTTACTGATGCCAAGCCCATTTTAACGTCTGAATAATTAATAAACGCTAAAATTTATGAAATTTCTCATCTGCCAACTGTAATCTCTATACAGAAATAAAAATATGTTAATTTATCGTCATCACACATGTTCATTAAGTGTTAACTGTTAATATGTCAAGCGATTACGATGACGACTAGAAAATGGAAAACGGCAGTGAAAATGGTGTTAAGGACACAACGTGGAGCCAATGCAATCGGGATCACTTGAAGACAATTGCGTACAACCGACAGTATCTTAACGCGATCTTAATGCATCTTCACACATGCACAAAACAGACAGAATCGTTGATAAGAAAAATATTCATGACGTATTGTTGTTTTTCCTCTCAATAATAACCATTTTCATATCGTATATCGCGTTGCGCTCAATACCAGAGTACGAGTATTCATTGGTGCTGTTTTTCGCGAGTTTCTTCAAATTACTTTTGCAAAATTGCTGCCCATTCGATTGCATGTAATTTATGCGAAGTTAGATCTCTCCGCGGGCTCGGTTAAGTGCTCGTTGAGAATGTAAAAGATACTTATCCGCCGAAAGAGATCATGGACGATGAATTGAGAATATGACTGTGGTGTCGCGGTAGCGGCGATCTCGTCATCATCGCCACGACAAAAATCGCGTGCATTGCGAATTTTTCACTTCAACTTTGCATCTGGGTCAAGGGTAATGTTGTTGGGGTCACATTTAGGTCTTGTTCGATAAATTATCGATCAATTGAATGGAATGCGCCGGAACCGTGTAGGAGAGCTCAAGATACAATGCCAGGCGCACGAAGCTGCAATTTAACAATGATGGAATTAAATGAATGGGAGATGACATAAATTGATCAGTTAAATGTTCATAGCCTTCCGTTTTGTTGTGTTACAGAATTTCGGGGGACTATGAATCATCCGCGACACACACTCATCAGATTTCTGATGATCTAAATTTACTTTCATTAATTGCTGACTCGATTTAATCCGCGCGTGGGTGGGTGAATTGGGTGACGAAAATATCTTTCTACAATTTTCGTATCTTTCATTTTCAGATTGACGAGCAAAGTATCTATTTTCGCCAACCTATTCTTGTGCAAAGTACAATAAATGTCATGAATAATTTTGCGCCATATTCCATTCATGATGGAGTTTGAGGTGAGGCCTAGCATAAATTTTTTTATTTTTATTTTGTTTCTTCTCCTCTCTTCTGTCTTTAGCATTTCCAAACATTTTTTTGTTTTATTGTTTCATACGAGTATTTTCGCCGTATCTTTTTATTTATATATTTTTTATTCTTCGCGTCGCGCTCTCGCTTACTCGTAGTAAATTATATATAATTTCCAGCTGCAGCACACTCGTATGTATATAAATTTTAGTTTTGAGATGAAGGTCAACAGTCGTTGGTTGTTGCAATCCACATTGCTTAATTCAGTGTCAAAGTTAACATTTGGTATTGAGCTAAATTCTGGCATTCGTATTCGTATTGTGGCCTGGTCTCTCGCTACCTCGCTACGATGAGGGGCTTGAGTTTAGTAATGGTAGAGTTGAGCGCTTAATGGCAGTAGAAAACAGCGAGTAGAGCTTGAGAGTATTTCAATTTCAATATAATGATAGAGTATCTGCTGCGCTTGGGTACTTACTTGGTAGCCCGGCATTAGTGGAGTATCTTTAAAAAGGTATTTGACGAGTTAAGCACGCGCAATAAGCATACAACATCACGCACACATGCTCAATATGTATGAATAGTAGGATTACATAATTGTTAATTTTATTAATGATAGGATCATATGTTGGGTAATTTGTGTCATTCGCTTTTGTGCTGATTTGTTTTTTCTAACGATGGGGAAGGTATTCTTTTCTTTTTCTATAGTTAGTGGTTGTGCTTGCATCTTGAGGTTTTACTTGATGCATTTAGTTGCACATATACAATATATAACATTTTGATGATTTCAATTGTTGTATTTTTTCTTGCAGGGGAGTGATTTTGCCATAATCTTTTTCGAATTATGATTTTTAAGGTCAAAATTCGGTCGCTTTTTTACAGATTTTAAATAAAGGGTGTTTTTTAAGAGGTCTAGAACTTTAAGCTGGCAACACCTTTTAATGCCACGTATGAGTAACAGCTGTCATACGTTTTATGATTAGTTTGAATTGCCATTTCATCACGAAGGATTGGTTGTAGAGCAATCAAAATAATTTAGCCGTATTTTATTTCATTTAAAAGTTCTATACATCTAAAAAACACCCTTTATAAAACGTGGTCCAACCATAATGCACGATGTTAATTGTGAGTCACACCTTAACGTCAAGTTTTTTCCCCAACTTAATTTGACATTTTTTTGTTTCAGTGTTTGACAAATTCAACCATGGAGAGGTAAACAATTGAGCAGCGCGTTAACCTTATTGAAGCCTTTTGCGAAAATAGGCATTGAAATCAAAATGCATTTCGTGCACTTGGTGTTTTTTTGGTCAGCATAATCGACCAAATGTGTCCACAATCGGGAGAATTGTGCACAAATTTCAGTAAATCGGGTCTGTAAGAAATGTGCAATTACCTGTGCATGCTCGCTTAGTTCGTTCTGCGGAAAACATTGCTGTTGTTCGCGATAGTGTGGCAGAAGAGCCGTCAACCTCGGCTCGTCGTCGTGCCCACCAATTGAACATCTCACGAACATCACTGATGCGACTTTTGGATAAGGATTTGAATTTGCACGCTTACAAGGTTCAATTGACTCAAGAGCTGACGCCTACTGCCCATTTCAAGCGCCGGCAATACGCCGAATGGTTGGTTGAACAGACAGAAAGGAATGGCGACGAGGCACACTTTCACCTCAGTGGGTTTGTTAACAAGCGGAATTGCCACATTTGGGCTAATGAGAATCCGCGAATGATTGTTGAGAAGCCGATGTATCCACAAAGATTGACTGTTTGGTGCGATTTATGGGCTGGCGGTGTCATCGGACCGTACTTCTTCGAAAATGAGGGCGGCCAAGCAGTTACCGTGAATGGTATTCGCTATTGCGAGATGATAACAGGATGGTGCCACTTGCCACACAGCCAACGAAACAATGGCTCTTATGCGCGAGAAATTCAATGGCCGTGTTATCTCACGTTGTGGCGATGTTCATTGGCCGCCACTATCATGTGATTTGACACCGTTGGACTTATTTCTCTGGGGAAATTTAAAAGAACAAGTGTACGTCAATAAGCCAAGAACAATTTAAGAGCTAAAGGATGAGATTATTCAGCTCATTAACGACATTGAAGCTCAATTATGTCTCAGAGTTATTGAAAATATGGACCATCGGATAGAAGTATGCCACCATTGCCGTGGCGAGCATTTGGGCGAAATTTTGCTTCACACATAATTGTCATAGATCCTTCTATTATAATAAAAAATATGAACCAAATTCTCTGAAAACTTTTTGTTTTATTTACAATTAACATGGTGCGTTTTGGTTGGACCACCCTTTACAAGTCTTACTTGAGTGTAGTGGAATAGACATGAGTCCCTACAATTCTCCTTCGACATATACTTTGTCCACATTTTATCTATGGAACAAGGGACCTTCTAAAGAAAATAAATCTTACATACGAGGTGTGTTCAAAAAGTATCGCGAATTTTGAATTTTCGCGGGTTACGTATGTTCGAATTTCGATTTTTTTTGTGGCGTTATGTTGGTACTCATGTCTGTCACTTATGCCGACAAGCTCGGCCATTTTGAATGTTCACTTGATTGGTGATAGCTGCTTTACTTGCACGTGTTTTCAATCGTCTTCGATTTTTACTAATCAAAAAAATGGATCAAAGATCGTGTATCAAATTTTGTGTGAAAAATGAAATTAAGTGCGGGGATGCATTCCGAATGTTGACTGTGGCATACGGAGAAGCTACCTTGGACCGGAGCAACGTTTATCGGTTTTACAAAATGTTTTTAGAAGGCCGAGAAGATGTGAACGACGAAGAGCGTGCCGGACGCCCGAGCACTTCAACAACTGACGAAAAAATTAATGAAGTGGAGAAAATGGTATTGGCCAATCGTGGAATCACCGTTAGAGAAGTTGCTGAGGACCTAAACATATCGATTGGCTCGTGCCATTCGAGTTTTATCAACGATTTGGGCATGAGACGGGTCGCCGCGAAATTCGTACCAAAATTGCTCAATTGCGACCAAAAACAGCAACGCATGAACATTGCTAATGAGATGTTAAACTCTGTGCGCGACGATCCAAATTTGCTCCAGAGGGTCATAACTGGTGACGAATCGTGGGTTTATGGTTATGACGTGGAAACCAAAGCTCAATCATCTCAATGGAAGCTGCCGCATGAACCAAGACCGAAAAAAGCGCGCCAAGTTCGGTCGAATGTGAAAGTTTTGCTGACAGTTTTCTTCGATTGCAGGGGCGTGGTGCATCGTGAGTTCTTGCCACAGGGAAGAACGGTCAATAAGGAATATTACCTGCAAGTTATGCGCAATTTGCGCGAAGCAATCCGCCAGAAACGCCCGGATTTGTGGGAGAACAAAAATTGGCTTTTGCACCACGATAACGCCCCTGCTCACACATCGTTGCTTGTGCGCGACTTTTTGGCCAAAAACACACACTAATGATGCCGCAGCCACCGTATTCCCCAGATCTGGCCCCCTGTGACTTTTTCTTGTTTCCTAAACTGAAGAGGCCCATGAAAGGACGACGTTACGCTACGCTTGACGAGATGAAGACGGCATCGAAGGAGGAGCTGAACAAGATTTAAAAAAATGATTTTTTGAAGTGCTTCGAAGATTGGAAAAACCGTTGGCACAAGTGTATAATATCTCATGGGGATTACTTTGAAGGGGACAAAATAGATATTCATGAATAAATAAACAATTTTTGAAAAAAAACAAAATTCGCGATATTTTTTGAACACACCTCGTATAAGCCACAGCACGCTCATATGTGTTGTCTAACAACCAACAACAAACTAGCAGCCTACAACCTAGTTTGTTTGAGTTTCAGCATACTCCAGTACTCAACTTTTCCCCCTACAACACGATCTAAATGTCAAGTATAGTTGAACTTCACTTTCATAGTGTTTAGCACTGGTCCATCAGATCAAAATTACGAAATCTAAAGTTATCAGATTTATTGCAAATATTCCTAGTTTGTAAGGCTTATGCTGATATGAAACCAACTTCATGGGAGCTTTCCGTCGCCCATTGGACAGCTTCTCAGATCGAGGATAGAAACTGAAGTCATCAGTGAACCGGCGGCTGAATAGAACAAAAAATAATCAGGTTTAGAGATGGGTTGTTCGACAAAATTGCAGTAACAGGTACAAGTTGATACTGTTACATGCCTGTAACTGATACTTCTACTTGATACATTATGTAAAGGATACTGTTTTTTGGCATGTTCCGTAACTTTCATCACAAAATATAAGTTAACAACGAAACGCTAGACAAAACAATATCGCTTGCGACTGCTACCGAAGCGACCGATGCAAGGGTCGTAAATCCCGAAATAATAACGAACCATCCTGAAGTCCACAAAGAGATTACGAAAGGAAATGACAGGAGTGACTAGACAAATAAAGCGCCGTTGCGCGATTTCGTCGCCACCGTTGAAAATGTGGCGGAGGTACTCTACTCCGAAACGGATCCGATAGCCTCTCCCAAGAAAAGTGGTCGCAAAGTACAATTGCCACCCTGCGACATGAATGAGAAACGCGAATCCGAAAAGGGGGGGGGGGGTGTTCTAAAACCAATACAATCTGCATGCGACTCGCCAAAAATCAACAAAGCAGTAAAGATTAGGCTACTTGAACAAGAGGAGCTCCTCGACAGCATAGGGCATTATTGGAGGAGCTGGTTAAAGGCCGAAGAAGAGCAGAAGGCTAAAAAATGCGCTGAGGGCGAAGTCCAAAGGGCAGGTGCTGATAGCTCCACTATCAAACATTAATAAAAGAATGGCGTCCAGCCCAATCGAAGGAGATCGGGATAAA
The DNA here is from genome assembly GCA_963969285.1 of Odontomyia ornata. Taxonomy (NCBI): domain Eukaryota; kingdom Metazoa; phylum Arthropoda; class Insecta; order Diptera; family Stratiomyidae; genus Odontomyia; species Odontomyia ornata. Next base: position 298,482,043 of record OZ017740.1, read on the forward strand.
ATAAGGAAGGTAGACGCATTTGATGGGCGGGGAGCGCCAGATCAAGGGTTCCAGATAGTGCTGATTAAAGGAGTGAAGAAAGCCCCAGAGAAAATCTTTCAAAAAGTGCCAGAAAATAAAATGCGCATGGATGCCCAACAAGAAAAACGACTTAATACGAAATAGGAGAGAAAGATATCCCGGCAGCAGGCACTACTCGTAAGACCCCAAGGTGGCCGATCCTACGCGAAGGTCCTGCGGGATATTAGAAGAAATTTAGGGCCCGAAGACACCAACACTACCTTTAAAGCAGTACAGCCAACGTGGTCGGGCCACATACTAGTCGAATTCGAAGCAGAGGCTGACAATAGCGAAACATTATGTTACGCAGTAAAGAAAGTCCATCAAAATGGTATTTCCTAGCGTGCCTGTATAGTCTGTGTGGTCTACTGGTTAGAGCATGAACGCATAAGCCGAAGCTCCCAGGTTCAAATCTCGTTGCGAGCAACGTGATTTAGTTCAGGGGATTTTTCGGACAGACTACGAGTGTTCACTCAGTGGTGATATGTACTGATTTAATCAGATCATATCACAGCTGAGCAAGCACACGGGAGCATGGTACTGACCAAACCAACTTCCAAAAAATAACAATCAATACGGTCATGAAAATGAGATACTCTAACTCTCTCTAAGCGAACGCCCGAGAGGGGCTGTAGTGCTACAAAGCGAGGAAGAAGCGTGGGCTGGATCAATGCGAGGCAGACACCAGAAAAACATAGGGGACAATGCATGACCATCATTGACTTGACCGAAAAGGACTCCGAACAATTTCTGAATAACGGCAACATACTTATAGGATGGGTTCTCTGCAGGATACGGCGAAAAGTAGGGCCTCTTCAATGTTTCAAATGCCTTGGCTATGGTCACACCACACAAGTAAGCCAAGGACCCGACAGGAGTTCCCTAAGTTTTACAAATGCGGTGAAATTGGATATAAAAGAAAAGAGTGTACGAATGAGAACTTCGATGACGCGCATCCTGCAGCCAAACCTACACCGCAGTTCAACCACCAACAATCTGCTTGAGCAATTTGCGAGGGACATGAAAGCCAACTCTGTGCTGCTGAGTGAGCAATACTGCTTGAGATCAATGATGTTGTCTCCCGACGTCCGTGCACTCAGCTTTCTACAATTGGATGGACATCGGCAGGATGGACATCGAGATGTTCGTCAAGATTCTCACAGCAGGTGCACTACTGCAGGGAGCTTCGAAGGGGACGGAAGAACTGGCAGCTCACGACGTGGTGAACTGAACTATGAGCATCATCACGACGAAATCGCTGAAAAACGAAGGGAGTGTCACAAGCTTCAGCGTGAGGCTCAACCGCGCAGCAGAATATAAGTCGGCCAAAAAGTGCATTTGCAAATTGATTAACAAGAGCAGCGGCTCGCTGCTGGCAAGATCTAGTGGACAACTTGAACAAGGATCAGTGGGACCTTGGCTACAAGCTAGTTGTGCGGAAGCTTGGTGCACTATGAAAACCTTGCATACATGATGCGGAAAAGATGGACGAGATAGTGCGTGTACTCCCCCCGCCCATCCCGTCCGTGTTGACGCTGCCCATGGTAAAAAAAAGCAGTCGAGCGCCCACTCTCCACAGCCGGAACTGGAAGAGGAAGTGGTTGAGAGCGAGGAAGGCTCCAGGTCCAGATGGTGTTCCAGCTAAGGTGTTGCAACTTGTCTTTCACCATTGTCCTGACTTGCTGCTCAGCACATTCAACGCTTGCCTATGAGACGGGATTTTCCCGGTACGATGGAAGGTGGCGAGGCTCGTGCTGATCAGTAAGGGGAAGGGGAATCCCAGATAATTTTCTGCATGCTGCCCGTTATGCATGCTAGACACAGCTGGGAAAGTGCTAGAGAAACTCATCAAGGGAAGACTCACTGACGCGATTCTTGCGGCTGGAGTCCTATCTCCCAGGCAGGAGTTGCCTAAAGATCCATCCTTAGTCCAGACCTGCGGAACGTGTCTTACGACGGGCTACTGAGACTGGAGATGTCAGATGAATTGCGCTTGATCGACTATACGGATGATGTTGCGGCTCTGGTCACCATTGAACAAGCACTACTTAGGCTAGATATGCTAATGCACCGTGTGAGAGACTGGATGACGACTTGCGGGTTCAGTTTAGCACTGGAGAAAACTGAAGGGCTCATCTCGACAAAAAAGAGAATCCCTAGAGTAAGGATGATCAGTATTGGAGACATACCTACTAATCGAGTCGAAGCCAGCGATGGGGAACCTGGGGCTACTGATCGACTCAAAGATGAGTTTCTCTGAGCAAATCAGGGCAACGACTGCGAAAGCTGCTTCGGGAGTATCGGCTCTGAGTTGATTTATGGCCAACGTAGTGGGACCCGCCCATCAGAAGACGCCTCTTGATGAGTGCTGTAGGCGACGCTCTCAGTAGGGAGGTATACCAAAAACGCTTGGTACTGGTATAGAGAAGCATTACATCTTCGTATCCGAAAGTCTCTGATTCGGCGGTAAGAGTTATTGCAGGTGTGATACCCGTCGCCCTGCGTCGAAACGAGAACGCGAGGGAGATATTTGGCCACGAGGAGTCACTCAACAATTGGCAGCAGTGCTGGGTCAATTACACGAAGAGAAGGTGGACTGCGCACTTTACCCCAGATGTGAGACCGTGGCTAAATCGAAGGCATGGTGGGACTGACTTCTATCTGACCCAGCTTTTAAGCAGGCATGGGTGTTTTAAGTCTTACGTGCACAAGATTGGTAAGTCACGGCCTCCCGACTGTCGGTTTTGCGTAAGAGAGGAAGAGAATGCCTACCACACATTTTTTGCGTGCACAAAATGGGGCAGGCTACGAAGGATCCTCTACAGGGAGACGAGAGAGCTCACCCCGGATAATATAGTTTCAGTGATGCTCGAATCGGTTGACAAATGGAGCCAGGTGGCACATTATTCTCGGACAGTCCTAATATATAAAAGGGACTCATAGCAGCCGGGGGCGTTGGGGCTAGGGATCGCTTGTCTGGCTTCTTTCTCTTCTTTCTCGCAAGTGAAGGCACCTTAGGGCGTAGTAAAACGAGACCTGCCCCGAAGTAATGTGTCAAACGGTTCCAGACTAGGTTCTCAGGTTGACAGGGGAGGTGTTTATTGGGAAGTCCAGTTGCCTTCCTGCGAGCATGGCAGTCCCACACTCTGTGCGTAAATGACATTTGCCTTCCAAACGCAAGAAAAAAAATAAATCTTAGGAGTCAACTACAAACTGCAACAATACTTCGAACCATCATCAAACGACCTCTTTCTACTTTATACTGACCAGTATCTAGTGGACATAAACGTTCTTTACGATTACAATTTCCAAGCTGAACTGCATAGTCAATGAAAAGTATAAGGGACAACACCATGTTCACTGCACACCTTCAAACTCAAGACCGTAATATGGAAACAGCTCTACGATGCCAATTCCTGGATGTTCACAGCTCCTATAGTAAAACCTGGACAGACTTTATGTCGTCACCGTAAAAGCGTGATTCTTAACGGCACTGGTATCATCAAACTAACATAAAAATGCAACCTTGAAATAGAGAATTCACTATTCACCACCACATGGTCAACTTTAACAAGAAATATATCCGTCTACATCCTTCCAAACCCCTTTGTGCTTAATCAAACCATAAGCATCCAAAACATACCCAACCTTGTCGTATCAGAGTTCAAGAAGAACAAGCAATTATTTAGACTTACCAGTCAACATTTTGGTTAACTGTTCAACAACACGGAACTAGCATCAGTTTATCCGTCATCATATACGTTACCACTGTAGCTGGATGTTTGTTTCTGATCAGGCCTCATTTGCAGAACTGGCAACAACACCAAAGTTACAAAGAACAAACTGGTACAATAACTAAGAACTAACTAACTAAGAAAATATCCAATCGAATAAAATGCTGAGTTGTAATTCATTCACCTTGCCAATTATAGATCAGCAAAATTTGTCAAAAAATGTTAATTACATTTCCATTCACCGCATCGTAAGTCAGCTATTTGTTTTAGAATGAAGTCTTTAACCCATATGTGCTCACCGCCTCGTTTTTAAAACGGCAAGTTAATTTAGTGTCTCTGTCGACCATAAATCATTTTTATATTTTATTGGTACTATCGTTTTTCTTTGCAATTTGGCAACCTGAAAAAAACCAAAATTACAAAATTTTGGCACCATTTTTTCTGGCATTTGTCAAAACTAAAGGTGCAGTGCGATGTTCACGATATCGTGCGGTAAAAAGTAAGTTTATGATTATTTTATTTATTGGTTAGACCGTATAAATCAGTTTTTCTTTATGGAATGATATGTGGTCAGTAGTTTTTATGCCGAAAATTGATTGTTGCTTTTGAGATAAAGATATTGAGAGGCAATGTTTACAGCACTCCATTAATCGGGAAGATGCGCTTGTGGGAGACTTGAATCATTTGTCAGGGAATCAATTTCGGGCTGCGGCGCAACTAAAATGCGTGCGAAAATCAGTTCTAGTGTTACAGTCCGAAATACAATATTAGGGCAGGAAGATTTAAGTGGTAATCACGTCCCTCTGTCGGAGATTGCATCCAGTTCAACGGCTAAAATCCAAGTAAGAAGAAAGAAGGCCATAGAAAAAGATAGTGAAAAGGCATTGATTTACCGGAATATCAAAGAAACTGTTCGAGTAGACCCTTAAAACGCCGAGATCGGCATTGTACTCCGTTGTCCGAGTACATGCATTCTGGCACACCTAACACATGGAATACACGACTCTAAAAATTTCACAATGGGTGGAATCGCAAATTTGGTTCCACTAGCGGGAATTTCGAGAGAGCCGGGTATTCCATGTGTTTGGCGTACCAGAAAGCGTGTACTCGGACAACGGAGTACAGTTCCGATCTCGACAGTTTAAGGGTCTACACGAACAGTGCGGTGTCGAACTGACGCCAGTATACTCGTGCTCTTCTCAATCGAACGCATCAGAACGTTTGAATAGCACCCTGTTAGCCGCAATCCGTTCTTATGTCCATCTAACTCTGAAGGATTGGGACCGCAGATTGTCCGCCATCACTGGCGCTCTGCGGTTGTCTTATCATTCCGTCACCGGCGTCTCTTCTTACTTCGCCGCCTTCGGACAGCATATGATTTGCCATGGCAAATTATACAGGCAACTACGGCAGTTAAAATGTTTTGAAGATCCCGTCGTTGCGCTGGAGCCCCAAGAACGTTTAGGTGACCTCCGCCAACAAATCGGACGGAAGATAAAGGCCGCAGGACATGCAAATGAGACCTTCCGATTTTAAAGAAGGGGATGAGGTCTTTCGTTGCAACTTCCGACAAAGCGACGCCGCTGAGCATTACAAAGCCAAGCTAGATCGCCGTTTTTTGAACAGCCAAGTACAGAAGGTTGTAGGACCCAATCGTTACCTCACAGACCTATCGGGGAAAGAACCCGCCCCACGACACCGTAACGCTAGCCTGCCAGCTCATTCACGCGTCCTCAGACAAGGTCAACCTAGGCGGATCCCACCATCCTCTTTTGCCGAGGCAGCAGACCATCGCTGCAGTCCTTTACGGACTCCTGTCTACTCATATTTCACTACAGTTGCCTTCGAGGGCGATACAACGAGTATAGCGAGTTTCCAACTTTTCGATACCACTTTTAGAGTACGATTTCTCTTTCTCATCAAAATAGACCTCAGTTTCAGCGATTACTTCATCATTGGACTGGAATTTCATTCCAGCAAGCATTCTCTTGAGATTTGAAAACAGGAAAAAGGGCTGGGGGGTAGGTAAGCAATTCGAAGCCCAATTCATTCAATTTTGCCATCGTTTTAATTGGTTGCCTAGGCAAAACAACACGCTTTTCCTTAGCAATGCGGCAGTTTTTTTGCGATTTCAGCCTTCAATCGATTCAAAAGTGCACAGTAATAGTCGCTGTTGATGGTGGTTCCTTTTTGGAGATAATCTATGAATATTGTTCCATTCGCATCCCAAAATACAGACGCCATCACCTTACTGGCCGATTGTTGAGTCTTGGCTCCCTTTGGATTCGGTTCATCGACTGCTGTCCACTCAGCTGACTGTCTTTTGGATTCTGCTGTGTAATAGTGAAGCCATGTTTCATCCATTGTCACATATCGATGATAGAATTCGATTTTATTGCGGTTTAACAGCGCCAAACACTCCTCTGAAGCATTAATGCGTTGTTGTTCTTGGTCGACTGTGAGTCGAGACGTTGTTGATGATCGACCGGCGTGAGTTCTTGCCTTAAGACCCAAATCTTTATGCAAAAAATGGCGTAATGACGTTTGTGGAATGCCTGATTCCAAAGAACGACGAGGAATGGACAAACCTGGGTTTTCTTCAACAGTTTCGGCTATAGCAGCAATATTCTCGGCTGTTCTTGAGTGGCGTGCACGGGTTTTATTCTTCACATAACTAAGTTGTCCAACAGCTCGAATTTTTCCACCAATTTCTGTTTTGCGGTCCGACAAGGTGCTTCAGGACGACTCAAAAATGTTCGAGTTTTACGAACCGTCTCTGCCAAATTTTTACCATTTTTGTAGTGAATTTTAATAATATCAATGCGTTGTTGAAGCGTGTATCGTTCCATTTTTATTAATGGTGTAGTTTCTACTTATCAAATGTCAAAAAATGACAGCTTCAAAAGTGACATTTACCGTAATAGCGGGCTATTCAAAATAACACCTCTTATTGGAAAAACCCTTTACTTTCAGAACAAATACTTTTAGTAACTTTTTCGCCAATTTTTAAAATTTTCCTTGTTCCGCTTTGAATCTTAGATAATTTTTACTGCCATTAAGACCTAAGCAAAAAGCAAAGAAATAGCTGAGTGATTGATCACAATACGACAAAGAACGGAAAAAATTAATGTGCTACAATTTGATTAGCAAATAGTACTCATTAAAATATCGCAACGTTTCCTTCTTTTACACTACACGCTTATATCGTTACAAACCATATGCCAACGTACATTCTTCGTTGAACAGTGAATATTCGTTTACAACTACAAAATCTCGTGGACTATCGAACACAGGTTACAAAAATGCGACACGGTTTACCCAAATAGAGCTTCTCAGGTCCCAAGCCTTCTTTGCTCCTCCAAATGCATGTATCAATGCACGAATATACCGTTCCAATCGCTCAAGTACCAATAGTTCACTCTTGAACAATTGTTAATATTATGTACGCTCGTTTATTATTGCATTGTTACCTCCGTTGTACTATATTTATGTTGCAAATTCCTCTCGGGTTGCCGTGCCAATGTCGATGCCATTCGTCGTGTTTTATTCAAATTCTCGTCACCGATTGCATAATTGAAAACGGATTGACCGTGCTGTAAAAGCCGCAACTTTTAAATACTCCACTCCATGGCGATGTATTATTCAAAAGTCAATTGAACCATTATTGCTATTGTTGGCGTTAATGTTAATGGGAATGAATGAATTTACAGTAGCGCTGCGCGAGGGTACCATTTAACACCCCTTGCCAGCATTCGGTTCACCTACGACCATCCGTTCCCAGGTAAAAATAAATTCAACGTCCAATTGTGCTTTCAGGTAAAATAATTGCAATCGGTTTTAAAGTTGTAACAACCGAAACTCGTGTCGACAATTTATTAAATGTGACACAATCCATGCATTGCGGACCCAAATGTGTGCTCCAATAGTGGCGCATTGTTGTGCCAAATGGAAGTTATTGTAATCGCGTTGCGCTACGGTGAATGAAGTACGAAAAGTAATATTCAAAAAACGATTTGCGACTAAATTAAGTCCACACCTTGAACTACCGACGTTTTTAACGCTCAGATCGTAGTTGAGATTGTTTCATATATTCACATTGAAGAGTTGCTGTATCGCTTTGCTGTGTGCAACACCACGCCAACTCTGTAGTGTAACTTCCCAAGTCATACAGGTAAATCACAACATATCAGTTTTATGTATTTCCACGGTTTGTACCTCTGGCCTCTGACTGGCTTTTGAGCTGCACAGTCCCAGTGAGAAATGTTGTGAATGAGTTTGAGCAGAGGTGATAATTGGACCCTCAGGATTGTGGATGGCAAAAAGTATCTCAGCAGACTATCTTTCACCCGTTTCGGAGCTCTTGGACTAACCTTGGACGTGGCAGAACTATAAACTCGATTATGTACAATATATCAGAGCATGTACTTCCAGCTGTCCTAAGAGCCCGCCACTTTCCCACTAGACTAGCCCCGCAGTCATCTACTTATTTCCAAATCGCACTCAACCATAACCGTAGCGTAATCGCACCTTGAAAAGCGTCAGCACCTCCATTTCTTGCGCGGTGGCGCACTAGACCCATGCAGCCGCAACATTGCTAGTTCCTAACATACTCAAGTCAAGTAAGAGTCGTACTCGTATACGAGTAAATATGTTCGCACGATTGCGCGCAAGTAGTTAACGATCCCATAAAAATCTCGAAACCTTGAAAAGATCAGGGTCATCTAACGTCGATGACGCCACGATTACTACTCAATCTTAATCTTGCGAGTACTATGTAAAGCGTTCGTCTTACCGCGGCGGCCCCGCTGAGCTCCAAAGCGGGGGACTTAAGTTGTTTAGGTAAATGTCCAATTTTGCTACGTTTTGCTACAACAGCTCTCTCACCTGCAAGATAGTGTGTCGATAGCATAAGATGTTGCCAATCATTTTTTTCTTGGACTCAAGTTAAGGCAAGTTGTCTGTCTAACGAATTTGTAAGTATGCAATTTCGGTATCTTGCATCTCTACTGCAATAATGACGAGAGAGCGAAAAAAAAGTTACAATCGTTATGCGGGGGCTCGCGATTGTGTTGGGACTATTATGAAAATGTGCTAAAAATAATATTTAATACATAGGTATCAAGTTGGTAGATTTTTTATCTTGGGAAATTGATGTCTGCATTTTAAAGAGGTTTGTAAATAACTAAGCAAGGTTCAAAGAAATGGGATGTGTAACATTATCTTGCCGAACTTATTAGGGAAATTTTTTGAAAGAAATTCAATTATTGACGAGGGATTCTTATTTTAATGATGATAGTCTTCTAAGTGAAATAACAACTTGTTCTTCTCCCGGGCCCTCTTGGCTATCAATATGATAACCCGTTTTTTGGCCCGATGGAGACCAGCGTTTCCAGCAAATGGGGATTGTTGTTCGATTTCAGCCACCCTCGGGAGTGGTTCTTCCCGTTCTACGGAGTGGTTTCACTCAAATTCATTACAACTTCAATCCAACTTAAAACAGCTCTGGTGGGGATTACCATAACTACGGGCTAAATACGCTGAAGTGATTTGATGACAGTTCATACCGTCTGTTGGAATGTCGCTTTTTTGCTTGAACTCTTTGTTCATTCTGTGCGATCTTTTGCCGAAACTCTTTGTTCATTTTTTGGGCTGTTTTTGCTCAAACACCAAAACTAAATTTGTTTATATACACATACAGTGGCTCACGGCTTATTTGATGCACTTCAATATATATTAAACAAACTGTTGTCCTTATGCAGATAAATAAAAATTTACAAATATTTTGATGCAGATTTTACAGTTAGTATAACTGAAATTCGAAGCACAAAAGAAAGTAAGAAAAAATGTTTCAAATGTCCCGTTAGCAAAATCATTTGCATAGGATAGCTCACAGCTTATTTGATGCAGTTAGTTCTTTGTATCCTAGCATTAAAAGTGCACGATTTTCACCGGATTTTTTGGATATATTGTACTTAGTGCGTTTCTTATTTTATTTTTAAAAAAGTTATTTGACCTTGATAGTTTAAAAGTGGATAAATTGTGTAATATTTAAAATGGGCCGTAGGACAACACTTGAACAGCGGGAATTAGTCATTCATCATTTTAGAAATGGTGAATATCATCGCAAAATCAGCGAAGTTGTCAATTTAAGTTCATCAACAGTTCAGCATATAATTGAAAGGTTTACCAATGAAAAAAGGTTGGAAAACAAGGGTAGAAATGCACCAAATAAAATTTTGAATGAGTCTGATGAACGGTGGATCGTCCGGAAAATAATGCAAAACCCTAAGTTATCAGCTCCTAAATTGGCGAACGAAGTGTTTACTGGAATTGGTAAAGAATGCAGTGCTGAAATCATACGTTGTGTGCTAAGAAAGCATAATTTTAATGGCCGAGTTGCACGAAAGAAGCCGTTCATCAGTATCAAAAATCGACAAAGCCGCCTGAACTTTGCTACGGAGCATATTTCAAAGGATTTGGACTTTTGGAAAACCGTGATTTTCGCTGACGAGTCCAAATTCAACATATTTGGCTCAGATGGAATGGCGTACGTTTGGAGAAAGCCAAATACAGAGCTCAAAACAGCAAATTTACATGAGACTGTTAAGCACGGTGGTGGCAGCGTAATGGTTTGGGCCTGTATGTCAGCAGCCGGAGTTGGGAAGCTAGCCTTTATTGAAGGAAACATGGACAAGATCATGTACAGTAATATCCTAAAGAAAAATATCCTGCAAAGTGCTGACGAACTCGGAATCCGGCGTGAATTCAGATTCTACCAAGATAATGACCCTAAACATAAGTCAGAAATCGTGCAATCTTGGCTTATTTGGAATTGTCCTCATTTGATGGCTCCCCCGGCACAGTCACCCGACTTAAATGTAATTGAGAATTTATGGGCTTTTCTGGAGAAAAAAATTCGTAACCACGGAATTTACAACAAAATTGATTTAAAGAAAGCTCTTTTAGAAGAATGGAGTAAAATAACGCCAGAAATGACAGGAAAGCTGGTTGAATCTGTTCCAAATAGACTCAAAGCTGTCTTGAGCCAAAAAGGAAACCATACGAAATATTAGTGTTGAACTGGAAATCCTCTACATGGATAAATTTAAGGAAAACGTGGACTGCATCAATTAAGCTGTGACATAAAATTTTGCCTTTAATTTTGTTTTTGTTATTTAGTTATTTAAGAATCAATTGTTGAAATAAATTAAATTGTTATTTTTAAAAAAGGGCTTTTATTTAATTTATTGCAGTTTAAATTTTTGCAATACCTTTTCTAATACAGAAGTTATAGTGCTTTTAGCTTTGAAAATGTTACTGCATCAAATAAGCTGTGAGCCACTGTATATTCAATTTTGAAAGCTCTTGCAGTGACAGGTAATCTTAAGACTTCATAATTGTTCGGGCGTTTTCATACCTCAAACGATAATATTCAAAATTAAATCAAGGTGACAGGCTTCTAATTTTCGAAGTCTCGGACAGATGCCAGTTTACAGGCTTCCAACTTTGGGAGTCTCGGACAGAAGTCAAACTTGAACCTATCCTATTGTTATCTTCTTTGAACTCACTGTACACATGCATCTTGTTACGAGCGAAACGTTAGAAAGAAATTAAACATATGTACTTTCAAATCTACAAGTAGAATCATTGGTCCTTTTTTCGGTATAAATCCGCATTATTTTGGTCCATCGAGCCGGATTCCTTTAAAGTAATAGGAAAAACATTCATTATGCGGAGAAAACTAAATTCCTTCAATTTGCGGACATTTTCACATCGGCTAAGCGGAAAAGTGACAGTGCGAACAAAAAACAATTTTGCAAGCATATTTGTATCAAAATTGGTGTGCGGTGTCAAATGAAAAAGTGTAGTGTCGTCATACAGACATTTTGGGACAAATCAAACACAAAATGTCAAGTTGCGCGGGCACGCACAAGCACGAAGCGGGCAATTTCAAAACTCGCGGATGAGGACATCTGAGTCATGACGCCAGTCGAAGTACAAGTGCGGTTGGACCAGCTGGAGAAGACATATACAAATTTTCTCGAGCTGCAGTCTGAGATAGAGAACAAAATGGAGGAAGAGGAAGGCGAAGAAGCGGTTGCGGTGGAATTGAAGAAGCGAGATGAACGGTTGACAACGACGGAAGTGCGGATAATAACACCAGCGACGGTGAAGCTCCGAACGTTTAACATCCCCAAGTTTGGGGGTAAATACGAGGACTGGATATCATTCCAAGATATGTCCTAGTCGATGAGAACACGATGAAACGATGCACTGGTCGGTGAAGCGGCATGGGAGGAATTAAAGGCGTGGTATCACAAATCCAAATACATCACCGAAGCGCATCTGAAGCAGATGATAGATTATCTAGCCATCTCAAAGCCACGGCCCATGACATACGGCAGCTGGTTAATACATTTGAAGAGGCGACAAGAACTCTCCAAGCGCTCGGCTACGACATGTCACAGTGGGATTGTTGGTTAGTGTACACAGCAAGCCACAAACTTGACTCTATGTCAAGCCAACTTTGGGTGCGGCATTCAGCAGCGGATGGGCGGCCGAAAGTTAAACCGCTCATATCATGCCTTGAGGAGCGGCAGCACGAACTCCAATCCTACTCAGACACACTCGAGTGGCAGCGGTCATCTTATCCCCCACATCGTAGATCGTAGCGGTAGCAACAACACCATCACCCAATCAAACATCGTGTTGACATTGCGGTAAGTGCAAACTTAATGAAGAACAGCAGAAGGCGACAGCACTGCAGGCAAATGTGTGCTTCAACTGCCTGGCACCTGGTCACACGGACACCAAATGAAGAAGCATACGGTGCAAGATTCACACCGTGCTACATGCATCCCGCGGGTCATTACAACGCGGCAATCAACCATCCACTTCCAGACAAGAGAGCAGACGGTAAAATTTAATTCTCTCGGAAATCTGCTTATTAACTCACTTATAACACAGTGCGACACATGCTTACATATTACCCACGCCAACAGCGTTCATCCATCAAAAATGCGGACCTGTTCTTCCATGCAGAATATAGCTGGACTTGGCATCGGAGGTTTCACTAATCACTTACAACCTCATAAAAACGGAGCTGCTTCCCTGGACATCGTTACAAATTCCAACTTCCGGAATCGCTGAACACTCAAAATTGAGAACGCTCGGTACGAGTATAACTGCAGTGAAACTTTCTTCGAAAGGCGCCATGCAGAACGTTACAATATCAGCGTTAGTGGTGCGTCAGATACTGGAGGACATTCCAACACAGCGGATCAACAGGCGACATCTTGGCAACAGTCCCACGTTACAACTTGCTCATTCGGAATTTGATAAGCTAGCACATATCGACATTACAGGCGAAGCACATTGTCCGGCGATGTCCGAAGGAGGCGCGGAGGTGAAAGAATGGTATATGCGGGACACAAAAGCCATGCGAATGATATCCGAGAGATGCACCGATGGCGATCCTGCCAGCATTCGAGATTGTGTAACATCGGCAGGTAAATGGTCGAAAATGAAATATCTATTCGAACCTGAGTCAGAAGAGAATAAATATTTGCTTAACTGAGCCTTGCATGCTAATAAGTCCGATGAGAGTCAATCAATATCAAGCTATCGTGATGAGCTGTTGGTGATCGTGCAAAAGGCTGAATGCAATCGGCGATGAAGTTAGTGATGCGTCTTTAGCGGCAAAGCTCATCAACGATTTACCAAAAGATTCAATTCATTTAAGGAAGCCTACTACATTCAGGCAGCCAAAAATGAAGCATTATCATTCAGCAATCCCCGCACAGGGAATTGTGGTCGACAAGAATACTCTTAGAAGTAAGCATTCTTAGGGGAGTCCTACGGACCCAAGGATATGGAGGTCGCGGTGAGGTTCCTTCTGGGATAACAGGTAACGACCCCGACTAAAACTGGACTATGCTTTGGACAATGAAATCTAATTGATGCTTTGGGCTGGCGTATATGATGGTTTGGAACTAGTTGCTTTGCACGGTAGCGCCGGGGTGACACTTCAATTTAACTATCATACCATCTCCGTCTCGGTAAATGTTTAGCAGGCCTCGGAGTATCTTTGAAATTCACACCATTGGGTTGGTTGTGTAGCTTCTGTTGAAACAGACTCTCGATTAGGGCTGGTCTGAGCACTCCCAAAAGAGCTTATGCCAACCCTCACATGGCCTCCCTGCTCAGCAAAGAGCTTATGCCAACCCTCACAAGGCCTCCCTGCTCAGCAAAGCTAACGATGGGGCCAAAAAGGCAACTGCAAACATGAATGGAGATAGCGGCTCCGAGGGCGGCCCAATCAAACTGGAGCAGTTTCAACTAAAAAACTTAAAAATGGATCAAAAAAATCCAAAAAAAACGAGTTGAAATTTCACAACGACGACGCAACCAGCGGCTGCAGCCTTGATTTTAACAGCACATCGGGAGCAGTACCAACGACGACAAAAAGGACCTGGAACACAATGACCGTTGAAACGGACGAAAGACGAAGATTAGATTAGATTGTGCAGAATGGGATTCCTGCGATGTTTGGGCACTGCAAAAAAATTATCTGAACGCCAGAACGCCAGAGCGTCCTAAATAAGCGCAGAAAATTCAGCAGGACGCACCAGATGTTCGCGCGGTGAAGGAAAATAGAAAGAATATCGAGAAGTCGATGGTTACTGGTGCAACCGCTAATGAGACCGCCAAACCAAGGATCTTAAGTTCCGAAATAACGAACCATCGTGAAGTGTATAAAGAAATCATGGCAGAAAAAGAGAGGAGTGAGCAGGCAAACCAAGCGGCGTTGTGTGATTTTTTGCCACCGTCGATATTGTGGCTCAAGTACTGTACTTGGAAACAGAAGCCAATAACGTCTGCAAAGAAAGAAGGTCGCAAAGTACAATCGCAGTCCAGGGATATGAAGTAGAAAGGCTAATCCGAAAAGGGAGAGACGTTCTAAGAAGAATAAAATCAGCATGTGATGCAAAAAATCAGCTAAAGTATACAGAATAGGCTCCTTGAACTAGAGGAGCTCCTAGATTGACTTGGACATTACCGTTTAAGGACGAAGAGGACCAGAGGAAGGCACAGAAACTCTTTCATAAATGGCCCGAAAATAAAGTTCGCACGGAGGCTCGGCAAGAAAATCCCGGCAGAAGACACTGCTCGTAAAACCCCAAGATGGCCCAGCTTACGCAGAAGTGTTGCGGCATATAAGGGGAAATGTAAGGCCCAAAGACAACAACACTGCTATTAAAGCCGTTCGACCAATTCGATCGGGCCACATACTGGTCGAATTCGGAACAGAAGCCGACAAAAAAGAAGCATGCATTCTGCGACACAGTAAAGAAAGTCCTCGACAAAGGCGCAACTGTGGCCCCCCTCCAGCCGATGGCAACGATCGAAATAATCGAACCAGGCTGAGGTAAAAGCGTGGGCAGGCTCAAAGCCAGTAAAACATAGGGAACAACGCAAGGCCATCATTGACTTAACCGAAAAGAACGCCGAAAAATTTCTGAACAAGGGCAAAGTAAGAATAGGGTGGTTTGCAGGATGCGGTGCAGAGCAGCGCCTCTTCAATGCTTTAAATGCTTTGGCTACGGTCACACCACATGACTATACAAAGAACGCGATAGGAGTTCTCTATGCTACAAAAGTGGTGAAACGGAAAGAAGAAAGAAAAGAGTGTATGAAGTAGGCCCATTGTATCGTTAACAAGGATGCTGGTCCAAAACCGGAACTTGGATATATTTGGGGATTAGGAAAATGTTGGGTTTTTCAGGAATCCCTAGCCAAGGCAAATCCACAACTTCGGTGGCTAGTATCATGCAGGTAAACCTGCACTGCAGTTCAACCGCCCAAAATCTACTTGAGCAGTATGCGAGGGACGAGAAAGCCGACTTTTTGCTACTGAGATGAAACTGGTACTGCCGCCATCTGAGTTTGGAACAGTGATTTCCAGTGGAGGGCTGTAGGCGGCAGTATAGACTCGTGTGGGCTCAATGCTTAAGTAATACCTTATTTAGTGTGTACCTAACGTCGAACGAGGCGATATCATCTTTCCAAGCCAAGTCAAATGCTTTGGAGGGCGTTGTCTCGAACGCAGATGGCGATATGCTTATTGGGGCAGGCTTCAACACTGAAGCAATTGAATGGGAGATGCATTAGACAGATCCGCGAGGAAACAAGTCCTAGAGATTGCAGTCAGCATGAAACTCGTCGCTTTCCGGCATGTGACATTCGTCTCGAAGGTACACAATTGGAGAGTATTAGAGGGCTACTCAGCCAGTTATCATCAGTATATACTGCATGAGATCCGTGATGCTATCACCCGATCGTGGAAGGCTGAGAGCATGGGCATGGACGATGGAGACTGATGGTATCGGAGAAGTCCGGTATTATAAGCAGTTAAAGGATGAATCAACTAGTTTCCATGTTGTGTACTTTTTCAGAGACAAGTCAGAGGTAAAAGACATTTATGCAAATTTTGTGAGCACATTAAAAATGTTTGGCATCGATCGATTAGGTATGTACGTTGTGATAACAGCAGCGAGTTAATAAACATAGACATCCAGGATATGACCCACAAACGCGGAATTGTATTTTAGAGAATTTCTCCATATACACCGGAACAAAATGGTGTGATAGAGCGGGACAACCGCACGATTCAGGAATCTGCATTATAATCGCAATCATACTTTAGTAATTTTTATGACCCGAAGCTCAACAAAATGCTATTTTCTTAATGCATACAAGTCCGAATTCCAGAAAAGTGAAAACAATGTCATTTGAACAGTGGTTTGGTAAAAGCCCACAACTTGATCATATAAGAATTTTCGCCACAATCGGCTCGTTCATATACCGAAAAATCTTGGACGAAAAAAGTGGGACGCTAAATCGAGGAAGATGTTTTTGGTTGGATACGAGTGGACCAAAAGAAAGTTTCGTTTCTACGACCCGGAAAGCAGGCGGATGTCACATTTGAAAGCAGGCGGATGTCACATTTGAGGGAGACGAGAGAGCTCTCCCCGGATAGTATAACATAGTCACGGTGATTCTTGGATCAGTTGACAAATGGATACTCGGGCAGCCCAAAAGGATAAATGTGACTCACAGCAAGCTTGTCGGACAATTTCTCTTCCTCCTTCCTCTCCCGCTGGAGGAGGGATTCCGTAGCTTGAACGCCCTCACGACGTAGCAAAACGGTACCTGGCCCTAAGTAATGTGTTAAAAGGTTTAAGGGGTAATCCAGTCGCTCGCGAGCATGGGACCCCCACACTCAGTGCAAAAATGGCATTTAACCTTCCAACCACAAAAAACTTAAAACAACGCATTGATAAAGTCAAGAATTACAGACTTTTTCAAGGATAACCGTATGCATTCGAATTTTTTCAGCAAATTGATTTTAGCTTTAGAGCTATTTTAGTTTATTTGTTTCTATTGTTCATTTAACTACGCCACAGACGGTCTAAAGCCCGTTTTGAGAAAAGAGGAAGGCTCTCCGTGACTCCTTCAACCATAAATCCGTGAATCCAAGTCCTAGGCGCCACCAAACCATGGTGTTATGCGACGCGTATCGAGTGGCTTAGTAGGTAGCCGGAGGGTAATACTGGCTGCCATGAACGGAGCCTTTGTGATATCGGGCTCCTCAGAAATAAACTGTGCCGTAACGCTGCCAAACAGACTCTGACGGTGGCGAACCCACAAACCTGAAATTGAAAATATCTTATGGGAGCAAAGAATAAAAACAAATTCAAGCTCAAGCGGGATGTAACCGCAACTCAATGTGCAGAAAGCGGCGCGAAAAATTTCCTCCGCGTAGATATGCATCTTTCATTCAAAAGGACACCTTCGAATGAGAAGAACGCCTCTACAAAGAGGACAACGGCCGGCATTAGCAAGAATACCCTCGCAAAAGCAGTCACGATGGCGAAACTAGCATTCTCGGACCATGCAAAAACGAGATACCATCTCCTCCTCCACTACCTCATTGGAGAAACTGGCATGGCCGGGTCAAAGAATAAAGAGGACGACCCCATAGTAAAGATGGATTTCCAAAGAAAGACAAAACATACAAAAAACCGACCACCTCCGCCTCGAGGGCCACCGGGAGGAAAGGATGACCCAGTCAGGAAAGGACTCAGTGGGGCCAAAACAAAGTGGTACCTGAGCTACATAACTCAGGGAACTCCACCTGAAGAGGCTAGAGGAATGGCTTTAGAAAGGCGAAGGGGCGAGGAGCAAGGAATAACTATAGCCTCTGTACAACACGAAAGTATGGCAAAATCCAAGCCACACTCGACCGAGCAGAAGAACGGGGCAGAGAAACAAACACCCAACTCAACTGACCACACGAGGAAACGTGGCAGGGACTTGATTACCTCTCAAGGTCAGCGAAAAAAGTGACCAAGGAAGCGGGAAGCTATCCAAGTTGGTAATACAACTGGTACTCCGCACCAGCTATGCAAGTGCATTAAAAAACAAAGCGTAGCAGTGGTCGCAGTTTTAAGGTGGGAGACGCGATTTGGGGACGATCTCCACTTTGAAGGCATACACTTTAAAGTAAGGATGCTGCTCAGCGAATATGGAAACGCCAGCTCAGTGGCCAGACTGGAGGAAGTTGTTCCAAATTGAGTATGTGGGAGGGCAAAGGTCTGTATGTCAAAAAGGGAGACGATATCCCTAAACCAGAGACAGTAAATATATACCTTCCACAAACTGAAGAGTGGTCGCCAGGCATGTTATTCAACATACTGGCAGCCGCAAACAAAGGCTTCTGCACGAAAGGATGGAAGGTCATAAGTGCGAGGTCAGTAGAGACTCTCCAGATCATGTGCGCAGGTATTGATGAAAAATCAGCAGGCTTTATCGGGAGGAGGCGCAAGCTTACGTTTCTGGTTTGGCAAGGTCCGTGTACGAGGACTGAGAAAAGCAGAGAAATCCCCTGCAACACCAACACCACTACAGTGGCAAACCCCGGGACCTCATAGAACGGCTAAGTCCACTGGGCAGAAACAGAACCGGACTCAGGGAGGGCAAATCAGACCACTCTGCCTGAGGAGCTGGAGCTGAAACAGGCAAATGGGGCCGTGCTGCCGGGGGAGCCGAACCCGGAGAAGGCAAATCAGGCCGCATTGCCTGAAAACTGGAACCGAAAAAGGAAACTATGCAGCCTGAGGAGCTAGACTCTTCTGTCATGGAGATCAGCTCTGAGAATGAGGAATATAGTAGCACTGATTAGGTGGCGAGAGAAGTATCGGGGCTGGAACCCGAATGCTCAAATCTCCAACAACGAGCAGGTAAGTTACCCGAATAGCTCAGGTGGGGAATACACCCAGTTTCATAACAAGAGCAAGAGAGGAAGTACTGGATATTACTTTTAGTAGTATAACTATTGCCTGCACCGTAGGGAGATGAAGGCTGTATGCAGGCCTTCAATGTCTGACCACAGAACTCTGAGGAACGATATGGCAGGGCCGACATAAGAAGAAATTTTACTGAGGAGCCCTGGAAGAACAAATTGGGCTATGTACCAAACCATTTTGGAAGATAACCTACAACACGTTTCAGTGAAAAGAACTCCAAAATATCCTCTGGAGCTGGAACTTGCAGTAGAAGAACTCAACGAGGCAATAACTGATGCCTACGAAGACAGCTGGCCTATTCGCACCATAAAGAAGTGTAGAGAACCCAACTGGTGGAACGAAAGGCTAGCGCAACTCAGATTGGAAATATCGAAACTTTACAATGCAGCTAAACGTAATAACTACTGGGATGCATACCATAGGGCTCCAACAAACTACGGTAAAGAAATCTGTAAAGCAAAACACCGCAGCTTTAGGGATTTTGGTGAAAATGTTACGGAAACACCTGGTGCAGCGAGGCTTCATAAAGCTCTAGCAAAATAGGGAAACAGCCTAAACATTGCACTATGGAAAGCTGAGAGAGCGCTTCTTCTAATAAAGACATTTCCCAGGGAGTGAAATTATAAATAAAGGAGTTGAAGAAACTCTTTCTAACCATTTAAATCACCTGGTGAAGATGCGATATACGATTACCTAGTCCATAGTCAGAAAGGGCAGGATCCACTCGTATCATACTTAGTACTTAGCTTTGGGAAGTATATCAGCGGTGGAGAGAGGCAGGAGTGATCTTCATTCTAAAAGTGAGTAAGAGTGACACCACCAAGCCAAAGGCATGCAGACCTATCACCCTAATATCGTTTCTACTCAAAACGATGGAGAAAGATAATAGACGATTATATTTATAAGGACAATGAAACTTATAAATTATCCACTACACCTTAATCAATATGCATACAGGACGGGCAAATCTACGGAGGCCGCACTCTATACACTAACAAGCAAGATCAAAGAATCCTTGGTGCACAAAGAAAATGCACTAGGTTCATTTCTTGACATTGAAGGGGCTTTCGAGAATACAAACCATGTAGCGGTGAGGCTTGCACTAGTGAATCGGCAGATAAATCCTATTCTATCTCAGTGGCTGACTCAATCCCTCGCGACAAGAGCAGTTGCATATAAGGTGGAAACTAGAGCTATCCATATGCGTACGACACGGGGGTGTCCACAGGGGGGGGTGGTTTCCTGTCACCTCTACGATGATATTCTGACAACGCTATCTGAAAGTGGCATAATATGTCACGCATACGCGGATGATATCGCCATATTAGTTCGAGGAAAATACAAAGGAATACTGTGTAATACCATGCAGGGAGCACTTCGTATTGCCAGTAACTGGTGCCAACGAATTGGTTTGAGCCTTAACCCTGCCAAAACCACGCTGGTACCATTTACAAAGAAGCGGAAACTATAACAATTTCACACCATAATCTTAAATGGAGTGGAGATAGTGTACAAGAATGAAATTAACTATCTTGAAATGCATCTGGATAGTAAGCTCACATGGAACCGACATATTGAAGTGGCGACAACAAAAGCCACAAGAGCCCATATAGTGTGCAAGAACATGGCAGACAAATTTCGGGGATGCAGCCCAACCATACTGCGATGGATGTACACTATAATGCTGAGACCAATCATCACCTACGGGGCTATCGTCTGGGCGGACAAGGTTCAGGCGCACACAATGAGGCAGACACTCAATCGTGTTCAACGTCTGACCGGTGTCTGCATCATGGGAGCAATGAGGTCGTACCCAATGGTGGCACTCGAAAAAATATTTAATCTATCACCCCTCGGCCAACGATAGAGCAGATATCAAGCTCCACAATGATCAGGATATTCTATCACGAAAGAGAGAGTGGCTCTATGTTTGGGGATAACGACCAAGTTATATTATTTAAGCTGCTTCCATGGATCAGTGCACCGTTTGACGGCACAAGGACTCAGCGCATCTTTGACAAAAAGCTTTGTAGGCAAGACAGTGTCATTCTCAGAAACTTCCGAGATGTTACATACGTTTAAAAATTGGGGACAGATGCGCGCTCTCCTGCGGAAGCTCCTCCCACGACGAATATACCACTTTGTTTTGTGCTGGCGTGGGGTGACCTCTTCTGCGGCAAAAATTCTGTCTCGTGCAGCAATATACTCCTGCAACCTAATATGGTATGGCTTCAATACACGGGTCTGTGACTGCCGGGGGTTTTCAGGCACTACCTGAGGTGGCCGCTTCAACAATGTCTTGGGAGAGGCATCTGCTGCATCGTGAACCAGCAACGGTACCGTGGTGTTTGACTCTAGTGGGTTTACTGGCGAGGAACTGTCAACAGTCTGAAGCGGGTGATGTGGGCTGTCGTGGGCATTCGCTTGCAAGTTTTTTGGCTTCTTGTATGTTAATTGGTGCAGTTTGGCGAATAAGTATCTGGCTTCATACAATGGAAACAAAAAATGTTACCCTCTGCCTGGCATGCGGTAAAACGGTGTCCCGTCCGACGGCAGTTCCAACGCGTGGTAACACGTGTCCTAGGAGCCAGTTCATGAGCTTCGGTCTGATTTTTTTTTGGTCTGGTTCGCTGGATAATGGAGAAAGAGTCTCCGGCGTGCTGTCTGTTGTGGATGGAATGAGACAAGCTGGCGCGGGTAGAGTAGGCACGCTGTGTTCGAGCTCAGCTACTGAGCGTCGTTCTGGTTGCTCTCGTCGGCCAAAGAATTTACCTGTGTGTGCGTCCCGCTGGGAATATTGCACCGCTTTCAGCTCCTTTGCTGACTTTATAGTGCGGGGTGAACACCAGTCGCTCTCGCAGCTCGGGCCTGATTCCCTCCCAAAAGAGACTGAGAAATTTATATTCTGGCATGGGGCTCATCAGACCTTTAAACAGGCAACACAGGGCTACGTAGTAGTCATCTACGCTCTCCTGCGCCTGTTGGTGTCTGTTCCGGATTCGCTGCTTCAAGATGCCATCCCTTCGGCTGGGGTAAACTCCCGCTAGGCGGCATGCCTCAACGTTTCCCAGTCAAAGGTAGGAAACGTGTCCACAAATCTCCAGAGCCAACGAAGAGCCCTCCCAGTAAATAGCATTTGGGTGCAACCCACACGCCACACGCTCTCATGTTCCTTCCTAAGTTCTTCCAAGCCATATTCTCGACCCTTCTCAGAAAGGCCCCGATGGTCGTAAGGTCGTCCTGGCCCGTAAAAACTAACTCCCAGCTAGCCACTATTTGGGCTACTTTAGACGGTGGAAGATTTCCTGGCTGGGTGGATGGTGGAAGATCCCAGGTGACACCAGGCATGGGTCGCGATGGTGGATCCGGAGGTCGTGGGCCGGACAATTGCTCTAATTGCTGCCGCATATGTTCCATGGTTGCAGCCATTGCCTGCATGGTGTCTAGTAGCTGGAACATCTTATTGGTTGGATCGGAAAAAGAAGCTAGTTTTAAATTAAAACAGTGGCCATTAGTGGCGAACTATACAAAGACTCCTCACAGAAACAACAGATGAATAAATATAATTAAATAAATATCGTAGTTTTAAAAAGAAGATAATAAATTTTTAAAAGAGATGTAAAAAAAATATAATTGAATAAATACTAAAATTCGTATTTAACTTGGATCGTATTTAAAATGGGTATGCTAATTTTTAAGAAAAATAGAACAATAAGCAATATCAATTTCGAGTTCAGTCTTTCCTTTTCGTTTTCCCCTTCACAGGCAAGGACACTAATGGTGAGCTCTTCCTTTGCGTTACAGGGACTACTCTCTTGAGGCACCATAAGGATCAGGGTTCGGAAGCGCTCTTTCGTTCACAAGTTTTCACAAGGTGCAATTTGTCAGCCCACAGTGAATTCTGACCCGCAAGCAGCGCGTATTTTATCATGGATAGTCACGGACTAGCTAAGCATCCAATCACGTGAAAACAAAATCCATGTAATGGAGGACACTTAGGCACCGCTTGGTTTGGGGTGTAGATCAGAATCCGCCGCATATATGATGTTGGGTAACTTTCGAATACACATAAGGACTCTTATATCATTTGGACTTACCAGCCATTCAATAGTGGTAAACCACCAAAGTATAAGTCAAAAGCAGGTCCAAACGATATTGATGTCCGAGGACAATACACATCCAGAAGTTGTTAGAGGTGCTGGGGCACAATTTGTGGAGTATCCCTTAGTAGTTACCTACCCGCCAAAAATCAGGACACCTTGTAGGGTCACCTAGAGACGATGGTCTGTCTCATGCTCACAACTGTTGATACAGCCGGGGTTTTCGGCCCCCACGTTGGGCGCCATTTGTAGTGTAAAAAGATTGGTAAGTATCCGTACAGGACTGCAGCGATGGTCTGCTGCCTCGGCGAAAGAGGATGTTGGGATTCACCGAGATTGGCCTTGTCAGGGGACGCGTGAATGCGCTGGTAGGCTAGCGTTGCGGTGTCGTAGGGCGGGTTATTTCCCCCTAGCACAAGGACCCACTACAAAAAACTTTCGCATTCATGAATTGAACCATGTAAAAATGCGGATCGACTGGTGTCGAGGCCGAGCCAACCTACTTAGGGTTGAAATGCTTGTTCGAAGAACAAATTGGGCCGGGAAAAAACGGACGGACTTACAGACACTTCGTCGTTACCGACGATACTTATGGCCCACAAACAAGAGTGGGGCATCCATATGGCAGCGATGCCTCCTCGCACCCTCCCAACCGGATCAAGGCCCAAATGTAGACGTGGCCATGTATTTCCCATTTGAGTGAAAAACATACAAATATAGCTTGCATTATTCTTTCCCTCAAATGAGGAATACAAACGTAACCAATTTATGCCATAGCGTTATGCAAGGTAATCACCTAACTATATCATAAAAGTGGAGAGCGCGAGCGCTGAAGAAGGAGCAACTCTTACCTCCGAAATATATATTTGTTTAACATTAAATTTACAATATTTGCGAGCGGACTGCCACTCTACCTGGCAAGAGCCCCTGTTACCCGAAAAAAAGGGGAGAGCGCGCCCGATGGCTAGCCCATTTTAGAGAAGGAGCATGCTAGAATTTTTAACCCAACACTTTAGCGAAAAGCACAAGAGACTGTCACTCCACTCAGTTGAGAAAAATGCGCCGCGATCAGCCCAAGCGCCTCGCTCGGTTGTCCGATTCCGACCCGCCGTTTGTTGCTCGTCGTCGCCTTATGGGACCGCTCAAAAACCAGTCGAGGAGCCTCCCATCCACTTTCCATGGTATTACGAAAGTGCAATCGTGGAAGAACTCCGTTGAAAAGGGGGTTGCCGTGTCCAGATTTCAACTGCAGATTAAATGATGAACATTATTTTAAATTTACAATTGAAATCTGGAACAGCAATATGTTGGTTTTCGAGCAGCTTGCTCAGGCGACTGCTCGATTATCACATAGTTATCCAGGACCTGAATTATCGAAAGGGTTCCTTAGCACTTATGATGAGAAACGATACAAACCGTGCATCGAATTAGACAAGAAGCAACTAACGATCCCCTCAGGGTTACTCAGGAGGGACTGTAAACTCGGAGGATGTCTTGAGAAAATGGGTTTTAGGGAGAACGGCGAGTGTAGGTTCTGCAGGTTTGCAAATTATACACCAGAATACCTTTTGACATGCTGCGGAGATCTGTTCCGGAGAAGGAGAGACATTCTGGGAACCTAGCTGAGGAGCTGTTTGGAAACCTGAAGCCAATGAAGATCATCCACTTTCTGAGAGAGGTTGGTCTGTTCATGGAATTCTAGGCACTCTAATGAGAATGGAGGCACATTAAATCTGTCAAAGGTTGAAATAAAGGACACCCAATTCACACCATCTTCATTGCTCATTAATTAATGCGTAATACTTTTATTAATGTTTCATTATACTTATCAGACATTTTACTAAGTTGTGCCTCTATAATTCGAATTTCACTCACATTAACTTCTATAATTCAAACTCTTGATGCTTCAAACTTCTTTTGTTTCGAAATAAATTGACTGTCCCCTAAATTTCCAATATGTGAGGTTCTACTGTATATATTGATTCTTTGGTAACTTAGATTTAGCTGTAATAATCCTCTTTACACAAAAATTAATCAATTTTAATCATATGAAATTCACAGATATCAAAATTGACTAATTCCACCTCATTGTCATCGCATTCAATTACTGCCCAATTGAAATAGTAAAAGATGTGCTGCTGTAAATAAACGATAAATTACCAAATGTTCTATTTGTTATTTCACAAACACTACACATACTCGTATGTGGTCATAGCTCAATATCGTTTTCATTCAAGACATACTCGTACTTCCAACTAGACATATGAGTGTGATCCCAAGGTAGGGACCGCGAGGTATGCATGCTATAATGCTGCCACACAAAATACATATTTGTCAATATCCTCTATTTCGTCAAAAAAGAATTGAATCATTTTTCAGATTGACGAAATCATCATCGTCAGTGTAAAGTGACTGAGTGTGTGATGTGTTGCCTCACATATTGTTGGCTGCCGCCGCCACTGCTCTGAGCCCTATACGTAGTATCACGTCATGTTCAAAATTGAACGATTAACATAAAGTCAGACTGTTCAAAAAGCATTTTATGCGATATGTGTATGATATATTTGTTGGTAAAGATGTTTTAAGTAGAAGAAAAGATTGTTGAATGGGTAGTGTTGCCGTTTTGACGGTAATTTAGGAAAGGATCTTTGTTCTGATGTATCTTCTGCTTAGTTATCATGAGAAAGGTTTTTGGATTTCTAATTTAAATAGATATTTGAATACCCCTTTAAAATTTTAGAGCGGCAGCACTCACACCCCGAGCACATATGTAGAAAAATTAGGCAAGTCTCTAAATGTCTAGAAGACAGCGCTTAGCAAACTATATCTTTCACAATATCAGAAACTGAAAATGAAATTCTAGAGCCCAAGAATTTAGCAAGACATCCAAGTCATATGTGTACGCAATAATTCAAGGTAACCGCGAGTAAGTGCTTACTCGTTCGCGCCACACCTGATATGTCTTCATAGACAGCACTCCATCTTCACGATTGCCCTGGGAGGAAGGTCGCGCGCCAAACCAATGCCGCAATGGTTTCGGGGGAAAGAACAAGAATAAATTTATTAACCAACTTGACCCAATGGTTAAAATTGAAATATCCAACAAAACCCAATTTCAATTGTCTCATCTTCTTCGACAAGATTTCTTCTGGTTGCAGCATCAACCCCATCAGCAATGGCAATCGCAGCGGCAACAACAACTACAACAACAAACAAAGAAACATTTCAATTGAGTAATTTCCTTACGATTTGTAATCTTTCGCAGACATGATAATTTTTCGTCGCTTGCCATGCATTTTGCGCAAATTGTCGTCGAGAATGTTGCAAAAATAAATCCAAGAGGAAAAATGAAAATGGAAAATAAAGAAATCATTTGAAATGAATTCGAGAGAATAAAGTAGAAACATAGTATTCTGGCTAAAGATATAGTACTTAAGTGTAAGTGTAGTAAATTTCAAGTAGAGGAATGAAATTGTTTCGACATTGATTTTGGCCTCACTTGTCCGCCACACGTCATTGTACCGTTGCGCGGTTGCTTGGCGCGAATGATTTGATGGAGCTCTTATTGTTAACGATTGTTACAGCTAGCAAACAAAACAAATGATATTTATTGTTAGCAATAGTCGGGAATTGACGGCGGATTATTTTTCCGCGAGTGTGTTTATGACGCTGAGAGGGATGTTGCGAAAACGTGAATTTTCCACACTTTGTACGCGTTCTATTTCGGGCAATTTCACACTGATTTTCAATCGCGCAAACAGAATTCTTGTCGAGCGGAAATATCTTTTTAGCGATTGACTAATCGTGCAAATTAGATACAAGAGGGATTTTGGCAAAGCTGCTGCGGAATAGAATATTTTTGAAATGGATTGTGTTGGCGCGATCACGTTGGCAGACAAAGCGGGGGATGTAAGCTATTTTGGTGGTGGGTTTTTGTTTGGTTTGTTGTGATGTTGGGGGGTTGGTGTCTTCGAGTGATATTGGATACATGAGTAATGATAGCAAATTAAAATAGATTAGATATGATGCCCTATATGGCGCGATTAAGTGTGGAGGAATATGAAATGGAAATATTTTCTTTTCACATCTCTAAGATATAGTCATATATTACTGGATGATATATTCTACGGGTACTCATGTCAGTAGATTGGCACTTTCAAGAATTTCGATATTTCAAAACCTGACTGTAATTTTTGGGTTAAATAGCGAACCAAAGCATGCTAAAAATGTGTTCCTTTTTTAGTGATTTCTCAATTATTTTTAAAAATAAGCATCACTTTCCTGCCACATTTTAGAACATTCGGGGATGGTGGGGGTGAGTGCCATTTACGCACTGAGTGTCGGGCTCCGATGCTCATGAACGGCTGGACTACATACTAAACACCTGCCCTGTCAACCTAAGAACCTAGCCTGGAACCGTTTGATACAGTACTTCGAGTCAGATCTCGTTTTGGTACGCCGCGGGGAATCTTCAAACTATGGGATCCCTCCTCCCGCGGGGAGGGAGGGGAGGATGGGAAATCATTTAATAAGTGGTCCCACAGCCCCGACTGCTGTAAGTCCCATGTATCTTTTAGTACTGTCCGAGCATATTGTGCCACATGGTTTCATTTATCAATTGGTCCAGACATCACCGCGTCTATACTATCTAGAGTGAGCTCTTCCGTCTCCCTGTAGAGGTCATTTCACAGCCTGTCCCACTTTTTGAACGCAAAAAATGTGTGGTAGGCATCGTCTTTCTGTCCTGGGCAAAAACGACAATCGGGGAATCGTGACTTGCCAATCTTGTGCAGGTAAAACATCCATGCCCGCTCAAAAGCTGGATCAGATAGACGTCAGTCGCACCATGCCTTTGATTTAGCCACACTCTCAGATTCAGGATGAGCTGCACAGTCCACGTTCCCTTCGTGCAGTTCACCAGTACTGCTGCCAATCGTTGAGTCAGCACTGTCACTCCCCGCGGGCTACTGTCTACTTCATGTCCTCGTTTCGGCGCAGGTAAACAGCGCGGCGCAGTCTGGCAAAAAGCGTAATAGGTATCACGCCTGCAACAACTCTCATCACCGAATCAGAGACTGTCGAATATGAAGATACAATCCTCAGTGCTCTTCTTTTCTGTACCTGTGACAAGCGTTTTCGATACACCGCCTTACTGAGGACGTCGCACTATATTTCTGCTCCCTACAGTAGCACTAACCTTC
The DNA here is from genome assembly GCA_963969285.1 of Odontomyia ornata. Lineage (NCBI taxonomy): Eukaryota > Metazoa > Arthropoda > Insecta > Diptera > Stratiomyidae > Odontomyia > Odontomyia ornata. The sequence goes on from OZ017740.1 coordinate 298,510,506, forward strand.
CGATACTCATTAAGAGACGCCTTCTTGGCAGGTTAGGTTCCCTACTTTGGCTATAAGTCGCAGCCTACTCAGCCGTTGCCCGGATTCACTAGGAGAAGTTCATCTTTGAGTGGATCAGTAGCCCCAGGTACACCACTGCTGGCTTCGACTCGCTTAGTGTGCCTCCAGTAATAATCAGAGGCAAACTCTCGTCACTTTGGCAATTTCGTAAATTCTTCGAACCGAAATATATCGTTTCCAATCCGAGTCAAGCTATCTGTACAGACCAGTACACACGCGAAGACATTTCCTTTCGAAAACTCCTAACATTTCCATTGTACTAGCATTCTGATTATACCAGAACTGACATCCATATGTCAAAACTGGTCTAACCAAAGTCTTGTAATATACAATTTTGAAGTTTTAATCCGTCTATCCGGAATAAAAGAGACGTCGTGATTTATCCGAAATAAAAGAGACGGCGTGATTTTGACATGTCCATTATAGTAAAGGATTTGCCAATAGGAGGTGTTATTTTGAATAGCCCGCTATTTCGATAGATGTCACTTTTGAAGCTGTTATTTTTCGACATTTGACAAGTAGAAACTACGCCATTAATACAAATGGAACGATACACGCTTTAACAACGTATTGAAATTTTTAAAATTCACTATAAAAATGGTGAAAATTTAGCAGACGCGGTTCGTAAAACTCGAATATTTTTGGGTCGTCGTGCAGCACCTTGTCGGACCGCAATACACAAATTGGTGGAAACATTCGAGCTGTTGGGACAACTTAGTGATGTGAAGAATAAAACCCGTGCACGTAACTCAAGAACAGCCGCTCTAGCCGAAAGTGTTGAAGAAAACCTAGGTTTATCCATTCCTCGTCGTTCTTTGGAATAAGCCATTCCACAAACGTCATTGCACCGTATTTTGCAATAAAGATTTGTGTCTTAAGGCTTATGAAGTTCAGTTAACACAAGAACGCAAGCCGGTCGATCGTCAACAGCGTCGTGTCTTTGCTGATTTGGTCCTTGAAATGCATGAAAATGATCCGGAATTTCATCGAAAAATCATCTTGAGTGATGAGGCTTCGTCAAGAAGCAAAATTGTCGCATCTGGGGCTCGGAAAACCCAAGAGTTATTGTTGAAAAGCCTCGAAGAAGTGATCACAATTGCCCACCGAGATCTTGAGATTTAACACCTTGCGACTTCTTCCTTTGGGGCCACGTGAAAGGGAAGGTCTACGCCAACAGCCCCGCGTCGATTCAAGACCTCAAAGATGGAATTCTTGAGGCTATCGAGGACATAGGGCAGCCACTTTGCGATTTGGTTATGGAAAATTTCATGAAATGGATATGGTCCTGTAAGCGTGGTCATGGTGGTCATTTGCTTGATGTTATTTTCCACTACTAACGGCATACCTTCCTCTTGATAATGAAATAAACATCCGATCATTTATATTAAAAATGGCATTTTCCTTTTAATATCAAAATAACACCTCTTATTGGAAAACCCTGTACATACAGGTATACTGATCGAGATAAACAACGAGGTACCGAACATGGAAGTTATGAGGCACCCCTTCTGAACTTCCGTCACCAACCGTGGAAAAATTTCCAATCACGTTTCAGGTCTTGACTCGCCAACCGCAGCAGTGTCTGAAACAAAATTATTTCGTATTTTTGCGCATTCGCGTTCATTCACCAATTCTTTGTGTAGGCCTGAATGCCATTGAACTTTTTCTTCTGCCAAATAAATTATCAGATCATCAGTAAACGACACTATGAATCACGTAGGTGAAACGTTAAAACCAAAGCCGTTCAATAGCTTGCGAGTGAAAATAGAGAAAATAGAAAATAGAGAATAGAGTTAGTGACTGTTCCTAGCTGTAAACTATTCAAGCCCCTAAAATTACGCACCGTCGTCAGATTTCCATCAGTTACATGAAATAATTTTCTATACAATATAATACATATCACGGCAACAAGGTGTCTGGGGAACCTGTCCTGAAGGAGTTTATAAATTAGTTCGTCTAACAATACCATATCAAAGGCTTTATCCATATCAATAAGGCATGCCACATTCTCTATTAGTTAGTTTCCAACAGATGTCTGAGGTTACTTTCGTTATCGCATGTATGGTTTAATGCCTTGGACGGAAACCAACCTGGCAACTCGGCATCAACTCATATTTCTCAATTTAATGCTGGATTCAGTATCACTTAAAATACCTTGCTGATCTTACATAGTTAGCTGATTAGGCGATGGTTTTTAGGGCATCAAAATTTCCTTCTTTTCTTCAAGATTGCAAGTACCTTCGCATTTTTTCACTCATTAGGGAAATATGAATTGCTCATAACACTGTTGAAGAATATGCAATTATTTCGAACAGCAACTTCAGGCAAAGGTATGTTACGCTATAGTTCCCCTCGACGTGAGAGTTCCTCCGGCTAAGGACCTCAGACCCGGCTTGCCGTCGGAGTCGGGCCGTAGGAGACGCCACTCGCTTATCCCCTGGTCCTAAATAGCCGCCAAGCGAGCACGCGGCCGCCCAACACCCCTCACAGGGCTCAAACTAACACACACTATTTTCCTATAACAGGGGAAGTTTAGTCTCACCGGGCGACCACTTGCACAACTTTGCCGGGCTCAGATGGCCCTACGTAACTCACACCGAGCAAAAATCTGGAAACACTCGCGCTAAAAATCACGGATCAATTCGCACTGAAAATTTATTCCCGAACGCACCCGAGCCAGGTGTACAATCGATCTTCGTGGGAATCTTTTTTTAATAACCAAAAATATGTTCACTTATTTAATTATTTATTTAATGGTAAAGTGCAATAAATTTCAAAAATAGAACTTTAATTAATCAATATGCAAAACTTAACTTACTCTATCTAGTTGGGGGGCCCTCGAAGTAATTTGCGTTCCGAAGCTCTACTGCCAGCGCGCTTCTGATTGAGCTGATGTCGCCAATCTCCCTTAATTATATCGCTGTTGTAACTTTCTCTGTTCTGAATTTCTGCCCTCGATGAATTCCCGGAAATATTTCGTGTCGCTCGCCACACTTGGTCCTCTGTTGTTGATCCTTGTCCGCCAGAAAAAAGAAGAGACCCGTTCTTTGTCTCCAGATTTTTCATCGGCTCGGTTTCAACCGGCGAGCCGTTAACTTTTTCCCTGAGCGATTCAACGTTCAATTGCGATCCCCCAACTGGTGTACATCGGGCAATTGAAATACAAATTTCCCTTCTTTTAGTACATTCGCCCATCAGGTGTAAATGTCAAAGTGACTGACACTCTGTCAGTATTGTGTTTTTGTTTGTTTCGGGCGAATGTATGAAAATTATTTTGATATAGAAAATAAAAATCGTGGCCGCGACTTGTTTAAAATGCCGTTAAATTTGTCGGTAATGGAGACACATCTCACACATAGTTTAATGCCATCACGATTGAAGGACTCTGAGGGTTGTACTTTCGGTATGTATAAAAAACTTTTAAATGTTAATTCGCCTTCCGCAGTGGTTGGTTCGGATGTGTCCTTAGTCAAATTTTTGTAGAATTTAGTGTATTCGTTCATCTGGTTTCCGAGTCCAAATCGGTTTGCTATCGTTCATTATCACCCAGTCCCAAATGCTTTTTGATACTTTCTTAGTTTTTGGTTTATCATCATCAGTATCCTCTTCTACCTTGGCATCCTCTTCTTCATCTTCAGTAGCTTCGTCCTTCTCTGATTTAGTAATTGTACATAAATTGTTCACCAGATCATTTCGGGTCATGCCTTTACCACTGTCGATGATGTGAAGGAGTTTGTTTTCTTTATTTCAGGATTTGCTTCCAGCTCTGCTTTGCTCGTAAGTGATAGTAATCGGATTTTGTTTCCTTTCGTTTTTGTTTATTTTTACTTTAAATTTTTATTTAAACATTTTTATTTTATTATTTTAACCTTTAAAAATTTTTATTTTTAACCTTGGATTCGGGCGGGATTTTAACGACCGCAGAAAAAAAGTGCAAATGGTTTCCATGACAGGTAGTAGTACTCTATTAGGAATTGCGTCAACGACACAAAATTTTTTGCTGTTGTCAGTTCTCCTGCTCAACTATTGATTGAACTCGTAATTTGATCAAAGCATGACTTCAGTAAAGACCTACTAGTAGTAGCTAAAACTAGACATTAAAGGTTTTAAATAATAAACGCAAGGGGAGGGCTGGTGACTGGAGTATTCTTTGGAGAATGATGTCCCCACGTGCCTGAGGCAGCGGAAGCTTCTGTAATGTTCCTTTGTGGATATTATCCCAGTAGTAATGGTCTTAGTTTTTATGTAGATTTCAGCCAAAGGGTGCTAAGCGACCCAAGCCTATCGAGAGAAGGCAACCAGAGGCAAAAATGGCTGTCGCGAACGCAGCTTTCAGATTTGGCGAACCTGAGAGCATGAAAATGCCACCTGGCGGTAGGTAAAACACTAAGGGAAGGAGCCCAGATCAAAAACTACCATAAAAGAGGAGGAGAAAAAACTTACGTTGCAAGAGGGGGCCGGATCTTCAGTACCGGTGGCAGAGGGCAGTGAGTGAGCAGGCTTGCGGCCAGCGTCATCGAGCAACTGCAATTTTATAAAAGTGGTGAACTTATCTTCTTTAACAGATAAATCTACAAGCAATCCCAGGCTGGACAGAGAAAATCCAACCACGAGTTGTTGGCACGAACCCCGTCGACAGGGAAACGAGCGTAGAGAAAGCCAGCAAACGCAAAAAATTAAACTTCAGCAAATGGCTTCAAAGATAACACAGACGCCCATAGGGGAATCAATAATTCTGGCATCATTTTTAATAATAACAATATCGACCAATAAACCAGGGACAGACGACAAAGAACGAATAAACGGTATAAAGTGGAGTACATCGTTCAATCGGACATAGCTGCGGCTTTTGAGCACAGTAAAAAACGTATGCACAACTAGCAGCGCCCCGTACGAGAAGAGCGGAAACTAGGAAAATCCGTGACAACAATGGGAAACAGCGCAAAAGTAGAGGAAAGAGAAGTTTCGCTGTTAAGTCATCTTCTTCCTACCGTCATCAAAGCGACTAAGGCACGAGAATCAAAATATGTGAGCCTCTCTCAAGAAGCAACGCAAGAAAGCACGAATGCCTTTGTCCGCTTTGAAGAGGTGCGGCTTAGAAGAATTGAAAACAGCTTGCGACGTACAAAAGAACATCAGCAAGAAAGCTAGGGAAGCTCATTGATTGCATCACACACTATAAGCGGAGGTAGTTTAAGGCGGAATAAGACCAAAACTCCAAGCCCTCTAGTGGAACGCCAGTAGCTCCAGCCCATAGCATTAGTAAAAGGATGGCAGGCAGCCCAATCAAAGGCGTAGGCGAGAAAAGAAGGAAGGCGCCAAACGAGGCTGCTACTCCTGACATGAAGTTTCAGGTAGTGGCAACTAAAGCAGCCAAAAATGTTCAGCTTGAAAAGGCTGATAAAGAGAGAGTAAGAACAAAGATTCTTCCAATACGATGCGGAAACCAAAAAATTAACAACGACGCTGCGAAAGAAAAGGAGGAGTGGGACCGGATGATACGAAACCTGCCATAAGAATTATGCGGCCAACCCGGGCCGGAAGCTAACTAGTGGAATTCGAACTAGAGGCCATCAAGAAATATGCGTTGCATGATGCAGTCAAAAAGGTTCTTGGAGCTAGGACAACCATTGTCTCGAAAACAACCCTTGAAATCAGGAACCTCGATAGTGTCACGGACAAACCCGTGGTAGAGGAAGCATTAAGAGGGAGTTCCTTAGTGTAAGAGGACTCAAATGAGACTGACACACGAGAATACAAGGAGACAACGCATAGCTATTGTCAACGTGACCGTAAATTCCTTCCCGCTGCTTCAGGTGCGTCCAATATGAAGACACAGGATATGGCTGTAGAGGACCCGACAGAAGCTTTCGGTGCTGTAATTGTGGTCGACCGGGACACATCAGGAAAGAATGCCCGCCCGGTCGAAGCAGAATATATTCTTTGCAAGAGTGCTAAGGAAGGAAATCACAACCTGAATCGCATAGCCATTGTCAACTTGACCGATAAAAGTGCCGAACAAGTCCTAGCTAAGAGCCACAACAAAATAGGTTGGGTTATCCGCAGCGTATGGAAAAGAGGAATTCCTTTCCGCTACTTCATGTGCCTCCAATATGGAGACACAGCATATGGCTGTAGAGGACTCGACAGAAGCTTTCTGTGCTGTAATTGTGGTCGGCCGGGACACAACAGGAAGGAATGCCCGGTCAAAACAGAATGTTTTCTCTGCAGGGATGCTAAGGAAGGAAATCACAACCTCAATCACGTGCTAGGCTTAGGAAGATGCCGGATTTTCAAAACGGCACTAGTTAAAACCAAATTAATATTCCAATGAGCCCTATCCTACATGTGAGTTTAAATCGTGACAAAAAAGCCCAGGATCTACTTGAACAGTTTGCGGCATGCTGTTGCTCAGCGAGCCACACCACGACAAGAACTCGCAAGCCTGGTACCCTAACGAACCTGGAACATGCCCCATTTGGATGCGGGGCTACACCCACTAACAAGTGCAGGATATAAGATGAGGAGATCGTTTTGTGTAGGTGAGCTAATAAAGAGCAATATTTTTTAGTGTTTATCTAACGCCGAAGAACCAATGCCATCTTTCCGGGGCAAAACTCATTGCCTTCGGGAGACGCTATCTTGAACACAGAGGGCTAGGTGCTCGTCGGGTGAGACTTCCTTGATGGAGCGATTGCATGAGGCATGCCTCAAATCGACCGTAGAGGAAAGCAAGTCCTGGAAATGGCGGCCAGGACATCACTCGTTGTCCTAAGCGCTGAGAACGCTCCAACTTTCCGCCGCTGGGGTTATGCGGGAACCACACCCGATGTAAAATTTGCTTCGTAGTACCTGGCAACAAGAATACACAATCAACTGGCGAGCACTAGAGGACTAATCGACCAGCGCTCACCAGGATATGATGCTTGAGATCAGTGGCGGTACCCCTCGGCATACGTACACCCAGACTCCAGCCTTCAGACGGAAAACTGGGCAAAATGCTGATGTGAGCGGAAGAGCTACTAAAGAAGACATGGTGAACTCAACTATGAGCATCATCTGCTTGCAAGCAGAGGCGATAAGCCTCCAGTATGCTGGTGGTCAACGGAAATCGTTGAACAGCGAGGCGAGTATCATAAGCTTCGACGAGAATCCTAGCGGGCGCGGACGCGGGAAGAGGAAGACACCAGACAAGCAGCATAAAGATAGGCCAGGAAATGCCTTCGCAAGCTAATCAACAAAAGTAAGGCCTGATGCTCAACCTCGTGGACGATGTGAATAGGGATCCGTGAAGCCTGGGATACACGCTAGTCACGCGGAGACTCAGCGCCCTACGGAAGACCTGATTACATGAAGCAGAAAAGATGAACGAGCTTGTATGGGCTCTGGTCCCTACATATGTCGTCCTTGTTGATGCAGTCCATGACAGAGCCACCAGTGGAATGTTTTACGAGAATGAAATTGCAAGAAGCAGTTTAATTTATGGAGGCTGCTGAAGTATTGCAGCTTGTCTACAATCTTTGTCCTAGTTTGCTATTCAGTACATTTAACGCTTGCGAAGGGATTTTCTCGGATTGATGGAAGGTTGTGAGGCTCGTACTGATCAGCAAGTGGAAGGGAAATCCTGCGGCGTCTACGGCGTGCTCGAGAAACTCATCAAGAGAAGACTCACTAACGAGGTCCATTTTGCTGGGAACTTACCTCCTCGGCAGTATAGTTTTAGAAGCAACTCGCTCAACCATTGTCGCGATTGCGGATGTGGTGAGCACAGCCCAAAGAACGAAAGCTCACAGCCGGCCCAACAAACGTGTTGTACTGCTGGTTGCGCTTGATGGCAGAAACGCTTTCAAGTCTGCTAGATTGGTGGATATTCTGGAAACACTGGAAACAAATTTTCAAGTTCTAAAGAATCTGATGCAGATTCTGATGGACTATTTGACAGACCGAAGCCTGCTCTATAATACGAAGGAGGATCGGCGAAGGATACAAGTTACATCAGGTATTGCTAAAGGCATCACCTTTGGCCCAGACCTGTGGAACCTAATGTACAACTGGCTACTAAGACTACAGCTGCCGAATGAATCGCTCTTGATCGGGTATGCGGATGATGTCGCGACGGCGCACAGCTGTACAAGCGCAAATTATACTTGGTATGCTTATGTGACGAGTGAGGAACTTGATGCCCAGCACTGGAGAAAATCAAAGTCTCAGAGTTGGCGGTGCCTACGGAGAAACTAAGGCGACAGAGAGGCAGTTGCCCACGAGTAGACGTATCGTTATCGATTGGCAACAGATATGGACAAACGATACGAAAGGAAGGCAGACTAAGCGCCTCATTGGCGACCTGAGGACGTGGTTCAACCGAAGGTACGGTGAGACTGATTTCTATATAACCCAGCTCTTGCGTGGGCATGGTTATTTTCAATCTTACCTGCACACGATTATTAAGGCACTGTCGTTCGATTGCACATTTTACGCAGAAAAGGTGGATGTCGCCTACCCTATCCTTTTTGTATGAAAGAGGCAGGACAGGCAGTGCGGTGTACCCATCGTAAAGATGGGAGAGCTCTCCTCCGATAACCTAACTGGAAAGATGCTGAGATCCTTTGATAAATATAACTGTGTGGTTCATTACGTTCGGGCAGTCCTATAGGCAAAGGAGAGTAGAGCCTGCTGGCGTCGAGAGTGGAGAGGTCTTGTTTCTTGAAATTCCTCTCCCTTCTGCATCTCGGTGTTGCTTAGGCACGTAGAATAAGAACTAGTCCCAAGTAAAGTATCAAGCGGTTTCAGGCTAGGTTCTCAGATTGGTTGGGAAGAGAGGGAAGTCCAAATGCATAGCGCTGATGCGTGCCCCACATCGCGGGCGTAAATATCTTCACCCCCTGCCACAAAAGCAGTGTTTCAAATAATGCCCTTTTGCTTTTGTCAATTATCTCCTTTACCTTTGATTTTCGTGTATTTGAATTTACCACCGTATTGGTGGTGTTTTAGTGATATTTTTGTTTGAGCAGTCTCAATGACCTATGAATATTGGCTACAATAGTAACATAATCAAAAACATTATTGTGAAAAAGGAAAGATAGAGAGAGCTCGACAGTTTAACGACAAAGTTCAGAAAAAATACGCAAACTAAAGATATAGCAAGAGCAGCGATCAGATACAGGTCAGCGACAGGAGCACTCAAACAATTTTTGAAGACTATACAAGTACAACTGATACCGACGAGCAGAAAACAGCAGTTAAAACGCTGACTCAAGTTTGCTACGGATACGTTATGAAAGAAGAACAAAGCGGGGTGTATAAATTCTCCTGCCTCGAATGTTACAAAAAAGTTACATAGGACAAACCCGACGTACCTTACATATGCCTTAAAAATCCTAGCAGCATACAGGAGATTAAATCTGCAGTGACAAGGCATATTATTGAAACGGGTCAAAAGATCATGATGGAAGATCTAAACGCACTTGAAGTTATCGAAAGTTTAGAAATTTTCAAAACTCTTCAAATTATTGCAACAAAATTCATTTCATTTTAGACCAATGAAAAATAAAATTTGTAAAGCCTGCTTTTGTGATTGATCTTTTTGTTAACCAGGTTCAGTAGAGGGATAGTTACTGAAAAGTTGTCAAAATATTTTATAGCCTTCTTGTTGTGAATGAACTCTTTTTGGACTAATTAGGTTAGGTACTTAATTTGGTTAGCTAATTATAGTAGGTATATACTCTGTTCTCCAAAGGTTTTATGAATTAGGGCGTACTTAATGCCGAACGAACCGGTATCATCTTTCTAAGCCAAGCTTAATTCTTTGGAGGACGCTGTCTTGCACGCAGATGGTAACGTGCTCTTCGGGGGAGACTTCAACGTTAAATTAATCGAATGGGACATGCCTTCAACAGATCCCCGGGGAAAAAGAATCCTAGAAATGGAGGCCAGGACGGTGCTCATCGTGCTAAACACCGTAAGTACGCCGACTTTCCGCCGTATTGGCTCTGTAGGAACAATACCAGGCGTGACATGAGCCTCAAGAGTTCTTAGCACAGAAACGACTACGCAGCCAGTGATCATCAATACATTCTGCTTGGGATCCGAGATGTTGTTTCCCGACATCCATGCTCTCGACCTTCTACAATTGAGTGCAACATCGGAAGGATGGGCGTCGGGTGGCTCACAGCAGGTGCTCCACTGTAGGGTGATTCACAGGGCACAGAAGAACTGGCAGCTCAAGAGGTGGTGAACGGCATCATAATGACTGCTTGCAGCGCTCCTATACCCCGTCGAAAACCCCGGCACGACAATCCTCTAGTATACTGGTGGTCAACTGATATCGCTGAAAAGAGAAGAAGTGTCGTAAGCTACGACGTGAAGCTCAACGGGTACGGAACCGTGACGAGGCCTGCAACCGGGTAGCAGCATATTAATCAGTCAGGCAATGCCTTCGCAAATTGATTGACAACAAAAACGCTCGCTGCTGGGCAAGATCTAGTGGACAATATGAACAAGGATCCGTGGGGCCTTGCCTACAAGCTAGTTATGCAGAAGCTTGACACTATACGGACGTCTTGAATTTATGAAGCGGAAAAGTTGGACGAGATAGTACGGGCATTTTTCCCCGTCAATCCCGTTCGTGTTGACACTGCCTACAGAGAAACAGCAGTCGAGTGCACGCTGTTCACACAACCGGAACTGGAAAAGGCAACCCTATCATAGAACGCAAGGAAGGCCTAGATGGTGTTCCAGTTGAGGTGTTGCAACTTACCTATCACCATTATCCTGACTTGCTGCTCAGCACATTCAACGTTTGCCTGCCGGACGGAGTTTTCCCGATACGAAGGAAAGTTGCGAGGCTCGTGTTGATTAGCAAGGGAAAGGAAATGTCGAATCGCCGTCTGCATTCCGCCCGTCATGCATGCTAGACAGTACTGGGGAAGTGCTGGAGAAACTCATCAGGGGAAAACTCACTGATGCAATTCGTACTATTGGGGACCTGTATCCTCGGCAGTTCGGATTTACAGCAGGACGCTCTACCATTGATGCGATTGCAAACATGGTGAGCGCGGATCAAAAGACAGAGACATGTAGCAGCAACAAGCAGCCAATCGCCCTGTTGGTGACATTCAACTCCGCCAGATGGGTGGGTGGATATTTTGGATACGCTGGAAAACCCTGTTCAAGCTCTAGAATATCTCATGCGGCTTCTGAAGGACTACCTGAAGGACCGAAACTTGCTTTACGGTACGACAGAAGGGCAACGAAGAATGGAAGTTACATCGGGTGTTGCTCAGGGGTCTATCCTTGGTCCAGACCTGTGGAACGCGTCTCACGACAGATGAATCGCACTTGACCAGCTTTGCGGATGATGTTGCAACAGTAGTCGCTGGACGCAATGTTGAAAAAGCGCAACTTAAGCTAGATATACTAATACGCCAAGTGAGAGACTAGATGACTGATCGCGGGTTCAGTCCAGCAATGGAGAAAACCGAAGTGGTCATCTTAACAAAGAAGAGAAACCCTACTGATCGACTCGAAGAGGAGTTTCTCAGAGCAAACCAGTGCGACGGTTGAGAGGGCTGCTTGGGACGTCTCGGCTCTAAGTCAACTTATGGCCAACGTAGGAGGGGGGCACCCCATCAAGAAGACTTTTCTTCATGAATTCTGTTGGGTCAGTGCTACTGTATGAAGCAGAAACATGCATCTACCGAAACCGCTCGACACAGGTGCAGAGATGAAGAGCACTGAGGATTGCATCTTCATATTCGGCCGTTTCTGATTCGGTAGTGAGAGTTATTCCGGACGTGATATTTATCGCCCTTCTTGATAGGAAGCGCCGTGTTATTTACCTTACGAGGACACGTGGGAGACAATTGCCCGCGAGGAGAGAGAGCGCTCACTCAAGATTGGCAGCAGTCTTGGGTGAATTGCACGAAGGGAACGTAGACTGCTTGGCTCATTTCGGATCTGAGACCGTGGCGAAATCGAAGGCATGGTGAGACCGACTTCTATCCGACGCCACTTCCGAGCGGGCATGGGAGTTTTCAGTCTTACCTGCACAAGATTGATAAGTCACGATTATCGGTTTTGCCTAGTAGAGGAAGACGATGCCTGTCAAACGTTTTTGCGTGCCGAAAATGGGACAGGCTGCAACGGGACCTCTACAAGGAGACGGGAGAGCTCACTCCGGATAGTATAGTCGCGAGAATGCTTACATCGATTGACAACTGGAACCATATGGCACATCATGTTCGGACAGTCCTAAAAGATAAAAGGGACCCACAGCAGCCGGAGACATGTGGGCGGGGGCACGGCTTGGCTGGAAATCCCTCATTCTTGCTCCTCCCTAGCTTGAAGGAGCCTCACGGCGTAACAAAACGACACCTGGCCCGAGTAATGTGTCAAGCGGATCTGAGTTAAGTTCTCAGATGGACAGGGGAGGTGTTCAGTTGGTGGTCACAAACAAAAGGTTTCATGGCTGTAGTTTTTGTAGTTTACGAGGAAAATTGCGCCCACACACGTACGGTCAGACAAATCGCGAACATAATAGAGGTTTACAAGGATATTTTGCAACGCCCTAAAAGCACATACATACTCCTCTTGGGAGATCTTAGTCTTAACTACTGAATGTGTTTAAAAAATAATGACCAATTTTCTTAAGCTAAAGCAGACCTTATACGGTTTTGTGAGTATCTTCAAACGGAGTTTGGAATGTACGTTTTACAAAAAGTTAGCAAAAAAACCTGTTAAAAAATTTAAAAGTACATACTCTTTTCCATATATTAATTTTAATGCTGGCAGATTCGTGTCACTGAAAGTACAAGCAGAGAATAATGTCATAAAATATAATATGGAGAGTATCGAAGTACTGATTGGAATTGGAGGTAAACATTTTGGTGCATTTTAACTGCTTTCTACCCAGCCTTAAAACGCAAACTGGATCTATTGGAGAAAAATGTAAGCAATTAATTTAGGGAACTAAGCAAAAAGTTGGCGCGAAGTCAAAAAACGATCAAAAATATCTAAAATGTGACAGTTTTATTCAAATATAGTGATACATTTTACAAATTTTGGAGTAAGAAGTTTAAGAAGTTGCATACTACCGAAATGTTTGTATGCTTCTTACATTATGAATTTAGTCATCGCCAATAATTTTGACGAATTTTAATTGCTTTTTCCTCAGTCTTAAAACAAGGCAATCAATAGAAAGACCACTCAAACGGTGATCAATTAAGATTTTTCAGTAAAGTGAAATCTGACCATTCATCGTTTCTTTGCCAAGAAATTTTCAGAATAAGGCCAAAAATACGAGAAACAACTAACACCTCAAAAAAACTTCAAATTATTTTGTTTCCCATGAAATCATCTTCCCATATTGTGCGGGGAAATTCCAAACCTAAGGCCAATTGACACGGTTAGCTACGAATGGAATCAGAATCAAAACCAGCAAAAATATCAGTCAGAATCTTACAGAAACCCAAAAGCTGACAAAAAAACTCAATTTAATCTGCACAGTTTCTAAATTCACCTGAGTCCCATAAATCCTACTCCGCATGCACACATATCAGACCATCTGAACGAAAAAAAAGTGAAACACTTAATAAAAGTTTAATTCATCAGTTGAATGGCCGCGAAACAAACTTTTATATACTTTAATGCGTCTGACTTAGTGAAGCATGGCGCGGAATCATAGTTGAATTTATATTTGATAGAATTATGATGCCTTTCATTTTTCTCACAGTCCATGAACATCAACGCGAAGATGTTTTCATTTTATTTTTAATGATGTTAAATGTGGAAGAGGAAATAAAACAAAGACATTAAGACAGAGCGTTAAATGTCTTGCTGTGGGAAATGTGAAAATGTTCAAAAGAATGAGAATGAGAAGATTTGGGGTTTTTTTTTCTTAATTTTTTTTATGGCTGTCAAAATAGTATTTAGATAATTTTGATTGAACACCTCCATGAACATCTTTTTTTGTTTCTTTTTAAATTAGTTAAATATTTTAATTAGAATCATCTTCAAAAATGTTCCGTAAAAATAGAAATCTATCATATTTAATTTTTTTGTTAGATAAATTTCTCGAGAGAAATTTATCTATTGCAGAGAGTACACTGCTGCAAAACTTTATATTGTATATATGGGATGCGACGAAATTTGTCAACATGCGAGAGGTCACAATTTCGCGTCAATTTTAACCAAATTTTCAGGAAAGGCTAAATTTGTTAACCAACCGAACCGGTCGAGCGAAGATAAAACTCGTGATTTCTGTTCTGGGCAAAGCATAATTCCGATTTAGATGAAATTGTGCACAGAGGTTCATTGAAGTGTGTAATGAAGCTCACAAAAAATATACAAAGTCGAACCGTCTGAAACAAAATGGCGGCCGGTCGAAGGTTGGAAAACGAGCAAAAAATGTTTTTGTATTTGGGACGAAATCCTTTAATCGATTGAAGGAAGATTGGTAGGGTGATGGAAACTATAAGTGTTTATGAAACAATAAACAAAAATTTGAAGAATAGACCTTAAATTTCAAAATGGCGGCTAGACAAAGTTGAGTATTTCAAAGGCTTCCAAGGTAAAATTTGCAACCGATTTACATGAAACTTGATATTAAGGTAAGGTAATTAGCTATAATGATTTTATTATTTGCGTGATCATTAAGGTGAATGTTTCAAAATGGCGGCGGTTCAAATATGCAATTTTTTCATATTTTCGTGGCCCTCTAGCGGCCTCAACCGATTTTGATGAAACTTAGAATCGTAGATTATTTTACAAGTTTTTATATTCTGCAATTATAGAAATCGAAGAAACATATAAAGTCGAAAATGTTAAACTTGATATTTTTAAGCTGCCAGTTTCAAAAAAAAAGTAATAACATGACTACGTAATCACTGGAAGAGATCAGCCATGCGCTCGCTAACGAAATCTCACATCACCTATATGCCGTTGAATGCACGCGGGCTGAATGACAGATTTCTTCGCGAGATTATGACAGTTGACAGGCGGAAATAAGAGGAACGAAGATATCGCGAGTGTGGAAAGAGTCGGATTTCAAGATTGCCGAAGAAAAGCGAATTTCGAGAAAAAGGCCGCATATATCAAAGAAATTTCGGCACTGGTGGTGAGTGCCCCTGACACATGCATCGTGGTCGAGCAAAATAATAATAATAATATAATCTTGTGTTCAACTTGAGATCGAGAAGTCAGCAGACGTTTGCGTTCCGATTCGATTTCGAGGTAAGCGATTTGAGCGATTGCAATCTGCCTTGGATCTGGATAAAGTGTTCAGGGAAGCAACTGCAAGGTGCTAAGCGCGGGTGCGGGTCAGTGATTTTCTGCAGTCGGTGCGATTCGATGAGCATTTGTCGGTATCAGCGGGGATACGGCGGAGCACCTAACCTCAAATTGGAACAAAGTATGTAACGTTATTGTGGTGTTTGGGGAGGGTATAGTTTGGTTCCTCCACAGGATTTTGCATCGGTTCCATAAGCAAAACTGTGCCTGTGTTTGCACAAGGTCATAAGCCTATACCGCCTGGTGGGAAAGGGCGAATTTGCCAAGCAAGTGGCAGTATCATGATACAAAGAGGATGAGTAGCAGCCGGAACCCTTCCCTAATCATGAAGTGGCCTACTGTGCAAGTTAGCAATTGCAACGTATTTATAGTAAGATAACGTGCTAACTATCGATCGAAGTTTGGCCAGATAAGTTGTTAATGGGTGAAAATACTATGCTCAGCTTACAGTGATATATTCTACGTGAATTACTGTTAGCGTAGATCTTCTTATTGATATTTAGATAGGAACAGGTAATTGGGAAGAACGAAATGTTATGTGGATCCGTTCAACATATTATGTGATCATAATATCATTTAGGAAAACATCACATCAGAATTTGATCATACTTGTTCAGGCGGTAGGTTAAAACTGGTCGAATTTCATATAGTAAGCTGATTTAAATTTTTGATTATATTTTGTTCATGCATTGTTTGCTTGTTAAGGCATTGAAAATCTTACTATTTAATGCGAGGTGTTGGAAGATTTAGAGTTAGCAATCAGGAAACAGCCTAGCAAAACTTTGGAATTGTCAATAAACTGTTAATGTCAAAAGGTTAGTTAAAGTCAATGTTTTTATCATGGCAAAGCTTACGACCCAGCAACGTTGCTAATGATTAAAAATTACTACCGGAATTCTGAGTCAGTGATCGCAACTTTAAGAGCGTTTACTCCAATTTTGGGCTGTGATAATCGCCCCACCCGACAGGCCGGGCGTGCTGTAGTGGAAGAGTGTGACTCCAAATTTTCACTATTGGACGTTCCGGTGCCCAAAAGACGGCGTACCACTCGAAGTGAAGCAAATATCGCAGCCGTAAGTGCATCGATTCAAAATGAGCCTAATCAGTCGATTCCACGTCGTTCCTAAGGATCCGGCATCGCCCAAACGACACTGTGGCGTATTTTGCGAAAAGAGCTTGGCCTACATGGTTACAAGATCAAACTAACTCAAGAACTAAAGTCACTTGATCATTCGAAACGCCGAAACTTCTCCAATCGGACTTTGGCAAAGCCAGAAGGAAATGAAGAATTTCATCGAATGAAGCTCATTTCTGGCTCAATGGCTTTGTTAAGCAAAATATGCGTTATTGGTCAGCAACAAACCCACATATGCTTCTTCAGACACCGTTGCATTCGCAAAAAACATGTTTGGTGCGGTTTTCATGTCGGAGGTGTGATTGAGTCGTATTTTTTCGTGGATGAAAATGACCGACATGTTACCGTCAATGGAGAGCGCTATCGTGTTATGTTAGAAGATTATTTGTGCCTAGAATTGAATGAACTTGATATCAACGATATGTGGTTTCAACAAGATGGTCCCACCGACCACACAGCACGCCTAACATTCGATTTATTGAAAGGCAAACTTGGTGAACGTGTTACCTCGAGAAATGGTCCGGGCGACAGGCTGCTTCGTTCATGCGATCTAACGCCATTGGAATTCTTTTTATGGGGCTACATCAAGTCACTGGTCTGTGCCAACAAGCTAGCAATTTTAGACGAGCTCAAAGACAGCATTCAATGCGAAATTGCCAACGTTCCGGTCAAAATGCGTGCCAGAGTGGTGGAAAATTGGGTCCAATGAATCGATCGCTGTAAACGGGCTCACGGTAGTCATATGCCCGAAATCGTATTTTATTCATAAAATGTAAATGCTTGCACTACACCCACAATAAATTTGAACTCAATATCTCAAAGATTGCTGTTTTAGTTAATTATTTTGTTTATTTGGAATCCACAGGCCAGTTCTCTTTTTTCTCTAAAAGCCATCGGGCCTTGCTTTGTTGTGTGAGCAAACGCTTTTCGACTACTTTGAGTCATCTTTCTGTGTTTTATCAATAGATAAAATTTTTATGTTCTCAATGGAAAACCCTTTAAAACAATTAACCTTTAAAAAACTAAAATTAAAAAAAATGAAACAATAAAAAATTAACATGCACACAAAGTAAATACACGAAAAACCTCTACAATGCAAACAAAATAATTTTAAATGCATAAGCAATTATGATAATTGTAATAATTGATAAAGTGAATGAAGTATAGAAACTCAGAAACGAAAAAGTCAACTTATCTTCAATGAAGAAAAAACGAAGAAAATTTTTAAAATGTGAAAGTGCAACCCATAGAAAAAAAATGAACTTAAACATATGATGTGAACGTGTAGAAACGCCGCCTCATGCCTTACGTCAGCCAACGGCTACAATGCTAAAAGGTATGAGCGGACAACCATGCTGCTTCCCGCTTTGCGTTCATTCGCATGATAAGTATTATCAAGTTGCGATCAAGTCGTGTTGCCTCATATAGGTAGGTGAGCGGTGGAGGTAAAGAAACGGCAGCGGAATGTATCTCGTGAGTAAGTACGAGTCAGCCAGGTGCAAGGTACAAAGAGGAGAAAGCTGCACACGACAATCAACTCAAAAGCCCTCTTCGTTCTTCTGCAACTTCTGTTTCTCCTAATTGCGCTAAGAGAATATCGCTTTTTGGCTCCCTCCGTTTAAGTGCAAACGAGACGAAAAGGAGAGGAAGAGCTTCTGCAGAATGGGAACTCACTGCTCGCGTCTTTAGCAGTTTTTGGGAAAAAGTAGAGTAAAAGCTTCCGCACCAGATACAAGCGCTTGTCGAGTTTTTGCACATCAGTAAGAATTCAGCAGTGCGCGAAGAGAGCAGGCTCGTTAAAACTTCAAAACGGTGAGGGGTGAGGTGTTGGCTTAATCCAAGAAACGCTTCCGGCCTTTTGGCGTTTCACGCCGTATGGCAACCCAAATACAATAGCTTGTCTTCTTGGTCCTCTTTACAGGCGAACGCTCACGAAAAGTTCCGCGGATCAGGATCAACTTTATTCGAAAAAATTGCTGATCGAAGCCATAGAAAATGTTCAAGAATTTGGTGCTTGGCTTGAAGAAATACCAACTGGAGGCAACTGGTACAAGCTGAATAAACAAAGGAGTACTGCCGACTAACGTGAAAAATAAAAAACGAAAGAGGATAAATTTGGAATGTATAAAGAGACCAAAGTGTGGGAAGACGTACATTGGTCAAACGAAGAGTTTAATGGAAGCTAGATGCGATGAAGAAACCGAGGTAGCGAAGAATGCAAATAGAACAACCCTTAAATCGTCAGTAGCAGAACATGCAGTCAGAAATGATCACGATATTTCCTGAACAACGTCGAAGTGATAAAAGCGATAGAAGAATGGCAAGTATTGGACTGCAGCAAAAGCATACAAATAAGAAAGGTACCATGAAATATGAGAGTACACACTGACATAAGTAACAACTCGCACAAAATATGGAAAATAATAAATGAAGTAAAAGATAATTCATCAACCTGGGTCATGCCATCAAATGCTGAATTTTTTTTGCATGGACTCAATGCAGCACGCCCAAGTGGAACAGCAAATTCGCTAAACCACTTTTTTCAACAATTGGTGAAAAAATTACCAAGGAGCTTAGTGACAAGTCAACAAGCTATTTCAATATCATAAATAGCCCACCTAAGTCCATCTTTCACATTCATCAAAAGACTAAAATAGAAGTATTAAATACAATCGAAAATGCAGCACCAGGTATTGACAACATCACCACACATGAAATTATTCTAATCAAAGACGAGGTGGCTGAACTGCTGGGAAATTTTATAAACGAGCATATTAGAACTGGAGCATTTCCGGACGAAAAGAAACTGGCGAAAATAATTCCAATATTCAAAGGAGGAGATAATCTGCACCCGAATAATTACCGCCCTGTTGCACTTTTGGCAGCCTTTAGTAAAATATTCAAAAAACTTGTAAATAATCGTTTAAAATCTTTCTTAATGGACGATTCTATCATAAATCCGAAGCAGTTTGGCTTTCAAAAGAACAAGAGTACTTTCGACGCGCTACGTTCTGTCTCACGTTACATTAATGAAAGTCTTGATAAAGGAGATTATGTTATTGCAATTTTTGTGGAGTTGAAGAAAGCTTTTGATACGGTTGATCATGACCTGTTACTTCATAAACTTGAATTGTATGGTATTCAAAGCAAACCGAAATAACTTTTTAAAAGTTATTTGGAAGGAAGATTCCAAAGAACGTTAGTTAATAATGTCTTGATCAATCTAGCACCAATGAAATCGGGGGTTCCTAAAGGGTCCATACTTGGTCCAACCTTGTTTTTGCTATACACCAATAATTTGAATATATGTAAACTGAAAGCTCACCACACGTTATATGCTGATGATACTGTACCTTTACTCAGGACATGATAAAGTTGCCATGGAGAATATTGTCAACGAGGATCTACATAAATTCATTCGCGCCTTATCGAAAACAAGCTAGCATTGAATACTACAAAGACAAAATACGAGATTTTTAAACAGAAGAATAAGGAAGAGATAGAAGTTGACCTTAAAAATTATCGGCGAAAATCGCAAAGAGTGTTCGAAATAAAATATCTCGGTCTTACCATAGATCATCGTTTGACATGGTTGCCACACATAAATAATTTGAGGCGACAGATAGCACCAATGATAGGAATGTTGAAAAGATATGGAGATTTCCCAATGCATATAAAGAAACTTATATTAAATGCATTTGTACTGATAAAGCTACATTATGTGGTGGTCATTTGGAGTCAATCGACAAAGCAAAATCTTAATATTATATCCAGGATACTAACTAAAGCCTATAACCCCCTGGAATCCTGGGTATCATATACGATACTTGCAAAAAATGCTTTATAACAGCGCCATCTGTTAAATTATTGCGTAAGTTCTTGGTTAAAGCTTTATCATAGACGTCCAGTGACGTTAAGGTTAACTTTTTTCAAGTGAAACGCTTTAAAGTGTTTAGTTGCGGGGCCGTTGTTTTTTGACAAATTTGCAGTTGTCGATATGTCGACTTCACGTAAGGGTAAGTAATCAATAATTATAAGTTCCCGAGTGTTTAACCGTTGTTTTTTTTACCACGATTGTTCTCTTTTTTGTGTTTAACTATTATGAATGGCGTGAAAGTCTTTGTCAATGCGAATATTATACGGAAAATTAAGCGTATCATATGTGATACTTTGGGTACTATTGAAGATAATTTTATCAATTTACAATGATTTCAGGTATGTCTGATGAGGAAATCCGCCACGCATTATTTGACTTCGATCTCTTGGATTATGTAGATGAGAATTCAGATGTCGATGAAGATGATATACAAAACCAAAATATCAATTTTATTGAGGAACAGCAAAGTTTGCAGAATCCAAATAGTGGTTGGGATTCCTCTGATGATGAGCCGCTTCAGCACACCTCCAGTTCAACGAGGAATAGTTGTGCCGGTAGGCCAGTAATTTGGAAGCATTCAAGTGATTTTTCCCAGAGGTTCACCAGAGGCCTGTTATAAAAAAAACCCGTGCAATATTTTGACCGGTATTTGAATGCTGTTTTTTGTAAACGTAGCATTTTGTACAAACGTTCCGTCCTTCTCGCGAACGGAAAAATCATTTAACGCTACTGCTGTAGAAATTCAACGATTTTTTGGGTGCAGCATGGTCATCGCACTTTTGGGGATGCCAAGAATACAACAGTAGTGGGCCTTAGAAACTAGATGTGATTTAGTGGCATCTGCAATGGTTAGAAATCGTTATACTGAAATTAAATCACATATAAAAGTTATCAATGGTGATGTTTTCGAATCCTCACGATCTCGTGACTGTTTCTGGAAAGTACGCCCAATCGTTGCAGAAATTGAAAGAGCGTGCCGGAAAAATATCATATAAATGATAATATTCTTCAAACAAAACGCCGTGATCCAGGTTTTGATAAACTTTATCAAATAAGGCCATTTTTAGAGACGCTCAGCCAGATTTTTTCGAAATATTATGCACCATCGGAAAACGTTTCCATAAACGAATCAATGATTCTCTCCAAAGTCAGATCATTTTTGAAGTAATGCATTCCAAACAAGCCCATCAAAAGGGGATATAAAGTATGAGTAAGAGCTTCAGCAAGTGAATATGCTGATGAATTCCAAATTGATCTGGCAAAGTCGGTCAATCACAGGGAAAAAATTTAGGAGCCCGAATCATTAAAGATTTGACAAATATGACTGGAGAGCGACGAAGGACGGTATTTCTTTCATGAAGTTGTTAGACCGAATGGTGGTGAGGTTTGTCAGCAAATTCCACACACCTATCCCTACAACAATAGAAGAACGGAGAGTGTCTGATGGAAGCAGACAGAAAGGTCAATTTCCTAAACCTATAGAAAACGACAACACATATATGGGATATGTTGACAAGGGCGACCAGTTGAAAACAACTTAAGAAGTAACAATAAAAAGTAAAAAATGGTGGCACTGAATTGTGTGGCACTCCATTGGCTTAGCGATAGTCAATGCTTTCATTGTTTTCACAGAAGGAGTGGGGATGAAAAGCCAAAAATGTTCCACCTGCTATCGTTAGCGGCCTTGTCAGGGCTTGTGCCAGCGAGAATCCTGAACGAGGAAGACTCAGTGGGAAACTGCAGAAAGTAAGTTAATATAAAAAACATGTTCCTCTAGAGAGAAGGTGAGACAAAGTTCCTCTGAAGAGAAGGTGGGAGAAATGCCTTTTCATGGAACTTCAAGGAGATGTGCATTGTGTAGCACAAAAGCTAAACAACACAGGACAAGATGGTCTTGTTCAGCATGCGAAGTTGGCCTCTGCCTAACAGAGCAAAGGAATTGCTTTGCCAAATTTCATACCAAAAAATAGAAAAAGTAATAAATGGTTACTTTTAATTTTTGATAAAAATTCTTTTTATAATGGAATATTTTCAATTTTTTTTATAAAATATAAGTGATTTTTTTCATCTTGGGGATGGTTGTTGCTTAGTGGTAATAGTGGTATACCACCTATGAGTAACAAGAATATAAACACAATACAACAGGAAATTGTGAAATGTTCGAAATCTAAAATGCTGCCTAGAAAGGGTTAAACAATATTTATTGTAACTTTCAAAGTGGCGGCCAATCAAATTATTATTCGCTTTTTGAAATTAAGGGCTCCTACGAGAAATTTACCTTTCCGGCTTGTGCTGACAACGGAAATTTTTGTAATTATTTAGAAATCAATTTCCCACTGTAATTAGCGATGAAGGCAAAAATTAGAGTCAGAAATCGAAATAAAATTATTTTTTTAAATTTAAAATACTTACAACCAAATTTCAATGGGTTTCTAACCTAATCATACAGTATAAACATATTAAATTTTCACAATCTCTTGAAACAGAATTTCATTAAATTTCGCAACAATTCTAATCAGCTCTCACATGACCATAAAATATTTCCTCATCATATTTTATACTTTTTATTTTACAAATTCACACCCACGCGTTTGCTTGTCATTCATAACTTACACGCAAGATAAGTTGATAACACCTTCCGTTTACGTATGTTGACAATCATATGGGTACGTGCGCCTTACTAGTGCTTGTCATGTGAATTGCGTATGTACTTAGATGGGCGCCTGTTACGAAATTCAATTTGCTAATTTCAGCTTCAACCCCATGAAGGTCGTTGCGACGCGATAATAGAAATCATGCCGCTATCAGTACATCTGACTTACATCAAAATAAATTCTTCTCTTATCGTTTGTTGCTCGGTAGATAATGATTTCTTTTGTTTTGAGTATCTTTAGATATTTGGCATTAATTTGATGATATAAATTAAGTTGCATTTTTGGCGATTAAATTTATGGAAAGTGATTGGGAATATTCTATTTGAAAGAATTAGTGAACTATTACTAATTGCAGACAGTTTTAGATGAGATTAGAATATTCTTTGAAAAATGGTATGCCTCATCCTTCAATTCATTAAAAATAAATCAAGTTTTGCAAACTCTGATCATACTTTTTCACGTCGAACGATAATCAAAATTCGATAGTCTGCCAATGAAATTCTTATCCACGACGAATATATTTCATCCTCCCCTTATTCTGTCTGACACCAATTAATCTAACTTTTTCATACTTGTCCCCCAAATGCCCGCAACTGAAAAAAATACAAACTACCGGTCTCTGAATAAAGTGTGCCAAATTCTTTTGAAGTTTTCCTGCAATTGACATGATCAGATAATCTAATTTACTTACCCAATTGTAGAACAACAAAATAGTTGGTTCGTCCTTTGTCGTCTTTATTTGACAACTCTCCCTCTTCCCATTAAGACTCACTGGTTGCTAAATTCGAATTAACTCAATCGAATTCCTTAAATTATTTTCAGGCATATTCTAATTTGCCATTTATTTTTAGAGGGTATGACTTAGTTTTTACTAGATTTATCCTAGACAGCAATTTCCCGCGATTATTTAAAGCATTGGAAAATTGTGTCGGTGGAATGGAATGGAATAAGTCATTTTTAGAATGAATTACTTTTGCACATTCAAGCATGTCTCGCCAACCGTTGAAGTTGGCAAAAATCTACAAACAACAAAGCAGAATTGGATACAAAAAATGCAACATGTGAATAATTTTGGCATGTTTTTGTGGTGAGGGTGATTGAAATATTTTGATTAAATTTATTTCTGTAAGGAATTCAAATATGGCTGTCAGCTTACATTTCAAAACGATGATTCAGAAGAGAATGGAATGTTTTATGGTCTAGTTTAGACAGTGCTTTTGTATTCTTTTCAGATGCTCTTTTGCCAAAACAATCGTACATTATCATCAATAAGAAACACATGCTAGTTTTGAGCTGATTATTTGTACACTAAATTCTAATCCGGACCACTTTTACCTTCAGTCTTTAGAAGTGTTTCGTTTTTTCTTATGTAGGAAAAAGTAATGAAACGGCTAAAATGTTAAAACCGAATTAACTATTGTGAATCAAGTAATTGTGAACAAGAGAACTGGTTGTCAATAGCTGTCAATAAAGAACTCTTCTTTTTTTCGAGGTAGCTAGTAAAATAGAGCGGACGTGTTCATCACTTGACCTCGGACCACGCCACAAAGGATCAGAAGTGGGATAGTCGCCATTGACTAACGAAAAAGACGCCCACGGCAAACGTGTTAGTGCCAAAAACGACAAATGAAATCGAATAAAACAGAAAAAAAAGGAAAACGTGAGTGTAGGCATTGTGATTCGTGCGTATTCGCAACAAAGAACGATTTCCAGATACATATAACTGTATGAACGCGCGGTTGAGTTTTGTGCGAACTGTGTTGCAAAGAATTGGACGCTAATACGTGTGGAAAAACATAGCCATGAAGAAACTTGCAAAAATGAAAAAATCCGAATGGGTAAGAGTATCCACAACGACATGGAACTCAACAGTGACAGCTGATAACAATCGTGCTCGAACGAAAGAAACGACAATACAAAGCAGCTTGAAAACGTCATCCAGAACATGGAAATTGGAAGGCTTGACCGCAGCCATAAACCTGATCTCTACACGATTAAATATGGGCTGGGAACATAGACATAGAGAGTACTGGATCCGCAACCGGCCGCGAGAGCCAAAGCAATTAGCAACCTTCGCTAAAGTTGTTTGAAGTTGAGGTTTGAAGTGATGTGCTTTTGTTTTTGCACTTACAGTCTTCCACAAAAGTCAAGGTACAGTGATAAATATCATGAAAATTGTTTGATATTTTTATTTAAAAAACCTATAGTGATAAAATTTTTTTGGTATTACTTCAACTATAATCATTACACTTTAAATTCATGTAAAACAAAACGAAAATTCTGTCGTTTTAATATATTATTACATATGATGTGTTGGAAAGTCAATGAATGAAGTCCACAAAAGTCATGGTACACCTAAAGAAAAATGATACAAATTGTAATTATAGTCTTGCATAGTTATTTGAATTATACTTTTCTTAATATTTTGTCGGATATCCTTTCATCTGAATTACTGACTTCAGTCTTTTAGGCATAGAATATACCAATTTTTTAGTAAATTCGCTGCTGATACTGGCCCACTTCTCCAATATAACATCCTTAAGCTGCGCCTAGCTTGATATCACTCTTTTTCGGATTTTTGTCTCAAGCTCATTCCAAAGATGCTCTATAGGGTTCAAATCAGGGCTTTGAGGCGGTGTAGCAAGCATGCGAGTATTGTACAATAGCCATATTCGAACTTTATGCGCAGTGTGCTTAGGGTCATTGTCCTGTTGAAACAAGAAATCTTCTCGCATACCTAATTTGGCTGCACTTTGTTTCATGTTGTTTCGTAGAATCTCTAAATAAGAGTTCTGATCCATAGTATTTTCGATGAATGTCAGATTTCCAACTCCAGCAGCAGCCATGCAACCCCAAACCATAACACCACCGCCTCCATGTTTTACTGTTTTAATAGTGTTCTTGGGATTAAATGCTTCTCCTACTTTTCGCCAGACCTTCTTATGCCCATTTACACCAAATATACAAAATTTAGACTCATCCGAAAATAAAACGTTATTGGTTTGTCAATATATGCTTTTGCAAATGTTATTCTTTTTTGTTTGTTTATGGAACTTACAAGAGGTTTTCTTCTAGGCGTACGAGATGAAAATCCAGCTTCTACGACAGCTCTACGCACATTTTCTGCGCTAACCTCCTTCTTATCATTAATTCCAAGAACATCGAAGATTTTTCTACAGCTTAGAAATGGATCTTGTTTTACCATTCGCGAAATTTTGCTCTTGTCCTTTGCACTTAGTTTAGATGGACGACCTGTTCGGGGCACATTTTCCACTCTATTTTCCTTCTTAAATCAATTTATCACTTTTTGAATGGTTGACCGACTTCGCAACACTAGTTCAGCTATTTCAGATTATGATTTGCTCTGATTTGAATGCAGATTAATAATTATTTCACGCTCCTTAATACTCAACTCCTTTCGACTAATTTTTTAAAAATTTTATTAAATAAAAGATACACCACGAATACGGACGCGATATTAAAGACAGCGGCCTACGGTTGTTAACTCACTCTGATAATATGAACTTGGGGGATTCCCCTTTTTACAAATAACAGGGCATTTTCTGCAACTGTACCAAGACTTTTGTGGAGTAGAAAAGAGACATTGCCAACAAAAAATTATTGTCTTCAATGATCATTATTGCCGAATCCCTTTAAATTTATGAAAACTTAAATTAAACAGAACTCGTATTATTACCATTTCATAACTTTTGGTTTTCAAATAAAAATATTGATTCAGTGATACAAATTTCAGTTACCGATTCTCTGTACCTTGACTTTTGTGGAAGACTGTAACTTCACTCCGAAACACGTTCAGGTTTATAAAGTTTTTTGTTTTGAAGATTGTGTATACGAAATCGGTATTGTAGTTCCCTTTTTATATTAAAACCTTACGAATTTTCCATCAGCTTTGACACATGAGTTTTCTAACCTCTACGAATTTTCGTTAGCTTTGACGTTTGTTGTGGTGTACTCATGCTGTTCAAGGAATGATAACGAAAGCGCGATCATGTGCACGTGAAACGAAATTTTATAAGTGTGTACGGGTGCCAGTGAGAGAAGTGATTCTGCTGTAGAGAGGAACGAAAAAGCTCTGGGAAATAAAGGGGAAGAAGAAGCAGAGGGAAGCATATAGTTTCGAGAGATATTTATGTGTAAAACTTGCTTCCCACATGGACGAGTACACAGGTTCACGTTGCTCGTCCATTTATTTATATGGCTTTGACTGGGAACCTCGCATGACCTCAACACAGGCAAATACGAAGTCAACGATTCCAAGCACAAATATATCCAATTTTATGTTTATATTTGTTTTTATCCATTGCCTCAAATAATCGCACTATGCAAAGGTATTTATCTTTTTCGCTTGAAATGCGAAAATGATCAGCTTTTCTACGTTGATGTTCAGTTCGATTTATCGCACTGAATCTAACGCTCTTTTGAACGATATTTTTTTTCACCTTTACTCCACGGGAACTAAATAGCCGCTTATTTCGGCGCCATCAGCTCACGCTAAATATTGTATTATTTTCTTCTTCATTGTTTTTTCATTTGAATAAGTACGTTTGTTTTGTTTGTTTTTGTTAGTTCCATGAAACTTAAAAATAATTCCTCAAATAAATAACAAAGATCAAACTACCACAATTTAGTGGTGGCACTATTCTTTAGTCGGTAGCTGCTTCTACGAGTACACTTGCAACTAAACTTATCGTAGATTTTAAGAGAATTCGTGAACATCTAGCATATATTTTAGGGCAAAAAAACTTAAGATAAGCACGGCAACACAAATGAGATGGGCGGGGAAGAGTGCCCGCACTATCGCGTCCATCTTTACTGCTTCATGTATGCAAGGCTTCCAGAGGGTACCAAGCTTCCGTATAAGTAGCTTGTAGCCAAGGTCCCATGGACCCTTGTTCACATTGTCCACTAGATCTTGTCAGCAGCGAGCCTTGCTGTTGTTAACCAGTTTGCGAAGGCATTTGCTGGCCGACTTTTATGCTACTACTCGGTTGCCTGGCTCGTCATGGTTCCGTTTCCGTTGAGTCTCACGCCAAAGCTTGTGACACTCTCGTCTCTTTTCAGAGATTTCAGTCCACCACGAGCGTGTCGGGGTTTTCAACGGGCCATAGATATGCTGCAAGTAGTCGTAGTAGTTGAGTTCACTTGGTCTTGAGGTGCCAGTTTTTCTGTTACCTGTGAATCTCCGTGCAGCGGAGCACCTCGACGTTACACCTAATTGTAGAAGGACATCGAGAGGGAACGTCGTGGATCACAAGCAGAATGTACATACTGATGATCACTGGCTGAGTAGTCTTCTAATACGCTCCAATTGTGTATCCTCCGTTCTAAGGACTCCGAGGCGAATGTCGCGTTCGATGATTCTTTCACCGCCAATGTAGCGAAAAATGAGCGCCAACCTGGCCGGCATCTTTATGATTCCCTTTTCTCGCAGATCAGTTAAAGGTTGGGTTTAGCGTCATAGTCTCCCCCAATGAGCAGGTTGACATCAGCGTTCTATTTTCATTTTCCAAAGCATTAAGCTTGGCTTAGAAACATGATATCCGCACGTTCTGCATTAGGTACACACTAAAGAAGGTGGGGTCTGAGCACTGAACCCCACGAAACGATTCTCCGTCCACAGACCTCCCCCTGGAAATCTCTGTTCTGAACCCAGATGGTGGCAGTACCAGTTCCATGAGGATACCATGATGCAGGACTTTTATCGTGGTGTTGCTCACTCAGTACCAGTCCGCTTTCATGTCTCTCGCAACCTTCTCAACAAGTTTTGGGTAGTTGATTCGCATTGCAGACTTACCTGCAGCCTACGGGTCATCGAAGTTCAGATTTTGCCTTCGCTAGGGTTGGCTTCCTGGAAAGTTCAACATTTTATTGATCTCAAATCGTACCCATGATCCGGTTTCGGATCAGCAACCTTGCAAAGATACAGTGTGCCTCCTTTGTACACTTTTTTCTTTTATGTCCCATTTCGCCAAATTTGTAACATAGGGAATCCCTATCGCGACCTTTGCATACTGTGCGATGTGACCGTAGCCAAGGCCATTTGAAGCATTGAAGAGGCGCTGCCCTTCATCGTATCCTGCAGATGACCCACCCTATTCTTACTCTGCCCTGATATAGAAATTGTTCGGTGGCCTTTTCAGTGAAGTCAATGATGGCCATGAATTGTCCCCTATGGTTTTCTGGTGTTGATCCTGCCCACGCTAGGGAGCTCTCTTTTAATGGCCTCTTCTATCTCCGTCAGATCCGTGACGCAGTCAATGTCTATTATTTCGATCGTTGCCATCAGCTCGAGCGAGGCTACAGTTGCGCTTATGCTAAAGATTTTCTTGACTGCGGCGCGGAATTGTCGATTTCTGCTCCGAATTCGACCAGATTGTGGCCTGATCGGGTTGATCGTACGGCTTTAACAGCACTGTTGTTGTGTTCGAGCCATACATTCCCCCTGATAGCTTGCAACACTTCTGCGCAGAATCGGGGTCTTTGTCGTGGCGTTTTTCTCTCCTGTTTCGCGTCATTTTTATTTCCTGTTTTCTTGCTGAGAATCTGTGCGAACTTTTCTGGCACTTTCTTCGCTCCTTCTGACAGTGCTGCCTAGAACAGTTGATCTGTCATTCCACGCCCATCACTTATCTCTTTCTTTCTGCATTCATCCCAATCTCCTTCGATTGGGCTAGACGCCATTCTTTTATTGATGTTTGATGGTGGAGCTTTCTGCGCGTGCCCTTTTGACTTATCCCGTAGCGCTTGTTTAGCCTTCTGCTCTTCTTCCGCCTGCTGGTCCTATTTCGGTCTTTAATCAGTTCCTCCAGTAATGCCCTATGCAGATTAAGAGTTCTCCTAGTTCAAGGGGAGTTCAAAGGTAAACTGGAAGAAGAAGTAGATGCCTATCTACATGGAACTACCCTTAAATCGATACGGACAACTGACCGAAACATAGTCAGTATTTTAAACGCACAATCTACAGACCTAGACGCTCAAATGGTAAAACACTAAACGAAAAAAGGATGGCCAACAAACAATAGGCTCGAGGCAAATCTACACCCATATTATTCAGTAAAGGATGAAATAGCCGTAAATGAAGATTTAATTTTACGTGGAAATCATGCTAAAAAAATTAATGAATGGCAATTGGGAAAAGCATACCATGTGGTGGCCAGGAATTTCGAAGGATAATGAAACAGTAGTAAAATTTTGCCCAATATACGTCCAAAGTACAACAAATCGTCATAAACCAATAATCGCATTACGTTTTCCTACATATCGGTGGCAGAAGTTCGCTATGGACTTTTATAAACTAGACAAAGTACAAAGGCCGTTTGAATGCGAAAAAGACCGAAAAAGAAGAATTTTGAACAAAAAACTACAACACCTAATAAATCAGCGAAACAGCATACCCCGACGAAGCGTAGATACAATAAAGGACTTCGTAGTCAATCTATCATTGGAGTCATTCACGGAGAAACAATTGGAACTACTTAACAAGGGCTTGAATTTCATAATAAGTGACCAACATCTACCGGAGGAAGACATTGTGATAGACGTAGAATCCGCCATCAAATATCTGCCGACAGAAAATAAACAAGTAGTAAGGCAGAAAACAATGAAAGCTGTGAAAGCAACCAATTTGAGCATCAGGAACAATGAGTTCGGTGTTCTACCTTAAAGCTGACAAGGGGAATAAGATTGTTGTAATGGACAAACCAAAATATGACCAACTGGTTTTCGAGAAACTGAATAGTGGAGAATATCACGAATTGAGGAAAAACCCTTTGCCGGACTCAATCAAAAGAATGGAGAAAGCCCTGACGGATCGCCAGGAAGTGATACCTAGCAAAATTGCGTTAAGAGTGACAGATCAAGTACCTCCGCGAATAAAATGCCTACCAAAGATCCACAAAGCAGGTGACGAGATCCGTGAAATCATAACCTGCAAAATCGCGACATGGCTAGGGAGGAATGCAAAAAATGTGAAAAACCTCCAAGCAACTACTCAGTGAAAAACAGAGGTGAATTGATGAGAAGTTAATGACAGCAACGCGCATCGAAGCAGACGAAATACTAGTATCTTTCGACGTGAAAGTACTTTTCCCAAGTGTCCCAGTAAAGCAGGCGTTGGCTTTGTTCGACGACATCAAAGAAGCGAGTAAGATGTTTCTACAAATTGGCAACTCTTTGCATGTCAGAGACCTATTTTACCTTCAGAGGAAGATATTTCAAGCGAAAATCCGGCGTGGCGATGGGGAAACCATTGTCTCCCCTCTTGAGGAAAATTTTTATGGGATGGGTAAAACAAAGGATAGCTGAAGAGGGCGTCTTTCCAAGGATGTGGGTCCGTTATGTTGACGACGTTCTCGCGATAGTGAAGAGGGATAACATTGAAGAGACATTAGAGAAAATCAATGAAATACATACAAATATCACCTTCACAATGCAAGTGGAGAGCAACAACGAAATACCTTTTCTAGACATTAAAATAATAAGAAATAATAATGTTTTAGAGTTTGATATTTTCAGGAAACCCTCGAATACTCAGACGACGATACCAGCCACATCATACCACTCGCACCAAACCAAGATGGCAACGTTCAACAGTTGGATATACCGAATGCTGACGACTCCGTTAACGAAACAGCGATGTGAGCAAGAGGAGACTTTTATTTTGAGTACAGCGAAAATGAACGGATACAAGGAAAGCGAAATTTTGTCTATACAAAGGAAAATGGAAACAAGGCTAAAAGCGGCGTCACTAACCACTCTCCATGAACAAAACCGGAATCTACAACAAAATCAAAGAGCAGCAATTACGTAGTCAAAGATCTTTGGGAAGATTGGGAAAATCCTGAAGAAAGTCGACATAACAGCGGTACCCACGAACCGGAAGTTCATAATGGGATCCAGACTAGGTACACCGAAGGATAGGAAGCAGAAGGATGAAAAATGTAGCATATATAAAATCACCTGCGAGCCATGCCAAATATCGTACACTGGACAAACTAAGCGATCAGTCAAAACAAGATTCAGTGAACATATCAAGGAAGCAGAGAAGCTAAAGTCAAGGAAAGCACCAAGTGATACAGCAAGTCCGCCGTCGCCAAGCATATTGTAGAAACTAATCACGCAATCAATTGGGATGATCTAGAGGTGATACAAGACGTGAGCAACAATCGGAAATTGGACGTATATGAAAGCCTTTGGATTGTTCGATAACCGGAAAACGCACGGCTCAATGAAGATGTGGGCAACGGATACTCAAGGATACTAGAGCTAATTAAATCTAAATAATATTTAAAATATAATAAACGAATTATAATAGCAGTAATAAAAACAAAAACGCAATAAGGAAAAAGCAATAAATGATACCTCTTGAGTAGGGATATTAAAATGTAAAAAGGATATGGGTTAAGTGATAGGTCTCAAAGACGAAAACAGGTTAAATGTAAGGGATATAAAAAGCGGATAATATTTGGAACTAAACCATACCAAAAAAAAAAACACTGAAGGAGGAACTCTTACCTCTGAAATATATATTTGTTTAAATTAAATTTATATGCGTTTTTCTGGAAAATTGGAGGAACATTGATTTGGAGAATTTATAAATGGCGCAAACACACCGAGATAACGAACAATACTGACTATGTTTTGATCAGTTGTTCGTATCGATTTAAGGGTAATTCCACGTTCGAAACAATAATTTATTAAATTTAATCTTCATTCTAAATTTTCATACATGTAGAAGATAAAAAAAAATTAAATAAAAATTACATCGAAAATTCGATGACGACAGCCCCCTTTGCAACACAGTTTGAAAAACGAATTGCAGTCTTATCTCGTCGGAAAGAAACCACCCTGCATCAGCGATACGAATCGTCGACGTCGTCGTGGTCGTATGCCGTACGTGGAGCAATGCATTTAACTTTGAACAAAATTTCCTATTCTTTAATCATAAATCTTGTCAACAATGCTAAAAGATGCTTTAGTTAAGTTACAGAAAGTGATTAATATGAATAAGTGACAGTTAGGTGAATTCAATTATCAGTGGCAAATTTGTTTCCGCTAAAAGATGGTCTCGAATTCTCAAGCTGCGATGAAATTCCGTTTATGGCACTACAAACTGTTCGTGCAGTGTTGCAAAAATGGGGCCAACACACAAGTAAATCACACTTCGCCATTGTAAGGACTGCGATGCACAAAAGTATATAGCCTAGAGAATCCACAATGCAATGGACTCCACTGTAATCGTATCGCAAAATTCGCATTCTAAACCATTGTAATCTCAATGATAGCGTATCGAAATGTTTCGTTCTAAAAATTTGTAGTAACAGTTTGTGTTCAGAATGCTTCCCAATCAAATAGTTTTTTAATTTTTAATTACACGGTAGTGCTTCATGCTCAATGATAGCGTCATGAAAAATGTGAGATCTTGAGATTCCTTTGTAAGTCGTATCTGCCAAAGTTCTACGTTCGCATCCAATTTTGAGAAAAATGCTGCTCCTGTTAACATCGAAAAAGATCAATCCACACCCAGTATCGGATGAATTTGATTATCAAACTGTGGAAGTGACGAGAGTCGATATCTTTATATTGAGACTTCTTCGGAATCACATCGCAAGATCTGTAACTGTGAGTGAAAACCCCTTGATTTCACAACCGTTCCACCATACAGCCGGGTATATTGCGACTTACCTCGCTACTGGCTTCGTTCATCCAGAAGCATTCGTGTATTTGAACATGAATCGATATATTTTTGATTCTGACGGCGTCTCAATCATATATGTATCACATATATAGACGGGCCACTGATAAGAAGATAAAATATTCTCCGAATTTGAGTTCATGAGAACAAAAATTCCAATGGAGATACTCGTTTGCTAAATTCGTTCAGGCTGGTCGAGC
Source organism: Odontomyia ornata (assembly GCA_963969285.1). Lineage (NCBI taxonomy): Eukaryota > Metazoa > Arthropoda > Insecta > Diptera > Stratiomyidae > Odontomyia > Odontomyia ornata. The sequence continues at coordinate 298,544,431 of OZ017740.1, forward strand.
TGAGACGGAGCAATTAAGGTATTGGTAGCTTAGTGACAATGTCTAAATCATTCGTGTTTATTTGCAGTTTTTGTGTTTTTCGTTACTTTGTTTATAGTTCCATCGAATTATTGCTACATCTACTGTTGTTGTTTATGTGTATTATAAATGAGGGATAGATTTCAGTACAAGATGTTTTTTTTTATAAAATTTGTTTAGAATTAGGGTGTAACATCTTAGGTACAGGATAAAGGTTCACTGTTGTGTTAGTAATATAAGTAATTTTTGAATAATGCTGGTTGGTTTTTTCTCCTTTTTCCAATTGGATAAAAAAATATGTAATAATTTCAACTAATTTGAATTTGCTATTGTTTTTTTTTCATTAAATGCCAAACTGGAGCGATCTCAATTAAAAAGCGTAAAAATTAATCAAAAAACCAACAAAAAAAATTCAGCAAGAAATATCAACAACGATGACGAACCTAAAGTTACAGCCACGATGTTTAGAGCACATTGAGAACGGTACCAGCGACGACAAAAGTGACGCCGATTACAATAACAATAATGACGGACGAAAAACGAACAACGGACAGCCTTGCCCAAACTGAGATTTTTAAGGCGTTCGCACACAGGAAAAAAATATGCGAACGCCAGTGCGGTTCAAAAAGGGGGAGCGGGGAATCCTGCAGGACCAGATGTTCGCTCAGTGGAGGAAAATAGAAAGAACTTTGAGAATTTGATGGCTACTGCTGTGATCGCTACCGAAACGACCGAAGAAAGGGGCTTAAATGCCGGAATAATAACAAACCATCCTGAAGTCCACAAAGTGATCATGGCAGAAAAAGAAGGAAATTACCAGATAAGCGAACCGTTTCTGTGTGATTTGAACATCGAAAATGTGGCTGAAGTACTGTTACTCGGAAACGGAAACCGATGCCCTCTCCCAAGAAAGGAGGTCGCAAAGTACAATAGCCGTTCAACGACATCAAGAAAAAAGGCTAATCCGAAAAGCGCGAGTAATTCAAAAATGAATAAAATCAGAATGCGACCCACCCAAAACCATTAAAGTTATCAAAGTGCGCTCCTTGAACCAGGGGAGCTCCTAGTCTGAATAGGGCATTACCGGAGGAGCTGATTAAAGGCCGAAGAAGACGAGAAGGCTAACGTCGCGCTGAGGGCTAAGCTTTAAGGAGACGCGCAGATATCTCCACGATTAAACATCAATAAAAAGATGGCGTCTAGCCAAATCGAAGGAGATAGGGATGAATGAAGGAAGGAAGAGGTACGTGATGGGCGTGGAGCGCTAGATCAAGTATTCCGGGCGGTGCTGACAGAAGTAGCGAAGAAAGCCACAATTAAATTCTTCCAAAAGTTTGCTCTGATTTCCAGCAAGAAATAAGACCTGATGCGACACAGGAGAAAAAAAAAGCCACGATAAAGACCGTGGCAGCATGTACCGCTCGTAAACCTCCAGGAAGGCCGATTCTGCGCAGAAGTGTTACGAGATATCAGAGGAAATGTAAGGCTTGAAGACAACAACAGTGCTATTAAAGCAGTACGGCCAACCCGGTCGCGCCAGATAATGGTCGAATTCGGAGCAGAGGCCGACAATACAGAAGCATTCCGCACCATAGTCAAAAAAGTCCTCGCCATAAGCGCAGCAATAGCCTCGCTCGAGCTGATGGCCACGATCGAAATAAGAGACATTGACTGCGTCACGAACTTGGCGGAGCTCCCTAGCGTGGGCAGGATCAGAGCGAGGCAGACACTAGAAAACCATAGGGGACATCCCATGGTCATCATTGACTTCACCGAAATGGATGCCGAACCATTCCTTAATAAGGGCAGAGTTAGAATAGGGTGGGTCATCCGCAGGATACGGCGAAGAGCAACGCCTTTTCAATGCTTCAAATGGCCTTGGCTACGGTTACACCGCACAATATGCAAAGGATCCGATAGAAGTTCTCTATGCTACGAATGTGGCAAAATGGGACATAAAAGAAAAAAGTGTACAAAGGAGGCACATTGTATCGTTTGCAAGAATTCTGATCCAAAACCGGATCTTGGCCACGACTTGGGATCAAGATGATGCCGGATTTTCGATGACTCGCAACATGCAACTGAACCTACACCGCTGTATATATATATATATATATATATATATATATATATATATATATATATATATATATATATATATATATATATATATATATATATATATATATACAGTCTTCCACAAAAGTCAAGGTACAGAGAATCGGTAACTGAAAATCGTATTACTGAATCAATATTTTTATTTGAAAACCAAAAGTTATGAAATGGTAATAATAAGAGTTCTGTTGAATTTAAGTTTTCATAAATTTAAAGGGATTCGGCAATAATGATCATTGAAGACAATAATTTTTTGTTGGCAATGTCTCTTTTCTACTCCACAAAAGTCTTGGTACAGTTGCAGAAAATGCCCTGTTATTTGTAAAAAGGGGAATCCCCCAAGTACATATTATCAGAGTGAGTTAACAACCGTAGGCCGCTGTCTTTAATATCGCGTCCGTATTCGTGGTGTATCTTTTATTTAATAAAATTTTTAAAAAATGAGTCGAAAGGAGTTGAGTATTAAGAAGCGTGAAATAATTATTAATCTGCATTCAAATCAGAGCAAATCATATTCTGAAATAGCTGAACTAGTGTTGCGAAGTCGGTCAACCATTCAAAAAGTGATAAATCGATTTAAGAAGGAAAATAGAGTGGAAAATGTGCCCCGAACAGGTCGTCCATCTAAACTAAGTGCAAAGGACAAGAGAAAAATTTCGCGAATGGTTCAACAAGATCCATTTCTAAGCTGTAGAAAAATCTGCGATGTTCTTGGAATTAATGATAAGAAGGAGGTTAGCGCAGAAACTGTGCGTAGAGCTGTCGTAGAAGCTGGATTTTCATCTCGTATGCCTAGAAGAAAACCTCTTGTAAGTTCCATAAACAAACAAAAAAGAATAACATTTGCAAAAGCATATATTGACAAACCAATAACGTTTTGGGATAATGTTTTATTTTCGGATGAGTCTAAATTTTGTATATTTGGTGTAAATGGGCATAAGAGGGTGTGGCGAAAAGTAGGAGAAGCATTTAATCCCAGGAACACTATTAAAACAGTAAAACATGGAGGCGGTGGTGTTATGGTTTGGGGTTGCATGGCTGCTGCTGGAGTTGGAAATCTGACATTCATCGAAAATACTATGGATCAGAACTCTTATTTAGAGATTCTACGAAATAACATGAAACAAAGTGCAGCCAAATTAGGTATGCGGGAAGATTTCTTGTTTCAACAGGACAATGACCCTAAGCACACTGCACATAAAGTTCGAATGTGGCTATTGTACAATACTCGCATGCTTGCTACACCGCCTCAAAGCCCTGATTTGAACCCGATAGAGCATCTTTGGAATGAGCTTGAGACAAAAATCCGAAAAAGAGTGATATCAAGCAAGGCGCAGCTTAAGGATGTTATATCGGAGGAGTGGGCCAGAATCAGCAGCGAATTTACTAAAAAATTGGTATATTCTATGCCTAAAAGACTGAAGTCAGTAATTCAGATGAAAGGATATCCGACAAAATATCAAGAAAAGTATAATGCAAATAACTATGCAAGACTATAATTACAATTTGTATCATTTTTCTTTAGGTGTACCATGACTTTTGTGGACTTCATTCATTGACTTTCCAACACATCATATGTAATAATATATTAATACGACAGAATTTTCGTTTTGTTTTACATGAATTTAAATTGTAATGATTATAGTTGAAGTTATACCAAAAAAAATTTTATCACTATAGGTTATTTAAATAAAAATATCAAACAATTTTCATGATATTTATCACTGTACCTTGACTTTTGTGGAAGACTGTATATATATATATATATATATATATATATATATATATATATATATATATATATATATATATATATACTCGTGTTTATATACATATATAGTTATGCCGACGTTTTGCTGCTGAGTGAGCGACACCATGATAAAAGTTCGGCCTCATGATACCCTGCTGAAACTAGTACTGCCACCATCTGGGTTCGGAACAGTGATTTCCAGTTGGGAGTGCTGTGGACGGGGGGGATGGTTTCGTGTGGGTTCGGTGCTCAGGGACCATTATCGCCGAACGAACCAATATCATCTTTCCAAGCCCAACTTAATGCTTTGGAGGACACTGTCTCGAACGCAGACGGCAACGTTCTCGCTGTATCAATTAAATGGGGGCATGCCTCAAACAGATCGGCGGGGACAACAAATCCAAGGCATGGCGGCCAGGACGGTGCTCGTCGTACTAAACACTGGACTTTTTGCAATATTGGCTGCGAAGGAACCATACCGGACGTGACGTTCGCCTCGGAGTCCGTGGTACGGTGAATACACAGTTGGAGAATATTAGGGGACTATCCAGCCATTAAACACCAGTGCATTTCATTCGAGATCGGTAATGTTGTCTCCCGACGTCTGTGCTCTCTACCGTGGAACATCGGTAGGATGGACGTAGAGAGGTTCGTCAACGTGTTCACGACAGGGCGATTCTCAGGGGACAGAAGAACTGGCGGCTCAAGATGTGGTGAACTCAATTAGGAGCATCATCACGACTGCTTCCAATGCTTCTATGCCCCGTCGAAAACGCCGGCACGGCAGGGCCCCAGTATACTGATGGTCGACTGAAATAATTGAAAAGCGAAGGGAGTGTCACAAGCTCCGGCGTAAGGCTCAACGAGCACGGAACCGTGACGAGGCATGCAACTAGGCAGCAGCATATATATTGGCCAATAAATGCCTTCGCAAATTGATTAATAACAGCAAGGCTCGCTACTGGCAAGATCTAGTGGACAATTTGAGCAAGGATCCGTGGGGCCTTGGTTATAAGCTAGTTATGCGGAAGCTTGGTGCCCTACGGACATCTTGCCTAAATGATCCGGGAAAGATGGACGAGATAGTGCGGGCACTCTTTCCCATCCATCCCATTCGTGTTCACACTGTACGCAGCGAAGCAACAATCGAGTATCCGCCCTTCACACAGCCAGAACTGGAAGAGGCAGTCCTATCATTGAAAACAGGCTCCAGGCCCAGATGGTGTTCAAGCTCAAGTGTTGCAACTTTTCTATCACGATTTTCCTGACATGCTGCTCAGTAGATTCAACGCTTGCCTATAGGATAGGATTTTTCCAGTAAGATGGAAGATGACAAGGCTCGTGCTGATCAGCAAAGGAAAGAGAAATGCGGATCGCCGTCTGCAGACTCTCCATTATGCGAGTTTGACACGGCTCGAAGAGTGCTAGAAAAACTAATCAAAGCAAAACTCACTGACCTGCTGCTGGGGACCTATCTCCTCGGCAGTACGGCTTTAGAGCGGTTGCTCATCATTGATGCCAAAAGGCAGAGACTTATAGCCACGCTAAGCGACTGATTGTTCTGTTGGTGACACTCGACGTTAGGAGCGCCTTCAACTCCGCTATATAAGTGGATATTCTGGATACGCTGGAGATCCTTTTCAAGTCCCAGAATATCTCATGTGGCTTTTGAGGGACTATCTGAAGCACCAAAGCCAGCTTTATAACGCGACACATGGTCAACGAAGGATGGGAGTTACCTCCTTGGTCCAGACCTGTGAAACGCATTTTACGACGGGCTTCGGAGACTCGAGATGCCAGATGAGTCGCGCTTAATCGGCTATGCGGACGATGTTGCGGCTCTAGTCGCTGAACGCACCGTTGAACATGCGCAAGTTAGGCTAGGTATGCTAATGCGCCAAAGTGAGAGACTGGATGACTGCTCGTGGGTTCAGTTTAGCACTGTAGAAAACCAAATAAGCCATCTTGACAAAAACGAAAATCTCTAAAGAAAAGATGATCAGTATTGGAGACATACTAATCAAATCGAAGCCAGCGATGAAGTAGCTGGGGCTTCTGATCGACTCGAAAATGAGTTTCTCTTAGCAAATCAGGGCAACGGCTGAGAAGGCTACTTCAGGAGTATCGGCTCTGAGTCAACTTATGGCCTACATAGGGGGACCCACCCCATCAAGAAGACGCCTCTTGATGAGTGCTGTAGTGTTTTCTACTGTACGGAGCAAAAACGCTCTCAGTAAGAAAGTATACCGAAAACGCTTGGCACAGTTACCAAGAAGAGGAGCACTGAGGATTGTATCCTCATATCCGGCAATCTCCGATTAGGCAGTGCTAATCATCGCAGGCGTGATATCTGTCTTTGATAGAGAGCGCCACGCTATTTACCTGTGTCGAAGCGAGGACGCGAGGGAGACAATTACCCGCAAGGAGAGACAGCGCTCACTCAACGATTGGAAGCAGTCTTTGGTGAATTGCACGAAGAGAAGGTGGACTGCGTGGCTCATCCCAAATATGACACCGTGGCTAAATTGAAGGCATGATGAGACTGACTTCTATCTGACGCAGCTTTTGAGCAGGCATCAGTGTTTTTAGTATAACCTGCACGAAATTAGTAAGTGACGGTCCCCAGACTGTCGGTTTTGCCTAGGAGAGGAGGACTATGGCTGGCATGAGCTTTTCGCGGGCGACAAATGGGACAGGTTGCGACGGAATCATTACAGGGAGACGGCTAGTATAGTCGCAGTGATGTTTCGGTCGATCGACAAATGGAACAATGTGGCCCATTCTGCTCGGGAGGTCCTAAAAAATAAAAGGGACACACAGCAGTCGGGGCTGGAGCGTCGCAATGCCTTTTGCTTTTTCCTCTTCCGCTGATAGAGGGATACCCCAGCTTGAAGGCGCTACACGGCGTAATAAAACGAGACCTAGCCCGAAGTAATGTGTCAAACCGTTCAAGGCTCAAATTCTCAAATTGCCAGGGGAGGTGTCCAGTCGCTCACGAACATGGAAACCCCACGCCCAGTGCGTAAATGGCATTCACTTCCTAACCACAAAAAACAAAGATCTCTACCTTGAAATGAAATGAAGTACGGGTTTGAAATATCAACAAAATCATTGAAAAATGAGCTGCAATTTTAGAAATTTATTGATTTTGCATGTCCAAATTATGTAAAGTAATTTAATTTTGTTAGAACTCAAAAAAAGTAGAATTTAATGAAATTTTCATAATCTTGTTTTTAACTGGGCTAAAAATTACAGCCAAATTATAATTTTAAGGTAGCGTTTTTCTATTGAAAAAAAATTATGATCCCTAGTTTCCATGTACAAGAGGATATTGACCTCCTTAAAATTAACTGAGGCTTTAATAAGAAACGATTAATTAAAATTGCAGTATTCACAACCTCAGCACCAGTGAAATGCTCAAAAACCATTCATCATCTAACTTCCCCATAAATTTTCAAATCCAGCAACGTGCTGGAAGTAATTAATATTCCATTATAATTCACACAATTAAATCTACAATTGTAATAAAGCGTATATGAAAGATGACTATCGGACAATTATTATCAACAGGAAGGCATCTTGGTGTGTTTAGCACGTATCACACGCCCGTCTAACAGGAAGCACACCTTTCTCATCAAACATGTCACTTGACAGAATATCATACAGAATGCTACGTACGCACCCAGCCCGTCCCTCGACCAACGTCTCGCGCCTCCACCTCCACCCCACGCAACCAAGCGCACTCCCAGTGACTAATCCCAAAAAAATACGAAATACGATATTACATACTACTAACATACAAGTATAATACACGTTGGATATTCTTGTAGCTGGTCACACAATTTATGCTTGCAAGCAAGAATGGCTAAAGCACATTATTATTACAGCTCCGCCAAGAACCCTACCCACGTTCTATTCTCTGCGTCCGGAGTGAGCACGGGACGATGGGGCTGTGGCCGGACCGGGACAGGCGAGGCCGTAGCTGGGGCGTCAGTTGATCTCACACAGGGTGTTGGTCCAAGGTGCGGTATCTGCTTTTCGCTTCGCTCGGAAAACAACAAGCCCACACTAAACGTTCTATATTGGTCATTTATCAGGAAATTGACCATAATTCGAGAATCAATTTTAGATTGTCGATTTCGCGGTTTCAGTGGCTGAAAAAAATCAATTTGAGCTCATATCACACTCCCAAAACAGAATATCAATCATTTTCCTGATTTCTTTCTTCGACGCCTCTCACGATGCCCAAGAAGGAAGGGGTTGAAATTGAAATTTGATTTATCAAATGGCTAAGGCGGTTAAATTGTGTCATCGCTGACGGTTATAAATCGTTTGCGAAAGAAAGCTGAAAAGGCATTGAACGATTCATCACGAGCTACCTTTCGAACATTCTCACCCAACACCCATAATGACCATTAATAACAATAAAACTTCTCCAAATTCTCCGGACCCAACGCAAGTCAAAATTGCGTTGTTCTTTAAATTAATTTCCATTCAAAAGCAATGACCTCCTTCCGCTGAAATCAACATCCCATCAAGACCCAAACATCTACTCCACGGAGAGATAGCACCTTGACAATCTTTCGCGTCTTTCACAACATACTCGCGCGGATAGTATTTTCGCTGTCGCTCATAATCACAAAACCTTTTATGGGGATTAAAGTGCAGATGCAGATGCCAGCAGGGCCACGGCAATGTACCACCAGAGCTCCACATCTTGTCATACGTGTAACACATTTACCCAACGTATGCTCCCATTTCGCCGTGCGTATCTTGAGAAATATAAAGACAAGAAAGCAATTCGCGAAAGGAAACTGGTTCTTTAAAATCAGAAAATTAAGTAAATACTCGTATACGCTTACGATCATGCCAATCAAGGTTGGCGGGTACACAGAGGCGTGGATCCACGCGGACGCGATGTGGAGCGGCGGAAAATAATGAAATGGGGTTGGGTGCGGAAAGGTCACTGTTGCAAATTAATCAGAAAGAAATCAAAAACTTAACGAATGAATAATCATGACTTTTGCATTTCATTCAGAAACGGTAGTAATGATTAGTGGTTCGTGGATTGTGCTTCAGATTTAGTCCTTGAAAACTTTGATTTCAAAAGAGCGCTACTGTACACTTTCCAAATAATTCTGACCGATTATAAATGATGGGAAAATAATTGTAAAAAAATTCTTAAAACATTGAAATTTATCCACCAATAATTGCATTCATATGTTATAACTCAAAATCACGAGTCTCTCTAAACTGTTTCAAGGATACTCGCAAAACTAGGCGCCAAAAGTACTTATCTCAATCCATATTCAATACAAAATTTCAGCCTATAGATCACAAACTCAACATTCTTCCATCATTCACCCATTAACCTAATCACCACTTATTCAAATTGTTGCCAAATAACAAAAGCAATAAATATCCAAAAAAGATATGAGCAATCTTTATTTTGGTTTTTTTTTTTTGCCTTCATTAAATTAGAAACGAAAATATTGCGAAATTTCTAATTTCATTCAATGTGAGAAGTTGAAGATAGACAAAACGAAAAAAAAAAATGATTTCAATGTCAAAAACGTGAATAGTTTAAAACAAGAGATTTTTTCTCGTAGTACCTACCTCTATCTATGGAACGGTTTCATGCGACGCTAAGATGTTTCTTGACTAGATAGAGATGCAGTGTCAAATTGCAGCCTCAAGATATTTGTCTAGGCGCACTCATACTCATATGTATGTGCCAGCCGGAGGAATGTGTTGCGTTTTTCAAGTGCTCACGTCTCCAGTTTAGACGCGTCATAATTGACAGATTTGATGAGTATAAAGTAGGTTTTGACCTTCCCCATGCTGTAAAGGGGGTCGCCAATGTTGTACGCAAAAAATTTTCGCAAATGAACGATATCACCTTTGAACAATGTCAAATTTTTATTAATATATTCATGTACAAGTACATACGATGGCTTTTGCGATTATATTAATAATGAAACGCAATTCGCGGGACGCGAACGGACATTTTTAGTGTTTTCAAACTTATCTGCAAAACAATTTTCGTAGTACTTTTATATTTGGATCAGACGTTTGACACACACCTACAACCGCTTATTCTTTAGGCACAGCATATAGTGGAACTGAAGAAACAGATAAGAATCTCTTTCATATCTTAGATGCGCCGTTATCTAGAGCCAAAAGATGCAAAATAAGACCCTATTTAAACCTAATGATGAAAAGAAGAATTTCAACCATGAATTTCAGCCAAGAAGAGTGGTTTCAATTGCCAGGGAAAGCATGAGGAGTGTAGGCATTCTATTGCGGCCACGATAGCTTTGAATAACAGAATTCATAAGTTCTTAGTTATTATGCAAATCAGCTCGAAGATTCGTAAATTAAAATTTAGTTTGAAACATATGCAGTTCAATTATGGCTACACCTAGGATCTACTAATCTGCTCATCGATATCTTGAATTTCGTGTCAGCACGCAGACTAAGATGAAGTAACTCACCAAATTTAGAAAAGCAGGCTAGAAGATGTATGAACTGAATGCGGAAGAAGAATTATTTCTATCTGCAAAACTCAAAACTATGTAGACAGGCGATTGAAAGGAATGTTGACCAGACGTGATTTAAACCACTTTTTAGAAGGATTAAAAACGGATCAAATGTTACATTGTGGAACATTGAACTACAAAAGCTTCAGCAACCTGCTAGAAGGCTGCTGAAAAGGGCATTGAAGACTAACTCAGATGCTATCTGATGGAGCTATTAGGCCTGGTACCGTGACTATAAAAAAATGAAACACTATATGAAGTTTTGTGAGGCGACTGTTGCGAAACAAGACACTGTGAAATAAGGCAAAGTCCTCAGCAAAGACCGTACGTTTAAGCCAGATTCAACTAAGAAACATGACGGCACTTCTTTAGGGTCGAATCAAGATTCATTGGAAATGCTAGTGCACACTCTCAAATGTTGCGCAGAATTTACATCCGTCCGTGTGTCACAGCACTTTTTCTCGCAAACCGTATAAGCTACAAACATAAAGTTTTATATACTCGTATAGGTATAAAGTGATCCCCCTCTTCAAAGTTTGACTACTACAAAAAAATTTACAATGTGCTTAAGGGGGGTCTCCCCGTATAGGGGATTGACTGCTGAAAAAAAAGTTCATCAAAGGTAGCCAATATGGGCATCAAATGAAAGGTCTCAATGAGAACTTTTCAACTGGTATTTTTTTCTTCAGAAAAATCTTAAAAAAATTATGGAAATAGGTGTTTATAAATACAACAAATACCTTTGTAGTCAAAATTCACTCAACCTTCTTAATAATAGTATTCCCCAATAAAATCATATGGCTACCCTTAAATTTAATTAGTTAAGTAGTTTTACATAAGATCCTTATACTCTGCAAGTTTGATGAAAATCGATTCATATTCACGGCAGTAATAGCCATTTGAAATTTTTCCGAAAGCAACAACTATTACACACGATTTTTGTACTTTACGGACTTCGTATTCAATCAGACACTGCAGTTTTGATTTAATTTTCTTGAAATTTTCAAATAAGATCAATAATATAAATTTTTTGGGGAATTCATGATTTGAGTGATTTTTGCTAGTTTGCAACAAACTGACGACCGTTGAAAGTACAGAAGCAATGGATTTTCTTATAAACGTATACATCTCTTTGACATGTTTCTTGCCTTTATTCGTTGCTGGTGACTGCATTTCGCACGTTGGGTACAAAACCCTTCTGACATGACTTAGGTCTGTTCACCCAGCTTGTTTTAAAATAAAATGTGAAATCTCAAAAAAAGTTTGTAAAAGTTTGCACACTGTTTCGTATAATTTCGCAGTTTTAATTTGAATTTCACACACGTAGAGATTGCTCACACTCCTCAGTGCGGAAATTACATCGAGCAGGTTGTAAAAACCCACCAACTTTTTTTGTGTGATTTCACACACTTTATAGCCAATATACTTTGGTTGGATTTTAGTGTGTTACACCCACAAGGAAATAGGGTGCTCCGGCGGGGCTTGCAGATCCGGGTAAGCTCGTCTGGAAACGGGCGTGGGAGCGCCACTTGGTTGTCCAGTGAGCCCCGATAAGCCACCAAGCGAGAACTCGGCTTGCCGGTACGATTTTAGCAGGAAGTTATTCCCACAACCACCTTTTTCTTCATCCGGTTGGAAATCCTGCACTTATTTTCTGATTTTACCTCGGTTCAACCACTACGCACAACCTAACAGTAGCAATCACTTTATGAAGCTGGTTCACTCTTCCGAACACTAACTTGCTTTCTCTCGGTTCTACCACTACGCAGAACCTACTACCCACTAATAACCACCTTGTGTAGCCGGTTCACTCTTTTGAACACAACCTTACCTTAATTTCGCCCGGGGATCCACCAACGGAACCGACCTGTACAGGATTTGTACTTAATGAGTAAAAAAGGTTATTAAATTCTTTCAACGGTATAATTGAAAACATTGGATAACAATCTAAATCGAACAAGTTCCAATTACAATCTTATAATTGTATCAAATCAGGATATAATAATTCTATGCAAAGGCTAAACTACTCACAATTAGTGCAAATCCACGACTCCTGCGAATTTGCTCATAAGGAGCTCAGCTTCTATTTCCGTTTCATCTTCATGTATCGCGGACCGTCCCCTTCCTTCGCTAATATTTCTATTATTGGTACTGAGCGTGATAGAGGGTCAGAAACAAGGAGTTCCTTTCCTTTTCAATGAATGATCTCAAAGTCAAACTGCTGTAGCCTGACCGCCCAGCGGGCCAATCTACCAGCAGGATCCCGCAGATTATTTAACCATACCAACGAGTGATGGTCCGTAATCACCTGGAAACGGTAGCCCTCCACATATGGCCGCAGCTTCTCCGCCGCCGACAGAACTGCGAGACATTCTTTCTCAGTCGTTGAATATTACTTCCCCCCTTACTGGGAGAGAGAGACTCAAATAGCATACTACCTTTTCTCCTGAGGGATGCTTCTGACTAAGAGCCGTCTTCAGTCCAACATCTGACGCGCCCGGTTGTATAAAAAGGGCTGGTCGAAATCTGGACAACTCAAGATTGGTGCGGATGACAACTTTGCCTTACAAAAAACTGTGCCTTACTGGCACTGTTGAGTCCACACAAATTTCTTATTCTTCCGTTGAAGGTCAGTAAGGGGTGCCGTAATAGTGGCATAGGCCGGAATAAATGGTACCATGATACCATTCCTAAAAATTGCCGAACCTTCTTCCCGGTGCTTGGTGAAGGAATGTGCAGCATCGATTCAACCTTATCTGGGTCCCCGTTTAACCCATGCTCGTCGACGACGTTACCCAGGTACTTTAACTGCGGCCGACAGAACTGACACTTTTCCCTCGATACCTGTAGTCCTGCTTCTCATAACCGTCGAAATACTTCCCTCAATATTGACACATGCTTGGCAAAGTCCTGAGTCACGATCACTATATCATCCAGGTACGTAAATACATAGTTCTGGACCCGGAACGCGATCAATCAATCGCTGCCAAGTCGCTGGTGTATTCTGCAGTCCGAATGGCATCCTTCTGAACTGGATAAGTTCCCTCCCCGGTACCGTAAGCGCAGTAAAAGCTTTTGAGTTCACTGCCATTGGGACTTGCCAATATGCTGATTTTATATCTAGTGACGATGGATACCGAGCATCCCGTAATTTATCGAGATTCGAGGAAACGTACGGTATTGGATACTGCGTTGAGTTTCCTCGACCCTCAATAAATTACGGGATGCTCGGTATCTATCGTCACTAGATATAAAATCAGCGTATTGGCAAGTCCCAATGACAGCCATTAGATGAATCAGAAAGCAGGCCTGCCTATGACACTGCACGTAGGAAGAGCAGGAAGGAGAAATGTTTACAATGTCACAGGTTGCGACGGGACATTTACAAGGAAACAGGAAAGCTCTGTGGTAATCAAGCAGTCCGCCTAGGCAAGCTGCTCGAGGGATATTCACGAAAAGGACAAGTAATAATGAACATCGATACAATATTATTCCTCCTCATCTATATGTTGATAAAATATAACTATCGTCTGCAAAACAAACATTAAACCGGGCATAGGGGAATATATATTCGTTTTTCTATTTTTATAGTTATTAATACAAAATTGTACTTGCAGCTCAAAAAGAGCTACTCTTTGAACGTTTCATTTGGAGATTTTACGAGTAATTTTAAAAAATTCCTGGAAGATTCAGCGGAAAATATAATTAAAATGAAACGAATTCACTAACGAAACGGTGATGAGCTGCAATTCGCCGAGGAACAATCATTTGGAACGTTTTGACTGCATTAACGGAACGATATGCCAAAGCTGCACCAATTTTCAAGACCATCAATGATGTGAAGCACAAACGAGCTAATTTCTTCTCATCATTAGCCGCTTCATATGATGTTTATGAAGATCTTTTAGTCAAAAGTGCAAAAGGACTTCCGTTTTAAAAGAAACTATAAGGAAACGTACAAAAGCTGCTGGCAAGGCTATAGCTGCATTTGATGTGCAAACCGAATGGCGCCAGGAGAAATGAGATCGACGTCAAGGTTTAAAATAGGAAGCAGCGTTCTACCAGTAAGACCATGTCCGTTGGGCTCAGAGGCTCCACTTCCGGCAGCTTGTGCTGCTCCGAACTCCGCCTGTTATACTGCTCAATCGCAGATGTCTCAAATGCCTGTTGACTATCCACCACCTCCATATACACCTCCGACACAGCAATACTATGATTCTTCTGGTTACACAAATCCGATTTATCAAAGCAACCAGAACCCTGCCCCGTCAACTATCAAATATGACTACACATATCCAGTTGAACAACCTGCTCAGTATCAACCCCAAATTCCATATTCAAATATGCCAAGTGGAGTTACCTCATCAACATCTAATTACAACATGCCCACAGAAACCAATTCATCAGCACAAATAACAACAACTTAAACGTACTCTGTCAGCAACCACCATACCAACACATTTCGCCGGTTGAAAGTGAAAACTCGCCATCTACAAGAGTAAATTCTTCCGACGGCTCGGAAAATTAAATTACCACACCAAATCCCAAACATCGTAATTCAAATCAAATAATTCATGCCATACAAAATATCGTTGCTAATATTCAAAACACCGAATCAACTGATGACTACGTTAGATCATTGTTCGTGCTATTCCGGAAGTTTGAAAAAATTTAGTAAAATAATTACTTTTACTGTGGAAATTAAACGCAAAAGGGAATAATCCATTTTCTAATGGACTGTGCTTCAAGGACATAATATTGATTTGTACACATTGAAAAATCATATTCTAAGGAATATAACGTTTATCATACAATAACTTTAAACTAGAATTGCACTTGTACGAAATCCCGTTCCGGCGCGTGAATGGGAAGGAAAAGTTTTTCATATCGTGGATGAGTAGCGGCGCGATTGACAACAACGGGGACCTGGAACCCGGTAATCGAGCTGGAGAGCTGCGCGGATCGAGGGCGAGTGGGAATTTTTCAAAGCACCAAGTTTCCCAGATTGATTTTTGTTTTATTTTATTTCAGAACATGTTAAAGGTTAACTACACCAAGCGGATGTACCTCGGTACGCCCCTGATGATTGTCTCAAGCCAGTGTCAAGGAGTTGGGAAACAAAAATGATATGAACGACAACGATTTTTAAACTACCTCAGGTGACAGCCAATCGGCAATTAGAAATTCATCCGTTGCGGTGGCAAGGACACGGATTCTGGGGGTCCCAAGGGCATATATCCCAGAAAACTTCTTAGAGGATCTTGAGTTGCGATCCAATTCATCAATAAGCACTTAAACATTGACTATGTCAATGGGCTGACAGATGATGATGGAGGACGTCTTGAACCTTGAAAAGAGAGGGAACGCCGTGTCTTCAGGATATAAGAAAAATGTCAACTAGTGAAAAGTTGAGCAAGACAAAAGCAAAGAAAGTGTGTAGGAGAAATCGTGCTGAACAGCAATCCTCGTAAGAGAGGAAAGCCGTAAAGCAGATGCGTCCGTGACTAATACTCAGACGAGCCTTGTGTCAGGAATTGGAAAACTCGCACCCGACCACTTGAATGACAAGCAATCCTTGCAGGTGTCTTTACTGCCCTCACAGGGCGCATATACTGGAACATCTTGCGATGAGGCGATAGAGTCAGCCAATCCTCCAGGAGTGACAGCTGGGTCCAGTGGCTCTTCCGTATCGGGTTTAAAACAACCGCAAAGTTTCGATAAACAAGAGGAAGACATCGAGCCCAAAACAATCGGGGATGCCAGATGGCCACATGAACCAGGACCCTCAGGGTACCAAGGTAAAGGAGACCAAACTCATTTTATGTGATCAACCTTGGCATGCGATAAATCATTGGTTGTACGCATTGGACTGAGCAACCGAGTCCCGGTTGATGTTGAGTGCGAGAGAGCATTCTCGGACCACTTATTTAAAATCTCGGGGAATATTACTGTTCCATATAGAATGAATTGTCTGTTTGTCAGCGGATGCATCTTGCATGCTAAATGCCCAGACAAACGGACCAAGGCATGGTTTACCAAAGTGGTAGTCTTCAAAGCTCCAGCTTATAACGGCGCGAAGTTCACAATTGCGACTGAAAGCACCCACACTAAGTTCGTCAGGGCTATAATTTATTGAATTTGAGGGCGCCCTTACGATTTTATTCAAGAAAGTGTAAAATTGATAAATCATACTATTACTAACAAAGTTGAGTGAATTTCGACTTCTGACGTATTTGTCGTTGTACTGCTCCTAAAGGTCTACACTCATGATTTTTTTCTGATTTTTTGGGTGGTAGGTTTTCAATCGTGGTGGGGAGGGGGAGTACGTCTAAATCTGTGCATTTCTCCTTCTCCCGCCTCCCTCGACACTGATAAAGTAATTTTAAGACCTGTTCTGAAAAGATTTCATTGAGACTTTTCATATGATATCCCATTTGACCACCTTTGATAAAAAAAATGTTTGAGTGTCAATCCTCTATATGGGGGAACCCCTATAAAACTCTTTGAACATTTATTCACACCAAAACTTTTTAGAAGTCGTAACTTCCAACCTTTTCACAAATTTTAATGGCTGTAGCTTCTATAGTTTCGGAGAAAAACTGCTGTAATATACACACAGACGGACGGACAGACGAACACAGGTACCGATTTTAATAGGGGTTTTCATTTTAGCACGAAACAAACCGTTTGCCTAAATAAAAACATTACGTAAACAAAAGCGTCCACCAGCAATCCAAGATACAAAAACAGAAATAGAGCAAAGTAATACAAGTACCGCATGGACTATTAAAAAGAAAAACAACACGCAGCAGAAAAAAATTAGAAGTACCGCATGGACAAATAAGAAATAAAAACAACACGCAACAGAAAACCTCTGTGAAGCACCGTATGGCTATTAAAAATAAAACAACAATACATTACCTGGATGAAATGAAAACAAATGTCGCCGGCACGAGACAAGCGGCGACCTTGTCGAAAAAAAAAACTCGAACAGAATATTGTGAATCAGCTACGGGAATCACTCGACCAAGTTTCATTACACATATGGAGATCGCCGGTCGGAGTAATAAGTGGAAATGCTGATATGCACTTTGTGACTGAGTTACAGGTTGGAATGAAGAAAGTAATGAAGATGCAAATCTCGCATAAATTTTGCATTAAGCAAATAATAGAGGTAATGCATTATGAAATCGGGTATAAAATTACGGATTGTGGAAAATGCGGATTCAACGGAAAGTTACACTACGAAATGAGGTTGTTGATCAGCAGTGCTGTTGAACCCTATGGAATTATAGATTGACGTTTACGCAGCGTTGGCTGATTTTACCAATATAAAACATTGGTCGTGGTAGAAGAGTCTGTTGTTTTGTCTTTACGCGCTGCTGTTGTACCCGCTGCTGTTCCTACATACAGTGTCATTAGGCAAGGACACGGGTCAGTTCAGTCGTTCTATCTACATACAGTGTCACTAGGAGTAAGCCGAGGTCACGGGCTAGTTCAGCCGTTCCATCTATATGCAGTGTCAGTAGGGCCCGTGAAATCCAGCGACAGTTCCGGAGGGAGGTCAAGAAGGCCCGCAGGAGGCGCATGGAGCAGGACTTGACTGCCAGTTCTGTACGTAAATCAATTATATTTCCCGATGTCTTTTACAATATTACAATACGAAATCGGTTGAGACAAAGAATGTTTTGTTTCGAAATGTGAGAGGAGGTCTTGGTTGTGTGGAGTAGGGTTGAACGCAGGGTATCATTGGATGTGGCCAGGTTTACACTGGGAAAGAAGGTATAACAACTGCACTACCTCCATCCAGCATAATGCTGATAAAGGTGGCAGATTACGCTGAGTCCAAAGGCGTCGACCTGATATTGGGCTGCGAAGGAATGCACACCACCATCTGTAGGGGAGTAACAATTGCAATTCAAGGCTGGAAAGTCTCGAATGAAACTCAGCACACATATAAAGCTGAAACGGCCATTTAGGAACTTGCAAAAAGCAGGCTAGAAGACGTACGAGTTGAAAGTGGAAGCGGAATTACCTTTATTGCCTAAGCTCAAAACGAGACAGATGGTTGAAGCGTTGTGAAATTGAACGTAACCCTAGACTGCTTTTAAAAGCTACCTGTCCGCTGAATCGAAGCTTAAGTAGAGCAAAAGCTTCGAAAATCCATAAGAAAGTTAAGGATAGCACTGCAGACGAACTCAGTGGCTGACTGCTTGGAAATACAGGAGCTCGCAAGAAGAAGATATGAGGAAAGTGAGAGACACTGGATAGAACCCTTATATGAAGTTCTGTGAAGAGACTGTGGGTATGCAAGAGTCTGCAAAATTTTACTAAGTCTTCAACAAGGACGGCACTTTAAGCAAATCTCAATAAAAAAATTTGATGGTACCTTTGTGGAGTCGAGTCTGGACTCAATAGAAGTTCTGATTAAGACCCACTTTAGGGGTAATTAATTAAGTATCTATGAGGAACCTTCAACCGACTTGCTCATGCCTACGCAAGAAGGAAGAGCAGGAAGAAGTTGGGACTTTGCAAGGCAAGTAGTTGTATTGAATTGAATGCAACATGCGCTGGACTCCTTCGATAAACTCAAATCATCGGACTTTGATGGTGTTGTTCCTGCTATGATCAAGGTGAAATCTAACAAGTTGATGATGTGTCTGAGGAAAATCTTTACATCAAGCCTAAAACTAGCATATGTATATACCCACGCCTTGGCAGATAGTCTGAGTTACATTTATTCCGAAACCCGGGAAAAAATGACTACTCTGAGCCTTAAAAGCTTCCGGGCTATCAGTCTTACTAAGTTTCGCTAAAGGTGCTGGAAAAGCTTGTGGACCAATGCATAAGACATACGATATTGAGAAGGAATTCTCTCTGCATCACACAATATGCATATCAACGGGGAGAACTCTGCGAAACGACTCTTTATTCCCTATTGGAGCGAATTGAGGAAGTCATCGACGGGAAAGAATATCCACTAGGGGTGTTTATTGATATTGAAAGAGCCTTCGATCGTGCCCTATGCAACTCATTGTGCGAAGCAGCAAGAGCTCATGGGGCTGAAACAAAGATAGTGAGCTGGATCAGCAACATGTTTGAGCGGAGGCTGCTCTCCGCAACGACAGAGGCTGGACAATGTGTTGTAGCTAACACGGGAGAAGAGGAGGTGTCCCTTCACCCCTGCTATGGGGCATATTAGTCATCAATCTCTTACTTGGACTTCAGGAGCATAAAGTCTATTCACAAGCATATGTGGGTGACAAAGTTCTGCTTGCCACAGGCAAGCATCTTAAGGGTATTTACAGGAATATGCAAAGTGCTTTGGACACGCTGCAGCAGTGGTTCCACGGCAATGGGCTTTCAATTGATCCGTACAAAACTGTTGTGGTTGTCTTCACGGGGAAAATGAAAACTGATGGTCAACTCAACCTCGACTGGATGGAGTCACTATCCAGCTGTGATCAGAAGTCAAATATCTTGAGGTCACGTTAGATAGAAAACTACTTTGGAAGGAGCATATTCTTGCAAAGATCCAGCAGGCCAGCAGCCTGTTTGGACAATGCAGAAATGCTTTTGGTAAGTCGTGGGGCTTGATGTCCAAGCAGATCTTATGACTGTATTCGTCGATTATCAGGCCACTGATTTTCTATGCGTCGGTAGTTTGGTGACATAATGTAGATCGCTCTTTCGTGTCGTTGTGCTTTGCCAAGCTGCAAAGAATGGTGTCTGGAAATTACTGGGACATCTAGCTCAACACCAGATAGCTTTGAACGCCATATTAAATTTGCCTCCCCTCGAATTGTTAATAAAAGGAGAGGCCCTGAAATCTGGCCTGAGACTTGCGATAGCAGGATACACAGGAGGTCACAACAGCATCTTCAAACTGTTGACGGAATATGTCTCTGAGACAGTTATTTACGTCAGAAAATCAACTTACAGACTAGCAGTCCAATTACAAGTCAATTAATACAATATTTAAATACAAACATATTATGAATTCAAAATATGGAAGAAATTAAAGAAAAAAAATCACAATACAATCCAAAAATTAAGATTTAAAGGAATATTTATAAATTTGATTTTTCATTGAAGTTTTGAATATGCCAAGAGACTGTGGTAGAGGACCAAGACTTCGCTGGTTGTGCATACGAGATAAGCGTAATAAGGGAGAGTGGAAGAAGGTGTTAGTACGGGCATACGGAATCTGAAATTGAAGCGAGGATCTATTAGGGCGAGCAGCGTCGAATGTATTTATTTGCCTGCATACATTTTGAGGTAAAAGGCTATGATGAAGCTTGAACAAAAGACATTCGTCAATGAAAGATCGTCTGGACTCAAGGGTAGGAAGGTTCAAAGTATGTAGTCGGTCATCATAAGGGGAGTAAGGAAGGTTGAATTTGAAGAATAGAGACCGTGTGAATCTGCATTGAACTAACTCAAGAGCATCGATGTGCTTCCTGTGGTACGGACTCCAAATTTGGGAGCAGCACTCCAAATCACTACGTACTAGTGAGAAGTAAAGACACATACAGGATGTGATATGTTGGAATGACGAAGCGGATCGTAAGATAAATCCAGTTAAGCGAGAGGCTTCCTTAATAATCAGAGCAATGTGCAGATCAAACTTCAGTTTACAATCAAAAAGCACACCAAGATCCTTGATGGAGGTTACATTGCTCAAAGGGATACCAACAAGCCTATACGTTGAGAGAAGAGAACATTTTTTACAGGAGAATGTCATCTGATGGCATTTGGAAACATTTAAGGAGAGATGGTTTGATTCACACCAGTCACTAAGACGCTGAAGATCGGTTTGAAGGATATCCACATCGAACAGGGAATTAATAACTCGAAAAATCTTGAAGTCATTAGCATAAAGGAGACAGGAGGATGTAATAACAGAAGGTAGATCATTGATAAAAAGCAAAAATAGTATGGGGCCAAGTATTGAACCTTGCGGAACTCCCGAGCTCGGGTGAAACAAGTTGGGTAAACAGACCTACGCTCAGTCAGAAGGGTTTTGTATTCAATTTACAAAATACAGTCACCAGATCGAATAAAATCAAGAAACATGTCGAAGACAATTTTTTTGGAGAAAATATGAAATTCGAAAATCATACTATTATTAACAAAGTTGAACGAATTTCGACTTCTGAGGTTTTTGTTATTGTTATACTCATAGATATCTCCCTTGATAATTATTTCAGATGTCCATTCGCGAGGGAGGAAACACATCTTTCATGTGTTTCCCCCCTGTGCCCCCACTGAAGCAAAAATTGACAGTTTAAGAACTGTTTTGAAAAGCTCCCATGAAAAATTTCATTTCATACTCATATTGGCTGCCTTTGATGATTTTTTTTTTTTTCAGGGGCCACTCTCCTGCACTGTTATCATCGATTAATGGCCAATTTTTTCGAATCTTAGAATGGTTACAAAGCCCTTTTGCTAGGAGCTCTTTCCCGCCTCTTTGACTTGTTTCACTTATGGTTATTAATTGTGGGTACTCATCTTCAGTCATTCATTAAATGAAATCAAGTATTCAAAGCATGCACCTTAAACGTTGAAGTTGGGAAAAACTAACTCAAAATTATTCAACCTTCGCATTTAAAACAGCCACCATTTTGTTGTACGATTACTGATACCACTAGCTTCTCAAAGATATTCATGATACCTATCATTCCTGAAATTTTCATGCAAATCCTAGCAAAACTGTAGTGTCTGAGTCGGTAAAAAGCGCATGTTGTTCCATAGCCATATGTTGCCATAGTAATAAATGCGGCGCATACTGTTCCATAGTAATACAGGAAAATTCAAACCGCTATAACTTCGCTAATTATAATTCAATCTTTATGAAACTTTCAGGATGGAGCCACTTTATAAATTGTCATCTGTTTACTGAATTTCATTGAATTTAAGGGTACCGTTAAGATTTTATTCAAGAAAACATAAAATCCGTAAATCATACTATTACTAACAAAGTTGAGTCAATTGCGACTTCTCACGTATTTGTTGTTGTTGTACTCATCAAGGCCTACTTCCATGATTTTTTCAGATTTTTCGGATCACAGGTGTCCAATCGCGAGGGGGGGGGGGGACACAAATTTTTCGTGTATTTCCCCTTCCTGTGCGCCCCTCGAAGCAAACTTTGCCAAACTAAGACTTGTTTTGAAAAGTTCTCATCAAGACCTTTCATTTGATACCCATATCGGCTAACTTAAATTAAATTTTTTTTCGGGGGGTCACTCCCCTCTTTGAGGAGACCTTCCTTAAATACACCTACATTTGATGTTTCTAGCTTAAGTAGTTTCCGAGAAAAACTGCTGTGACACACGGACGGACGGAAAGACAGACAGGACGCGATTTTAGAAGGGTTCTGTAAAATTATTTTACAAAACCCTAAAAAAGAAGAGAAGCAAGAGTTAAAAGTGACTACACATTGACAATTCAGCACATAGAAGAGAAGCCAGGAAAAGAGGCAACTAGGGACATTGAACCCTAAAAGTTTCTCAATTAGAAGAGAGTGATCCACTGAATCAAGGGCGTTAGAGAAATCCGTAAAAATAACGTCCACTTGTTGTTGTTGATCGAGGGCAGCTGCAATATGATGGGTAAAAAAAGTAAATTTGTAAGGGTAGATCTGCCTCTAACAAAACCATGCTGTTGGTCTGCTAAAGATGGGAGGACAAGTGGATACAGCAAATCAAAAACTATCTTTTCAAGAATTTTACTAAAACAAGGAAGAAGGGAAATAGGGCGATAGTTAGAGACGATATTACGATCACCAGATTTGAAGATAGGAAAGATGTGAGCAATTTTCCATTGGGAGGGGAAAACCCCACAGGGTAAGCTCAAGTTAAAAATAATTGAAAGGGGAACACAAAGCGAAGAAGATAACGATTTTGCTAGAAAATTTGGAATGCCCTCAGGGCCCACACTAGTGCTGTTGTCAAGATTATTTAAGAGTTGCTCAACTTGCAAGGGGTTTGTACGAAAATTAGTAGAGGAAAAAGATCAAGAAGATTGGTTGAAGGAAGGGGAATCCTTAGCTCTACCAAAAAAGGAAGAAAAATAAGGCGCGAAGAGTTCACAAGATTCTTGAGGAGAAGAAGATGTCACGCCATCTAGAATATAATTATCAGGGGCATGATGAGAGGTCCTTAAAGATTTTACGTACAACCAGAATGCAGGAGTTTGATTCGACATTAACGTAGTTTCAATGTGGTTAACATATGCATGAAGTGCAGAAGTAGCAATTTTCTTGGCCGCGGCACGACGCTCTTTGAATTTAACGAGGTCAATTGAAAGACCACTGGATAAGAATTTTCTACGGGCAGCATCTTTAGCTTTAATTGCAGTGGCAACATCTGAATGAAACCAAGTAGCATCTTTAGGTTTTCTTGCTAGACACACAGGAGTAAATTGCGAGATTAAGGACGAAAGAAATATATAGAGCTTATTAACACAATCTTCAGTGTGGAGGTTGCTTAAGACCAATTCACGGCATTAAGGTTAGCTTCCATGCTCGATAAATCGGCTTTAAAAAACTTAAAGCGGGAATGTGAGTAATTCTTCAAAGAACGAGAAGCTGTGATAGCAAGCTCAATAGAGCGCGGTGGATGGTGGGGATCAGGTTTGACGAAGGATAAGAGTGCCACCGACGCGGACAGAGAAGAAGGTGACAAGTTGGAAAAAACAAGATCAAACAATTTGTTATTGGCATTAGGAAAAGTGTTTTATTGGGTGAAAGAACAAAGGGAAATAAAAGAAGAAAGAGCAAAAGACACGCTACCGCCAGAAGCTAGGGAGACATACAAATGATTCCAAACAATGGAGGGCAAATTGAAGTCACCACAGACCAATATAGGGGTAGAAGGGAAACGAGCATTAATGTAGCTCGAGAATTCTGCAAAGAAACATTTGTAAACAATAGCAGGACTGTTACAAGGGATATACACCGATGATACGAGGAAGGAAAGAGAATCGTATAGAGATATTAGCACAATTATACACTCAACAGGTGAAGATGGAGTGAAATCATCACAGGATTTGCTGGTAAGGGAAACATGTATACCCACTAGAACGCCTCCACCGTCAGACTTACCAGTAGCATCACGGTTTCTATCTCTGCGGAAGATTAAATGGTTCGGGAGTAGCTGACTATTACTAATGTCATCTATCAGCCATGTTTCCGTTAGACCGATGATATTATACGGAAAAAGGATGGAAGAAACGCGAAGTTCAGTAGTCTTAGTCCTCAGGCCATGAACATTTTGGTAATAGCAAGTTAAGAACGGATTACGAGGCCTAAGAGATGTTTCTTCTGGAGCGAAAGGACACAGGTTGGTTCCGCTTACGGATCGGAGAGAACTTTTTGACGAATACGCCAGGTGGTCAAAATTCCTTATCAAGCAAGATACTTAAGTTGGCTGGAACAGTAATTTTAAAAGACGCAGTCCATCAGGCGTAAGCTTGGTGCACTGGAGCAACTCAGGACTAAAGTTCAGTTTGTACTTTATATGAGCGATGATGTCTTCGACTGGCGTGCTATATTCTAATCTCGAAAGAAATATTTGTAGCGGTGGGGGGATATAGCACGCAGTGGGGCGCCAGGTTTCATCGCACTAATGTTTGTCGTCATATCGCCTCCAGGTGAGGGCCCCCGGCTGGCAAATGTAAATCCTGGGGAGCCTACATTTCTTATCATCAATTCGGTATCAGCGTTACTTTGAGCTACAAATCTTGTGACAGAGGTCTCGGGCGGGCATGAAGATTTTGGGTTAGTCCCGATACCAACTAAATGTTGCGGTGATATCGAATCCGGCTGCAGAAGTTCAGGTTGCTGCTGATTGGATGTCAATTGTAGATGTTTCGGTTGTGCTTGTTGCTGTAGTTGTTGTACATGATGTTGCTTTTGATAACCAGGTGACAGTTGCTGTTGACGTTCCTTTGGAATGGCTCCCTTGCTGGCATCAACCACAGCACACACATCAGAGCTCTTGGCAGCAGAAGTTAGCGATAGAGCAGAAGGATTGTTCACTGCGCAATCCATATCGTTGATGGAAAGAGTACATACTTTGCTGCGAATTTCTAGTAAAATTTTAATTGCTCTTTTAATACTCTGAGCGTATCTGAGATTGTCAATCCGCGACAGTCATTGCATCGAAAGAAAATATTTGAATTTATTTCGCCCGGATGTCATAAAAGGATGCAGGGATGCCTAGGCATTTAATGTGGAAAGACTTATACGCTTTTCAGAATTTTTATAGAAGAATCCCGGATAGGAGCGGGTGGTCACATTCGGAGTCGCTATTTGGTGAGGCAAACATGACCTTCTACACGGATGGCTCTGGGACCAATGAGAAAACTGGAGCAGGATGGTTCTTAAATCAAGGCATCCAGAAATCAGTACCACTAAGAATGCTAACTTCTGTGTTTTAAGCAGAAGTGTTTGCTGTACTAGACATGGTGTTATGCATAAAGGATAACATAAAGAAAAGAAGGCAAATCAACATTTGCAGAGGTACAGAAAATAACATTGAAAATTGTCCATGAATGCTTGAATGAACTAAACCCTGTTGGGAGACACAATTTGCGCAGGTTTTTATGGGTCCCGGGACACGGAGGGTACGAGGGTAATGAGAAATCTTACGCTTTAGTGAAGAGAAGCTCTGAGACCTTGTCCCACAGTCGAGTCCCCAGCGCTTATATCATTCCCAAGTTAAACTGCTGGCTGAAAACTGAATCGCCGGGTTTTGGTGGGGATGCGACGGCTGTAAACTTAGTAAATCCATAGTAAAAAAGCTGAATCAGAGGTTAACAGAAAACTAGAAAAGAGTGTAGAACTTTGGTAGGACTGATAACAGGGCACAATTCCCTTCGTGCTCATTGGCGAAGAATAGGTATTACTGAAGACCCTATCTGCCAACGGTGCTTAAAAGAGGATGAGACAACTATGCACTTAGTATGTGAATGCCTGGCCTCAGGCTATGCCAGGCTGCAGATATTTGGTGTCACTTAGCTGGAATATGCTCACGGATGAAAATCTATCGGATCTTTTTCGTTATTATAACAAAACGAGTAGGGTCTAATCGTTGTCGAATGCAATGGGCCAAAGTCTGAGCGTTAAAGAATGGCTGAAATAGCCATCTTGTCACAACATAAAACAAACAATGTCAAAGTTTTAATTTTTCCAACACGAATCGACGGCAATTTTCGCAGTTTTGTTCACTCGGAAGTTCAGAAGACAAATTCGTTACTAAAAAAAAATCAATAAGATGAATTCTTTCGTAGAAAAGCTATGGATAAAAAAATGCTCCCCAAGTGATCGTGGTGGATTTATTAAGCCTCCAGAAAAAAAAATTGACAAGATGCCCATTAAAAATTATTAAAATTTCCGCATAATTTCTGACAATCGGAAAATGTTCAACTTTATTCTCTAATCCTTATCAATCCTATACCAATAATTAAAAGCAAAATTTCCTTTGAAAAAAAAAACACTCAATAATATTTTGCCAAACAAATTCATTTATAATTGGATCAATTCCCAGCGAATTTCTATGAATGCTCTTGAGCAAATTTTTATCACCTCTCTAAATCAATTCAAAATTTTCGCTTATCTTCATCTTGGGTGGTCCGAACAAATCAATATTTCCAACATAGAGTAACAAAAGAACCCTGGATCGATTGTACAAACTAGAAGCATTCAAAAACTGTAGGGTGCCATGAGAAAAAATTATTGTATCCGGTTTACACTGCATTAAGACATTTTTGGGTAATGTGGGAATTGGCATCTATAAAAGACGATGAATATATTTGCTATATAGCTGAGATTGCAGATTTTTTTTTTTTAATTTAATATTTATTTAAGTAGTTTTCAATTACATACTTCAGAGTATCATTTCAGGACTGGTTTTTTACAGAAGGAAATGAAAAGCAAGAACTGTTTTGTTTCTATACTCCAGAATATTTGGAGGGAGACATGTTTTCGGAAATTCAATTCGCCATTATCCAAGCCAATTAGATCAATTTCTTCTTCGCGCTTTTTTCAAACCGCAAAAAACGATGAAATGTAAACCAACATGTATTTCACCTTGTAACTAGAGCGTAACTTCAATAGATGTACAAATAGTTACCAGATCACTGTCATCATGATGACACTGATCCACTATTCCCATTCTCATTTTTTTAACTATTATTTCTTATTTCGTTTAGTCATTTTCCCGACATTTTGAATTTAATATAGTACGAGTGCAATACAATACCCTCAAAACACATAACCAGGTACAATAAAATCTAGAATTAACGACAACTTCTCCAATTACAATCAACCTTCTATATGGCGCTCTATAATAGTTATATTGTAATAATAATGTGGACTGGAGTACTCGTACAATACAATGAGACTAACAATAAACCTAGTGATCTCAATCTCATTTTTCAAAATGTCCAAGTGTTAACAGTTGCATTAAGCGAATTATATTGGATGAAATAAGCAAATTTTGCGTTACTTTCGCTAAATTATGACATTGTATGGGAAATTAACTTTTTGGGAAAAAAAGCGCGAATTGCGGTAAACGTGTAATTTGAAATAATTCAATGAAACCGTTTTATTCGATCTTAAGAAAATGAATCGGCAAATATAAAATAGTGTTCAAATTTTTTGAAAGAATGGAAGATATGTGTCGAAAATATTCTTTTTAATCTAATTTAATCAAATTAATTATTGCCTCGTACTAATATCTAATGTATTGAAAATCCAAAAAAATAATTTTGGCTTCTAAAAACGTTTCAGCGTCAAAAAAAGTTCTATATCTTAAGATTTTTCAAACGCATATGTTGCGTATAGTTGCCGTGAAGTAATGTCAACAAAAACTATCAGACGAATCAATTTACGAGGTGCTAATGATCAAAAGAACTACTTGCTCGTTAAACTCAGGGTCGTAATAATGAAGGGCATATAGACACAGATTGACGGAATAGGCACGTGTGCTTTTAATATGTATTTAAGGTCGTTTATGTTAGTCTGAACCACGTTAGATAGAAGAGCTCAAATCGATTGTGTGAAAAATCCTTGGACTATAGAATGAAAAATAATTTAAAATAGATGGAACAGGTGGTTTATGGCCTTAGAATAGACAAAAAATATTCAGGGTTTTATGATCGGTGTTAATCTTCAGTGTGTAATTTAACGGAAGTAATAATTTATCCATCCGAGCACACACTCGCAACGTTATTATATTTAATGCTTAATTTTCTATTACTTACAATCTTAAGTCGTTGAAAACGAATTTTCGCATCTTGAGATCCCTTAGCACGATACCCTTTTCATGACAAGATTTCACTATGAGCCAGATTTGACGAAACAGATAGCGAGCATGTTGTTCACTAAGTGTTTTCATCCGCCGCACATATGATAGTAAATCGTCCTGTAAGTAAAAGAAAAATTCAAAACTAAAAGAAAAATAGGACGTATTTGTAAATTCCTAAAGTTCAAAAATTCCAATTATTGTGTAGGAACGTGAAATGGCGATATATTTACCGATCCGAGTTTCATGTTAGAGTTGAATTAATTTTAAAAAACGCTTTTAAGCCACATCTAAAAGCTTTCTACATGATATATAGTAGCCCACTAAAACTGTTCAGAAAACGTAGACCTTAAAATTTTCATTTACAGCAACCGCCATTTTATTTTGACTAAGCCAACCATGAGCTGTATGAAATTTTTGATGAACAGGAGGTCTTAACGATTGGAAGGCTGCGGAAGCTGCAATTGGCTGGACACATGAATCGTATGGACCAACAACGGATACCCAAAAAGGCATTCGTTGGGAGAACTGAACGCCGTAGACCAGTGGGAAAACCGAGGAAACGCTGGTCTGACTCGGTCGACGAAAACAGTTTATCGCTGCTCGGATTTTGAAATTGGAGGACGCGGTAAATGGACCGAGACAGTTGGAGGCACTATTTGCAGGAAGCGAAGGCCCGAGAGGGGCTGTAGGGCTACAAAGAAGAATTTTTTTTTATCTGTAGATATTTTCTGAAGCTGTCAAAATTCATCAAATTATCAAGGCGGGGCTTCTAATCAACTTAATAAGCGAAGGCAAACTTTTCTAATTAATAATATCAAAAAATATTCGATAAGATGTAAAAATTGAATGAAAACCCATTTTCGTCCTTCTCTTAATGGGTTAGGGTTGTCAGAATCTTGAGAAACTCAATTTTTCGTTCTCGGTGTTTCTTTCAAGCATAATATCTTGCAAATAGCCTAAGAAAATTTCATGTCAACTCGACCAACAGTTTTCGAGACATCCCACGATTACTGAAGGGCTCTGTACAAATGCATCACATGATTTCAATGTATCTGGATACAATTCCATCATAATTTTTCATAATACAATTTATATCATTACATTATACAATGTATTTTAATTCTTTCTTACAACGTGCAGAAGTTCCATATGTACTCGTAGACATATCGTCAACATTTTTGCCAACAATCGTCTGCACTGACGTGCAATCGTATTCTAAACTTTGATTACACTAACGCGTGAGTAGAATTTGCGTGCTATGCACTTATGTATTTAATGTTAAGGAAGGAAGAGATACAGTCAATTGTCGTTCGGAATCAAGAGAGTTTTGTTGTATTTTTGTACTTGGGATTTTATTGAGGTACACACGTTCAAGTGCGTGGGTACAGTTTGCAACTGCGTATAGTCAATTAATAAAGAATTGATTGACTCAAGTCACTACCGTGTGAAGTGACTTTTCCAGTGCAGTGGACAAAAACAAAAACATATTATTCACGCAAAACCAATTGGTTAAAGACCCAATTAGTTCCCATCGCGTCAATCAATTGACATTGCACCAATTGATTACCAGCCACAGCAATTCTGTGACTTTCATCGAATTCAATGAGAGCCGATTCAGCGCACTAATTGATTAAGTGTCGGGAGGTTTTTGAAGTATTCGACATTGGTGACCCCGACGTGATTCATACAGGGTTTTCCAATAAGAGGTGTTATTTTGCTATTAACAGAAAAATGCCATTTTTTAATAAAAATGATCGGATGTTTACTTTATTATAAAAAGAAAGGTATGCCGTTAATATGCGAAATAACATCAGACAAATGACCACCACGAGACCACGCTTACAGGACCATATCCTTTTCATGAAATTTTCCATAACCAAATCGCAAAGTGGCTGCCCTATGTCCTCGATAGCCTCACGAATTCCATCTTTGAAGTCTTGAATCGACACTGAGCTGTTGGCATAGACCTTCTCTTTCACATGGCCCCAAAGGAAAAAGTCGCAAGGTCATAAATCACAAGATCTCGGTGGCTAATTATGATCACCTCTTCGAGAAATAACACGGTCCGGAAACTTTTCCCGCAAAAGATCAATGGTTTCGTTGCTTGTGTGGCACGTAGCGCCGTCTTGTTGAAAGTAAACGTTGTCCAAATTAATACCATCCAATCCCGGCCATAAAAAATCATTAATCATCTCTCGATAGCGCAATCTATTCACCGTAACTGTTGCTCCAGCCTCATTATCAAACAAGTGAGGTCTAATGACTCCACCGGACCATAAACCGCATCAAACAGTCACACGTTGAGGATAGAGAGGCTTTTCAACAATAACTCTTGGGTTTTCCGAGCCCCTGATGCGACAATTTTGCTTGTTGACAAAGCCACCGAGGTGGAAATGGGCCTCATCACTCAAGATGATTTTTCGATGGAATTCCGGATTATTTTCATGCATTTCAAGAACCCAATCAGCAAAGACACAACGTTGTTGATGATCGACCGGCTTGAGTTCTTGTGTTAACTGAACTTTATAAGCCTTAAAACGCAAATCTTTATGCAAAATACGGTGTAATGACGTTTGTGGAATACCTAATTCCAAAGAACGACGAGAAATGGACAAACCTGGGTTTTCTTCAACACTTTCGGCTACAGCAGCAATATTCTCGGTTGTTCTTGAGTGACGTGCACGGGTTTTATTCTTCAAATCAAAGCTGTCCCAACAGCTCAATTTCTGTATTGCGGTCCGACAAGGTGGTTCACGAGGACCCAAAAATGTTCGAATTTTACGAACCGTCTCTGCCAAATTTTCACCATTTTTATAGTGAATTTTAATAATTTCAATGCGTTCTTGAAGCGTGTATCGTTCCATTTTTGTTAATGGCGTAGTTTCTTCTTGTCAAATGTCAGAAAATGACAGCTTCAAAAGTGGCATCCACCGAATTTGAGTTGTTACGTGTTTTTGGTCGGCTTGATTTAGCCTCTCATTTGCCAGAGTCACAGAAAAGACCCATTATATTGCCGCCAGAGAGTAAATTTGTCGAGTTGATAGTTGCTGAATACCATAACAGTTTTCTGCACCAAAACGAATATACAATTCTATGTGAGATGCGAAGGAAGTTTTACATCCCAAAACTGAGATACGTTGTCAAGGCAATAAAACGTAATTGCAACACGTGCAAGGTTAGGAATGCTGTTCCAAAGACGCCTCAGATGGGTCAGTAACCGATCGATCGGGTCACTCCGTTTGTACGACCGTTTACCTATACTGGCCTGGATTACTTTGGACCTTTACAAGTTACAGTGGCGAGACATAAGGAAAAACGATGGAGAGCGTTATTTACCTGCCTAACTACGCGTGCGGTGCACCTTGAAATCGCCAAGGATCTGTCAAGTAGTGCCTGTCTAATGTGCATTGCGAATTTCATAAATAGGAGAAGAGTTCCGCATCGAATTTGCAGTGATCGTGGTACCAACTTCGTTAAGGCTGCAAAGGACATAAACAGTCGAACTTACAACAATGATGACGTGCAAGCGACTTTGGCACATAAAAATATTGAATGGTTATTCAACTGTCACGGAGACCCTAGTGCCGGAGGATGTTGGGAGAGGCTTGTGCAGGCTGCGAAGCGGGTTTTGTCGTATACACTTCAAAATGAAGCGCCGAGGATTGAAGTCCTTCATCACGTTTTGACGGAAGCCGAATATATGGTGAATTCGAGGCAACTTACCAATGTTACCATGGAGTATGCGGAAGCTGATCCGCTAACACCAAATGATTTTTTGCTTGGAGCAGCCAGTTCAGTTCAGACGTCGGGGTCGGATCAGGAAGTTGCAATCGACATCGGCAAATTGTATCGAGTTGCGGAGCAGATGAAAATCAAATTGTGGAAAAGATGGGCGATCGAATATTTGCCAACGTTGATAAGGCGAGAGAAGTGGCATGAGAAAGTGCGCCCGTTGAAGGAAGGAGAAGTCGTGGTGGTGTGTGACGAGAATATGCCTAAACGGAAGTGGAAAAAGGGAATCATCGTGCGCGTAAACTACGGGAAGGATGGTCAAACCCGAAGCGCCGAGATCAAGACAGTCAACGGGACGATTAGTCGACCCACGTCAAAAATTGCAGTCCTGGACATAACGAATGGTGAACCCTGCGAGCGATTCATGGGGGGCGGGATGTCGGCAAACCAGAGCGAAAACCATTATGGCGCCGGTGTCAATATTGTTAATCACGCGGTCAACAATGGCAACACCAACGACAGCGCCAATCGAATTAGCGGATCCGTTTACTGAGTAGCCATTTTGGAAGAAAACGTGTCTGAACGAGATCTCCGCCTGGACAGCGATGAAATACAACAAGTAATATTTTAATAATCTTCTCAATGTAATAAATTTGTAATAATTTTATTTTAAATAGAAAATAAATCTTCTTATCTTTGCCCTGCGTGTGTGTATGATCGCATCTGTATTGTATTTTTTGGAAAAACTATCGCTGAAGCCGCGACATCAAAAGTGGCATCCACCGAAATAGCGGGCTATTCAAAATAACACCTCTTATTGGAAAATCCTTTAGTACGTTACCTGGATTATAAAATCTGTGAATTATATACGCATCCTTCTTCACGGCCAAGTGCTTCGACTTAAGAGGCCACCGCAGACATCAGAGGCAACTTCTGGCCAAATTACAATTTCGAATGGAGCAGCTAGCCACAGAACAAACGAAGACAGGCGAGAGGATTTAGTTGCTTATCCGAAACTATAAAAAGGATAGCGACACAAAAGGTGTATTTGGAAAAAAGACTTTAGGATTTATCAAATGCTTGGTATCGGTTTGACGCCGCTGACAACAAGATTTTCACACTAGAAAATATTTCTCTCAACCATCTATATTTCCGATCAGATTATTATAAGGAAATCTCAGATCTAGTTCACAACTATCAACAGATGTTTGAAGAAAGGTTGCCTCAGATAATTGAGAAGGATGCCAAGGTCCACAGGGCCAAAAGAACTGCGTGAACCAATCCCAATTGAATCTTTTAAGGACCAGCCTTTCCAGAAGCCAGAACCAGCACAAGTAGCAACCATGATTCGACGACAAAAGGACATGACTTCCACCATCCAGTGTCATTTAGCCAGTATATCTGATGAGGTGAATCCCCAATCTATAAGCGTATCACCAAATTATGGGATCAAATTGAAGACTATTCCATCCTGGAACTCAACGATGACTCACATGAATATCAGCAGGATTTATTCATTGATATGGAGGGGCTGGTGCGAGAAAACCAATTGAGAACAGCTACGCTGCAGCCTACACATCAAAATCAGGCAGGCTTCTTGTGCAATAGTCAGTCCTCCTGTAAGACTTCCCAAGGTCAGCATCCCAGCTTTTGATGGTAACTACCTGAATTAGTTTATTGACATGCTCAACTACATGATGGTACCTGAAGACGAATCTATCTTGTGAAGCTGAAAAACGAATACGACATCTGGCCCTAACAGAGCAAAACTATGCCTCAACCTGGAATCTGATTCAGGAGCGCTGCAACAACATCAGAAAATTGACGTTAGCCATAATCTCCAAGGTCATGAGCACCCCAGCCATAGAGAGTGAGATCCCATCATCTTCAGCTATCAAAAACTTTCACGACACCATTCACGAGGGTATTTTAGCGTTGAGAAACTTGTGAGTAGATGTCTCGTCCTAGGATCCACGGCTTCTGCACTGCCTAGTCAAAAAGTTGGACCGACAAAGCCATACGTTATATCAGCAATCCATCATGAAGCCAAAGAAAAACCAATCTATACGATATTTTTTCGACTTCTTTGAATTCCGATTCCGATCGCTTGAGGCAATCGGCCAGAAGGAAAAATCGAGCACTGCAAAAACACTAACCTCAACAACACCTAACATAGGAAGGACATCATACATAATTTGCCAGCAAGCAGCCCATCCACTGTACGCCTGAAAACAGTTCTTGGAGATATCGGCCGCAACCAGATTGTAGTATGCACAAAAAAATAGGTTGTGTGCAAATTGCTTGCGAGTTGGGCACAAGTCAGGTGCCTGCACAGTCCGAGCTTGTACTAGAAGCATAACACCTTGCTGCACCTGGACCTAGCCCAGGGTAATGGAGCCAAAAAGGATAACTCCAAGCCAACTCAGCTAGAAAACCAGACAGTCAGGACTTCATCCCTTGCAGCTTATTCTGGTTATGAGCACCATAGCTAAATACTCCGTGGTGCAGCAAAAGTACTAGTCAACGGGAGGACCATTACGTGTGGAACATTGCTAGATTCTGGCTGTCAGGTGAATTTGGTGACGGAGAGACTTGTAAGGCGACTCGGATTGTCTCCTAAAAAGGAAAGCTTGTAGATTGAGGGGATTGGAGGAGCATCAAGAAGCGCCAGGCAAAGAACCAGTCTAGAGGTCCAATCACGACTCAAGCAGCTTTGAACAAGACTTGAAGCGTCTATCCTGCCTGAAGTTGTATCCAAGCAACAAGCTCAACAAGTGGATATCAGCTCGTGGCAAATCCCTTCAACCGTATCGCTGGCGGACCCTACATTCAATCAACCGGAGCATGTGGACATGCTTTTGGGAGCTGAATTTGATCATGAGTTCTTAACTCCAGGTCTGCTGAAACTATCTGAAGCTACTCCCATTCTTCAAAATACTGTATTTGGATGGATAATTTCTGGCAGAGTTGATCAGGATCATGTGGGTCATGCTACGTGTGGTGTTTTCACTGCAGAACAAGAGATCACATACGAGCTGGTGCAGTGATTTCGGAGGATCGATGAAGTTTCTCAAAATCAGCCAGCTCTATCAATGACGGGCATGTGAGATCCATTTTATGGAGAATACCACCAGATTGCAAAACTGTCTCACTTTTTGGTTCGATTGCCTGTCCTGGATGACCCAGCAACATTAGTTGAGTCTCGAAGAACAGCATTCAATAGGCTATGCGTAATCGAAAAACGCTTGGCTGAGGACTCAGCCTTAAAGGAAGAATACTAGGAATTAATGAAGGATACGAGTCTCTGGGTCATAGGACTAGAATCAATTCCAAGGATATACCAGAGAAACACGATGTGATGCCACACCGTTGTGTACTAAAGCCGGAAATTACATCCACAAAAGTGCAAGTGGTGTTTGATGCTTCATCAAAAACTAGCTCTGAGTCATCACTCAATGATATATTGTACATGTGCCCAACAGTCCAACCTGATTTATTCACCATTTTGCTACGCTTCCGTGTACCAACTTATGTCTTTGCTGTCGACATTCAAAAAATGCATCGGCAGATATTCGTGCATCCATAAGATAGAGCATACCAAATCATATTATGGCGCGGCAATCCATCAGAACCAATGCGCTATTACCAACTCAACCCCGTCACATACGCAACACGTGCAGAACCATATTTGTTAACAAAATGCCTCCAAAAGCTTGCAGAAGACACCCGCCAGAGGTACCCATTGGGATCAGCTGTTCTTAATTATCACTTTTATGTGGATGATGGGTTGGTGGGCTCTAATTCGTTGGTGGAAGCTCTTGAAATTCAAAGACAGTTAACGGAACTGCTGAGCTTATCCGATTTCAACCTTCGCAAATGGTGTGCCAACCAGAAGCAACTTGGATCGCATTTCACCGGACCATCGGGAATTCAGCCTGGATTTGGAGGAGATGCAAACTAATTCTATAGAAACAGCAATTTACGTGCGATCCATCCTTCAGAATGGAATCCTTTGGTTTTATGGGCCTCTGTTTTTGCATAGAAGGGAGAGCTTGTGGCCAACACCTTTCAGGCCACCTTTCAGGGGGAACATTAACCAGAAATTCTGCGGACACTCTTCAGAGGTGAAGAAAAAACAACCAGAGGCAACGGTTGCTACCATGTAGGGATCGGATGATGTAATATACAAGATCAACCGCAGAAACTCATTTGTGACCTTGCAACAGATAGTTGCATATATCCTCCGATTCACTCGACGCTTGGCAGAACCAAAAGCTGCTAGGCCGACGCACATTTCTCTGACACCATTGTACGGGCAATCCAGCAAGATAACTTCAAGGATGACCTGGATAACTTCAAAAAGGTATAAGACAGTAAGAAAAAGTAGTATGTTGATTGGTCTGTCGCTATTTGTAGACAAGGATGGAATCATAAGGGTTGGTGGCCGCCTGGAAGCCTCATCACTATCATACGATGCTGAACACCCCATATTAATCCCATATGATGACCCAATCGTCAAATTGCTCATGCAAAGCATTCATGACCGAAACCTTCATTGTGGTCCACAGGCATAGCTTGCTCATACTAGGCAAGGGAAAACAATGGCCAGAGCAATCGTACACCATTGCATCACCTGCTTTAAGGCAAAGCCAAAGTTGATGAACCGAGTAATGGGCAATCTACCTGACACCAGAGCTCGGCCTGAGCGAACGTTTATAAATGCTGGGGTAGATCTTTGAGGTCCATTTTGGGTCCACTTCAAAACGCGAGGCAAAAGGCCACAGAAGGTATACTTGGTGGTCTTCTGCTGTTTTGCCACAAAGGCTGTTCACTTGTCGTCACCGATTTATCAACGGATTCATTGGTTCCCTTCAACGTTTTCAAGGACGAAGAGGACATTGTGAGAAACTCTACCGCGAAAACGCAACATACTTTGTCGGCGCAACGATCAAATTAAGTGAGCTCGAACCATCCATATATTCGCCAGTCGCACAAGAGAACATCATCAAGGCGTGCAGCACAAAAGCAATCCAGTTTAAATTCATTCCTCCAAGAGCACCTCATTTTGGAGGTTTGTGGGAAGCCGCAGTTAAGTCCGCAAAATATCTGCTTATGCTTAACCTCTCAACCGCTTCCCTCTTAATTGGTGTTGAGGCAGTTTTAAATTCTAGACCAATCCGTCCAATGTCATCTGATCCAAATGACGTACCGGCCCTAACACCAGGCCACTTCCTAATTGGTGAACCATTGATGGCCCAAATTGATGTTAACGCCGCGCCCAATACTTCACGCCTGCTGCGTCGATGGGAGTTGGTGAAGAGCTTAAAGCTGGAGTTTTGGAAACGATGGTCCACAAAAATGTAGATTAATAACAACAAAAACAAAAATGGAATGACCAAGCGACCAACATCCAGCCGGTAGTGATAAAGGAAGATGACCATCCTGTTCAGAATTGGCCACTTTGACGCGTAATTAAGACGTTCAAGGGAAATGACGGAATGGTGCGCGTTGGAAGGGTCAAAACTTTATCCGGTGCTAGAACAAGGCCAATTCACAGATTGGCTCCACTACCTGTGGGAGATTACCTCAAGCCATAATAACCACCAACACATAATGAGTCACCTGATTCGAGGAACCTCCCAGGGCCATCACGACGTCAGCGGATGGATGAAGAGGATCAGCCTGACTGCGAGAGGGTGTCGGCCACGCAGGAAGTGCCAAAAAAGCGACAAAAATTGACAGCATATCCGAGGATGCTCCCCATCATAGATGCCTTGCTGCTTCTATGTCACCGCTAGTTTTGGCATCACCAATTTGAATAACAAAATTCAAAAATGCACCAGGCATTCATTTTGAACAGATCTTAACCATTCCACCATTCGATTAAGGACAAAATTGGCTATTAAACTATTAATTCCCTTAATTTGACCGATTTTAGATAAACCAGTAAGGTGCTGATTTGGTCACCGCTAGTTGCTACTTCTAGAAAAATATCAAACAAAGATGGCGGTAATTTATTTTCAAAAAAATTTCATTTTGAATTTGGAAATGCACGTTTAAATATAATATGTAACAGAGCTACATAATAAGTTTTCGAAATACATTTACTTGCTACAGAAAAATTATTCAAAATAGTTGTTTTGGCGCCTCTAACTGCTCTTTAAGCGGTCACCATTTTGTTGTATTAGTGCTGATAATATTGACTGACCATGATCTTAAAACAAAAATGAGATTTCTACCAAACTTTTAATTCATACCTCACAATAACTACGATACTGCTGGGAAAGTGCTAGAGAAACACATGAAGGGAAGACTCACTGACGTGATTCGTGCTGCTGGGAATCTATCTCCTCGGCAGTACGGATATAGAGCGGGACGTTCCACCTTGATGCGATTGAAGAGGTTGTGAGCGCGGTCCAAAAGGCAGAGGCATATAGTCGCACCAAGCGACGGATATTTCTGTTGGTGATACTGGATGTTAGGAACGCCTTCGACTCCGCTAGATGGGTGGATATTCTGGATACGCTGGAAAACCCTTTAAGTTCCAGAATATCTCATGCGGCTTTTGAGGAACTACCTAAAGGACCGAAGCCTGCTCTACGACACGACACAGGGCCAACGAAGGATGGAAATTACATCGGGTGTTGCCCAGGGATCTATCCTTGGTCCGGACCTTTGAAACGTGTCTTACGACGAGCTACTGAGACTGGAGATGCCAGATGAGTCGCGCTTGATTGGCTATGGGGATGATGTTGCGGCTCCGGTCGCTGGAACAAGCCCAACTTAGGCTAGGTATGCTACTGCATCGAGAGAGAAACTGGATTACTGCTGGTGGGTTCAGTCTAGCCCTGGAGAAAGCCAAAGTGGTTATCTCGACAAAGAAGAGAATCGCTAGGGTGAGGATGATTAACATTGGAGACAGATTAATCGAATTGAAGCCAGCGATGAAGTACCTGGACCTGCTGATCGACTCGAAGATGAGTTTCTCTGAGCAAATCAGAGAAACGGCTGAGAAGGCTGCTTCGGGGTATCGGCTCTGAGTTGACTTATGGCCAAAGTGGAATGACCCAACCCATTAAGAAGACGCCTCTTGATGAGTGCTGTAGGGTGAGTGCTATTGTACGGAGCAGCAGAAATATGGGGCGACGCTCTCAGTAAGAAGCTGCACCGAAAACGCTTCGCACAGGTACAGAGAAGAGAAGCGCTGAGGATTGCATATTTATGTCCGACTGTCTCTGGTTCGGCGGTGAGAGTTATTACAGGTGTGATACCTGTTTCTCTCCTTGCTAGAGAGCGGCGCGCTATTTACTTGCGTCGAAGCGAAGACGCAAGGGGGATGGATGTCCGCGAGGAGAGACAGTGCTCACTCAACGATTGGCAGCAGTGAATTGCACGAGAAGAAGGTGGACTGCGCGGCTCATCCCGGATGTGGGGCGTTGGCTAAATCGAAGGCGTGGGTGTTTTCAGTTTTACCTGCACAAGATTGGCAAGTCATGGTCTACCTACAGTAGGTTTTTCTCAGGAGAGAAAGATGATGCCTGCCACACATTTTTCGTGTGCAAAAACAAGACACGCTGCGGCAGGACCTCTTCAGGAAGACGAGAGAGCTCACCCCGGATAACATACGAGTACATCATATGGGAAGGCACAGGATCCTGTCTGTTCGCACCACCACTTTTTTTTTCTATCCTGCGAGACGCACGAAAAATGACTGGACTCACTTGAGTCCTCTTCTGACTTGGCGTTGACGCTAGTATTTGTCGAGGTGTGTTCGTTGAAGAATTCGCTGAGGATGTTGGACGACCACGGCGGCGCTTCTGTGGTTCACTTCCGCTGCATGCGTTGGTTTTCCGTTTGATAAGAACATAGGCCATTTCCATGCGGAATGCCATCAAATCCAAAATACGCTTGCTGAGTAAAGAGGTCTTCCTGCAGTCACTTCCGTACTCCATCCAAGCAGTAATAATAGCCAGATCAAGGAAATGCGCAATCACTCGCACAGCCCATTTAAAAGTTCGTATATTGATTCAATAGTACTAGATCATTTGATCGAGTAAATTCACCCCACTCATACTCTCGTTTTACAAACGAACTACCTCAAGACGATTGACTTCAATGTATTCCTGCGACCGTTTGTCCCATCGTTGTGCTTTGCCTTCGACGCCTATTTCAACGAAACTAGAAGCCAAATTGAGCAAGGTTGTCAAACCAACGAGTGAAAATAACTTTGCAGTCAGAGCTGAAGCACTGTATGTTGCAGCCGGCCCGCCGGCAGCCTCTTATGAACGCGCAAACGCGCCGCCTCATGCCTTCGTCAGCCTTTTACTCCAATTTTCTCTGAAAACTGCTGAATACTCGAAGACATGAGCTCCCATTCCATAGAAACTCTTCCTCCCCGTTTCGTCTCGTTTGTACGTAAACTGAGAGAGCCAACATACGAAATTCTCTTAGGAGAAATATACTTGCGGAAGAGCGAGGAGAGCTTTGAAGCTGATCGCAGCATTCTCCTCTCTGCAGCTTTTACCTGGCTGACTTACAACCTGTCGCGAGATACGTTTTGCTGCTGTCTTTTCCTTCTTCTTCTTCTTCCTTTTTCTACGCTCGTTGTTATTTCTGCTGGCTGACTCGTATTTGCTTCTGAGATACATGCCGCTGCCGTCTCTTCACCTCCACCGGCATACCTGCTATATAAAGTAAAACGGCTTGATTGTAATTTGATAATTCTTATCATGCGAATGAACGCAAAGGGGAAAGCTCCTCCTACCTTTTAGTATTGATGCCATTGGCTAGCGAGGACATGACACAACATGCTCACATCATTTGCAGAAAGTAACAACGAACGCAAAAAGAAGAAGAAGGAACATAACGTGCCACATGGTTCTATTTGTCAACCAATCCAAGCATCACCGTAACTTCGTATAATGGGAGAATGAAAACATAAATTTGTACGGGCATACGGTAGTACGAAAAAATTGTTTGCTCGAGAAGTACGCGAAGATTGGCGAAAACGTAAGTCGGCATACAATGTTGATGAAATGTGATTGTGGCAGAGTTGATATAGAAAACACTGGTCTAGATACAGGTGACGGGACAAGTCAATGAGGTAAGAGTGTCGGGGAGACCAAACTACAGAGTAATATTCAAGGATAGGACGGACAAGACAGATAAACAAGCGGACGGGGGTAGATATATTGGTAAATTTATACGTATGCCTGAAAATAAATCCCAATATTTTCAAGGCCCTCGTAGTCACGATTAGAATGTGCGCATCAAAATTGAGCTTAGGATCAAAAGTAGCACCGAGATCTTTAGCAGAGTTCACAGCAGCAAGTGGGACTTCATTTAACATATAGGTGAAAGCAGGCGGCGATTGATTTAGATTAAAGTCATTTTATAGCATTTGGCAACATAAAAACGGGTATTTAGACGAACACCAGTTACTTAGTGCAATCAGGTCCATCTGAAGATATTGACAATCTGACAGACCTGATAGCTCGAAATACTGTGGAATCATCGGCATACAGTAGGCAATTGGAAGCGATAACCGAAGGAAGATCATTTAGAAACAATAGGAATAGGAACCTTGAGGAACACCAGAGGACGGATAAAATGGAATAGAGGTAGTTCCACAGTAACAAACGCACCATATACCATAAGACGGGTAGGAATCCATCCATGATAAGAGAGGGCCAGCAACCCCAAAGGCTTTCAGTTTGTAACAGAGATGTTGATGGTTGACCATGTAAAACGCCTTCGAGAAGTCAGTGAAGATGACATCAACCTGCGATCGATTGACTAGAGCCTTGGCAATGTACGTATTCCGTGAATTCAATCTCAGAGCCACCTTTGAGAAACCCATGTTGTTCCTTCGACAAGATAGGTGTCAATGAAACTGAAAGCCGGTTATGTACCAGACGCTCGACTTTTTTCGAAAAACAGGAAATTAAGGAAATAGGACGATAACTGGACACAGAAGAAGGATCACCACTTTTAAGAATAGCAACAGCGTTTGCTCTTTTCCAATAAGCAGGGGAAGTACCAGTCTTTAGACTGAGGTTGAAGAGAAAAGCAAGAGGGATACAAAGTGAAGACGCTAGTGACTTGACAAAAATATTCGGTAAGCCATCAGGACCAGGTGATATATTAGGAAAAGTGAAAAAATGTCAATGGAGTGAGGTACAGGTGTATTAACTGAATCGGAGACATGAGAAGAAGTAATAAAAGTTGACGAGAAGAACTGAGCGAACAAGTTGGACATATCCTGTGGAGAAGAGTCAGCGATATTATTCCAGTGGACTGAAGGAGGGACAGAAGAGGAGGACTTGAAGGATCTAATGCATGACCAGATAGGTTTCGCATTATTCGCCATGAGAGAACTCTCCAAGCTACTGAAGTAGTTTTTCATTGTAGTCTTTAGTTCTTTATTTACTACAACACGCAGATCACAAAAGAGGGCTCTAGATTCTTCAGTGCCACAACACTTGAAACCGCAGTGTGCCTTACTTTTAGCATTCAAAGTACAAAGTACTTGTTTAGTTAGCCATGGTTTCTGCTTTACTTTGCGAAGAGCTTGTAAAGCTGTGAAGTGTTTAATCAACTCATAGAGGTAACTATGAAACTTACTCATTTTTTAGCTCTGGGTGTGTGTCTAGACTCATATATAGAAAAATCTTTGACGGCTAGAAATAAATGGTGAATGAAAGTGTTAGGGAACAGATTCCCTAATAAGGTCCAAGTGGCTTTTTTTATTTCAATTCTACATATGTTCTTCTTTGGTTACGGAAGAAAAAATTGTTACATTTATTTTTGAGTTTGAAGTAAATAAATAGTGGTGATTACTAAGTATATGTAGATGTATTTGTCTTAAAAACCTATTAATTACGCTTTTCTAATGTTGATGTAGGCCTTATTTTAGTCAGTTACGTTAGGTGGCCCAGCACGGGCAGAGTGTTCTCTAGTAGGGACCCCGACCAGACTAAGCGCTAGATGGCCTCAGCATGCCACCAGGTTATCAATTAGCTTTCTTTGCTAATCTTGTGATACTTTTGCTTTCTGTTCGCATGCCTTCAAAAAGGTTGCAGATTAGAAGGCCATTAATTTCTTGCTGTGTTCTTTTTTGCTTTCTTATTTAATGAGTTATTCAGGAATACGAATTTTTTTCCTTGGAAGTTCTTAATCTACTTCCTGTTTCTTAACAAAAAAATATGTATTCCGATTCTCACCATAATTAAACGATATTTAATTCGAGAATAATTCCAAGTAAAACTGCTTATATATAATGAATTTTTCATTTAAATAAAAAACACTTAACGATTTTTCTTTAAATAATTTTCCCCCAATCTTAAAATCAAATACAATCTCCTCTACTACCCAATTCTCTTGTAAATGGTTCATGAATCGTAACAAGGATCAACGAATTTTTAAGTAGTCACATGTCTATTGTAGCGCA
Source organism: Odontomyia ornata (assembly GCA_963969285.1). Lineage (NCBI taxonomy): Eukaryota > Metazoa > Arthropoda > Insecta > Diptera > Stratiomyidae > Odontomyia > Odontomyia ornata. The sequence continues at coordinate 298,588,345 of OZ017740.1, forward strand.
ATAAAACATGGTCATGATCGCGATTACGATAAAGAAGAAGAAAAACACTTTACAATCAGGAAAAATCATAGGAAGAAGAAAAAACCTTAACACAAAGAAAAATTCATTTTTCCTGCATTTGCAAGTTCATTGAACCTTTTTTTCAAGTCTTTAATAACTTGGTCCTTATCACTGCACTGGTGAGTGCAATAAGAAAGTTGCATGCCAAGAGGGGTTAAATTACGAATAAAAGAACGAAAAGAACTTTTACAACCTTAAGATTTGCACAATAAAAAAATTGGAAATACAACAAAAAAACATAACAATAATATATAAAAATTGATATAAAAGAAAGCAAGAAAGTTGAGTCCTTTTTTTTATATTGGGTGCATAGAAAAGTATAAAACGCGATTATGCGAAAATAAAAGGAAACTATGCGCAACGAGATTGCATGCATCCTTGTGCAACCAACATGGGGAGGGTTTAATATGAGCGTATGAGATCGCTTAGGTTAATTTTCTTACAAGGAATTAAATTGAAAGCGTTCATTTATTTGGTCGTTAACAGTCAATGAGAAAAGGAGTTCTACATCGGAGTTTCTATTCGAATAAAATAAGGAGATTTCTTTATAGGTTAAATATTTTCAATTCAAACAGTTTCATCAACAACCGCCTATATTAAATGCTTTCGTGAACACTATTGTTGAAATTTAAATTATCTAGGAGAGTCCTTTTTGAAGTTGGAAAGATTATATGCATTTTTCTTCCGCTCACTGTACTCACTTTAATTCGTGCAGTCAATCGCGATATACTTAAAAACATGTTGAAGTCTGAATAGACTGCACCCATAAATTGAATGATCCTTTCCGACTTTCTTCTCCTTAGAAAGGACATTGTCGTTGATACAATAAAGGTTTATCATGTCGTCTTTTATATGCTAAGACCACGGTTATGATATTTTCGAGGTTTTATAGCACCATAGGTGCCACCTTAACATATTGTCCTGTGGAAGTAATTTCAGTTCTTTTCTTTAGCACTCGTAAATTGAATATCCGCTTAATATGCATTTCACTTGAATGCAATTTATTGCCATCAAAAATTCAACGACGAACATATATTTCATAGCGCAAATAAATATTCAAAAGGATTCAAAAATAAGTGGACAATGGCATGGAATTATTGTTTGCATTCTATTTTTTCTACGGACAACTCTTCAATCCGTTCTGCCTTTTTCATTCATCAACGCAACGCGGCTAAACAACAGAAAGGACACAATGAAATTGTAGAAAATAACTGGCTACGCTAATCCTTGTTGATAATAAATTTGTAGGATATTATAAAAGGAAATGTATGTTTTGTGTAGTGTCCGGTTTTGTAATCAATTTTCTTCTGTTGTTTTGTGTTCCGAGGTATTGAGAAAGGTGGGAAAATTTCGTTGTACAAAGAGAAAGAACAAGTTCCGGTGAAAGGACAGCAAATTATATGTTTAAGGATGATACGTTAGATTTTCATTTGTTATTTTTTCAAGAAGCCATTTGCAGTAATTTCAACAACGGAGCTGATTAGAGTGAAAATGATTGAAATGTTTAGGACAGGACTCATCAATCAACACTTAACAAAATGCTTTAAATAGTAGGATAGGAGGACCCTTAACCAGGGTGGGTTAAAGGTACTTGTGATTTGTTGATGGCTCAATCAAGTGGCTATTAATAGTGTTGTGCTAACTAGAAATGACCCTTTAGGCGTCTGTTTTTTGACACAGATAAAATTAATTGCATAAAATAAGATCTAATAAATTACTGCAGTTGAGATTTAAAAATTGTCCTGGAGGTTAACTTATGCCCTTCATTGCTTTCGAACAGCTCTCTTTTAGGGTTTAACTAAAATTCAAAACCTTACTGTTATCGCGACCTGTGGCCGTCTGTCTGTCTGTCCGTCCGTCTGTATGTCATAGCAGTTTTCCTCCCAACCTATAGAAGCTGAAGGCATCAAACTTTGTGAAAAGGTCAAAAGTGACGTCCTCTTGAAAATTTTGCACAGAAAACATTTTCAATGTGTTTTTAGGGGGGTCACTCCATATAGGGGGTTGACCCTTAAATTTTTTTTCAGACATAGTCGGTTAGGAAGATATGTGAAAGGTCTAAATGAAATATTTTCATAGCATGTTTTATAGTTTCCTAATCAGTGTTGAGGGAGACAAGAGAGGGGGAAATATACGAAATTTTCATGTATCCCTTTCTCGCGATTGATCACCTTTGATCTGGAAAATCTGAAGAAAACATAGGAGAAAATCTTTATGAGTACAATAACAACAAATACCTTAGAAATCCAAATTCCTTAAGCATTATAAGTAATACTATGATTAATATAATTTGCGTTCTCTTTAACCCTGAAAAGTTAACCTACGTCGCAGAGGCACCCGAGAGATAAAAGTATCCTATCACTTTTCACTCAGTGGGCGAATGAGCACGTGGCGTGTGGTGCATACGAGTATATTGTTACATGTACAAATAATTCTGCGGGCTACTGTCGCAATTGCTTTCACAACCATTAAGAACTTCATGATCAACAAAATGAATTTACTCGAAACCACGAGGACCCACCAAGCATGATCAACATCTAAAAGTGACGTCATTGCTCCATTCATTAAGCTGCTCGAATATACCAGGTACCTCTCGGCATAATATTCGCCAATGTACGGGAAATGGATTGAACGGCTAGAGACCCTTATTAAAGGCGAGCTGAATGAATGGGGGATCATTCATTACAACTGCGACATTAAAAATGCGATAGTAAAACCGTGATAGTAAACTGCGATATAGTAGAGCGCGAAGTAAAGGCGATATTGATTGATTGATTGATTGTTAAGTGGACAGTTGTGATAGAGAGCCTGCAGGAAAATCAGAGCACGACCCTCAACAAACAATGCTTCAAGTCAGGAATAGACATTGATGGTCTACTTTTAGGAATCGAAAACATGTGTTGCGAATTCTGGATGTGCCTACATTCTTCTCCTCAACAGCCCCTCTCGGGCCTTCGCTTCCCGCAACAAGCGCCTCCAATTTCAAAATCCGAGTAGCGATCAACTGTCTTCGTTGACCGAGTCAGACCAGCATTTCCTCGGTTTGCCCACTGGTCTACGCCATTCATTTCTGCCAGCGAATACCTTTTTGGATAACCGTTATTCGTTATTACGATTCATGTGGTCAGCTCATTGCACCTTCGGCAGACCTACAATCGTTGAAACGTCCGGCTCGTCAAAAATTTCATGCAGCTCATGGTTGTATCGAATTCGCCATTAGTCCCCGTCTAGCTTCGCTCCAATTATTCGCCTCACTCGAAAGCGTTCAGTACGTCTGCGGATGCTTGGATTGGGTTCCACATTACACACAAATAGCACTGCACAGGCCTTATCACAGATTTGTATGCTTGGAGTTTTGTTTTCCAGTGCATGCAGCGGGTCTTCAAATTCGGTAAAACTACTATTTCATTTGCGAGCTGCATTTTTCGGCATATTCCGTCTCTTTCGTTATCAGTTCTCGTTACTTTAGCGCCTAGATATACAAATTTGCCCGCATTTTCGATATTGTATTCGTCAAGTGTTATATTTTTGCCATTTGACATATTTTCCTCGACCACGTCATGAGCTTTGTTTTATTCTCATTGATTTGTAGCCAAAGTTAGTGAGTTGTTATTGAAGAGTTACATGAGTTTCATGGCTTCAAAAAATCAATTTTTTATTGCCTTATTTAATTCTTTGATATCTCTAGAATATTGTCCTAAATCATCAAGTTGATCCGAGCAATAGTTTTGGAAATACAACCTTGAAAAGTTGGGCGCTCGAGGTCAGCTAGGCTTAGCGCGCCACAGGTATAACGGAGCAGCTGCTCGTCTATTGTTAGCCGTAATTCTTGTCCATTTCTTACACTCTCTAAGGGAAACTAGTTAAAAATATTCCAGTTGGTTATTTCTCTGAAGGTCGAGAATCATGGTGCACCTGGCAGCGAGCATCGGCAACAAATACTCTTTCATCGTTGAAACACAATTATACTCCATTACCAGATAATGTTTTGACTGCAATAAAACCTATTTATGAAGACCTTGAGTAAGGATGAGCTTTTGGAGCGGTATGCTGGAGGCTTCACACAAAATAATAACGAAAGTTTCAATCAGTTGATCAGGAAAATTACTCCCAAAATACTTCCGGCTGGTTCCCAAATCGTTCAAATTGCTGCATTAATCGGAGCTTGTACTTTTAATGCAGGAATATCTGCATTATTATTAATTATGCACGGTATGGATTTGAAACTTGGTCCGAATTCCCGCGAATATGCCCGAAAAATGGATGAAGACCGAGTGTGCGCAACCGAAAAAAAATCTGCCAGAGAGACTTGTGAAGCCTGGATTCGTCATAGACAAAAGCAAAAGAATGCCCTGGACATTGTAGCTGCAGCAGGTTCTTTACTTTATGGCCCAGGAATCGACGATTCAATGTGAGTTAATGTTTTTCCCACTTTAATCGTCACTTAAAATTTTAAACGCATTTTTCTCGAAACTGTGTTTTCAAAGTCGGTGGACAAGATTTCTCGCGAACTAGTCCACCGATTTTAATGAAATTTTACTTAGGTCTTCGAGATGAACGAAGGATATTTTTTATCAGTTACAACTATTTAAAAAAAAACGTCGAGTAATTTCCACCAAAATTTATATATTTTTTTTTCTTGTAAAAACGTCTGCCAAAAAAAATTTCATTTTTTTTCCTTCGTCAAAGACCCCGGCACGGCAAGCCCCCAGTGTACTGGTGGTCAACTGAAATCGCTGAAAAGCGGAGGGAGTATCACAAGCCTCGACGTGAGGCTCAACTGGCGCGGAACCGTGACGAGGCAAGCAACCAGGTGGCAGCATATAAGTCGGCCAGGAAATGCCTTCGCAAACTGATCAACAGTAGCAAGGCTCGCTGCTGGCAAGACCTAGTGGACAATGTGAACAAGGATCCGTGGGGCCTTGGCTACGAGCTGGTCATGGGGAAACTTGGTGCCCTACGGAAGCCTTGTATACATGACGCGGAAAAGATGGACGCGATAGTGCGGGGACTCTTCCCCGCCCATCTCGTCCGTGTTGACGCTGTCCATGGTGAAACAGCAATCGAGTGCCCACTCTTCACACAGCTGGAACTTGAGGAGGCAGTCCTCTCATTGAAAGCGAAGAAGGCTCCAGGTCCAGATGGTGTTCCAGCTGAGGTGTTGTGGCTTGTCTATCACCATTGTCCTGACTTGCTGCTCAGCACATTCAACGCTTGCCTACGGGACGGGGTTTTCCCGGTACGATGGAAGGTGGCGAGGCTCGTGCTGATCAGCAAGGGGAAGGGAAATCCCGAATCGCCGTCTGCATACCGCCCGTTATGCATGCTAGACACGGCTGGGAAAGTGCTAGAGAAACTCATCAAGGGAAGACTCACTGACGCGATTCGTGCTGCTCGGGACCTATCTCCTCGGCAGTACGGCTTTAGAGTCCATTGATGCGATTGCAGCGGTGGTGAACGCGGTCCGAAAGGCAGAGGCATATAGTCGCACCAAGCGACGGATCGTCCTGTTGGTGACACTTGACGTCAGGAATGCCGTCAACTCCGCTAGATGGGTGGATATTCTGGACACGCTGGAAAACTCTTTTCAAGTTCTAGAATATCTAATGCGGCTTTTGAGGAACTACATAAAGGACCGAAGCCTGCTCTACGACACGACACAGGGCCAACGAAGAATGGAAATTACATCGGGTGTTGCCCAGGGATCTATCCTTGGTCCGGACCTATGGAACGTGTCTTACGACGGGCTACTGAGACTTTAGATGCCAGATGAGTCGCGTTGGTCGGCTATGCGGATGATGTTGCGGCTCTGATCGCTGGACGCACCGTTGAACAAGCGCAACTTAAGCTAGGTATGCTAATGCGCCGAGTGAGGGACTGAATGACTGCTCGCGGGCTCAGTTTAGCACTGGAGAAAACCGAAGTGGTCATCTTGACAAAAAAGAGAATCCCTAGAGTAAGGATGATCAGTATTGGAGACATACAAATCGAATCGAAGCCAGTGGTGAAGTACCTGGGGCTACTGATCGACTCGAAGATGAGTTTCTCTGAGCAAATCAGGGCAACGGCTGAGAAGGCTGCTTCGGGAATATCGGCCATGAGTCGACTTATGGCCAATGTAGGCGGACCCAGCCCATGAAGAAGACGCCTCTTGATGAGTGCTGTAGGGTCAGTGCTACTGTACGGAGCAGAGGTATGGGGGCGACGCTCTCAGCAAGGAGGTATACCGAAAACGTTTGGCACAGGTACAGAGAAGAGGAGCACTGAGAATTGCATCTTCGCATCCAACAGTCTCCGACTCGGCGGTGAGAGTGATTGCAGGCGTGATACCTGTCGCCCTCCTTGCTAGAGAGCGCTGCGCTATTTACCTGCGCCGAAACGAGGATGCGAGGGAGATAGTTGTCCGCGAGGAAAGACAGCGCTCGCTCAACGATTGGCAGCAGTCTTGGGTGAATTGCACGAAGGGAAGGTGGATTACGCGCCTCATCCCGGATGTGAGACCGTGGCTAAATCGAAGGCATGGTGAGACTGACTTCTATCTGACCCAGCTTTTGAGCGGGCACGGGTGTTTTCAGTCTTACCTGCACAAGATCGGTAAGTCACGGTCTCCCGATTGTCGGTTTTGCCCAGGAGAGGAGGACAATGCCTGCCACACATTTTTTGCGTGTACAAAATGGGTCAGGCTGCGAAGGGAACTCTACAGGGAGACGGGAGAGCTCACCCCGGATAATATAGTTGCGGTGATGCTCGAATCGGTTGACAAATGGAACCAGGTGGCACATTATGCTCGGGCAGTCCTAAAATATAAAACGGACTCACAGCAGCCGGGGGCGCTGGGGCTGGGGGATCGCTCGTCTGGCATTTCCTCTTCCCCTCTCCCCTCCCGCTAGGAAAGGGACTCCCCAGCTTGAAGGCGCCCCACGGCGTAACAAAACGAGACCTGGCCCGAAGTAATGTGTCAAACGGTTTCAGGCTGGGTTCTCAAGTTGACAGAGGAGATCTTTAGTGGGTAGTCCAGTCGCGCATGGGAGTCCCACACTCTGTGCATAATAGCATTATTGTCTTAACTAAAATACGTATTTTTTATTTTTACTTCAGATGATCCTGTAAGAAGTTCTGCTGTCCACGCGGAGGCACCTTTTTTCCGAGAGACTGCCGAAAACGGCGTCGTAATGGCCGAGTTTTGAATATTTTCCTTTGAAAATTTCACAAAATCTTTGTAAAAGATGTATCTTTGGAACAATAAAAAGTTAGAATAAAATATTTCATTTTTTATATGAAAAAAAAATTATTGAAAATAGGCCGTTTTTTGCTCCAGGAAACCCATGTATCCCCTTGGTGCGGACTTCCGAGGTTGATTACGTCATTGTCATTTTGGTGAGACAGATTAATTTGGCTGCGATGCCAAAGCAATGCATTATTTGGTACAGTACATTACAATCAATACTGTCGTATGCTTGCTTAAAGTGAACGGAAATTTGGTGTTCATCTATGTTGAGCTCCTAGCATTTTTCAAGTACCTAATGACTGTGAACACCTGGTCTATCATCGATCTATCTGATCTAAAACCACCTTAATATTCCCCCTATTGGCGTACGATCTGATTTTAATTTCAAAGAGCTTTGAAAATATTTTTTACGCCGTAAAATGTAGTGATAAGCCTCTTACGTTTTTGCACTGTGGATAGAGAATATAATTGATTGGCTCCACTCTTTCGGCATATATTCTTGTTGCCAAATGAGCTGGATGATTTTATGGATAGCTTTCTAAACACCGTTGCCACCATATTTGATGAGCTTCACTGGAATCTCATCGACGCCTGGCGCTTTATTATTCTTTTGGGCTTTGATGGTGGAATAAACTTCATCTAGAGTTGGTGGGGCCAATGGGAGCTCTCCGGGAATATCTGTAAAATCCGGTGTTCTGGAGCTTTACGGAGGATTAAGCAGGTTCTTGAAATATGATGCTCATCTTTTTTCAATCCTGTTCTCATCAGCGATGATGTTGTTGATGTTTTGGGCTGATAACCTCCTTTTAAGCTTTTCACTTTTTTGTATGCTTGTCTTGTTTTGTTGCTTGCTAGACTTACATCAATACTTCTCAATTGGTTGCCATAGTATGATACGCCTTCGGTTCCAGGCTAGGTTCTACGGTTCCAGGCTAGGTTCTCAGATTGACAGGGGAGGTGTTTAGTGGGTAGTCCAAAGGTATCCTCCATGGGAGTCCCACACTGCCAGACTCGGCGGGCATAAATGCCTTCACCTCCCTACCACAAAAAAAAAAAAATGATACGCCTTCACCCTTGTACGTCCCCATAAATAAGTTGGAAGAAGGATTTAGTAGCAGAGCCGTAGATGTATTTACAGTTATCAGCATTTCTCGGCATTTAATGTCCCATTATTGGGGAACCACTAAGCCCAATGTGCGACCCCGAGAGCATTTACTACCATTTAATTGGGGGGTTCGGGATGAGGAATGATGAAAGCTGTGGGTGTGGAAAATAAGGAGTCTCAAATGACCTTGGGACCGTCTACGGCGGAGGTAATTTATCACTTTATCTGGTACAAATTTAAAACAAAAGCAGTCCAAGTGTCCTATAACAAATAAAATTCTTGAATTTCAGAGTGGTACGGTGGGAGCGCCTCCAAAAAAGAGAAGTCAACCAGTGTTACCGGTGTCAACGATCTGGTCATTCTACTGCCAACTGCGCCATGCACTACCGAGGCGTAAAATACAAAGATATTCATGCCCCAGTGAATGCAAATTGGCTCAGACGGAGCCTCAAAAATTATACCGCGTTAGCTGCGGTGTATGTGGTCATCCAGCATCATATGCAGAATGATCCCGATATCAAGATGCAAAATTCAAATTAACTCCAAAACAAACGCAAGTGCACCGCCGTGTAATACCTGCCAACTACGTAATTGGCAATAATGAGCTGCTCCTTAACACTTACCAGAAACTGAAATCTTTATCGGAGATAATCGATAAACAAAATTCAAAAATTAACTTTATTTTTCAGTGTTTAGGGCTTTAAAATGCCTCAAAATAACTTGTTATCCAGTCAAATTCCCATTGATAGGCCCCGTCTTACCTCGATCAACGTCAACTCCATTGTGAGTCTAACATACATCGATGTGACTATCTCCTGGAATTCATCGTCAAGCAAGAGCCTCACATCATGCCTCTCACTGAAACCCAGCTCAATTCATGCCACTTCATGACATTCAAAGATTTGGAATTCATAAGTAACGATAGTGTAAACGGTGATGGGACAGGTGGCACCGGGATATTAGTTAGAAAACCCTATTGTTTCCAAAATATTGAAAAAGTCGAATTCAAAACTTTGAATTTTTTGAAGTGCCCGTTATCAAAATTGTAAAGCCTCTTCGTCAACTTGTCGAAACGTTCTCAAGTTCAAGGAGGAGTGTAATGATTTTAATCTCGTTCGTCAAAGGTCTCGGTTATTAGCAATAAGTTATCCAGCTATACGAAAACTTGGTGTCATAGGTATGGTGGTATTACTTTATGCATAAGGCACTTTATTGTCTGTGGGGCATTACCTAATCCAAAAGGCATGGTCACAAAGTGGTACAATGGGCGCCCTGGGACCGTGACGGCTTCTTCTCCTTTGAACTAGGATCTTAGGGGATCTGCCAAAAAGCATCTTTGAGATCTAAACTAGTAATAAAGGGGGCTTGAAGGAATCGCCTTAAGATAGACCCGATTAATGGTAGGTGATATGCGTCTTTAACAGTGGCGGCATTTAAGCGCCTGGCATCTAAGCATATTCGCACCTTATTTGGCTTACCTACGAAGGTGACTGGTGAAGCCCAAGCACTTTGCGATTCTTCATTCACGCCTAGTGCCAACATCCGATCAACTTCGCCGGGAATATGGCCAAATGTCTCAGCTTGATGGGTTTAGTATCCCCCACATCTATGGTGTGTGACACCAAAGTTGTCCGGGCGAGACCTTCCATCTCGTGCGAAGGAAAAACCGCTATAGCCACGTTTAATCGTAGTGTAGTGTTGGAATATAATGCCGGGCCAAGTTAAATCGTCGGACAAAGTTAACCCCTAAGTGTAGATTCTGTGTCAGTTGGGGTATGATATAAAAATCCAGGGACTTGGTCGCACCACTAAAGATGACATCTGTCGTGAGTTTCCCTACAATGGAGTGGTAGGAGCAATTTTCTCATTGAAGATGCTTCGACGAGCACCTAGATACTCCCGTAGGATAGCATAAAAGGACTTAAGATGCCAAGGGTCACTCGATTCATAACCATTCCGTTGAGGGTCCGGCTCGGTAGCGCTTGGTGTTGGCTGCGGAACTTCTGAAGAACTGTGTTTGGTGGTGCAAATCAGTAAGGTTGGGGTCGTATGCGTGGTTTGGTTGTTCGTCGCAACGAGTTCAGTTTCTTATCGGTCGATCTGTACGAGTGCCAACGCGTATTCCCGGCACTCGTTGGCAGGTTTTTCGCAGCTTGCAATCTACAAAGTCCGGGCCGCAAGCGTCCGCCTTCCCACAGCGGTAACATGCGCTGAACCGGTGTCCCGGTTGTCGGCAGTTCCAACAGACTGTGGGGCTTGCAACTACCCCTACGAAAGGTGGGTCAGTTTCTCGTTCAGACTCGCGATCCAGATGAACTCCACTCCTTGGGACCTGGGTCCGCTCAGTGTCTACGTGATCAACTGCTACCAATTCTGCAGTATGAATGCTTCGCTGACTAGATCCCGTCATGTGAGGTTGTAAACGGATGGTTCCACGCTGCTCATCTAGTCGTTCTTGTCCGTGGGCATGGAGACATAGTGCTTGCACGGTGTATATTGGCATATGAAGAAGACTGTTTTGAAGCTCCCACCGCAAGTTATCTCTGATGGTTTCTACAACCTTTGCACAAAAGAGACTTTACTCTTCAATGCAAATTTGACTTCTTAGGATTCCAGAGTAACTGGCACCCGTACCCATTTTCTATCGACCAGTCGTTATCCACACCTCGCCGACGTCAAGTCCCGGCTAAGTCGCAGAGACCTATCGTTCAACCTCATCAGCTGATTGGGAAATTTATATGGAGATGTTAGATCTCTGCGGGGTATCGATCCGCGGGATCGCCGGTTATTACAGGAGGTTCATTCATTTTTTAAAATACTCGAATTGAACAGGCTGCATAGTTATTATATTCTTGCCGGTTACATGGCTCAATGCCGACCATACGAATAATCCAAGAGGTGTATCCTGAATTCGTGGATAACAAATAACCAAATTGAATAAAGGTGCAATCTATGTGGGTCAGAGATCCCAACATACTCTAGGACAAATTCATATTTGGACCTCTGCATTGCTGATGCAAGACTTAAATTTAGCTTTAATAGTCCTCAACAGAAACTGCAGGTGCTTCCTTACGATAGCGATCATAACCCAATTTCGTGCATTTTCCCTTCTCCTGCCTCCTTCGAAAACCGATAAAGTAATTTCAGGGCCTGTTTTGAAAAGATCTAATTGAGACCTTTCATATGCTACCCCACTTGATTGCTTTTGACGAAAAAAAAATGTTCGAGGGTCACTCCTCTATTTGATGATACCCTCTTAAAACCCTTTAAAAACATTTTTCACCCCAAAACTTTCTAGAAGCCATAACTTCGACCTTTTTAAGTTCGGAGAAAACTGCTATGACATACGAGTATATATGGACGGACGGACGGATAGACGGACACAGGTACCGATTTTAATAGGGTTTTGTATTTTAGTACAAAATAAATAACATAAATACTTTAAACTAACTTTTTTTCTGATCTTTCATGGAGTCGCCAATTCGCAGAAAAACTTAAAATTAACTAGAAACAAAAAATCAGATCCTTACATGGGGAGGCAACCTTAAGATCTTCGAAAAAAATGTTCATCCTCTGGAATTTGTTTGGATTCCTTTTTTGAGCTTTCTACAAATACTGATGACCAAAGCTGTTTTACTTTTGGAGGAAAATTGATGTAACAGACGAACAGATGGATGGACAGATAGAGGCAATTTTAATATGGAATTAAAAAAGTTAATTTACAATACCCTACAAAAAGACGTGGATCATTCGTAATTTAAAATTACTTCTTTGAAAATATCACCAACACATGCTAAGGCTTTTTATTGCTGCTAATATTATACTTATTTCACATTTTGGTTGAAGAATGCAAATATTTATATGCGATAATATGTTGTTAACTTCATTACATTTATTTTTCAAAGTTACATTCTGGCAGGAGATACAAGGCCAAAAATTTTGCGCCGCTCTGAGGGTCGGTTCACAAATTCCGCAAAGACGTCCTTTCTTTGCGTGAATGAAGGACAAGAAGATGCGTCAGGCTGCTCTGGCTCATCGCGGAGCGCAGATAAGTTTCAAGCCGCTTTAGAACGCTGAAAACCTTTCCCAGGATGTGGACGTGGTGGGAATGGTCATGAGCAAGGTGATCAAAAGCGTCACCTGATCAATGAGGTCTTTTCTTATCATGCTAGAAGCTGCTTTCAGTGCATATGTATACTCTTTACGTGTGTCAGCCAATTTAAGTTGAACTGCTAGCTTGTCCACATTGAAATCATCAGCGTGAACACAAGGAGCTGTTTTAGGTTCGAGAGAATGTCTGGAGCCACCAGACAACAGGATTTTTTCCAAACTGATCATTTGGTGCATTCCGGACTGGTCAAAACGACGTTTCAGCTCGGATTTTGCCCAATCAAGCACAGAATTGAAGTCTGTACGTAGGCGATCCTTATTAGCCATTTGAAAAGGTAGGGCCCTCCCATCAAGCTAGTTGAATTGGATATGCTAAGTTCAAGATTCTGCTCGACATTGATCGCCTCTGTCTCTATCCACATGCATTCAGAGTCCGGTACTGAAACGTTAAAATATTCAATTCGGTTCTAGTTGGGGTGCTCTTATATTTGTGGGTTAAGTTTCCTAATTGAGGTTGGAAGAAGAAACGACTTTTATTTTATATCAGTTAATATATTCTATTCGATTCTAGTTTAGCGTTTATGCCCTTGGTATGTACTCTAAATGAGGTTAGAAGAAACGGCTTTTATTTTATGACAGAAGTGTGCATGCACAATAGGTATGTTCCGTAAATTTTCATATCACCATATTTTAGTCGATTTGTCCTTCTCAGTCCCGCTTAAATTCGAAGGTAGGGCCCGGTTGAACCAAAAAGGGCCCGGGTCATATTCCATTTTTGGCGGGTGCCAAAACGTTAAAATGTTCTATTCAGTTCTAGTTTTGGTGCCCTTATGTTTATGTGTTAGGTACTCTAATTGAGGTTAGAAAAAGAAACGGCTTATACTTGGTGGTAGAGGTGTGGATGCACACTATGCTCCGTATGTTTTCAAGTCACCATACAGTCTTTTAAGTAAGAGCGTATCCAGCATAATTTTGAAGTAGTTTATTTAACAACAGGGTTTTGACTTAACATATACATACTATAAATTAAATACATTCTGAGGTAACGCGCTTTCAGTTTACTAGTGAGTCCAATCACCACCAGTATCAATTATTGCTTGGCATCTCCGAGGCATACTTTCCACTAAATTTTCGGCGTATTCGAGGGGAAGCGCCTTCTAAATGAGTCGAATTTGTCGGGAGAGCTGCTTCAAAGTATAAACACGTTTTAAACGGAGCTTCTGCTTGATGTAGGCCCAGAGGTGAAACCCCAAACAGAAGCTTCGTCAGAAATAATTACATTACCCCAATGGCGATCTATGTTTTCCTGAGCCCAGGCTAGTCGTTTGGCCACGTGACGTTCAGACAAGAGTGGTTTTTTAACGGTACTCCGCCATTTTACATTGTTTGCGCACAGATGTTCCCGAATGGCAACGTGTGATAACTCTAGATCATTTTGCATCAATTTGGCTTGTCCTTGACGTAAGGACAAAACAGGATTGCGCGAAAACAAAGCCAGGATTCGCTTTTCGTCCTGTTTGGTCACTTTTCCTGCCGAACCACGATTTGAAAGGTTATGGACGGTTTTTGACTCTTTAAATCGTTGAACCCACTTCTTGACAAACTATACAGACTTTTTAATGTATTTAGCCGCCACTACATAGTTCATTTTCGGTCCTTTGGGTGTGTGTGCAAAGGAACACGGCCTCTTGCGTAAATGGCACTAATAGCGATTTTAGTGTTTTCCCGATGGACGATTAAATTTGAATGAAATTTTTTTTTTCAAAGTGCCAAAGACAGAAGTTCTCTCTACCGATCAAAAAAAATTGAAGTCGATATCACTTACCGATCGCAAGCTATGCTGGACACGCTGTTACTTAACAGACTGTATTTAAGTTTATTTCTTCTTAGTCCCGGTTAAATTCGCAGGAAGGGCTCAGTTGAACCAAAAAGGGCTCGGAGCAAATTCAGGGTGTGCATTTGGCCCCCTTCGCCCCACTCCCTTCCGGCGCCGTAGTCTTCTGATGATCACAACGCTTGCTCAATGGTTCCTAATCAGAGGAATCTAACTAACGATGAAATAGATCTTTCTTTGTCGAAGTTAGAGAAGCTGACGTTGGAAACGATTGAGAAAGTAGTTCCCAAGAACAGCGTACCAAAACGGGGCCTAGCCCGAGGAAATGTGTCAAATAGTTCTAGGCTAGGTTCTCAGGTTGACAGGCGAGATGTATAGCAGGTTGGTCAGACGTTTTGCGCGTCTGGAAGTCCCACACCCAAGGCGTAAATAGTCTTCCCCTCCCAACCACAAAAAAACCAACAAAATCAAGAGCATATTGTGGTCTCGGTTGGTTACGCCCGGCTTTCAAACTCCGGGAAAATTATTCAATTTAATAAGCCATATCTTTCAATGTTTATTGTTAGTTTACACGAACCAAATTGAAAGAAGCTATCAAATGTTGGGAGGACCAGTAGGATAATTTCGAATCTCATTGATACCAAATTGGCTTCTAAATTAAATGCAGAAATGAGGACCTGGAGGACTATTTTAGGTCTCATTGGTGTCAGATTTGGTCTTAAACGGGTCATAATTGTGCATTAGCTTTTTCATGTCTTTCTTGCGCAGAACAGAAATTTCTATAGCTCAGTTCAGACAAGAGCGATAATAGTAGCTAGTAATATAAATATTTTTAAGGGGTGTCAACTCTTCAAAATTTTCAATTGTACCAAATTTCAACATTATTGAACATTTTCTAAAGGGTTTTCCAATAAGAGATGTTATTTTGAATAGCCCGCTATTTCAGTAGATGTCACTTTTGAAGCTATCATTTTTTAACATTTGACGAGTAGAAACTACGCTTTTAACAAAAATAGAACGATACACACTTCGACAATGCATTGAAATTATTAAAATTCACTATAAAAATGGTGAAAATTTGGCAGGAGACGGTTCGTAAAACTCGAACATTTTTGGGTTGTCGTGAAGCACCTTGTCGGACCGCAATACAGAAATTGGCGGAAAAATTCGAGCTGTTGGGACAACTTAGTGATGTGAAGAATAAAACCCGTGCACGTCACTCAAGAACAGCCGAGAATATTGCTGCTGTAGCCGAAAGTGTTGACGAAAACCCAGGTTTGTCCATTCCTCGTCGTTCTTCGGAATTAGGCATTCCACAAACGTGATTGCACCGTAGTTTGCATAAAGATTTGGGTCTTAAGGCTTATAAAGTTCAGTTAACATAAGAACTCAAGCCAATCGATCATCAACAATGTCGTGCGTTTGCTGATTGGGTCCTTGAAATGCACGAAAGTGATCCGGAATTCCATGGAAAAATCATCTTGAGTGATGAGACCCATTTCCACCTCGGTGGCTTTGTCAACAAGCAAAATTGTCGCATCTGGGGCTCGGAAAACCCAAGAGTTATTGTTGAAAAGCCTCTCTATTGTCAACGTGTGACTGTTGTGCGCGGTTTATGGTCATTGGACCTTACTTTTTCGAAAATGAGGCTGGAGCAACAGTTACGGTGAATGGATTGCGCTATCGAGAGATGATGAATGATTTTTTACGGCCGGAATTGGATGGTATTGATCTGGACAACGTTTAATTTCAACAAGACGGCGCTACGTGCCACACAAGCAACGAAACCATTGATCTTTTACGGGAAAAGTTTCCGGACCGTGTTATTTCTCGAAGAGGTGATCATAATTAGCCACCGAGATCTTGTGATTTAACACCTTGCGACTTCTTCCTTTGGGGCCACGTGAAAGAGGAGGTCTACGCCAACAGCCCAGCGTCGATTCAAGACCTTAAAGATGGAATTCGTGGGGCTATCGAGGACATAGGGCAGCCACTTTGCGATTTGTTTATGGAAAATTTCATGAAAAGGATATGGTCCTGTAAGCGTGGTCGTGGTGGCCATTTGCATGATGTTATTTCCACTATTAACGGCATACCTTCCTCTTTATGATTAAATAAACATCCGATCATTTGTATTAAAAAATGACATTTTTCTTTTAATATCAAAATAACACCTCTTATTGGAAAACCCTGTATTTAACACACTGTATTTCATATTTAGAGTTGTTCAGTGCAACCAACTACATAATGCTATCAATCTTATTTTTGACATTGGCGCCTTCCTAGAACTAACATATATATATATAATAAAATCAAATAGTGGCGAATATCGACTTTAATGATTTATTTGAAAAACGTTACCAATAATTTTTCAGTAGGGCAAATAAAACTGACCACACTAATTTGCTCACCTCGCAGCTACATTTAACTTCGAGTAGTTGCAATCTAATATTGATAAGCAAACAAACGAATATTTACAGTTCAATCAATTACATCGTATTCGTAACACTGATATGAGTACTCCTCAACTTTTCCCACAGACAATTCGGTTTATGCAATTTACTTTGAGTAAATACTCCAGTAATTGGTCAGTTTAAACGATAAGCAATAACCGTAAAATTTACTCGGAACAGCGAAAAAATTCACGTACTCGCGCTCATAAGTAGCGCATAAAATCAGAGGCCGCAATTCACAAAACAAAAGAAATTTTCAAGTACTCGTAGACGAGTATCTAATGTATGTAAATAAAATATAATCAAAACTTACGTGAGGCATTGGTGAGAAAATGAACGTCTTATCTCCTCGTCGAATCACTTCATGGATTTTGTTGATAAACGGATGAGAGTTTAGACGAAAATGTGCCTCGATGGTGTCCGAGCATGAGCCGCGAAATACCTGAAACGCCGGAGAAGAATAAACAAAAAAGCATAAATAGTGAATCGAGGTCGTTAATTAGAAGTAAGGAATTTTTATAAGTGAACTTGAAAGAAAGTTATAAAATTTTTTAAGTTCAATCAATTTTGTTGAGTCTAGCGATAACGATCAAAGCGCGGCTATTGTTAATGATGATGGGGCCGGTATTGAGTCATTCACTGCATAAGGAAATGGTGAGCACCAAAAAACGCGCAAAACGTGCTATAATTCGCGAGGATGATTCATGAATAAATTATGTCGAGAACGTTGTGATTTGAGTCGCACTATCAAAGCAATTCTTAGTTGGGAATGCATGCGAGAAACCGCGAATGACTAATGCAAGAAGGTACTAAGGCGCTTTGCATCTTTTGTGGTGAACATTCTTGTCCTGGCAAACGTTTGACTCACAAAGGAATAGACATTTCTTGGAAACATATGAATCAGTGACGTACTTTATTTAGTCTTAGTAAATAATAAAAGTTACTCACCCTGCACATAAGCCGCCTTTTCGTCTTGATATCCTTGCAAAGAAACACTCCCGTCGTGATTTCCGTTAGAAAAGCATAACGTTGCGCCAAAAAGGGTACACGTTGCACTTGTATATCGCTAGTTGCATTTAATTTCTTCTCAATAGCGTGCGTCAGTGGCACAACATTATGATCCGTTTTATTTGAAGTCTTGTAGGACTTCTTCACGCCACGATTAGTTGAAAATTTGTGCCTGCTTATTAAATGTTCTACGCATTCTGGTCGCGGGCTCATTTGAGTTAAATTTATTTATTTAATAAATTAATATAGGGGCTTATTATTTAAGATTATCGTAGAAAAAAATTCACGATGGATAACTTGTGATTTAAAAATTAAAGTTTTTAATATTTAGAATGTTTTTTCCCGGGTATAATTGTTTAGTTGTTTGTTTTGAGCACGATTTGGACTTTTACGATTTTGTATTTATTTAATAGAAATGAAAAGAAATCACTTTCAAGTGTCTTTTTAGAATTGTTTCCGTTCAACTTGTTTATACATTTGGAAGGTTTACGAGTTTGAAATCACACACACACGTACACACGCTTTAAGCCACGGAAGCCATTTTGACGGATGAAGAAATGTCAAAGGGTTTACAAGATGGGGAAGTTACACACTAGACTAGATATCGTTGCGACAGTCTGAAATTTGTACGTTGGGTATAGAAATTCACCTGAAAGGAAACAAAAACATAAGAACATTAGATTCCACGAAAGGATGTGATTTTATCTTTTTGTCACCTATAAGATAACTATTCAATTTTTTAATATTTTCTTAATAATATATGTAAATAATATCTTAAACATTTTAACTAAGACAGTGGAAATACTGCATTCAAAGATAAAAGGCTTTAAACTAGGATGAAGCTTATTTTAAGATATTTTTCAACTGACTTCCATGGGAAAGAAGGCTATCAGTTTGATACGTATATGTTTTATTCAGTTTTTTATGTCTGTCCTCGTTGTTACGGGTGAACATTGAGATTCCATAGTGTTGCTCACCCCGAACACTACCATACGCGATTTCGTAAGAATTTAACCTACGCAATACCGAGCCGCACTTTATTAATTTTTTTGGTAACCTAATGATGTTACTATCAGCGAGTAATTTAAATTTTCATTCATAAAAGGACTACTGGTTAAATTACGGAAAGAAAGCCACATAATAATTTTTGCTTTGTAACTTTATGTAAGTAAACTCAAGCAGCTAGGTCGCTTCCGACATACACGTCACAATTATGGACAACGCAACCAGCAACAAGCGCCGAAAGCATCAAGAGCCAACGCGAGCTCGAAACAAAACGCAAATACACACGGTAGCGGAAACGTTCGTCATCCAATCAACATATGCGGCAACATAAAACATATAACCCCTCGAAGCAATCGGAATTATGTCGCCAACAAATAACATGCAACGCTAGGAGGAAATCCGGAATTGAATCGTTTATCCCGGCACGCGACAAGAGGTGTTTGTGTTATGCGCGATAATCTGCGAGCATTTACATCACTACCTCAAATCAAGGTTTCATACTGCCTGTGGTTTCATCGACTCTACATTCCGGCATAGACTCCCAATAAATTTTGATGCAGTATATAATTCGACGAAGTCAAATTCGAACCTGAGTGCTGAGTGCGCAGCCACTGAGCTCCCGGCCAAGGACACAAACTTAACGATCCTGCCACAAACATCTTCACACTCACGCAACTCCAGCAGAGATGCTGCTGAGGCAGCGATGACACTTATACCGCAGGAAGACACTCGCGACTAAGAGAAGCAGCAACAAGAAAACGGAAGTGCTAAGGAGGAGGTGAAAGAAGTACTTCAAGTCCTTGAAGATTTGACTGTTAACTACAATCAACAATCACCAGGAAGCGAGACCACGAAGGAGGAACTATCCACGGCTCGATATATAG
This sequence comes from Odontomyia ornata, assembly GCA_963969285.1. Taxonomy (NCBI): domain Eukaryota; kingdom Metazoa; phylum Arthropoda; class Insecta; order Diptera; family Stratiomyidae; genus Odontomyia; species Odontomyia ornata. Next base: position 298,608,032 of record OZ017740.1, read on the forward strand.
TGTATAGCAGCAAAATTAAACATGAAGCTAAAAAAATATCGCACAAAATGACCGAATCTGGAGGCGTTGCAAACAGACCCAAATATGAACAACTTTTTTGAGTCTGGAAAGGACTCAGGCAAATGCTGTTTGTTGAGCTCATAACGTGAAGCCAGAGTTAAGTCATCGTGGGAAATATCAGCCAAACCAGAGGCATGAATAACTCTAAAAAATTGCAAACCAAACTCACTTTGGCACATCAACAAACGACCGCCGATTACGCCAAGCTCAAACGAGAGAAGGCTGACAAATCTACTAAAATACACGCAAGAAACACGAATATACTTGTTGAATTTCTTACCTACAGACAGCCGACATCGTGGCGAAGCGTAATATCCACTCACTTGCACTAAACTCACTTCATCCTACCACGGAAACCGAAATGAAGGAAGTCGCGCCATTTCCGAGAAGAGATTCGACGGCCGAAATTAGTGGGAAATGGTGGACAGTTACACATAAACGACACTTCACGCGTTGGACCGGCGGTTAAACTACCGGCGGGGACAAGAAAAGCTGAGGAATCTGAGCGCCGGCTCAAGAGAAGGACGAAGAAAACGAGGATTACTTCGAAATCCTTACATCTCGTCGCGACGTAAACAAACATTACTGACAGTTCGAACTGTCACTCAAATGCATTCAGCGCATTTAGCGTGTAATACACTCAATTCCCACTAGGACCGCCACCAAGTGGAACTTATGATGAGTGAAATCAAGCGAGGGGAATTACTCGCGCCAATGGAAGAAAAACACTCAAAAACAAGATTTTCCCGGTGGATGGAAGAAAAAAAAACGGAACCCAGAGGTTATTTAAGCCCGGGAAGATTGGCACGCTTTCTCTTTTGTTCTTTTGAGGAGTTTTCTAACAAGCAACCGTGGAGTGTTGAGGAATCGAAATTTAACCCGCCATGTGGATTCGAACGAGGTAATATAGAACGAGTGATCAGCGACCGTTTTTCTTCTGACGAGGAATTGGAGCCGTACAGTGGATAGGTGGTAGTGATCAATACAAGTGGTAGTGTTTGTGGGTGGAACCTAGTGGCGATCTGGGTAGTTTCGGTTCCCCTGGTGTAGGAAAACCCGAATTTGTGTGATGGTGGAACACCTTAGCTCGTTTCGCGGGGTAGTTTTCCTTTGTAGGCGATTCTCACGGCTAAGTGACGACGAGCCCGCAAAACTTTATAGTTGTAACTTCGCTCCGGACGCTCGTCTTGAGAGGCTCGGAGAAACGAACAAGCAGCGCCCACGCCCGTCTTCGGGTGAGTTAGACTGGGTCGGTGGAGCCTTCGCCGGAGTGTCCGCAATAAAGCGGTGGCAGTTAGGGAATTTGGGAAATTTTCGGTAATAAGGTAGGTAAAAGCAGTCTGTTTTCATCAAACTGTTTAGTTTGCATATCATTGGGTCCCATTTGCAAAAAAAAAAAAATTAAATTGAGCCACGATAAAGGACGAAAAGTCTGTGTGGCCTAGTGGTTAGAGCATGAACGCATAAGCCGAAGGTCCCAGGTTCAAACCTCGTTGGGAGCAACGTGATTTAGTTCAGGGGATTTTTCGGACAGACTTTGAGTGTTCACTCAGTGGTGATATGTACTGATTTAATCAGATCATATCATAGCTGAGCAGGCACACGGGAGCATGATACTGACCAAAACCAACTTCCGAAAAAATCAATACGGCCATGAAAATGAGATACTTTAACTATCTCTATGCGAAGAACCGAGAGGGGCTGTAGTGCTACAAAGAAGAAGAAAGGACGAAAGATGGAGACAAACGCTGTAGATGGCGCGCATGCAATTTTTGAAGGTCGTGGCTTGAGTATGTGATAGCTGGATCCCTTACAAACAGTGTGGCAAAGTTTTCGTCGGGAGTGCATGTTTCACGCGCGTGCTAGACCATGAGTGAACGTCAAGTGCCGAGTGCCGTTGCGCAACAGATTGTCATTCGTTTTGTAGGGAAGGCGTTAAAAACACGGAAATTTTTCTGCGTTTGCGAAATCAGTTTGGTAGTGAGTGATTGAGTAGGTTACTGTGTTTGAATGGGCCAAAGCATTCGAGGATGGTCGCGAAACCGTCGAGAATGAGCCGCATGATCGTCGATCGCGATCTCATTTTGGAGAAACGTAGGATGAATGTCCCGAGTCATTTCAGCTGAACTCGGCATCAGTATCGGTAGTGTAGAGTCTACCATCCACGAACACTTCAAATATCGTAAAATAACGCTCAAAACGGAGGAGCATTCTAGCACGAAGTGCGGTTCTTCTCCAGGATAACGCGCGTCCTCATACCGCGCATTTTACGCTCGATACTGTATCGGAATTGGGATAGGAGGTACTGGAACACCCCCCTTACAGTTCGGACTTATCACTCTGCGACTACCACATGTTTGGACCACTGAAAGAAGCCCTCCGAGGTCAAAGATTCAACACCGACGACGAGGTAGAGGAGTTCGTGCGTACATGGCTAGCCGAGTTGCCCAAGAAATTCTTCGATACCGGCATCAAAAAGCTTACGGAAAGGTGGACACAATGCGTAACTTGTAAGGGGAAGTACCTAGAAAAACTGTAAAGGTTTGTAAATTTTTTCGATACTAAACAAACGTGTCAGAGTATTTATCTCGATCATATTTGAACCGTCCTCGTATTTAATCAGTCGATTGACACAGTTTTTAGTTGACGTTTAACACTGACTACGAAAAAATTTTCACTTCGGCTTACGACTGCATATTAGAGATGTGCAATTTGATTACTTCTGAGTACTGAATCGTTACTAATTACTTCAACATGAGTATTCGTTACTCGTTACACAGTGTTCAATAAGAGTGTACTCATTACTAATTGTGAATACAATCCATTAAACTTAAGGCAATCGTGATGCAGGCGACAACGAGCTTAGGTAACAAGCTTTCTTCAGCACAAAATTCATTTTTAAAGAGTTAAGAATAAAAAATAAGAACAAAATTTTTAGCCTTTTGATAGTTTAAATTTTTGTTATTGAACACGAAATGAAAGTGCTGGTTCTATGTTTTTATTAATGCAGAAAATGAGTAAAGTATAAGATAGAATGTTAAGTTCAATACATTTTTATTATATGAATATTCCTTTCATAAAATGTAAAAATAAATAAGAATTTATAACAGACAAAAATTATAAAAATGAATGCTAGTTACAAGGATCATGTGAAACGTTTCCGGCCTTTTGGTAATCGAGCAGCCGCCTAAGCAAACTGCTCGAAAACTGGCATAACACTGATCCGAATTTTAATTGCAGATTTGAAAAAATGAATTATTCCAATTTACAGTTTTATAAATTATAAAATATTTTTTTTTATAAATATTAATTTTATATTATCTTTTTCCTCTCTATATTAAATGTAAATTTTTCCTGATAATTATATCCTTAATATTTATCTTTCATTATTATTTAAATTTTGTTACATTATTATCTTCTATTAATTTAAAAAATCCTAATCTGCAATTAGAATTTGGACACGGCAACCCCTTTGCAACGAAAATTATTCACGAATATCCACGATGCAATCTAGAGTAGATGGAAGGCTCGTCAACTACCGTTGCGCCTAGCCCCGCAAGGTGACGATTAGAAATGAGGTGAGGAGACCTGCTTGGGTGGATTGAGAGTTTATTACGATCGCCAGATAGCAAGCATGCCGCGAGAACGGCGCTGGCAAGCGAAGATTCAGTTGAAATTGGATACTTAAAAATCGTTGACGAGTCTATTACGGTTCGCTGGATAACAAGCCCGCCGCGAGAACCGCGCCGGCTAGCAGAGATTGAGTTAAAATTGGGTACTAAACGACGAGTCTTCTTTTGAACGCCACAGCGAAAACACCGAGCAGTGATTACGAAAAAGTGCGCTATCGGCTGTGATACAACACCATATCCCCGAAAAAATGATTGTTTCGTCGCGAAATCGCTGCGGTCGTGCTGATTTTAATTAGTGATAATAAAAGAAAAGAGGCAATATATTGCGACTAATAGTAGTTTAGTGCATTCGCCGAAAATTTAAGTCTATTAACGGTATGCTGAGTGAAGGAAGATAACGGACGACGCGGGCAGTGCAAGCATTGAAAAGCTTTGACCGTAGGTCGATGGTCGTGGCGGACACATATGGAGTTAATTAGCCTCTAGTCCTACTGATCTTCCCATTTCGCTAAACCATACTAACTACTGTCGAAACGTTAGTCAATCAGAATTGGTAAAAAGAGGAAAAGCGCGAATGGGATCGTGAAGAATTATGAAAAAAGTTACATGACTGGGAAATTAGTCGTAGCGGAAACAATCGATCGCGGCAAGATTCATCAAATAGTTCATTGCCTGGTTCACAGCACCAAACATTAAATTCGTCGCGACACCACAATCCGCTTCATCAACAAAATAACGCAGGATAGGACCCAATTCAAATATCAAATGTTACGTCAACTTCATGTTCTACCGACAATCCCAGCATTGGTGGATCGGCATCGGCAATGGAGGATCAACTCTAGCTAATCCGATGCAAGGATTTGCTTCAAATACGGGTGCCGGCGTTGCCATTTTGGCGACAAAGCGATCTGATGCTGATTTGATAACATTGCATTGACGTGTTTGTATAAATTATGCAAACAGAAATAAGGATTGGAGATAATTAAAGAGGAGAAGGAAAATTAAATATTACAAATCTAAAGAGTGAAGCCAACTGCTAAGAAGATATACATGCAAAATGGATATCCTTCGGAATATAATAAGCTGCAAGGAAGAAATACATAGAAGAAGAAATGCAACAGAAAAAGATTAAAGAAAAATAATTTTTTTTTTATCTGAGAGCTGTTCATAAATCAGACTAAACTAGCAGGAAAGGAGTACTTCACAGCATTTTGTGTGCCCTTATACCGATGTTTTAGCATTGCCTGGAGGCACACGTAGGAATCGACGACGTGTAAAGTGCAGATCGCACGAGCGCTGTGCGACGATGAAAGAGTGATGGCGAGAGTGGTAGGGAATGGAGGTATTTAAAAAAATGCACACCAAACATATAAATGTAACAAATTATTTTTTGTAAATGGAGTTATGAAAGACCCGCACGAATGACAAGCGGAATTAAGAACGACTAGCGAGATCAAGCACGGATGTCGGATATTGGATACCTACTACAGAACAGCGCGCGATGATATGGAGAAATCGACGATTATTTGATGTATGCCTGAGATAATCAAGATCACCACTTCAAGAATGCTTAATCGGATTATCAGAGTTATCTCGAGTTAAGATTCCTTCCAGCGCATTTACGCGCCCTCAGACAAGGCCAATCTCGGCAAAACCCACCATCCTCTCTCGCCGAGGCAGCAGACCATCGGTGCAGTCCTTTACGGACATAGATATCATACCTACTTCACTGCAGCCTTTTAAAGAAAAACACATAATTCAAGCCAAACAAACATTTATTTCTCGACATAGTCTCCACGCAAGTCAATACATTTGATCAAATGCTTTTCCCAACCCTTCAAGCCATCAGAAAAAAATTCTTTAGGTAAACCTGAAAAGTTCAGGTTTACTGGCTCTTCAACCTCGGTAGTTGACCCATATTTTTTCGCACCCAGAAATATTTTCAAGTTGGGGAACTATTGAAAAGTTACTCAAAGCTAGATCTGGTAAGTGTGGTGGGTGGTGAAGCAATTCGAACTTCGATTCGTCCGATTTCGCCATTGCGACCATCGTTGGAAGAGCTCAAGGCTGTACCGAAAAGTGCTTATGAGAAGTGCTTCGAGGATTGGAAAAAGCGTCGGCACAAGTGTATTGGTAGAAGTGTATTGATTACTTTGAAGGGGCCAACATAAATATTGACGAATAAATAAATATTTTTTCCTAAATATACAAAGTCACTTTACTTTTTGAACACACATCGTATACGAGTAATTTGGGCAATGGAAAACAGATATCAAGTTGATGCAATATTCACTGACTTTAGCAAGGCATTTGATGGAGCAAACCATACGATTTTATCAAATGAATTGCGAAAATTTGGAATTACTGGTTTCTTGTTTCACTGGCTGAATTCCTAAATCAAAATCGGACTCAAACCGTCAAGTTTCAAGGGCATATGTCCGAACAAATCCACGCTCATTTCGGAGTACCGCAATGAAGTCACTTTGGACCTCTTCTCTTCAAAATTTTTATATTCGACCTGTCTGATGTGTTATTCGATATATCGCACTTTTTTCATGCAGATGATCTCAAATTTTATTATATTATAACATTCCAAATTGATTCAGTATTCTTACAAGATAGCCTCAATTCTCTTCTTGAATGGTCCATTCAAAACCGGCTTTATCTTACACTCGAAAAATGGCAGGTGGTTAGTTTCACCCGGAAAAATTCAATTTTGGTAGCCGACTATCACCTGAGTGATACACAACTTTCTAGAGCTGACAACATAATAGACCTTGAGGTTTGCTTAGATAAGAAACTTAGGCTTAACTTACACTGTGATGAGGTAATCAGCCCAAAACCACGCTCTGTCGTGATGACATTGGCAATATCATCGCTGATGAAACCAAGATTAAAGAAAGATGGGCATCATATTTCAAGAACCTCCTTAATCCTCAGCACAGCTCCAGAACATCGGACCCTATAGATGTCTGCGGAGAGCTTCTATTGCCCCACCAACTCTACTCTAGATGAGTTTGGTCCATCCTCAAAGCCCAAAAGAATAATAAAGCGCCGGGCATCGATGATCCATAAAGCTATTCAAAAAGTCATCCAGCACATTTAGCAACAAGAATATTTGCCGAAAGAGTGGATCCGTGCAAAATATTTCCTAAAATTTTAGAAAATAAAATCGGAGCCTACGCCAACAGTATTATTGGGGAGTATCAGGGTCGTTTGAGAACAGGTAGATTGACAATAGACCAATTGTTTACTGTCAAGCAGGTACTTCGAAATTGCTGGGAGGTCAACATAGACGTACACCAAATTTACATTGACTTTGAGCAAGCATACGACAGTATTGATCGACGGACTGATTTGGCATCCGAACCAAATTAGTCCGTCTTGCCAAAATGACAATGACGTCGACGATCTCCCAAGTCCGCATCAATAACCAACTCACCGATGCCTTTAACATAAACATCAAACTAAAGCAGGGAGATGGGCTGGCTCCATTGCTATTCAATTTGGCTCTGGAGTACGTCATAACGTAGTTTCCTGTCGATACACGAGGTGCATTGCTATACAAGTCGAGCCAAGCAGCAGCCTATGCAGACGACATCGAAATTTTGTCACGGTCATTAACAACTGCCAAAGAACTTTTCCTGAAACTCGACAGCGAAGCAAAACTAGTAGGGCTACAAATCAATGAAAATAAAACAAAGCTTATGACGCAGTCGAGAAAAAATACCTCAAGTACACAGGACATCACAAATTTGGCGAATGCAGTATTGAAAATGTGAGCATATTTGAGTATTTAGACGCCAAAATAACGAGAACCAGTAACGAATGAGCTCGCTAATAAAATATTTTATTCAGTTTTTGACGATCTTGAAGACCAGCTGCATACACAGGAAAACAAAGCTCCAAATATACAAATCTGTGATAAGACCTGTGTTATGCTATGGGTGTGATACATAGACCTTAACCCAAGCATCCGCAAATATATTGGACGCCTTTGAGCGACGGGTCCTGAGGCGAATAATCGGAGCGAAGCTAGACGGGATCCAATGGCGAATTCGATGCAGGCATGAGCTATATGAAATTTTTAACGAGCCGGAGATCTGAACGATTGTCAGACTGCGGAAGCTAGGTTGGGCTGGCCACATCAATCGTATGGACGAACAACGGATACCCAAAAAGGTATTCGTTGAGATAACTGAAGGGCGGAGACAAGTGTGTAGAAATCGAGCAGTCCTGGAGGAATTTCTACGGAAAGACAACAGAAGTTAGAGGATACCGTGATAAAATTAAAAGAAATTAAACAAAAAAATTATGAAGCGAAACTAGAAAATGTTCCGCACCGATTAAATCGATGGCAATATCTGCAAATAATCAAAACATATCTAAATGGAACAATTATAACATCTTCCAATATGACGCAAAACTCTAATTTATACAAACTAACAAATGAGTCTTTAGTAAGTCAGCAGAAACGAATATTCGTAGCTAATTCACAGTTTGAATCCAGTTCAGGTAATTACTACTCCTCACTCCAACATGGAAGGGTCAATAAAAAAATATTTTTTTCTTTTAAAGCCGTCGGGCCTTGCTTTGTTGTGTGATCAGACACGTTTCGACTCATTTGCGACATCTTCAGTGTCTAAAGGATGTGTTGAAGGGAATGACTTTATATTGTCGTAGGATGGGTTAAGCAGGTAGTGCTAAATTAAGTCAGTTACTAGATTAGGTCAGGCAGAGGGATATTAGGTGTTTGTTTTTTTGTTTGTTGGATGGCCGTTTGTTCTGTTTCATCTCGTTTTCGGTTTCGTCTAAGAGTACGGTCTAGTACTGAGAAAATTGCGTCGGAATTCGTAACAAGTTGTTCTTTGATAATGTTACCGTATGTTTTTCTGTGTTTATATATTTCAAGCCTTTCTAGGATGTCAAGTCTCGGTCATTGGCTCTGTTTGTGAGATTTGACATCCTATAAAGGCTTGAAATATCGCACAGAAATGAAAACGATTTGTTTTTTACATTGTAAGTTGAAAAGCTGAGAAAATGCCATGTGTGAAAACTTATTCTTGACAAACTGTACATACATGTTTTGAGGAGTGTTGATTACGCATCAATCAAGAGGAAATTCGAACGTGAAACCTAACCGCATTTTTGTACAAATTGTAATGATTGAAATATTCTCACACTGCAAATCATTACCGGTTTCCTCGAAGCTATGACAACTCATCCCGGTAATGATAGAAAGATGAGTCGAACAACAACCGTGCCGAGCAATCTACACAGTTAGTTGCCACCCAGCAACCGCAGCTGCTGAATGTAAATGGAGAAAAGAAACCGGCCGGACGAGGCGAGTGCGATGAGAACACCGTTTCATCGCCAGCGAAGCGGGATTTTTATTTTCGTCGGGTGAAAGGGACGCGGTAAATTCCTTGTAGCAAGTGTTTGTCTACAAAGTATTCACCGGTGTCCATTAAATGTCGACGAAAAACCATTGCACAAATTAAAATTGTGAATAGACATATGAGTGCGGTAATAGTAGTGAAAAATTCGCGTTTCCCGGCCGCCGGAGCGTGGGAAATTCCGTGTTGAAAGTGAAACGACGGGGGTGCTACGAGAAGTCGACAGCGCGGACGGAAAAAGAAACTACGGAACGGCAGAGTTTGGTGTCGCTTGTAGTTGGGGATAATCTGTTTGTCGGTGGAGTAAATTCACCTGCAGTGGTGCAGGTGGAATAGAAATTCGGTACGCGGATGTGGAAAACTCCCAGCACTGGGATTTCGGTCGCGGCATAAATTTTAACGTGAGGTAGTTGTCCAATCGATCGCGTGGATAAGTTGGCAATCGGGAGTTGTTATTATTTAGTGGCGATGAGTGTTATCGCCTCTAGTTGGACACGGAACCGGACCGGAAAACTCACAGTCTGGTGTAATAAAAGCCATTCAAGTTCTAGATCATCTTCCTTTTCTCATTAGCGCAGTCAGGCTTATGTTAACTCTTGCTTACCACTCGACTGACCTGAAAGGGAAACAATTTACCTCTATATGCAGAATTTGCAAGTGCTTGTACTATCAGCCGGAACATTTTCAGTGATCTGATTAATGAAGGAGGTAATATTTAACGGGTACCGTAATCTTTATGGAATCTTTAACTTCTTCGCAACAATATGCTGAAATACTTCCTATCACCTGAAGAAACGAGCATGAGCAAATGTCCGCTGTGCTCGGTATTCAAAATATTGATCATTGGTTTTTGAAATAGAATTTCTAACTGAAACTTTGGTTATGGAATCTGCTGTTTCCTTGTGCCTCGTGAAAACGTGCAGCATTCTGCGACGAGTTCATTTCTCAGAGACTTCCTGTGAGGATAACAATAAAGGACATGAATTGCCGTTTTCTTTTTTGAATACCAAAGTAGCCGAACGTCCTTTCGTTGCGATTTTAACTGATGTCGAGCAACTTCCACGTGCGCCGATAAGAAAACTCAAAGAATTCGGAAAGTTACTTGCGCGAAAATCCATAAGCAAACAAAAGATTTGTCGTTGTTGTCGTTTCTGTCAGGACATGGAGGAAAAATAAACCGAAGCAATCGAGTTTGATTCATCATACTTCGGGTTATTTCACTTTCTACCCAATTATCCGGTTTTCGATCTCTTAACTCTGTTCGACTGCATAAAGTCCCGCGGGTTATGTAGGATTATTGTGAATTTATTTTTCAAGTTTTTGCGGTGCGTGTCAATACTATGCAATTTAGTTTAAATGTTGTAAAATCATCGCCTGTTGGTATTTTATAATAGTAGTCACAAAAGGTGATCCAACTCTGTACACCATATTTAGAATTAGGAAAAATCTATTTTTTTCCATCTTAGGACACATTTAAAGGCTCATTCATGCAAGCAGTCAACTTGAGGCCACCGTATTCCTGCATTCAAGCGCTCGAGATGGAATTGGATGAATTTTTTTTCTTAATTCTCTTATCCAGAATTTTTTTTCAATTATATATACATGATAAAATGTTATCCAATCTTCCATAACAAATACGCCTTGATAAATGCATCGCGTTCCAAACATAAACATTATATTTAACTACTTTCTGTCATCGTTTGGGTTAGAGTTGGCAAATTCATTCGTATTCATTTCCCGTACTTTGAGTATTTAATAAAAATAAACGGCGACAGGAAATACAAAAGATTGGCATGAAATAGATTGTAACTTCAGTTTTGAAGACCAGGCTTCCCAGAAATAGTTTAAAGTCGTTTTAAAATGTGGTTACGCTCTCCCCATGGTTTTAATTTCAATAAAGTAACTAATATGGGATAATAGCGTGTAAATGATAATTTATATAAATTCTAACTTATGGTTAACCTTATTGCTAACATCAAATTGCCGCCATAACGTCTCCACCTTCCGTTGGGCACTTATACCTTTTCGTCTATATATTTATTTATTTTTATTAACATTTTACCAATTTCCCTATGATTTTTATTCCCCCATCATCTCAATCCTACCCTCTTACTCTATCGTTAATTACAAAAAAAAATAGGAATATAATAATAATCTTAATTTTCCCACTAACAACACTCCATTCATTACTTCCCATTAACAAAATTTCATTCGATACCTTTTCTCAAACAAAACCTAATTCCTTCTTTTATACTAACTAATTTTGTTCATTAGCTTTTATTTTTCATACTAACGAAAAATCACTCACGTTTCCCTACTAACAAACTTCATCTCAATGCCCATTAAGAAAGGTTAAGGTAAAGGTGCTAATTCAATGAATGGGAAATCAACAGAACGCGGGTCCGTTGGTAGCGTCGTGGATTCTCGACCGGGGGTCCACTGAGACCCTGGGTTTAAGTTTTAAGTGGTTATGCAAATCGCCATGTATGCAAAATGGATATTGTTGCGTTTGTCGATATGGAAAAGATGTGTGGGTAGCGGAATCGAAGTGTGATGAACTTCGACTTCGTTACCCAGATGCGGCAGCGGTAATTGGGAATGAAAGCATTGCGGGATTGAGGAGGGAAATTATGGATTTGGAAAGGCAGTCAGTACTTGACACGAAGAAGAGGAATTGCTTTTAGCAGTGCGTGAATGGTTAATTTGGAGAGAAAGGATTCGGTTTTTGGGTTGGATAGGAGGCGGAAGTTCTTTGGCGGTCTGGAAAGAAAAGACATTTTCAATTTTGAGTTTGAATAGAAAATTCGGTGTGAATTTCGATCTGAAAATTTAAGTAGAAAGTTTAGTGAACTAAATTTCAATTTGGGAATTTGAGTAGATGTTTGAAGTGTGATAATTTTTAATTTCGGGAGAAAAGAGGTCTGAATTTGAATTGTCCAAGATTAATTTTTTTGGTGACGGAAGAAGAAAGTGATTGAATTGATTGCGAAGTTTAGTGGCGAAAATTTTCGTGTGAGAAAGTGCAAAAGAAACAAGAAACTACATTAGTTGTGGAATAACGTAAGATTCAGGTGCAAATACGAGTGAGGGAAAGGAATTTTTGGTTTTCGGCCTCCGGGAATAAAATTGGTGCGAGTTTGAGGTCTAACGTATTGACTGAAGTAAAATAAAGTGCCGATATTGATTCTTCCTTTAAAAAAACTGTTTTTTGGGTTTTGGAGAGGGCCAGGTGCCGTACATAAAGTTTTTTTTTTACGAGGCAGCCATAACGACGGATCCGAGAGTGCGATAAGTGGCCGTTGCGTGTTTATTGATTCTTGATTGCTTAAATTTTCAATTTAATTTAAAATTTAATTTACAATAGCCCCACACTCTTTTTTTGTCTTCACCGAGCGTTCGGAGATCAACGTAAAATTATTTTACGAAACCCTACTTAAATCGCGACCTGTCTGTCTGTCCGTCCGTCGGTCCGTCCGTGTGTCACAGCGGTTTTTCTCGCAAAGTATTTAAGCTAGAAACACCAAACTTTACATGTAGGTGTAAAGTGGTGCTCTCCTGAAAGTTCAGTTACAAAAACAATTTTATGAGGTATTTGAGGGGGGGTCCCTCCATATAGGGGGGTTGCCCCCGACAAAAAATTTCATAAAAAGTAGTCAATATGGGTATCATATGATAGGTCTTAATGAGAACTTTTCAAACTCTTAAACTGACATTTCTTGCTTCAGGAGGCGCACACGAAGGGGAAATACATGAAAAATTTGGAAATAGGATTCATAACAATACATATTTTTGGAGTTCATGATTTTAGTGATTTTTGTTAGTTTGGAACAAAATGACGACCGTTGAAAATGGAGAAACAATGGATTTTCCTTTAAACGTGCGCATCTCTCTGACATTATTTTTGACTTTATTTGTTGCTGGTGACCGTATTACGGAGAGGTTGGGTACAAAACCCCTCTGCCATGAGCGTAGGTCTGTCTACTTAACTTGTTTTTATTGAAATTAATAGTTTGTAAATTTTTTTGTAGAAATTTGATTTATAGTGACTAAAACGACCGTGTCTCGTTAAAAACAATAATTTTTCATTTCCTAGAATGACCTCCCCCTTTCCCGTCCTTATCCCTTCGTGTTAATTTTGTTATGTGTAGGGTGGCTCAGCACGAGCAGAGGGTATCCCGGAAGACCCATGACACGAATGAGCGCTAGCCGGCCTCAGTATGCCACCCCGGGTTACTCACTCCTCTGCTGAAACATAATGTCTGCAACTGCGGTGACTTCGCGGCTGTAACAACCTGCTATTGTGTAAATGTAAATTGGTAGAAAGTTTGCAGAGAGAAAATTGAGATCTAAAATATGTGTTATGAAATATTTAACTTTTGATTGATAATTGTTAAGTCCGCGTGGTGTAGTGGTTAGAGCACTCATCCCGTAAGCCGATGGTCCCTGATTCGGCTCTCGTCGGCGGCAACGAGATTTAGTTCGAGTGATTTTTCGGACGGACTATAAACCCGTTCACTTATGATACATGTTGCTTTAAAAACCAGAACATATCGTAGCGTGATACTGACCATATCATCTTGTGGAGTGCCGACTCATTCGATTCTGATAATGAGATACTCTAACTATCTTTAAGCGAAGGCCCGAAAGGGGCTGTAGTGCTACAACAAAAAAAGGCAAAATTAATAATACGAAGTCCTTTAGTAGTGTTAAGTATTTTGGCGATGGGATACATGTAACAGTCGTTCAATAAGTCCCGAGACTAACCCAGAGATGGTGCTAGTAGTACAAAACTGTCCACGTTGCCATAGAGTGCGAACCTTTACATGACAACGTGTAAAAATTTCACATCGATCGGAACACAGACAGCAGAGTTATCGAGGTTAGAGTAAAGTCACTTTGTAATTTGTTTGAAAAATGGAAAAAAGCGAGTTTCCGTATTGATAAAACATTGGTTTTTAATGAGTAAAAACACCGTAGAAGCCCAGCAATGTCTTGAAAAACATTACCCGGACTCCTCTCCATCGAAACCAACGATTTGTCGTTGGTATGCTGAGGTTCAACGTGGATGTACGGACACAAACGATGCGGCACGTTCGGGTAGGCCATTGGAAGCCGTTACACAGGAAAATGTGAGAAGTGCTAAAAATTGTAATGAAAAATCGCAAAGTGAAGGTCCGTGAGATTGCAGAAATGACACAGATATCATCTGGAAGCGTATTTACAATCCTTCATGAAAAATTGAGCATGAAAAAGGTTTTTTCCAAGTGGGTGCCGCGATTGCTTTCAGTTGAACAAAAACAGCAGCGAGTCGACAATGGCAAAATTGAACGAATTGGGCTTTGATTTGCTTTCCCACCCTCGTATTCGCCAGATTTAGCCCCCAGCGACTACTGGCTCTTTGCTGATCTCAAAAAAATGCTCCAGGGAAAAAAATTTGGCTCGAATGAGGTCATTGCCGAAACTGAAGCCTATTTTGAAGCAAAGGATAAATCCTTCTATAAACATGGTATAGAAATGTTGGATAGGTGTTGGAAAGATTGTATCACCCTAAAAGGAGATTATATTGATGAATAAATATGATTTTTGAAAAAAAAAATTGTTTTCGTTGTTAGCCTCGGGACTTATTGAACGATGTGTTAACTTTAGGCTTGTTGAAATATAAATAAAAGTAATCGGTCTCTTCTTTTCTGCTTTATCGGGGATGGGACCCGCAACGTGGCTGGCTCGTCCCCTAAAACGAGCTAGCCATCGGGGTTAGCTTCCTGTTTCGTCGTTTCAGAGGCTCTTGCCAGAAATTATTGGCCTTCCACTTTTTCAACATGGCCAAGTCATCGTTAGATCGTTGATCTGGTTGGAATGGTTGCAAAGGGGCATCACTACCACCCGGATCCCCCAATCTTTTTGTGGGCTATGACTATTCGCGTTCGTGACGGGTTCGTGTCCGACCTCGCGCACGATTAATACAGGAATATCGTCGCGTCTTATCGTCAAATGTCCATCGGTCGGTTACCTCGGCTTTCGACACTTGTCGAATGGTTCTACTTGTATTTGTCATGTAAGAACAAATCGTAAACGTGAAATTTTTCTAGTAGTGGGTCCTTGCGCTGACGGAAAGAACCCGCCCCACACCACGGTAACGCTAGCTGCCACACACTTACGCGTCGACAGGCAAGGCCATTACCAGCTGAGCACCAATTTTTCGCTTGCTGAGGCAGCAGACCACCGCTGCAGTCCTCAACCGCCTTTTAACATCATCCATCTAAACACTACAAGTGGGGAAACTGAGGAAACGCTGATCTGACTCGATCGACAAAGACAGTCCATCACTGTTCAGATTTCGAAATCAGAGGACGCGGTCAATGGACCGTGACAGTCGGAAGCGCTTCTTGCAGGAATCGAAGGCCCGAGAGGGGTTGTAGTGCTACGAAGAAGAAAACGAAGGGACAGTTCCTAACTCTTATTTATAACGGGTTTCCTCGTCAATTATTGATTATCGCGCACTAGTATTTAGCAGTGAAGAATAGTATATTTTGCCACGATATGAAAAATTATTTAAATCAGTGTCCCCTAAGCCGTATCCTCAAGTACGAAGTATCTACTGTTCTAGGTAGCGAGCGAAGAGGCAAACGGAAGCAATACCCCCAGGCAAGCCAAATGCAAGTCCATGGAACTAAAACTACTCATACTCGTATTAAACTGGCTTATATGTTGTCCGAGTAAAACCCAGGATCACCTATAATCCTCTGGAATGATGGTCTAAAATGGAATAAAAGAAAGCTGGTACTGGAATTATTTCGTTAAACGAATTAAAGTTTGTCAGTGTATTACAGAAGCTGTATGCAGCATTGGACAAAGGTGTAGATTCCAACGGGTAGAAAGAATCTAACCATCTCAGTTGATTCGAAAACATGAAGAACACAAAAATTATTACTAAGAACTACCCCAGTGACACATTCGAATACTGCGTCCTCCCAAAATTTTGTAATGTAACTTGTTTTCTAGCTTTCATTGAAGGAAACATTGACTTATTTAAATTATTGTGGAAAATGAATTCAAGCTTTTATTGTAATGCAAGAAATAAATTTTGTCTTTGCATGTTGAATTGCTTACATATACTCGTATAGCAATCATTTTTGTTATTTCCACTAACTAAACTTGCTGATTTGAAACATTTCAACGCATATCTGGGACCAGCAGTTTTTAGGAAACAAACAACACGGAAAATATTTAGGCTACGAAAGACCGGGTAAAATTTCACTACGCATTAATTTTGCACTTCTTAGGATAAGTCTTGTCATCACTTTTCAGCTCAATGTACTGAAGAAAAACAAATTAAAGTGAAATAAGCATATTTTACCTGAAGGTAAACAATTCTTGCGAAACTTTATATTGATGCACACGTGACAAAATAAAGCATTAAAATTATTACAATTCACAGCTAGAAGAAAAATTCAAACTTAGTAAATGTTGCATTAGAACCGAAAATAGATTTGATTAGAACCACGATCATTAGATACTGAAAATCATATTAGCATAGATTTAGCCCTCACATGATTTCCCCAAGAGTCATCAGCATTTCAGTTCATTCTGGAATTATGATGAATTGCAATATCAATCTAAGCAAATTGTTGGAAGGTTCAGTAATGTGAAATTATTTATATTAAATAGCGCTAAATCATCGTTAATTTCACTATCGTTTGGAGTAATTATGAGGCTTTGATTAATTTGATAAATTCGAACGCAAGCCAGTGGTTTGGCTTTGTGAAAGTATGTAGGAAGGCATCGAACTTGCATTTTTCTAGTAAAAGTACAATTTTTACAAATTGTTAATAAGGGTACCCGACCACACGAAAATATTCATTTGGTTACCAATTGTCCTGTGGGTTCCCTTGAATCCTCAAACCGGGTAAACTTTTTCTCAGGACATTTTTTTGGAAAAATTTTCATAGATATAGAGCATGGTGAATATCGTATATAAGAAACGAAAAGAAATATGGTGAATATCTTATATAAGAACCACATAAATATGAAACCGGCAACAATTGTGAACCACTGACCAAATTCAGATAAAAAGATAGTTCTACTAATGTTTTGGTGAATACAATTAAAGATAACGAGACAAACAAATCATTTTTACTAAGAGATGATGATGGCATAAAAGAGTTGCATAGCATTCGATTCCAGCGCTGATTAAATGAAATGATTGAAACGATGACAATATATCAATACGGTATGTTTGTGGATATGATACTCAAATATCGAATATTTACATCATCTTTAATCACGTGATACTGATAAGAGGGAAATTACTTTAATGTACGCAACTCCTAGTGTGGTTGAGAGGGAGGAATATAAATCTGGTAGGATGTACCTTCACCGTTTCTCGATCTATTGCAAATAATTTTGATTTTTGCAAATCATTTTCAATAATTTTTCAAAGTATTTAGTTTACTGAAACTTCATTGTAAATTGTATAAAATTACCGAATATTTTTTAGGATAATTATTCAACGAAAAACAATAATTTAATTTTTAATTTCTGGGCACTAAGCACATAACTTACTCAATATTTGAGTAATAAATCCAAAAAAAAATATTGGAAGTTCCATTCATCAGATGGCGGTAATTGTTTTAATGTGTCAACAATGGATACATTCAGTCACGTAAACAGCCATTGTAATCGTTTTATTCGAATGGATCATTGTACTGATGACTGGTTGGAAATAACATGTAAATGACGAAGGTATGAGTTCATTCAGGACATATGACACATTAATCGCGATTGACTTTATTAAAGGCTCCAGAAAGTTAACTGATGGTTATCAGAAACGTCCGTATAAGTTTGTCATTTGTAGGTGAACAATTATGTTCAAGCCATGTTACTATGTTTACAGGGTCTCTTCACTTCGCACACTACCCTCTAACGTCATGAAAATCGTTGAAATTGATTTCATCACACAAATCCACTGAGAGAACTCACAGTTGATTACTTGTAGGCTACACCTTCTTGCAGTGGCCAAGAAAAACCTATTATTCTTGAGATACTTCACTATTAGCAGACCCCTTCTAACGAAAAAGAACGTGGGCGTCTTCTCAATTCGACGACTTCTACTTCGTGACGCAAACTGAGATCCGGACCATATTAATACAGGGTCACAGGCAATTTCAGCATTATAGAGGTAAAGCTGTTCATGGAAGTTAAATACTCGTAGATCGCGTCAATGCATGCGTGCATGCTCTATAAAAGTCTGTCACGCACCCAAGGATATGGGGGGCACCGTGAGGGTCCCTCGTGGGATGACAGGTAACGACCCTGACTGAATCTGGACTACGCTTTGGACAACGAACTGGAATTGATGCTTTGGGCTGGCGAATATGTTGGTTTGGACCTATTTGCTTTGAACAGTTGCGTTGAGGTGTGTGAACGGCTCCAATTCAACTATCACACCGTCTTCGTTCCGGTAAAGCCTTGGCAGGCCTCGCGGTACCTTCGAAGTTCGCACCATTGGGTTGGTGGTGTAGGTTCGGTTGAGACAGACTCCTTATTAGCGCTGGTTTGGCTCTGAGAACTTGTCCCCATGAGGGCTCGTGCCAACCTCGCATGGCCTCCCTGCTCTACAAGGATAACCATGGGACCAAAAAGGTGACTACACACATGCACGGAGGTAGCGGCTCCGAGGAGGGACCCAATAAAACTGGAGTAACCAAAAACATACAAAAAAGATCAACAAAATACCAAAAAATAAATGAAAAATAATAATAACGACGACCCAACCAGCGGTTGCAGCAACGACGTTAACAGCACATCGGGAGATTAGCAAACAGTCTGGTCCAGACTGAGATTCCTGCAGCGCTAATAAGGAAAAGCGGGAAACTCTGCAGGACGCTTGCGTTGTTCGAGCGGTGGAAGAAAATATAAAGAAATTCGAAAATTCTCTGGTCACTGCTGCGATCGTTACCGAAGCGACCGCTGAAAGTGTCGTTAATCTCGACATAATATAGAACCATCCTGAAGCCAACGAGGAGATAACGGCAGGAAAAGAAACGAGTGACCAGGCAAATAAAGCGACGTTGTGTGATTGCACCGCTAACGTCGAAAATGTGGCGGAAGTACTGTATTCGGAAACGGAGAGCGATAACCTCTCCCAAGGATAGTCGCAGAGTACAATTGCCACCCAGCGACACCAAGAAGAAAGGCTATTCCGAAAAGCGGGAGATGTTCTGAAAGAATACAATCTGCATGCGACTTCTCAAAAATCAGCAAAGCAGTAAAGATTGGGCTCCTTGAACTACAGGAGCTCCTAGACTGCATAGGACATTATCGGAGGAGATGGTTAAAGGCCGAAGACGAGCAGAAGGCTAAAGAAGCGCTGGGGGCGAAATCTAAAGGCCACATGCAGATAGCTCCACCATTAAAAATCAATAATAGAATGGCGTCTAGCCCCATCGCAGGAGATCGGGATAAAGAAAGGAAGCAAGAGACACTTGATGGGCGTGGAGCACCAGATCACGGGTTCCAGACAGTGCTTAAAAAAGGAGCGAAGAAAGTCGCAAAGAAACTCCTTCAAAAGGCGCCAGAAAGTAAAGTTCGCACGGACGCCCAACAAGAAAAAAGGCACTGCTCGTAAAACCCCAAGATGGCCAATCCTACGCGGAGTTGCTGCAGGACATCAGGGGAAACGTAAGGCCTGAAGACACCAACACAACCATTAAAGCAGTACGACCAACGCGATTGGGCCACATACTGGTCAAGCATTCAGCGAAGCAGTGAAGAAAGTCCTCGGCAAAAGCGCAACTATAGCCTCGCTCGAGTCGATGGCAACAATCGAAATAAGAGACACTGACTGCGTTCACTATGTTACAAATGCGGTGAAATGGGACATAAAAGAAGAGAGTGTACGAAGGAGGCACACTGTATTCTTTTCAAGGATGCTGACACAAGACCTGATTTTGGACACGTCTTGGGATCAGAAAAATGTCGGGTTTTCCAGGAAGCCCTAGCCAAGGCAAAATCAGAACTTCGATGACTCGCAACCTGCAGCTAAACCTACACCGCAGTTCAACTACCCAAAATCTGCTTGAGCAGTTTGCGAGGGACATGAAAACCGACTTCTTGCTGCTAAGTGAGCAACACCATAATAAAAGTTCTGGATTATGGTATCCTGACGAAACTGGTACTGCCGCTATCTGGGTTCGGAACAGTGATTTCCAAGCGGAGAGTTGTAGACGGAGGGAGGGTTTAGTGTGGGTTCGGTGATCAGGGACCACCTTCTTTAGTATGTACTTAACGCCGAACGAATCGATATCATCTTTCCAAGCCAAGCTTAATACTCTGGAGGGCGCTGTCTCGAACGCAGAGGGCAACATGCTCGTTGGGAGAGACTTCAACGCTAAAGCAATCAAATGGGGCATGGCTCAAACAGATCCGCGGGGAAAACGAATCATGGAAATGGCGACCAGGACGGCGCTCGTCGTACTTAACACGGGATATACGGCAACTTTCCGCCGTATTGGCTGTGAAGGAACCATCCCTGACGTGACATTCGCCTCGGAGTCCTTAGTACGGAGGACACAGAATTGGGAGAGTATTACAGGACTACTCAGCCAGTGATCATCAGTGCATTTTGCTTGAGATCAGTGATGTTGAGTCCCGACGTCCGTCCTCTCGACCGAGAGGTTCATCGAGGTGCTCACAGCAGGTGCCCCGCTGGAGGGAGATTCACAGGGGACAGAAGAACTCAACTGTGAGCATCATCACGACTGCTTGCAATGCTTCTATGCCCCGTCGAAAATCCGGGCACGGCAAGACCCCAGTGTAATGGTGGTTAATAGAAATAGCTGAAAAGCAAAGGGAGTGTCACAGGCTTCGGTGTGAGGCTCAGCGAGCACGAAACCGTAACGAAGCATGTAACCGGGTAGCAGCATTTAAGTCGGCCAGGAAATGCCTTCGCAAATTGATTAACAACAGCAAGGCTCGCTGCTGGCAAGACATAGAGGACAATGTGAACAAGGATACTTGGGGCCTTGGCTACAATTTAGTTATGCGGAAGCTTGGCGCCCTACGGAAGCCTTGTATACATGATGCGGAAGAGATGGATGAGATAGTGCGGTCACTCTTCTCCGCCCATCCCGTCCGTGTTGACGCTGTCCATAGTGAAACAGCAATCGAGTATCCACTCTTCACACAGGGCTGTTTTTCCAAGGCTCTAGGTTCAGATGGTGTTCCGGCTGAGGTGTTGCGGCTTGTCTATCACCATTGTCCTGAATCTTGCTGCTCAGCACATTCAACGCTTGCCTTCGGGACGGGTTTTTCCCGGTGCGATGGCAGGGTGGCGAGGCTCGTGCTGATCAGCAAGGGGAAGGGCAATTCTGAATCGCCGTCTGCATACCGCCCGTTATGCATGCTCAACACGGCTGAGAAAGTGCTAGAGAAACTCATCAAGGGAAGACTCACTGACACGATTCGTGCTGCTGGGGACCTATCTCCTCGGCAGTACGGCCTCAGAGTAGGTTGCTTCATCATTGATGCGATTGCAGAGGTGGTGAGCGCGGTCCAAAAGGCAGAGGCATATTGTCGCACCAAGCGACGGATCATCCTGTTGGTGACACTTGACATTAGGAACGCCTTCAACTCCGCTAGATGGGTGGATATTCTGGATACGCTGGAAAACCCTTTGCAAGTTCCAGAATATCTAATGCAGCTTTTGAGGGACTACCTACAGGACCGAAGCCTGCTCTACGTACCGACACGGGGCCAACGAATAATGGCTGCTACATCGGATGTTACCCAGGGATCTATCCTTGATCCGGACCTGTGGAACGTGTCTTACGACGGGCTATTGATGCTGCCGATGATGTTACGGCTCTGGTTGCTGGACGCACCGTTGAACAAGCGCCACTTAGGCTAGGTATGCTAATGCGCCGAGTGAGAGCCTGGATGACTGCTCACGGGTTCAGTTTAGCGCTGGAGAACACAAAAGTGTCATCTTGATCAAAGAAAGAATCCCTAGAATCACGATGATCACTATTGGAGACATACTAATCGAATCGAAGCCAGCGGTGAAGTACGTGGGGCTACTGATCGACTGGAAGATGATTGTTTTTTCTCTGAGAAAATCAAGGCAACGGCTGAGAAGGCTGCTTCGGGAGCAATGGCTCTGAATCGACTTATGGCCAACGTAGGGGGACCCAGCCCATCAAGAAAACGTCCCTTGATAAGTGCTGTAGGGTCAGTGCTACTATACAGAGCAGAAATATGGGGCAACGCTCTCAGTGAGGAGGTATACCGAAAACGCTTGGCAGAGGTACAGAGAAGAGGAGCACTGAGAATTGCATCTTCGTATCCGACAGTCTCTGATTCGCGGTGAGAGTTATTGCAGGCGTGACACCTCTAGCTCTCCTTGCTAGAGAGCGTCGTGCTATTTACTTGCGTCGAAATGAGGACGTGAGGGACATGGTCGGCCGCGAGGAGAGAAAGCGCTCACTCACCGATTGGCAGCAGTCTGGGGAATTGTATGAAGGGAAGGTAGACTCCGCGCCTCATCCTGGATGTGAGGCCGTGGCTAAATCGAAGGAATGGTGAGACTGACTTCTATCTGACCCAGCTTTTGAGCGGGCATGGGTGTTTTCAGTGTTAACTGCACAAGATTGGTAAGACAGGGTCCCCCGATTGTCGGTTTTGCCCAGGAGAGGAAGAAAATGCCTGCCACACATGTTTTGCGTGCACACAACGGAACAGGGTGCGAAGGGACCTTTACAGAGAGACGGGATAGCTCGCGCCGGATAGTACAATACGAGTATATGATGATGGTCGATGCCGGGGGCGTTGGGGCTGGGGGATCGTGCATCTGGCGATTCTTCTTTTCCTCTTCCCTCCCGCTGGAAGTGGGATCCCCGATGAAACCCGGCCCGAACTAATCCTACTCCTTCTATCTCGTCAGTTGACCCTTTTTCTATAACCCTCTCATCTTTCCTACCTCATTGCCCCTTTTCTCAATTTAATCATATTCGCAATCTTAATGGTCGTCTCCTTGACCTTGTTCTATCAAGTGTTCCAGTTAGCTACTTATCTGTATCTCAAAGCGTACATACGTATGTTCCTCCTGATCGGCACCATCCTTCTTTATCTATACATCTTTTAGTCGATGAAATTAAATTTAACAAACCTCATCCTACTCCAACACCTACCTTTTTTAAAGCTAACTATGAAGCTATTAATACAGAATGATTTTAAGTCAACTGGCTAGATTTCTTTAGAGGCCTAAATTGTGAGGCTGCTTTAGATAAATTTTAAATATATATTTATAATCTTATTCGCTGTTTTACGCCTCTTAAGACATACCGTAAAGCAAATCAAAAACCTTGGTTTACAAAGCGAGTGCTTAGTGCCCTACGAGCAAAAGATAAGGCACATCGTGTCTTTAAAACCTCGACACTATTGAAGCAAGATCTAATTTTAGCAGGCTGCGTGCTATTGCCAAAAATGAGATCAGATATGCTCTGAAGACTTATTTCAGTAGTCTAGAGTCTCTCTTGTGGCTAATAATATGGTTTCTTGTTGTTTATTCTGCCCGATATGAAACACAAGTCTTCATAGCTGATAAAATAATCAATAGGATTCACGCTCGGTATGAGGTCAGATGTTAACGTTTCATTGAAGTGAAGCATTGGTTCGCCGTTCAGGCTTGATTTGAAGTCGGAAACTTTTGTTTCAACGACCTCTGAAAATATTTGATTCCCTCTCTCAAGGTTTGGTAGATGAACCAATTCAAAATGTGTTCCAATCAGGGCAAGTTTCTGCAATTCATCACATATCATCCTGTTTCCATTACTATTCGGAGATGTACTATCAATTTCGATACCAGCACAATCGAGAAGATTTATCTCAACACTAGCGACTCCAAGATTCGATACCTTCACTCGAGACTTCTTATGGAGTAAGCTATTCCATCTGGGTCCTGTGGACTAGTACCCCTCCGTTTTTCGGCCCATTGATTGCTGAGCTCACTCCTAAAGTATGAACGGATTCTTATGTTCTACGGTCGACCTTCTTATCGCAAAGGCTTTAACGGAAATAAATTCCATTTCTGGTGCAGCTTCCTTGAGCACCTGAAGAAGATCGACCGTATCCTCTCCGCAGTCTAAACCCTTCAACAAAAAAGTCTGATTTTTTTCACTTTTTGGCGTATGGTTGAAGTGTGGAACCTCCCCAGAACTCAGCGCATCTTTGCCTGACTTGAAATCAACCAGAGATTTCGTTGTAATTGTTATATTTTCAGCATGAACTCTTTTGATCTCGAAATAGGTTAGTTTATTTTCGGCTGCCAATAGCCGAACCATACCTTTTCCGCTTTGCCCGAACACAGCTGGTTTCTTCTCCTTATTTTTATTTTTTAATTACTGAATAAAATTTACATCATTATCTTGATTCTAATAACCTTCGATGCTTTTTTCAACTTCCATTTCTTCCGTTAATCCCTCCAGCCCTTCAAAATAGTTTTGACTCTCGTTGGTACCACCAGCACTAAGAACTTCTTGTGGAATTGCTTGTTTTGCACTTTTCTTCACGTTTGTTTCCTGTTGCACTTGTTTTTGTGGCTGCGACTTATGAGGGTTCATCTCTTCCTTGAACAGATCTTTGAGGGGTAGTATCTCTAGCCTTTGTTCATCATGTTCTTTTTGCAGTTAGATTCTTTGTTGATTGTCTACTATTATTTGTAACTTGCATCCACCATCTGCGGAGTTTTCTTCAGGAAGTTTTTTTTTAATTATAGCCAGTTTAAGAATTTAGACAAACCACATCCAACAGCCAAACCGTATCCCAGTTAGGTGGCCGGACACTCGGAAGCGGAAATATATGATCAAGATTAGGAGATACTCTAACTGTCTCTAAAGTGAAGCCCCAAAAGGAGCTGTAGTGCTAAGTGCTAAAAACAAAAACAAACGACCAGCAACACAAGTGTGAGTACAGACGACCAACGGAAACGTCAACTAGTTATTCTCACCAAACGTTGGATTATTTGAGATTGTGAAGATGTAAAATTCCTGGTCCCTGGTCAAGATAAACGGCGAACTAACGAACAGCTTCATAATGGAATCAGGCTTAAAACAAGAGGCTGGGCTTACTCCAATACTCATTAATATTGCGCTGGAACCCGTTATCAGAAAGATAACAGCTGAAACCCGTCATCAGGAAGACAGCAGCTGAAACCTCTTCTACACGCATGCTAAGTCCATAAAATTGGCAGCATGTGCTGATGACATCAATATTATGGCACATTCAATCTCAAATACCAAAGAAGCATTTCTGAAACTGAAACTAAATTCATACCTGGCCGTAGTAAACTATAACCTTGAAAGTGCGGTTAATTTTGTGCATCTTGGAGTCAAGCTGAATAGAAGAGGAGCCGAAAACAACGAGATTGGATGCCGCATAAACGTCAAAAAAAATACCTATTACTTCGTACTTCCCATTCGAAGGTCTAGGGTTGTACACGTGCAAAATAAGCTTTGTATTTATAAATCACTAACCGAACCTGTGCTGTTGTACAAGTTTTTAAGAGAAACGTGAACTCTGACTAGGGAATCCGAAAAGGGAGTGGACATATTTGAACCCATGTGCTCCGGAAAATCTGCGGCCCAGGTCAACAAGGAACAGAATGGAAACTACTTTACAACGATGACTTGTATGAACTATTTGACAAACCACCTGTATCTACTTGCCTAAAGTTACGCAAATTGCAATGTGCGGGCCATGTAGAAAGGATTGAAGAAAACCGGCAACCCAAAAGAAATTTAGAGGGTAGAGCACAAGGAGATTAATCCTGGAAGCCAAGGCCCATAAACGAAGTTGACACTCCAGGCGAGGAGTTTCATGTGGTGCGAAACAAGGCAGCGAAAAAAGCGGCCAAAAAGCTACTCCTAGAAAAAACAGACAAAGAGCTCAACCACGAAAAGAACAAAGAACCCCCCGATATACCGCAGAAAACAAAAAGCAAACCGCGGCGCAAACCCTTGCGAGAGGCACTGCTTATTAAACCAACTAAGGGCCGAACCTACGCAGATGTCCTCCGTGAAATTAAAGGAGCGGTCAAGCCAGACGACACCAAAACTGCCATCAAAGCAGTTCGACCAACCCGGACCGGTGGCTTGCTGGTGGAATTCGGGCCAGAGGCCACAAACAAAGATGCATTCCGTGACGCGGTTCAAAAGGTTCTTGGAGATGCGGCAACGGTTGCCTCGCTCGAACCAATGGCCACCCTGGAAATCAGGGACCTCGACTGCGTCACGGACAAAGCTGAAGTAGAGGATGCCATTAGGAGGGAGTTCCCCAGCTTAAGTGAAGTCAAGGCAAGATTGACACGTGAAAACACAAGGGGGCAACGCATGGCTATTGTCGAACTAGCTGGTAAAGACGCCCAGCAAATCCTGGCGGAGGGCAAAATTAAGATAGGTTGGGTGATCTGCAGGATACGGAGAAGAGCGATCCCTATCTGCTGCTTCAGATGCCTCGAATACGGACACACCGCGTATGGCTGTAGGGGACCCGACAGGAGATCTCTGTGCTACAAATGTGGTGAAACGGGGCACAAAAGGAAGGAGTGCACGAACGAGGCAAAATGCATTCTTTGCAAGGATGCTAAGCTAGCACCCGGCGACCTCAAACATGAGCCGGGGACAGGGAGATGCCGGGTTTTCAAGGAGGCCCTAACTAAAGCCAAATCGATACTCAAATGATCCGTATCCTGCAGGTCAATTTGCACCGAAGCACAAACGCCCAGGACCTACTTGAGCAGTTTGCGAGGGATAAGAAAGCTGACCTCCTGTTGCTGAGCGAGCAACATCATAACTAGGACTCGCAAGCGTGGTACCCTGACGAATCTGGTACCTCGGCCATCTGGGTTCGAGACAGCGCCCGCCTTCAGGTGCAGGGCCATGGACGCGGGGATGGTTTTGTGTGGGTGCGGTGTTCAGGGATAACATATTTCAGTGTTTATCTGACGCCTAACGAGGCAATGCCATCTTTTCGAACGAAACTCGACGCCCTGGAGGACGCTGTCTCGAACACAGAGGGCCACATGCTGGTCGGGGGAGACTTCAACGCTAGAGCCATTGAATGGGGTATGCCACAATCCGACTCAAGGGGAAAGCAAATCTTGGACATGGCGGCCAGAACAGCGCTTTTGGTCCTAAATACTGGTAACACCCCTACTTTCCGCCGCTGGGGTTGCGTAGGAACCATACCCGATGTAACACTCGCTTCGGAGTCCCTGGTACCTAGAGTACACAACTGGCGAGTACTAGAGGACTACTCGGCTAGTGATCACCAGTATATAGCGGTTGAGATTCACGACAGTGCCACTCTGCGTGCATATGCCCAAACTTCAATCCTCGGATGGAGGACTGGGAGGATGGACGTTGAGAGGTTCGCTGACGCGCTTACGGCAGGTGCACCGTTGCTGGGAGCTCCGCTAGGGAGTGGAGGGCCTACAGCCAAGGACTTGGTGAACTCAACTATGAGTACCATCATAACTGCTTGCGAGTCTTCCATGCCCCGTCGGAGAACCCGACACGGTAAGCCTCCAGTACACTGGTGGTCAAACGAGATCGCCGAACAAAGAAGCGAGTGTCACAAACTTCGGCGAGAGGCCCAGCGGGCGCGAACACGGGAGGAGGAAGACACTAGGCTAGCAGCATACAGGTCCGGCAGGAAATATCTTCGCAGGCTTATTAACAAGAGCAAGGCCCGATGCTGGCAAGACCTCGTGGACGATGTAAATAGGGATCCGTGGGGCCTAGGTTACAAGCTGGTCATGCGAAAACTTGGTGCCCAACGGAAGCCCTGCTTACATGAAGCAGAGAAGATGGACGAGATCGTACGGGCACTATTCCCCACGCACCCTGTCCGTGTCGATTCAGCTCATGCACAAACACCAATAGAATGCTCACCTTTCACAATGATGGAACTGGAGCAGGCAATTCTATCCATGAAAGCAAGGAAGGCACCGGGACCAGATGGCGTTCCTGCTGAGGTTTTGCAGCTTGTCTTCAAGGTTTGTCCTGACTTGTTGCTCAGTATGTTCAACGCTCGTACTGATCAGCAAGGGGAAGGGAAATTCCGAGTTGGCGTCTGCATACCGCCCGTTATGTATGCTAGACACGGCTGGGAAAGTGCTCGAGAAACTCATCAAGGGAAGACTCACTGACGCGGTCCGTTCTGCCGGGGACCTATCTCCACGGCAGTATGGTTCTAGAGCAGGTCGCTCCACTATTGACGCGATAGCGGAAGTAGTGAGCGCGGTCCAAAGAGCGGAGGCTCACTGCAGTCAAACAAAAGGGTTGTGTTGCTCGTGACGCTTGACGTCAGAAACACTTTCAATTCTGCTAGATGGGCGGATATTCTGGAAGCACTGGAAAACTCTTTTCAAGTTCCAGAATATCTGATGCGGATTTTGAAGAACTACCTGACAGACCGGAGCCTGCTCTATGAGACGAAGGAGGGTCGGCGGAGGATGGAAGATACATTGGGTGTTGCACAAGGCTCCATCCTTGGCCCAGACCTGTGGAACATCACGTACGACGGGCTACTGAGAATCGAGCTACCGGATGAGTCGCGCTTGATCGGGTATGCAGACGATGTCGCGGCGCTAGTCGCGGGACGCACTGTTGAACAAGCGCAACTCAGACTGGGTATGCTAATGCGCCGAGTAAGGGACTGGATGACTGCTCACGGGTTCAGCCTAGCTTTGGAGAAAACCGAAGCAGTCATCTTGACAAAGAAGAGAATCCCTAGAGTAAGGATGATCAACATTGGGGAAGCACTCGTTGAGACAAAACTAGCAGTGAAGTACCTGGGCATTTTGATCGACTCGAAGATGCGTTTCTCCGAGCAAATCAGGGCAATAGCTGACAAGGCTGCAGCGAGTGTTTCCGCTCTCAGCCGGCTAATGGCCAACATAGGGGGTCCCACCTCATCAAGAAGGAGACTTCTGATGAGTGCAGTACAATCTGTGCTGTTGTACGGATCGGAGATATGGTGTGAGGCTCTCAACAAGGGGCTGTATCGAAGGCGCTTGGCACAGGTGCAGCGACGGGGAGCGTAGCGGATTGCATCTGCATATCGGATTGTCTCGGAGTCGGCAGTGCTGGTCATCGCAGGAGTGATACCCATTGCCCTCCTTGCCAAGGAGCGCCGCAGAATCTACCTGCGGAGGAACGAATGCGACAGAGATGCTGTCGCCCACGAAGAACGAGAACGCTCACTCAGTGATTGGCAACAGTCCTGGGTGAGCGATACAAAAGGTAGATGGACCGCACGCTTTATTGGTGACCTGAGGCCGTGGCTCAATCGAAGGCATGGTGAGACTGACTTCTATCTAACTCAGCTACTGAGTGGACATGGATACTTTCGGTCTTACCTGCACAAGATTGGTAAGTCACGGTCTCCTGACTGCATATTCTGTGCTGGAGAGGTCGATGATGCCTACCACACATTTTTTGTATGCAAGAGGTGGGAAAGGCAGCGCGGTGACCTCATTGAAGAAATGGGAGATCTCTCTCCGGATGAACGCACTGGAGAGATGCTCACATCCGTTGACAAATGGAACTGTGTGGCAAATTACGCTCGGGCAGTCCTTAAGATAAAAAGGAAAATATATGAGCGCCTGGAGGCGTCCAGGGCGGAGGGGTCTCTTTTCTAGAAATCCCTCTCCCTTCCCCTCCTTCCGTTGGAAAAGGGATCCCTGTAGCCCGGTGGCGCCTAAACGCGTAGAGAAATGAGGCTTAGCCCGAAGTAATGTGTCAAACGGTTCCAGGCTAGGTTCTCAGATTGACAGGGGAGGTGTTTAGTGGGTAGTCCAAGGGTATCCTCCATGGGAGTCCCACACTGCACTGAATGGAAACTGCTTTACAACAATGACTTCTATGAACTATTTGACGAACCACCTGTATCGACTTGCCTAAAGTTACGCAAATTGCAATGTGCGGGCCATGTAGAAAGAATTGAAGAAAACCGGCAACCCAAAATAAATTTAGAGGGTACAGTACAAGGAGATTAATCCTGGAAGCCAAGGCCCAACTTGGAGTGTCGTGCCATATATGACGATAACAGGATGTGAATTTTTACTTGTAACAGTTCCTCTCAAGCTGCAGGTATTTTCGAGCATTTTTCTTAAGGAAACTAAGAAATCTTTTCGCTCACTATTGTAAGTGGTAAGTTGATGATGCACTGATGCTGTCGGCTCACCCACGATTGTACGAGTGATAAAGAACAATGGAAATTAGTTTATGGCCTCAAGCGGTAGCAAGGATATATGGTGACCTCTAATTTGGTGAGAATAATGAAGAAAACTACAGGACATCTCAATGTGATATGCAATGCCGAACAAAATTAATGCGAAGACGATTCAGATTCGTTGCCGGTGAAATTCCAGGCAATTTAGATAGTTCCAACACGATTACAATTGCCTGTCTGAAACCTTTTCGATATTTCTCTTGTTAAACCTGAAAAACTGCTGGCTAGTAGAACTGATAAAATTTTAGGGAGATAAAAACAAGTTTTCGTTTTATGATATTTCAAGATCTATTAGTTAAAGAGACTAAACTTTAAATAAATGCCCTCGATAATACTCAAAAATTTGCATAAATATAAATTTAGAATAATAAAATGGACTGTCAAAATATTGAAGGATTGTGAAATTAACGAAGGTTAAAAACTCCAGACCTTTCCTTTAGTTCTAAGAAGATTTTATTTGAAACGGAGTAAAAATATATAATTTCAAAAATTGACCGTTGTAAACAAATTAAAAAGACACGTGAAACAAAAGCATTCTAGAAAAAAATTTCGATTTAAATACAATTTCAGATAAATTTATATTTTATTTTTTTAGGTCATCAAATTTAAACTGAAGATACTCGTAATTATTGCTTAAATATTAAATTAAAATCTTATCATACCTTCCAACTACCAGTCGTCCTTATTAAACAAATGTCAAATAACCATATCCTGACTCTCAAACAATTTCACCATTATCCTCCTGCTATCAACCATACATTCGCCACTACCACTTCCGTGACGAAAAACCACACTTAACACTAACACAACGAAAAAACTCCAAACCGAAAGAACTAGATGAAACCATGTGTAAAGCATGACGTCTGTAGGAAAAATGAATTGAATCGGACGATACTTGAAGCTATTAACGCTTTTGTGACTGGGAACGACGATTCCGAATTTCACAATATGTTCTTTATACGAGTACTTTATCTCAATCATTCACTAGAGATTGGTTGCAATGTTAAAACAATATAAGCGAATGTAATTATGAATGAATTATTATACGAGGATAGTAAAAGGGGATTTTTTAGTGCACCAACGAAATAATTGAAAGCTAGACAACGTGGCAGGAATTGAATTTAACGTGAGGTTAGAAAGGACAATTCTTCTTAAGGAATGATGGAATTGCTAGAAAAACAACTAAAGTTTCGTGAAAGTTTTTGCAAATATAGCTAATTAGCTTATAGACTTCCCAGTTCAACAAGGATATCACGTGCTAATAGTAACATATTTTCCGACATAAGAATAATGCAATTAGTAAACATTTTATCTTAATAATAAAACTTACAACTTATTTTCTGAATTGAGAATTATTAAGTCCTGAATGTAGTCCTGATTATTGATTTCACTACTAGTTTTTCCAACTAACACTGAATTTCAATAAAATTTTTAACACGCAGCTAACAAATGACTGGAAACTAAATTTGTGAAATATTCAACCTTAATGTGAAACAGGCTCAAAGGGATGATTCACTGATTTCGCAAGGCACACTAAGGATTCATTCATTTTAAAATTTGGTGAAATGAATGCAAACGTTAACGGATTTTTGAATGCAATACGTGAGTTTCTTAACAATTGCCAATCAACGTGTGATTTTTGTTTTATTAACTTAGTCATTGCAAGTTTTGTTAATTAGAACCAACTTGCAGGTCTGATAATTAAGTATGAATTCAATGAGATGATAAATTAAAAGCTGAATCGTCATACAGCAATTTAAGCTGCAATTGGGAAATCATCATCATTTGGCGTTGAGTTCAGATGGAAAACGACTCATTTTTGTCTCATGAACATTCTAGAAGGATCTCTGAACAAACAGTGGAAAGTCTCTTACAATTGAGTACCAGAAGGACGATTTTCATTTCTTTTTAAAGCTTAAACGAGCACTACAGCACATCTGATTTTTTCATTCGTGTATGTATGAAGCGCAATTGCACTATCTGATAGATCTTATTTTTTTAAGCATATAATTTTCTTGATATATGCGGAGTCCTTTAATGGCACTCAAAATAAAATTGCTTCACCTGTGTTTTTCAAATCCAACCGCTTTTCGCACAGCACCAGCCTCGAATGACAAAGAAAACGATATTGCAAACGTTAATAATTTAAACGAACTTAGTTAAGGCGAGTCATCATTTCCGCCCGCCACTTTTAAACAGTCACCCTTTCATTTCAAATCATGTGTGTTGATTCATGAACTCAAATGAAAAATATTTTGACTCAGGTTAGAAAAGATAAACATATTGTGAAATTTTTCATATGATCTTTATGCACACCTTGTGAAATTTCTTTGATTATTACAAGAACAAAGAGAATGTAAATTTGCATATTGTGAAATTAACATGTAACACGTGAATTTCATTAGATTGAAAAGATTGCACGCAATCAAATGTACTTTAAGAGTTATTTGTAAATGAAAAATAGACTAATCATTCAATGATTACGTTTTTCAGATAGATTTAGTAGATTATCTGATCACGTAGCTGATTCCAGATGTAAGCATTTTCACGATTTCGGATAGGTCATAATTTGTTTGCAATAAATCTCAACGACATCTTTGAACCAGGATTATATTCAGAAATGTTATTAAACTGGCGAAATATTCTAAAAATTGCTCAATCAGCTTATTATGGACATTTCTAATTATCTTAGATAGGAGAGAAAATTATCTAAGATTTTTCAAATTAAATTCAGTTTTTTAAAAGTACACTTAGTACCACAAAAGCGTGTGCGCTGAAAAAAAACGAATTACTATAAAAAATGGATTTTCATTTTATTAACTTATATAACAGTAAGGCTAATACACGTTATACTAGAAGGTAGTCTAATCGCCACCGTTTTCCTACAAGACTAGACACCGTTTTGGGCATACTTTCGACTAGATTTTCGGCCAATGTCACTGGTAAGTTTATTCAAATCGTGCGAAGTTGGTATGATAGCTGTTTAATATTTACTATACTTTTTTGACGAAACTCAAGCTTCATAGCCCCCCCTTTTTCAATCGGATTCATATCCGGTGACTGTGCGGGCCACCACATCGTTGCGATGCCATTTTCGTACTTCTATTCCGTGCATAGTCGGCTGCGATGCTTTGGGTCGTGATCGTCTTGAAGAATCCATTCACGCAGATCTGTACCAAACCATTTATGGGTAGACTTCAGTAAATACCGGTCAATTTCTTTCTTTCATCCTATCTGCGCTCAGATTGCCAATAAACACCTAAAGGGTACTAAACCCCTGTTTACTGAAATATCCCCAAGCATAGGCCTCTAAAAGATGCTTAGCGTATCCCTGGAGGCGCAGGGGGAATGCTGGCCGGCAGAAATACTCTTGGAGGCTAGCATTTTTTGGGGAGTTCCGCTCCACGCTCCCGAGGAAATTCCCGCAGGGGAAATGGCGGTCGACACGAGCACTTGTCAGGAAAACCAGGAGATCGTGCAAGAAAACTGTTCAGGTTTATTGTCCAGTAATAAAGATTTATTAGAACACAAAAGTACAACTTGTCTCGACAGAATACAAAGAAGAACTGAATTTGACAACTATCGTTGTGTTAGATTAAGAACAAAAATATAGGTGGCTCCACAAGCGATTAAAAGGGAATTACAAAAGGGCGGTTCGATTTGAATATAAAACAAAGGATAAAAGTACTGATTTAACACTCCCCCTCAAAGCGATAATCGACTAAACAATCTGTTTTTCGATGCCCATGTAATTTAGACAGTTCCAATGTTTGGGACTGGTTAGCCCTTTGGTGAGCACGTCTGCTGGCATCTTCTCAGTAGGTAGGTACTCCAGATTGATCTCGCCTGCGGAAATAGCCTCTCTCACAAAATGATGTCGTGTATCTATGTGTTTGGTCCTCGTGTGGTGCACAGGATTCTCTGCCAACTTCTTCGCACCCTGGTTATCGATGTGAATGTCGATTTTCTTCGGTGGACGAGCGTAGTTCTCGCCGTAGTCCATCCCGGAGCATTGGGTGAATCCCTTGGCCACGACCCTAACCTTCCGTTTGGTGACTGCTCCATCAGCTCCGTACTTGTTTCTAAGTACGATGCGGCTGCCGACAGTTGTGCGATTTTTCGGGCGATCCTCCAAGGTCCAAGTGTTGTTTTTCAAAATCGATGAAAATTCGTCTGCCATCGCCAGCATCCACTCGTATTCCTCTGTACCGGAGACTGCTGACTTCAGTGGAACTTCCGCGATGAGGGCAGTATCTTCTTCTCCGGTTGCATAGTCCTCATCTCCGCTCGCGTCGTCCTGTACAGCATCGTTCTGTACAACATCGTTCTGTACAGCGTCGTTTGCCTCTGCCACGTCGACACTTTCTGCAACATCGTTCCTCCCCGCGACCTCATTTCTCTCCGCGACAGGATGTTCCCTTGGTCTACCAGGACGACCCGTGTAAATCTTCCTCGGTCTGCCTGTCCGCGCTTCGTTGTTGGAGTTTGTCCGACTGGTCCTGGGGCTGGAACTTCAACTGGCTCAAAAACTCGGAGAGGTTCATCGTTTTCGCCAAACATGGCCGGTTGCTGCTGTTGCTGATCTGGTTGCTGGACTGTTCTTCTCGTTGAGCGATTCTCTCCTAGTACAACGTCGATGTACTCGTCCGACGATGTGGCAGGACCCTCTACATCCTGCTCGGTGTTTGGCTGAACATCCGCCTGTTCTGGGAAGAACTCCTCGTACTAGTCGACCTTGTTTTCTGCTGTTGTTTTCAGGAACTGGACATCTCGTGAGATCTCGACACGTCGCTCCTCAGGTATCCAGACCCTGAGTGCCTTCGAATCTGCAGCGGGGCGAGATAAACGCCTTTCCGGGCACGAGGTCCAAACTTTCCGGTATCCTTGGTTCGGTTCAGGCAGTAAACCGGTGCTCCAAACTCCTGAAAACTGCTCACATCCGGGACCTCTCCCATCCACAACTCGAACGGAGTTCGGCCGTCCAATGCTGAAGTTGGACAGCGGTTTCTGGTGAAGTTCGCGGTACACACTGCTTCTGCCCAGAAGGTAGGAGGAAGACCGGACTGGATCAACAAACAACGAGCCATCTCGACCAGAGTGCGGTTCCTCCGTTCAGCTATACCGTTTTGTTCCGGATTGTTCGGAACGGTTAGCCGACGTTTGATCCCAGAGCGCTTCAGGAAGTCATCGAACTGGTTGTTTGAATATTCGGTGCCATTATCGGATTGCAGGCACTTAATCTTCCAGTCGTGCTGCGTCTCGACCATCTTCTTGAACGCCTGGAACTCGGAGAACACCTCGTTTTTCCGTCGCAAGAATCGCACCTCGCCCCATCGAATAGCGTCATCTATAAAGGTGACGAAATACCTGGCGTGACCGTTGGATTGCATGCGCATCGGTCCGCACACATCCGAGTGTATCAGCTCGCCTGGGGCTGACTTCCTCTCGGAGACCTTGGGGAAGGGCTGGCGTGTCATCTTCGCCTTGATGCACACCTCACAGTCCACCGTTGTATCGTCGTCGCTCAAATAAAGTCCTCGGAGAACGTTGTTTTTGGATGCCTCGCGAATGTCCTTCACGTTTAAGTGACCCAAAGTCTTGTGCCAATCCATCAGGGACTTCTCGTGATCCCGGCTGGCAAGCGCGGCGCTCGGCTGCTCGGCAGCGCGCGAGTCGTTCACAAAATAGAGTCCGTTGACTCGCTCCGCGCACAACACCACGCGATCGTCCTTCTCGCTGACGACTTCCGCCGAACGTTTCCAAAAGGTCACTCGGTAACCTTTGTCCACGATCTTCGCGACCGATAACAAGTTCATGCGTAAGTCCGGCACGTACAGCACGTCACTCAAGTTAACTGTCTCATCGTCTTCGTTCACTCGGGTAACCAATCGCGCGACACCCTTAGCACTGATTTTCGTGGAGCTAGAATTGGCCAGGTTCAATGAGTCTGAAAAGTTCTCATCTACACTCTCGAAACTGTCAATGTCACTGGCCATGTGCGCGGTACAACCACTATCTAGACACCACCGTTTTTGCGTCGAATAAACCAGCATGGAACTCTCGTCACCAGGCGCACTCGATTCCACAGCAGCGTACAGGGTAAAGCTACCAGTCTTCGTCTTGTCCTGATCGCTCTTCTTCTTGGATCGACAACCTGCTGCTTTGTGACCCGGTTTGTTGCACTTGTAGCACTTGAACGGGAATTTGCTTCCGTCGCGTTTCTCCGATTTACCCGTTTTGTGTTGATTCGGCCTGTCCGCTACCATCGCGTTCTGCACTGGTCCATTGTTCTTTCGCGCGTCACTTTCTTCCACGATTTCGATTCGCAGTGTTTCCGGAGTGGGGAGCTCGTCACGTGACTCGATAGCAATCCGGAAACTGTCGAAGTTGGCCGGTAAACTGTAAAGCAACAGTATCGATAGTAGGTCATCGTTTATCGGCACTTCCATGTGGCTCAGTCGGTCAACAGCGTCAAAGAATTTTCGCAGATGATCGCGAACGTCGTCGCCCTCGCTCACCCTCTGTAAGACGATTTGTTTCAGCAGGTTAGCTTTTCTCGCGGGGCCCTTAGACTGGTAAACATTCTCCAACTTTAGCCAAAGTTCTCTCGACGTCGCACAATCTTTGACCTGTTTCAGTTCCGAGGATGAAATCCCCAGGAAAATGTCCGACATAGCCTTGCTATCGCCCGTTTCCCATCCTTCTATTTCGGCGTTGTTCTCTTCGCCTGGCTCAGGCTTTACCTTTGAGCCATTCACGTAGCCCCACGCGTCATTTTTTATGAGTAGGGCCCTCATGTGGATCTTCCACGTGTCAAAGTTGTCCTTTGTTAGAAGTTCGATGCGCGTCATGGCGGTGGTAGCCATCTTGAATTTTGGTTGCTTCGTCGAACGTTCGAGAATCAAACACAACCTCACTCTCGCGTACCGATTGCCGATCAATCTAACTTATTACAGTTTCTTTTATTTCGCGCCGCGTGACCTGGGCCCATAACCTGTCAGGAAAACCAGAAGATCGTGCAAGAAAACTGTTCAGGTTTATTGTCCAGTAATAAAGATTTATTAGAACACAAAAGTACAACTTGTCTTGACAGAATACAAAGAAGAACTGAATTTGACAACTATCGTTGTGTTAGATTAAGAACAAAAATATAGGTGGCTCCACAAGCGATTAAAAGGGAATTACAAAAGGGCGGTTCGATTTGAATAAAAAACAAAGGACAAAAGTACTGATTTAACAGCACTCTTGGAGGGTACCATTCTTTGGGGAGCGCCGCCCCCACGGACAAGAGGACATGGGGAGTGCCGTGAGGCTCCCTCCTGGGATGATAGGTAACGACCCTTACTGAATCTTTGGACAACGAACTGGAATTGATGCTTTGGGCTGGTGGATATGATGGTTTGGACCTAGTTGCTTTGCACGGTAGCGCCGAGGTGACACTCGTGCGTGAACGACTCCAATTCAACTATCATACCGTCTCCGTCTCGGTAAAACCTTGGTAGGCCTCGGAGTGCGTTCGACGTTCGCACCATTGGGTTGGTGGTGTAGGTTCGGTTTAGACGGACTAGGTTCGGTTTAGAACGGGAAACTCTGCAGGACGCGCCAGATCTTCGAGCGATGAAGGTAAATATAAAGAACATCGAGAATTTGATAGTCACTGCTGCGATCGTTACCGAAGCGACCGATGCAAGGGTCGTAAATCCCGACATAATAAAGAATCACCCTAACGCCAACGAAGAGATTACGGCAGGAAAAGAAACGAGTGACCAGACAAATAAAGCGACGTTGTGTGATTGCATCGCCAACGTCGAAAATGTGGCGGAAGTACTGCATTCGGCAACGGATAGCGATAACCTCTTCAAGGATGGTCGCAAAGTACAATAGCCGCCCAGCGCTACGAAGAAGAAAAGCTATTCCGAAAAGCGGGAGATGTTCTGAAAAGAAAACAATCTGCATGCGACTCCCCAAAAATCAGCAAAGCAGTAAAGATTGGGCTCCTTGAACTAGAGGAGCCCCTAGACCGCATAGGGCGTTATCGGAGGAGCTGGTTAAAGGCCGAAGACGAGCAGAAGGCTAAAGAAGCGCTGGGGCGAAATCTAAAGGCCACATGCAGATAGCTCAACCAGTAAAAATCAATATAAGAATGGCGTCTAGCCCAATCGAAGGAAATCGGGATAAAAGAAGGAAGAAAGAGGCACTTCATGGGCGTGCAGCACCAGACTACGGGTTCCAGACAGTGCTTACAAAAGGAGCGAAGAAAATTGCAAAGAAGCTCCTTCAAAAAGTGCCAGAAAGTAAAGTTCGCACGGACGCCCAACAAGAAAAAGGACCTGATGCAAAACAGGAGAGAAAGAAGCCCCGACGAAGACCCCAGCAGCAGGCACTGCTCGTAAAACCCCAAGATGGTCGATCCTACGCGGAGGTGCTGCGGGACATCAGTTGAAACGTAAGGCGCGAAGACACTAACACTGCTATTAGAGCAGTACGACCAGCGCGGTCGGGCCACATACTGGTCGAATTTGCAGCAGAGGCCGAAAATAGAAGCATTCTGCGACGCAGTAAAGAAAGTCCTCGGCAAAAGCGCAGTTATAGTCTCGCTCTAGCCGATCGCAATAATCGAAATAAGAGACAATGACACACAGACCTGGTCAAGGTAGAAAAGGCCATCAAAAGAGAGTTCCCTAGCGTGGGCAGGATCAACGCGAGACTGAGAGCAGAAAACCAAAAGGGACAACGGATGACCATCATTGACTTTACCGAAAAGAACGCCGGAAAATTTCTGAATAAGGGCAAAATAAGAATAGGGTGGGTTATCTGTAGGATACGGCGAAGAGCAGCGCCTCTTCAATGTTTCAAATATCTTGGCTATAGTCACACCGCACAAGTATACAAAGGATTCGATAAGAGTTCCTTATGTTACAAATTCGGTAAAATGGGACATAAAAGAAAAGAGTGTACGAGGGAGGCACACTGTATTCTTTGAAGGATGCTGACCAAGACCGGATTCTGAGCACGCCTTGGGATCAGGAAAATGCCGGGGTTTTCAGGAAGCCCTAGCTAAGCCAAAATCAGAAGTTTGATGACCCGCATCCTGCAGCTAAGCCTACACCGCAGTTCAACCACCCAAAATCTGCTAGAGCAGTTTGCGAGGGACATGAAAGCCGGCTTTATGCTTAGTTTTTTTTTATTTATTTACACTACTTTATAGATGCGTGAATCCAATTACAAAATAGATAATGAAATATAATATAATACATGCGAAAAAAAAAGTTGCAATTTGAAATAAGAAACAAAAAAAAGAATATAAAATACTAATAAACTATTGGGAGCTAAGGAGAATATTATGCAATATGCTTTTGAAAGCGTTTAAGGAATGTGCCAGGGGACCCAGCTGGAGCTCATTGTAACGAATAAAATGAATAAAAATAAATATCGGTACGAGCAAAGGGCACAATGAATACTCGGTATGTCAGTTGAACGCGTTCTTGAGGAAGGACGTATATACTCGTAAAGCCTTTCCCGAAGGTTGGATAAAAGAATACCGTGATATCATTTAAATAAGCAGCACAGGTCTAAGAATTCTCTCCTATTTTTGAGTGATGGAATTTTGAGGATCTGTAAGCGCTCATCGTATGAGCTGTAAGTGAGGTTATATTTGTAGAATAGAGAACGTGTGAATTTATACTGTACAGTTTCAACAGCATCCGATAGATATAGTGAGGAGACCATACTTAGGAGGCATACTCAAGGATTGACCGGGCTAGAAGTACAAATAGATGGACGCTGGTTGAAACGCTAAAAGACTTGCAAGAGGATCGTAAAATAAAACCAGCGACACGTGGAGCTCTAGTGGTTATGCATGAAATATGGATATTAAATTTCAAACCTGGGTCAAATACTACTCCCAAATCTTTAAATTTGTCCACAAGTGCGAGCAGCGATCCATCAATCCGGTATTCATATAAAACTGGATGAATTTTGTTGGTGAATTTCACGTGACAACATTTTGAAATGTTAAGAGGAAGTAAATTACCTTGACACCAATTTTGGAGATTGTCAAGATCATTTCGAAGGTATGAGCAGTCTTTGCTGGAGTTAATGGAACGATAAATTATGCTGCTGGGTCAGTAACCCCATGATAAAAGTTCGGCATCATGGTATCCTGATGAAACTGATACTGCCGCCGTCTGGGTTCGGAAGTGATTTCCAGGTGAATAGCTGTGGATGGGGGGATGGTTTGGTGTGGGTTCGGTGCTCAGGGACCACCTTCTTTAGTGTGTACCTAACGCCAAACGAATCGATATCATCTTTCTAAGCCAAGCTTAATGCTTTGGAGGGCGCTGTCTCGAACAAAGAGGGCAACGTGCTCGTTGGAGGAGACTTCAACGCAAAAGAAATCGAATGGAGCATGCCTCAAACAGATCCGCGCGGAAAACGAATTCTGGAAATGGCGGCCAGGACGGCCCTCGTCGTACTAAACACCGGAAATACGCCGAATTTCTGCCGTATTGGCTGTGAGGGAACCATAGGCGTGACATTCGCCTCGGAGTCAGAACGGAGGATACACAATTGGAAAGTATTAGAGGACTACTCGGCCAGTGATCATCAGTGCATTCCGCTTGAGATCAGTGATGTTGTCTTCCGACGTCCGTGCTCTCGGGTTTCTACAACTGGATGGAACATCGGAACGATAGGCGCCGAGAGATTCGTCGACGTGCTCACAGCAGATGAACCACTGCAGGGAGCTTTGGAGGGGACGGAAGAATTGGCAGCTCAAGACGTAGTGAACTCAACTATGAGCATCATTACGACTGCTTTCTGCGCTTCTATGCCCCGTCGAAAACCCCAGCACGGCACGCTCCCAATGTACTGGTGGCCAAATGCAATCGCTGAAAAGCGAAGGGAGTGTCACAAGCTTCGACGTGAGGCTCATCGGGTGCGGAACCGTGACGATGCATGCAATCGGGCGGCAGCATAAAACTCGGCCAGGAAATGCCTTCGCAAATTGATTAGCAAGCTAGCTATGCGGAAGCTTGGTGCCCTACGAAAATCTTGCATACATGATACGGAAAATATGGACAAGATAGTGCGGCCACACTTCCCCGCCCATCCCGTCCGTGTTGACACTGACCATGATGAAACAACAGTTAAGTGTCCCCTCTTCACACAGCCGGAACTGGAATAGGCAATTCTTTCACTGAAAGCGAGAAAGACTCCAGGTCCAGATAGTGTTCCAGCTAAGGTGTCAACTTGTCCATCACCATTGTCCTGAATCTTGCTGCTCAGCACATTCAACGCTTACCTACGGGACGAGTTTTCCAGGTACGATGGAAGGTGGCGAGAATTGTGCTCATCAGTAAGGGGCAGGGAAATCCCGGATCGCCGTCTGCATACCACTCTTTATGCATTCTAGACACTGTGGGAAAGTGCTAGAGAAACTCAGCAAGGGAAGACTCACTGACGCGATTCGTGCTGCTGGACACCTATCTCCTCGGCAGTACGGCTGCTCTAGCAGGACGTTCTACCATTAATGCGATTGCAGAGGTGGTGAGCGCGGTTCAAAATGCAGAGGCATATAGCCGCGCCTAACGATGGGTCGCTGTGTAGATGACACTCGACGATATGAATGCCTTCAACTCAGCTAGATGGGTGGATATTCTAGAAACGTTGAAATCGCTTTGAAGTTCCAGAATATCTCATGCGGGTTTTGAAGGACTACCTGAAGGATTGAGGCCTGCTTTCTGACACGGCAAAGGGCAAAAAAAAAATGGAAGTTAAAATACATGGGGTGTTGTCCAGGAATCCAACGGCTGAGAAGGCTGATTCGGGCGTGTCGGCTCTGAGTCGACTTATGGCCAACGCAGGGGAACCAACCCATCAAGAAGACGCCTCGTAATGAGTGCCATGGGGTCAGTGCTACTGTAGGGAGTACAAATATGGGGCGAACGCTCTCAGCAAGGAGGTGTACGACAAACGCTTGACACAGGAAAAAGAGGAGCACTGAGGATTGCAACTTCATGTCTGACAGTCTCTAATTTGGCGCTGAGACTTGTTGCAGGCGTGATACCTGTTGCCTTCCTTGCAAGAGAGCGCCGCGCTATTTACCTGCGTCGAAACGAGGACGCGAGGGAGATGGTTGTCCGCGAGGAGAGACAGCGCTCATTCAACGATTGGCAGCAGTCTTGGGTGAATTGCTCGAAGGGAAAATGAACTGCGCACCTCATTCCGGATGTGAGACCGTGGCTAAATCGAAGACATGGTGAGACTGACTTCTATCTGACCCAGTTTTTGAGCGGGCATGGGTGTTTTCAGTCTTACTTGCACAAGATTGGTAGGTCACGGTCCCCCGATTGTCGGTTTCGCCTAGGAGAGGAGGACGATGCCTGCCAAAATAGGACAGGCTGCAACGGAACCTTTACAGGGAGACGAGAGAGCTCACTCCGAATGGTGTAGCCATGATGCCTGGATCGGTTGACAATGGAATCAAGTGGCACATTATGTTCGGGCAGTCCTGAAAGATAAAAAAAAGACACACCAGCCGGGGACGGCTGGACGGAGAGGTGTTTAGTGGGTAGTCCAGTCGCTCACGAGCATGGGATCCCCACACTCAGTGCGTAAATGGCATTCCCATCCCACCACAACACACAAAAACAATATTTAGGAATGATATAGGCTGTTGAAAAAGTGCATACGTACATTAGAGGGACTCACTCGCTCATCTTCTAGTATGATCAAATAACCAGAAACATTATGCTGGACGCTTGATACGCTCGGCATCTCATTTTCGTAAATATGAATTCAATGTAATACACAGTAGAGGGTGATACGTAGTACTTGATAAAGAAAAGGATCATTTTGAGCTTCGCGCCCAGGTAAGAAACTGTAGAAAATAAAAGCGTCACAATGCCCTTTAATTGTAAAATGAAAATAATAGAAACGGCTCAGGCAAAATCGTTGCCGGTTATAGAGACGATGAAGCAATTTTCAGATAGAATGCTCCGAGGAGGTTGTCGGAAACGAAAACGATTCATGACAAAGTTGTAACGACTTTTTTTGTAGCATTGTTATAACGGTTCCACTGCTGACTATATGTGGATGCAAACATACCATCAAACGGGAAACTAAAAATTACTTCATCTCAAAAACGAGGCTGGACATACTATGATATGTCGAAAAAGAATCAGATTGGTCAAGACAATGAAATTGAAAGAGAAGTCACATATCAACGAGTGCGTCAGGCCAAGAAAAATAAATTTGTTGCTGTTATTTATAGCTAAGAGCCTCTTACTCTAGGGTAAGAGAGAGCTGGCAGGTCAATCCAGCGGCCAAATTCGAGCAGCTCGAGCGTAGTTTTATGCTTGAAAATTGGTTTCATGGCATATCACTTGGTAGCATACTCAATAAAACCTACTGACGACAAGTTATTTATGGCTGCGGAAAAGGTGTTTACGAAGCAGCAAGCAGAAAGTGTCGAGTATACGCGGTTCAGTGCAAAGGCCAAGAAAAACTACTGCAACACATGGTTTGTCGACTCAGGGGCGACGAGCCACATGACAAACTCTAGAGACTTTTTGCCGATTTCGATGCGGCCGTAAAAGGATTCGTGCGACTGGCCGACGCGGATAAATTGAGTAAAATCGAAGGAAAAGGCACGGGTGTCATAAAGTGTACAGTCGATGGAAAGCAAACCCAACTACAAGTTAAGCACGTGCTCTACGTAATATGGTTCGAATCCAATCTGGTAGCCGTAAGAAAGCCCACCTAGGAAGGATATAAAGTGCATTTTCACAGAAACTTCTGCATAGTGACAAATAACGGTGAAAAGCATGCACTGGCGAAATGCGGTTCGGACGCCGAAGATTTATGCGAGGTATAAAAAGCCGACGAAAGGTCCTGCGCAGCAATAAATACCCAACACGGAGAAAATTGTCAACATGCATGGCGCATACGCTTCGGGCATCGGAATATTGGTGTAATCAAAGATTTAGCCCAAAAGGAATTGGCGATCGGCATACAGATTACAGACTGCGGACAGCGAAAAATATGCGAGTGCTGTGAAAAAAGGAAAATGGCTCGCCAGCCTCTTCCAAAGGAATCCCATCATACAACACAGGCCATCCTCGATCTCATTCACACAGATATTTGTGGACCCATGGAAACAAAGACGCCGGGAGGGAAAAGGTATTAATGACTCTCATCGATGACTATTCAAGATACACGGCAGTATACCTTTTGAAAACGAAGGACGAAGTGGAGTCCCAAATAAAACGTTTTGTCCAGATGATGAAAACACAATTCGGAAAAACTGTACAGTGTGTAAGGTCCGA
The DNA here is from genome assembly GCA_963969285.1 of Odontomyia ornata. NCBI lineage: Eukaryota > Metazoa > Arthropoda > Insecta > Diptera > Stratiomyidae > Odontomyia > Odontomyia ornata. Next base: position 298,652,738 of record OZ017740.1, read on the forward strand.
TCGAGGAAAAGAGTATGTAAATAAAGCATTACAAAGTTTTTTTGCCGAAAATGGATTAAGAGCGCAATATACAGCTGGATACTCGCCACAGCAAAATGAAGTCGCCGAGCGAAAGAATAGATCGCTTATAGAAATGGCAAAGTGAGTGCTCTTAGATGCAAATATGGATAAAAAGTATTCGGGCGAAGCCGTAACTACAGCCAATTTTTCGCAGAATCGTTTGCCGACAAAAGTAAGCGAGAAAACTCCGTATGAGTTACTACACAACAAAAAACCCTACGTAAAAAATCTGCCTGTTTTCAGAAGTAAGGCACTTGTGCAAATGCCGAAGGAACTTCGAAACAATTAGATGCAAAATCTAAAGAGCATATTTTTATTGGTTATTCGGAAGAATCCAAGACCTTCAGATTTCTGAACGCGACAACAGGAGTACTCGAAATAAGCCACGATGCCACATTTTTGCAGAAGCACAAAATGTTCCTACACGGAGGTCTGCAAGGGATAATAAAAGAGTCGCGCCCAATTAGCACATGGCAACTTCAAAGTTTGCAGCAATTTCGCAAGACGATCCAAAAAGCAAGAGTGAAGCGCTATCAAGACCAGATAATGAATGAGAAAGAGCTATGGATGAAGAATATAATGCGCTACTTCAAAACAATACGTGGGAAATGGTACGTGCACCGAAAATTCGAAATATTGTGACCTGTAAATGGGTTTTCAAAATTTAAAGGAACGAAGACGGCGGACTTAGCAAATATAAGGCCAGGCTAGTAGCACACGGATACTCTCAAAAGTTCAGCACAGATTATGACGAGGTTTTCGCCCCCGTCGTAAAACAGACGATCTTCAAACTTCTACTAGTCATCGTAGGTAAACGAGGATTGCTAGTCAAGCATTCCGATGCAAAGACTGCTTTTTTGAATGGCGATCTCAAGGAAATTATATACTCGTATATGAAGCAACCAGGAGAATATGAAATGAAAAATAAAGAAGGACATATGTTATCATGGTCTGTGAGCTGAAAAAGGGGCTCTACGGTTTAAAGCAAGCTGCAAATATTTATATGGAACAAAAAGTTGGATTCACTTTTAAAGAGTAACAATTTCATTCAAAGCAGTGCTGATCCATGCTTATATGTCAAGCGAGCCAAAAGCAGTGTCGTTTATGTAATCATACATGTCGACGATTTTTTAATAGCTGCTAAAGAACTATCAGCCATAGACAGCACAGCAGCAGTTTTTCAAGAAAATTTCAAGCTAACTGATGTAGGTTTTTTACAAAAATACCTAGGAGTGGAAGTCAGAAAGAACAAGAATGGTTTTTACTGCATAAAGCAAACGAAGTTTATTGAAGAAATCTTGGAAAGATTTGGCTTGCAAGATGCCAAGATATCACATATACCGTTTGATATTGATTATTTAAAGGCAACAGAATCTTAGCCTTTAATGGAAAATCAAGAATTATACCAGCAATTAATTGGAGCATTGCTATACCTAGCAGTAAATACAAGACCAGATATCAGCGCAAGTTTGACTATACTCAGTCAGTCAAATAAACAGCCGACATCAGTCGGTTGGATCGAGGTGAAAAATATATAAAATAGCTCGTTATTTGAAGGGCACGAAGGCTACGAACTCATACTCAGCGACAACGGACAAGAAGAATTAATCGGCCATGCAGATGCGGATTTTGCAGAAAATCGGAGTAATCGTAAATCAAACAGCGGTTATGTGTTTCAATTCATGAACGCGGCAATAAGTTGGGCATGTCGAAAGCAAACATGCGTATCTCCATCATCTACTGAGGCAGAGTATGTTTCTATAGCAGAAGCTTGCCAGGAAGATATATGGCTACAAGAATTAATCAAAGAATTCAATCACGATAAAAAGTTCAACACGACCATTTTCGAAGATAACCAAAGTTGTTTAAAATTGATTGATACCAAAAGGAGTAGGCATCGCACAAAACACATTGACACCAAATAACTTTTTATTAAGGACGTTAAAGATAGGCAACTTATTAATTTTGAATATTGCCCACCGAAGAAATTACAGCCGACAACAGGATCAACCTTAAGTATTTTGCTGAAAAAAGCTGATTAAAATTACGCAATTAAGTGCACATTATCGTTGAGGGTGGGTGTTAGTACGAACAATAGGCGTATAATTGAACAGATTGTGCACAGATGCACTTCAGCCTATCAACCGTGCTTGTTCAGTCTGAGAGCGACAAGCAACGAGTGCATATCATGTTTCTGCGCTATTAAATTTTAGTCACTTAAATGTATTATTTTCCTTTCATTTTCATGTATCGTTTTACGCTACGGGTTTTACTTACGTTGAGCCTAAGTGTTTTTCTTTCTACATTTCATTTTTCCACAATACCCGAAAAAATTTGAGCCATGCCGAACCTGCGAATGCTGTATGGGGAACAGTGGCAAATGGGCCCAATGTAAAAAGTGCAAAAAAGAGCTGCAAGGCATTCCTGTGCGGCTATTGAAACATGTGAATCTTTGTCCAGTGTCAAGGGCTTCTGGCTCATATGTGCAATGTTCAGATTCTGTTCATGATACCCACCCCTCAACATCAAATGACACCATAATCGAATCAGTGGCAAAAAACCCACATTGTCGGCTGACGGACCATCATTCAACACATTAGAAATAGTAATTGTTACATCGGAATCCCAAGCGAAAAAAATTGATTTGGCGGTCGCAAACTTTTTCTATGCCACCAATACACCCTTTTTGCACGCTGATCACTTGAAGTTTAAAGAAAGATTCATGGTACTTCGTCCAGGCTCTAAGCCTCCTACATCTCGTCAAATAGGAAGCCGTATCCTATAAGAAAGTTATGCTGATACCTTACAAAAACAAAAATATGAAACCGAGGGCAAGGCCGTATCTTTGCCTTTGGACGGTTGGTCCAACGTTCACAATGAGCCTATAATTTGTTGCAGCCTCACTACACCCGAAGGACAATCGATACTAGTTGCTACTATCGATACATTAGACTATCCTCATACCGCTGATTATTTAAAAGAAATTGCTACGGATATAATTACAAATACCAACAAAAACTTCAAAGTGATTGCTAAGAGCTTCGTTACCGACAATGCAGCTAACGTCAAAAAAATGAGGCACGAATTATGTAAAGATAGTAATAGCATAATTCAATATGGTTGCTGTGCGCATATACTAAACCTGCTAGCCCAAGATGTGGAAATCAAAGGCGTTTCTGGAAACATAATTAAGGTGATCTAATATTTTAGGAATAAACATCTGCCCGCAAGTTGGTACAAGGCTGCCGGTGGTAAAAAGTTGGTAGTGCCCAGAACCGTTCGATGGAATACAACCAGAGACTGTATTAGCTGTTACCTTGCTAATCGAGGATCATTGGTACAAATATGCCAGAATAATAATAATGAAGTTGACAAAAACATACTCGAAATCGTAAATGACGTACAAATCACGAACAATGCAATTCAACCCTTGTCGCGCTTGTCACGTTAGACCCTTAGACAGAGCCCAAAGAAATGGAACAACAATATCGGTGGCAGTAGAAATATGGCACCGGCTAGAAAAGAATTTAGAAAATGAGAATGAGAATTTATTTCGGTATCGACGTGGCATGGCATCAGAGTCTGTTCATTTTTTGGCTAATATGTCGAATCACCGATTTCTGAGCAAAAATTTGAGTAATGATCAAAGAGATCAAGTTTTTGCTGAAATGCCGCCCGATTTCATGCCTATTGTAACGTCATTGCCAACGCAATCATCAATGTTTCCCAAGTATCTTTTTGGAGAAATTTTAAACAGACTTGAGCTTTAGAATGGTGGAACACAAACGATAATCGATGGCTGAACTGGGATGGCAAAGACAGATATCAAACACTATGTGAACAATTACTGTCAGCAGTAGCATAAACTGCTGGTCTCGAAAGAATGCTCTCTACCTTCGGTCTTGTGCAGCCGAAGATACCTTACCGATTAGGAATCGAGAAAGCCCATAAATTAGTCTATATCTTCAAGACTTTCAACCATTACCATAAGATAATTTGTCGTACGGTTCCTTCATACAATATGGACTGGGTTTGGGAATCCAATGCGAATATGGAAATGCAAGAAGAATTCTACGTCTAGCACTCGTTGCGTGTAGACGTGTTTTTAATCGCTCCTGTCATTAATTTTAAAAATTAATTAATTTTTCGCAAAAGTCAGTTTCAAATAATTGAATTTGTTTTGTACGAGTCAGTCAAAAGCAAGTTTTGATTTTATTGGGGAAGAATTAATCGTCGAAGGCATCGACCAACCAAACCAATAAATCAAGAAAAGGCAACAAACCAAAGACAACTCGGGACTGCTGTATGGAGGAGCCCGACGGCTTCTCTCCGTTGAGGGCCCCGGGGAGAGTGACGGTGTGAAATTGGCAAGTGTCAACAAGCGGAGACACACGAGCACCCAGGATACCGCAGATGCCGGTCGTAAAACACAAGTGCTCGAGGATAGACAGGAGGTGTGTCGCCTTCGAAGTGAAATCGAAGAGTTAAAGGCAAGAATTGAAACCTACGAAGAAATGTTCAAGACGGCAAAAAAGTTCAAGAGAGTGATCCGATACGAAAAATCGAAAAACAGAAGAAAGCTGCAAATCCAATAATAACTGAAGAGGTATTAAGTGCTGGTGGCACGAACGAAAGCCAGAACTACTTTGCAGCGCTGGATGGACTCCAACAGGATATGGAGGTAGACGAAGGTAATAAAGATGATAATTTTATCTTATATTTAAAAAATAAAAATAATGAAAGTAGAAATAAGGAGAAGAAACCAGCCTGTAGTTCTGCTGGTCCTCCTCAAAAAGTAGCCAAGAATACCGAGAAAGTTCCGCCAATTAATGTCTTCGGTTGGCAGCCGAAAACAAATTGACAAATTTCGAAATCAAACGAATAAATTCCGAGAAGCTGTCAATTAGAACGAAATCACTGGTTGGTTTCAAATCAGCGAAAAATGCTTTGAATTCTTGGGAGGTTCCGCACTTCACTTATACCCCCAAAAGCGAGAAGAACCAGACGTTCTTGCTGAAGGGCTTGGACTGCGGAGAAGATACCGTCGATCTTCTTCAGGTTCTCAAGGAAACAGCACCACAAATCGAGTTTATCTCGGTTAAAACATTCGCGACAAGAAGGTCGACGGTAGAAAAAAAAAATTTACCACTTTATTTGGTACAAATAACAAATAAGAGCAGTCCAAGCGCTCTTCAGCAAATCAGATATTTAAATTTTCGAGTGGTGAGGTGGGAACGCCTCCAGAAACGAGAAATCAACCAGTGCTATCGCTGCCAACGATTTGGGCATTCGGCTGCCAACTGCGCCATGCATTACCGATGCGTTAAATGCAAAGACGTGCATGCTCCCAGTGAGTGCAAATTGGCTCAGACGGAGCCGAAAGAGAAATTGTATTGTGTGAACTGCGGTGTTTTTGGTCACCCGGCATCATATCGAGGATGCTCCCGATATCAGGATGCAAGATTGAAATCTGCCCCAAAGCAAACACAAATAAACCGCAGTGTCTTAGCTCCGAACTTCGTCAAGCCCGGAGTATCATTTGCACAAGCCGCTAGAGGACCAGCAGAAAATGCAGAAAATAGTATAAATAATGTAAGTGGCAATAAAGAGCTGCTTCTCAAAATTTTACAGCAACTTAATTCTCTATCGGAAAGAATCGATAAGCAAGATACAAAAATTCATCTTGTTTTTCAACGTCTAGGGGTTTCAAATGCCTCAAAATAATTTGTCATCCAGTCACATTCCCATGGATAGGATTCGTCTCATCTCGATCAACGTCAACTCCATTGTTACTATACATCGGCGTGATTATCTCCTTGAATTCATTGCCAGACAAAAGCCTGACATCCTGCTTCTAACCGAAACCCACCTCAATTCATGGCACTCCATGACATTCAAGGATTTCGAATTCGTAAGAAACGATAGGGTAATAGGTGATGGGGGAGGTGGCACCGGGATATTGGTTCGAAGACCCTATCGTTTCCAAAATATTGAAAAAGTCGAATTCAAAAGCTTTGAATCTCTTGAAGTGTCCGTTATCAAAATCTCACTGCCAGGTGGGGATAACCTCTTCGTTATCTCTGCCTATGCAACTGGTCGAACTGTTCTCAAGCTCAAGGAGGAGCTCAATTCCTTGTTCGAAATACTCGAATTGAACAGGCTGCATAATTATTATATTCTTGCTGGTGACCTGAACGCCAAGCATACATCATGGCTGAACGCCACCAATAATCCAAGAGGTGTATTCCTGAAATCGTGGATAACAGAGAACCAAATTGAATACAGGTGCAATCTATATGGGTCGGAGTTCCCAACATACCCTAGGACAAATTCATATTTGGACCTTTGCATTGCTGACGCAAGACTTGAATTCAGCTTTAATAGTCCTCAACGGAAACTGCAGGTGCTTCCTTATGATAGCGACCATAACGCAATCGTAATGGAAATCAATCATCACAGCGATGATTTCTTCCTCATTCCAGTTCAACATGAAAATCATCGGTTGAATTTCAAAAAAACAGACTGGGGAAAGTTTCAAAAGAAGTTTAATCGTGAGTACCAGAAGCAATGTCCCCCTTCTGATGGTGGCAACTCTTGCTCAATGGTTCCTAATGACAGGAATCTAACTAACGATGAAATAGATGTCTATTTGTCGAAGTTAGAGAAGCTGACGCTGGAAACGATGGAGAAAGTAGTTCCCAAGATTAAACATCGAAACAATATGGAAAGATATGAAACACCAACCATCGCAAGGTTGAAAAGATTGAAAAGCCTTCTTCTCACACGCGTCAACAATATTTATCGGCGATTTTTGGATAACAACCATCCCTCGTTGGCTTTGTTGAAATTACATCTGAAGAATGTCCGGAACTTAATCCGGTCATACTTCAGGAGTGAGGTTAGCAGTCAATGGGCGGAAAAATTGAGGGGTATTAGCCCACAGGACCCAGACGGCGCGGCGTGTTTGCGAAAGTGAATAGCATATTCCGCAAGAAGTCTCGAGTGAAGGTATCGAATCTTGAAGTCACTAGTGATGAGATAAATCTTCTCGATAGGGCTGGTATCGAAATTGATACTACGACTCCGGATGGAAATGGAAACAGGATTATTTGCGAAGGATTGGATAAACTTGCCCTGATTGGAACACATTTTGAATTGGTTCATCTACCAAACCCTGAGAGAGGGAATGAAATATTTTCAGAGGTCGTTGAAGCAAAAGTTTCCGGCTTCAAATCAAGCCTGAACGGCCAATCAATTCTTCATTTCAATGAAACATTAACATCTGACCTCATACCGAGCTTGAATCTTATTGATTATTTTGTTAGCTATGAAGACTTGTGTTTCATATTTCGCAGGATAAACAACAAGAAATCTTGTGGTAGTGATGTTATTCCAAATGTAGTTCTCCGACATTTGCCTGAGGTTGCTATTAGGAACTATTGCATATTGTTCAACAACATGTTGAACAATTCATATTTCCCAAATGAGTGGAAAAAGGCTAAGGTATTTCCGATTTTGAAGAAAGGAAAAGAATCTTTATGCCCCAAAAGCTATCGCCCAATCAGCTTGCTGCCTAACATCAGCAAGGTGTTTGAAGTGATACTCAACAGAGCATTAAACGCCCACATTGAGGAAAATGAGTTGATGCCGAATTGCCAATTTGGTTTTCGTGCCAGGCATTCGACCACACATGCAATAACGAAAGTAACCTCAGACATCTGTTGGAAACTAAATGATAGACAATGTGTTGGAGCATGTCTCATTGATATGGAGAAAGCCTTTGATACGGTATGGTTAGATGGACTAATTTTTAAACTCCTTCAGGACAAGTTCCCCAGACACCTTGTCGCCATGATGTGTAATATGTTATACGGGAAATCGTTTGTTGTAACTGATGGAAATCTGACAACAATGCGCGAGTTCAAGGTCTTGAATGGTCTACAGCAGGGAACAGTTACTGCGCCTCTGCTCTTCTCAATATTCATTCCCAAGCTATTGAACGGCTTTGATTTCAACGTCTCGCCAACGCGATCATTGGTAGCGTTTGCTGATGATCTGATCATCTATACGGCAGACCGAAAAGCTACAATAGTTCAGAGCAATCTCCAAAAAATGTTCAATGATGTACAGCTGTACACTGACAATTGGCGAATGAAAATCAATGCGCAAAAGTGTGAAACAATCTTGTTTCGGACAACGCTGCAGGGGGTCAGTCAAGACCTGAAACGTAATTGGAAAGATTTCCACATCATGGCTGGTGAGGGTAGTCTTGAACGGGTTCCACATAAATCCTGTGTTCGATACCTCGGTGTTCATCTCGATCAGTATCTGTACTATACTGAACATGTGAAAATCATGCTCAGTAAGGCACTTAAAGTAGTCATTGCCCTTCGAAAGCTCTTTCATTCCAGATACATTGATCAAAAGGTCAAAATTATCTGTTACAAGACACTGGTTAGACCAGTTTTGACATATGGATGTCAGATCTGGTACAACCAGAGCGCTAGTACTATGGAAAGATTAAGAGTTTTCGAAAGGAAATGTCTTCGTGCATGTACTGGTTTGTACAGAAAGCCTGAGACGGATTGGAAACATTATATATCGAATAGAAGAATTTATCAAACTGCTGAAGTGACTAGAGTCGATATCTTCATATTGAAACTTCTTCGGAATCATATCGCAAGATCTGTGACTGTGAGTGAAAACCCTTGGATTTCACAGCCGTTCCACCCTACAGACGGGTATATAGCGACTTGCCTCGCTACTGGCTTCATTCCTCCAGAAGCATTCGTGTATTTGGACATGAATCGATATGTTTTTGATTCTGACGGCGTCCCAGTCATATATCACATATATCGACGGGCCACCGATAAGAAGATAAAATATCCTCCGAACTTGAGTTCACGAGACCAACAATTCCAATGGAGATACTCATTTGCTAGATTCGTTGAGGCTGATCGAGTTGAGACGGGGCAATCTAGGTATTGGTGGCTGAATGACAATGTCTAAATTATTCGTGTTTATTTTCAGTTTTGGTGTTTTTCGTTATTTAGTTTTTGAGTTTCAGCTCATTATTGCTACATTTAGTGTTGTTTATTTTTGTTAAAAATTAGGGATAGGTTAGGTTTATATTATGTTTATTATATTAGGTTAGAGATAAGGTAAAACGCTTAGGTTAGGAACATAGTTATAGATTTTTTTAGTATAAGATAAAGTTTTTCATTGCATTTATTAGAATTAAGTTAAAACATATTAGGTGTAGGATCAAAGTTCATTGTAGTGTTAAGATGATAAATAATTTTAGAATAGTGTTGGTTGGTTTTTTCTCCTTTTTCCAATTTAATTTTAAAAATATGTAACAATCTTCATTGATTTGAATTCGCTAGAGTTTTTTTTTTTTAATGTGTTTAATGATAACCTACAAATTTAGAGAGCCATTTGGGCCATTAAGTTTTTTATTGTTATTGTTTGGATTTTGCTTTATATTCTTTTAAAATTTATAACGATTAGTATTAAATAAAGCGCTTTTGACTTTGACTTTGACTTTGGAAATGCAAGAAGAAATATTGGGCGTAGATTCTGGAGGCCATTTTGAGTGGGAGTCAGACGATGATGTACCACTTATAGATCTGTGCCTGACAATTGACCCTAATTTTAATTGATCAATCAAATCTTTACTCACGTCTTTGTTACTTTAGAAATAAAAAGTGAAATATTCAGACTAATTTTTATCATTTGTCCATTTTGACAGTTTCAAATAAATTACAGACTGGAAAATGCTTACTTTTCGTAAACGTGATATATATCTGATATATCGGATGTATATGAAATATCCGACTTTTTGATATTTATCATCGGATTTTTGCGAACCGTGTTTTAAATTGTTTCCAGAAAACAATATTTTTTTTAAACACCAGATGATTGTATAAATTGGTTGAGTAAATATGTTTTGATTCACGATTATTTTTTTATATAAATTTAGAAAAGCTGTACAGTTCATTTATTACTGTTTCGAAAGAGCTTTGTAAAATATTCTGATAGCATTCGTCAATTTAGTAAATGGAACACTGGTTCCCTTCTGTGTAATAAGGAATAGTAGAAATTAAGAGAAATATTGAAAATAAAAATTTTTTCTTTAAAATTAACTGCTCAACTTAAGGTGGAATAACTGAAATAGACATTTTTTTTAAAAAACGATCCAAATTAAAATCTTATTATGTTTTTATGGTGTTCAACTACCTTAAATCAATTGAAACGCCAATTCTATCTCTTATTTCACAAAAAAACCATCACGGATCATATGACGGATCTGATATTCAATTCGCCTTTAACTACAGGCCAGTACAAATTTCAACGAGCAAAACAATTTTTTTTTTAGCCAAAATTCTTAAACAAACTCGTTTTCAAGAGCAAATCAACATCTTACTCACATATCCGTTAAGCAAGTTCTTGAATACGATGAATTCTACAAATTACTCTATGAACGTAGTAAACCTTGAAATGAATGGAAAAAAATATCGGATGAACTTGAACGTTATTAATTTAAATAAAATCGTAAAACAATAAAAACCCAAGAATGAATCACCTTAGTATTTGCTGAAATTAATTTAGAACAACTTTTCTGTGATTCCCTAAATTGTAAACTGAAATCAATAACAAAAGTTTGCATTAAAACGTAAACATCAGATGACGTCACATGCAAATTAGACGATAATTTATTCAATTGTAGCTTCCGGAACAATCTCGCGATTTTTCATAGCTTATCATCAATGAATAATATTTGTATTATTAATTTGAACGTCGCGAGCAAGAGCAAGTATATTCATGATCATGTGTTTTTAAACAGGAAACTGTAGAAATTGCGCGTATTTATTACAAAGATATTTGCATACTTTGTATTTCTTTTGAAAGCTAAAATGTACGCAAATGATTTTTTTTCCACGGCTATCTTTATTTGTTTTTGCCACTGATTTTTGCCAAATGATTGTTTAAATCTTTCAAATTTGAACTAGAACTGACCATAGATACTTTATCTGAATCATTGTTTACTAATTTATAAATACGGAAAATTTTGTTTTCATTTTTCAAGGTTAAACAATATAATGAGTATGTTACGAAATTTATGTATTTTGCAACAATTTTAGTCGGGAGCAATTTGACTTCAAAGAATTTAATTACGCTTGAATAATATCTTGGCAGAAAATCAATAATAAATCTTTTATCAATGAGAAATTAATGGCTTAGCGCCACTTGTTAGGTTTGACAAATATTTTGTTATTATTAGATATTTCGATTAAGTAAACAAACGAAATTGCGGATTTAATAGAAAAAGATTCGAAAAATAACGGCAAAAATTTGGGTTTAGATTTGCTCACCTAAGTTGTATTTTTTAATTTAAATAAATGACGCTGCCAGCAAATTTTTTGATCGCAGCACCACAGTGTTGTCGCTGTTACGTAGAAGCCGAATCGTTATATCAACGGCGTAAATAAACAAGAAAAACCTTTCAGCCAGTTAGACTGAAGCCCAAATAAAACCATAAAAAACAAACATTGTTACCGCCATAAATATTGTACGTACATATTTTAAAAAGCCATACGATTAATAGGCACTGACACTATCAAAAACCCCATCGAAAAATAGATGCAAAACAATTACAATTTACAAACTAATTATATTTATAGGCACTATAAAAATCTCATAGAAAAATAGATACAAATAATAATTAACTAATACAATTTATAAACTAATTATATTAATAGCGGAAACTCTATAGAGAAACAAATCTAATTAATTATAAGAAAAATCAACTAAACAACAAGCATTCAAACATAACAACAAACAAATATGCTGAAGCATACCCCCAAGACCATCGTATCGAAAGTAAAACGACACCCAATGTACGTCAAAGCGATGCAATTCAAGGTCGGGAAAGATCAACAGAGCCAAGGACGGGCAATACGGAAGTAACACAGCATGCATTTAGACACACAGCCGCGATAATATGCAGTTGCAAATTTGATCATCACAAACGCGTTAGCGAATGATTGTTTACGTTCCGGAATAAAAACAAAACTTGATCCCCGCAAGCGTTTAGTGGACTATTCTACGGAGAAAGAAAATTGAATTGAAGAAAATGCAAAGTCAGCATTTTACCTGACTGGAATTATTGAACTCCGTCAATGAAGATAACTGAATTGAAGAAAATGAAAGTTCTTTATTGAGCAGAGACTTTATTCCAGTCAGGTGAAATGCTGAACTTGCACTTTCTTCAATTGAATTTTCTTCCTCCGTAAAATTACTAACAATAGTCTACTAATCGCTTGCGGGGATCGAGTTTCAACTGCATAGGGGGTCGTAAAAGCCATAACAAGTTTCTGCATGAGAACAAAAATATATCATTTGAGACGTCAACAGTAAACAACTCCGCGAACTGTATGCAAACAAAACCATCTCCTGACGTTTGCTTACAAAATCAAGTGCGAAAAACGAAGTTACTCTATCGAATTTTGCCAGTGGCAGTTTACGGGCCTAGAGGTGAAACGCAACCATTCGCGTTTTTGGACGAGGGATCGTCTGTCATGATGATCGATAAAAGTTTGACCGATGAAATTGGTGCAAAGGGTGAAAACGATTTACTCAGGTTGCAGTGATATCGAGACAATGTAACTAAGGCGCCGTCAGAGCGGGTTGACGTAAAAATCAGCGGAAAAAGACAAGGCAGCACAATATATCCGATGCAGAATGTGAAAACTGTGAAGAATTTATCTTTGCCAAAGTAGATGTTGAATAGTCCGCGTGGTGTAGTGGCTAGATTACTCATCTCGTAAGCCGCAGGTCCCTGGTTTGACTCTCGTTGGCAGCGATGAGATTTAACTCGTTCAGTTATGATACGTGCTGGTTTAACATCAGAACGTTTTGCAGCTGGTTGGACGGACACACGACCAAAGCGTGATCCTGAACATATAACCTTGTGCAGTGCCGATACATTCGATCATGATGAGATACTCTATCTATCTCTAAACGAAGGCCCCAAAGGGGCTGTGCTACAACAAAAAATGAAGACCGACGGTCAACGTCTGCGACTTGATGCAACATTTCGTCAACTGAAGCATCTTTCAATTGAGGAATATGAAGATCCTAGAGCATTGTCATTTGGGAATTGCCAAACGAACCGTCGTAAAAAGTCAAGCAACACTGATCGCCACCTGTACTAAATAAGGATGGGTAGTTTATGGACCAGCGGACATCAACAAAGAGAGCAAGCTTCCTCGCGTGTGTTTGATTCAACCGAACGTGGAGGATACAGTAAAAGAATACTTTTCTACTGGAGGGTTTGGAACGCAGCCAACTAAGGACGAGCAAAAAGATGGAGAACGGCATAGAGATCTGCAAATTATGAAAGTGACCACTCGCGTATAGAAGATCTTCACGAAACCGGACTTATTTGGAAGATCTTCACGAAACCGGGCTTATTTGGAAATTCGATAATATCATGCTCCCCGATACTTACGAAATGGTCTACAACAGACTTCTTAGTGTGGAGAAGAAGATGAACAAAGACCACGATTACGCCAGGCAGTACAATGAAATTATTGCAAACTATATGCGAAAGGAATACGCTCGGGAACTCTCAAAGTCGGAACTGGTGACAACGGGAATGAGGACATGGTATTTGCCACATTTTCTTTTCAAAAATGCCAGCAAGCCTGGAAAATATCGATTAGTGTTTGATGTATTGGCGACCACAAAAGGAATTTCATTGAATGACAATCTTTTGGAAGGACTAAATGAGTACGCAAGCCTTGTGGAGAGATTGGTTAAATTTCGAGAAGGCCAGATAGCAGTTTGCGGAGACATCGTTCAAATGTTTCCCCAAGTACGCATCAGTCGTAAGGACCAGGATCCACAACGGTTTCTTTGGAGGTTTGGTAATTCAACAGTGGATCCATGCGTTTGTGTAATGTCATCAGTGATTTTCGGTGCATCTTGTTCGCCAGCGTCAGCCCAATACGTGGAAACTACGGATGCGGAACAATATTTTCACTCGAATCGTCGTGCCGTCGAAGACAGTAAATCGCTATTACGAAGATGACTACGCTGACAGTTTTCACACTAAGAGGAAGCAATAGAGACATCAAGTGCAGTGCGCAACATCCATTAAAACGCCGGATTTGCACTAAACGGGTTCATGTCCAACTCCAATAAAGCTTTAGACGAGCTGAATGATACCGCTAAAGGCGATACTATAAATATGAATTAGTCTTCGGGGGTATGATTTCTTAGCCAACATTCTGAGATATCCAACACTACTACTACAGCAAGTGCGGGAAAATAATTTAGACTGTGACTACGACTTAACATCTGAAGTGCACTCAAAATTTCATCAGTGGCTGCAGAGCCTCAATGCATTGGTTCACTTACGGGCCCCTCGATGCTATTCGCGTAATATTCTTCAATCGCATCACTAATACCTCTATCAGTCCCTCGGTTAGAGTTGCAGGCGGCAGTGCTCGGGACGTGTCTCAAAACGTCAGTACAACGCTGTCTCGGCACCATCATAACAAAAACTGTACTACGGAGCGATTCACTGACTGTACTTCACTAGTAATGAATAGGAAGCTGAAAATATAAGCCCTTCGTAGCACACAGAATCGAGGAAGTTCTAGAATCAACGCCCCTATCCGAACGGCGTTGGGTCCCCACGAAGCAGAATTCTGCAAACGCGACCACTAGGGCAATATACCCAACTGAATTCAATCCTTCGGGAATCTGGTTACAGAGAACAGAATTTTTGAAGCACGATGAAAGCTAAACGACCTAAGGGGGAAATTTGTAGCGACTTCATCTTAAAAATATCTTTCGAGGAAAACTCTAGATATAAATGTCTGGAAAAGTTCTCTACATGGAGGAAAGTTAAACGAGTATTAATCTAGGTCATGCGATTCATTCGGAATTCCGTCAGTCCGGAAATCTAAGGGCGAATCAACGGTCCACGATCTGCGTAACGTCGAAAAATCAATTTCTAAATATGTTCAAAGCGTGAAGTTCAATGAAGAAGTAGCGTTATTGAAACTTGAACTTCGCATCGACAAGCAAAGAAGTTTCTACAAGTTGAACGCTGGGCTTGACAAAAGGATGTACATCGTATTTTTGGATGTCTCGACATAGCCTGTCTATTGGCAGAGTCAGCGAGAAGACCCATAATTTTCCCGCCAGACAACAAATTCGTCGAGTCACGAAAAATTCCAAAATCAAAACGAACACACAATTATGTGTGAGATACGGAGGAAATTTTTCATCCCAAGGTTAAGAGCGATTGTTAAGGCAGTAAAGCGTAATTTTATTACGTGTCGTATCAGAAATGCAGCCCCAAGGACGCCTCAGATGGGTCAGCTGCCTATTGACCGGGTTACTACGTTCATATACCGGATTGGACTATTTTGGACCTATGCAAGTAAGTGTAGCCAGACATAGAAGAAAAGAGGTGGGTAGCCTTATTTACTGCCATTAATCTTGAAATTGCGAAAGATTTGTCGAGCAGTGCGTGTCTAATGTGTATTGTCAACTTCATACAGGTAAACAGATGGGAGTTCCACAGCGTACGTATTTGCAGTAATTATGGTACCAACTTTGTAAAGGCTACAAAGGATATTAACAACGACGTATAAGCAGCTTTAGCTAATAAAAATATCGAATGGCCATTCAATTGCCCCACGAATCCTAGTGCTGGCGGCTGCTGGGAGACACTTGTGCAAGCTGTGAAGCGAGTCCTGTCATACACTCTTAAAAATGACGTGCCACGAGTTAAAATCCTCCCATGATGTGTTAACCGAAGCTGAAGATATGGTGAATTCGAGGCCTCTTACTGACATGATTATGGATTCATCAGAAGCCGATCCACTGACACTGAATGACTTCCTGCTAGGTGCAGCCAGTTCAGTTTAAACATCACGAAAGTACAATCGATCTTGGAAAACAATATCATGTTGCGGAACAACTGAAGGCCATGTTATGGAAGAGATGGACTACCAAATACTTACTAACGCTGATTCATAGAGAGAAGTGGCACGAGAAAGTCAACCCGTTGAAAGAGGGACCAGCCATTGTGATCTGCGATTAAAATATGCCCAAGCGGAAATGGTAGAAACGAATCATCTCTAAAGTAATCTTTGGCAAGGGTGGTCAAAGTCGAAGTGCTGATGTCAAAGCAGTGAATGGAACGATATGTCGACCAACGTCTAAAATCGCCGTACTAGATATCAGGAATGGTGAACCCTGTAAGCGATTTTGGGGGAGGGGTTGCGAGATGCGGCATATTTTTTCGATCGCAGTGCCAACGGCGACAATAGTGACAACACCATAGCGAAAACACCGCTGACCATACGCACAGCAATGCTATGTGGTAAATTGACGAACCACATTAAGTTTCGTTATGGTGAAGCCGAGTATAGTACACGAATCGAAGCATAGCAAGCCGTGAAATCTCTAACATCAAGTAAATCTACACAAATTTATTTGTTCTTTTTTATAGAAAATAACGCACGGTCTTTTTTTTGGAAAAACATATCGCTCGACGGCGCGATAGATGCAGAATACATAACGGAAAAATATTGATTAAAGATCAAAGCAAAAATGAATTTAAAATTAGCAGTGAATTGACCGCAAGAAATTTAATTGGATGCCCTAATTCAAAGCATATGAGAAGCAAATATAAGAGGAAATTGTAATTTTTCAAAGAGCACAATAAAATGATTGATGATAAGAATTGAGAAATAATCTTTGAAATCAATTCCATTTAATTTTAGGTGAAACAAACTCCCCAACAAAGGGAAAACACTTCAATTTAAAAAGTGGTCTGTATATCAATTTTCACCGCGAAAAATTCTTCTACGTCCAATACTTACCCAATCGCGCTACTTCTGAAAAGGAATGTTTAAATTAAAAATTCAAAATAGTTCACCTGAAACCCACGAAAGTAATTCAATAAAAGAGTAAATAGAATTTTATGTCTAATTTAAATACGTTTATAAATATTATATATTTTACAAACTACGAGTAAATATTTATAATTCTTATAAATATTAATAATGAAAATGGGCTTACTATTTGTCAGTTCTTCTTATAAAATTTTTTCATTCATTTCATTACAAGATGAGACCTAGGAAGTGCAAGAAATCCTTATGCGTCTCCAAGATTTCTTGTTTTCCTAGGCCCAAAGTGGCAGAAGAAGTGGGAGGATACAGTTTTCTTTTTCTACAAGTGACAGATATTCGATTCGAGCTTTTATCCTACTCTCCGGTTTTTGATTTCATGGCGGATGAAGCAGATAACTTTGTTCGATATTTCGTATAATCATGTGAAATGGTGATTGGAGTGAGCATGCTGGATATGATGTTAGTTGGTAATCGTTTGTTGACTTCAATTTCTGGTACCGCATTGGCTCTTCTTGAGTTGCTGTGGTCCATCATTTTCGTCTAGACTCGACTAATGCGTTTTTATGGGCGAACTAGATTCCTTGGCCTTACCTGACGCCTAAAGGATGAGAATTCAGATTACATATGTACAAAATGGATTCAATTACACGTGTTGTTGGGAAAGGTTGTTTAGGGAAGGAGTTTATTTTTTCGGGAACTATCAGTTGTCTTTGACTTGGAGATAAAGTCCGAATTTTTTTGCCAAAAATTATGTCGTGAAAATCCAGGAAAGAAAATATTCGATCTTGTTTTGCATGTTAAAATTAGTTTGAGTTTTACATTATTATATATATTGTAATGCTGCATATTTCACGATTATATTAAATACTATTAGATATATTATTATCAATATAGTATGATATTTTATATTAAAATTTTGATTTTTTTTTGGATTTTTTTCAATTTGGACGTTTTTTTCATTCTTATCAATTGACCTCGTTTTAACTAAGTTTACAAAAAAGAAATAATTTCAAGTGCGATAAGTTGTAACGGTTTTATAAATTATAATAGCACAACTACTAGGAGAAGAAGAAATACCTGTTGTTTCACCAATGCTTTTTCACTATTTCTCTCTATTAGATATTTTTGGCCAGTGAAGCTGTAGAAAAATACTTCCTTTTTAATGAGGGTTTTTGGTGATTTAGAACAACAAAAATTAAGAAATTATCATTTCTTCCTAGGTATATTCTCATCATATGTTATGAATGCATCACCTTTCTTTAGCGATCTCATTTTTTTGTACCATTTTTCACGGCGGATTAGTGTTGACAAATATTTCAATGTCCACCTCTTCCATAACCTAATTTTCAACTGTTCTGCAATACGATTTTCGATCAATTCTAACATCGGCAACCTGTGTCGGTAATTGTTCTACCGGGTCGGCTTCCATAGAGTCTATTGCTGTATCGGTAGGAGGTCTGCAATTCACCATGCATTCAACTTCAGTCACCATGTATTCAACTACAGTCAAGGTATGACGTTGGACCTCAATCCTTGGTGCTCCTTCTACTAGAGTATGGGGCAGGACTCGCTTCACAGCTTGCACGTGTCTCTCCCAACATCCACCGGCACTGGGATCTGCGGGGCAGTTGAATAACCATTTTATATTTTTATGGGCTTCCATGTTGAGTTTTCGGTCGCCCATCGGACACGTCCTCAGGTAGCGGATAGATGTGCCCTAACCGACTAGCCGGCGGGTATGTGGGAAAAAATACCACTCGTCGACAAAAACCGACTAGGTAGAAGCGCTGACACCGCTCCACTTAGCATTTAATTGTCATGGAATCGGGAGAACAGCCTCGGATCGGATTGGATAAATGGCAACGACTATCGCAACGTATAAAGGACTATTCTTTTGGAACTTGCAATGTTAGATCATTGAAAAGACGAGGTGCACTGCGACAAATTCTGGATGAAATAAAGAAGTATGCAATCAACATCCTCGCAGTGCATGAAACCAGATGGCACTGTGAACGCACACCATGTTTAAAAGCCGAAAACTGCAAGGAAGCCATAAATTCAGAGTGGCTTTCATTGTTGACAGAACATTTAAACAAATTATCACCGACTTCAAGCCCGCTAACGAAAGCCTCTGTGTGGTTTGTATCAAGACCAAATTTTTTAATGCCTGGCTGGTCAACTGTCACGCGCCCACAGAATACAAAGAAGAGGCAATCAAGGACGAATTTACAGCACCCTAGAATGCACTGTCGATGCATTGCCATAAAACGATATTAAAATTGTTCTTGGTGACTTCAATGCAAAAATCGGCCAAAAAACCGCACATAGAGGAACAACCGGAGGACACAGCCTCCATACAGAGACCAGCGACAACGGATAACGGCTGATAGACTTCGCTACTAGTAGCGGCTTCACAGTAAGCTGCACACGCTTTCCACATCCAGACATCCATAAGGGAACGTGGGCATCCTCAGACGGGGGGTTCTCATACAAAAACGAGCCGCCAACAGCATTCTCGACACGTGCTCGTTCCGCGGGGCTGTCTGTGATTTTGACCACTACCATATGTGGGTCATGTTCCGTTGTCGCATCTTCAAGAGCTGTACCAGATACACAAGTTAAATGCTAAGTATTACAAACACGTATAACGAGAGAAACTATTCCAGATTCAGATGTATCAACAAACTCATCTCAAATACCAAGGAATGAAATTGCTGAAATAATTCGAAAAAAATAGAGACATAAAATATATAAAAAAAAGCGGAAGAAATTACAATCGCAATTACAGTTTTCGCAGATGAAATCGATAAGAAAAATAACAGATATTAAGAGATGTCATCAAGACGTTTCATTTGATACCCTACTCGACTATCTTTGGGGAAATTTTTTTTAAGGGTTCACATCCTTATATGCGGAGACCCACCGTAAAAGAATTTGATTTTTTATTAACTACGAAACTTTCATTTACCTGAAACTTCCGAGCTGTTCGCAAAATGTGATGAGTAAAGCTTCTATAGTTCCTAAGGAAACTTGCTGTGACGCACTGACGGACGGACGAGCGGACAGATGGAAGGAGAGATACCGATTTTAATAGGGTATTGTAAAAAAGATTTTTAATGTTTCGCCACTTCCAATTTTTTTGCATTTTTTAAGTGATTGAGCAGTGACTCAGTATAGAAACAAAACGATGTTTTACATTATGGTCACAAAAATATCAAAACGACATCCACAGGTACAAAAGTTTAGCTGAAATTATACGGCGAGTGGTTATCGTAAAGGCGCACCCGACAGTGTTGGAGCTACCACAAGAGGACTGCAAATGCCATATTTGCTGCTGGAGGTGATGTCGAAAATCTAGAGAAGTTTGTAGAAGCTACTGAACAGGGATGTCTCGCCATCGGTTTAAGCATTACACAAGATGATAAAATTAAAGAGATGAGTGCTGAAATGGAACGAGAAGTAACCAAGGAGAACACTTTTTTTTGTTTTTTGGCACGGTCAATATGCATCGTCGTTGGAAAATTTTATTAAGCTAGTGATCAAATATCTAAGCTGCTTTTGTGAGAATGATTGTTGTCTACAACTACCTTCAGTAATGAAATAGTATCGTGGACCAGTCAGTTGCAGAAGTCAGTGGCAACGTCGACAACAGAAGCTGAAATAATAGCTGCAAGTGGAAGAGCAAAGGAGTTAATCGGGCTAAAAAGACTACTGTCTGGATTGCTGGAATCTGTCGAAAAATCTCCTACGGTCTACATCGTCAACGCTGGTGCAGTAATGCTGGCTGAAAATCCAGAATATCATCGCAGATCAAAAGCAATCAAGGTTCGCCACTTCTATCAAAGAGAAAGATTTTTGGATGGAGGTCTGAAACTGGAGCACATCGACGGGACCAACCAGCTAGCTGATCTACTGACTAAGCCTATGGAAAGGGTAAGTTTCGAAATGCTGCGTGAGAGGATAAGTGTGCAGAAGATTACATCCCCAAAGTGTTTAATGTTTTGTTTATTTGATTTTTTTAGAGGAAATGTTGATATAAAAAGAAAAATGCAGACAAGTAACGCCATCTGGCAGATAATAGGACTTAATAAAGAAAAAGTGGAGTCAGTGCGTGTTCAAGCTTTGGTTACTACGGATGTACCTGAACTCTTTTGTATTGTAAAATAACCTTGAGTAAAATAAATGAAGTTTGAACAAAACATTTTTAAAAGTGTGCCAAGCACTGCTGCTTGAAATTCTGACCTAGGAGTCAATAATCGATTCAATGGTGCACATTTCGACTTTCAACAAACAATAGCGACGTCTACTCCAATGTCTTTTGAACGTAAATATGCAGCTGCTCGGAGTGCTTTTTCACTGGCGTTCACGAAAATATGCAGCTGAATATCGTCCGCATGAGGGATTTTAAGCGAGTAGCATCTAGGAATTCACGAGTGTTCCGAACTCAGAAGTGAAGTATTTGTTGCGGAGTCGGGAAATAAGTCCAAGACGACTAATGTATTTTAGATAGGGTCCTCCAGGTGACCTTAATAGGAGATAAAGGTAAGCAGGTGAACATCTTGGCACTAATGAACGAAGGTTCGTCTATGTCAATAATAGACATTAGCCTCGTAAGGAAATTAAAGTTGAGATTCTACGTCTAGCACCCGTTGTACGTAGACGTGTTTTTAAAAGCTCCTGTCAAGAATTTTTAAAAATTAAAATAATTTTTAAAAACTTCAATTTAGAAAGTAAGTTTAAAAAAAAAAAACATAACATAGTCGAACTATTCGAACAATTTATCGAGTATCTGGATTTTACTTGCGAAAAAGTTTCAAATAAGTCAAAGAAGAAGAAACTTTTTTCACCGAGGGTATGGAGGAGCCCGACGGCTTCTCACCGGTGGGGGACCCAGGGCCAGGCATTTCTCGCACGACGAATGAAAAAATATGAAACGGAAAAATGATCAAGACAGCTGTCAGTATGGCAAGCGTATTACACTTTCAAGTGGAGAAACGAAAGAGTAACCAGAGAAAACGCAAAGGTTGCTAAACAAAATGATGAGATCAAACTCCGAATACAATGTTTGGAGGACATCATCCGGACATTAACAAGTATGAACAAAACAAAGGTCATTGAGCCACAGAATACGTCCGACGAATAAGAAGAATGAGAATAAGGAAGCGACAACAAACAAGACCAACGACAAAAGAGTAGCCACGCAAAAGGCTCAAACATATAAAGCAAAATTGCAAGACATGATGCTGAAAACATGCTAAGCGCAGGGGGAGCAAACGAAAGCGCCAATTACTATGCGGTACTGTCTGCGATGAATGACGAAATGGACATCGAGATGGAGTTCCAAGATAACGTAGGTAATATTAATGATTGTAATAATAATTTTATTGAATATTTAAACTCGAAAAATAAGGAGAAGGAGAAGAAGCCAATATTAAGATAACTGAGAAAGTTCCTCCGATTAATGGCTTTGGGCAACGTGGAGGCGATATGGTTCGGCTACTGGTAGCCGAACATGAGATCAACAATTTCGAAGTTAAGAGAGTGACCGCTGATAAACTCACAATTAAGACAAAAACATTGGCTGATTTCAAGGCAGCGAAAGATGCGCTTAATAGTGTAAAAGCTCCCCACTTCACACACACGCCAAAGGCGGAAAAAATCAGACCTTCCTGTTGAAGGGCTTGGACTGTGGGGAGAAGACAGTTGATCTCCTTGAAATGTTGCAGGACGCAGCACCAGCTGTTAAGTTCATCTGTGTGAAAATTTTACTACAAGGAGATCAGCTGTTGAAGGCAAAATATTACCATTTTATTTTGTCCAAATTTCTAACGATAGCAGTCCGAGTGCCCTACAACAGGTAAGGTACTTAAACTTTAGAGTTGTGAGATGGGAGCGCCTCCAAAAAACGGAGGCCAACCAGTGTTACAGGTGCCAAAGATTCGGTCATTCGGCTGTCAATTGTGCCATGCACTATCGCTGTGTTAAATGTAAAGATATTCACTCCTCCGTTGAATGCAAATTGGCTCACAAAAATTATATTGTGTAAAATGCGGTATGTTTGGTCATCCAGCATCATATCGAGGATGCCCTCGGTATCAAGATGGATATTAGTTCGAGGCCCTATTGTTTCCAAAATATTGAAAATGTCGAATTCAAAAGCTTCAAATCTCTGGAAGTGTCCGTTATCAAAATTTCACTGCCAAGTGGGGATAACCTCTTCGTTATCTCTGCCTATGCAACTGGTCGGAATGTTCTCAAGCTCAAGGAGGAGCTCAATTCCTTGTTAGAAATACTCGAATTGAACAGGCTGCATAGTTGTTATAGTCTTGCTGGTCACGTGAACCCCAAGCATACATCATGGCTGAACGCCACCAATAATCCAAGAGGTGTGTTCCTGAAATCGTGGATAACAGAGAACCAAATTGATACAGGTACAATCTATATGGGTCGGAGTTTCCAAAATACCTTAGGACAAATTCATATTTGGACTTCTGCATTGCTGACGCAAGACTTGAATTTAGCTTTAATAGTCCTCAACGAAAACTGCAGGTGCTTCCTTACGGTAGCGACCACAAAGCAATCGTAATGGAAATCAATCATCACAGAGGGTAATGTCTTCCTCATTCCAGTTCAACATGAAAATCATCGGTTGAATTTCAAAAAAACGGATTGGGGAAAGTTTTAAAAGAAGTTTAATCGGGAGTAACAGAAGCAATGTCTTCCTTCTGATGATGGCAACTCTTGCTCGATGGTTCCTAATGACAGGAATCTAACTAACAATGAAATAGATCTCTATTTGTCGAAGTTAGAGAAGCTGACGTTGGAAACGATTGAGAAAGTAGTTCCCAAGATTAAACATCGAAACAATATGGAAGGATATGAAACACAAACCATTACAAGGTTGAAAACATTGAAAAGCCTTCTTCTCACACGTGCAATAATATTTTTGTACTACAATCATTTCACTTTGGCCTTGTTGAAGTTAAACCTGAAGAATGTCCAGAACTTAATCCGTTCATACTTCAGGAGTGAGGTCAGCAATCAATGGGCGGATAAAGTGAGGGGTATTAGCCCACAGGACTCAGATGGCATTTTCACGAAACTGAATAGCACATTTCGTAATAAGTCTTGAGTGAAGGTAGCGAATCATGAAGTCACTAGTGATGAGATAAATCTTCTCGATAGTGTTGGTATCGAAATCGATAGTACGACTCCAGATAGAAATGGAAACAGGTTTATATGTGAGGGATTGCATAAACTTGCCCTGATTGGAATACATTTTGAATTGGTTCATCGACCAAACCTGAGAAAGGGAATGAAATATTTCTAGAGGTCGTTGAAGCAAAAGTTTCCGACTTCAAATCAAGCCTGAACGACCAATCAATTTTTCATTTCAATGAAATATTAACATCTGATCTCATACCGAGCTTGAATCTTATTGATTATTTTACCAGCTATGAAGACTTGTGTTTTATATTTTGCAGGATAAACAACAAGAAATCATGTGGTACTGACGGTATTTCAAACATAGTTCTCCGACATTTGCCTGAGGTTGCTATTAGGAATTATTGCATATTGTTCAACAACATGTTGAGCAATTCATATTTCCCAAATGAGTGAAAAAAGGCTAAGGTATTTCCGATCTTGAAGAAATGAAAAGAATCTTCTAGCACTAAAAGCTATCGCCCAATCAGCTTGCTGCCTGACATCAGCAAGGTGGATGAAGTGATACTCAACAGAGCACTAAACGCCCACATTGAGAAATAGGAGTTGATGCCGAATCGCCAATTTGGTTTTCGTGCCAGGCACTCGACCACACATGCAATAACGAAAGTAACCTCAGACATCTGTTGGAAGCTGAACAACAGAGAATGTGTTGGACCGTGTCTCATTGATATGGAGAAACCGGTGTGTTAGCGGTGGGGTTAGATGGCCTAATTTTTAAACTCCTTCAGGACAGGATCCCCAGACACCTTGTCGCCATGATGTGCAATATGCTATACGGGAAATCATTTGTTGTTACTGATGGAAATCTGACGACAATGTGCGACTTCAAGGTCTTGAATGGTCTACAGCAGGGAACAGTTATTGCGCCTCTGCTCTTCTCAATATTCATTCGCAAGCTATTGAACGGTTTTAATTTTAACGTCTCGCCAACGCGATCATTGGTAGCGTTTGCTGATGATCTGATTATCTATACGGCAGACCGAAAAGCTGCAATAGCTCAGAGCAATCTTCAAAAAGTGTTCAATGATTTGCAGCTGTACGATAATTGGCGAATTAAAAATCAATGCGCAGAAGTGTGAAACAATTTTGTTTCTCGCAGTTTCGTTCGAGGTGACCGATATACTCCTCAGGAGCTGCCACATCAGTCACCTCGGGGCAGCTCGACTGCAGGGTTCCAGATGACCACGAACCCATATATATATATGTTGCAGCATGGCAGTGCTGCAAGCTCTATCGAGCAGTAATTTCCACTATTACGCAGTGGTGGCGAACCTATAAGAAATTTTGTTTGAGGAATGCTGGTTGTCCTAAGTGAAAGAACTGCATTGTTCTTTCACCCGAGCATTTTAGCTATCAACTTAATAGCATTTTTCGCTCGATGGACTTCAGCTGGTTCCAGCATATGGGCTGGTTCCATTAAAAATCTCGCAGTTTCGTTGTTTCGGACTACGCTGCAGGAGGCCAGTCAAGATCTGAAACGTAATTTGAAGGATTTCCACATTGTGGCTGGCGAGAGTAGTTCAGGACGGGTGCCACATAATTCCTATGTTCGATACCTCGGTGTTCATCTCGATCAGTATCTGTACTGTGCTGAGCATGTCAAAATCATGCTCAGTAAGGCACAAAAAGTAGTCATGGCCCTAGGAGGATTCTTTCATTCCAGAAACTTTTATCAAAAGTTCAAAATTATCTGTTACAAGACCCTGGTTAGACCAGTTTTGACATATGGATGTCAGATCTGGTACAACCAGAGCGCTAGTACTATGGAAAAATCAACAGTTTTCGAAAGGAAATATCTTCCTGCATGTGCAGAAGGCCTGAGACGGATTGGAAGCATCATATATCGAATAGAAGAATTTATCAAAATGCTAAAGTGACTAGAGTCGATATCTTTATATTGAAACTTCTTCGGAATAATATCGGAAGATCTGTAACTGTGAGTGGAAACCCCTGGATTTCGCAGCCGTTCCACCCTACAGACGGGTATATTGTGACTTGCTTCGCTACTTTCGTTTCCCCAGAACCATTCGTTATTCGGACATGAATCAATATGTTTTTGATTCTGACGGTGTCCCAGTCATATATCACATATATCGACGGGCCACCGATAAGAAGATAATAGATCCTCCGAATTTGAGTTCACGAGACGAACAATCCTAATGAAGATACTTATTTGCTAGATACGTTGAAGCTGGTCGAGCTGAGACGGGGAAGTCCAGGTATTGGCTGAATGACAATGTCTAAATTATTCGTGTTTATTTCCAGTTTCTGTGTTTTTCGTTACTTAGTTTTGGAGTTTTAGCTCATTATTGCTACATTCAGTGTTTATTTGTGTTAAAAATTAGGGATAGATTAGGTATATGTTATGTTTATTTGATTAGGTTAGAGAGAAGATTAAACGCGTAGGTTAGGGATATTGTGAGAGGATTTTTTAGTATAAGATAAAATTTTTGATTAAATTTTATTAGAATTAAGTTAAAACATATTAGGTGTAGGATCATAGTTCACTGTTGTGTTTAAATTATAAATAATTTTAGGATAGTGTTAGTTGGTTTTTTCTCATTTTTCCAATTGAATTTCAAAATATGTAATAATCTTAATTAATTGAATTTGCTATAGTTTTTTTTTTTGATGAAATGTAGAAATTTAGAGAGCCATTTGGGCCATTAAGTTTTTGTATTGTTATTGTTTGGAATTTGCTTTATATTCCTTGAAAATTTATACCAATTAGTATTGAATAAAGCGCTTTTGACTTTAAGGCTATTGGCTCAGATAAGTTGATTTGTTCAAAGCATTCTTTATGAAGTTATATTTTAATACGAACGCAGCCAACACATGTTTTAAATTCTAAATTCCTCAAAAATTTTACTTCGTTCACAGTTAAGGGGCTATTCTACTTTGTCAATTTCAAAAAATCGATTTTTTTTCTTACGTTTTTTGAAAGTATATGATGAGTTATTTGACGTAGCAGAAGGTATCCTGTATAGAATAGGGGTCGCTGATTAACTGTAAGTAACATTTTATACAAATTTTCAATAAAAAAAACATAAACGCGTTTTTCTCAAAATCATGTTTTTCGATACTGTCCAAAGCTTTTCTCAGAAACTAATCAATCGATCCTCCTGAAATTTTTACCACATATTTGTCAAACATACAGCTATGGTTGGTACTAGAATCGTGTCAAAATATTGATTTTTTCTATTTTTTTTTTCAACAAAAATCGGTAAAAGACCAGTTTTTTCGAAAAAAAATTTCAAACAGTCGCCATTTTGTTGATTTTGCATAAAACTTCATGATTGTAGTACCAACCATAGTCGCTATTATACAAATTAAGAATCTTTTTGAACTTTGTGTTTCAGACTCTCCGTTGCTGAGTAATCTTATGGACAAGTGCACCCCTTTTTTATGACATGTCAAGAATGTATGCGTCATTTTTGTGAAGTTCAAAAGTTTATTTATTCAATGCCAGAAAGATTCATAACGATACACGTAATGACTCCTCAAAAAATGGTAAAAATTAGCATTTTTAGAGGGTTCTAAAGTAGAATAGCTAGCCACTTAATCTTCCCTAAACCTTCTTTTATGATTTTATCCTTAAAGTAAATTGGGCCTGTTATTAAAAATCACTAATTTATTCTAACGTTAAAAACGAACATAAAAGGCATTTCTGTTTCTGAAATCAGGTTGAGTTGTTAAATATTTACTTTCCTGGATTTCACAGCCTTCAAATTTTAGATTTTCACAGTGAATATGGAAGGATCTCGGGTCAAAATCTTTCCCTGAAACAAAATCGTCTTAAATGTCTAAAATTTAACATAGTTTCAGAATTCTCCTCCACATCTGCTTCTACTCTTTACCCTGTATTGAATTAATCAGTTTCCTGGCAATTTTCTATTTAAAATTTTTATTATTTCACCAAAAATTAAATTTGTCATCCAAAGGCATATCCGGTGGTGTTTCTATTTTATCCATTCCCTTGGCAATTGACAACTTCAGCATCTCACTCCTCCACTGTTTCAATGTGTTTGTGATAAACAAAACACATACACAAACATTGCACACTCGTTAAAACTTTCCAACAACTTCCGCGGGGATACAGGCAGTATTGGCTTAAAAACGGCGCAAACAAATCAGACCAAATGAATAGCCTGATTTGAAACATAAATCAAAAATTGATTCATTGCGGCCGCCGCCACTGCCATGTCACCCTTGCAAATTTTTACAAATCCACATTTGCTTCCCTCTTTGAGCGGGAAATACACACAACAAAAACGACGTGCTCGCCGCCATGACACTTTCATTTTGACATTTCACATATCGTGCAATATTTCCCCTCATTTGCATGGAAATACATTTTTCTACAAAAAACCCACTGAATTTCTTAATTTACCTTTTTGATTTGGCTTTTAAACACTTGTCACTGCACTTTACCAACAACAATTCAATCGTTTATCAATTCGCTAATCAACTACGCACTTTTCTCGAACAAAAACAAGTATGGTGGATGGCACACACGATATGGAGTTTCACGCACAGTACAATAAAGTCACAGAACACACGAAATTCGCGTTATAAAGCCATTTTGAACTGCGTAAGGCAAGGAAGGAAATTAAATAGTGTCGGAAAACCGCCCGGGGATGACCGCGATCAAGGAATTAGCGAGAATTTCGCACAAATTGCAACCGAAAATCCGTAAATTCAGACAATTTGACAACCGATCGAAATGTCAAAACTACACGAGACGGGGAAACCAATTTGACGAATCAACCGAAAATCCGCGAATCTGGGGATGATACTTGAAATAGGGCAACAATAAAGCTCATGCGAACAATTTCTGATAATTTGAAATAATTATATATGTCAACGAACAGTAATTAGACTGCAAACTGCGCCAGCAAACGAAATTGCGAATTTCACAACCAACACGCGTTGAACTAAAAGTTGACTCAGTGTTGTGTGCATGGGTACACGTAGTCACAGACTTGGTCGTAGACCCACCCTGTGCTACGTAGCGGCGACATTCATGGAAATTTTCGTTCATTAAATTCTTATAGGAAAAGTCGCTTCGGCTGGCTGTTGGGTGGGTGCGATTCCACCCGAAAGGCCGAAATCGCAAAACCACGAGAAGTTTTGAGTACATTCTTGTCAGTGTACTTTGTTTACTTGTTTACGCGCCATTTTGCAAAATTGTGAAATTACCTTCGCGAAGCATTCAAGGAGAATGATCATGCATGTTGTTGCGTGCTGCCTGCTCGGGAACGTCTGCTGAATGGCCGCCAACGAAATAGAACACGCCACATTTCTTTTTTCTTATCGTTTACTGATAAAATTGCGGTTGAGTCGTCGTCGTGATTTGTGCTTTACTGGCGCCCGGCACGTAAGCTTTCGGGCATTGTTAGAATTTCAACAGGTTGTTGTGTTGTTGCTGCACGTGCATATGAGCTAACTAGAAGGTGAGTCCGCTTGGCGACCGGAAGGTTCTCAGAAGTTTCGGGTACAGTTGAAATGAATTATGGAAAATTTTATTGCGGTAATACGGAAGTTAATATTCTGTTAATGTTATCAGAGATGGGGTTTGTAATTCTCGACGCCAATGAAGGTTGTGAATTGCTAGGGATATTTTCTGATGCAATATTGGCTGTAAGTTTTGATAACCGAAATTAGTTCCTCCGTTATGAAATGTTGGCAGGGATTACAAGATGTTAAATAATTCATTGGGAGCAGTGCCATTGTATCTGATGGCGAGATAATAGTATTCTTTCATAGCACAATAGATTCGTTAGCAAAATAGCAAACGGCAAGAAATTTTCTTCGGCCGAATCACAACTTTTTTCCAAATGAAGTATTTTTTGACAAACGCTTCAGCAGCGAATTCCGCCTAAAAACATAAATTTCGTAAACTCACCAGATCAATATTCATAAATGGCGTTGATAGAATTGTCGATGCACTTTATCTTTCATTAAACGAAGTCTAAGGGTTTTTGTAATGTTTCATTGTGTACATATGGACTAAAATCTTGATTGAAGATAAATTGATCCTTTCTTTCCCAGAGTTGCAAAAAATTAGCGAAGCAACTTGCTGTTTATGATTTTCCCGTTTTAATAAGAATAAATTTGTTAATTTAAAAGCTAAATTGTGCAACTTTTTCCAAAGCCGATCTTCGGTACTATAGCCATAAGGCTACATTGGGAAGATTGGTTAGAAAAATTAGAAAATGGCTGTTTGTGTGTTTCCAAAAAAAATTTTCCCTGAAATAGCTTTTTTAAATATAATTTATTTACTTATTTGACATGATATTTATAAAAACGGTAATGATTTTCAGTTCCAAATCGCTCGAACGAAATCGGAACCGATCTCTCATCGGTTCTGGACGTGAAGTCTGAGCCGTGCCAACGAATGGTACCAATCGGTCAGCCAGTCCGTGCACTCGTAATCCATTTCGCGGTGGCTGCTTGTCGGCCAGCTAGCTCGGAGAGGATTTCGGTCGCAGGTTTTTTAAATGGATTACTTTATTTCAGCCCCCATTGCGTGCCCATTTCAAAACCGTGAAAAAAACATTAACATATGGAAAAGAAACCTACTTTACTATTAAATTATACCGGATGCTTCAACGAACTAGCTAACCAAAAATATAAAAAAATTATTATTTCCCTTTTTTATTCGTTGTAACTATTTATTTGCCCATACGCCGACGTTTCGAAGCACACACTTGCTACGTCATCAGTGGTACAATAACTAAACTTACATTTTCCTTAAAGCTACTTATATACCTACTACTTTTACAATTTTACCCCTTACCCTAATTACTTCCTTAATTGGTTATTACGGCTAATTACTCTCATAAGGGGTGAGAAATTATTACCTAGATCGGTGTTTAATAGTATCTCCTGTGGTTGTCTTGCTATCACCAGGCTTTCGTAGGTGTCTAATTTGTATGCCGATTTGAGTTCTTTGATTAACTCAAGATTCTCGTCGCTCATGCTGTGCTTCTGCTCTACAATATGTCTTGCTACCGATGATTTAATTGTACTGCTGCTTATCTTGTGCCTGACTGCCGCTTCTGCCTCCTTAATATGTTCCTTAAATCTTGTTTTGATTAATCGCTTTGTCTGGCCGATATAAACGTGTGAGCACTGAGTACAGCTTACCCGGTAAATTCCGCTGACTTCCTCTTTGGTTTTCTTGTCCTTAGCTGATCCTAACATCGTCTCCAGTTGATGGTTTCTGCTGTGTGTCACGACCTGAATATCATGCGCTTTAAACAATTTTTTAACTTTCTCCGTTAAGCTAGAGTACGGATTTGTTCAAGCTGTTCATTTTGTGTACAACGTTGTTAGTTCGTCCTGCCTTTGCCGCTTCATTTTTTTGCGAATTAATTGATCCACTATTATGGCTGGGAATCCATTTATTGTTGCTGTCTTAACAACTAGGCAATATGTAAGATTAGCAGCATTATTTATGAGGGAGAATTACTTTACCTTCAGAGGTAAGTTTTTTTAAAACAAAAGACGGGACTGCGATGGGAAACCCCCTTTCTCCGCTAATAGCTGAAGTATTCATGGCCAAATTTGAGGCAAAAATGGACAGTCTCCAAATAACGCCTCGAATATGGTGGCGATACGTTGAAAATGTCTTGGCCGTGGTGAAAAAAGACGAAGCTAAAGTAACGTTGGAGAAAATCAACAACATTCACCAAAATATACGTTTTACGATGGAAGAAGAGGTAAACAACGTATTGAATTTCCTGGACCTCAAAATTATTCGCAATAATCAACACCTAGAATTTGGCATCTACAGGAAACCTTCAAGCAGGCAGCGCACGATCACCAGTGATTCTAACCACGCATATCAGCATAGAATGGCAGCCTATCATTCGATGGTACATAGGTTGATAAAAATACCGTTGAGTAGCGAAGAATTCAAAAAAGAACGTGACTAAATTGTTAAGACAGCAAAAATAAATGGATTCCCAGCCATAATAGTGGATCAATTAATTCGCAAAAACATGAAGCGGCAAAGGCAGGACGCCGTCAGAATCAAAAACATATCGATCCATGTCCAAATACACGAATGCTTCTGGAGGAATGAAGCCAGTAGCGAGGCAAGTCGCTATATACCCGTCTGTAGGGTGGAACGGCTGTGAAATCCAAGGGTTTTCACTCACAGTCACAGATCTTGCGATATGATTCCGAAGAAGTTTCAATATGAAAATATCGACTCTAGTCACTTCAGCAGTTTGATAAATTCGTCTATTCGATATATAATGTTTCCAATCCGTCTCAGGCTTTCTGTACAAACCAGTACATGCACGAAGACATTTCCTTTCGAAAACTCTTAATTTTTCCATAGTACTAGCACTCTGGTTGTACCAGATCTGACATCCATATGTCAAAACTGGTCTAACCAGTGTCTTGTAACAGATAATTTTGACCTTTTGATCAATGTATATGGAATGAAAGAGCTTTCGAAGGGC
Organism: Odontomyia ornata; assembly: GCA_963969285.1. NCBI lineage: Eukaryota > Metazoa > Arthropoda > Insecta > Diptera > Stratiomyidae > Odontomyia > Odontomyia ornata. Next base: position 298,685,436 of record OZ017740.1, read on the forward strand.
CATGACTACTTTAAGTGCCTTACTGAGCATGATTTTCACATGTTCAGTATAGTACAGATACTGATCGAGATAAACACCGAGGTATCGAATACAGGATTTATGTGGAACCCGTTCAAGACTACCCTCACCAGCCATGATGTGGAAATCTTTCCAATTACGTTTCAGGTCTTGACTGACCCCCTGCAGCGTTGTCCGAAACAAGATTGTTTCACACTTTTGCGCATTTATTTTCATTCGCCAATTGTCAGTGTACAGCTGTACATCATTGAACATTTTTTGGAGATTGCTTTTAACTATTGTAGCTTTTCGGTCTGCCGTATAGATGATCAGATCATCAGCAAACGCTACCAATGATCGCGTTGGCGAGACGTTAAAATCAAAGCCGTTCAATAGATTGCGAAAGAATATTGAGAAGAGCAGAGGTGCAGTAACTGTACCCTGCTGTAGACCATTCAAGACCTTGAATTCGTGCATTGTTGTTAGATTTCCATCAGTTGCAACAAGTGATTTCCCGTATAACATATTGCACGTCATGGCGACAAGGTGTCTGGGGAATCTTCCCTGAATAAGTTTAAAAACTAGTCCATCTAACCACAACGTATAGAAGGCTTTCTCCATATCAATGAGACACGCTCCAACACATTCTCTGCTGGTCAGTTGCCAACAGATGTCTGAGGTTAATTTCGTTATTGCAGGTATGGTCGAATGCCTGGCACGAAAACCAAATTGACAATTCGGCATCAACTCATATTTCTCATTGTAGGCGTTTAATGCTTTTTTGAGTATCATTTCAAACACCTTGCTGATGTTAGGCAGCAAGCTGATTGGGCGATAGCTTTTAGGGCTCCAAGATTCTTTCCTTGCTTCAAGATCGGAAATACCTTAGCCTTTTGCCGCTCATTTGGGAAATATGAATTGTTCAACATGTTGTTAAACAATATGCAATAATTCCTAATAGCAACCTCAGGCAAATGTCGAAGAACTACATTTGGAATACCATCAGTACTACACGATTTCTTGTTGTTTATCCTGCGAAATATGCAACTCAAGTCTTCATAGCTCACAAAATAATCAATAAGATTCAAGCTCAGTATGAGATCAGATGCTAATGCTTCATTGAAATGAAGAATTGATTCACCGTTCAGACTTGACTTGAAGTCGGAAACTATTATTTCAACAACCTCTGAAAGTATTTCATTCCCTCTCTCAGGGTTTGTGTTCCAATCAGGGTAAGTTTCTGCAATCCCTCAAAAATAATCCTATTTCCATTTCTATCCGGAGTCGTACTATCAATTTCGATACCAGCCCTATCGAGGAGATTTATCTTATCACTATTGACTTCAAGATTCGAAACCTTCACTCGAGACTTCTTACGAAATATGCTATTCACTTTCTCGAAACCGCCATCTGGGTGCTATGGGCTAATACTCCTCCATTTTTCCGCCCATTGATTGCTGACCTCACTCCTGAAGTATAAACGGACTAAGTTTTGCACATTCTTCAGGTGTAATTTCAACAAAGCCAACGAAGGACGGTTTTAGTCCAAAAATTGCCGATAAATATTGTTGACTCGTGTGAGAAGAAGGCTTTTCAATGTTTTCAACCTTACAATGGTTGGTTTTTCATACCTTCCATATTGTTTCGGTTCCTAGTCTCGGGAACTACTTTCTCAATCGTTTCCAACGTCAGCTTCTCTAATTTCGACAAATAGAGATCTATTTCATTGTTAGTTAGATTCCTGTCATTAGAAACCATTGGGCAAGAGTTGCCATCATCAGAAGGGGGATATTGCTTCTGATACTCCCGATTAAACTTCTTTTGAAACTTTCCCCAGTCTGTTTTACTGAAATTCAACCGATGATTTTCATGTTGAACTGTAAGGAGGAAGAGATCATCCCTCTGATGGTTTATTTCCATTACGATTGCGTTATAATCGCTATCGTAAGGAAGCACCTGCAGTTTCCGTTGAGGACTATTAAAGCTGAATTCAAGTGTAGTAATCGGTCCTAATTGTCAGTTATACAGAACTGAAAAATTGTCTCGAAAATGCTTTTCCGAAGTTGTTGCACATACGGCCTCATAATAATAATTGTTTTCCATCGTTAAGGAAAAATAAGACAAATTCTTAATTTTCCCTTTTGAAGAAGATGAAAAGCGTCTAAATGCAGCCATGGATATACCACAAAAAACAGGCGTACATCCGAGTGAATTGTACAAACGTGGCGCTGAAAACTGTAAAGTGAACGGCCAGGCTGGATTTAAACTACATTTAACAATGACACACATGCCACCATTCAACTGCCATCATTGCAAGAAAACGTTCAGAGCGCGACAGAATGTTTCAATCATTATGCTCAGCATGAACAACATCGTTATTTCTGCTTTTTATGCTTTAGCTCGCCCTTGTCTGAACTCTCGCTAGAAACATTTGGAGAAAAATGACAAACTTGGCATGCAGCTCTCATGCAAATAAACCTCCTCCACCAGCTACAAATGGAACGGGCACAACAGGAGGTTCACCCTTGCCTTTACTTAGTACAGACGCCACTACTCCAGATGGCTTACTTCGTCGTATAGAACACGTTATACCAGACTTCGTTGCTAGTCAAAAGCGTTTCATGTGCAACGTTGGTGAATGCAAATTTGCAACCTCTACAGAAATTTTTATAAGCAACATATAAACTCTCTCCATCCGAATGAACGGAACTTCTCCTGCCCGCATTGTAATGTTCTAATTTGCAACAGCAAAATTTGCGCTGACAAAATTGTTCATCACATGAAGTTTCACGATACAAATCTCTATCATTGCAAACGATGTGGATATCTTCATTTCCACAAATCAATTATGAAATGGCAATGTACCCTATGTAAAGCTCAAACTGCCACCCAAGGCCAAATGACGACACATCTCACCAACAAACATCAAGTCAAATACAGATTTGAGTGCAGCAAATGCACGTTTGGTGGTGTCATAGTATCTGCTATTAGCGATCATGCGCAGAAAAAACATCCTAATTCCGCCACCGAGGTGAGAGAAGGTCAGTCGCCATGGTTTACTGTTTCAAGGCGCCTATGATGCTCGAAATGTTATGTAACCAATGATTATCGTGAACTAGCGATCCATCATTTCCTCGAACATTCAACGGAACAATTTGCAACTCGTGATCTTCTGAACGAAAACAAGTTCGGACTTTGTGATCTCACATTTGACCAAATCGCGGAATTGGATGAGCATTACAAAATCGGACATACCCCACATGTAACGGATTGCAATAAATGGCCAATGCCAGACGCACCATACACACCTTTGACATCAGAATATGTGCGCCAACTCGCCGCGCATAGCAGGCCGTTGCAATTCTTCAAATGCAACATTTGCAACTTGGTCATGCATGATATGCTCTCTTGGAATTTGCATTGCGAACGACAACATGGCGTAAAAGAGAACATGCCGTGCACTGTACTACAGAGAATGATGTACAAATGTCCCACGTGCAAGTTTTGCTCGCCGCTCGACACGAACACATTGAAGCACATTTCAAACAAACTCAGCAACGGCAACTTCGACGCTTATAAGAAAATCATGAAACCGCGGAAAAATCGTAAAGTTAGAAAAGAAAAGGGAAAGGTTGAGGAAAACATTTCTTTCGAAGTGCGATATAGTTTGTGGAAAGCCGTTAGTTGTGAAATTGGACGAAACTTCGTTTTACCCAATTGACGGTTTTCGAATAAAAGATCAGTGCAACAGCGGGAAATCAGAAGTAGTGTGAGTTGGTTCGAAACCGCGAGACAGCGTGGACGCCGCGTGGAAAATAACCGCAGTGGATTGAAATTGGGATCTCCAATCATATTTTCTAAAAGTTTTATAACGCGGAAAGTTCGTAAAGTTAGAAAACGCGGAAAGACCGTAAAGTTAGAACAGAAAAGGGAAAAGTTGAGGAAAACATTTCTTTCGAAGTGCGATATAGTTTGTGGAAAGCCGTTAGTTGTGAAATTGGACGAAACTTCGTTTTACCCAATTGACGGTTTTCGAATAAAAGATCAGTGCAACAGCGGGAAATCGGAAGTAGTGTGAGACTCCTCAATTAGCCACCGAGCACCTTTTCCCAGACATAAGTGAAATAAACTCGCGATAGTTTACGTGCGGTACCAGATTTGTTCCCGCTTGCACAGTGGCGTTTTCAGCGATTGGGCGATTGAATTGTCGTGAATCCCATCTTTCTGTAGGAATTTAATGCACCCCGGAGGGGAACGAGATTTTATATGAATTTTGACGGAATCAGCGGAAGGCCCGTACTCCAAAGAGCTCATTTGTCTCCACCGATAAGACGGAAGTTAGCTAGGTCGCGTGTGAATTCACATAGGCAATAATTGAGTCATTGGACTTCCAATTTTCTAGTAATAGACATCGTAAACTTCAGCCGTTTAGGGAAACGTGAAACAATCATTGATTGCATTCGATTCGGCGCCCGTTATGTTTTTGTTTTTTGTTTAAATTTATGGAACCTTGCGAAAGTAAAAATTTCTGCTAAATTTTCTTTTGATAACGAAGTATAATCAGATGAAACCAGGTAGTGCAAGTGGATTTACTCTTTCGGCTATACTACATCGACAGGCCTTACCCGCCCCGAACACGAGCGCTCGTCGGAGGAGGTTTAGGGTAAGTACCCTTTATTTTTGCTCTAAATTTTCTTTGTTTTACTTTGCATGTCATATCATATTTAATATATATCATGATGGCCCCACGCATTACGTGATTGAGGTCGTATCAAGTACCGTTTTGAAGTATCCTTCTAAAAGTAACTGCTGCTCGTTTTAATAATTTTTTTTTATTGCGTCTCCACCAAGCGCAAGCACTAAAATAGAAAAACACTAATTGGAAAAGAGTGCGGGTAGTATAGATTTCCGAAGGAGCTTGTAAAACGATGAATAGCATGTCTAGATAAATAACGATTGTTGATTTGCATAGAAATAACATTGTAAATAGCATCAGATGAAGTCAAGAAAAGAAGAAGCTAAAGTGAAAACTAGATCGTTTACCTTATTTAATTGTGTGTTATTATCAATTTGCTAGAATAATTTGTTTCCTTTCACTTTAATCACAGTAAAGTAGTTAATTTACAATTTATATAGAACTTGTCATAATGAGGTTGCATAATAAAACGGACGAAATGTCAAGCTAAGAGAATACTCTTTGGTCTTTCCTTTCCGATCACTCTGACCGGGTATAGGACTCGGTACGGTGGCAGGCTGCCCCCTAAAACCATGAGCCAGCCACCAGGTACTTATTAATCCTTCTTCTGTTTCAGGTGACTTCGTGGGTTGAGTGGCCCAAGAAGAGTGCCTCTTTATGGCATAGAGTTATGCAATCAAATTTTATAATTCTATGGCATAAATTGGTCACCGGGGTACTCCCCTTCTGATGGGAAAGTTCATGCGATTCCAGTTGTATGAGTTTTCCACTCAGAAGAGGAATACCTGGCCACTTCAACAAGATATACATGGATTTATTCCGGTTGGGTGGGTGCGAAGGGGCTCCACCACCACCCGTTTGCCCCTCTTTCATTTGTGGGCCATGAACTTCGTCGGGTAATGACGAGGTCACCCCAAGTTCGCCTTTCTTTTCAGGTTCCCCTTGTTCTCATGACAAGCTCTAATTCCCTCAATGTAGTTATCTACTATTTTTGCGACTTCGGTCGCCTCTTGATCAGCAGTCCAATTCGTGAATGCGAAATATTTTTGTAGTGGGTCCTCGTGCTGGGGAAATGAACCCGCCCCACGACACCGCAATGCTAGCCTGCCAGCGCATTCACGCGTCTCCGGACGAGGGCATTCTCGGCAGATACCGACACCTTCTTCTGCCGAGGCAGCAGACCATCGCTGCAGTCCTTGACGGACATTTTTGAAAATCCTTATTCACTACACAAGTCTTGCATCAGCAATGCTGAGGTCCAAATTTGAATTTGTCCTAGGCTATGTTGGGAGCTCCGACCCATATACATTGCACCTGTTTTGAATTTGGTTCTCTGTTATCCACGGTTTCAGGACTACATCTCTTGGATTATTGGTGGTGTTCAGCCATGGTGTATGCATGGCGTTCAGGTCACCAGCAAGAATATAATAATTACGCAGCCTGTTCCATTCGAGTATGTGAAACAAAGAATTGAACTCCTCCTTGCACTTGAGAACATTTTGACCAGTTGCATAGGCAGAGATAACGAAGAAGTTAACCCCACCTGGCAGTGCGATTTTGATAAGAGATACTTCAACAGATTAAAAGCTTTTGAATTCGAATTTTTCAATATTTTGGAAACAATAGTGTCTTCGAACCAAAATACCGGTATCACCTCCCCCATCACCGTTTATCCTATCGTTTCTTACGAATTCAAAATCCTTAAAATGTCATGAATTGAGATGGGTTTCAGTGAGAAACATGATGTCATGCTTTTTCTTAACAATGAATTCAAGGAGATAATCAAGTCAATGTATAGTAACAATGGAGTTGACGTTCATCGAGATGAGACGAATCCTATCCATGGGAATGCGACTAGATTACAAGTTATTTTGAGGCATTTGAAAGGCCTAAACGCTGAAAAACAAAATTAATTTTCGTATCTTGTTTATCGATTCACTCCGATAAAGGATTTAGTTGTTGTTAAATTTTGAGAAGCAGCTCATTGTTGCCAGTTACATTATTTGCATTATTTACCGCATTTTCTGCTGGTCCTCTAGCGGCGAGTGCAGGCTTGACGAAGTTCGGAACTAAGACACTGCGATGTAGTTGTGTTTGTTTTAGGACAAATTTTACTCTCGCATCTTGATATCGGGAGCATCCTCGATATGATGCCGGGTGACCAAAAACACAGCACCTCCCCAGAATTTAGAGCAATTTTAGCTGATTTGAAATCAACTAGTGACTTCGTTCTGATAGTTAATTTTTTGGCATTGATTCGTTTAATCTCGAAATTCGTTAATTTATTTTCGGTTGCCAATAGCCGAACCATGTCCTTACCGCTTTGACCGAACACATTAATTGACGGAACTTTCTCTGTATTTTAGAAAACTTTTAAAGAAGGACCAGCAGGACTGCAAGCTGGTGTCTTCTCATTTTTATTTTTTAATTAAATGAAAAAATTATCTGCGGAGTCCTGGTTACTCGTGTATCTTCTTTTATTGACGGTTGCCGCCAATTTCGTATTGCTACTCTCCCCAGAGATCCTCAACGGAGGGAAGCTCCTCTATTCCGGCAGTGCCGAGTTCGGCTTTGGATTATGTGCTTTTGTTGATTTATCGAAGTAAAATAATATTCGATATGCTTCCGCGGGTCGATTCCTTCGACGCTAAAAGCTCTTTTCAATAAAAATCAAAATTTTCTACTGAATACCGTATAAAAAAATATTTTTTAATTTCTAGAAACTGACTTTTGTGAAAAATTAATGACAGGAGCGATTAAAAACACGTCAATTTCAATTCAATCCAAGGTGCTTTATTAAGTAAATCCATACCATTTTTTATAAAAACATAAAACAAAGTTTCAAAAACATTATACAATTAGAAAAACTTAATGGCTCACTTGGCACTCTAAATTTAAACTATATCGATACTAAAATGATTTATAAAAACATTATGTGAAATTAATCAAATAAATATTATTAAATATGATTAATCAATTGGAAAAAGGGGGAAAAAACCAACCAACGCTATTCAAAAATTAAATATGATACAAAGAACACAAAACAGGAATCTTTTGACTTATATCTAATATGTTGTTACTTACGTCTAATAAAATTTACTCAAAAAACTCTAACTTATCCTACTACAATACTTTTACAATACTCCTAACCTACAAAGTAAACCTTATCTCTTAGCCTAATATAACGAACATCACAATATACCTATTCTAAATCCTGTAAGCTGATTTTAAATAACACAAACAAATAACAATTAAATGTAGCAATAATGAGCTGAAAATAAAAAGAAAACAAACACAAACGAGACACGCGAACACGAATAATTTAGTCATTGTCATTCAGCCACCAATACCGTGCCAGCTCCCTCCCAGTTCGATCAACCTCAACAAATCTCGCAAATGAGTATCGCCATTGTAGTTCGTGGTCTCGCAAGCTCAAATTCGGAGGATATTCTATCTTCTTATCGGTGGCCCGTCTATATATATGATATATAATCGGGACACCGTCAGAATCAAAAACATACCAATTCATGTCCAAATACACGAATGCTTCTGGAGGAACAAAGCCAGTATCGAGACAAGTCTCAATGTACCCGTCTGTAGGGTGGAACGGCTGTGAAATCCAGGGGTTTTCACTCACAGTTACAGATCTTGCGGTATGATTTCGAATGAGTTTCAAAATGAAGATATCGACTCTTGTCACTTTAGCAGTATGATAAATTCTTCTGTTAGATATATAATGTTTCCAATCCATCTCAGGTTTTCTGTACAGACCAGTACATGCACGAAGACATTTCCTTTCGAAAACTCTTAACTTTTTCATTGTACTAGCACTCAAGTTGTACCAGATTTGGCATCCGTATGTCAAAACTGGTCTAACTAGGGTCTTGTAACAGATAATTTTGACCTTTCAGTCAATGTATCTGGAATGAAAGAGCCTTCGAAGGGACATGACTACCTTTTGCGCCTTACTGAGCATGATTTTATCATGTTCGTTATAATACAGATACTGATCGAGATAAACACCGAGGTATCGAACGCAGGATTTATGTGGAATCTGTTCTGTACTACCCTCACCAGCCATAATGTGGAAATTTTTCCAATAACGTTTCAGGTCTTGACTGACCAACTGCAATGTTGTCCGAAATAAAATTGTTTCGCACTTTTGCGCATTTATTTTCATTCGCAAATTGTCGGTGTAGAGCTGCACGTCATTAAACATTTTTTGCAGATTGCTCTGAACTACTGTGGCTTTCCGATCTGCCGTATAAATGATAAGATCATCAGCAAACGCTGCCAATGATCGCGTTGGCGATATGTTAAAATCAAAGCCGTTCAATAGCTTGCAAATGAATATCGAGAAAAGCAGAGGCGCAGTAACTGTTCCTTGCTGTAGACCATTCAAGACCTTGAAATCGCGCATTGTTGTCGAATTTCCATCAGTTACAAGAAATGATTTCCCGTACAACATATTACACATCATGGCGACAAGGTGTCTAGGTAACTTGTCCTGTAGGAGTTTAAAAATCAGTCCATCTAACCAAACCGTATCGAAATTAAAAACACGTCAAAGTCAAAGTCAAAGTCAAAAGCGCTTTATTTAATACTAATCGTTATAAATTTTAAGAGAATATAAAGCAAATTCCAAACAATAACAATCAAAAAACTTAATGGCCCAAATGGCTCTCTAAATTTGTACGTTATCGTTAACTCATATCATCAAAAACAAAAAAACTATAGCAAATTCAATTAATTACGATTATTACATATTTTTAAAATTTAATTGGAAAAAGGAGAAAAAACCAACCAACACTATCCTACAATTATTTATAATCAAAACACAACAGTGAAACTTTGATTCTACACCTAATATGTTGTAACTTATTTCTAATAAAATACAATCAAAAACTTTAACTTATACTTAAAAAAATCAATAACAATGTTCCTAACCTAAGCGTTTAATCTTATCTCTAACGGAATATAGTAAACATTACATATACCTAACCTATACCTAATTTTTAACAAAAATAAACAACAACACTAAATGTAGCAATAATGAGCTGAAACTCAAAAACTAAATAACGAAGAACACCAAAACTGAAAATGTACACGAATAATTTAGACATTGTCATTCAGCCACCAATACCTAGATTGCCCCGTCTCAACTCGATCAGCTTCAACGAATCTAGCAAATGAGTATCTCCATTGAAATCGTTGATCTCGTGAACTCAAATTAGGAGGATATTTTATCTTCTTATCGGTGGCCCGTCGATATACGAGTATGTGATATGTGACTGGGACGCCGTCAGAATCAAAAACATATCGATTCATGTCCAAATACACGAATGCTTCTGGAGGAATGAAGCCAGTAGCGAGGCAAGTCGCTATATACCCGTCTGTAGGGTGGAACGGCTGTGAAATCCAAGGGTTTTCACTCACAGTCACAGATCTTGCGATATGATTCCGAAGAAGCTTCAATATGAAGATATCGACTCTAGTCACTTCAGCAGTTTGATAAATTCTTCTATTCGATATATAATGTTTCCAATCCGTCTCAGGCTTTCTGTACAAACCAGTACATGCACGAAGACATTTCCTTTCAAAAACTCTTAATTTTTCCATAGTACTAGCACTCTGGCTGTACCAGATCTGACATCCATAGGTCAAAACTGGTCTAACCAGTGTCTTGTAACAGATAATTTTGACCTTTTGATCAATGTATCTGGAATGAAAGAGTTTTCGAAGGGCCATGACTACTTTAAGTGCCTTACTGAGCATGATTTTCACATGTTCAGTATAGTACAGATACTGATCGAGATGAACACCGAGGTATCGAACACAGGATTTATGTGGAACTCGTTCTAGACTACTCTCACCAGCCATGATGTGGAAATCCTTCCAATTACGTTTCAGGTCTTGACTGACCCCCTGCAGCGTTGTCCGAAACAAGATTGTTTCACACTTCTGCACATTGATTTTCATTCGCCAATTGTCAGTGTACAGCTGTACATCATTGAACATTTTTTGGAGATTGCTCTGAACTATTGTAGCTTTTCGGTCTGCCGTATAGATAATCAGATCATCAGCAAACGCTACCAATGATCGCGTTGGCGAGACGTTAAAATCAAAGCCGTTCAATAGCTTGCGAATGAAGATTGAGAAGAGCAGAGGCGCAGTAACTCTTCCCTGCTGTAGACCATTCAAGACCTTGAACTCGCGCATTCTTGTCAGATTTCCATCAGTTACAACAAACGATTTCCCGTATAACATATTACACATCATGGCGACAAGGTGTCTGGGGAACTTGTCCTGAAGAAGTTTAAAAATAAGTCCATCTAACCATACCGTATCAAAGGCTTTCTCCATATCAATGAGACATGCTCCAACATATTGTCTATCATTTAGTTTCCAACAGATGTCTGAGGTTACTTTCGTTATTGCATGTGTGGTTGAATGCCTGGCACGAAAACCAAATTGGCAATTCGGCATCAACTCATTTTCCTCAATGTGGGCGTTTAATGCTCTGTTGAGTATCACTTCAAACACCTTGCTGATGTTAGGCAGCAAGCTGATTGGGCGATAGCTTTTCGGGCATGAAGATTCTTTTCCTTTCTTCAAGATCGGAAATACCTTAGCCTTTTTCCACTCATTTGGGAAATATGAATTGCTCAACATGTTGTTGAACAATATGCAATAGTTCCTAATAGCAACCTCAGGCAAATGTCGGAGAACTACATTTGGAATACCATCATTACCACATGATTTCTTGTTGCTTATCTTGCGAAATATGAAACACAAGTCTTCATAGCTGACAAAATAATCAATAAGATTCAAGCTCGGTATGAGGTCAGATGTTAATGTTTCATTGAAATGAAGAATTGATTGGCCGTTCAGGCTTGATTTGAAGTCGGAAACTTTTGCTTCAACGACCTCTGAAAAAATTTCGTTCCCTCTCTCAGGGTTTGGTAGATGAACCAATTCAAAATGTGTTCCAATCAGGGCAAGTTTATCCAATCCTTCATAAATAATCCTGTTTCCATTTCTATCCGGAGTCGTACTATCAATTTCGATACCAGCCCTATCGAGAAGATTTATCTCATCACTAGTGACTTCAAGATTCGATACCTTCACTCGAGACTTCTTGCGGAATATGCTATTCACTTTCGCGAACACGCCGTCTGGGTCCTGTAGGCTAATACCCCTCAATTTTTCCGCCCATTGATTGCTGACCTCACTCCTGAAGTATGACCGGATTAAGTTCCGGTCATTCTTCAGATTTAATTTCAACAAAGACAACGAGGGATGGTTGTAGTCCAAAAATCGTCGATAAATATTGTTGACGCGTGTGAGAAGGAGGCTTTTCAATCTTTTCAACCTTGCGATGGTTGGTGTTTCATATCCTTCCATATTGTTTCGATGTTTAATCTTGGGAACTACTTTCTCAATCGTTTCCAACGTCAGCTTCTCTAACTTCGTCAAATAGACATCTATTCCATCGTTAGTTAGATTCCTGTCATTAGGAACCATTGAGCAAGAGTTGCCGCCATCAGAAGGGGGACATTGCTTCTGGTACTCCCGATTAAACTTCTTTTGAAACTTTCCCCAGTCTGTTTTTTTGAAATTCAACCGATGATTTTCATGTTGAACTGGAATGAGGAAGAAATCATCCCTGTGATGATTGATTTCCATTACGATTGCGTTATGGTCGCTATCATAAGGAAGCACCTGCAGTTTCCGTTGAGGACTATTAAAGTTGAATTCGAGTCTTGCGTCAGCAATGCAGAGGTGCAAATATGAATTTGTCCTAGGGTATGTTGGGAACTCCGACCCATATAGATTGCACCTGTATTCAATTTGGTTCTCTGTTATCCATGATTTCAGGAATACACCTCTTGGATTATTGGTGGCGTTCAGCCATGATGTATGCTTGGCGTTGAGGTCACCAGCAAGAATATAATAGTTAATTTCAAACAAGGAATTGAGTTCCTCCTTGAGCTTGAGAACAGTTCCACCAGTTGCATAGGCAGAGATAACGATGAGGTTATCCCCACCTGGCAGTGAGATTTTGATAACGGACACTTCAAGAAATTCAAAGCTTTTGAATTCGACTTTTTCAATATTTTGGAAACGATAGCGTCTTCGTACCAATATCCCGGTGCCACCTCCCCCATCACCTATTACCCTATCGTTTCTTACGAATTCAAAATCCTTGAATGTCATGGAGTGCCATGAATTGAGGTGGGTTTCAGTTAGAAGCAGGATGTCAGGCTTTTGTCTGGCAATGAATTCAAGGAGATAATCACGCCGATGTAAAGTAACAATGGAGTTGACGTTGATCGAGATGAGACGAATCCTATCCGTGGGAATGTGGCTGGATAACAACTTATTTTGAGGCATTTGAAAGTCCTAAACGCTGAAAAACAATGTTAATTTTCGAATCTTGTTTATTGATTCGCTCTGATAAGGAATTTAATTGCTGATAAATTTTGAGAAGCAGCTCATTATTGCCACTTACATTATTTACCCTATTTTCCGCATTTTCTGCTGGTCCTCTAGCGGCGAGCGCAAATGATACTCCGGGCTTGACGAAGTTCGGAGCTAAGACACTGCGGTGTATTTGTGTTTGCTTTGGGGCAGATTTCAATCTTGCATCCTGATATCGGGAGCATCCTCGATATGATGCCGGGTGACCAAAAACACCGCAGTTCACACAATATAACTTCTCTTTTGGCTCCGTCTGAGCCAATTTGCACTCACCGGGAGCATGCACGTCTTTGCATTTAACGCATCGGTAATGCATGGCGCAGTTGGCAGCCGAATGCCCAAATCGTTGGCAGCGATGGCACTGGTTGATTTCTCGCTTCTGGAGGCGTTCCCACCTCACCACTCGAAAATTTAAATACCTGATTTGCTGAAGAGCGCTTGGACTGCTCTTATTTGTTATTTGTACCAAATAAAGTGGTAAGTTTTTTTTTTCTACCGTCGACCTTCTTGTCGCGAATGTTTTCACTGAGATAAACTCGATTTGTGGTGCTGTTTCCTTGAGAACCTGAAGAAGATCGACGGTATCTTCTCCGCAGTCCAAGCCCTTCAGCAAGAACGTCTAGTTCTTCTCGCTTTTGGGGGTATAGGTGAAGTGCGGAACCTCCCCAGAATTCAAAGCATCTTTCGCTGATTTGAAATCAACCAGTGATTTCGTCCTAATTGACAGCTTCTCGGAATTTATTCGTTTGATTTCGAAATTTGTCAACTTGTTTTCGGCTGCCAACAGCCGAACCATGTCCTTTCCGCTTTGTCCGAAGACATTAATTGGCGGAACTTTCTCGGTATTCTTGGCTACTTTTTGAGGAGGACCAGCAGAACTACGGGCTGGTTTCTTCTCCCTATTTCTACTTTCATTATTTTTATTTTTTAAATATAAGATAAAATTATCGTCTTTATTACCTTCGTCTACCTCCATGTCCTGCTGGAGTCCATCCAGCGCCGCAAAGTAGTTCTGGCTTTCGTTCGTACCACCAGCACTTAATACCTCTTCAGTTATTATTGGAGTTGCAGCTTTCTTCTGTTTTTCGATTTTTCGTATCGGACCACTCTCTTGAACTTGTTTTGCCGTCTTGAACATTTCTTCATACGTTTGAATTCTTGCCTTTAGCTCTTCGATTTCACTTCGAAGGCGACATACTTCCTGTCTATCTTCGAGCACTTGTGTTTTGCGACCGGCATCTGCGGTATCCTGGGTGCTCGTGTGTCTCCGCTTGTTGACACTTGCCAATTTCACACCGTCAATCTCCCCGGGGCGCCCCAACGGAGGGAAGCCGTCGGGCTCCTCCATACAGCAGTCCCGAGTTGTCTTTGGTTTGTTGCTTTTCTTGATTTATTGGTATGGTTGATCGATGCCTTCGACGATTAATTCTTCCCCAATAAAATCAAAACTTGCTTTTGTCTGACTCGTTTAAAATTAATTCAATTATTTGAAACTGACTTTTGTGAAAAATTAATTAGTTTTTAAAATTAATGACAGGAGCGATTAAAAACACGTCTACACGCAACGAGTGCTAGACGAAGAATCCCCCACATCTCACCCATTTAGTGAGCATACTGTAGTTTGGTGATTCAGAAAATTTCTTCCAAGACACTTTATTTAATACCCCCTTTTGGGTAATTTTGATGAAAAACTTCGATTGAAGATCTTTCAATATTTGCTTTTTTTCACCCTAACACCATCATTAGGTCATCACTTCTAAAATATCTAACGATATTTGCTCTAATGCATAGGCAGATAGATAAAAAAACGTTGAATCTAATACTAAAATCAATTGTTACAAAGCTCTGAAAATCCACAGAGTCTTGTCTAAACTCTGTCGAATTTTCCCAATCCATCTTTAACCTGTAGGGTCACAAAAAATCAGTCATTACTATTGCTTATTGACACTATCAGCTTTATTTCCCGAAATTCGTGTAACGAGCTGAAATAGTTTGCCTGAAAAATTTATTTACGAAATTTTCAAAGCATATTTTTTCAAGTACTTAGCATTTCCCTTCATTCTGTCCTACACTAATTACATTTCTGCAGATACCAAGAATATACAACAGATTATTTAGACTATAGTCCTAGTGAGACTTAAATTACTCAAAATAAAAATATCCTTTTCCTTTTTGAAGACTTGTCAAAAGGTTCTGGAGTGGTTTTTAACAACATTTTACCGGACTCTTCACCAGACTTTAATCGCAAGGACATGTAGACCTTATCCAGACACTGTACTTTATCACAAAAAAAAAAAATGTGTGTACAATTTAGTTTGAATTTTCATTGTGAGTATTCGTTCAATATTTTCAGAACGCAGTGATGTAGGGATAGAGGAGGACAGTCTTCGTGGTATTGAAACCAGAAAATACCAACTTTGTAACAGTTCTGCTCAGCATTTCAAATATAAGATACTTTACTTTCCAAAATTTTTCGCCGGTTCGGTGTGACGGAAATCCTATACTAATTTCAATAAAATTTTAATATTTCTCCTCCTTCCTCTGACCCTTACGCTGTTGCCACACTCTCCCTTAGACACAAATATGTGCATTTGCCTCCTTCAATAAAGGAAATGCCTTTTAAGTGCCTACGCATCTGCTTCCGATGATACGCACAGCAAATATGTACGTGGACACTACAAAAAAAACTAAAATGAAATCCTGAAAACCCAAAAACGATAAGAAGCGTATAAAAATATATCTACATATGTGTATATAGTATATTAAAATTGAATATAGAAAATAATAAAAAAAATATTCGTTGAAAATGGAAATATGAGAAGTTTTCCACCATATTACCGCGAAAGGACTCAAACTAGACTGAGAACTAATATAACAAAATGTTCTTTTGCTCCTTTTGGTCATGGAACATGCTGCTGAAGCTGATGAGGACGATAATGATGAAGATTACGGCGAGGACGTATGACCAACCATCACCTGCTATTTTTTCTATCCTATTTGATTTCGATAAAATTCATTCATATGTTTCTCATGTAGACCTTCATCGTGTGTAAATTGTACATATGCTCACGCACTATTCGTTGATTCGGTGGAATCCTTGAAGTGGAAGGGTTTTATTTTTCATTTTTCTGATCGGCAACGGAAGAGCGACATGTGTTGGAATTTTATTTAGAATTTCGATAAAAGATAATAAAGTTTTCTATTCTTTTGTGGAATTGGATCAGCTGGAACGGCTGTCGGTATGATTGGAAATTTGATATAGGATAATCTAGGATATTGATAAGAAGTGAAATTTTCAAGGTGAGAAAAATGAATAATAAATTCAATTATGACGATTATTGAAACAAATTTTTCAAGGCATTCTGATATTAGAAAGGTAATTATAAGAAAAACTTTAATGTGATCAAAAAATTCTAAGATTGTTGAAATTAACATTTTATCCGAATTTAATCCAAATTAAATTACACCAAAAAAAATTTATTTTCTGCTCTAAATTTTTTTTTTCGTCCTAATTAACTATTGGAAGGGCAATACACTAAAATTTTCTTGACACACTAGGTAGACAGTGATTCAGAAAAATTTACACATACATTTTTTTCGTGGTACTACAGCCCCTTTTGGGCCTTCGCTTAGAGATCGTTAGAGTATCTCATTGTCATGATCGAATGTATCGGCACTTACAAGGTGATATGATCATTATCATGCTTTGGCCGTGTGGCCGTCCACCCAGCTGCGATACCTTCTGATTTTAAACCAGCACGTATCATAACTGAACGGGCTCGAACCAGAGACCTTCGAACTCGAACCAGAGACCTTCGGCTTACGGGCTTAGTACTCTAACCACTACACCACGCCGAGACGCCGTTACACATACAGTGGCTCACAGCTTATTTGATACACATCAATAAAAACCGAACAAACTGTTGTCCTTGGGGAAATTAATATAATTTTGTAAATCTTTTGATGCAGTTATCAAAATGAATTTTTTTGAAATTTGAAGTATGCAAGAAAGCAAAAATGTCGTGTGTTACGGTTCGTGGCCGATCAGTCTTATGTCCCGGGAAAGTGAAAACGCACTGCCTTTTAAATTAAGTTAAAAGAGATTATTTACTAAGAATGCACAGTAATCAATTTCGCTATTTTACAATTCGCACTTTGATTCACTTTTCACTCGTACTATCAATTCATGTTCTAACTAACATCAAATACATCACGAAAAACTTTTACTTCACTATCAATCAATATCGCCTTCAGTTCGCGCTCCAGTCTTATCGCAGTTTTATTATATCCCCCATTCATTCAGCTCGGTTTTATATATTCTTGTGCTTTCGAGTACACGCTTTTGACGTCATTCGCTTATTTTTCTTGGATGCTTCTTTTCAATCAATGTTGATCATGATGTTATTAATAGTTGCGACAACAATTGCGACAGTATCTCGCAGGATTGCGTAGGCATGTAACACTGCCCCCACCTCAGTTCTTTTTGCCCCGAAAAAAATGTGTCGCCAGTTGTAATTAAGTCTCCCTGGATGTAATATGGGCTGAGATAGTCTAGGTGCACGATTTTCATTTTGGCTCTCAGCTTACGGTGTTCCTGTATGCGATACGATATGTCGTTGACTCGCTTTGTAACTTGGTGTGCTCCCTCCCAATTATGCTGCAACTTTGGAGACCTAGCCTTCCGCCGTTGTGGGTTATATAGCCACATCAAGTCATCTTGCTGGAAGCCAGTAGAATATGCCTAGTTTTCATGCAGTCAGTAGCCGATTCGAGGTATTTTCGCACTGTTTGATGTATCTGGTTCAACCATTGCCATAGCTCACTTGCGTACTCCGAGATAGTTTGGTGTTTCTCAGGGAGTGTTCTGAACTTTATATCAGCCGGCAGACGAACACTCTTTCCAAAAACGATTTTGGCTGGGGCTTCGCCCGTCGGTGCATGTTCGGCAGCTCTATACGCCATCAAGAATAATGGGATGTGACGGTCCCAGTCCCTTTGGTTCTCGTCAACTATCTTAGCCAGATGTTTATTGAATGTGCCGTTGAAACGTTCGACCATTCCATCGGATTGGGGATGCAGCGGTGTTGTCCTCGTTTTCCGTATTCCCAGCAGCTTGCACGTTTCGCCAAAAACTAGTGACTCAAAGTTTCGGCCTTAATCTGAATGTAGTTTACAAGGTACGCTGTACCTACTGACCCAATTTAACACTAGCTGTTCGGCTACAGTAGTTGCCTCCTGGTTGGGAATGGGGTAGACCTCGGGCCACTTGCTGAAATAATCGGCCACAATCGATTTCCCCATTCAAATTTAGAAAAGCGTCCTGCGATGTCAACAGCGATCCTTTCGATCCGTACACCCACGTTATAGATTCGCATTCAGTCTCTCAGTCGTCGCTTTGGACCTTTGACCGAAGCGCAAAGTGTGCATCGACGACACCAGTCCTCTACGTATTCTTGAGCGTGGAGCCCGTAAAACCTTTCCCGCAATTTCGCTAAGGTCTTGTTAACACCAAGGTGGCCTCCCAAGAATGCTTTGTGCATTTCCTTAACCACATCGTGAATTCGGCTTTTGGGAAGTATAGTTTGCATCCTATAGGAGCTGCTATCCGCCGTTTCCCCTTTCCGCTTGAGTACTTGAGTTCCATTGTGCCCAATAACTTTTCAGGGTGGTGCCATGCATCGAAACGCCCTTCCACTCAGGTCGCCCATTTGTCTACTTCCATACGAGTAATGGTTCGATGTCTTCATTGGCTAGCTGGGCATTTCAAATCTCTTTCAATGACCAACCTTCATCGAATTCGGCCGTTATCACTCGCAGATCAACGCTCGGCTCCTTTTCCTCAAAACATCGGCAATGCTTACGGTAAGCCGGACATGGAGGACGCAGCATTTCCATGAACTCCACCCTTCCGATGAACAATTTTATAGACGTATGATTGCAATCTTTCGATCCCTCTCGCAACTTGTCCCTCGGGGCTTTAGAAGTTAAGCAGCCATCTCAGCGATGCATGGTATGTTCGAAAAACAAATTTCTGGCCATATAGATACTTGTGGAACTGCTTGGTGGCCTCTGTTATACCCAATAGTTCCTTCCTGGTCACGCAGTAGTTCCTCTCATTTTTTAAGAGAGCTCGACTGTAATACGAAAGGACTCTTTCTTCGCCATCGAGCTACTGAGAAAGAATCCCGTCGTTGCTCGCATCGGTGTCAACTACAAACATTTTTCCGAATTTCGGATATGCCAGCATGGGTGATTCGCACAGCCAGCTTCTCCTTCAAGGTCTCAAAGGCTGCCTGGCCTTGGTCATTCCAGACATACGGACGATTTTTCTCGGTTAGCTGATTTTGGCAAAGTCTTTAACGAATCTTCGATAGTAGGTCGCCAGACCAAGAAAACTTCGTAGTTGGCGCTTGTTGTTTGGTGTTGGCCTGCTTTTCACGGTTTTAATTTTCTCAGGGCCTATTTTGGCCCTCCTGCTGATGCTGATTATTTACTTCAACTGTGAAAAGGGTACACTTGTCGGGACTAAGTTTCAGATTCGCCAGTTGCAATCGAGCTACTGAGAAAGAATCCCGTCGTTGCTCGCATCGGTGTCAACTACAAACATTTTTCCGAATTTCGG
The DNA here is from genome assembly GCA_963969285.1 of Odontomyia ornata. Taxonomy (NCBI): domain Eukaryota; kingdom Metazoa; phylum Arthropoda; class Insecta; order Diptera; family Stratiomyidae; genus Odontomyia; species Odontomyia ornata. The sequence goes on from OZ017740.1 coordinate 298,705,232, forward strand.
ATATGCCAGCATAGGTGATTCGCACAGCTTCTCCTTCAAGGTCTCAAAGGCTGCCTGGCCTTGGTCATTCCAGACATACGGACGATTTTTCTCGGTTAGCTGATTTTGGCAAAGTCTTTAACGAATCTTCGATAGTAGGTCGCCAGACCAAGAAAACTTCGTAGTTGGCGCTTGTTGTTTGGTGTTGGCCTGCTTTTCACGGTTTTAATTTTCTCAGGGCCTATTTTGGCCCTCCTGCTGATGCTGATTATTTACTTCAGCTGTGAAAAGGGTACACTTGTCGGGACTAAGTTTCAGATTCGCCAGTTGCAATCGGGAGAACACCTCTTCTAAGTTCTGCTCATGCTCTTCGAACGCTCTCCCGATAACAATGATGTCATCTAGCTTCACCAAGCAGGTCTTCTAGGTTAGGCCTCGCAACACGTTTTCCATCAGTCGTTCGAAGGTGGGTGGAGCATTGCAAAGCCCAAATAGCATCACCACAAATTGCCACAATCCGGCCCCAACTGAAAATGCGGTGTTCTGTCGGTCCTTCTTTTGCATAATTCAGAAAAGATGCTATTACTTAATTAATTCGAATAGCCATGATCTGCAGTTTCCGTCATCCTGATACATCAATGTTTTCCTTTCCCGGGTAATTATCAGGCTTTCCATCACATCCAATTCACGTATGTCTCTAGTTTTCTTGATGACCGTTGCGTCCTCCATTGCTATCTCGTGTCCCTTCGTGATAATATGTTCCGCTACTGCCGACTTGAAATTCGAAATTCTTCCCTCCTTCCCTGCTGCTGCTTCGCCTAGATGCCCCTTGATTCGAGCGCCGATGAGCCTCCTTGTTTGACCTATGTACACTTTTTCACAAGTGGGGCATTCGAAGCGATAGATACCAGAATTTTCGTGTGGTTCGCGTTTGTCTTTCGTTAACTCGAGAATGTTTTTAAGCTGGTCCCTGCTGCTTGATTTGATTAACCGTACAGAATTGAGCTGATTGACTCGCCTCTTGATCCGATTGCTGATATCTTAATGATAAGTTAAAGCCTTCTAGTACGGTCTTTCGGTATTCGCATTTGATAATGTTGTTGATAATTGTTGAACCCTTGAACCCGTTTAATCTTGTAGTGAAACAGGTATAGAAAAATGTCCATTCAGGACTGCAGCGATGGTCTGCTATCTCGGCAAAAGAGGATGGTGGGATCCGCCGAGATTGGCTTGTCTGAGGATGCGTGAATGCGCTGGCTGGCTAGCGTTGCGTTTTCGTGGGGCAGGTTTTTCCCCCCAGCACAAGGACCCACTGCAAAAAAATTTCGCAACTACAAATTTCGAGGGTTAAAGAAATATCGACCGAAGTCGAGAAGGAGGTAGCCTTCTAAGGGTCAAAGAAAATTGCTGTCTTAAGGGACAAACTGGGCCTGGAGAAAACAGACGGACTTAACACGACTTCATCGTTACCAAAGAGTCTTAGGCCTACAAATCAGAGTGAGGCATCCAAATGGTATCGATGCCCCCTCGCACTCTCCCAACCAGATCAAGATCCAAATATAAGCGTGGCCATATTTTCCATTTAAGTGAAAAACTCATACAAACATAATTTGGTTGAATTTTTCCTTTAAATGAAAAATATAAACACGTAAAATTTACATAACACTATGCCATAAATAGGCAAGCGAGTGGAAGGCCAACTTACCCGGCAAGAGCCCCTGTTAACAAAAGAAAGAAAAAAGCACGCCCGATGGCTAGCCCATTCTAGAGGGGCCTATACCCGGTCAGATCGAAAGAAATGGAAAGACGGAAGGTGTAAATTCATTGTATTCATGTCTTTTTTGTTGCAACTAATATTAACACAAGAAGATTTACAATTTTTCGATATTTGACCTAACCTGACGTGACGTTAAATTATGTGAATGTGAAATGTAATCGCTATTATGTACGATAAGAAAAACGATTTACTTAATAGGCCTTGCTAATATCTAACAAAAACTATTTTTTCACATATAAATGCATTAGTTTTTACTATTTTATTCTTCTCGCTCTTTTATCACCCCGTGAATACATCCGCCAGCAAGTTGAATATTTTCTCTTTTCTTTTTTTTTCTTAACTGTATTTCTCAATATATTTCAAACGAAACGGCTTTATCGTAATGTTTCTTTTAATATTGTATACAAGCTAGTAGATTAAATTAAATTTTACTATGGTTAAAAAATTTGCATTTACAAATGAATAGTTAGAAAAGAAGAAAGAAATATCGTACGATTCCAAAAATCTCATGAGGAAGATAGCAACTTAAATGTGTAAAACGAATTCATAAAACGAAACAATAATAATCCTTTTGACGTATTTCAAAAGTAATCTTATTTTTTAAAAAACCTTTTCCAGTATTGTACACCCGAAGGAAAGCTAAGTTCGCAATTACACTTATTTTTGTATGATCAGACGTGACTTGATTAAGATTTCTCTATAACTGAGTACTTCCAACAATAATCACCGCTATGTATTAGTTATTTGGTAAAACTGTGTTTTTTATTGTGGTAGGGAGGTGAATGCTATTTATGCACAGAGTGTGTAACTCGCATGCGCGACTGGACTACTCACTAAACACCTCCCCTGTCAACCTGAGAACCCAGCCTGGAAACGTTTGACACATTACTTCGGGCCAGGTCTCGTTTTGTTACGCTGTGGGGCGCCTTCAATCTGGGGAGTCCCTTTCCTAGCGGGAGGAAAGAGGAAGTGCCAGAAAAGCGATCCCCCAGCCCCAGCGCCCCCGGTTGCTGTGAGTCCCTTTTATATTTTAGGACTGCCCGAGCATAATGTGCCACCTTGTTCCATTTGTCAACCGATTCGAGCATCACCGCAACTTTATTATCCGGGGTGAGCTCTCCCGTCTCCCTGTAGAGTTCCCTTCGCAGCCTGACCTATTTGATACACGCAAAAAATGTGTGACAGGCATTGTCCTCCTCTCCTGGGCAAAACCGACAATTGGGGGACCGTGACTTACCGATCTTATGCAGGTAAGACTGAAAACACCCATGCCCGCTCAAAAGCTGGGTCAGATAGAAATCAGTCTGACCATGCCTTCGATTTAGCCATGGTCTCACATTCGGGATGAGGCACGCAGTCCACCTTCCCTTCGTGCGATTGACCCAAGACTGCTGCCAATCGTTGAGCGAGCGCTGTCTCTCCTCGCGGACAACCAAAAAACTGTGTTCAAAATCCTCTTAATTTTCGATGAAAACATGTATTTTACTTACTCAAAATCAACTAGTTCACTTCCAATTTAAGTGTTGTATTTTTAAAGCCACGGATTATATAGTATTTGCATAAGCATTTGGTTGATAGCCTCTTCAATTTTTGAAGAATATTTTACTGACTGAAAGAGTGAATTTGCTTTTTTGTATTATATTTTCCTGGTACAAAGACATCAAGCCTGTATCTCTTTAATTACCCTCCCAGTAGTATTTACCCTGGATATGAAAAACTGCCAATGTATCAAATTTTTTGTCTAGCCTACTAATCAATCTAATCAGTTCTCAAATTTAACTTAATAAGTATTTCAATTTCCTTTCGAAACATTATTCATAGTGAGGCCACTTCTCCGTAGAAATTGAACTTCCTCATCAAATATTCGCTCCTATATTTCCATTCGATAAGGATTTCGGGTTTCACATCATATTGGCGGATTAGTTGTGAATGAACGATGTTAGAAAATTACTTCAACGCATTTGGCTCCTCCTACGCACATCCAATCATTTTCTTGCTCATATTCCCTAGAAAAAAATATTTCTAAGTACTTATTGAGAATTCATAGGGTTAATACCAGTAAATACGGTTAATGCTATTACGTTTTTCGTCATTCTCACAACACACACTCGCTATTCTAGTGACACTTTTTGTTTACCGCACGTTGACTTTACGTGTAATTGTTCAGTCCACAAAAGTCTACAGGTCGAAATTGATTAGCAATAGCTTAGGAATGCACGAAGCAGATGTGGAGCAAAGTAAGGGGATAACGTTTTTCTTCTCTACCCAATTGCAAACTTTCATAGGCGAATGTTAATAAGAATGGGGCACGGTGATTCTCGTTGTTGGCTCACACTTCACGGTAAAAATACCGAAATCAGTACGGACTGATGAACAGGAAACGACCGCGGCTGCGCACAAAATAAAAAGCATTGGTGCGAAATGGGAAACTGGAGCCCACACATAAGGTTTGGTGAAATTTCGGAAACTTTCACACACTTTTGACACGATTGTTGCACGCTCGAAAGTTTACCGGTCAGCTGGGAAATAATTCCGTCCTCTCATCTGGAATCTGGAGCCAATGATTCCGTGCCAAGGCTAGAATTGATTTGTTAATTCACTGCCCGCGTCACAGAACAAATTCAACAATTCCAATAAATACCGACGGCACGACAGTCAACATTTACACACACTCGTATAGTAGGCGGTCGAGAAACCGTACGATTCACTCCACTCAATTTCGCTCAACTATGTTTTGCGTGGAGAATTATACCCGTGCGTCGGTCGTCAACGATTCCTTTCTTTTATCCAGGAAAATCGATCATATCGTGATAAATCCGAAGATTTATGCTAAATCTTTAATTGAAGCGTGAAGGATTGGGGTTCCTGCGTGTTTTGCGGCCACCATCAGGGTCTTTGCGAGCAAGATGGAACTTTGAAATAGCAAAAACCACGGAGCTTGACGTGACCACGGTGAACCTTTACACACACTTGTATGTAAAGCACTCGGAAAACGTTTGTCGTTTCTGTGTCTTGAAACTGTACGATTGACTGCACTGCAGTTACCTTTATGGAACCTCAACCTTCCAGCAATTTGCAAAAACTTGCCAACAAGTATTAACTAAAACGCGATGTTAATATTGCACACGCCTTGATCTCTACAACGCGATCTTAGCTTTTCTTTTCTTCTTATTCTTTTAACTGAACAATGGTTCAGAATTCGCGACTGACTCGCAGTAATCTCACTTCCATTTCGTTACATCCAAATACAAATTCCCGAGCACTTTTCTGGGCAACGACCATGACCACCACCGCATCTAATTAAAGGGAAACGTTTAAATTTAATATAAAGGAAAATTTATATTAAACTACATTTAATAATAATAATAAGAAAAAAATATTTTATAAATTATAACTAGGAATGGAAGTAATGAAATCCTTTTTTTTCTAAATCTGCAATTAAAATTTCGGATAAGGGTTAGGAAAGTTTTCGAGCTGTTTGCTTGTGTGACTGCTCGAAAACTACAGTCTAGCTGTCTCAAAAATGTACATCTCCTTTCCTGAGCTTCTTTGATTAGCGGAAAATCGAGCATCCTGTGGACCATGGCTCTGTACGGAGCAACCTTGTTTTGCTGCGAATGATTTGATGTGTTCGGGATCGTTGTCTGTGTGAGTTGCTTTCCGGTATGCATCGAAAGTTATACGAGTATTTATTTGAGTTCTCCTTACTACTGTATCTAGGAACGATAGTTTACCGTCTTTCTCTCCCTCCATCGTGAATACTATATTCTTGTGGGCTCGATTCAGGCCAGTAAGCACCTTCTCCACATCACTCCTTTTCACATACGCAAATACATGGTCCACATATCGGACCCAGTATTTTGGTAATTGGCCTTTCTCCTGCAGTCCCTCTTCTAATTTTGTCGTAACTATCTCGCCGAAGAGTAGTGAAAGCGGATTTCCCATTGCTACTTCGCCTGTTGTCTTATAAAATTTCCCCCTAAAGGTGAAATAATTTTCGGTCATGCAAAGTTTCGCAAGTTGGGTATACTGCCTAGTTTTTATTTTCCGAGATAATGAATTTTCTTGGTGAGGAAGCCATTCTTCTATCTATCCCCGCGTTCCCATCACCGGAATACTCGGGAATAGAGCTTTCAGGTCGAAAGACACCATAATTTCGTCTTGCGCTGGTGGGCCAAATTTTGGAATTTTCTCGGGTAATTCTTTGCTATTTTTAACCGATCTACTATTCATTTGAGTCATTCCCCTAAATTCATTCACCCACGATCTTGCTAGTTTTTGGGTTGGTGCATTCACTGCCGAAATAATCTCACGTATTTCGTTCCCCTCTTTGTGTATTTTTGGCAAACACTTTATCCTGGGCAAAGTAGGGTTGCTCACTATAACCTTCGTCAATTCGCTAATTAATGACTCACAACTTTTAATTGTCCTTTCGAATCTTTTCATGGATTCCTCTAACGGGCTCCGGCGTAGCTCGAAAAAACTACCGCTTAATTTGGACCCTAACCCAAGCATCCGCAAATATATTGAACGCCTTTGAGCGACGGGTCCTGAGGCTAATAATCGGAGCGAAGCTGGAATGGCGAATTCGATACAACCATGAGCTGTATGAAATTTTAGACGAACCGGAGTTCTCAAGGATTGTTAGACTGCGGAAGCTGCAATGGGCTGGACACATGAATAGTGTGGAAAAACAGCGGATACCCAAGAAGGTATTCTTTGGGAGAACTGAGGGCCGGCGGCCGGCGGGGAAGCTGAGGAAACGCTGGTCTGACTCGGTCGACGAAGACGCGGGCAACGGACCGAGACAGTTGGATGCGCTGTTTGCAGGAAGTGAAGGCCCGAAAGGGGCTGTAGTGCTAAGAAGAAGAAGAAAGAAATAATTTAACAAAACGCTTCTAAAATCGTGTCCTGTCTGTCCGTCCGTAAGTCCGCCGTTTGTCACAGCAATTTTCCTCGCAAACTACATAAACTAGAGTAATGAAACTTGTTACATAGGTCAAAGGTGGTGTCCCCTCAAAAGCTCTATGTGGGCCGAAAACAATTAATTCCGCGAAAATAGCACAGCACCAGCGACTGCTCACTTCCACGACTTGTTTACAGGCCCGAAATCAGTGGGAGATCCAATCCAACTCTTGAATTTCCGCTTAGATAAGATCGTTATTTATTATTCGACACTAAGACAATTTGAATACACAAGGAAGCCCAAACGAAACCGCAAATGAAAAACATTATCACATACTTTCGTAGTAACAATTTGGAGGGCGCCAGCCACTCGACACTTAATTTTAGCAAACAAGATTACACTGCCGACACTTCACGGTGGGACTTTCTTGTTAACCTCCACATCTCCTCTGTATACTCCTCCATAACTATGTCACCTTCCACATGGCATCCTCCACGCAGTTGTCGCTGCCTTTGTCCAACTGCCCATGACCGCCGCCAGCCGATTTGCTTTTCACGTCGAATTATGTGGAGGAAATGAGCCCTCATGCAATACCTTCAGATGGAAATCAAAAGACTGTAAAACTGTTACCGCACAAAATCCCATTGAACATGCGGAGTTGATTCACGCAATATGGTTGAAAAATAGACAAATTTTTTTTTTTATTTATGGGTTGTCACTAATTTAAGACTTTGTCCTCAAACCATCACGCCATCTTGCCATCTGGCCCGCACCTTTAGCTATCTGAGGTTCACTCGCAGAGAAAACTAACGTAGGATGGGAAGTCATATGGTGGCGCATTGCGTATGTAGTAGTCGCCTACTAATGGTCATATGTGTGGTAGTGACGTCTGCCACCATATCGCTTCTCATCCAACGTCAGCGACTAATAATCGCCAGTGGCGTAGGGCCGATTCATTACAGTATACAAAGATTTAGTAGCCCATATTTTTCTGAACTCTTTTGCTCTACGTTTAATGAAACGTAACATTTTGTAAACCTTGTTCAGGATTTCATCATAATGGAGGTTAAACCGGAGTTTCGTGTCTAAGACAACTCTCTCGACTCTTCCTAGTTGTGTGTTGTTGATGTCATAATCATGACATTCTGTTATCTTGCAAAACTTATAATCTGGCATTTTTCTATATTGAGAGCAAGCTGGTTTCTATCGCACCACTGAACGAGAGCAGGTAATTTGGGTTGGAGAAAAGATACATCGAATAAGGATTGTATGCTGTGATGAAGTTTGAGGTCGTCGGCGTAAAACAGGTGTGGAATATTAGCGATGAAAATATCAAAGAGGAGTGGACCAAGATGACTGCCTTGAGGTACTCCAGAGGTGACACTGAACTTACTAGACAACCGACCTTGAAACTTAACGCATTGTGTGTGGTCTTTCAAATATGACTGAATCCAGTTGAGCAGCGAACCGTAGATGCCAAAAATGCGAAGTTTACCCACTAATATTTCATGGTTCACTTGATCGAACGCTTTACTGAAATCTGTGTATATAGCATCTATCTGGTAGTCTTGCTCCATACTACAAAGAATATCCGACGCCAAGGTAATTAGATTAGTGGTGGTAGACCTATTTTTACGGAAGCCATGTTGATGTTCATTCATATACGGTTCTATAATGGGGGAAATTTTACTGTTACTGTTTTTTGTGAATTGGTGTTATAAATGATGGTTTCCAAAGTTTGGGGAGTATACCAGATGTTAATGATTTATTAAAAAAAAGGAAGAGAGGTCTAGCCAATTCATCTATGCAGAGAGACAGAAAACAAGGAGGAATAAAGTCAAGGCTGGGTCCTTTAAGTGGATCAAGATCTTCAATAGCCTGAAGAATTTCATCTTCAGAAATGGTAATGTTGCCAATTAAGGTCTTTGTGACTATTTCCAACGACTCTAAATGAGACAAAGTGACTGAATTAGAGTAAACATGCTGAAAATGATCAGCAAAGAATTCACAGATCTGCTCGATACAGAATGAGACAGAGTCATTGTATGACATTAAAGAAGGATAACCAGATGTTTTGCATTCTACGTCTAGCACTCGTTGCGTGTAGACGTGTTTTTAATCACTCCTGTCGTTAATTTTAAAAATTAATTAATTTTTCACAAAAGTCAGTTTCAAAATATTGAAATAATTTTTTACGAGCCAGTCAAAAACAAGTTTTGATTTTATTGGGGAAGAACTTATCGTCGAAGGCATCGACCAACCATATCCATAAATCAAGAAAAGGCCAAACCAAAGAAAACTCGGGACTGCTGTATGGAGGAGCCCGACGGCTTCCCTCCGTTGGGGGGCTCCGGGGAGAGTGCCGGTGTGAAATTGGTGGCAAGTGTCAACAAGCGGAGACACACGAGTACCCAGGATACCGCAGATGGCGGCCGTAAAACACAAGTGCTCGAGGATAGACAGGAGGTGTGTCGCCTTCGAAGTGAAATCGAAGAGTTAAAAGCAAGAATTCAAACGTACGAAGAAATGTTCAAGACGGCAAAAAAAGTTCAAGAGAGTGAACCGATACGAAAAACAGATAAGCACGCAAAACAGAAGAAAGCTGCAAATTCAATAATCACTGAAGAAGTATTAAGTGCTGGTGGCACCAACGAAAGCCAGAACTACTTTGCAGCGCTGGATGGACTCCAACAGGATATGGAGGTAGACGAAGGTAATAAAGATGATAATTTTATAATTTATTTAAAAAATAAAAATAATGAAAATAGAAATAAGGAGAAGAAACCAGCCCGTAGTTCTGCTGGTCCTCCTCAAAAAGGAGCCAAGAATACCGAGAAAGTTCCGCCAATTAATGTCTTCGGTCAAAGCGGAAAGGACATGGTTCGGCTATTGGCAGCCGAAAACAAATTTCAAGATCAAACGAATAAATTCCGAGAAGCTATCAATTAGAACGAAATCACTGGTTGATTTCAAATCAGCGTAAAATGCTTTGAATTCTGGGGAGGTTCCGCACTTCACTTATACCCCCAAAAGCGAGAAGAACCAGACGTTCTTGCTGAAGGGCTTGGACTGCGGAGAAGATACCGTCGATCTTCTTCAGGTTCTCAAGGAAACAGCACCACAAATCGAGTTTATCTCAGTTAAAACATTCGCGACAAGAAGGTCGACGGTAGAAAAAAAAAATTTACCACTTTATTTAGTACAAATAACAAATAAGAGCAGTCCAAGCGCTCTTCAGCAAATCAGATGTTTAAATTTTCGACTGGTGAGGTGGGAACGCCTCCAGAAACGAAAAATCAACCAGTGCTATCGCTGCCAACGATTTGGGCATTCGGCTGCCAACTGCGCCATGCATTACCGATGCGTTAAATGCAAAGACGTGCATGCTCCCGGTGAGTGCAAATTGGCTCAGACGGAGCCAAAAGAGAAATTATATTGTGTGAACTGCGGTGTTTTTGGTCACCCGGCATCATATCGAGGATGCTCCCGATATCAGGATGCAAGATTAAAATCTGTCCTAAAGCAAACACAAATACACCGCAGTGTCTTAGCTCCGAACTTCGTCAAGCCCGGAGTATCATTTGCACAAGCCGCAAGAGGACCAGCAGAAAATGCGGAAAATAGTGTAAATAATGTAAGTGGCAATAATGAGCTGCTTCTCAAAATTTTACAGCAATTAAATTCTCTATCGGAAAGAATCGATAAGCAAGATACAAAAATTAATCTTGTTTTTCAACGTCTAGGGGTTTCAAATGCCTCAAAATAATTTGTCATCCAGTCACATTCCCATAGATAGGATTCGTCTCATCTCGATCAACGTCAACTCCATTGTTACTATACATTGACGTGATTATCTCCTTGAATTCATTGCCAGACAAAAGCCTGACATCCTGCTTCTAACTGAGACCCACCTCAATTCATGGCACTCCATGACATTCAAGGATTTTGAGTTCGTAAGAAACGATAGGGTAATAGGTGATGGGGGAGGTGGCACTGGGATATTGGTTCGAAGACCCTATCGTTTCCAAAATATTGAAAAAGTCGAATTCAAAAGCTTTGAATCTCTTGAAGTGTCCGTTATCAAAATCTCACTGCCAGGTGGGGATAACCTCTTCGTTATCTCTGCCTATGCAACTGGTGGAACTGTTCTCAAGCTCAAGGAGGAGCTCAATTCCTTGTTTGAAATACTCGAATTGAACAGGCTGCATATTTGTTATATTCTTCTGGTGATCTGAACGCCAAGCAAACATCATGGCTGAACGCCACCAATAATCCAAGAGGTGTATTCCTGAAATCATGGATAACAGAGAACCAAATTGAATACAGGTGCAATCTATATGGGTCGGAGTTCCCAACATACCCTAGGACAAATTCATATTTGGACCTTTGCATTGCTGACGCAAGACACGAATTCAACTTTAATAGTCCTCAACGGAAACTGCAGGTACTTCCTTATGATAGCGACCATAACGCAATCGTAATGGAAATTAATCATCACAGGGATGATTTCTTCCTCATTCCAGTTCAACATGAAAATCATCGGTTGAATTTCAAAAAAACAGACTGGGGAAAGTTTCAAAAGAAGTTTAATCGCGAGTACCAGAAGCAATGTCCCCTTCTGATGGTGGCAACTCTTGCTCAATGGTTCCTTATGACAGGAATCTAACTAACGATGAAATAGATGTCTATTTGTCGAAGTTAGAGAAGCTGACGTGCGAAACGATTGAGAAAGTAGTTCCCAAGATTAAACATCGAAACAATATGGATAGATATGAAACACCAACCATCGCAAGGTTGAAAAGATTGAAAAGCCTCCTTCTCACACGCGTCAACAATATTTATCGACGATTTTTGACTACAACAATCCCTCATTGTCTTTGTTGAAATTACATCTGAAGAATGTCCGGAATTTAATCCGGTCGTACTTCAGAAGTGAGGTCAGCAATCAATGGGCGGAAAAATTGAGGGGCATTAGCCCACAGGACCCCGACGGCGTGTTCACGAAAGTGAATAGCATATTCCGCAAGAAGTCTCGAGTGAAGGTATCGAATCTTGAAGTCACTAGTGATGAGATAAATCTTCTCGATAGGGCTGGTATCTAAACTGATAGTACGACCCCGGATAGAAATGGAAACAGGATTATTTGTGAAGGGTTGGATAAACTTGCCCTGATTGGAACACATTTTGAATTGGTTCATCTACCAAACCTTGAGAGAGGGAACGAAATATTTTCAGAGGTCGTTGAAGCAAAAGTTTCCGACTTCAAATCAAGCCTGAACGGCCAATCAATTCTTCATTTCGATGAAACATTAACATCTGACCTCATACCGAGCTTGAATCTTATTGATTATTTTGCCAGCTATGAAGATTTGTGTTTCATATTTCACAAGATAAACGACAAGAAATCATGTGGTACTGATGGTATTCCAAATGTAGTTCTTCGACATTTGCCTGAGGTTGCTATTAGAAATTATTGCATATTGTTCAACATCATGTTGAGCAATTCATATTTCTCAAAAGAGTGGAAACAGGCTAAGATATTTCCGATCTTGAAAAAAAGAAAATAATCTTCATGCCTGAAAAGCTTCACCCAAACAGCTTGCTGCCTCACATCAGCAAGGTGTTTCAAGTAATACTCAACAGAACATTAAACGCCCACACTGAGGAATATGAGTTGATGCCGAATTGCCAATTTGGTTTTCGTGCCAGGCATTCGACCACACATGCAATAACGAAAGTAACCTCAGCCATCTGTTGGAAACTAAATGGTGGACAATGCGTTGGAACATGTCTCATTGATATGGAGAAAGCCTTCGATACGGTGTGGTTAGATGGTCTAGTTTTTAAACTCCTTCAGGACAACTTCCCCAGACACCTTATCGCCATGATGTGTAATATGTTATACGGGAAATCGTTTGTTGTAACTGATGGAAATCTGACAACAATGCGCGAGTTCAAGGTCTTGAATGGTCTACAGCAGGGAAAAGTTACTGCACCTCTGCTCTTCTTAATCTTCATTCCCAAGCTATTGACCGGCTTTGATTTTATCGTCTCGCCAACGCGATCATTGGTAGCGTTTGCTGATGATCTGATCATCTATACGGCAGACCGAAAAGCTACAATAGTTCAGAGAAATCTCCAAAAAATGTTCAATGATCTGCAGCTGTACACTGACAATTTCCGAATGAAAATCAATGCGCAAAAGTGTGAAACAATCTTGTTTCGGAAAACGCTGCAGGGGGTCAGTCAAGACCTGAAACGTAATTGGAAAGATTTCCACATCATGGCTGGCGAGGGTAGTTTAGAACGAGTTTCACATAAATCCTATGTTCGATACCTCGGTGTTTATCTCGATCAGTATCTGTACTATACTGAACATGTGAAAATCATGCTCAGTAAGGCACTAAAAGTAGTCATGGCCCTACGAAAACTCTTTCATTCCAAATACGTTGGTCAAAAGGTCAAAATTATCTGTTACAAAACGCTGGTTAGACCAGTTTTGACATATGGATGTCAGATCTGGAACAACGAGAGTGCTAGTACTATGGAAAAATTGAGAGTTTTCGAAAGGAAATGTCTTCGTGCATGTACTGGTTTGTACAGAAAGCCTGAAACGGATTGGAAACATTATATATCGAATAGAAGAATTTATCAAACTGCTGAAGTGGCGAGGGTCGATATCTTCATATTGAAACTTCTTCGGCATCATATCGCAAGATCTGTGACTGTGAGTGAAAACCCTTGGATTTCACAGCCGTTCCACCCTACAGACGGGTACATTGCGACTTGCCTCGCTACTGGCTTCATTCCTCCAGAAGCATTCGTGTATTTGGACATGAATCGATATGTTTTTGATTCTGACGGCGTCCCAGTCATATATCAGATATATCGACGGGCCACCGATAAGAAGATAAAATATCCTCCGAATTTGAGTTCACGAGACCAACAGTTCCAATGGAGATACTCATTTGCTAGATTCGTTGAGGCTGATCGAGTTGAGACGGGGCAATCTAGGTATTGGTGGCTGAATGACAATGTCTAAATTATTCGTGTTTATTTTCAGTTTTGGTGTTTTTCGTTATTTAGTTTTTGAGTTTCAGCTCATTATTGCTACATTTAGTGTTGCTGTTTATTTTTGTTAAAAATTAGGTATAGGTTAGGTTTATATTATGTTTATTATATTAGGTTAGAAATAAGGTAAAACGGTTAGGTTAGGAACATTGTTATAGATTTTTTTAAGTATAAGATAAAGTTTTTGATTGCATTTATTAGAATTAAGTTAAAACATATTAGGTGTAGGATCAAAGTTCACTGTTGTGTCTTAATTATAAATAATTTTAGGATAGTGTTGGTTGGTTTTTTCTCCTTTTTCCAATTGAATTTTAAAAATATGTAATAATCCATTGATTTGAATTTGCTATAGTTTTTTTTTTTTAATGTGATTAATGATAGCGTATAAATTTAGAGAGCCATTTGGGCCATTAAGTCTTTCATTGTTATTGTTTTGAATTTACTTTATATTCTTTTAAAATTTAAAACAATTAGTATTAAATAAAGCGCTGTTGACTTTGAATTTGCAGAATTAGCTTCTTTTTTTTTATTACTTTTTGCAGCACTTAAAATAATGGTTTGTAACGCACGTTTCAAATTTTCTCCCAAAAAATCCAACCGTCAGTGTCTAACACAACAAACAGGCAATTTTCCTCGCTACTTTATATTCCTCTATCGCTACTTTACATTTACAGATAGATTCTATCGATGTATACCTTCAACGCGAATCATCTGTCTACTTTTCTGCTTTTTATGTTGCCCCGACTTGAATTTGCCATACAAACATTTTCTTTTGCCTACTCAAACTCATTCTTCATCGCGTGCAAGCACTACTGTACTACATTGTACCAAAAGATATTTCAATGGTACAAATGATAACTTTGAGGTAATGGGACATTTTTCTTATATAAACTCATTTTGCCAGCCAAAACTTCACTCGGCTCAAACGATTTCTTGCATCTCATCATTATTTGTCGCATGCAAGCGATACATTGTACCATACTACACCTCATTCATGTTAATATGAAAATGAGTTAAAGCAGTGAGGTGGTACGAATGAGATTCTTGAGGTATGGGACACTATATGGAAAGCCTGGCAATTACCCGGGAAAGGAAAAAGTTGATGAATCAGGATGACGGAAACTGCAGATCATGGCTATTCAAATTAAATTATAGGGGTACCAGTTAATTCGTGCGGTTTATTGTCAAAAATTGCTTTTAGACGTTCGGAAATGGTTTGTTGAGCGACGCCCAGTGATTTTGCAAGTTTGGGATGGATCTTGGTCGAGCAATGTCTCCAAATCGTGATCTTCAAATTTTTTTGGCTGTCCGGGCCGTTCATCGTCCTCCAAGTCAAAATTGCCACTTTTAAACCGTGCAAACCACTTCTGGCACGTACGCTCAGCTAGAGCATGCTCACCATACACTTCCACCAATTAAGAAGTACTCCCCGCAAAAACACTTTATCCGGCACAAAATCCGACATTTTCAGAGTAAAAAAAAAGAATTGTTGTTTACGCTTCAGCTAAATGACACATACTGATTCTGAAACTATATGACAGTAGCTTTCCAATACATATTTGGAAAGGTGAATCACTGGAATAAAAATCAAATTACACCATCCGTTAGAAACGAAACGAAAGCGGTACCCCTATTAAATAATATCTTTCCTGAGTTTCGTAAAAAAAAAAGAATTTTTGTAACTGTACTTTTGTAAATTCCCTTTCCTACCTTTTCTTAGCTTAAGCAAATTTCCTTGAGTACCTTTTATTACCTGAAAATGATCTAAAGTAAATTTCCTTAAACACTGCTAGTATATACGCAGGAATGTAAGTCAAAATAAATTAATCGCTGAAGAAGATCGAATGACTACGGTCGAAAATCGATTTCGAGAAAAATGAAACACACAAAATTAAAAGGAAGCTTTTTAGGGTTTTGTAAAATAATTTTACAAAACCCTACTAGTTTCGCGACCAGTCTGTCCGTCTGTCCGTCTGTCCGTCTGTCCGTCCGTCCGTCCGTCCGTGTGTCACAGCAGTTTTTCTCGGAAACTACTTAAGCTAGAAACATCAAATTTTGTGTGTAGGTGTAAAGTGGTGATCTCTTCAAAGTTCAACTACAGAAAAATTTTATAAGGTATTTAACGGGGGTCTCCCCATAGAGGAGAGTGACCCCCCGAAAAAAAAATTTCATTGAAGGTAGCCGATATGGGTATCAAATGAAAGGTCTTGATGAGAACTTTTCAAAACAGGTCTTAGTTTGGCAAAATTTGCTTCGAGGGGCGCACAGGGAGGGGAAATACACGAAAAATTTGTGTCCCCCCCCCCTCGCGATTGGACACCTGTGATCCGAAAAATCTAACGAAAATCAGGGATGAAGGCCTTGGTGCGTACAACAACAACAAATACGTGAGAAGTCGCAATTCACTCAACTTTGTTAGTAATAGTATGATTTATCGATTTTATGTTTTCTTGAATAAAATCTTAACGGTACCCTTAAATTCAATGAAATTTAGTACGTAGATGTCTATTTATAAGATTGATTAACTCTGCAAGTTTCATAAAGATTGAATCATATTTAGCGAAGTTATAGCGGTTTGAATTTTCCTGTATTACTATGGAACAATATGCGCTGCATGTATTACTATGGCAACATATGGCTATGGAACAACATGCGCTTTTTACCGACTCAGACACTACAGTTTTGCTAGGATTTGCATGAAAATTTCAGGAATGATAGGTGTCATGTATATCTTTGAGAATCGGTTCAGCTAGTAGTATTAGTAATCGTAAAACAAGATAGTGGCTGTTTTAATTGCGAAGATTGAATAATTTGGAGTTATTTTTTCCCAACTTCAACGTTTAAGGTGCATGCTTTGAACACTTGATTCAATTTAATGAATGACTGCAGATGAGTACCTACAATTAATGCTCATAAGTGAAATAAGTCAAGGAGGTGGGAGAGAGCTCCTAGCAAAAGGGTTTTGTAACCATTCTAGGATTCGAAAAAATTGGCCATGAATCGATGATTTCAGCACAGGAGAGTGGCCCCTGAAAAAAAATGCATCAAACGTAGCCGATATGAGTATAAAATGAAAGTTTTCATGGGAGCTTTTCAAAACAGTTGTTAAACTGCCAGTTTTTGCTTCAGTGGGGGCACAGGGGGGAAATACATGAAAAATGTGTTTCCTCCGTCGCGGATGGACATCTGAAATAATTATCAAAGGAGATATTTATGAGTATAACAATACCAAAAACCTCAAAAGTCGAAATTCATTGAACTTTGTTAAAAATATTATGATCTTCGCATTTCATATTTTCTCCAATCAAATCGTCTTTGACATGTTTCTTGATTTGATTCGATCTGGTGACTGCATTTTGTAAATTGAATACAAAACCCTTCTGACATGAGCGTAGGTCTGTTTACCCAACTTGTTATTTCTACTTTCAGTTGGAGTATTTTGTGAAGATGAATTCGATTAAAGGCTTGTATGGTTTTCGTTTAAAAAAAAATTTTGTATGGAACCACGAAATCTCACGATATCTGAAGTTAAGTGCCAGTGCCTTCGGTACATATCTATTCCGTAGTATTTACCCGCATTGATTGGAAAACCAATTTTCGCTTTTTCCTCGCATCAACTTCGGCCTTTTTAAACACAGCGTGGTAACTGCACTCCCTAATATTTAATAAATTTGATTCATGAAGAAAAACGGTAAATACTTACTCTTTATATTTTACCTAAATCAGGAATTCCTGTACTAAAGAACACACTCACTTTAACTAGTTAAATAAAACGCAACTATTTAATATTTTACAACAAAATATTTTCAATTTTATTACAATATTATAATTTATCACAATTTCTTGATGTATGGATGGGAGGAGGGATACGACTGTATTAAACTATTTATCATTATTTTATTTTATTGAAATAAACAGAAATTTTTGTTTTCTTCATAAAGAAAATCAATTAGGACGAGAACTCGTAAATCATAATCTTCGGATCTTCTTTCCATTTCAAATAAAATCGATTTCTTTAATCTTATTATTGCAATAAATTTGTAATTTACAAGAAATTATCAGGCAAATTATTATTGATTGATATCGAGGAGAGAATCATTTAGTTAATTCTTTCTCTATTTCCTGTTTCTTCTGTGATATTATATCGATTAGGATCGCACTTATATATTCTAATATAATTTATTAAAATTTAATTTAGATAGTCTAAAAAACTAAACAAGGAAGAAAATTGAGATGAAGAAAGCAACAAAGAATTATTTTATATATATTTAAATTAAAATAGACACGAACAACAAAAATGTTCAAAAATAATATACATAATAATAATAGAATATAATATTAAGATAATAGGTCTGTTTTTAATATATATAGATAGTTTTCATGATTTTTAATAAATTTAAATTCAGACAATGCGAAAAAAAGATTTTAGATAAGGAAAATAATAAACTATCACAATTTTGGATAGATGACAACATTACACTGCTACAATTACGATGTATACAAAGCAAGGACTCTCCGATGGAAGCGGCAACACTACAGCAACTAATTTGAATCTTTTGTTGCTAGGACCAAAAAGGACTTGACACAGGCCTTAAATTTGGTCGACATATTTTGACACGACGAGGTGATGACGAGCAACACTTTGATCACACTTATAATATAGTTCAGATCTCTCCCTCTCTCTCTCTCAAATTCACTTGGATGTTCTCAGCGTAATGTATGTTTCCATTACATATTCTCTGGATCTTTATCATATACGTCGCCATTTTAGGATATTGACATTTTCTACACAAAAGTTCGTCCTGTTCATCTTCCGCTCGTTTTAATTAGCATTTTTCACTTACAGAGAGTGAGCGAGAGAAAGAGAGTAGATTTAGGTGGTTTGGTGGTAGATTGATTGAAACAATCTTTTTCAATTTATTTTAAATTTCACGTGAAATCCATAGAGTCCAGTTCGGGAACTCGTTGGTCATCGGGTGATAAATCATTGATCCAACTATTTGAACTCATATAGGACGATCCAAATGCATCATCATCTTCCAGTAGCCACGGATGATAGAGAACATCCTCGGAGGTAAGACGATGTTTAGGAACTTTCTGTAGCAAGGATTTGATAAGGCAACGCGCTTTTGACGAGAGGTAATCCGGAATGGTGAATTGACACCGTGCAATTTTCGCGAATAAGGATGCATGATCTGGATCATTGAAAGGATATCTGTAATTGATAGAGAGAGGAAAAAAGAAGTTGTTAGGTTATGGTAGAAACTGAAAATTCTTTGGGGAGTTCTTTAGAGATCGAGGTAATGATTGAATAAATTTTGTATAAAAAAGGATAATGTTAAAATTTGAGGCATAAAATTTAAAAAGAATGTTCAGTGAGACTTACCTTCCAACGAGCATCGTATACAGGACAACACCAAGTGACCACAAATCTGCAGCTTTACCAGAGAAATCTGAATTAGGTTTTAGTATCTCTGGCGCAACGTATGCAGGACATCCGATCTTCTCTTTCAGGATGTCATCGTCAGGATTATCTAAGACGACAGCATCTTCCAGAGATTCGAATTTCAAGTGAGTTCTGTAAAGAAAAGATAAAGATGGTTAGATACATGTTTAATAGTGCAAGGCTTTAGGATTATGTAGTAGAAAATTAAAAGCGCAACCTTCCTGAGAAGGAAGAGGGAAAGAGAAATGAAAACATTCAAAGCCTAATTGATATAATCAGCCTTAATGTAATAACTATATTGGATTGACTTATGCTGACTTACTGAATGCTTATAGGTTTATGTATTTCCTACTGTCCTTCCCCTCCCCCTCCTCCACCCAAACAATCCTCATAAACTCAAAAATATAACTAAACATGCACAGTCACACAAGAGATGTAATGCAAGCCTTCGTTGGTCACATACGAGGTCTTTGCCGCTAGTGGTGCTATTTCTAATTCTTTTGCTAGACAGTCATGAACTGCTAGTTAAAGTTCTCACTTTACCCCAAAGACGAAAATTAAATTATATCGTCCAAATCGAATTAACATCTCGCATAGCATGAATGGTGTATACGCTAATTAAATATGCAATTGTTCTGTTGGATCGCACAGTGCAGTGCATTTGTGGGAGGAGGGATGAGGGTGGCTCGATTGTGAATTGGGCTCACTTTAAGGTATCAGCGAAGCGGATATACTGAAGAAGAGATAATTTAATAATTCAATTGAAGAAGGTGTAAACAGAGTGGATAAGGGCAAAGTAGAAAGACAGTAATTGGAGAGGGTGTTGAATAGGGTGGTAGTTTTGAGGGGGGAATGTGGTCTAGTCAAAAGCATAAAATAAAGAATTGCAGGCTGTTTAGAGGAATGAATTGCGTAT
The DNA here is from genome assembly GCA_963969285.1 of Odontomyia ornata. Classification (NCBI taxonomy): domain Eukaryota; kingdom Metazoa; phylum Arthropoda; class Insecta; order Diptera; family Stratiomyidae; genus Odontomyia; species Odontomyia ornata. Next base: position 298,725,327 of record OZ017740.1, read on the forward strand.
ATCTCAAGAAGGAACCACCTAATGTCCTATAATGAAATTTACTTTCCTCACCCTTAGGCTTAGGGGTAGTACTAGTTTAATTCAAACTTCTTGAATGCACAAATCAAATTTGTCAAATTGGCTTTTCATAAACATGCCAGTTCAGTGTCGCGTCCCAGAGAGAAAATTCAATTAGATTCAATTATCTATTGGTGACGACAGGAAAAATATAGACAGTAAATTATGTGTGGATGAGAGGAGACATTTATCGCGTATGTGGGGTTTAATAGGGCAATGATATAAGTTAGAAAATTTGTTTTGCGTATTCATACGAGAATGAGCTCGATTTCTCGCAATGATAAATACTTTTGCTCTTAGATAAGTAGGATTGAAATTAAATTCTGTAATACAGCTGACTCGGAATGGAGCTTTGAGGACGAATGAGGAGGGGAAAAGAGAGAGAGAGAGGGGTGGGTTATATCCAAGATAATACCATTCTAAGATCTGTTCTGGAGGGCTTATCTAGGCCGCATGACCACCTTTGTGAAAAAAATAAAATATAATCGGGTTCACTTGTCTGGAGGGGTGCCCCTAAAAAATTATTTTCACAGAAAACCTACAATAGGTCACACAAAACCTATAATAAGTTACCTAAACTGACCTATCTCCAAAGTTTGATGATTGCACCGAGCGCAATTTCAGCAAAAACTGTTGAAGGATAAACAGATATAAAGGTTGCGCTTCAATATTGTTATGTCAGTAAGTTAGTAAAAGGTTTTCCAATAAGAGGTGTTATTTTGGATAGCCCACTATTTCGGTAGATGTCACTTTTGAAGCTGTCATTTTTTTGACATTTGACAAGTAGAAACTACGCCACCAATAAAAATGGAACGATACACGCTTCAACGACGCATTGAAATTATTAAAATTCACTATAAAAATGGTGAAAGTTAGCCAGGAACGGTTCGTAAAACTTGAACATTTTTGGGTCGTCGTGAAGCACCTCGTCGGACCGCAATACAGAAATTGGTGGGAAAATTCGAGCTGTTGGGACAACTTTGTGATGTGAAGAATAAAACCCGTACACGTCACTCAACAACAGCCGAGAATATTGCTACTGTAGCCGAAAGTGTTGAAGAAAACCCAGGTTTGTCCATTCCTCGTAGTTCTTTGGAATTAGGCATTCCACAAACGTCATTACACCGTATTTTGCATATAGAAGTGGGTCTTAAGGCTTACTAAGTTCAGTTAACACAAGAACTCAAGCCGGTCGATCATCAACAACGTCATGTCTTTGCTGATTGGGTCCTTGAAATGCATAAAAACGATCCGGAATTCCATCGAGAAATATCTTGAGTGATGAGGCCCATTTCCACCTCGGTGGCTTCGTCAACAAGTAAAATTGTCGCATCTGGGGCTCGGGAAACCCAAGAGTTATTGTTGAAAAGCCTCTCTATGCTCAACATGTGACTGTTTGCTTCGGTATATGGTCCGGCGGAGTCATTGGACCTTACTTTTCCGAAAATGAGGCTGAACCAACAGTTACGGTGAATGGATTGCGCTATCAAGAGATGATTAATGATTTTTTATGGCCGGAATTGGATGGTATTGATCTGGACAGCGTTTACTTTCAACAAGACGGCGCTACGTGCCACACAAGCAACGAAACCATTGATCTTTTACGGGAAAAGCTTCCGGATCGTGTTATCTCTCGATGAGGTGATCACAATTGGCCACCGAAATCTTGTGATTTAACATCTTGCAACTTCTTCCTTTAGGGCCACGTGAAAGCGAAGGTCTACACCATCAGCCCAGCGTCGATTCAAGACCTCAACGATGGAATTCGTGAGGCGATCGAGGACATAGGGCAGCAATTTTGCGATTTGGTTATGGAAAATTTCATGAAAAGGATATGATCCTTCAAGCGCGGTCGTGGTGGTCATTTGCCTGATGTTATTTGCCACTATTAACGGCATACATTCCTCTTTATAATAAAATAAACATCCGATCATTTATATTAAAAAATGGCATTTTTCTTTTAATATCAAAATAACACCTCGTATTGCAAAACCCTGTATAAGACCATAAAAATTCTCGTCAAGACCCATTTTGGCAGCACATTTGACGGCATGGCTGATTATAACGAATTTGATGTTTTGACTTCTGTTTCATATTTTTCAAATCGAACTCGTTCTGAAATCGAAATTTTAATTTTAAAGAAAAGGCATAAAGTTAAATTCTATAGTTAAAATATTATTGTGAGTCGAAAGAACAATTATTAGATTATCTTGTTTAAATGTTGATCGCAACTACGCCGTAAGTGGTCCATCCGAAGGGTCCAATTTTGGACGAAGCGTTCCTGAATAGGACCGGTATTTCGCGAATGACATCAGTAATTTTGGCTTCCAAAGCGTCGATTGAAGCTGGCTTATCCCTGAAGACCAGAGACTTCGTGTAGACCGCAAAAAAATAATCTAAAGGTTTGATATCATCACACGATCTAGGCAGCGAATTTACTGGTCCAAAACGTGAAATAAGAATCTCATCAAAATGATTTCTCAATAAGTCTACTGTTTCTCTCGCAATACATTTCTCACAGAACGCTGATTTTCGTAATACAGCTGAACAATTTGGATACGTTGTTGGGGTGACCCGAGACAAAGAAAACAGTAAAAAAAATTGCGAAAATGATTTTTATTTCCCAACATATTCTCCTCTCAGCTCGATACACTTTTCCCAACGATGTTCAATAGCTTCGATACCCGCTTTATAGTAGGAACCGTCAAGCTCCTCAAAATAGCTATTAATCTCAGACTCTACCTCTTCATTGTTGCCAAATCTTTTGCCGCCGAGTCATGTTTTCAAATTCGGAAAAAGAAAATAATCCGAGGGGGCCAGATCTGGCGAATAGGGTGCGTGAGGAAGCAATTCGAACTTCAACTCATTGATTTTAGCCATCGCAATGACGTACGTGTGGACTGGTGCGTTGTCGTGATGAAACAACACTTTCATTTTCGTCAGATGGAGCCATTTTTACTTGATTTCATCACCAAAACGCTGCAATAAGGCTGCATAATATGCGCCGTTGATTATTTTTCCTTTTTCGAGATGATCAATAAATATTATTTCATGCGCATCCCATAACCTTGCCAGCTGACTGCACTGTCTTTGCTTTCTTTGGAGCCGGTTCTCTCTTTTCAGTCCACTGCTTTGACTGCTCCTTGGTCTCAGGTGTAGAATGATGGACCCATGTTTTGTCAATGTTATAAATCGGCGCATAAACTCAGCTTTATTGCTGCGAAACATTATCAAACACTCGATGGAAACATCCTCACGTTGCTGTTTGTGCTCCATTGTGATTAAATGCGGCACCCATCTTGCGCACAGATTTCTCATGTCCAAATTTTCGGTCAAAATGTAATGCAAAGCACTTTTTAAAATGCCTGCCATGTCTATTATCTCGTGCACTTTTAGTCGACGGTCATCTAATACCATTTTGTGGATAGTCTTCACCTCACTTGGCCGACCACTGCGGTGTTCATCTTGGCAGCTCGTATGAACTCGTTTAAGCTCAGCTACCCAATATTTGACCGTTGAAAACGAAGACTTCCCCAGAGTAGAATCCAACTCGGCTCTGATATCGGTTGGACTTAGACCTCTCAAATGAAAGTATTGTCTCACATAACGATGCCCGATTTTTTCCATATTTACAAATTCACTAAGAGCGTTCACTTTTGATGTCTGTAAAAAAATAATAATCAACGTACCGTTATGATTTTTTCACATTAAGTTGTTGAAAGGTCGTATTGTCAATCGCAGTAATTGGTTTTTTAAAAGTATCTGTATTCATAAGTCAGACCAGGTACTTTTGTGACTACCCTCGTATATAGGTTGGTATATCCTAAAGAGTTCATTTATAGCAAAGGTGTCCATCCTGAGGCCCCCGGGCCGCATGCATCCCAAAATTAGCTTCAGTGCGGCCCAAGAATTTCAAATTATTTTCCAGAAGGAAATACACAAAAAATAACATAAAGACGAGAATGTTAGATGAACATTTTGAGAAAATATGGAGCCTTGCAACTGCGTCTATCGAGCCAGACATTGACGCAATAGTCACACAAGATCAACTACAAACGTCTTATTGAATTTCTAGTTTTCATAATTATAACGCTTACATAATATAAGATATATTATATTAAAATAATGCTGTTGTTACATCGGTCCAAAAGAACTCGCTATTATTCAATTTGGCCCAGAAACACTGGAAGGTTAGACATCCATAATTTAAAGCCTAAACAGACATGCAGTATACAAACCTAGTATAATACGTATAAAACCAAGTATACTAAGTTCTGAAACCTAATATAAGCCACTTAAGCACTGAGTGTGGGGCTCCCATGCTCGTGAGCGACTGGACTATCCACTAAAAACCTCCCCGTCAACCTGAGATTCTATCCTGGAGCCGTTTGACACATTACGCTTACCAGGCTTAGACTACATTTGCATGCGTGTCGTGACTACCTGGTATGCTGATGCCAGATTTTGCTCTATATGACATATCTGTCTAGGCTTGAAGGTGTCACCACTAGTCATATAATATGGCATATATTTTAAAAATCTTACGATACCTTCTGACCAAATTTATACGGTTCGAAAACTTGTATTGTGGACAGACTTCAAATGTGCCCACAAATTGAAAATTTCTTTATAAGTACAGTCTGGGTTTGGGATAATATTGCAATTCTTACATAATAATAAAGCTCTAGTAATGTAACAACTGTAAAATTTGATCAAGATTTACATAGTGATTTTTATCAAATTCTCCATTTGAAACGCAAGCCAATATCAGTAGTCGGACACGATTTCTGACGTTTCCATAAAATTGAATTATTCCAGCTTCTGTTTTTGTTTTTCAGAAAACTTACATCGGCGTATGGATGCCAACCGGACGTTCACATAGGCAGGTACTAATTTTAATTAAGTATGACAAGTAGTAGTAGAAGTATTTTTTTTAGAAAATTCTATTCTCTTCTGCATATTCCAATGGAGTTAGCTTGTTTGAGGAAAATCTTTAATATCACAACAGATTAAACATCTTTCTTTTCTTTACTCTACGGTCTTCCAGAACGATACTTTGAACATTTTACAATGCTTTCCCTCGCAATGGTTTTTATTAGGAACCCTTCAAACCCCTGACACTTTTCAGACCATTCGTGTATCTTCTTGACACAGCCAGCCTAAATATTAGCAGAGGCGAATATTGAATCGTTATTGAGCACTAAACAACCAATAAACCAGGTTTGGGGAGGCTTTTCACCATTGAAGACAACATTTGAGTTAGACAATAATAAACGAGGCTGCATATAGTATATAGACACATACTACGACTTTTGTGAAATTTTTATTGTATGTGCATTTCAAAACCAAAAGCTACCTCTCAAAAGCTAACTCCCAAAAATCAGAGTAAGCAAAAAGGAGCAAACCAAAAACCTATGGGGTTGTCTGGTGTTGCAGTGTCTAATTTTCGACTTGTATTCTATACTAATATCCCTGAAAAGCTTTTACAATAACATTCAGGTCGAATGAAAATGGGGAATTCCAAATCATGCGGACAGTAACTTTTATTTGGTAGACTAAACACGTCGTCATCATCCCTTATAACGTTTGGTTTGGTTGTGTCCCAAAACGTATCATGAAAGACTTCAAATGAAACAAGCAATGTATTGAACACTAAATGACACTTTCCCGTCCGATTCAACTGTCGAAGAATGGATTCCTAAATTAAAAATGTATCACTGGCACAGATGATGATCTGGACGCCCTGCTGGGGTGACAATACCCGAAATGGTACTAGAATATCCATTAAATCAAGGTAAAGGTCCTCAGGTCGAAAATAAGTGAGATAGCTGAGACTACTTAGGTGTTAACTGAAAGTGTACTACGTAGTTTATTAGTATATCTATCTTTGCTCATGGATAAGCTATGTTCTGGTATAGTCATCGAATCATATTATGGGCTATTATCTTTGGGATCCGATACAAACATCTTGAGAAGGTAGCAAGCAATGTAGAGTTGTTGAATTGTCTGACTGAAGAAGTAAAAGGGAAACCAAACTCATTTGGCGAACAACATACCTTGTTGCGACAGCAATTTTGAAATATTGTTTGACACTGCACCCGCTCATTCATCAGCCGTTACAATGGCAAAAATCAGTCAATCAAGTTCTACCAGAATTTCTTTTATACGTCCGATTTAGTCATCAGCGCCATGGATTTATTTCCTAACTTTAAAAACTGGCTTGGAGGTTTGTAAGTAACTAGGAAATCGTTAATTCTATAAATGCATATTTTGAGCACTTTGACAAATTGTCCTGCAAAAAAGTATCACTGCAAAAGCCTGTGGGTTACTGGTTAAAATATGCTTCTTTAGTTAAACTGTAACAATGTGAGGAAAGTAATATAGGGAAAAAGGTTTTTCCTTACTTTTATTGTATACTTTAAGAAAACAGTCTTATTTTGACAAAGAAAATCGACTATTTAAGCGACAACTGTATTATAGCAAATCATTCTTCTATATCCATTATCAGTATTTTATAAAAAAAAATCTTTTTACTAAAGACTTGATATTCTACTCCTATTCCAGTCTGCCTTTCTGTCAGCTCGTACGTCATACCTTTTTTCTCGGAAACTGTAGAAGCTACAATCGACAAACTTTTAAGAAAACTCAGAAAATATAGTTTATTGTGATTTTTAAAGCAGAATTTTTTCAGGATGTGGTTGCCCCTTATGTGAAAAGCATCCTACAAAAAATAATTCACAAAAGATAGACGGCTTAGGTGCCTTGATTTTTTAACAAATGCATTTCAAATCAGTTATTTGAATTGCAATGGCTAATTTTACCTAGGAAAGGTTATGCTCTATTATAAGCCCCTCGGGAAGAAGCACTCTTCTGCCAACTTGAGAAAAAGCATAATTATGGCCCCCTATCTTTGGTATATGCAGCAAAGTAGACACTATTTGTATATCTGCGCTTTTATGTAAGGGTTAGGTTTGCTTAGATTTTATCAAATTACGGGTAAGAGAAGCGAGCACTTCTGTTCTTTCAGAGAAAACAACAATTGAGCCGCCTCAAAAGACAAATAACTTTCTTGCTGCGTGATTCGTATAATCTGCCGGAAGAATGGTACAAAATCCTGATTAGTAATGCACAGTTATTTAAAAAAAATTAACATCTGAACATTTCTTCACAATGAGGCCTCAAATTTACTGTTTGGACAAGCTAAAACGAGTCTTTTGTCTTCCTTCCCTGGCTCGATATGCCAATAAAGTGATTTCATCAAAAAACTAAAACAGCTGACCTGAAGTGTTAAGTTTGTCCCCTCTGAAAGGATGCCTGTACAGGGAATTGGTTTCAGGGTATATATCTTTCATCTCTTGCATGAGCTACTGAATGCAGTTCCAACTTAAAACACTATTTACGTTGTGGACGGAACCTTAAAAAACTGTCAAAACTAGTACCAAAGAAAGTGCTACCTTAAAATTTAATAGAAATAGGTCAAAAATATTTCGGTTAGATTCTAAGGCAGATGTACTCCGGTACCTTTTTTGGCATTTCAAATTATTTTTCGTTCTATTAACTGATCTGATATACAAGGTCTATGAGCGACCAAAAACTTCAAAACCTGCTCTGAAAATTTTAACTTTTGATTTATCATTACATTGGCTTACATTATTTTACCTCATACCATTTATTGCAATGATAAGTGGCGTAGATGGACGTTCTACAGAAGTCAGCCTATTGTCGAAATAAAGAGCCTCTCAAAAGGTACGGTGTATCGGTTAGCTGCAATGTGAATGCAGAAGATTACTTAATTCAGATTTTAAATAGGTATTATTTCTTCCTCCTTTCCTCAGAGGATCGTTTGCCGAGATTATAATAATAGTAAGCACACGCTTGTGCACTCACAAAGTGAAGACTTTCAACCGATTGGCTACATACAATTTTTGGGCAGTAGTGAGTATTTTGCCTATTAAAATACTCTTCACTGGACTAAATACTAGCATAGTGCAAACTAAGCTTAGGCTAAAGCCCGAATGGGGCTGTATTGCTAAAATAAAAAAAAAATTTGACAGGTGTTCCAAAATGGATATTTCCTTTTCTTCAGTGTTTCATCTAATGAAATACAAAGTTTTTCCATTATTAAGTAATATAGACCCAGCATTCATAATTTTTCGTTCATACTTTTACGCTTTTCCCCTGAAATTCAAACAAAAGAAAGAAAGAAAATTTTGAGCAGTATACAATTTTCTAGCTATGTCGATCCTTTGACCATTGCATTTTCAAGGCTTTCCTTTTAATTCAGAGGAAAGCAGGATTTATCAAAACCCCCGAAAAACCAGCGTTGAAGTTTTGAGGGGATTCAATCTATAATATTTAATGCTGTCTATAATATTTAACGCTGGTCTGACTCGGTCGACGAAGACAGTTCATCGCTGCTCGGATTTCGGAATAGGAGGACGCGGTCAACAGACCGAGACAGTTGGAGGCGCTGTTTGCAGGTAGCGAAGGCCCGAAAGGGGCTGTAGTGCTAAGAAGAAGAACAAGAATTGTGACATGCATACGTACGATAATCTAAAAGACAAAAAAAAATCTAGAAAAGTCTGAAAAATTAGGTACTTCTGTACAAACTGTCATGTCTTGAGTGGAGAAAAGCAACCCAACAGGCCGAAATTTCTCTTCTCGGAGCTTGACTTCAATATTTTTTCTGACAGGTTCGTTTATGGTGGGCACGTATTTTCGATCCGATTTGACGGGTTTTGTATAATAAATGTTGGTGCACTTGATTTTTTTCATGCGTGTACATATGTCCCTGAAAATTTTCTTCAGTTACAATAAGAACTACGATAGTCAAACCTTTTGGAAATGTCGGTTGTGATAGCCTCTTGGGCGTTTTTTTTTTTACTTTTTTCAAAACAGTATGAAACCATTAAGGTCTCTGATTTATTTTACATTCTAGAAAGCCATGTTGTACGTTAAATAAAAACGATCGATGATAGCTTTTTTAAACTGTTCCAATAAATCAAAAAATTTTCCTCAAGAGGCGAGTGGAGAGAAAAGGTCTACTTTAACAATGAAATATAATTGAGTCGAAACTCTTTACAAAAAAAAAATCATTAATGTGAGTCGGAACGATTGTACTTAACGGATAGATACCTAATATTTCAAAATTTATTTAAATTTTCAGCACTAATACTAGTGATTTTTACTTTTTGACAATTAAAATCCTATGAATAGCTTTAAATAGTATGAAATTTGATACCTAAGTAGGCAATTTTTTAACGAAACGAGGTTCAGAGAAATACAAAATCAGAGTCAAAAGAGTACCACCAATGGAATCAACACCTAGTAGGCTATATCGGCGTTGTTCTTTTGAAATATTTAAAGCCTCAATAAAATAAATAATAAAACACCTTTCCTTATTGAATACTCTGCAGCTAATTCGATTCATCAATCGAGTCGTCCAGCCCAAGTAGTGATAAATGTAGGTATACGAGTATTTAATTCTTGGATAGTAATGCCTTAAACGATAAGGACGAACATACAACTGATTTTTCTAGTTCTAGATAATAACGAAATATATAGTAGTCAGGGATAGCTTACCTTAGAAGTATTTTTTAAGTGAACTATTGTTGGAGATGCGGTGATTCTCGGGGCCCAACAAGGGGTAATTTTTTCGGGCAAAAAGCGGCCAAACACGGTCTGCTTGGAGAGCATTTGACCCAAACCAAACTGATTTAAAATAAAATGGACCAAACGGAATTCGTACAGGACAAAGCAGAGCTTAAATAGATCCTGCTTTGGAAAGTCGAACAGGAGACAATACAGAGCAAAATTTTCGTTGAAATATGCTAAGTAAGCCTAAATTTACGATGAAAAGAAATTAACCGAGTCTGACACTAATTATTCAAATATTTCCTCTCATAGCCTCGACACTGATGAAGTAATTTTGAAAAAAGTTTTAAAAGCATTTGTCAAAACTTTCATTTGACACTCCACATGACCTTTGGTAAAAATGTTTTAATGGTTACCTTCCTAAATATGAAGTCTCGTCAAGAATTCTTGCTACCCCTAATTTACCTCTATTAAGTTTTGTGATTGCCACCGATGCACAAATTTACGAACGGTTGGACTGACTGGTCATAAAAAACCCTATTGTGTAACTTAATACAAACCCCTGAAAATTAGTATTTTTTAAATAAATCGATGAATATTTTGGTTATGAATGAATGTAATGTGCTTTTTGCTGATTATTAGATGTATTTGGCAGGCAAACTGAAATACTGATTTTATTTGCGCGCTTGTGGTAAACCTGCAACCTTGAAATTCCCTTCCTTTCTGAGGAGCAAAAGCAGCATTTGACCTCTAAAGGGGTAGCCGTGTTGAAACAGCCGCCTTATTCGCCCGGTATGTCACCTTGTGACTTTTTTTGTTCCCTAGAACAAAATCTGTGGTCAAAGGAACTCATTTTCAGTCGATTACGGAAATCCAGGCGGCCGCGACGAGAGTACTCGCGGACATCCCAGTCGAAGCGTTCCAGAAATGTTACGAAGCATGGAAAACGCGCTGGAATCATTGTATAGCTGCGCAAGTTTACTACTTTGAAGGGATGACATGAAGTAAATTTGTAAATCTGTTCTAACTACGAGGGACATTCAAATATAAAAGAGCCTTTTGAAAAATGAAATTGATTTTACATTTAAGAAGAAACCACACTTCATAATTATTTTTTTTGCATAGTTACACTCCCCTTCGTCATGCATTTTTCTCATTGAACAGGTAGTTACGTTTTCGAAGAATGACTTCGGGTGGTATCCAACCAATTGCAACTGTTCAAATCGTTGATCGTTCGCAAAACGCTCTCTTCCAAGTGCTTCCTTAAGAGGCCCAGACATATGGAAATCGCAAGGTGAAGAAAGGTTAGAGCTGTAGGGAGGGTGAAGTGTAGTTCAATGCATTTCATTCAATTTTTAGGTTGTTAGGGCTGCAGTGTGCAGTCCTGCATTGTCTATCAAGAGCAGGACATTTCGGATATGATGACGGCGTGTTCTTAACCGATATGCAGGTCGAACCGGGTCAAGAAGTTCACAGTACAATAGTAAACAGCGTTTATTCTGCTACGGTCTTGAAATTACCTTACCGACTGATAAGCGAGTTTTGGCTTTTGATGGTCCGGTCTGCCACCCCCTTTTTCTCCACTCCATAAAGAGCAATTTTGACTCAGGAGGGTAGTGTCCATGAAAGTGCATCCTCCCCGAATTGTGCACGCATTTGGTACCGAATACCGGCTGAATTAACGCCTTCGTTCGTTAAAAAGTTTATAATGCTTTGAACAACCAAATGATGGACCTTTCATTCGCTCATTTCGTGAGGACAACTAAAGAAACCAGTCGGACGGTTGGCTTGGGCTTGAGTCATCTAGACGAGTTCCTATTCGAAATAAATCTCGTTGTCACCAATGGGATTGAACCAGGGATCTTCGGCTTACGGGGTGAGCACTCTAACCACTACACCATGCGGGCTACTACAAGGAATTACTACTGAAATTTTCACTAGTTTGAAAGGAGGTTTTTCATTAGCAAGTCCTATTTTTGTGGATTTCGTAAATTTTTACAGATCCATTAAAATTCTTTGAATGCATACTAATAATGATATGCTACGAATTGACTCAATAGCAATCTAGATGCAATTAAATGCAAAAATTTAAGGTGAATCCTAGGTTCAGCAAAGTTTGGAAAACGAGTAGGAAAATCGTCATAACGATGGATTGCCTGACTGCCTGAATATAGATGCGTTAATTTACACGAATTCAAATAGGCCTGCCTATGGATAAAGCACAGAATACACAATTGAACTTTATATTATAGAACAGAAACGAAGGATCTGGTAAGGAGAAAATAAGGAAAACTCAGTGGGAGCAGGCAGCAAATAAGAGTACTGAAAGTCGTTAATTGGGAAAATAGATTACAGGGCCAGAAGGGTTAGACATGGCTAAACATGCAGGTCGCTCGTCAAGAACACTGTAACTACTGCGATTTTCTAAAGATTTTCGCAAGCCAGAAATAAAATCGGAGTTGACTGTAGACGTGCATTTTGATCTCTTTGGTTGTCATGGCTTAATCTATAAATTACACAATGCTCTTAAATTTTCGAATCTTCCAGTTAATCTATAATGTTCAAAACTTTAAAAATACTCTCACTATTTCGTAACACAAATGAGCCATCAGCAAGTTCAATCACCTTTCCCAACAATACCAAACTACTTAATTTCTCTCATTAAAAATTTCCCTCTAAACACTTATCATAATAAAATAATAAAGCAGTCATTAGTATCTCCATTCAAATTTTGAAAAATAGTTGAAAAACCGACAAAAAAATTGCGTAGCTCGTGCTCTACATAGTTCAATCACCTTCTCCTTTCTCATGCTTATCTTTCACCACAAACATTTCTTTCAATTAAACATTTTCATACAACAGCAAGCAAAAACGATCGCAAACAAACATAGCCAACAGCTAAGCACCTCATGCAACAACATTCGGACAAACATGCACTCGGAGAAAGTGAAATTATTATGTATTGTGAAATTTTTCCTGAACGCGCTCTTTTAATACATACTTTCGAATCATGATCATCCGCGCTGCTACAAAGTCAGGCATATCATATACGAGTACTCATATCTGCCCCCTATGCTTTGGGCCCAACTCTAGCTCCATACAAAAGTTGCACAAAATTTCGAAAAAAAAAAAACAAATAATTCACTCAGATCGTTTAGTTTGCAACAAAGTCACGGTGATAGTAAAGATATTGAACTATACAGCAAGCTACCAATTATTGCTGAAGTACTCTCTCTCCGCGTATCTTTGCGGTGCACGACTAGAAAGTTCATTGAGCTCGGCCCCAGCGGCATCATACTATGAATTTAAGATTTCCACAAGGTTCGCAGTATGGGCCGATACTGTTCCGGTCGATACACTGAGATTGTGTAAAATTATACGACGGTGAATGGTTTATGCACGCAAGCTCTTGTTATTTCTACTGGCAACTAGTTAATTATGTTACATGAGAAAGCATCGGCCTGGACTTGGAGTATACTAGTGACCAGTGTTGGTTCCGCTTTACGCGATTAGCATAAAAAATTGGACTATTGATGTCAGTTATCCACCATTCACCAGCACTCGAGCCAATTGCAGTTCGTCATTGTCCAGCTGATTGGGCTAGAGAGCATCAAAAATTTTGGCATAAGTTCGAGGAACTATGCAGAGGCTATAAATCATGACATGAACAACCAGAGGCAGAAGAGAGTGTACGAATAAGACCAATGTCTGTCATACATACTAAAAGCGGAAAATTGGCGAAAAGGTCGACGATCCCGGTTGTGATATTCATCAATGTAATATGTAATGAATGGCGCAAGTGAGAGGACTTTCGCCGGCGGAGCCTATTTTTTTCTCGTGCTTTTTTTGAATTTTTGCGTCCATAGTTTTGAGTATTGTCAGTCAGTGGGGCTAACAAACTTACAATTGAAAATATATGCAAGACAATGAATAAGCCAAATCAGGTGCGTAAGAGTTTTTTGAAAAAAGCCATGAGGCATGCGGTATGGGTCGGTGAACCCAGTTGCAGAGAAAGAGGAGGATTACGCAATGCTATACAATTTCCCGTCAATGAATACTGATTTTCACGTTAAAGCGACGTCGATTTTGGGTGCAACAGCCGCTTACAGATCTCTAGAAATAGAGTGGAGTCGAATGAAAGAAAGCGCGCGAGGCCCAATTAATTCACATAACGGATTCATAATAAATATTTTCATAAATTCAAGAGTAGACGATTGAGTTTCAAGTAGGTCTTTTTTGTGACGCATTGGCTGTTTTAATTTCCATCCGCCTTTTCCTTGGAGGTGATTGAACTGACTGTGAGGAATCCGAAAAGAAATGCTTAATGGAATTTTATAAAAGTCTTCATAATCTGCACATTGTCTGATCATAGCGATTTTAAATAATTTGGAAGCACAGGTTGGAGATCTCTTAATCGATCCGAGTTGACTGATGACTACATCTAAAATCAGCGAATTTGATTGTTGTAACGCAAAGAGAAATTTATTATCTTAAATTTTAACAAACCCAAACATTTGGCTCATCTAGCTGTAATCAACTAGAGATACATTTCACGGGTTCGTCAAGCGCAATCTTAATTTTTAAGAGGAAAAGGCACAAGATACACTTGCCTAAGACGAATGACAAAAACTGATGATAATGCACAAAGTACGTTAGATATAAAATTGCTTATTTTAGTGAAGTGTGTTACGATTAATTGTATTACTGTAACACTTTTGGCAGCTTGTAAATTTTGCCAAAGTTGGAAATTCTGTAGCATTCCCAAATTAACTTTCTCTTGAAAGTGGTGCGTTATCTGATTGCATGGATCATGTAATATTGTAGATACACGTGCTGTGAATTTGAACTGAATTGAATAGATACGAATGCATTTATCTGCATTGTCAAGTATTTGCTTCTGTTTTTTTCGATGTGGTGTTGCGGTAGCTAGGTGTTGAGGAAGTTTCAAAATTAAAATGCAATAAGTATGGAATGTATGAAACGACAATAGAAGAAATACAATGAAATTGGGTGTAGATTAAAAGGGAAAACATTATTTGTTTTTTGTTATTTAAGCTGGAGCGATAGTACTTTTCAGGTATACGTGAATTAAGAAGAGTGAATAACATTCAAACAATTTACAAGTTGCAAAACGCATTAATCCAATTATCACTCAAATTTAAATTTTATTTTTCGTAATATTTTTTCAATTTTTTTTCTAAATTTCTAAAGATTTCCGCAATCAGATTTATAAGGCCGCGAAACCGTAATAATTTCAGCGGACTACTGAAGACTATGGTTTAATTTGGGCTATGGCGAAAAAGATGATATAAATTATTTTGTTCATATCACTGGTATGATTTTTCGCCATCCAGCTCTTGGCATCCTTCAAAGCAGTCCCCATTTACACCCATCGCTGTTTCCGCATCCTTAAGCAGTCCTGGAACTCAGATTTCGGAATGGCTTTAAGCGCACTCGTCGTATTAGTTTGAATCGTGTCGATGTCGTTCAACAAATCGGTATCCTTTGAGCAGCATTTTCAATCTTGGGAATAACCAAAGGAGATCATTTGCAAGTTCTCCTAAGCGGCTTTTCTGTTCTGTCATTAGCAAATACATCGAACTTTAAAAATACTTTGCGAATGAACTGCGGCATCCAGGGAGTATGTAAGGGATAACTGGTTACACTCATGCCCAACACTCATCACTAGAATGTTCTGACAAAGAGGTATTACCAAATCAGGTCGGATACCTTTTGGATATACCTCAAAATGTTGGTACATTTTTCCTCCCCCTGCACCCGCTGATCACACAAACTAACTTGTTCAGATTCTAAAAGTTCTAATCAAGACCTTTCATTTGATACCCTACTGGACTACCTTTAATTTAAAAAAATGTTTAAGGCCAATTTCGTTATTAGGGGGACCCCCTTAAAAAATTTTGAAATGGTGGGTAAGTCCTTAACTTTTGAGAGACCACCACTTCTGGGCTTTCCATAAGGTTTGAGCTTTCCACCATCTATAGTTTCTGACGAAATTTGCTGTAACGCACGGACCGGCGGACAGACAGGGTGCGAAATTAGTGTTTTAGTAAAAAACGATTTTTTTACAAAGACCTAAAAATCGGCAACTTTTTCACGTACATAAGGACACTATGGAAAATCTTTTCAAAACAATTTTTTTATCCTTGTCAACGTTGACCCACTACAAAATGGGACTTTTTGACTAATTATTATGATTGTTACTTCTACAGTTTCTAAGAAAACTATTTGTATCGAAATGCAATCATATTCAACAGCTAAATGAGCCACCAATTTTTTTCTCTAAAAATCTTCTCTGACACTGGGTCACGGGTTGAAGCCTTGGCTATAAGGTCACTTTAATACCATTCAATTTTCCGTACATTCTCCTCTCTCTTGCATAACTTCACAATTTTGAGGCCTGTTCTTATCAAAATCTTTGCCCGTCTTTGATAGAAAAAATTTAACATCAAATCCCATACTAAAGAAACATTCCTTAAAGTCAAAAAAAATGTTTTTTTAAATGCCCAATACTTCCAAATAGTCATGTTCTAAATTTTCCGATGTTTTGATTACTTTAACTTCTAAAATTCCGGAATATTATTGTTATGAACCCATAAACGGTTCATAACAAAAATACTCAGACAAACTCGGGGAGTGTTTTAAAGAAGTTTTGTGTTTCAGCACAAAGCGTATCGCAAAACATGATACTTCTAACTTGCAAAAATGCTTGCTTTGAAACCTTACAAAACGACCGACAGTTTTATGAAGCGGATTTCAAAAAAAAATAATATAAAACAATTTTCATAAAGAAAATTAAAAATTAATTTAATTGGCCTCGCCTCACATTTCAATATTTAGCCGATTTCATTTTAGCCCTCCTATTAATCTCAGTGGTAATTAGAGTCCTGAATTGGAAAGTGAATTGTTCTGTAAAAAATTTCATGTAGATACTTTTTTGAATAAAAATTTTAAAGAATTACTTCACCAGGGAAAACTTTGTTTAGTCATATTTGACACTTGATCTTTTTTCTCCGAACATCAATGTTCGCAGTATCATTAGTTTCTAGAAAATAGCAGCATAAATTGAAAAAAACATATGCTCTAGTTGTGGGGCATTGGAATGAGTTTTTAAAAAGCCATAAAACGAAACAGTTAAGACCCTTTGAAGGGTTTGACTATAACTTTGGAAGAATCGCTCAGAATACATCAAAAAGTTCAAGCAACGCTTGTTTTTTTTTTATTTTAATTTAAAACACCTGAATATTTTATTTCAAAACTCTTCGACCGTTTTATTATAAGACTAGTGTTTTATTGAAAAACCACAGTTCATATGATTTGATTTAAAATGCCAAATGCATGTACCTAAATTTCTCGAGAGATGTTCAGGGATATCACGAAATTCGCAATTACGGTGGAGGTCGCAATTTTGGTTAGAGTTTCACCAAATTTCGACTAACTTCGTTAACCAGCCAAATCGCAAGAGCAAAAACTAAACGAAAGCCATTTTAGTAGAAAATCCGTGGTTTCTGTTCTAACCCAAGTACAGCTCCTCTACCGACCAAGTTTCTCAACTGTTTTTTATGAAACTTAGAGCCGTTCTTCCTCTTGTCCACTATCACTTGCAGAGAACTTCGTCCATTGGATTGCAATCTGCGTCCACTTATGAGGACATGAGGATTGGTAAAATTCCTTTAGAGCGGGAGGTTGCCATCTTCTGGCTACCTTTTAAAAAAATGTTGCATGCTACACTGTTCAGGAACTATATCAGTAGCATGCGGTCGGCTGGGAACAGCACGACCAAGTGGCGAGATGTTTTGTTCTCCTGCTTATATTGGGGCAGAAGAACACCGAAGTCTGGCAAGTTTTTTTCAATGAAAACACCATTAATGCGATCTATGCAAGAATACTGTTGCCGTTACTCTTGTTCGCTGCCACTTACAGAGGACTCCGTCCATTAGATGGCAATCTGCACACCACTTATAAGGACATCAGGATTGGCTTTTTATGGAAGCCCAATATGGACGAAGTCCTCTGCAAGTGGTAATGGACAAGAGGAACGGCAACAACATCCTTGTACAGGTCGCATTAATGGCATTTACATTCAAAATAACTCGCCATTCTTCCTTACATTTTAACACCACCCACACTCGACCAAATTATAAATGTGAAAAATTCTTCTCCAAACTGGATTATCAAGTGAATGGTTTACACAAAAATTTTGAATACCTTTAATTTTTAAAATTTTTTAAGAATCTGCTACAAGGGTGAGGGAGAACCCCAGTAAAACCTTTCAATAATGAAATCAAATTAAAAAAACACCAGCAGTTTCTTAAACTTAAAAAAAAACTACTTTGAAGCATGGATTAACATGGACAGATAGGGCACGATTTCTACAGAGTTGCCTTCTTCGACGTAAAGCAAATGAATGAAAAAGTAGTTGAGCTTTTAATTTCTTTTAAACGCCCACTAATTAGTAGACTATGCTATTTAATAAAACAAAAAGTCTTAAGAAATTTTTGAAAATTTATTCCACTTTAGGTACTATTTCTATGTATTATTTGCGATGTTAATCGTTAAATTTTTTGGTTGATAAAACCATCACAAGAGACGAGACCGAACTTTTTTGATCGATCAGTCCATCCGTGTTTCATTTCAAAACCTATAAACATGAGTTATTTGAAGGGCTTAAAACGTTTTACTATAGAAATAAATAGTACCCATTATATTTTAAAACATGTAAATGTTTTGTACTAGCCTCCTTAAAATACATTTTTTTGTAGTTTATATCCCTGTTTCTCTTATATCGCTTTGCTTGTACCAATATTGGCAGAAATGCTCAATTTGACAGATAGATTACCTTCTATTAAATCAAGTTCATCAGCAATTTCATTCCGGAAAGCGAATCTTGACGATAAACAGAGTCACCTTTAGGCTACACTAAACAGAGATTTCTAAAAGTTAACTTTAAATTAATGGCAGTTTTTTTTTTTTCTTAAGGCAATCGCTCGGGTTTTTGCAATCTTAGTTTTCAAATATACCAGATCGGATAGCGGATGGAAGATATTCGGCGACCATGACTGCTTATTTTAAATGTCATCTACAAAACTTTCAAAAGTGACTTTCCTTGTAATGAAGCTCTATTTTGACTACATTTAAAGATTTCCTGATATACAATCGCTCAAAACCTAACTTTGCCCCTAGGATTTTGAGGTTAAAACCCCAGTTTCGAAAATGACATCCTAAAGAGCGTAATATTGGATGACATCACTTGAAATAGTTAGGAGTTGCCACTGGAGCATTTGGTGTTCCCCTGTCTGTTTTGGGGTGGTGGTTGGAAGTTTAAAAGCTTTATACTCACGAAATTTTTTTATTTGGATATCTTTTTCGGAAGTCTCTACGAGGTCTATTATTCATGGCGGGTACAATAACCTATGCTGAATAGCTTCGCTAAGGAGGATAATAGTGACAGACTGGTAAACCTTCAGATTTAAAGGAGCAAAATAAGCATATTGCCAAAGAAAACTTTTGGATTTTTTGAAGTAACATTGATTTAGCGACTTGAGAAATACCAGCGCAAGGTAAAACACACCGCAAATCAGGGTTGAATGAAAGACCACATTTCGACTGAGAATTTTTGGTGAAATTTGACCAGGAATAATACTCCTTTTTTTCCACGGCTAAGTTTAGTATTTAAGCGTGTGGTTTTCTGCAAAATTAAGTTTGGATGAAAAAATATAATATTTCATATTGTGAAATACAAATTTTGCTCTTGAAACTGATTGAACATTTTTCGTAATGGATTTCATCAGCCCATTCCATCGAAAAGCGGATAAACCATATTATAGGTCACCAAAAATTGGGTCGTGTTGACTTCAGAGACATCTGAAACTTAAATGACGTCAAAGTTATCGAGCCATTTCTTGGCCACTTTTAAACCGATGATATTTAAGGTTCCTCCTATCGGTTGAGTGAATGAAAGGAATGTGCAAGAAAATGTCATCAATAATAGGTTGAATGCGGAATTCCCGTAGGGTAGTTTTTCATGATTAGCAGAGATTACTTCTTTTTTTTTCAAAGTAATGAGATCGGGTAGAAAACCCCATTGCCTATGTAAATAATTTCAGGTCATCGTTAAGCAAACTAGCTAATTTTTGTTTTGTTTGCTTTTCCTAAATTCATATCCTGGAAGGAACAGGAGATTTTAAGTTTCGGTGAGGTTACTTACTGTAAAGCTTTTTGAGGTTTGTACTGACTTACAAAATCCTATTGAAATTCATCCGTTCTCACGTCGATGTCACAGGAGTTTATCTCGAAAACTATAGAAGCTACAGACATCAAATTTGGTAGATAAATCAAAATTGATTACTTTTAAAAGTTTGGTTATCAAAAAACAATTCTTGAGGTTCTTATGGGGGGTCTCTCCATACAGGGAAGGTTACCCCTAAAAAATTTTTTGCCAAAAATGGTCGTGTAGGGTATGAAATAAAATTTTTTAAAAAGAACTTCCCGTAACAGGTATTAAAATAGCAAGATTTACATGCACCGGGTGTACGGGGAGGAGCAATCAACAAAAATTGGCGTCCTCCTCTCTCGCGATTGGAGCTCTTTGTACCAAAAAATCTAAAGAAGTCCTTTATGAACGCAACAACAAATACCTTTTTTTGTGGTAAGGAGGTGAATGCCATTTATGCACAGAGTGTGGGACTCCTATGCTCGCAAGAATGCAACTGAACTACCCACTAAACACCTCCCATGTCAACCTGAGAACCCAGCCTGGAACCGTAACAAATACCTTGGAAGTCGAATTTCGCAAAGCTTTGTTAACAATACTGTGATTTGGAAATTTCACATTTTTATCAAGTAGTTCGTCTGGGTACCCTGAAATTCAATGAAATTAGGCACATTCAAATATAAGGTTTTCATATTCTGTAAGTTTCGTGAAAATCGAATCATATCTACGGGAGTTATAGCCATTTAAATTTACTAGAATTATACAACAACACGAATTTTCAACTACAAAGGCTCTCTATCGAATTCGACACTATGATTTTCATCGAATCTTCGCCAAAGTTTCCGATGAGATGAAGGACAAATTTTTTTTTGCGAATTCGGTCTATCATGATTGCTGCGCTTGAACAAGCAGACGGCCGTTTAAATTGGAGGAATCACGGATTTTTTTAAGCCTAGTATTTTATGTATAAGTACATCTCAATGAAATTTTTCATGATGTTATTGAATATTCTTGTCTGCATATAGTGGGTTGAGTAAAAAAACATTCTGACAGGATGGTAGCTCCGTCCATACAATTTGGTTATTGATGAATCAAACTCTCCTATTAGGCAGTTACTCATCCCTTGGATGCTTGGCTACTTATTTGATTTGATCTGAAAAGCAAACTATGCATACAAATCTAAGAGTTTAAAAAGTAATGACACTTTATGAGGAAGAGCAGGAGCAATAAAGACTCTAAAATTTGATAGCGAAGAACATCAGAAGTAAATTATAATAATGAGAAAACGTAAAATCTTCTGTTAATAGCCAGTTTCATTTATAAATAAGTAGAAAAATCAGTGGTCATTAGCGATTCAGAGTCAATAGGAGACGAATGGGATGAAGGAAATATATAGGCTATCAGAAATTTTATGATAGAAAATATCTTCTTTGAAATTTATAATTCTTAAATAATAAAGTTATTGAGATACTATAACCATCTCTGAGCGAAGGCCCGAAAGGGGCTGTGGGGCTAAAGTAAAAAGTAATAAAAAATAAACTAGTTAGTAGATCCAATAATAATTGGAAGAAAAAATCACGTCGGGGTCACCAAATTTTTTTAACGAAAATTTTGGATTTTATCATTTTTATCACTTTATTATATAATTCAATGTAACTAAGAAGCTTTCCTTAGTTTTCAATATGAAGTAGAGTCTATCGACATAATTTTCAATATGAATGCTACTTTGATAATTACAGATTGCTCTTAATATTTGGCCAATTAATTCGAACCTCTACTGCAATCTTAACGTTATCGTCAAGAATTTCCACATAGAATTATCATTTATTTGCGAAATATCACCCTCTACATACCCCTTTTTCCTCTCAGTTTCGCAACAACTCAACCTACTTTTACAATTTAATTTAACCTACCGCAAAATATACTATCTTTAATTGCTAGCAAATTCTCGAACAAACAATAGAAGAAATTATTACATACGACGACGTGGCTGAATAAGAGGCGAACGCCGATTAACGAACAAGTTTGCCGTGATAACAAACGAAGGAGAATGTGCGATAAGAGATAAAAAGTAAATGTTCTAATTTTAATCATACGAATACTATATATGCTCGTATAAAGTTCACATGCTCATAGCTTGCTAAAAAAAATTTACACTTTTAAATTTTTGAATACACATCCGTTCGGAATTAAATTTCTATTTGAAAATTGAGTACGTGATACAGCAGTTGTGTGGATGATGTAAAATTATTGGGGGTGTGTTGTTCAGTTTGGGGATTTGTTTTTCAGGGAATTCATTGACGTATGTTAGATTAGTATCATGTGATGAAGACGAATGCTTAGTTATTTTTTTTAGTGTCTTGTACCTTCTGGGGATGAATTTGATGACGATCGGAGTCAGCTCAGTGGATTTTTATTCAGATGAATGACTTTGAGGAAATGCGGCCTTGAGGCTTTATTTTGGAGGAAGAGTAGGAGTAAGAGAGTCTAATTAGATAAACGTTGTTTTATTTTTCAATTGTTATATGAATATATTTTTTTAAGTGGAAACATATGATTGCAGTTGAGGTTAAAATAGTTTTTGTTTTGATTAATATTAGAGCAAATAGATGTGCTCGCTGTGTAAGCCGAAGGTCCCTGGTTCGAGTCTCGTTGGTGACATTGAGTTTTTTCCATCCTTTCCTTGTGTTATTCAAGACAATTGAAGCTTTGATCCAGGTACTGACAGTATTGAATACCTGGAACCCAATTTCTGTTCTGAACGTGGTCTGAAGTACTCAACATTTTCCCGTCAAATCATTTCGTTTCTACTTTTTGCTGAATCCCATCGAGAATTCGCTCTTAGAATTAGTTTTCAAGTTGTAATTTAAAATCTTATCTGCCATTCCACACAATTACAATGTCAATTACCGCAATTATCACCTGACTGTCTCACCTCGTAGTAGACAACATACTTTAAATATTTTTAATTTACCCCCATCTTAACCTCATTTCTACCCTCACGAGAAAAGTATTATCAAATGCATATACAGACAACACCTAAAACAAATTTCATATTCCAACAATCATTTAATTCCTACGGTAAACGTGCATCAAGAAACGCAAACGGAAAATATTATTTCATCATCATCATCATATGATAACACAACAAATTTCTTGTTGACATATTTTCACGTAGGCGAGTACATGCAAATTTTTTATCATCACCTTGAGATTATAAATATATTTTGCGGAGAAAAATAAATAGAAATCAACAAGACGAAAAAAAAGATAAGATTAAAATAAAGAATAACAATAACATTAATAGAGAACAGCAACAATGCATCCTTCTTATTTTCTTCATCTTTTTTTTCAATAATTGTGAAATTGCTTGAAGTAAAATCTTGGTTTAGATTATTTTATAGCACAATTCGATCAAATATGGAGAAAGATTAAACGTTAATGCGCAGCATGCGTGAGAATTAGCATGGTTTAGTGTATTTCTATGTCATTCAATGCAATAGTATGGTTCATAGATAGGATTTGGTTTATTGCGTTATCAGAGATTCGTGAAAGATCGGACACGTATTTTGACACCGATTTTTTGTAAATTTGGAAAAATAATAACCGCGCATTGGTCCAGTTCGAACCTTGGTGTTTAGATTTGTTAGGGAATCTCTTTTCGTGACTGTAACGGTATTCGAGAGGATATGGTCAGTATCACGCTCAACCATGTGATTATTACCTGATTTTTCAATCTGTATCCATTACAGCTGGGTAGGCTGATAGTCCGACAGAAGAATAACAAGAACAAACTTGTTGCCACCAACGAACTTTGAACTTGGGAGCTGCTGCGCAAGCGGTGAGCATCCTACCTACTGCACCCTCAGATACAAATTATTGAGCAGGTAAAAATAGAAAATTTGTTTGATTTTTAATGGGTGACTTTCCTTGGCTCGGGTTTTCATGATTTTATTTTTAACACATGTGATATGTGAATCTTGTCAAAGGCAAAAGCGCTTAGTTGGCATTACCATTTTATGAAGAAAAGATATACCAGAATAGTAAAGAAAAGGCCGCAAAATCAGAAAGCCTAGTCCGCACTTAGGCTATTTTATATTTGTCATAATCGATTTGAGCCGGACCAGTGAATTGATCGCCTAAATCGTATAATTTGAGGCCTCAATTCGTAACGCAATTCATGCAGTTCGGCGGCGACAACGCCAAATGAATGTGCTGGTGCGTTATCATAGTGAAACAGCACCTTCTTCTTCGCCAAACGCGGCCGTGTCTCCTTCATATTTTGTCGAAGCGGTCCAATAATTCACTATGGCTTTGTCCAGAGATCGTTCTTCCCTTTTCTTAAAAATCCACGAGGATGACTCCGTTCGCATCCCAGAAAATCGTCGCCATGATCTTTCCAGCTGATGGGACCGTCTTCGCCTTCTTTGGAGCAGATTCACCAAGAGAAATCCATTGTTTTGATTGTTACTTAGTTTCTGGTGCGTAGTGATGAATCCGGGTTTCATCAACGGTGACAACTCGATGCAAAAACTCCTTCGGGTCTCGCTTAAATCGCATCAAACACTGCACCGAAGCTAACAGCCGCATCCGCTTACTCTACCGTAAACAATCGCGGCACCTAACGGGCCGACAAATTTTTCATAGCCAACTTATCATGTAAAATATTAATTGCTACACCTACGACCTCTGCTACTTCGCGCACTTTCGTTCGTCGATAAGCGAGAATCATGTCGTAGACTTTTTGAATGATTTTTTCGATAACCACGTCTGCCGGGCGTCCTGGTCGCTCCTCATCAAAAACGGATGTCTGCCCACGTTCAAATTTGTTGAACCAATATCTAACTGTATTCATAGATGGCGGTGTCCCCATAAACAGTATCCAACTTTGCTTGTTTTTTCCATCCAAAAACAAAAGGCGAATTACCGAACGATACTGCTCTTTTTCCATCTTAGCGAAAATCATGAAACACGTCTTACTCAAATGGCTGCCAAATCCAAACTAACCTATCAATCAGTCTGAAATTTATTTTACCATCGTTTGATAGATGGCAGCACATGATAATAATCCTAACTTCCCTCAGGAATGCCCTATGTCGTCAAACATGGGTACTTATTGAACCGCCCTTATATTCTCACTACAGTAGATAAGAATTTTCGAGGGCTGACAACTTTGAACTTAGAGACTTTTGGCAGATGTGAGGTCCTAAAAGTGCCAAAAAAATAAGACCTATGTTACGCCATTTTTTAAAAGCTGAAATTCATAAATGTATTTTCTTTAGATACCTATTCTATATGAGTATATAAAATACCGGACTCCAAAGGGGGGAGCAAGACCTGATAAGACAAGCTTTAAGGAAAAATTTGCACTAAGAATAAGAGATTTGGAATAGCCCGCTATTTCGGTACTCACTTTTGAAGCAGTCATTTTTTGACATTTGACAAGTAAAAACTACGCCATTAATAAAAATGAAACTGAAAATAGAAAAAGACAGCTTCCTTTCAATTTTGTGTATTTTATTTATTTTTATTCTCGAAATCGATTTTCGACCGTAATTGTTCGGTCTTCTTCAGCGATTAATTTATTTTTACTCACATTCCTGCTTATATACTAGCTATGTTTAAGGAAATTTACTCTAGATCATTAAAAAGTAATTAGGGAAATTTGCTTAAGCTAATAAAAGGTAGGAAAGGTAATTTACAAAAGGGGTAGTTATAAAAATATTATTTTTACATGATTCAGAAAAGATATTATTTAATTAATTTAAATAGCCATGATCTGCAGTTTCCGTCATCCTGATTCATCAACTTTTTCCTTTCCCGGGTAATTGCCAGGCTTTCCATCACATCCAATTCACGTGTATCTCTAGCTTCCTTGATGACTACAGCGTCCTCCATTGTTATTTCGTGTCCCTTCGTGATAATATGTTCCGCTACCGTTGACTTGAAATTCGAAGTTCTTTCTTTCTTCCTTGCTGCTGCTGCTTCGCCTAGATGCTCCTTGATTCGCGTGCCGATGAGCCTCCTCGTTTGACCTACATATGTACACTTCTTCACAAGTGGGACATTCGATGCGATAAATACCAGATTTCTCGTGTGGTTCGCGCTTGTCTTTCGTTGATCCGAGAACGTTTTTGAGCTGGTTCTTGCTGCTTGATTCGATTAACCGTACAGAATTGAGCTGATTTATTCGCCGCTTGATCCGATTGCTGATGCCTTCGTGATAAGTTAGAGCCTTCCAGTACGTTCTTTCGGTATTCGCATTTGAAAATGTTGATCGTCCCTGACGCTGTCTATTAATCTGGATCTTCTGTGCCATTCTCCTAATCGTCGAGCCCTTGAAGCCGTTTAGTTTAGCTGTCTCAACAATGTACCTCATCTCCTTTTCCTTAGCTTCCTTGCTTAGCGGCAAATCGAGCATCCTGTGGATCATGGCTCTGTACGGAGAAACCTTGATTTGCTGCGAATGATTTGATGTATTTGGAATCGTTCTTTGTGTGTGAGTTGCTTTCCGGTATACATCGAAAGTTATATTTGTTTGAGTCCTCCTTACTACTATATCTAGGAACGATAGTTTACCGTCTTTCTCTTCCTCCATCGTGAATACTATATTTTTGTGGGCTCCATTCAGGTCAGCAAGGACCTTCTCCACGTCACTCCTTTTCACATATGCAAACACATCGTCCACATATCGGACCCAATGTTTTGGTAACTGGCCTTTCTCCTGCAGTCCGTCCGACAAACGCTTCAACAACGCATTTAAATTATTCAAATTCACTATAAAAGTGGTGAAAATTTGGCAGAGACGGTTCGTAAAACTCGAATATTTTTGGGTCGTCGTGAAGCACCTTGTCGCACCGCAATACAGAAATTGGTGGAAAAATTCGAGCTGTTGGGACAACTTAGTGATGTGAAGAATAAAACCCGTACACATCACTCAAAAACAGCCGAGAATATTGCTGCTATAGCCGAAAGTGTTGAAGAAAACTCAAGTTTGTCCATTCCTCGTCGTTCTTTGGAATTAAGCATTCCACAAACGTCACTACACCGTATTTTGCATAAGTATTTGGGTCTTAAGGCTTATAAAGTTCAGTTAACACAAGAACTCAAGCCGGTCAATCATCAACAACGTCGTGTCTTTGCTGATTGGGTCCTTGAAATGCATGGTCCGACGGATTCATTGGACCTTACTTTTTCGAAAATGAGGCTGGAGCAATAGTTACGGTGAATGGATTGCGCTATCGAGAGATGATTAATGATTTTTTATGGCCGGAATTGGATGGTATTGATCTGGAGGTCTACGCCAACAGCCCAGCGTTGATTCAAGACCTCAAAGATGGAGTTCGTGAGGCTATCGAGGACAAAGGGCAGCCACTTTGCGATTTGGTTATGGAAAATTTCTTGAAAAGGATATGGTCCTGTAAGTGTGGTCGTAGTGGTCATTTGCCTGATGTTATTTTCCACTATTAACGGCATACCTTTCTCTTTATAAGGAAATAAACATCCGATCATTTATATTAAAAAATGGCATTTTTCTTTTGAAATCACAATAACACCTCTTATTGCAAAACCCTGTAAAATCACGTCTTGTCTGTCCATGTGTCATAACAAATTTTGCTCTCTTCAAAGTTCAACTCCAAACAAATTTTACAAGGTATTTAAGGGAGGTCTCATCAAAGAGGGGAATGCACCTCCCCAAAATTTCATCAAAGGCAGCCGATATGGGTATCAAATGAAAGATCTTGATGGGAAAAAGCAGGCCTTAAACTGACATTTTTTGCTTCGAGGGCGCACAGAGGGGAAATACACAAAAAATTTCAGGATTAGACGCCTGTAGGTGTTTATGAGTACAACAACAGCAAATACCTTAGAAGTCGAAATCCGCTCAACTTTGTTAATAATAGTATGATCTTCGAAGCTCACACTTTCCTTAATAAAATCGTATAGTTACCCTTAAACTCAATGAAATTCGATATTTGAGTAGTGTAACGTAAGGTCCTAATACTCTGTAAGTTTGATCAAAATCGAATGATATTAACGGAAGTTATAGTCATTTGAAATTGCTCCAATTACAACAACAACAATAATGCCTGATTTTGGTATTTAATGGATTTTCCATCGAATCAGACCCTGCCGTTTTAATTTGATTATCATAAATTTTCAAATAAGATCAATAACATAAATATTTTTGGGAATTCGTGATTTGAGTGAATTGACCGTTGAAAATAGAGAAACAATGGATTTTCTTTTACATCTCTTTCACATGTTTTTTGACTTTGTTCGTTGCTGGTGACTGCATTTCGGAGAAATCGGGTACAAAACCCTTCTGTCATGAGCGTAATTTTGTCTACCCAACTTGTTTCTCATTCCGATCACATATGAATCAAATATTGCAATTTTTCCCCGTCCAATCTACATTTACTCTACTCTCTATCTTGGCAATATTTAAATAATATTATTCAATCTTTCGCAACATTCTGTAGGCAATTTGAAATATTTGTTATCTTTTCCATTTCTATCATTTTCTATGTTTGTCGACTTCAAAAACAACTTTCTTTTCACCTTAACTTTAACCAAGTCATGTACGCAACAACGTTTATCGTCGCGCGCGGTGCGAAAATGAAATGGAAGAGTTCAATTACCTTTCCTATCATAGAGCGCCATCAGCTTACCAAAGTGAAAAATAACAGTCTTGGACTTTTCACTTAACACTTATCATAATTTCACCAAGCGAGGTCGATGTCTTCTTGCGACATAGTATTAACAAAAAAAAACTCTTTCACGTCCAATGTGTCCGCACAGGTAAAAGTGACCACGGTCACACAATTAGATGGAAACGGAAAGAAATTTTTGCAAAATTATGAGTAATTTTGTTTTGTTGAGTACATTTGGTAGTTATCTTACTTTTTGGTTAAGGCAACCTGGGAACGATGTGAATATTAGAAGGACCCATACCTTTAGGACATAATTATTTCACTTTTCTTTAAATTGATTTCATTTCCATTAAAATTCAAAAATAATTTATTGAATGATATCCAACAAAAGCATTTACCCTTTCTGCTACATCCACCAGTTTATCTTCATAAACGGAAAAGACAATTGTCTTAATTAGTTGAGGAATGTTGCACAATAGAGCATTGACTTTTGAAAATTTCTCTCTTTCCGCGTGTTACGCGTATGGTACCCACAATCCAGACAAAGAAAAACAGACAAATATGCTCTATAAGACCATGCTTGCCCGGCTGCAAAATTAGCAAAAGCCCTAACTAACCAACCTGTCTTCCTCATGGAGCATCATCTTAAGACACCTTCACTATTAACGTCGAATATAATTAAATTCCCGCAGTTAAGACACAACAGTGATTTTTGCTTATCTACTTGTTTTGTGGTCGTCTTTCTCTTGATACAATTCCAGATGGATTGGAAGAGTTTTTTGTTAGGTATGTAGCTCCTCTTCCGCTTGTAGTACCTGTGGTTAGAGGTAATACCGAGAGCAATTACGATGCATACTTTTACCACACGTCATCTTCCATATATGCCTCCAATTTGTTTGCAAATTAAAGTAGATATGATCTAATATGACGACTGAATGTCTGATTATTTTAGTTCGCTTTGATGAAGTGGCAAGCAAAAAATATTAGTTTTTTTTCTTTATAATTTCTTTAAGCTACGAAGATGATCTTTAAAGAACGAGCTTCAGTTTAGACTTGCTAATGAACTTGCTTCGAAAGACAAATTAATATTCTAGGAACTATCACTCCAGACAATCTGAAGTAGTCTTGAAAGTAAATTGGAATATTTTTTTCCAATCCCAGAAGATAATGAGTGAGTGAATAATACAATAAGATTCAGGGGTGAGAGTGAGAGGGTAGCATACTTCGAATAAATGATTTTTCTCGTTATTTTGTATCACTTGCGATAAGCAAAATATATTCTGTGAAACTCTTTCCAAATAAAAGTGCCCTAACCGGGGTAACCCATTTTTTTTTGTAGTAGGGAGGTGAATGCCCATTTACGTACAGAGCGTGGTACTCCCATGTTCGCAAGAAGGCGACTGCCCACTAAACACCTCCCCTGTCAACCTGAGAACCTAGCCTGAAACGGTTTGACAAATAACTTCGGGCCAGGTCTCGTTTTGTTAGGCCGCGAGGCGCCTTCAAGCTGGGGAATCCCTCTTCTAGCGGGAGGGGAAATGGAAAGAGGAAATGCCAGACAAGCGATCCCCCAGCCCTAACACCCACGGCTGCTGTGAGTCCGTTTTAGCTTTTAGGACTGCCCGAACATAATGTGCCACCCGGTTCCATTTGTCAACCGATTCGAGCATCACTGCGACTATATTATCCGGGGTGAGCTCCTGTAGAGGGCCCTTCGTAGCCTGACCCATTCTGTGCACGCAAAAAATGTGTGGCAGGCATTGTCCTCCTTTGCTGGGCAAAACCGACAATCGGGGGATCGTGACTTACCAATCTTATGCAGGCAAGACTGAAAACATCCATGCCCGCTCAAAAGCTGGGTCAGATAGAAGTCAGTCTCACCATGCCTTCGATTTAGCCACGGTCTCACATCCGAGATGAGGCTCGCAATCCACCTTCCCTTCGTGCAATTGACCCAAGACTGCTACCAATCGTTGAGCGAGTGCTGTCTGTCCTCGCGGACGACCATCTCCCTGGCGTCCTCGTTTTGAAGCAGGTAAATAGTGCGATGCTCTCTAGCAAGGAGGACGCCTGCAATAACTCTCACCGCCGAATCAGAGACTGTCGGATACGAAGATGCAATCCTCAGTGCTCCTCTTCTCTGTAGCAAAAGTTTTCGGTATACCTCCTTACTGAGAGCGTTGCCTCGTACTTCTGCTCCGTACAGTAGCACTGAGCCTACGGCACTCATCAAGAGGCGTTTTCTTGATGGGTTGGATCCCCCTACGTTGGCCGTGAGTCGATTTAGAGCCGATATTCCCGAAGCAGCCTTCTCAGCCGTTCCCTGATTTGCTCAGGGAAACTCATCTTCGAGTCGATCAGTAGCTCCAGGTACTTGACCGATGGCTTTAATTCGATTCGCATATTTCCAATACTGATCATCTTTACTCTAGGGATTCTCTTTTCTGTCAAGATGACCACTTCGTTTGTCTCCAGTGCTAAACTGAGCCCGCGAGCAGTCATTCAGTCCCTCACTCGGCGCATTAGCATGCCTAGTCTAAGTTGCGCCTGTTTAACGGCGCGTCCAGCGAACAGAGCCGCAACATCATCCGCATAGCCGACCAAGCACGACTCATCTGGCATCTCGAGTCTCAGTAGCCCATCGTAAGACACGTTCCACAGGTCCGGACCAAGGATAGATCCTTGGGCAACACCCGATGTAATTTCCATCCTTCGTTGGCCCTGTGTCGTATCGTAGAGTAGCTTTGGTCCATTAAGTAGTTCCTCAAAAGCCGCATTATATATTCTGGAACTTGAAAAGGGTTTTCCAGCGTATCCAGAATATCCACCCATTTAGCGGAGTTGAAGGCGTTCCTGACGTCGAGTGTCTCCGACAGGACGATCCGTCACTTGGTACGACTATATGCCTCTGCCTTTTGGACCGCGCTCACCACCTCTGCAATCGCATCAATAGTAGAACGTCCTGCTCTAAAGCTATGTCAAACATAACTAGGCCTATTGAATTCTTGCGATTTAAGTCTGTTCTAATGTTTTGGACCACTCTAACTAACTGAAGTTCAGTACAGTGTTTAGCGTTGATGCCATATTGTTCTTCCGGTATAATATCTTTGTCGGATACAACCTCATTAAGTCGATGCGATTTTCGACAGCGATGAGAGGAGACTGATGAGTCTCCAGTTTTGTGGAAATTGTGGGTCCTCAGAAAAACAATAACCGCTGATTTTCATATTTCGCAAGCGGAATATTGCATTAATAATATCAGTTAGTGTTTGAAAATATTGTCTGGTAGCCAAGAAATCATTGTGCTTGTAATAGTGTATAATGTTTTTGATTTCATCTAAGTCCGTTGGTTCAATCCTGTCTTCATGTTGAGTGTTCTCCATCAGGAGTCTGTTGACAGAAGATTCAATTCTTTTCTCAGTTTAAAAGTCCTCCTCGTCTGCAGAGTTTTCGCGGAATTGCATTCCCAGAAAATTTGCAAATGCTTCAGCTTTACCCGCACCGTAGAATTGCATCCCGTTCGAGCCATGAATAGGCGGTACCACAATTTTACTGTTTGTCCGAAATTATTTGGACATTCTCCAGAAACTACCACACCCAGCCTCGAGACTCTGCAAAAAGCTCTCCCATTGCTCGTTTCAGAGTACCCTTACCTTATCAAGGATTTCATTTGTCATCCGAGTAGCGTTTATGCGTAGCGTAGGGTTACCTGTAAACCTAACTCTCCTCCGAACTTGATTCTTTATCAGAAGTTTGATGTTCTGAGGGAGTTCGTACGAATTCGTTTCCCTTCTCAGAGTTATGAGTTTGCCTGTAAAATTTTCTCAGACGTTTTCAATGATGCTATCGGTATCGTCGGCCGTTTCAGGTGATTGAAAATTAGTTTCGGTGGCCAGTGCGACTTTAAACGCTTTCCAGTTTGTAATTTTCTTTGCCTGCATAGGAACATCAATGAAGGTATTTTCTATGAGGAAAAGGACTGGTTTGTGGCCGGAAGACAGTTCGTCGAGGACATTTAACCGAACATTTTGTGTGAAATCTCACGATGTTGCAATGTCCTGTGCAAAGCCATTTCTTAATCCGTAATGTGTTGGGTTATTGGGATATGTAGGTTGAAGTGGTTGGCTGTGATGAATGTATTGAGCTCGGCTCAGCTTTATTGCTTCTCACAGTCTTGTATCATGTTTTGGAATTATGTCTGTATTTTGGCAAATATTTGGTCCGTATTGTGAGGTTGATTTTGTGTGCGTGGAGGTGCCTGTGTCGTGGTTGTTTGTTTTTGTGCTGGTTGTGCGGGTTGGGCCGCAGCAACCTGCGCGAACGATATTCTCACGTTCATTGGATTCCTGGGACAATCCCCGTAGCTTGCTGGATGTTCCCCGGTACAGTTGACACATTTTGGCTTCTCCTCAATTTTCTTTGGACAGTCCGAGATATGGTGAAGCGAATCTCATTTAACGCATCGAGACTGTGCATAACAGTTCCTAGAAAAATGTCCAAATTGTTGGCAATCGTGGCACATACCCCGGCCACAAACAGATTTAATATTGTCAGTTTCAGATTTTGAGAGGAGAACCTTGACTACTATAGAAAGACCTTCCCTCATTTTAATATAGTAGACTTCTATTGGGTTGAAGCCCTGGGATTGTAAGTCTTCCTTGATTTGTCCGACTGAAAGGCCTGATGACAATATTCAGCTGTCATCCTCCGGAAGTATGTACGTGTGATACTGTATTTCGTTTTCAGTTAGTGCTTTTGTCAGTCGTCTGTGATATGTGGGTGTTGTTGATATGATTTGTATGCCAAGGTAGACCCTTTTCGCGGATGTTTTGTGTTTTCATAATACTAAGTGTTTGGGACCATTTTGAGAGCTCTCGAAGAATGATTGGTACTGTATTGGGTTCTTCTGTTTGTGGTGCGGGTTGTGTGTTTGTAGTGTTCGGCAGTGTTGTTTTTGGTGTAATGACCATGTGTGTAAATTTCGTAGCTGGTTTTGGAAGGGCAGGGAAAATCTCATCCTCTTTGTCTTTACTGCTACTCATGTAGTCAACTACCATCTAACTTTCTCAATTTTCAGAAGAGGAACAAGACTTTGGAGTTGGGGTTTTTTCATCTGAGGGCTGTCTTTCTTAGATCGATCGATTTTCACTGCTATTTATTGCCAATTTAATTTGGTTACAGAATAAATGTATACAAGGGTTAGTATTCATAGTGGAATATATTGCTGGGACACTTGATTGATACTAAATGATGATGCCTGTTCTATATTTTAATTTTGAATTAATTCCAACACTTTTATGGCGCAATATGTTTGTGTAATAATTGCTAATAATTATAATATATTGTCCAACAGTTAGCACCTTAGCGTCAAGAAGTTTTAAAATCTCTTATTTAGTCATAAACATACATTAGAATGTTGAATAATATAACGCTCGGCAGAATGATTATTATTCGATTTTTAATCAGGATGCATTGCGACTGAGAGGCCTCTTACGCATTACGAATAATCATAGGAAAGTAATTTATTTGCTACCAACAAGTCTTGAACCACTGAACTTCGGAACAAGGTGTATGCGTTTAAATCTGTAAACCAACTTTGAGGCATTGATGATAGATGCACAAAAGCAAAGGGACAGGTTTTATGTTTCATCAACTTATGTTCAATACCCTCGCCAGTATTTTGTTAAAGTCTTATTAGATTTTAAAAACAATCTCATAAATTCCATCAACATTGATCCACGAAGACTGTCCAGAAAGTAACAGATTGTTGGCGTGGCACGACAGTGGGCGGGGCTTAAGCCGCCATATTGGCGTCAGAGTAGTTTCTACACTCAGCACGCAACCAGCCGTACCTTTTATATTTTGTATAGAGTGGAGTTTTAAAATGAGCACTGCAACTGAAAATCCCAGCAGTTGTGAAGTGTGAGCTATGATACGATTTTTGTTGGCAAAAACACTTCGAAAATTAAGATGCGCGATACAAAAAAGGGTCGGGAAACCGTTTGAAAGTTTTGTTTTTTGCACGACAACGCTCGTTCCCACACGGCCAAGTGTACCCAAGATCTTTCGGATGGGAAGTTGTCAATCATCCGCCGTACAGCCCGGGTTTAGCGCCGAGCCACTACCACCTGTTCCCAGCGATGAAGACGTGGCTTGTTGCTACACAACGCTTTGGCACTGATGCTGAACTGCACGCCGGTGTAAACCAGTGACTGACCTCGCAGGCGGCAGATTTCTACAGAGTGGACATTGTAAAACTAGTACCACGTTATGATAAATGACTTGATTTAAAAGGCGAACGCCTAAGAGCTCCAAAATGCATACAATAAAAATTGTTGTTTTTTTCATTTTGTTTATTTTTTTATTTCAAAACGTCTGTTACTTTCTGGACAGCCCTCGTATTTTACGGGCAAAACAGATATGAAATAAGGCATGTAAAGAAAATCAATGCAATGGGGTAAATTTTCGAAATAAGATATTTATCTATTTTGAAGCAGAATTAGCACATCAATGTAACGGTACCACCACGTTGCCTTGTTAAAAAGAGACAAGTACACTGAAGAGGTGTATAATGTTTGGTTGAAATTTCTTGGACTGAAATAAAAAGAATTCATTTTTATCTTTTTCAACGAACGTGGTATTAAGTATTGCAGAAATAATATGTTACGATGATTAAAACGAATCCTGATGCTTTTTGCCAATTTCAACCTTCATAAATTTCGCAGTCAAATCACGTTTTAAATATTATCATTTAAATGCGGACATCCTCTCCTCAGGATTATATTGCGATAAATAATAATTCCAATGATAAAATAATCGACTGTATATTCACCATGTCATTGAATCATACATACATTGTATTTCCACCTTCTATTGTTATCATCACATTAAAAATCCATTACACTCCATTGCTCACAAATTTAATTAGCATATTTAATTACCCTATTCATGATTCATTATTATCTTCAAAACGGAAGAGAAGTTCACACTCATATTCAATGGAGATAAGAAGCGGAACAAATAAAAGATACTCATAGTGCATAATAAGTAGTACTTTTTCCAATAGAAGCATTGTTTGCATATACAAACATATACTGTACATATTTGACATACTATGTGAATCATCTTACGGCCATGGACCTCTAAGAACAATCTACAAAGACGAGTTAGTAGCTAAGGTCAAGATAAGATTATAAACGAGGTTGTTGCAGTTGAACCTTCAAAATTTGTTTCTTTGCTCAACTAGATGACGGAATATTTATTTGG
The DNA here is from genome assembly GCA_963969285.1 of Odontomyia ornata. Lineage (NCBI taxonomy): Eukaryota > Metazoa > Arthropoda > Insecta > Diptera > Stratiomyidae > Odontomyia > Odontomyia ornata. The sequence continues at coordinate 298,761,129 of OZ017740.1, forward strand.
TAATTTGATTTATATACTTAAACTTTGACTTTGGATATTTAAATAATTTGAACATGATTTGGGAATGGCCTGACCTTTGAAATGAGTTGAAATAATCAAAATTTAAATAACAATAAAGGATTATTCCAAAATAGAAATTTAAGCCGTAGTTATCTCGGAAGACATGAGGAAGAGTTCTTAGAAAGTTTCTAGAGGTTTCTCTAAGAGAATTTTTGGAAAAAGTTCTATAAATGATTTTGTTTAAGTGATTATAACTGGAATAAGCCTGCAATTCTGGACGATTTGCTATTCTTCGCTAACTTACTCATTATGCAAAGTCACTCAACTGGCTCAATATAACGCATTTTTTGAAACTACTGTCCACAAAGTCAAATCAGAAATATTTCAACACTAGAAAGACTTGTCGCTCTTCGTACTGTCATTAAAATAGTAGTAGTAGCAATTTAAAGGTAATTGGGAAAAATAATGAAATGTGATGGCAAAATGAAATATAGGCTGACAAGTACTTGAAGTCGTTTTGCTGTCAAATTGACGGCTTAGGTCTCCCTACTTCTAAAAAAAAAAGCTGCAATTTTTAGGATTTTGTACTACTTACAAAACCTTTTTGAAATCGGTTTCGTCTGTGCCTCAAGCAGTGTTTCTCCTAAGACAAACCAATTAGAGTTACCAAATTTGATAGGTAGGTCAGAAGTGATATCTTGAAAGTAACTGCGATTCCATCAGAACAATTTCCCTGGAGAGCCCTTAATTTGAAGATAAAATTGAGTCCTCTGTGCAAAGACTTCTAGCTTCCCAGGCAACAGACACTAACGAAATCCGTCCACTGGACTTAACCGAATGAAAAGACATAAGCACGCTAAATAAACGGACGACCCCAGGCTTTGACTCTTTGACGAATACCATGCTGAATTGGCTACCAGACATTATCTTACAAGCCCTGATGAACATCATCAACACCATCTTCCCCCTACGCAAATCCCCAAAATCGTGGAAAGCGACAATTGCCATCGTCATCCCGAAACCTGATAAAGACCTTACTTTCTCACAAAATTTGGCGACCAATAAGTCTTCTGTCTTCTCTCTCTCTATAAGCTCACAGAAAAAGCACTTTTAACTCGGTTGACCGAATACATTGAGAACAAGGAAATGATTCCCAAAGAACAATATGGCTTTCGAGTTGGATACTCAACTGCACTCCAGCTAATAAGGGCGGTCCAACACATCAGAAATGGGATGACTCGCAGCAAAATCAACAGGGTTAGTTATGTTTGAGAGCAAAAGCCTTTGACAAAGTCTTGCATGCAGGGCTAATCTTTAAAATGCATGAACTTTCCATTCCACTACCTTTGATAAAAACTTTCAACTTGTTCCTACAGGGCAGATCTTTTGGCGTCGAAATTGACGACAAAATATCGAATATGCGGCTGATCCAAGCTGGAGTTCCACAAGGATTATCACACCCCCCATATAATGTGCACCCTATACACTGCGTACCCACCACGTCCGTCCAAAAACGCGAAGTTTGCCTATATGCTGACGACATTCATATGTTTGTATACAGGTATATGTTATTACACCTCGCGCAGAAGCTGTATCTTCAACTCTCCAACGCTTCGTCGAAATTTTTTGGAGTATTTTCAAAGGTGGAAAATAAAAGTTAACTCCGGCGACACAAACGCCATGTTTATTACGAGAAGATCTCGGCAACAACCTCTCGAGCTACCAATAGATTCAAATTCAATACCATGGAACAGAACAGTAAAGCACCTAGAACTAAAATTCGACAAGACTTACATAGACTGACCACATACGAGTACGTGACAAGAGACAACATTCTTTAGGTATCCTATCCTTTCTGCACCCCATCTTAAGCTCAGGAAAATTTAACGTTAAAGATAAACTTCTCATCTATAAACAAATTATAAGACCCTACCTTCTCTAGCCTTTTGTTAGACCTCGAAATCTGACTAAAAAGCACTTCAAACCCTGCAAAACACGGCCCTCAGGAGAATCTTCAGAATCCCAATCCCATCGTAAATTAGGAACATTGACATTCACAAGGGCCCAAAACTAGACACAATTGTAAAATATATACTCGATCGTACACTTAAACTGTTCGACTGGATATATGAACACCCGAATAGCACCCTGAACCCTTTAAGGACAAGCATATCGTTGAGAGACTCACCTACCCATGCCTCAGATCAATTGCTTTGTGACAAATCGGACTGACAGAATCTAGTTGGTTATTTGCTATGGGCCAGTTGGGTACAATGATACCCACAGATAGAAATGGAGCAAAAGTGATAAATCGCACTAACTCTAAGTTACCACATACCTCAAGTCTCTTGAAAGTTTAGTTATCAAAAAATGTACATAAGGATGAGACCCGTAATGTTTTTGTTTACCGAAGGTAGTCGTGTAGGGTGTCAAATGAATAGGTGCATGATAAAAGGGGAAGACAAATGCACGAAAAACAGCCTTTTATTTCAGGATTTATTAATTTTTTGAAATCTAGTTTTGACAGGTTCCTAATAAAATTTATATTTCTTACTTTCGGGGTATAGTGAATTGAAAAACTTAGAAAATTAGGGAGAATCTAAAATATTGCCTTATCTAGGCTTAATCTTTAAGGTCAATAAAGCTTGTAGTCTAAATTTAGTTCTCAAAAGAACGCTGATACATCTGATGTAGCTAAATCTGAGATTATTAAATTTACAGGCGAGATCTAGTTGATTTGACATTTAATTTCGCACAGAAATTCCTTATAAATTCAAACATTAGTATAAACAGAAGGGACAAGTTGAATGTAAGGCAGTTGAAATATTGTCATATGACATCCTCTAAGTTCTACATTTTGGATGGCGTCAAAAGTATGTCATCTATGAATTCGAGTATGAATTTTATACATTTGGCTTAGTAAAGGTGTGAAATCTATTGAGTAAATAGTTAAAGACTAACATAGACAGTTGAAGTCTTGGTAGGTATGTATCTTTCCAGATCATTTCTGAGTGAGAGCTCTGGAGTATAATCGAGAAGTTTAGGGTTAATTATATGCAATATTTCTGTTGACAATTTTTCATACCTATCCTTAATTTTAAAGACCTGGGCTTGTGTTTTATGTCTTTGCATACAAAATTGAATGTTGTTGATCCTTTGGTATATCCACTTCTGCAGCTAAATTCTTCTGTCAGATCAAATAAAAACGGATAAGACTTGCTTACAACGAAGTTAACAAATATTTTGACGAGTCATAATTGGGTCTAAAACATGATTGAGCACAAACATCGATAAAATAACAAAGTTGTCCACTAACGGCGTCTATTGCAGCCTGACTAAAACAGTCCTCAAATCAAGTTGGATTAAATGTTGGTATGAGAACGAGATGATAAAGTAACGTGGAACTGAGATGCAATTATGGGAATTTATCGGTACAGAGTGTGTTGGCATAGTCAATAGAATAATTTGAATAGGGGAAGGAATCAGTACCTCATTTTATCTGCAGCAATTTTTTTACAACAGATGGAAGAGTACAGCTGAGAAGGTATCTATCTACTTCAGTGCTGAAAATCGACAGAAATGAAAATTAAGGAGATAACAATACCAATAAAACCCTCCACCCCGATGAATTTCTTGCGTAGTTGCTTAAATGATCATGGATTAATATCTATTTTCGATCATTCAGTTACTACATAAGTGAAGGAGGATTTGAATAAATATTTTTGAAAATTTTAGTAAGAAGATTGCCAACATTGCTGTAATTACTTGGGCAAATGAACTGTTTGAAGGAAGGGAGAGCACATGATGCGAAGTTTGCTGATCGTTCTGCTATTTTATTTTATTTTTTTAATCAGCGTAAATCTTGGGATTAAGGCATGCCTAAACACCAAAATCACGCACTTATTTTTCAGACTAATCAGCTTAAAGCAAGGCACGATACCTGTCTTTTCACTCAAAGTACACGTATTCCAAGGTCTACATATACGCGTCTAGTATATTTCTGGAAGCTATGTGGAGTTTTTACTCTTACCAAAAGTTGGATAATACCACGAGTAAACTGTCACAGTTCAAGCTTCTATAGCACACAATCAAAAACGGGACAGAGAGGAGCCAAATAAATATAAAACCTAACCTTCATCAGCATGAAGCAGCTATTGAAGTATCTGGTCCCTTAATATCTCCCGGAACTGCGCAACAGACAAATTGGTAAAACTTTTTAATATTGATGGGAAAACAGCGAGGCTAGTTTCTGATCGAAATTTGTCTCAAGGAGGTTTCCGAAGAAATCAAATTGTTGAAGTGATTGAAAGAAACGGTCGAAAGTACTTGTTGGGTGGGTTATTCCTTTAGACTTTCGGAAGGAGTCAATGTCACCTCCGCGTCTCTAAAGTTGTACCGAAGATTGTGCCATTAAAGAATCGTTAATTTTTTGGTTTAGTTTTTCTACACGATTGGGATCAAGTCGGTTGCGCTTTTCTTCATAAATCAAACCTGCCTCAGAAAATAGTCTTTCTGAATAAACAGAGTTCGCTAGTGTGTTTGTTTCGTTTAGCAAGCTTGCTTAAAATGGGAAATCTCCTCTTATTGTTACTCAAAGCCCACCATTCATATGGGTTTATGCTTCTGTCAGCCTTTGCTAACTGCTCTGTCATAGATTCTTCTAAACATGCCTAAAATAGTTTGAGTTTCTGAATCGACATTAACACTTTCATTGTCTAAACTTGTGCTTTTGGACGCCATTCCTGGATCCAATCATCATTTTTATCGTCCAAATAAAACTTAAAGCATTCTCTGAGCGCAACTCTACATACCGCGGCGTCAAAAAAAAAAATTCTTGTAGCGGGGTATAAAAATGTCGACAAGTGATAAGTCTTGTAAAAGCACCGATCTTCAAGTTAACACAGGCTTGCATATTTTCTATTGACGATTTCTAAAATAATCAAAGTGTTCAGTTTTCTGAATCAGCGCATCTTTCATAAGGTATCTGGTTAATGAAACTTTTCTAGGTATCACATCCGATATAGGCGCATATGTGGAACTCGTTATTTTTGTTATATCTTCTAAAGGTTTTAAGAGCTTCAACGGTTGTTCTTTAATCTCCCACTGGTCGCTGGTCGCATTTTCAAAATTCACACTCCTTGATTCTGAGATATAACTGAAATTGCTCTTTTTTCTTCAAGTAGATGCTCCAATAGGTAATATGTTGCGTTCCAGCGAGTTTGAATATCTTGAATCAAATTATGTTTAGAGTCGCAGCTAAGATTGAATTCAAATTTTGTACATGCCGAGTGTTTGAAATGTGTCACAATGCGCCGGGCACTAGTCAGAATTTCTGTTATTGGTGGGACTGTTTCTTAATGCATAATTGATCACCAGCTGGAGAGTATGTATGAAGCAACGCTCTGCAGGAAGTAGAGTTTCCCTTACTCCTTTAACCATATTTGCGTCTTTATTGTGAACAATCGCACGATTTTTAGTGATAGGATTTTCCCATTTCGTTAAACATTCTAACAGTTCTCTTTTGATATTTTCTAATGTGTGTGATTCAGGAAAATGCACCATGTATAGAGCGGCATGATTCAGTCCGATGTTTTTTGATATCCAGTGTTTTATGCAACGCAGAAATGGAGCATTATTTAGAAGACCGAAGATAGATAGTGAATGCTGTATCTTCAGCCGTTTCTAACTCGCTCTTTAGTTTGTTAACCACTCTTTCATACATGTCTGGGGATCTTCTCGGTGAAGAACGTTCTGTCAAAAATAGTGTTTTACGGTAAAGAATTATTAATAGGACGTTTAAATCCCATAGGATGATAGACGATGGAAAGAGGCTCATTGTCTACAACGATCATTTTGCGAATCAAGTAATGGCTTAATTGCACGACAGTCGTTGATGTCCTAGAGACAGTTGCACAAAGACTGACTGGACGTCCGGCTGGTTACAGAGGTACCTGAAGATAATTGTGCGGACACATAATCAGGAGTATGACTTAAGCTTCCATAAATTTGACCATACTCACCTGCAAACAAAAAAGGGACCCCTAATTGAGGAACGTAGGTAGCGGTAATTCTTCAAGTTATTACAAGACTCACAGTTACAATATACTAAAAAATTAAAAAAAAAAAAGAATAAAGCCTTCCTTTTAATTTTGCGTGTTTAATTTTATTTTCGTTTGATTTTCGACCGTTATCGTTCGTTATCTTCAGCGATCGATAACAAATAAATTATTAATCATATGTCGAATATTAATGGCGGATTATTCGACTATTCGCCATAGAGAATGGCGATTAACCGGTATTCGAATATTCGGTATAAACACTATTCGCGGCATCTCTAATATGTATTCCTATCATCCAGCAGTAGGGTAGTTGCTAGAGCACTCACCTCTTGCACGGTGGCTTCCTGGTTCAAATCTTGTGGGCACCAACGAGTTTCTTTCAGTTGTTCTTTTATCGAACTATAAGCCAACAGAGCTGTGGACAGCTGTGTTGAAATATCGTTAGATCACAAGATGAGATTTTCCAACCATTTTCGTCACATTTCGATGAAAAATTCACTGGATATTCATAAAATAGTTGAGGATATACATAAGGGAGATTGAATCCAAGCAGAAATACAAGGCTAAATTGGATTTTCCAGGAATATTCGCCTCCAATCATCGCAATTCCGCGTCCTCCTACGCTCGTTTACGACTTTTAGCAGGGATCATCTATCCTTCAGTCTCTCCCTCATTTCCCTATTTTCCTACTGAATACTTCCTTACAACTCGTTCCTTTAACGTTCACCTTTTGGATTTTAAATCAGATTTCCCCGTCACTAATTCTCATACTCTTCACCCCTTCTTTCTATTTAGTAATGAAAGCTTCCAAAACACGCGCCCAAAATGAATACTCCGACATACAACCTTCAATACATTATCACTCACTACAAAACTACGCTAAATATTGCATAATTCATTTGTGATATTGATAGTAATTTTATTTTTTATTCTCTCTCTTTCCACTATTTATACACCGCCATCAAGATCATTGCTTCACACAACATTGAATCCAAACCCAACCACAATGAATGATTTCATACTCGGTCTCGTACTATATTAAAAAAAAAAACTTTTAACCACGAATCAAGGTCTTCGTTCTGAAACTTTGGCGGTTATGCTTTATGTGGTGAGTAGTGGATGGAGAGAGTGCAGGGGCGGAACAGAATTAATTGAAAAAGATGCAAAAATAGATACATTCACTAGTTAAGGAATCTAATTATTGTGGAAGGAAATGGTTTTTCTGTATAGTTTTGATTTTCCCGGTTTAGTAGTTTTCCAAAGGAGGAAAGGTTAACAGTTTCACACGTTTATATTTTTTTTAATTATTTGTTAATATTCATACATATGTTAAAGTAAATATTATTTCAGAGGAAAGTAGGACGGAGCACAACAAACTTTTATTCAAACCGGAAAAACTAATAGTCTGAAATATTCTCAACTAATTTTCACTCTCTTAACATGTTTTCTATTTTCCCCTATTTATTTTCAATTTTTTTCATTTCATTTCATTCAAAATAAAAATTCTTGCAAACTTACCTTTCACGGTCACTGAATACAAATTTACGTAGTTTAATATCACGTAGAACGATTCCTTGATCATGGCACGATTTAACAGTTTGGCAAATTTGTCGAAATAATTTACGTGCTTCTGTTTCACGAAGTCGTTTACGTTCGCGCACGAACGAATGTAAATCACCATATTGCGAGGGTGGTAAGAATATATACGTTTGATCTGATATTTGTAAAATTCGATGTAGTGGCTTAACATGTTCATTGCCATCCAAACGAAAATATGCCGAAATGATTTTTGAATAGGAACTACCGATTGCCTGGAAAGAGATAGAGAGAAAATTTGATGATTAGAAATAAATAAATTTAATCATAATTGTTTTAAAAAATTAAACTGTTTGATTATTTTCTTTTATGAAATTAAATTATTAAATTTGGGGAAGTTGCTCAGTTTGCGCAACTTTGATAAGTACTGCTATTAAAGCAGGTCTATTAAGCTACATCATCCACTTTATAAGGGAGCATTCGTTATAAATCCATACTTCGTTGCTAGTTTATTACGCAACAAAAAAATTTTATTGCACCCCCCTTCTCCCGAAAAAGCGAGTAATGTGGCTTAAGACTCAAGCTACACTAGCCACCTCCGTATCTCAAGAACCAATGCAGATAAAAAAAAAATTTTTCATTAATTATTTTTCTCTTGTCCTCCCCATCCATACTTTGTGCTGATAACCTTTAAATCTACAGAAAAATTGATCAGGGCTCTGATTTTGTACTGTTGCAAGATGACTTGTCCAATGTTTTATTACTTTAGCACTACAACTTCTTTCGGGCCTTCCTTAGAGATAGTTAGAGAATCGCATAATATTGACGATATGGTCAGTACCACACTTTGGCCGTTGCCGGTCCATGTAAACGTTCTGATTTTAAACCAGTACTTATACATATACTCCGTCCGAAGAATCACTCGACACAAATCTGTCAGCAACGGGACTCGAACCAAGGAACTTCGGCTTACGCAGCGAGAAGTCACCACTACACTACGCAAACTACTTGTCTAATTTAAGATAACGTTACTTACCGAACCGAATTGACTGCATTTAAATATTCCCAGATGTCAAATTATCTCTTTCACATTGTAGCGTTGCCCGATTTTATATGACTACCTACTACTATATGACTACTAGCCATGTCATTTGCGCGAATGGAATTTATTACCATTGAGCCAAGGTTCGTTTGCTTAGGTTACATAATAGTCTACGAATTGGTCCACTTCCCTCGTCATTATTAGTATTGAAATCTATTCTGGTTTTCCTTTAAGGGATGATATTTTATTTTATTGCGCGTATGCGAGTACACTTATTTGGGACAGCATTAATCAACCCCACTAGCTACTTTCCCAACATATCCTTCCCCGGTTAATTACTTAATTGTGACCCTTTAACTGTCCCTGCAGGTAACATTTTGAAAAACTTTTCTTTGCCATCAATCTCAACAGCTTCGTTTGTACATTTTCCAGCTTATGCTTCAGCCTCTGGTCTTCCGGTACCCTGAGAGTTGCAAGGTTTCCTAAAGTTCGTTACCTTCTGAACGATGCCTACATTGACCCAAGCGCTGTTATGTCCATTGGCAATCATATATCTAGCCGCCATTGATTTCAACGCTGGTGGATCTCTTCCGCTCCTCCTGGCTAGTTCCGGCTTCCCTTGAACGTTTCTCCTATCACACCGAGACCAGATGCTTAGTTAGTCCAATGCAAGTTTTCAGACAGTCCGAGCAAGACACCTTGTAGATTCCGCTGACCTCGAGTTTCATTTTTTGTCCTTCGTTGACCCTAGAATATTCTTCAGCCAATGATTTTGATTTGATGAAACCACTTAAATTTGTAGATTTTTCATCAACTTCCTTTTTTATGTTTTCTAAAACCACTAAGTGCGTTATTGGTATTCGTTTTCTGGGGATTTAATGCTTTTTCCTACTCCTCATCAAGTTTGCTATTACCGAAGGCCGATAAACACTTTTCAATCCTGTGTTCAATATATGCTTGCGCTCCTTTTTGAACCGTTCCGCAATGAGGGGCACCGTATACAGTCGGCGGATCATGGAATGAAAAAGTGCCATTTGTGTGCATGTTAATTGTTCGAGTTTAAAGGGATCGTTCTTTTGTGTGTGAGTCGATTTTCTGAAGATGTCGAAGCGAATCATTCCTTCTGACCTGACAAGTTTGAGGTGTAACAACCCGAGTTCTCCATCGTTTTCTACTTCCATTAAAAATTGAATTTTTCGGAGCGCTTGAATTCTTTTCTCTGCTTCCTTTTTGTGCACTACTGCCAGGATGTCGCTTGCATGCCTGAATCAGAATCTTGAGAATTTCTCTTGTAGCTCTTGTTCGATTCGTAACATAAAAATTTCACTTATGTACGGGGAGAGGGGATTCCCCATCGCTGCTACTCTAGTTCCTTTGAAAAACCAGCCTCTGAACGAGATCACATTCTATGTCATGCATACTTTTGCAAGTTTCATAATTAGATTCACTTCGGGTTTCCTTACTAGTGATGCGGGATCCTTTGATGCTGACCATTCTTCTAGATAAAGTAGAGCTTCTTTGGCCAGGATGCTGGAAAAAATGCGTCGAATGCTACAATGCATTCATCTAGCGTAATAAATTCCATGTTTTGAAGTAGGTCAATAAGTTCATGTCTGTTCTTGATTATTTGTGGTTTGTCTAAGCTTCCAAGGCTGTTCAATGTCCCTAGAAGCCACTGCACAATGTTTTGCATGGGAGAGTTTGTAGCAGCAACTATCTCTCTGAACCGTTCTCTGTTTTGTGGATTTTGAGTAAGCTTTTAATTCTTGGAAGCGAGGGGTTGGACATTCTTAACTTTGCTGGATTTTCAATTTTACTTAAGCACTCTTTCAAAACTTTCTCAATTCTTTTTATACAACGGTTAAGCAAATGTAAACGGGAATTTAGCTGTTCTGCTACGCACTTACCTCCGAATTATATGATATAGCATGACAGTTGGGGGCTTAGTGAGCGACCACGCTCGGTTCTGTCCTCAGTACAGCCATCCGTCAAGCAACGCGTCATCATGAAGTTTTTAACCATTGAAGGCGTTAAACCATCAGAAATTTTTACTCGTTTAAAGGCGCAGTTTGGGTTGTCGCAGAATCGACTGAATACATGGGCCAAAGAATTTAACAGTGGGCGAGAACGAGTCGAAAACTAAAGTCAGGATCTGCGCCCAAGGATGGTAAAGTGCTTGCAACGAATTTTTTTTTGACTTAAAGGGAGTTTTAATTATTGATTTTCTTCATGATCAACAAGCACTATATGCGATCTACAATTGTCAGTTGTTACAGTCACCGAAAACCTCCTACCGAAACAAAAGACGAGGTTTTCCCATTAGAGGGGTCATCCTTCTCCATGACAAAGCTAGACCGCACACCGCGACTTTGGCCGGGGATAAACTGGAAGAAATGGACTGGCAAGCACTCGAACACCCTCTTATAGTGCAGACTTGTCCCCCTGAACTACATTCTGCTCGCGTCCCTGAAAGAATCACTTGAAGGAAAACGATTCGCAAGCAATGAAAAAGTCGTGGAGCACGTGCGTAATTGGCTGACAACACGTCCTAAAACTTTTTATGAACAAGCAATATTCATGCTTCCAAAACGGTGGGAAAATGTGTCGATAGCGCAGGACACTACATCGCGAAATGTTGATGATATGGTTTGTGTGTAATAATTAATAAATGTATTAAAAAGCAGCGGGTCCCTTCGTAGTTCAAAGTACCCCCCGTTGGACAGTTTCTCGAATACCGCCTTATCGTAGTCCTTTTTGTCGACAATAACCCCTGTATTCCCCTTATCGGAGATAAAAACCGATTTCCCAACCACTATTCTCCAGGTATTATTTGACCTGTAAAGTAACGTGTGGTCGAGCATTGTCATGATAGAAAATTACAAGTTCGGCCGTTTTTCTGTCAATGCTCACTTCAAACGAATTAATTGGTGACGGTACAGCTGTTTCGTAATAGTTTGACCTGAGATCAACACTCGTGGTTGATCGGTCCTTTTTGATCCACAATATACTGAGCATTACCTTAGAGCCGTGTATATTCAGCTTTGACATCGATGTTCCTGGTTGGCCGGGCTTCACATAATTGCTTGCGCTTCGGGTTATCATAATATATCTATTTTTCGTGGACAGTAATGATTCAATGCAAAAACGACTTCTTTTTGTTGAGTTCAAGTCACTTTTCAGACATTGCAAAATCGCCTTTTTACATCTCTTGGCTTCAGTTCGTATAGCCTGGATTAACCCTAACGCTTTCAAGCGCCTGAAAATGGCTGCCTGTGTCATGCCTAGTGCTTCTGCGAGCTCGTCTTGCGTTTGGCACGAACTTTTAATGAGAAGGGGTCTCTAATTCTTCGTCTCCAATTTTTTCTCTTGACCAGGGCGCTCTTTGTCGAAATCGCCACTTTTGAAGCGTTTAAACCACTCAAAACACTGTTCTGGATAGAGCTTCGTCGCCATAAACAATGACTTTCGGCAGAAGTTTTCTTGGCAAAAAAGTATCTAAAAAATACTTCCGGCAAATGCTGTTTTTTCGCCAATTTTCGAAGTTTTTCATGAAGGTAAAATAAACGTGTGCGAACACAATGTAGTAAACTGTCTTTGTGGCTTTGACAGGTAACCAATGGTATTTCAAAATAACATATATGTCATTGGAGTGTTACAGCGCATGTGTTAGTGGGGCCATCTGTTGTTAAAGTTCGGTTTTCAATGTATACACCCAATACCATTATTAATAACGCTGATCGAATGTTTTCTGAGGCATTTGTTGGTCTTGTACTTCTAAAGACAGCTCTCTCCGGATAGTCTAATCAGAGAGGTGCTTGGGTCACCTGACAAATAGAACCAAGTGCCTCATTACGTTTGGGCAGCCCTAACAGTTCAAAAGGGCTCACTTGAGCGGCCAGAGGCGTTGAAGTTCAGGGGTCACTTTCCTTGCAATGTCTCTCTCTCTCTCCGTTACTGCTAGAAAAGGATTCTGAAACGAAGACTTACCCGAAGTAATGTGCCAAAGAATTTCAGGCTAGGCTATCGGGTTGACAGGGGATCTATTTAGTGGACAGTCTAAAATCCTCATGCGCCAAAAAGTCCCATACAAATCCTAACTTCCCTACAACAGTTAAAAAAAGTTCAACCAAGAATTCAACCATTAAACAACACTTTCCGTTGATCTGCCAAATCACCCTCTAGCAATATCTTAAAATTTCATGTCTTTACCCATAATTATCGAATCAGAAAAAAAAATCATCTCAACCAACAGACAACGACAAGCATCATTTCAAGTCCTCTTCATCGTAATGTCCATTAGGCACGCGCTACTTCTCAACAAGATTGTCGATATATTAACGTGCGTGTAAGAAAAGTTTTTTGTTGTTTTCTTTATTATATTAAACTCCCCGAGTAACCAGAACCTCATCAAACCACTGCAAGAGCAAAAACTAACCAGCTACTATAATTTAAGATAAAAGATATACAAAAAAAAACGAAATAATAAAGAACATTAACATTCATCCTCCCCAGACATGACACCCACAGATAAATTACAACAAAAACATTAACTTATGTGCCCTCAAACTTCGACTTCTGTGTTTAAAATTTTAATTCTTTTTCTTCGTTTTCCCCCGTCATTTTTTATTGCCTCCTCGGCTAAAGACAATCTTATAGTACGTCTCGAGAAAGATTCATTTTCGCTACACTTATCTACTCACTCCAAAAATAATCACTTGAACTTATAGTACGTTGGAGATCTCGTACGGGGATTCTCGCGTACGTGAACGTCAAATTGAAGAGGAGATTTATGTATCTTACAAGTTTTTCTTGAGAAGAGGTTGAGACGACACAAAAAGGGGATGAAGATCGCTGGAGCATATCATCCAATTTTTCTTGTTTTTTTTCGCTCGACCTCGGATTTGTGATGCTTCATGTTGCATGAACTCTAAATTTAAGTCCATTAAGATCTCTACGAGTGGATCTCATCTCCCCTTCTGCTCCACCCTATTGTGATCTGATGTCTCAACTCGTTCTTCTTCTGCAGTTCAATATCTTGGCCGTCTTGGCGACCAGATCTTAAGTTTGGGATCAATTGACTGTACCCCGTGCCATGGTAGCTCCACACTGTGTGGAGTGTGCCTTCTTTTCCATACTCGTCGTACAGTTTTGCAAAGTTACAAGAAAACCTGCAACGACGTACTATACGCTGTTTGCAGGCTCGAGTAAAGAAGACAAGGAAGATAACGAAAACGACAAAGCAGAATCAGTTCAGTAACCCTTTCTTCTACTTCTTCGTTTTCTAACTTTAATATCATCGTAGATTTGGATTTAGAATTTTATTTATTTTAACCACTCGAGTAACAACTACGTGACGATAAAATTATATTCTTAGACTTTACTATAAGCCTTCCACTTCTTGGAGAGCAGATGAGGAAAGGAGACAGACGACCAACACAATGCTCCACAAAGTCAAGAAGCAAAGGAAGACTTGTGTATCGTCTTCTCTACAACTTCTTACTATCCTGTATACATCGTACGCAACCTTACCTTGCGCGATCTGCATATGTAAAAAAGATTGTTTGATTTTTTTGCTTCTCCTTTTTCGTTTAATCTTTTTCAAGACCTGCTGCTTGTTGCGTATAATTTTTTTTCCTTAAAACTTATCTTATGCCTCGGGGACGTTTGTGTTTTTGTAATTTATCTTTATTTTATTTTTATTTATTTTTGAAGTTTTTTTTAGCGGATTGTGTGTTGAAAATTGATCATTTCGTCGTCGTGATGGGGCTACTGGTTTTTGAGTTGTTGCAAAGTGTTTCAAAAGAAAGCTGGTTTGGATTTAATTTGGTATACATGGACATGCTTGTATGTAAATTTATTAAAATGCCTGCGTAAAATGTTTAGCGTAAAAGTATAGTACGTTTGATTAATTTTTTGCGAATTTGCGTAAATTTTATAGTAAATAATTTTTTTTCGGATAGGGGGAATTCAGATATTTTGGGTTAGTATACAATGCGATGAAGGGATTTTAAGATAGATTTCTTAAAGAGTAATTCTCATCATACAAAGAGGAGAACCACAAAAAGTGCCAACACGATCAGCGACGCAGTTTTTTTGCTTGAATTTTCAATGAATTGTTAAGGACACAGATATACACTTCTTTTTTAGGTTCTTTCTTCTGTCAAAATGTGGTTCGTCAAAATAAGATGGCGAAACACGAAACACATTTTTTGGCAGTTAAGGTGAATTTTGCCTGAACTTCACCAAATTTATTGAAGACAAATGCTCCCAAAAGTGGTTCGAATTTTTGGAGCCTTATTTAGTTAATTTTAGGCAGCCTGGGGTAGTATTTTGAACGCTAACGACTCATGCAATGGACTGCTGGTTCAAATCGATAAAAATACTGACCATTATCCTTCATTATCTCGAAAACTAAAAACTTTTTACACAAACGCCCCGAGCAATACCGATTCCTCAGATCAAGCCTGATGGAATGCCAAAATCACTGCGAATAGCGAAATTAAATCTTCGCTGAGCTCTCCAGAACATACTTAAACTTTTAGATGATCCAAAAATTAAAGAAACAAACAATTCTAGTCAATTACTGTATATGTTAGTTATTTCAGAACGAGATAGTATATGACCAAGATAAAAGAAATCGACAATAACCTCTTTAGAAAGTCTCGTCTTTTTTTCTTGTAGCTTTAAAAATGTAAATTTATAAACTCTAATTGAACTAAGTCTTATTTTAGTATTGAAATAGAAAAAATGGTTAAAGAATAAAACTATCTTGTAAAAGTACGGCCAAAAGAAGAAGCCAAAATAGAAAACTGATAAAAAAAATTGTCAAATAATATACGTAAAACTGTCGTTCAGTATTTAAATCTCAATTGAAAAATAATTTTTTTTTAAATACTATCAAAATTTTGGGATAGAGCGCTATTGAAAGAGTTTTCGTACTTAGTTTCCTTCAATTTAGTTTCCTGTAAGAATTCCAGCTCTTGGACAATGGTACCTTCTTAGTGGCAAAATAAATGTTAATATCTTCATCATAGTTAAAAGGCACGGGTTTGTGATACACCAAACCATTCAGTTAACCAGCCTTACTGAAAAGATGTATGTTGAAAAATTAAAGGGATTGTTTTGAATCAGACGTGGAAAATTGTGTAAGTCCCACCAAAGATTAACTTTAAGTAAAAGCTTTTGGCGATTGACTTAGGTTTTTGGATCAATTTTAGTCGCACGGATAAAACTAAAATCTAATTTGATTCAGTTAATTAACTTCTTTTGAACAAGCTTCAGAAAATAGTGGTTCCTAGTCTTTTACTCCTATGGCTCTCGTCCTACATTGATAATCGTGTCTACCACGTATCCTTTCAGGGTCTGATTCCCTCTCCATTTATTCCTTTTGTGGTGTCCCTTAAGGCTCAATTCTCGGCCCTCTATATTATCTATATTATACATGAATAATCTTTCTTCCGTGATCAGTTCATCGTGTCTTCGTTACGCGGGTAACGTAAACATTTGTAATATTGTCTCATCATGTGATGACTATATCCTGCTTCAGAATGATTTAAATTCGGTGTCAAGATGGTGTCTTGATAATCATCTTACGTTGAATGTATCTAAATGTTTGAGCCTGACCTTTTCCGTTCATTTTTGTCCTTGCGATTTTCAATTTCATCTAGGTGGTTCACACCTGCATTCTGTGGGTGGACCCTAAGCCTAAACTCGATCGTTATATGTTGGAAACAATTTTCAAAGCTTCTAGCATATCTGCCTATATATTTCATCTTTCCTTTATCTTCACTGTTCCTTTATCCGCTGGTCAACTATATGTAAGTCTTGTCCGTTCGATCCTGGAATACTGCTCTTCTGCTTGAAGTTTGCACTATAGCTACCTTATTTCTGCTCTTTAAGTGATAAAGCAAGAATTTACCCTCGTTCCCTTTCTAAAATTTCACATTCCGTACCGCTCTCATGAGAATCGTTTATCCATCCTTGATGTCTCTTCATTAGAAGGTCGCCTTTCTGCATGAGTGTCATCTTTATCGGCTTGTTAATGATTCTTTGTATTTGGGTTTGGTCAGCCAGGTTCCGTTAGGGCATGCGGTTCGAGTAACAAGAACTACAAATCCTTTTAATATTCCATATGCCAGAAGTGACTAAGTCTTTCACTCCCCAATGCTGAGATTACCGCGTCAACACGACGAGTTTCAACTTGGTGCTTTTTCTGCTTCCATGTAGTCTACAAAAGCGTTCTTAAATAATTTATTTCCGTAAGCCAGTGTAATGTTTCTTTCTTATTATAACTTGATTCTAACTTCTATTTCTGATCTCTCTGTTTTGTAGTTTACACATTTATTAATTTTTCTCTACCTTGTAATTGGAAATTGTCTGAAAAGTATGTCAATAAATAAATAATTTTTGACATAATTTGACAGGCGCCGGGTTAAAAAGTTGGAGCATAATCAATTTTTATAAAGCACTCTTTATGAACACTAGTTTGACCGAAAGCAATCTCTATCGATTTAACTGCATTCTAAGCCATTCCAGTGGATGTTTGAGTGTTTTGGAAAAACACTGGCTTTTTCTACGTGCCATTTTCATGTTTTCTTATAGTAAACTACAGAAGCTACAACCAGTCAGCTTTGAAGAAATGTACCAACGTAAAAAGTCCAGAAAGGGCAAATCTGGGGATTTTCTAGTGTTTGGCGGATTGGTTGGAGGCTAGAAGGGATACACCACGAAATGAAAATCTAATCACTAAGAAATGTATTATTAAACGTTTAAAAACTTAACGGTTCACTAGAACAAATGTTTTTGCAAGTTCAAGTAATGTACCGTGATTACAAATATTATTTTAAATAAAAAAAAAATTAGGAAAATTCATGCCATCATTCCAACCAATTTTGGGTTCACTTAGAGACGTTAGAATTTTTGACTTATAGATCAAAACGAATTCAGATGCAAGGTTAAACTTGTCAATTGTTTTTACGGTTTTAACATTTTATTTATACCAGAACTTGGCTATTTTATTGGCGAAACCTGAAGCTCGAATCGCCGGTACTCATTTTATATTTTCGCTACCACTTGACAGCTGTTCGATTTTGTAGTGAAAAATACCTCGCAAAATAAGGGCTGCATATTTGGTTGTATAGCTCTACAACTGCTATTTCATAATTCATAAGCCCACATCAATGCACCATTCTAAACTATTTGACAAAGAAATGCACGACGATACCCACTCTAAGAACCTCTTGAAAAATTTTTCCATCGCAAGCAATATTAAAAACTCAGAAAACGAACAAAAATTAATGTCCATCATTGCGATTTTTTTATTAGCTTGCATGTTCCAGACAGAAAACACTATCAAAAAACACGCACAATTTTGTTTAGGCACACGCGACTATGGATTTACAGAGCAGCAAATGCTACGAGACTGTAAATCATGCATCTTCACTTGGTGTCTGAGGGAGATTTTGACGTGCTGACCGGTTATGCATTGGCGTCTGCGGACGGTATTTGATATGCTCACCAGTGATGCATTGGTAGGCAAGGTTTAACTCATTGATTCATGTCATCAGAAAAGTTGTTTTGAACCCTAGGATGCTTACGAAGCCCTCATTGTAGGAGCACTCTACTGCCTACTCGACATGTTTTATCCTAAGCTTACGTATTTTCTTATACGAAATTCTACCTTACAGTTGTAAATCTGATTGGCCAAAAGATAACCCCTCCAAAACCCTACAAATAAATTTGCTTCCACATTGAAGCAGTCCTCGGGTGTCCAGCTGTTCTATTATTTCAATAGAATACTTTTGTTTTATTATGGCAACTGAAGGACTATTGACCGGACCAAGTCATTTGGAGGCACTTTTTGCATGAAGCGATAGCCCGAGAGAGCCTATAGGGCTACGAAGAAGAATATTATGGCAACGCTATCCTAGATTTTCTTGGTCTGGAGAAACCTTCAGAAAGTTCCTAGGCAGCAAATTTTGAATCTGATGGACCTTACACAATTATATGGAATTCCATCAGCACTAAAACCCAAACTGCCAACCATTGTTGATCATCCATTGTGAAATTCGGAGATCGCAAGCAATCTTTCTTGTCGCTTCAGTTGTAAAACTCTCTTATATTCCGAGATCAATAGCCAGCTTTCCCAATTCAGCACCGTTCTGACTGCCTGGGTCGACAGTACCAATGTGACTTTATTCAAGTGTGTGCTGCATTATCATCCAGATTTGAACAATGCTTGGTCCACATTTTCATATTTCCCCGCACTATAGCGGCAAAAAAGATATCTTAATTTCCTAATATGATGCAAATAATTTCAATTTTGAAATTCGCTTGGTTTGGGAATTGGGACTATCCTGAAAAAAGAGACAAACTAGAGAATAGAAAAAATAAACTGGTTTACTGTATTACAACAAAAACCAGCACTAGAATTCATGTTGTAATAATTTTTTTTTTAAATTGCGGGGTAGACCAAATAATAATCCGGTCATAGAAATGGCCTGGGCTAAGCAAAAAGCGCTGACCAACGGGTTCAATATTTTGTCTTGACTGCTGCGGGACTGGTTCACATACTGAGCCCAAAAACGGAGATTTGTTAAAAGAAAGATTGGGGCTTGTTTCTGATAAAGAGGAAAGACTTACCCATGATTGCAGAGCATAGCATCTTATTCGGCAGTTTAAAAGTCTACAATGTGAGCAGTGTGTAGTGGCTCCCTTAGCAGGACAACTCAAAACTAGAAAAACCTCAATGAGCTCTCCATCTTTCGATTCTGTTATGCGCTGATAACCAATACCGTGCCGTTTTTTTAAACCTTAATCTTTGGAGTATCAATATAGACTCCCAACTTAATGATCAAATTTCTGTCGTTTTTGACCAAGATGTCCCTTACTGTGGCTAACACATTAAATTGAAGAAACCTAACTCGATTCTTATTTGTTTTTATGTCACATCTAAAAAATTTGTGATCGAGAGCATCCACTTCATTGAGATGTGTTCAAAAAGTAATGTGACTTTGTATTTTTAGGAAAAAATATTTATTTATTCTTCAATATTTATGTTGTGCCCTTCAAAGTAATCAATACAGTTGTTCCAAACCTCGAAGCACTTCTTACAAGCACTTTTTTCTTACAGCGGTGCAGTCTTTATCTCCTAAATCGTTTCAAACATCCGTCCTTTCATAGGTCTATTCAGTTTCAGGAACAAGAAAAAGCCACATAGGGCCAAATCCGGTGAATATGGTGGCTGAGGCATGATTGTGGTGTTGTTTTTGGCCAAAAAATTCTTGATCTTGGATCCATTTTTTCGATACTTAAAAATCGCCGAACACGCAAAACACTTCTAACCGTTATGTCTCTCACAAACAAACTGAACATATTGTATAGCTGAAACTGTAAATATATGTTCGTAACGAGTGTACCAACATAAAAAAAATAAGAAATCTATAATCGAATGTACGTTGACCGCGAAATTCGAAATCACTTTACTTTTTGTACACATTTTGGTTTAAACAGTCTCAAGTTGTTCCAACCTTTGTTGACAAGGATTCTATTAATGGACTTGATTGCAGGACTGATAATCGCCAGAGGGTGGAACCATGGATGGTCGCCTCTCAAATGGTGGGCTCTTTTTCAGATACACCCTGTGAGCCCTAATCCTTTGTTTATGTAACGATTCCTCTAATCACGTTTAGTGCTTGAAGTGATAATATTGATAATGTTATCCTACTACAAGTGGGTGTGTTCCCTTTATTCAGCATAATTGAAAGTTTAGTGTTGATGACCTGCCAAATGTCATAGATTATTTTTTTTACAATTTTTGTTATTTTCAATGTTTAGCATTGCGACCCTGGGATCTGTGAACAAATTCAACGCAACTGTCGGAGTTACAGGAGAATCCATCAGGGCTGTCAAATGGTGTGCAATTCAGCGTTAAGTGCAGAAACGTGCTCATTGAGATCAACATAGAAAGCCACGTTCTTTGTGAGGTTGATGTAGGTATCACCAACACCGGCAATATTCTTAGCTTCGTCGATAACAAAAAAGAGCTGAGACATACTCTTTTAAATTCTCCACATAACAGATGAATTTGTCCTTTAGTTCAGTGCCACTGAGGTCGTTGTGTGCGTTGCACATCGGATTTCCAACCTCTAGAAATACCTTAAAGTTGGGCGGTCTAGTGACTGCGACTGTGGGAACAATTCTGTCAAAGGAAGCCTTGAATTTCTGGTATACGTGTCCATAGCTGCAGGCTGTATTCTTCAAGTCCGCCAACTCAGTGTCGGGACAGTTGTTGAAAAGGGCTTTGTTTAGCTTTAAGCTCTGTTACATGTTAAAATAAATAAACGATTTGTTTCTGAAAATAACGTCAAAATTCAAGAGAACAAAATTTAATATGATTTGGCTTTTAACTAACGTGTAGATTTCAATGTTTGTAGAAGTCTCTTTTGTAAAAAGGATACCAGATAGTAAAGGGTTTTCCAATAAGAGGTGCTATTTTGAATATCCCCGCTCTTTCGGTAGATGTCACTTTTGAAGCTGTCATTTTTTGACATTTGACAAGTAGAAACTACGCTATTAATAAAAATGGAACGATACACGCTTCAAAAATGCATTGAAACTATTAAAATTCACTTTAAAAATGGTGAAAATTTGGCAGAGACGGTTCGTAAAACTCGAACATTTTTGGGTCGTCGTAAAGCACCTTGTCTGACCGCAATACAGAAATTGGTGGAGAAATTCGAGCTGTTGGGACTGTTCTATCCTCAACGTGTGACTGTTTGGTGCGCTTTATGGTACGGCGGAGTCATTGGACCTTACTTTTTCGAAAATGAGGCTGGAGCAACAGTTAAGGTGAATGGATTGCGCTATCGAGAGATGATGAATGATTTTTTATGGCCGGAATTGGATGGTATTGATCTGGACAACGTTTACTTTCAACAAGACGGCGCTACGTGCCACACAAGCAACGATCTTTTACGGGAAAAGCTTCCGGACCGTGTTATCTCTCGAGGAGGTGATCACAATTGGCCACCGAGATCTTGTGATTTAATACCTTACCACTCCTTCCTTTGGGGCCACGTGAAAGAGAAGGTCTACGCCAACAGCCCAGTGTCGATTCAAGACCTCAAAGATGGAATTCGTGAGGCTATGGAGGACATAGGGCAGCCAATTAACGATTTGGTTATGGAAAATTTCATGAAAAGGGTATGCTCTTTTAAGCGTGGTCGCGGTGGTCATTTGCCTGATGTTATTTTCCACTATTAACGGCACACCTTCCTCTTTATAATGAAATAAACATCTGATAATTTATATTAAAAAATGGCATTTTTCTTTTAATATCAAAATAACACCTCTTATTGGAAAACCCTGTATTACGTTCATGAGATTTCTTCTTTCTTCTTCTTTGTAGCCCTACAGCCCCTTTCGAGCCTTCACTTAGAGATAGTTAGAGTATGCCATGATCGAATGTATCGGCATTCCGCAAGGTGATATGATCATTATCGCGCTTTGGCCGTGTGTCCGTCCACCCAGCTGCGATACGTTCTGATTTTAAACCAGTACGTATCATAACTGAACAGGCTTATAGTCTGCCCGAAGAACCACTCGAACTAAATCTCGTTGGCTCCAACGAGACTTGAACCAGAGACCTTCGGCTTACGGGGTTGAGATGAGATTTATTAATACTAAATATGATCATATTATTCCTTCGAATTTGTGCTAAGTAGTTAGTAAGGCAACTGAAAGCCACTTAGACTTGCTTTCATTATACTCACTTATTTGATCTTTTAGATTTGACTCCTTATTTCGAAATGACAAGATCTTCCCAATTTATTTCGTAAACGTGTCCTATGTCATCCCCATGACAAAAAATATCCGACCTTGCGTATGCAGGGGCCGGAAAATCACATAAATATGTCATTGCTTCATCTTTTCACAGCACTACTGACAAACAGGGTTACCGGGAATACGCCCAAGTAAAGAGTTATGCCCTGAAATCAATCTCACCAACGTTTTTGATATTTTCCATTGCATTTTATTATGAAATCTTCTGATCTGTTTATTTCACCACTGGAGTTTTGCTGTACCTACTGGTATCACATTTTTACCAAGACTGAAAATTTAGCTTTATCTACAGTTTGTTTTGGGATTTATTAGGACTGGGGATAATTTTACGAGGTGATTGTAATAATATGAAATTCTCCATCGGTTGTGCACAGGAATTCATGGAGAAATCTTGATCAAAACTTTGTCTAAGAAGAGCAAGCAACACTGCTTAGCTGTCTCTATAACTCGGTTAGCACTTCACTCCTTGTTTCAGGATCCATAAGACCAGGACTAGTATTGCCTGAAAAATTAAGGTCTGCATTCCTCCTGGTATTGTTTAATAGAGGTTTTTAGATCATCTTCCTCTTTTTCCAGAATTATGATATATGCCTCATGAAAAAGTGGCTATTCAGACCTGCCAGGGATTTTTACGAGAGTTTCCCTTAAATTTTAAATTAACATTGATCAATTCACTCTTAGCCTTAAAGCCAACTCTACAAGTGAATCCGCCTGTATACCCCACGTGAACATTAATTTTATTTTTCCCCCGTCAACTCGTTCAATTCTGGGAAAATCTACTCGATCTTAGAATATTTTAGAACTGGTTTGAAGTCATCTCAAGCAAAGATAGTCGTAAAATTGTGAAATAATTTCAGTGATTAAATCTATTCTTTCCGTTTGAAATTAAATAACCCAAACTAACATTGAGCATAGCCTTGAAAAAAACCAAATTGCGAAATATTTAATGGTTTTAAAGAATTTCAAAATAACACTGACTATTGGTATTTAATCATTTTATTTCAACTTTTGTGAAATCTTTTTTATTTTTTTTTGCAGAAAACGAAGAAGGTTTTTGGGTTGAAGAAATAAGTTTAATAAATTTTCGAAACTATGGAAACGTTAAGTTTCAGTATATTCATCTAGTTTTGGGTAATTTTAGCGTAAATAATTTTAACAAATAGCAATTGCGCTAAGGAATGAAATTATCTTAACGCAATGGCTCTTACGCCTTCGGGAGACGGTTCCTCAGGGGAAAAATCGGAGCAAAGCTAGAAGGTGACCAATGGTGAATTCGATTCATTCATGAATGAAATTTGAAGAGCTGGTGGTCTCCACGATTGCAAAAATTGCGGAAGCTGCAATAGACACGAGTGAATCTTATGGACAAATAACGGGTACTCAAAAAGGTATTCGTTGGGAGAACTGAATGACGTAGGCCAATGGGGAAATCGAGAAGACCTTGGTCTAAATCGGTCTATGATGACGGTTTATCGCTGCACGGATTTCGAAATTGGAGGATGTGGTCGATGGACTGCAGTTGGAGGCGCTTTTTGCAGGAAACGAAAGCCCGAGAGAGGATGCAGGAAACGAAAGCCCGAGAGAGGATGTAGTGCTACGAAGAAGTATGGCTCCTGTTTAGCCCTGGAGTTTTGACCGCTTGCATCATAAGGAGAAGTTATTGAGATTCAATTAAGTCCAATGGAAAAGACAAGAGTATTTAAATGACCTCTCTGAATGAGGCTGACATGATGGACACGGAAGAAAATAGAGTAACAATCTTCAGGACAGTTAAATACCGTTGTAACTCTAATACTTCTCACAAGTGAGAATTTGGTTTTGGGCTGGTATGAGACTGATTCAAATTAATTTTCAATTTCTCATTTCATGAGACAAAAAAAATTAAATTTAAAGCGTTGAGAACAATAAACGGTTGAAGCACTGTTTTATCGAATTTTTTACCGCTGGACCGATTGGGCTGAAATTTTATATTTCGGAGTACTTTCTGATTACAAAACCTATGAGGTGTGGAATAGATAAATTTAAGCATTTTTTAATTAAATTTAATGTATTTTAGTTTGACATGACAGATAAGAAGCGCTACCTTTTTTTATCAGTTTACAACTACCAAATTTATTTCCTTTAGAAGGGAGTCCTTCTAATGGAAAGAAAGGTGCCCTTCTGAAAAATAGACGGTTGCCCTTCTAAAGAAGAATGGTTAACATCGAATGTCTCCTCACCTGGATATATTTGCTACTTAAACTATTTCAGCGCCATCGAGCTCCTGTTAGTATAGAATAGGTGAGGAGACATACGATGTAAGCTGTTGTACTTTAGAAGGGCACCCGTCTATTTTGTAGAAGGACACCCTTCTAAAGAAAATGAATTTGGTAGCTGTAAACTGACGAAAGAATGTGGTGCTTCTTATCTTACAAGTTAAAATTAAATACAAAACCTCATCGGTTTTGTAATCAAAATCTGCTCCGGAATTTAAAATTTTACGCCAATCGGGCCAGCGGTAACCGTTCGATAAAACAGTGCTCCAATATAACAAACTTTGTATGAGACAGTTCCTTCTAGAAGGGTTTGACAGCAACTTTTGACCTTAAATTTTTTTTAATGATTTCCACCGATCGAGTGCAATTATGCTTCCACTGCGCACGAATAGCATTCCAGAATGGAATGAACATATTTACAATTGGTTAATTTTTTACAATTTGATGATCCCTTGTAGATTCTAAAATTCTTGCTAACTCTTTCCTGGTAATACTCGACTACCATTTATAAAAAATTAAGGGTATTGTTCTAAAGATCCTTTAAATATTTAATCTTTTTTTTGTGCTGAACCTTTCAATCAACCAATATTTTGACTGCCATAAAATTAATGATTACCTTCTTCTTCTTCTTTGTAGCACTACAGCCCCTCTGGGGCCTTCGCTTATCTCATTTCCATGATCATGATTTTTCCGGAAGTTGGTTTTGTCAGTACCATGCTCCCGTGTGCCCGCTAAGCTATTATATGATCTGATTAAATCAGTACATATCACAACTGAGCGAACACTCATGGTCTGTCCGAAAAATCCCCTGAACTAAATCACGTTGCTCCCAACGAGATTTGAACCTGGGACCTTCGGCTTATGCGTTCATGCTCTAACCACTAGACCACACAGACTAAATTTAATGACTATGGCTTCTGTAAATAACTGAGAAAACTTGCTGTTACGCACAGTGGGCTATTTTGGCAAGGATCCTCCCCATAATCCTAATTAGACCAATTTAATTTCTTAGATCAGATCTCATCAAATGAACCCTTCTGGAATCAACTTCCAACCCTTCACATTACTCCCTCACCCTTTGAATAGTAACTTACCTTGCAAACAAGTGGTTGACCATTCCTTGCATCCACACACTCATAGAACGAGCTGCCGGGGATCTGATTCAGTAGCACATAACGATCCGCCAGAACGGTAACCGCTTGATTGTTGGACAAAAGTTCGGCATCACTTAAAAGACTTGGCACGCGATCATTTCCGGTTTTGTTCAGATATTGTTGCTGCTGCTGTTGCAATTGTTGTTGCTGTTGTTGGTGCAGCTGCAATTGTTGATTAAAAATCTGCTGTTGTTGCTGTAGGTAATGTAAGTTCTGGTTCTGATATATTCCAGCACTTGCACTTCCCGCTCCAACGATCACACCACCATTATTATTACTATTGCTTGCATATGAATATCCACTCGCGACATTCGAACTATCAGCAACTGGTGAAGGATTCACCACTAACGCACTGTTCGCCGAATATGGAAAAGGATAAGGAACGGTGGCGCCCGCACCACCACCACCTACAACTGCACCACCGCCTACACCACTTGCTCCGATTGCGCCAAGATTTTGTAAATTTTGCAGGGCATGTGGGCGTTTGTGATGGACAACGCGCAACGAACTTACACTCGCGATCGGTGAGTTAAGAATTGATTTAATATTTGCCAAATTTCCGCCCCCGCCGACACTGCCTGGACTGGCGGGCGGAAGTGATGTAAGGTTTGCGCCTCCGGAACTATAAGCGACACCATTTGTTGATTGCGTTGTTAAATCCATTTTGAATAAGGTCTTGCGAAGTACTATACAATCACAATATAAATAAAAACTCTCCTTTCTTATCACAGAACTCAGGATCCTTTCAATAAATTTTCACTTGACTTACGGCTTCCACTCCGTACATTTCACTTCAACTACTGTCACCCACGTAAACCATGTCTGCCGTTCGGTACTAACAACAAAAACTAAGTTTGCATTAACAAATCCAAATATTTTGCACTCCTAATTCAACTCCTCCTCTAACTACTTCCAACTACCGACGATCACTTTTGGCGCCCGGAAGAATTCACTTTTTGACAGATCAATTTGGCGCGTCACGAAATATCTTCAAGTTTTGCAACAATCCGCAAGCACGTCACACACGCGACTTCCGTTCAGATTGCGAAATTCCTTCAGTATCCGATCGCCGACCACTACCAAATTGAATATTCTATCCAAGATACTACGCACAGCTTGCGAAATCGAAAAATCCAACTAATCGAGCCGACTGTGCGAGAGCAACTGAAACTTCAATTTGAAAATGTTCGCTAAACAACAGCTAAGAAATTCAACTCAAACGCGAAGCCAGCGAAAACGATGACGACGCGTAGCAGAGTAGCGCTGTGCTGTCGTCTGCTTCCTCGTGTTTTGCTTTGGATTTCCCCGCACTCTTCGATGTTCTGCAAGTTTTTGTTATTGCATTTTGTTACGTCGTTCCGCTCCCGGTCCGCGAGCGCGCGCAGCAATCTAAAACATATGAATGACTGCTATCTAATTCCGGTACATGGGACAAAAATTTAACCATGCTGGCAGCCCGAAATCACTGTTTCTGCAACATAACTGTCCTGCTTCCACATACGTGACGTGAGATATGACAACGTCACACATGCCGGCCACGCGGCATTCGGTGACGGCATTCTGTGTTTTTGTTTTGGTTTGTTTTCGTGTCTTTTTTCGCGAGTGAACGTGTGCAGATTTTTGATGACGCTGTGGGGACGCTAAGCGATTCGAAATTGAACGGTGACGACGCGACGCCGTGGCTTGGATTCGAAATTTCGGTTGAGTTGTTTGAATTGGCGAAGGTGTCGGTGCTGTGCAAGTTGGTCGAGTGGGTTGAGGTTGTGCGTGGATGATGCGCAACTGAACGGTGAATTCTCATGTTTGGTCGCGGTGCAATCCAGGTGACTTGATAACACCTCGTATGTGGAAGAACCGTATGTCGCGTGAAATGAACTTGCATCGATGAAGATGCAGTTGGCGTAGGGTGCTCAGTGCATAGTAATTCTTTTTCTTGTTGGGAATTTTTGTTGCTGGCGCGTAATGACTAGCAACATTATCGAAGAGCATGTACGTATGAGTCAGAAAGAAATTTAAGTTTTGTTGAAATCTGATTAGATATTCGCAATCTGAGCTAATTCGAACAATGAATTTGATGCTAGCAGTGTTATATAGGACTGCGGATGCGTCATTGGAATTGTGAGTGAACACCAAGGCCTTATTGCAACTCATGTTTTGGTTTAGTCATCAGCCATCGAGACTGCGATGCAAAACCTTAAAAAAATTTGAAGTAGACCAATAGTCAAATTATGTGTAAAAACCGAAGAAACCCGACTTCAAGTGCCCTAAATAAAGGTGAAATAAATTTTGTTTAACCGGTGCTACATAAGTTTTCCCCCGTTTCATTGATGGTGATTATAGTGTTTTTTTTTTACTTTATGATGTTGGAACGGACAAATTAAATTGGCAATGCTTCCATGAAATTTATTTTATTTGAAATCGGAATACTTTTTTTCCAAGAAGATTTTCTTTACTTCAGCCCCTTTAAAGGCAAATTCTATTAAAATTTAATTCCTTGATTAGATTGTACCATGATCCTTTTCATCATCTATGAAAATTGTGCTTTCCAATCCATGCAGTGTAGAAAATTAGTGCATACATTGCTTAACCTTCCTGTACTCGCGCATTGGTCTCTCAGATCAACGAACCACTATTTCCTTGCTTCCTCAGAAATTAATATTGCTAGAACTTAGAGTTCAGTAGCTGTTTAATTTGTTGTTTGACACGTCATAGTGTGACACATGCGTTGGTGCAGAGTAGACGTGTGACACTTTTTCTGTTATCGGTCTATGAGACCGACGCGAGTAGATTTGTTACTATTCCAAATCAGTAACTGATTTTGAATTTTATAAGATTATTCAATGAAATGTATTAATTTATTTTAGTTTTGTATAATATTTGTTGAGTATACTAAATAACATTATTTGAGAAGCATTACACCACATAGAACGAAGAAATTGTAAGGGTACTACTGGGGTGTGACGATTCAGACTCAAATTACGATCACATGAGTGAAGTGGAGGATGTTTAGTGAAAATGGGTGGATAAAGATCTCCGCGAAGGACTGCAGCGATGACCTGCTGCCTCGGCGAGAGAGGATGGTAGGGTTTGCCGAGATTGGCCTTGTCTGAGGACGCGCGAATGCGCTGGCAGGCTAATATTGCAGTGTCTCGGGGCGAGTTCTTTTCCTCAGCACAAGTACCCACCCATTAAGAGATACAATAGCGTATCGACCGGAGTCGAAGTCGAGGTAACCTATTAAGGGTTGAAAATGCTAAAAGACGTTGCCAACGGTCCCTGGCGAAAACAGACGAGACTTGGGAGGACGTTGTCTTTATCGACGATATTTATGACCCCCAAATAAGAGTGGGGCATCTCTCTACCCTGCGAGAGCACTTGAGAAGGGGTGAGGTCACCCGATCGCTACCTTATTATAGTGGGGGGGCTAGCCAACGCGGCGGGTCCCATACCCGGTCAGGTTTCATAAACCAGATGGAAAGACCGATTCTAATTCTTTAACCTCGCATTTTCTTTATTCTATTTTTTCTTTCTTATGCACAACAAAATTTTTCGGTAATTTAATAAAAAATCATTTAGATTATCATATAATATAACGTAGCGTTTCTAAACCAAACCAATAATAACTTTCCGAGTTCATACAATCGTCTCATATACCAATCTTTATTTCATCAGTACTTCTTATCCAACTGTGCTACTTGTAGTGAATTAAATAAGTTTCAAAGGTCCGTGAAGGACTGCAGCGATATTCTGCTGCCTCGGCAGAAGTAGATGAAAATATCTGCCGAGAATGCGCTGGCAGGCTAGCACTGCGGTGTCGTGGGGCGGGTTCATTTCCCCAGCACGAGGACCCACGACAAAAAATTTCGCACTCACGAATTTGGTGGTCAATCTATCACGAGGCGACCGAAGTCGCAAAAAGTGTAGATAACTACACCGAGAGAGAAAGTACTTGTTCCGAGAACGAGTGGAACCTGAAAAAAAGGCGGACTTGGGGTAACCTCGTCGTTACCCGACGAAAAAGAAGAAGATGAACTGTCATTGCGTGTCATAACAAATAATTGTCAGAGTGAAAATTTGCTAAATATTTGTTTAAAATAAATTAAATTGTCTGTTTTTAGTGAAATTTGATCAAAATCAGCAATTATTATCACATCATATTGAAGTGAACTGAATTTAGTGAGTATATAGTATTGATACGATTGCTTGATTTTCAACCTAACTTTAGCAGTATTCACTTATATATTTGATGCTCTGTTTATTTTCAATATAATGTCGAATAAGTGCGGAATTTGCAAAAAAGTGGTCAACAAAGGCGATTTCGCAATGAAATGCGACAGTCTGTGTGGAAAATGGTTCCACACAAGCTGCATACCAATGCCAGACACTGTCTATAATGCCTTGAAGGAGGCGGTAGCTTGGTGTTTTTGGGTGTGCCCCAGTGAAAAAGCCACTGCCTCTAAGCTGCTAAAAGCAAAGCAATTAACAGCGGGTCAAAGCCAAGCTGAAATAATGGATAAAAAATGGACAGAGAAATTGCAAAAAAACTAGAAGATCTGCAATCACAAATCTCCAACAAATCAGTGCGGCCTGTTTCATATGCAGCAGCATTGTCCCAGAATCCAATAGGAGTAGCGCCGAAATATAATGGAGGGGTTATAATAAAACCGAAAGAAAGGCAAGCTTCAGACAAAACTATGGAAAGAGTAAAGGAAGCATTTAAGCCAGCGGCGGCTAAAATTCCGATTACATACAGCAGGGAAATTACTGATGGTGGCATTTTACTCAAAACTGAAAGTTTATCTAATACAGAGGCTCTTGTCAATTCATTGCAGGAATGCCTAGGAGATGCTTATAAAGTGGTTCCCACTAAGCAGATGATGCCTAGGTTAATAGTGCATGGATTGGAAAGAACATTTGAGAGTGATGAGCTTTTGGATGAGATGAAGGCTCTCAATCCAGGTATTCCTGATTACTCCATCAATGTAGTCAAGCACTGGCAAAGCAGAAAAACATCTAAATATTCATTAATCTTTGAAGTACCGGGAATTTTATACAAGCGATTGGTTAATACATTTGTTAATATAGATTTTAACTCATATTTTTGTAGGGAAGAATTCAGCATTAGAAGATGCTTTAAGTGTCAAAAATTTGGCCACTCTTCAATAAACTGCAGAAGTAACATAGAGGTTTGTGCCAAATGTGCCGAGCACCACGACACAAGAAGCTGCAATTCCCAATCTAGTAAATGCTCTAATTGCCTGTCAGCAAAAAATAATCAAGTTTCTCATCCAGCATCTCATAAAGAGTGCCCTGAATATCTCAAGGCTATTAAGTCGTTCCAAAGAAGGATCAATTATACATCTGAAAATGAATAAAGCATTAAATATAAATATATTTTATGCTAACATTCGAAGCATTAGGAACAAGTTTGATGACTTTGAGGTGTTTTGTAACTCACATGAGAGTCTGGATGTCATCATATTGAATGAAACTTGGATTTGTAGTCAGGAAGTTAGGTTATATAACGTAAATGGATTTCAGTCTATACATAATTGTAGGGATCAAAGTCAAGGTGGAGGAACTGCTATTTACATAAGAAACAATATTAAGTATAGAGTTCTTCTAGTAGATAATAGATATAATACGATAGTTATTTCCCTTCAGGATGAGAGGCAAAAAATAAAGATTGGAACGTATTATAGGGCGCCTAGTGAGAATGTTAATGAATTTATTGAATACTTAGATGATATCTATCAAAGTCACGAAAATTTGACGGTCATAGCTGATGTGAATATCGATACACTTCATAGCAACAGCATTAGTATGAACTATTTAAATATGTTAAATATGAATGGAGCACGGATGATTAACTATCAACCTACAAGAATAACGGATAACTGCTCTACACTTCTCGATCATATCGTTACTAACTTGAATACATATTCAGTAAACTTCTTGGTTAAATATGAGGTTTGGCCGGACTTAGACCATAGCGTCTTATTTGTTACTGTTGAGGGAGTTAGAAAAGTGTTGATACCCATGGCAAAAAAAATGTTTACAGCTTAGATAGAGGAAAATTTTTTGAACTAGTAGATAGTAAATTTAAAAACTGCAACCATTGGTTACACATTTCGGAAATTATTAAAACCATCCAAAGCGCGAAAGAGTCAGCTACTACCGTCAAAATGATACGTACTAGAAGTAACACTTGGATTACTAGGGAAATAATTAGAGAAATTAGGAAATAGCATACTCTATTTAAACGTATGAAGAATAATCCAAATATAGATAACCATATTTTGAACTAAAAGAAACAGAAAAATAGGGTTAACTCATTGATAAGAGCTGCCAAAAGAGAGTCTCTTGCGAAGCGAATTGCTTCTGCTGATGGAAATGCTAGAAAAGAATGGCAGACGCTTAATAATGAAATTTTGTCATCAGGTGGGGAAAGCAAACAAAATACTGAAATTAGTGCTGAAACCCTTGGGGTACATTTCAGCTCTATAGGGAAAAGATTAGCCGATGAACTTGACCAAAAATTTAAGTTAATGAATTTTAATCGATATCAGATTCCGCTTAACGTCAAATCAATTTTCCTCGAACCTACATTCGATAATGAAGTTATATCAATTATAGCTTCGCTAAAGAATTCATCTTCAAGCAGTGATGGTATTTCTGCTAGGGAACTTAAATTGATAAGAGAAATAATCGCCCCACACTTAGTCCTTGAGTTCAATGAATTTATGGCACGTGGTGAGTTCCCATCGGAATTTAGGGATGCAATAGTGATTCCTGCCTTCAAATCAGGATGTGTAATGGAACCTTCAAATTATAGGCCTATTAGCCTCACGAACTCTTTGAGCAAAGTATTTGAAAAAATAATTAATATTCGGATCACTCGATTTATTAATGACTCATTAGGGTTTGATTTGAACCAGTATGGGTTTATTGAAAAAAGTAGCACAATATCTGCTACTACGGATGCCTTACAATTCATCAATAACGAACTGGATGACGGAAAATATGTTGCCGCAATATTTGTAGATCTAGCTAAAGCCTTCGATACGGTCGACCATGACATTTTGCTTTTGTGCCTAGGTGAATTGGGCATCAGAGGCCCTCCGTTGAATTTGATCGGCAACTTCCTGAGTAATAGAACTATTTCAGTTTGTGTTAACAAAGAAATTAGTTCTAAGTATAAGATTAAAATAGGTGTCCCTCAAGGTTCGATACTTGGGCCAACTCTTTTCCTTTTATACATACACAACATCTATTTTTCTGGTTTGAAAGGGAAATACATTGTATACGCTGATGATACACTGCTTCTTTATTCAGATTCATCTGCGGGTGCTCTTGAACAGAGAATTAATGCTGATCTTATATCTTACGGTACTTGGTTATTAGGGAATAAACTTACTATTAATACGAGTAAAACTAAACTTATGATATTTAAACAAAAAAATAAGGTGGACATCAATTTAAATGTTAAAATCTATGAAGACAAAATTGAACGGGTTTCCTCGATCAAGTATTTAGGTGTTGAGGTAGATGAAAAGTTATCTTGGTCAAAGCATATTAGTAATTTAAAATCAAAATTAGTCTTCTGGATAAGAGTGTTCAGGAGTAGAAGCTATTTAGATATTGGTCGCAAAAGATTAATTTATAATGCACATGTTTTGCCTCAGGTAACTTATGGCATATTGAATTGGTGCCATGCGTCGGAATCGAACATTGACTCAATCCATAGAATGCTGAATAAGATTGTCAAGGCAATGCATGGTCTGGATAGGTTGACACCCAGTAATAGTCTTTATTTATTGACTAGAAAATTTAGTATTAGACAGTTGATTTTTATGGAAAAGGCTAAATTGGTATTTAAAATCAGTACTAATAGTTTGAAATCAGGTATAAAACTCATCAAACACAGAGATGTCCACTCTTACAATACGAGAAATAATGACTACCTTAAATTATCACTTGCGCGGACAAATAGAAGACTCCATGATCCAGTAAGGCTGGCCATGGAATCTTATAACTCATTACCAACTGAGTTGAAGAATGTCAAATCATTTCCCATGTTTAAAAAACTTTTGAAAGAATGCACTGCTAAGGTTTGGATGGGTTGAGCTTGCGTTTCTTTATTATATTTAGTTGAATTTCTTTACTTCTGTTTTAATTATTCAGTTCTTTAATTAGTCATCGTAGTTATTATTAACAATTTAATATCTTCCCTTATACCAGCAGCGTTCTGTTACTGACTGGGAAGTGGGATATATGTGTAAATGGTTTTTAAAAATAGAATTTGAACTGGTTCAACTGGATAATTCAAATATGAGCTTCTTCTTCTTCTTTTATGTTTAACAACTAATAATCTTTATAACAAGCTTTATGTCAAGTCCTTCTATCCCATATAAGTAGTTGTACAAGTCTTTTATTAGTATATGTAAAAAAAAGCTAACAAATAACAAAAAAAATTTTATATATATACTAATAATTTGTGATATTGTTAGTGTGGATTTGGAAAACCTTTCCTTAATCCTTTGTCCTGTCGGGAAGTGATGAACAAAGGAGGTGCTAATTGCTAGATGCTACCGGTGTTTCGCTGGTACTACATGAAGAAGCTCACTATCCATATATCTGATCCCATTGTCCATGTAAGCTCATGGCCCACAAATGAAAGAAGGGCAACCGGGTGGTGATGGCGCCCCTTCGCACCCACCCAACCGGAATTAAAGCCATATTTTTGTTGCAGTGGCCAGGTATTCCTCTTCTGAGTGGAAAACTCATACAACTTGACTTGTATAAACTTTCCCATCAGAAGGGGAGTATCCCGGTGACCAATTTATGCCATAGAATTATACAATTCGATTGCATAACGCTATGCCATAAAGAGGCACTCTGCTAGGGCCACTCAACCCGCGATGTCACCTGAAACAAAGAAAAAAGGATTAGATTGTACCCGGCGGCTGGCTCATGGTTTTAGGGGCAGCCTGCCACCGTACCGAGTCCTATACCCGGTCAGAGTTATCGGAAAGGAAAGACCGATTTCATTTGTAATTTACAAATTCATTTGTATTTTTATTCACGCAATAATTTCAAGATTGAAGATCGATACAAAAAAATCTCAAGCACAAGCAATATCAAGTTTGAATTCGATCGTAATGATTTATAACTAATAATCGCAATAATTTCAAGATTGAAGATCGATACAAAAAAAATCTCAAGGACAAGCAATATCAAGTTTGAATTCGATCGTAATGATTTATAACTAATAATAATAAATCTAATCTTCTTCTGTTACTATGTAAACATCGATGTAAAGAATTAAAGGGGAACAAGGGAACAGAAGTGTGATTCTATTAATGTCGATGTAATAGATTCTTTCCAATTATTCATAAAGTATGTCACACCCCGTCCCTATGAATTTTTGTTTTGTTTCCAAAGCCCATTATAGTATGTAGAGGTAAAGTAAAGTGCATATAAGATTTGAAATATGTATACAAAAAACATTACATGTATATAGAAAATTTGAAACGTCTGTCAAAACATTTTAAATCATTCAAAAGAGTACTTACCCATCCTTTCCGACGACGAGCGCTCGTTGGAGAGGTAGGGTGCGTAAGTCCTGGCTTGCAAATTGAACATTGACAGATATATTAATTAAATACTGGGCTTGGGGCACTCACAAAAAAGTTATGATAATCCTCTACGTTACAATTATTTGCAGAGCAAGTTAAATCAGAATCGCCAGATACGGTCACTACACAATTATCAGCATATGTTGCTAACGAAACAGCCTTGACATCAAAATATTCCGTGAAGTCAATTTTAGCAAATAACGGTCCACACAACACAATAAAATATGCTACGTCAGCGAGAATTTTTCCCATAGAATCGATGTTCCAAAATCTGTTTCCCAGAAGAAACACGCAAAGTGTGAAGAGTAGATTTTATTTTAAACGAAATGTCGAGAAATCGCGCCGGCGATGATGATGACATCAATGTGATATTTAGTCGAGAATGCCGATGTTTACGTGAACGCTAGGTTTCAATGAGACGGCGTGAAGCTGCGGTTAGACACGATGAGCAGGAACAACTCAAAGGCCGCAATTTCTTTAATTCGTTTTGGTCTGAATTCACTTTTCTGAAAGCTCGCGTAGTTCTGTTATACGAATCATATGCTACCTTACACTGCGCTCTGAAGACGAGAAATGATCGATCAAATCTGGAGAACTACTATTGTATAACTAACTGATTTTCCCTCAATCCTTCTTCTGTTATATTAGGACACGACCGTTTGAGCAACTCTGCCGAAAAATCACACAGTGAAAATGCATACAATATGCCTGTAACTTCAGTTTCTTTATTTAGCAGCGAAATTACACTGGCCGCTTCCGTTTATTTCAATTGCACTAAAGTAAATTGCGTTGCAACAAATTTCGATATATTTCGAAAAGTCTTTTCGTGGCGAGTTTCAGTGCACATATAAACCAAATAAGCTGTTCGACAGGCCTAACATCCTTCGCAGTATGTGCTGCCAGATCCTTACTCTGCTTCAGCAAAATGATAATGAAGTGTTGTTATTGTCGGTTCAAAGATCTGCCTTTCAATATGACCATCAAGTTTCTTAAAAGTCTTGTATGAAATTTGACCGATATTCCTTTACGGTGATCCCGTTAAACGAACACTTTTGTGTAATCCGACTGCAGGCACTACTTCCAGGGCGTCGTTTCGTCACGTTTTCACACGCGAAACCGAATCTTGCTCGTGAACTTGAATACATGGACACTGAAATTCCCCTTTGATAACAGTTATCAGGTCTGTTTTGAGAATGCGAACACTGACGAGAATCGAGCGGTTACTCCACTAATCACTCCTTTCAATGCTCTATGCGATCAAAATTTTTGCCGAACATTGGTCAGCTATTGGTACACCATTTGATATTTGCATGCTTGAAAATTGTAGAAGGCAAGAATGCCGGTAAACCCAAAGACTATTGTCGAGCTGAAGAGGACGCCAGCCACTAAGAAGTTCAACGATGGCAATATCACGTGCAAACGAATTTCATTGTATTTCGTGAGCCGCAGCATTGTGGAGAATATTTCCTATCTTATCTCGACTCTTTTAAAATACGTTTCTTTCACGCCGTTTACGATTGCAGTTGCGTATAACTGATAATTATAATAACACTGTGTTTTTTGATAACTTTCTGCACCTATCAATATTTAATCCGAGTATTTCAAGAAACAGCCGCCATGATCATTTATTTGTCAGAAATCGATTGTAGGATTTTCATTAGATCTAACACCAACATACAGTAGTTAAATCGACCTTTAATCGCGTGCTAGCTTAACTGTTTCATCGCGCATGTCTATCTCGACCCCTCTATTTCTCGCGACGTCCACGCTGGTTCACGATCTCAAGCAGACTCCCCTATCCATCCGACGATCCCCGCACACCAATCCAACATCCCCCTGATCTCGGAACTCTTTCCGCTTCCACTCCCGAGTCGTTTTCTTTCCTCCTCGCGAAAAGTTCATCTTCTCCTCGCAACAACTCGAGAAGCCACCAACAGAAACCGCCAGAAAAGTCGTCTTATCTCACAAGCACCACTCCACCTCTTCAAACACACAAATCGACTCTCTCTAGTGTTTGTAAGTCCTACCGATCGTGAGCTCAACTATTTGCAGATGTCGTGGAGTTGGCCACTGACCTTGTTGTACTTCTTGCAGTACTCTTGCTTGGTCATTGTTGTTGAATCGCTTTTTCTCTTCCCATTTATGCTTGTGTTAGAAAATGAATTGGCAATCGTTTCATTTATAATTGTTTTTATCTATTCAATGTATATGTATTTGAAATCATCACATTTTAAGTTGTTATCATATTTGTATGTTTTATTTGTTTGTTGTTTTCTTTCAATTAATCTGTGTTTGATGTCCACATGTATTTTCTTTCGCGTTTGGATTGCTTTTTTATTTGATGGTTGGTTTTACCATTAATATAAAGTATTTTATATTAAAATTAATAAATGTAGAAATGGTAGTATAATTGTGTGTTTGATGTTGGTGTTGGTGCAATTTTAAACTTTGATAATTGATTTTTTGTTTTTCGATATCTTATTTCTATACACCAGAGAATTGATTGTTTTATTTGTGCCATGTTGAATTTTGTACAAGTATGGATGTATCGATCATATGCGACTGCTTTTAATAACTACTGTTTCTGTTAATGATTTGGCGTTTGTTGAATACTTGGGAGAGCATATTTTCATTAAGGCTCTATGTGTTTATTATTTGTTCATTTCAAGAATTAAAACAAGCGAAGGTTATCCAATGTAGTTAATGATGGAAACTGTAATTTTTGCTTCAACTGTGAGACGATGTTACATTTTACGACAAAAGTTAAAGATGAGTGTAGCGTTAATAATGCTTTTATCTTAATTTGATGTTCGTTTGAATTTAATACTGAGGACGACTTTGCATATAGCAAAGTAGATAAAACTAGATCGCACTCACATAATACTTGAGGATAACAGAAGTATAACCTTCATTTTGAAATATTTGATAACGTTTCAGTTTTCTATACATACTTCTATCCATTTTTAGGGTTCTGTAAAATAATTTTACAAAACCCTACTAGTTTCGCGACCAGTCGGTCCGTCTGTCCGTCCGTCCGTCCGTGTGTCACAGCAGTTTTTCTCGGAAACGACTTAAGCTAGAAACATCAAATTTTGTGTGTAGGTGTAAAGTGGTAATCTCTTCAAAGTTCAACTAAAAAAATTTTATAAGGTATTTAAGGGGGGTCTCCCCATATAGGAGAGTGACCCCCCGAAAAAAAATTTCATTGAAGGTAGCCGATGTGGGTATCAAATGAAAGGTCTTGATGAGAACTTTGCAAAACAGGTCTTAATTTGGCAAAATTTGCTTCGAGGGGCGCACAGGGAGGGGAAACACACGAAAAATTTGTGTCCCCCCCTCGCGATTGGACACCTGTGATCCGAAAAATCTGAAAAAAATCAGGAATGTAGGCCTTGGTGAGTACAACAACAACAAATACGTAAGAAGTCCCAATTCACTCAACTTTGTTAGTAATAGTAAGATTTATCGATTTTATGTTTTCTTGAATAAAATCTTAACCGTACCCTTAAATTCAATAAAATTCAGTGCGTAGATGTCTATTTATAAGATTGATCTACCCTGAAAGTTTCATAAAGATTAAATTATATTTAGCGAAACTATAGCGGTTTGAATTTTCCTGTATTACTATGGAACAATATGCGCTGCATGTATTACTATGGCAACATATGGCTATGGAACAACATGCGCTTTTTACCGACTCAGACACTACAGTCTTGCTAGGATTTGCATGAAAATTTCAGGAATGATAGGTGTCATGTATATCTTTGAGAATCGGTTCAGCTAGTGGTATCAGTAATCGTAAAACAAAATAGTGGCTGTTTTAAATGCAAAGATTGAATAATTTTGAGTTATTTTTTCCCAACTTCAACGTTTAAGGTGCATGCTTTGAACACTGGATTCAATTTAATGAATGACTGAAGATGAGTACCTACAATTAATGCTCATTAGTGAAACAAATCAAGGAGATGGGAGAGAGCTCCTAGCAAAAGGGTTTTGTAACCATTCTAGGATTCGAAAAAATTGGCCATTAATCGATGATAACAGTACAGGAGAGTGGCCCCTGAAAGAAAAATTCATCAAACGTAGCCGATATGAGTATGAAATAAAAGTTTTCATGGGAGCTTTTCAAAACAGTTGCTAAACTGTCGAGTTTTGCTTCAGTGGGGGCACGGGGGGAAATACATGAAAAATGTGTTTCCTCCGTCGCGGATGGACATTTGAAATAATTATCAAGGAAGATATTTATGAGTATAACAATACCAAAAACCTCAGAAGTCGAAATTTGTTCAACTTTGTTAATAAAAGTATGATCTTCGTATTTCATATTTTCTCCAATAAAATCGTCTTTGACATGTTTCTTGATTTGATTCGATCTGGTGACTGCATTTTGTAAATTGAATACAAAACCCTTGTGACATGAGCGTAGGTCTGTTTACCCAACTTGTTTTATGTTGCTTTAGCACTACAGCCCCTTTCGCTCTTTCGTTTAGAGATAGTTAGAGTATCTCATTATCTTGATCGACTTTATCGGCACTCGGGAAGGTGGTCAGTACCACGCTTTGGCCGTATGTGCGTCCACCCAGCTGCGATACGTTCTGATTTTAAACCAGTATGTATCATAACTGAGCGGGCTTATAGTCCGTCCGAAGAATCAATCGAAACAAACCTTGTTGTCACCAACGGGACTCGAACCAAGGATCTTCGGCTTACGCAGTGAGTTCTCTAACCACTACACTACGCGGACTATTCTATTATATAGAGAAATTTAATTACGAGTTTTCAGTTAATGGATGGATATGATGAAATGTCTGTATAACTTTCCTAATATATGAGCGGTAGTTGTTTCAAGTTTTGAACGTCTGGTCCAGCACAATCAAACAGAGTGAAAAGTATAAGTCGTATTTACTTGGGGATTAACTGTTCATCAATGAAAAATTCGGAGACTAAAATCTCACTTGAAATTTTTGTATTTGATAATTTGCAAGCTAACAATACAATAACTTGTTCTGGTTGCATTCATCTTGGTTGAGCTTTGTATACCTCTGCAGTTGCGCGATGGTAAAAGCTATACCTCCTATCGCTCTGCTTTGAACATGGTGCAGTAATCTTCTAGCTTGTAAAATGGAATGAGTTGGCTCGATGGAAGAAGAACAAATAAAAATAAATGTCAATTCCAGAGATTATTTATTTGGACAGTTTTAATAAAATTTTAGGCCCAGAGTGGTAACGAGACAAACTCTCGCACGCTGGCTTTTTGAGCCGTACCTACTCGATTACTACATACTGCTTTATTAAAAGAACAAGTTGGACAAAAACAATATCTCAAACCGTTACCATCT
The DNA here is from genome assembly GCA_963969285.1 of Odontomyia ornata. NCBI lineage: Eukaryota > Metazoa > Arthropoda > Insecta > Diptera > Stratiomyidae > Odontomyia > Odontomyia ornata. The sequence continues at coordinate 298,801,994 of OZ017740.1, forward strand.
ACCAAGACTACAATAATGCTGAAAGAGACTGTTCGAAACTAGCAAACGCCATTTGCTTATTATATCTAACGAGATCGGTTAAACATCTTCGACGGATAAATATAGTTTAAATTGATACTAAATCAGAACCCTATCGTTAACTCAATAGGTATTATTTATGGTGTGCGCAATATTTTTTTTTATATAAAAAAAAGGATTAAATGTTTCACATGCAATGTAATAAATAATTTAAAAAACAGGGTACTCACCGAGCATTCTCGACGAGCGCTCGTAGATGGAGTGGGTGATGCAATATTTTGCTAAAATTCTATTTGAAGTACGTTACGAATGCTTCAACAAAGTAGTTACGTTTTTCAATCAATTGAAATGGTGAGGAAAATTCCAAATCACACTTATTTTAAAAGGATTAATTAATTGAAATGCATGGCACGACCTTCCGTAATTTGCGGCCAAAGCTTGAGGTAAATAAGAAAACATTTTTTGCACCAATAAGAAATTCATTTGATTTGAGCCGCTTGAATTGAGAGTTTCAATTCCGAAATATTTTTTTCTTAGCTCGCAAAAGTAACGCCACAAAGTTCATCGCTGCTCGGATTTCGAAACTGGAGGACGCGATCAATAAACCGAGACAGTTGGAGGCTCTATTTGCAGGAAGCGAAGATCCGAGAGGGGCGGTAGTACTATGAAGAAGAAAAACACCACAAAGGGAACAAGATTGTTTTACGTTTCCAATTTGTAGCGGCCACGTATACATTTCTCCAATAAGTCTAGGACAAATCAATCAGATCAAACAGAGAGTCCCATTGTTATTTTTGCTTCGCGGCTTTACCGAATTATTTGAAGCAATTAAAAAGTATTCAAAGTGATAAGAACCCTCCACGATCGAAGCACTTTTCAACGCCTCCAATATCAACGGTGAATCACTTGTCGTGTAATCCTGTTCGTTAATGTATGAGTTTTGGCTGTTCGGCCAGTTGCGTTGGTTGTCCATTCGTAGTAAATGCCCGAAGGCTCAGTTTGATACAGATTAGGTGTTCCATCATAATCAAAACCACTGATCAAACACGATATGCCGAATGGACGTCGCCCATTACTCTGTGTGTATTTTGTTTAAGGCCAGTGATGAATCTGGTTATATAATCTGATGTGACAGAATCTTCGACATTTAACTCGTAGCTTTGGCACTGAACTTGAGCCCGATTTATTAAAATTTGAGCATCGGCCATAAGGCCAGCAAAGGTCATCACTACATCTTGCAGTTTCCCGACAGATTTCTTTTCCTGGCCAAATACAACAACGTCTTTACCGATTGCGGTCACCCACGTCAAATTTCAGCGTTTCCCTTCACTTATCGCGACGAAAAAGCCACAAATTAGTTACGCACAATCATCATCAATGCCCATTATCAGGGGCAACCCTAACATTACAACCCTCTCCACTAGTGCGAATTTTCAACGAAGAGAATGTTTGGGGCCACTTAGTATTAGAAATTTCACTACTTTCTAGCTAGTACGGTTACTTTTCAGATAGTATCATTTCTTGCTTCAACAAGAAAACCACCACATTAAAATTTAAATCATTCACAAAGGGTAATTTCTCCACTATATCAAGAAATTTACACAAGACTTGGGATAACTCCCGGCGCGTAGAATGGTCACTTTGATGTTGAGTTAAATTTCCCGGCAAGCTGTAGACCAGGTGGCTTAAACGACGTTTTCTATTCCTCGATGCGGAAACTTGAATTAGAACGTGCCTCCATTATGGAAGTTCGATTAAAATATCTGAGCAAAGATGGAACGAATGCTAATTTTAATAGGTCACGGCTCTCCCGACGTGCTCGCTATTGTTCCCAATAGTCGCCTTATGGGACATGTCGCACCGGTAGTTGACGAGCCAGCTCATCTGTCCCTGTAGATTGCATTTGACAATGCAATCCGTGGGTGAGCTGCGTTAAAAGGTGTGTCATGTCCAAATTTTAATTGCAAATTTAAATAATTATTTTTTCAAATTTACTATTATCATTTGGATCAGTATTATGGTGGTTTTCGAGCAGTTTGCTTAGGCAAATGCTTGATTTCTACAGATGCTCTTGAAATACAAGAGTTAAACACCGTTACCGAGCAGGAAGATAATTCATCAATCGAATCTGAAGAGGTTTTGCAAATGCCTAACAACCAATGCATCTATAAAGGCAACACGACTAGATGGAATAAAAATGGTCTATTGCGCACTGTCAGAACACGAGCTCATAATATTGGCCTGCATCTCCCTGGTGTAAATCAAGAAGCAAGGCATGTAAAAGATCCTGTTGAAATTTGGCAATTATTATATATTACAATAATCAAGTAAATTACCAAATATATGAACCAACACATTGAGTGACTTTCACCTGAACTCAAACGGAAAAAGGACTGCAGACTTACTGACGAGGAGGAAATTTAAGCATTTCTTGGTCTCTTATTATTTGCTGGTGTTAGGAGGAATTCTCGCCTGAATGCAAAAGACGCTTTCAGGACAGATGGCTCATCACCAGAGATTTTCCGATTAATAATGAGCTGGGGTCGATTTTACCTCTTCATGCGATGTCTAAGGTTTGACAACAAGGAAACAAGGGCTCAACTCGCTTCAGTCGGCAAGTTGGCTCCAATTAGAGATATATTCGAAGATATTGTTACATCTTTCAAAAAAATATTTCAGTCCCTCTGAATTTGTAACAATCGACGAGAAGTTGGAAGCATTCAGAGGCCATTGCAGCTTCCGTCAGTATATACTTTCGAAGTCAAACACAAATAGCATAAAATTATATGCACTGACTGATGCTAAAATGTTTTAAATTATGAATATGGAAGTCTATGTAGGAAAACAACATGAAGGGTAGTCAAACGCAAAATGTAACCGGTGATAATTTTTTTACAAGTATTTCTTTAGTAGACAGTTTAATGCGGGATCACAAGCTTAGCATGATTGGCACAATTCGCAAAAATAAAAAGGAACTACCAAAGGAATTTACTGATGTAAAAGGGCGAAGTAAGAATCCCAATTTACTTGAACGCCGAAATAACTGCACTCTTGTTTCATATGTGCCAAGAAAAAATAAAAATGTTCTGCTTATTCCTAATATGCACAATGATGCACAAATAAATGAAGAAACTAGTAAACCTGAAATAATAATGGATTATAATGCTATAAAGGTAGGCATTAATATCGTATAAAAAATGTGTGATAGCTATAACTGCGCTAGAGGAACAAATTGATGCCCTTTGGTTGCTCGTTACAGCCTCATGAACGTTGCGGGAATAAATTCCTATATATTATGTAGGGAAATTGGAGGAATATGATTTTCTCACGTCTCGAACGTTCGAGATTTCCCGAGGGAAATCTAAACCGACCTCTCATCGGTTCTAGACGTGAAGTCTTGGAATGTGACAACGGACTTTACCCATCAGGTCGACAAGTCTGGACACTCTTAGTCTACTCGGAGGTGGCTGCTGGCTAGCTAGCTAGTTCGGAGAGGAGTTTCGGTCACAGGTCTTACGCGAGCAGACTAAGTCCGAAATACAAAAACCCAGCCACCGGTTCAAATGTCCGATTTAAAACGCGTCGAAGAACTTCCATCGACTCTACTTTAAGTTACGTAACTTCATTCCGGGGAAAGGGAACGAAAACAATCGCTGAAAAGAATATGTGCATCCAAATTTTACCGACTGGTGCCCGAAATACCCTTCTTGAATTCAAAACCGAAAAAATCTACTCTAACATAAACACGCAAATTGAAAATAAGGCACCGCGTACCGACCGCAACGCGAAACCGAACATTCGCGGATTACTGGAACCCTACCCTCTCGGCGGCATACTCATATTTCACCCGTATGATCCTGCTGAAAGAGAACGGGGATACTGGAAAGGAAAAATGTGATTGTAAATTAAGCAATTCGTAATTAATTCTTTTAAAACACCACATCTATATCTTACGGTTAATTTTGCATTACACGGCTCAATTTTTAAGTATTCAGAGTATTTTCATTGCACTATTTATTTCTGTTGTATAATTTCTCAGATTTTTACTTAAATGTGGCAAAACGCCTCTTCAAGTATTACTAATTTAGCAAACATTCATCGAAACCGTATTCATTTAGCAGATTTTCATCAATGCATTGTTGAAATTTCGAGAAAGAAAAAAATACAGCGAATAATGAGCGGTTCGATTGCGGCTACTATCATCTTATAACTAACTAACATAGAATTCAAAAATGCAAGACTATAGAAAATGCTATAACTAAATAAACATTTTCTGGTTAATACCCTCAGTACTCTATACTTTTAACAATTTGAGTCGTATTTCTCTCTGCCGTTAACACGACTTATAAACATAAACATATATTTTCTTAGATCTCGTCTTCAGCGTAATTTTCGTTTTCAGTGTAAGAAATTATACTCATAGTTTAACCATTATGTTACTGATATGAGATAAATTATATGCGTGCTCTATAAAGTTTAGTGGTTTAGTGGAGTGCGAACCGTGCTTGTGCAAGTGACCGAAGCGGGAGAGGAAGCTCCCATTGCTTTCATGTCCAATAAGATGAACTCGGCCCAAGGGAACTACACTGTATCCGAGCAAGAATATTTAGCAGTGGTGATGGCTGTAAAGGAATTCCGGGCGTATATCGAAGACCACCAGTTTGAAATCATCACAGACCATGCTTTGCTACAATGGCTGAGGAACCAAGCGGACTTACATGGACGCCTGGCCCGATGGGCTCTTAAACTGCAAGGGTTCAAGTTTTCCATCAAACACCGGAAAGGGACCCTGAAAATTGTGCCTGATACTCTCTCGCGAATGTTCTCACCCGAGGGAGCAGAATTGACAGTGAATGACGAGGACGCCATTGAGATAGAATTGGACAGCCCACATTTTGAGTCATACAGCTACAAAGAGTTGAGGCAAACCATCGTAATCCAATAAACACAGTTGCCTGATTTGAAAATGATAAACGGCTACGTTTATAGACGAAATGAATACGCCACTCATCCATGGCAGAAAGAAGAGTCCTGGAAACTCTGGGTACCGGAGGAAATGACTCATAATCTGATCTTCCGCGCACACCACCACTACGATCGGACGTTTCGGTGACTTAAGAAATACTTCTTCAGGGTTAAAATGTCATCCCAGGTCAAAGACAACGTGAGCGCCTGTGAGACCTGTAAAAGCACTAAAGCGCCCAACCAGCCTGTTCGACCTCCTAAGGGTCAACTGAACGTTCCGGGGGCGCGTGTGGCAAATCATACAGGATACTACGGCAATTCAAGTGTTTGGGAGATCCCGTCGTTGCGCTGGAGCCACACGAGCGTTTAGGAGACCTCCGCCACCAAATCGGACGGAAGATAAAGGCCGCAGGACGTGCAAATGAGGTGCAGCACAACCACAGCTCACGACCTTCCAATTTTAAAGAAGGACATGAGGTTTTTCGTCACAATAACCGCCAAAGCGACGCCGCTGGGCATTACAACGCCAAGCTGGACTGGCGTTTCCTGAAAAGCCACGTACAGAAGGTTGTAGGTACCAATCGTTACCTCCTCACCGACCTATCGGCGAAAGAAGTCGGGGTATGTCACCCAAAAGACCTGCGTTGATAGTTACATATATACGTCTGTTTTGTCCGTCCGTGCTCAGCTTCAACCACATGCAAGTTTACGTATTCACAGCAAAACGTAAATATACGAGTCAGCCAGTCCGTTTGTCAATCGCTTCCTTCAATCGTCTCACTCCGATTCTCCAACTGAAGATCCTTCAGCTCCTTTTCCGCAACCTTCGTCGCCTTGGGATCGCGAGAAAATCAGCTGCCCTGTATTAACCGAGCAGTCATACAAGCCAACTGCTCGAAAACCTTCCTACCCTCTACTCAAATTATGTGGCAGATTTAGAAAAAAAAGTAATTATTTCCATTGTAATCGTAATTTGTAAAATATTTTTTCTTCTTATTATTATTATAAGATGTAATTTTATATCAATTTTCCTTTATATTAAATGTAATTCTATATCAATTTTCCTTTATATTAAGTTTAAATGTTTCCCTCTAATTATATTCATTATGAGATTTAACTTTTATTACTATTTCAAATCCTCTTTCGCCGAGGCAGCAGACCATCGCTGCAATCCTTTACGGATATTCATCTACCTTTTCCACTACCCAAGAACCAACGAATGATCTTCGTTATATCATTCCCTTTGGTTGACAGTACTGATTTTGACCTTTATCACTAAATATCTTTACCTATACCTCATGCCAAACAAAAATCTTACGCTTACATTGATCCAAGTTTTAAGGATCTGGCCATTTCTTATAAGTTGCAATATGCCCATATTGTAGTAATCGAGCAGTCGCCTAGGTAAACTGCTCGAAAGACCTTTGCGGAGAAAGTACGATTGTATGAAAATAACAACGCAATAAGTGCGGAACAATTTGATACGCCACTTATTAATATTGTATTTCTAGCCTGCATTAAACTCCGCCACTACCATCACTTTCATTACCAGAAAAATTTTTCCAAAGAAACAATTGAAAAATTAAATAAAAATTTCGAAAAAAAAAACCAAAAACAAGTGTGCGTTACACCATACGACTGAAGTAAAACTTCTTTAGCTCCATCTATATGTATGCATCCGCTATGACCGCAGCAACTAGTACGAGATACGCATTCAACTTCGTGATTCATTATCAGTTGCTTGGGTCTGATTAGGTTTAAAATCTTGCCTTGAATATGTGGTCACACACTTTTTATGCACAATTTCAGTACGCAATGTCTTCTTAGTTGATGGTCCTGGAACACCGCTTTCATATTCAGAATCTGTGTCACTTCCTGCCAGAATTTGTCATTATTCACCTAAAAATTCACATAATATGAACTTTAAAATGAGTTCACAATTTTATTCACTTTAAACGTATAATATTTAATGTATTGAACAAAATATTATTTTATAAAATTGTTCAAGAACGAAATGAAATTACGAAATAATCAAGAAATCACCGTTCGCGTGACCTAGCAAACTGGCAAATGAACAACAAACTGATATATATATATATATATATACATATATATATATATATATATATATATATATATATATATATATATATATATATATACATACATTTGTATACATAACATATACATATATATAACATATTTATATATATATATATATATATATATATATATATATATTTGTATACATAACATATACAAATAGTATATATATAACATATATATATATATATATATATATATATATATATATATATATATATATATATATATATATATATATATATATATATATATATAGGGTTATCCATTTCGTGGTAGGAAAGTATAACCCTGCCATTTGACATCTGTCAGAATTAAATGTAATCCAAAGCGTGTTTTTTAGTTGAAGGTTTGCCATTTAGAAATATGGATCGTCTAATAGTCGAAGAACGCGTTAAAATTATTAAATTTTATTATAAAAATGGTGATTCTGCTGTATCAACATTTAGGGCTTTACGAGCCGATTCCGGTTGACATAATCGACCTACACAGCAAACAATTTCGAACACAGTGAGAAAATTTGAAGAGACTGGATCGGTTATTGATATTGCAAGGCCTGTGCATCATCGCAACATTCGTTCTGCTGAAAATATCGCTGTCGTTGCTCAAAGTGTGGAGGAAGACCCAAATTTTTCGATCCCTCGACGTGCTCAACATTTGGGCTTGTCTTACGGCTCATTGTGGCGGATTTTGCATTTCAATTAGCATCTCCATCCGTACAAAATCCAACTTACTCAAGAACTTAAGCCTCAAGACCATACACAACGCAGAATGTATGCGTATTGGGTGATTGAACAACAAGCCATTGATAACGATTTTTCGAACAAAATTTTCTTTAGTGATAAGGCTCATTTTTCGCTCAGTGGTTACGAAAATAAACAGAATCGCCGCATATGGGGCTCTCAAAATCTTCAGGTGATCACAGAAAGGCCTTTGCATTCGGAAAAAGTGGCGGTTTGGTGTGCATTATGGTCTGGTGGTGTTATTGGCCCGTATTTTTTTGAAAACGATCAAGGAAGAGCCATTACAGTCAATTCTGACCGCTATGGATGGATGTTAACCGATTATTTTTGGAGAGAAATCGAAGATTATGATCTGGAGAACATGTGGTTCCAACAGGACGGAGCCACAAGCCACACAACACAGGCTCATCGAGCACTTTTGCAAGAGAAATTTCCAGGACGCGTAATTTCGAGATTGAGATTGGCCGGCAAGGTCCTGCGACCTAACACCTTCGGATTTCTTTTTATGGAGCTATGCAAAAGATCGTGTTTACGTGAACAATCCTCAAAATCTTGAGCAATTCAAAACCAATATTCGTGAAGTTTTGGCCGAGATATTGCCGGAAATGTGCCGAAAAGTAATTGAAAATTACCTCAAAAGGATTGAGGCCTGTAACAGGTCCGGTGGAGGACATTTGAATGATGCTGTGTTTCACGTATAATGTCAAGGTTCAATCTTTATACTGAATAAAAAATTTCGTTTCCATCTGAATATTCTATGTGCTTTCTTTAGTTTTACTTTCCCAAGCATAAAATGGATAACCCTGTATATATATATATGTACATACCTGTATATGTATTTCATGCACTGACTATGAGAGGAGGAGAGAAAGAACATATGCGCGCGCACTGCTCTCTCTCTCTTGTCCCTACAATAATATACGAGACGTAACTCTCTCTTTTTATCTTCACTAACTTATATCTCCCTCTCAACTTCCGTTCGCCTCCCCCGTTCACATTTTTCGTAACGCTCTAGTCACACATTCACCAGCTTACTTCCCAAGTCAAGCGTGCGTAACGAAGTTTTACTTCAAAAAATTGATGACGGCAACCCCCTTTGCGAAGCAATTGCAGTTTATCTTGACGAGAAAAATCTCCAGGGGTTTGTTTAGAGGGACCCGCATTTGGAACTACGAGTTTGATAGCCGTCGCGTTAGGTTGTTGAGTTCCAATCGTCGCAAAGTGAAGAGTCTTTTGCAGCGTTGTAAGATTAATGCACAGAAATGGATCAATCAAAAAAGAATTCGTTTAATTAGTTCGTTTGCAATTACGAGATATTGGAAAAATTTTGTACAGGTACTAACTGTTTCCATTCAATTTTTGTGTTAAAAACGTTTATAATCATTCCTAATCGTGCAATTAGTTATTGATAAGATTATTGAAACCGTATCGGAACCAATAAATGAAATTCGAGTGTTTGTGCTAATGTTGTTTAGACAAATTAAGGTGTTGTTAAAGGAGTTGTACTTGAGAGCTCGGGCAAGGAGGTTGGAAGTCCATTACGCGTATTAAGAAAATTTAAATGACTCAAGTCAAGGAATTTTCCAGCTCATGCCGTTTGGTTGATTCTATGTTGTATTAGCTTAGAACATAGTGAAGTATCAAATGAAAAAAAATTGAATCGCGAATCATCTTATGCATTGAAACACGTTAAGTAACCAAGTCATCGCTGGCGTTGTTAGCTGCCCGAGTGAATAATAAGCGTTCTCGGTTGAAGTTTAGTCCTATAATTCGTGTATGTGAATTCAAAGAGTGGGTGAAAAGAAAATTATACTGGCAATTTGTGCATTGGAAACGTGAAAACCGATCAGCTAAGGACGTGAACTGCCTTTGCGACTAGCCCCGTAAGGTGACTATTAGTAACAAAGGGGAGTCTGATACGGATCGCCAAGCAGCGAGCACGCGTGAGAACCGCGATCAATAAAAGACTCAAGCAAGAGGAAATTATCGTGCGCGTTGCCCCCTGCCACCTGGTCGAGAGTTTGCTGGTCCTTTGAAGGCTATTCAAAACAGTGCTGTGAAGTTAAAGGTGTGTGAAGACAAAGAAGAGATAAATCTTTTGGATACAACAGAGTTTGAACTACTTGTACAACATTTTGTATCCGCCGCGTTTGTAAAGAAATAAGACAAATTCAACATGTACACGTTATGATTTTATTGGTACCTGTTTTGAAATTTTAATTTCTTTTGCCTGGATAATTTAGCTTGTAAAACAACTATTTTGGATTATCATGGACTCGTATTTAATTTAAATGAAGATAATATTTTAATTGCCTTCGAAAAGTTGAAATCGCAACTCAATTGTTGGGGAGATAAGCACCATCCGTTAACATCATTTTCACCCAAGGTTTGGGTGTCCTCAGAATTCAAATGGAACTCGAACAAGTTAATTGGAACTGTATTCTCATCGTCATTATCCACTACAACTAAAGTGCTGAGTAATACTTTCGCGATTAAAACTAATATTAACAAAGTTGAAGAAAATAAAATTAACGAATTAAAGTACGAATCTAGTGTAACGAATAAGAATGTTAAGAAAGTTTATAACGCTAACTCATAAAGTAGCCCCGTCTACGAGCGCTCATCGAGGATGCTGAGTGAGCACCCGTTTGTTCTTTTATATTTATGCAAAATTTATATTTATTTATGTATATTTTTTTGTAACCTTTTTTTTCAAGCGACACAATCTGCAGATTATTCTAAGTTTATCTAACTGTATAGCTTTTTTTATAAATTCCATTTTTTTGAGGAAGTTTACTCTTCAGATATTTATTTGTATGGTCCCCACTGGAAGAATAAGGAGCATTTTAATCTTTGCACATGAAATATATGTTCTACATAGTATTAGCGTAGCTAGAGAAAAACTAAATTGATGCAATGCATGCATTAAAGTACAATCTTTACTCTTCAAAATTTAAATACTTAGTGTGTTATATCCATTGATATCAAGGTAGGACCGAGAATCAACTGAATGATTTGAAAGTCAACTGAATTGATTATTATTTTGCCATATTTTTCCTAACATGACTTCAGCGAATCTCTTGAATCTTGGGCTGGTTACTCCGTATCATTAATATTTGTTGAGCAAAAAGTTTAAATTTATGTGTGCGGTTAGTAAGACAAAATTAAGCAAATTGAATGCCTAGTAAAGGTTTTGAAAACGTTTACATAGGGAATTTGGGGGCCTATTGGTAGAATTTTGCACAAGAAGTTTGACCGTCGTGAAAATTTTATACGTGGGCTTTCTGTTGCTGTCTCGCCCGATGTCGCCGTGCTGAAGACCTTTCTTGGGCTGAATGGCGTCAACTTTAGAGAAATAGTAGCCAAAATCTTCTTCTTCTTCTTCTTAGCACTACAGCCCCTTTCGGGCCTTCGCTTCCTGCAAACAGCGCCTCCAACTGTCTCGGTCCATTGACCGCGTCATCCAATTCCGAAATCCGAGCAGCGATGAACTGTCTTCGTCGACCGAGTCAGACCAGCGTTTCCTCGGTTTCCCCACTGGCCGCCGGCCTTCAGTTCTCCCAACGAATACCTTCTTGGGTATTCGTTGTTCGTCCATACGATTCATGTGTCCAGCTCATTGCAGCTTCCGCAGTCTTACAATCTTTGAGACCTCCGGTTCGTCAAAAATTTCATACAGCTCATGGTTGTATCGAATTCACAATTGGTCCCCGTCAAGCTTCGCTCCGATTATTCGCCTCAGGACCCGTCGCTCAAAAGCGTTCAATATATTTGCGGATGCTTGGGTTAGGGTCCATGTTTCACACCCATAGCATAACACAGGTCTTATCACAGATTTGTATACTTGCAGCTTTGTTTTCCTGTGTATGCAGCTGGTCCGGGTCCGGGTCTGTAGGAAATGTGAAATCACCTGTGCATGCTCACCCAGTTCGTTCTGCGGAAAGCATTGCTGTTATTCTCGATAGTGTGGCAGAACAGCTGCCAACCTGGACTCGTTGTCGTGCCCAACAATTGAACATCACTGATACGAATTTTGAATAAAGATTTGAATTTACATGCTAATAAGGTTCAATTGACTCAAAAGCTGAAGCCTACTGACCATTTCAAGCATACGCAATACGCCGAGTGGTTGGTTGAACAGACAGAAGGGAATGGTGACTTTACAAAGAAAATCATCTTCAGCGACGAAGCGCACTTTCATCTCAGTGGATTCGTTAACAAGCAGAATTGCCACATTTGGGCAAATGAGAATCCACGAGTGATTGTTGAAAAGCCCATGCATCCACAAAGAGTGACTATTTGGTGCGGTTTATAGGCTGGCGGCGTCATCGAGCCGTATTTCTTCAAAAATGGGGATGGCCAAGCAGTTACTGTGAATGTTGTTCGCTACTGCGAGATGATATCGGACTTCTTGGGGCGAGAAATTGGACCTGGATGATATGTGGTTCCAACAGGATGGCGCCACTTGCCACACAGCCACCGAAATAATGGGTCTTTTGCGCGCGAAATTCAATGACCGTGTTATCTCACGTTGTGGGGATGTTAATTGGCCGCCACGATCATGCGATTCGACACCGTTAGACTTCTTGCTCTGGGGATATCTAAAAGAAAAAGTGTACGTCAATAAGCCAAGAACAATTCAAGAGCTAAAAGATGAGATAATACAGCACATTGACGACATTGAACCTCAATTAAGTCTCAGAGTCATTGAAAATAGGGACCATCGGATAGAAGTATGCCATCGTAGCCGTGGCGAGCATTTGTGTGATATTTTGTTTCACACATAATTGTAAATCCTTCTATTGTAATAAAAAATATTAACATAATTCTCTGAAAACTTTTTATTTTATTTACAATTAACATCGTGCGTTTTGGTTGGACCAACCTTTAATGAATGACCAAAGAAGTAAATAATTCAGATCAATTAGCCCGCGAAATCGATGCTTTCATAAACAAATCGGAGAAGTGAAATTTGCGTGTGGAATCGCAAAATTTCGAAATAGTACAACCCAACAGTGTATTACACCACGGAGTGTAAGCGAACCCGGCTAAGCTAGCAGCTGATGTGACATAGCGGTACACGGGAACAGAAAAGAAGAAAGGAGTGAGGTTCGGTTCCATCTTCGCGGTGCAAAGTTTCTCGTCGCGAACAAATTCCGTTCAAGGGCGTATAAATAAATTCAAAGGTGGTCGCCTATGCGTTGAGTTCTATCTCTAAGTAGGGATCCAGCGTGACTAGTAGCAGTCACAAAAATTTTAGCGAAAAGGGGAATCTTGCCAAAAGTTTGATTTGTATGGGATGTAGCGGAGACTTCTAAATGTCATTCACTTCGATCGAGGACATTTGGCATTTGTTACTCAGCAGTTTAAAGCGTAAGTACCAGCTCTTGTGGTGTGTGGAGTCTTACAGAGCCATCACAAGACGTATTCAAATGTTTTCTTGCAGCTTTTGGCAAGTGCGCGGTGGGGGTTTTGGGGCGGACGTACTGAGAAGATAACCTCCGGGCGGCATGCAACTGAACCAGTGGAATCTAATTTGTGTCTAAAATCCCTCCATGTTATTGTAAAGGGAATTGTGTTGAGTGCATCGGCGAAAGGAGTGAGGAGTCGCGCAAAACTATGCGGTTGCCCTAAAACCCAACCAACTCAAGTTGTTGCAAATCGCAATCGGGGCCCAGAAGTCAACGCGAAATTCAGTTTCAAGAGTCGTCGTCCACCTCCCAATCATGAGAGCGTGATTCAGTTATAGGAGTCGTTCTCAGTTTTTGTAGCCGAAATTGTCCTGTGTGATCGTGGAAAATAAATTAATCGTTAAACTGCCGCGAGAAGGAGAACCTTGAATCGTCTCACCAAACAACTTGATGGTGTCTGCACTTGGCCTACAATAAATAATTGCATTTGACGTCTAGTCCCGATGCATGGATGGCTTTCAACCGAGAGCTAAGGTCGAGCTTGAACAGTATTGCTCGTGGTTATATTCTGGCACAATGGAAACGAAACGGGCAACTTAGTAATTGAGGGAAGTATACTCGTAACATGTATCTGACCTAGATTTTTCAGCAACAGCTCGTATCTTGTTCACGCTCACAGATTGACTTTTACCCTTAATTTGTTTGCATTTCGAGCGAATCCTGCGTGCAACGAGAAAAAATCTCCGGTATGAATAACACTTTACGAGTTGAACAGCAATTTCCCAAAGGACGACTTAATTCGCTGTTGTATATCTTCTCACTGGTAATAAATACTATGAATTATGGATTGATGTACAATCGCGAACATTAGTCAAACAATTTGCCAGAGCATTGCTATTTCGTTGTGCGACGATCGATTGTACACATACAATTTTTGCAATTGGTGGTGAATCGTTTAGTGAATTAGCCTCTCGTTTGGTATTTTCTTTTGCCTTGATTGTACGCGTTATTTCGAACTTAAATTAAATTTTCTTTGCACGTTGATTGTCCGAAATGTGAGTAGCCTTTGGACTAGAATAGTGGACGGCAAATTAGAAGCAAACGGAACTTTGTAGAATCATTTTTTTTTTTTTTTTTTTTTTTTGATTTATTAACTACTAATTTAAGAGGAATTCTAAATCATCTCCCAGAGAAAACTATGGGCGTAAATAAAGTGCATAAGAAGTTAACAGTTTAATAGCACCATGTTGCTTATAAATATTAGATCGTGAGCTATTCCGAGGTCCGTTTTGATAAGCAACTTTATTGACGACAACTTTCGATTCATATGATAAGTATTTCAACATAATTAAAACATTTGCGTTTATAAACATTTGTGGTGATTGGTCATATAAACCGATTAATTGGATATTAAAATCATTTGCAACTGCAACACAATCTAACTTTCAAGCATATCTGTGTAAAGGAGAATGAATTCCAAAATTTGATGATTTCATGTAGGCTAAGAGCTAGCGGCGGCCAGACATCATACGTTAAACTTAAAGTATCAAAGCTAAATGGTGAATTTGTGGTGCTCAGACAAATTGTTTTGAGTGGAATGGTTGTGCTTGTGAAGTGTGATCAATCTCCAGATGCCACTCGTAACCTATCATGTCACTGAGTCCAACATATCGGTTATTTAATTAATAGTCGAGGATGTTAAGCGATGTCGGGATTGAGTAGACGATTGTTCGAGTAGATTCTTTTTGCATCGGGAGACCAACCACTTTACTCCGGCCAATCGATGTCCTGTAGTAATCTAGGAGCTATGGCTCTAAAAGCAGCGCTGACACAGGCACACAGCACCCACTCAATTTAACAAGGAGTAACCATTCAGTCACCTTCCTCATCGCAACACTCGTTTTTTTTCGCATGAAAAATAAGTAAAGAAAAAAAATTTCTTTTGTACTTAACACCCGGGAAACAAAATTCTAAAACTGTTTTAATGTGTAGTGATTTTATTTCAATATCTTTTGAATATAATTTAACTAATTGCGGTGTAACGCGGTATGCAAATGCTTACAACGAAACGGTTAACCCCTTAAATTATAGGAACGATAAAATCATTGTATCATTTAAACCCCACAAAATTTGTCAAATTTTACCCATTCCAACCATAATATTAATTAAAAATTGTTTTGTTTGTCGGTAATTAACGCGTGCCTGTCCTATTCTTTCGATTTAAATTGCTTTCAATTGAAAACTTAATCGAATCTACACAAAAAAATAAACAATTTAGAATTTTAAAGATAACCGAAATGAGTGTGCATTATCACCACCGCATGTTCACACATAGATGGCACTTCTATTTCCACATGGTACGAGCGAGGTTATTGCGTGTGCCTCGAACATGTTTTCAATGAACAGTTTCCCATAAACCGCTCCGTGCACAAGGCGGATACGATTAAGTGCCAGTGAAGTGAGGTGATAAGTGATTTGAATGGTTGGCGAGGGAGTCTTATTAAGAAAACCGTGAGTAAACTAATATTAGTTTTTCTAAGGACTATTTTTTTTCGAATGAGTGTAAAAAGTTTAAGCAATGATAAGACAGTTGCTGCAACAACTTAAACGATGACATGGGCTGGAAATCAAAATCGCGGATTCCTCCGAAAGATAATAGACCTAAGACTAGTGATGTAACAGACCCCAGAGAAAATGAATTCGAAGAATTCTGTTTGAAACGAGAAATATTAATGGGAACCTTCGAGAAGGGCTGGGAGGAACCGTCGCCTATTCAAAAGGCGGCTATACCAATTGCTTTAAGTGGTAAGGATATATTAGCACGAGCGAAAAACGGTACTGGAAAAACCGGTGCTTATTGCATTCCCGTAATCGAGCAAATCGACCCATCTCGTGATGTTATCCAAGCTCGTGTCATCGTACCATCGAGAGTGTGACTTCTACTTGCGGGACTCAGCAGGCGGAAATCGGACACGTTAGAACGTGGAGTGTAGCTTAGGACGAACGGGGGCAGTGTAAGTGGCAGTCAGCTAAACTGTGTTTTGTCTCATTTTCTTCGACGCTCTTTGTATCACCTGTCCTGCTTTCGTTGACTGCAAGAAAATTCCTTTTCGAACTAAAAAGAAAAGGGACTGTTTTGTGGATTGTTATTGATATGAAGTTCTGTGGAAAAATCTTTTGTTCATGAAAGCTTCAAGCTAGAGACAAAAACGCAATTTAGCAAAGACTCGAGGCAAAAGTTGGATAATTGGAGTTGTGCGAGTGTATAGGACAGTTAATGGTTGTTTTGTGCGTGTCCAGAGATTGCTAAAGTATCCGAGTTCGGGTCAGTTAATGAATCTACGCGTGCGAATCCGCCAGCGACACAAATTATGTTTTGTAAGCGATTCGAAGGGACGACGAAGGCAGGAAAGTGTGCAACATAGAGCAAATGGAAGCAGTGAAGACTTTGTGCATTTAGTATGGGTTTTACTACGTTGAAAGGGGAGTATCGCTATTCGTTAGTGGTTATTGGATTTATTAGAAACGCCAAGGTGATGCTCGTCGTAAGCCGCGACAATAAAGCGTGTATTACTGTTGTTTATCCCGATCTGCTACGGCGATCTCGAACTGAATTAATGAAAACATTGAATCGAACTTCCTGAACGTGCTTAAAATAAATTTGAGCTTAACCGACAGTTTATCGGCTTTCTTTATATTGTTTCTTCGTGAAATGTTAGTAATAGTATTTCCTGTGAAACTTTAGCCAGACTTAATTTGTGGAAAATAGACATTTATCAATCCACAATGGTTATTTCCGCTGAATCTTTTCGCAACTATGAACTTGTTCTGAAAAATCTTCTGGCTGGGGGAATTGCTGGGATGTGTTCTAAAACTGCTGTAGCGCCATTAGATAGGATAAAAATCTTACTTCAAGCACATTCCTCTCATTACGAACATTTAGGGGTGTTTAGTGGTCTCAGGCACATAATATTGAAGGAATCATTTTGGCATTGTATAAAGGCAATGGAGCACAGATGATTAGGATATTTCCGTACGCAGCCACGCAGTTCACATCCTTTGAAATGTACAAGAAGTACTTATCGCAGTTTGAACTACATTTAAAGTTTGTAGTACACGCGGATAAATTTATAGCAGGACTGACGGCTGTTACATTGGCATATCCGCTAGATACAATTCGTGCTCGTTTAGCATTTCAAGTAATGGGAGAACACAAATACACAGGAATTTCGCAGTGTGCTTCTGAAATGTTCCGCAATGAAGGCGGAATACGTGCACTTTACAGAGGGTTTTTTTTCCTACTTTAACAGGCATGGTCCCGTATGCCGGGCTGTCATTTTACTGTTTTGAGATGTTTAAATTTTTTTGCATGAAGTATTTGCCAAAGTACGCATGCAATAAATGCGAAAGGAATACTGGTGGCCTTGTATTACATATACCTGTAAAACTGGTATGTGGTGGCTTAGCTGGAGCTGTTGCGCAATCAATTTCATATCCCTTGGATGTTACTAGAAGAAGAATGCAACTCGCAATGATGAGCCCAGATACAACAAAATTTGGGATGGAAATGATGCAAACATTAACGTTAATTTACCGTGAAAACGGTATCGTTCGAGGATTATATCGAGGAATGTCAATTAACTATTTAAGAGCAATACCCATGGTAGCTGTTTCATTTTCCACATACGAAATACTTAAACAAGCTCTAAAATTGGATACAGGGATGAAAATTTAATTTTATATTGGCCTAAAACATTTCAATCATCAAAAGTTCATACATTTGAAGCAAAAAGTGCATCGTCTTAATGCGTTATTCTCTAAGTTGCAAATAAGGCAATCGATAATATTTTGCAATTCAACGCGACGTGTGGAATTGCTGGCTAAGAAGATCACGGAACTTGGTTATTGTTGTTACTATATCCATGCCAACATGGCGCAGGCGCATAGAAATCGTGTTTTCCATGAATTTTCGACAGGGGCTATGCAGAAATCTAGTCTGCTCTGATCTTTTTACACGTGGTATTGATGTATAGGCTGTGAATGTTGCTAGTAATTGCGATTTTTCACGTATGGCTGAGACTTACTCGCATCGTATTGGCCGTTCAGGGCGTTTCGTACCTTTGGGTATTGCCATCAATCTAATCGCATATGAGGATCGTTTCGATTTGCATCGCATTGAAAAGGAATTAGCCCCTGAGATTAAACCAATTCCAAAGGTGGTCGATCCTTCGCTTACGTTGCCAACTCGTTACCAAGTTTGCAAAGCGGTAACGGAAACGACATGAGCAATTCATCAATCAATGAAGAAGGGAACGTGAGCAAGTGGAAAAACGTGCGAAGAACGATGTCTCTGAAATAGTTAAATGCTACAAGTGTGTTAGTCCGTGCGGGAATGCGGGAGTGCCTGATTTATGTGTGAATGTATTCGCGTTTTGGATTTATAGTACTTTATGAGTGAACAAATTGTGAATGAAACGGCGTGAATGAAAATTTTGATTTTTAATACTTATGCGATTCGAATGATAAATTATGAAAGGGATTGTAGGGGATTGATTACCAAAGTGTTTTTAAGAGTATTGGGAGGAGAAAAGAAAAATTAACATCATGAAAAGAGCTAAAGTTGGTCGCGTTAGCTTTAATGAGGACTAGGGGAAGGAGTTAGATGAATCTGTAAATAGTGCAGAACAGTTTGGCCCAATATATGGGGCCTAGAATGATTTGGCAAAACGAACACAGGCTCTGATTTCTAGAGTCCAAACAATAATAAAATTGAATTTAATAGGGATAAAGAAAGAGCGCACTTTGATAAAAGGGTGTGAATAATAGACGAGTGGGAGCAGACGCGACCAAAATGTATGAAATAGGCAAATGCAAATGCACAGAATTTTTTTTTAAATGAACGTTTGCATGCAATCCCGTATGGATGAAAATAAGCTCATTTAGCGTCCATTACTTTATAGGTCTTTGGTCGATACGTCAAGTTCAATATGCGTTATTTCAGGTTTGTGGCAGAGACAACTTCTACCATCCTGTGGATGCACAGCGAAAGAAAAGAAGAAAAAAAAAAGGAAAAACTTCACATATTGCTACTTTTTCTACGACAGTGCCTGTAAAAAAAAAAATGATAGCAGCTGCCAATATCGCCATGAGCCATCAGCATTAGGTCCCGAAGTGTTGTGCAACAGGTGGTTGGAAGGCCGAGGTGAAGATCTTCATTGTACGGAGTGGCACATGTGATTGGGAAACGGCGGGACCGCACTCCCTGTTTCTGGGAAAACACACCGTTTGGATGCAAAAGGCGCATAGTGTATTCAAACATAGTTCAACAAAGAGTGATAAATCAACTGAAAAGTTAGATCCAGGAGAATTAGTCAAATCACTCAATCCTATATTGACCAACGGATTGCATATAAAGAAATATTAAGCATTAAAAGCCGTAGAATAAGTAGCAGCAAGCATTACCACGTTCAAAGACCATACGTTTGTGATATTCAAAAAAAAAAAAGTTTACATGTATTTACACTTGGATAGCTGAATTTTTATATGATTGTATACACACTTAGGATATATTTTATGCCTTCCTACTCGTGTACTAATAGTTGTTATACGAATGCGAATCTACACTACCAAAAGAAAGAAGTCGTGTCTCATAAATTACAACCGGTACAATAATACGCTTAAAAATGAATTACAGGACTTGCTTACCTACAATTCGTCAACGAGCGCTCGTCGTCGAGGGAAAGGTATTGTAAGTACCAATTTTTTTAATTTAATATTTTTATTATATATTTAATTATTTACCTATTTATTGCAATGTTCTATACGAAACAATATCATTCGAAAAAATCTAAATGTAAAACAATAATCTGGGTACAAAAGCATACAATGTCATAATGATTGAAAAAAAAATATCAAACTGTACAATCGGGAAAAGATGTATGGAAGCAATCACAGAACAGGATAAATTAGGGAAAATATATCCTAATATGTAAAATATTGCATAAACTGTCACAATTTGTATAATGTGATGTTTTCAAGTTATGTTTTTTTTAACCAAAATAGCATGCGTATACTAGTTCTTATAATATTGGCACACAATCTTTAATTATCTCAAATATCCGCATGTACGATAGGTATCAATATCCTATTCAAAGAACCGAAACTACGCGAATATATTCTACACAAAATATATGAAATTGAAATCAGGTTTCTTAAATACTAGAGTAAGAATATAAATATATTCAAACCAAAAGAAATTTAAAAAGCAATATTTTATTATTTCCATAATAATAGTGTAACTTATGTTGCTATGTACAATTTTTCTCCTATTTCTTATGGTCGTGATGTGTATGCTATAGTAACGTGAACTATAATGCTTTGTAATTTCAAGTAACAAATTTTGTACATGACGTATCAAATTTTTGGTTAGGTCACTGTGTGGTTTAAATCTACGATTCCTAATATAATATAATTTATTTTCAAAAAATTATATAAAAATAAAAAAAAAGAATGCTGAATTAAACAAAAAATTGGTCTTTTCCCTTCCGGTCTTTTCTAATCGGGTATAGGAACCGGTACGGTGGCAGGCTTCCACCCCAAAAAAATGAGCCAGCCGCCGGGTACAGATTAATCCCTTCTTTTGTTTCAGGTGACTTTATGGGTTGAGTGGCCCAAGCCAAGTGCCTTTTTATGGCATAGAGTTATGCAATTCAATTGTATAATTCTATGACATAAATTGGACACCGGGGTACTCCCCTTCTGATGGGAAAGTTCATATAATTCAAGTTGTATGAGTTTTCCACTCAGAAGAGGAGTACCTGGCCACTTCAACGATTTAACATTGGATTTATTCCGGTTGGGTGGGCATGAAGGGGCTCCACCACCACCCGGTTGCCCCTCTTTCATTTGTGGGCCCTGAATGTATTTGGGTAAAGACGAGGTCACCCCCAAATTAGTCTTTCTTGTCAGGTTGCACTTGTTCTCGCAACAAGTCGTAATTCCTTCGTGGAGGTTATCTACAGATTTGCGACTTCGGTCGTCCTCTTGATCTCTGGAAGCAATTCGTGAATGCGAAATGTTTTGTAGTGAGTCCTCGTGCCGGGGAAACGAACCCGCCCCACGACACCGCAATGCTAGCCTGCCAGCGCATTCACGCGTCTCCGGACGAGGGCATTCTCGGCAAGAATCAACACCTTCCTCTGCCGAGGCAGCAGAACATCGCTGCGGTCCTTCACGGACTTATTGAAAACTTCTTTATTCACTACAGTCCCGCTGTCGTTTCGTCATCTTCAATGCGAAAGAATGGTTCTTTGAAGGGCCTATCAGTGTCCGAAAAAGATTCAACGTTAATAAAGAGTGTTTTGCATCAGAAATGCTCAAAGGAGTTGACGAGTTGTATTATCGGCATGGTGGACGTTCTTTTGATTACACCACAGCTAATTATTCGCACCCATCATGCGAATGCAAGGAAGACTACATGGGTGAAAGATGCGAAATGGCAGGTTTTTCAACGGTTTGTCCACTGCAAGAGGTATTATTGCCAAACTAACCGACGGTCTTTCCATTTTGTTTGACCTGACCGAGTATAGGACCCGCCACGATGGAAGGCTTTCCGCATAACATGGGCTAGCCATCTGGTGCGCTCCATCGTTTTTGACGCTTAACAGGGGCTCTTGCCGGGTAGAGTGGCCTTCCGCTCGCGTGCTCTTTTATGGTGTAGGGTTATGTGATTCGATCACATAATTCTATAACATAAGTCGGTCACGTCTATATTGCTCTTTTAATGGGAAAGTTCATGCAAGTTATATTTGTATGAGTTCTCCTCTCAAAAGTGAAATATATGGCCACGTCTACGTTTGGATCTTGATCCGGTTGGGAGGGCGCGAGGGGCTTCCACCTCCATCTGGATGCCCCACTCTTATTTGTAGGCCATAAGAGTTCCCTTAAGTCCGTCTGTCTTCCCCAAGTCTAAGTTGTCCTTTTTCTTCTGCAATTTCCAACTCTTAGCTGGCTACCTCATTTTTTCGACTTCAGTCGACTTTTTTGTGACCCAAGAATCCGTGAATGCGAAATTCTTTTGTAGTGGGTCGAACCCATCCCACGACACCGCAACGCTTGCCTGCCAGCGCATTCACGCGTCCCCAGACAAGGCCAATCTCGGCGGATCTTACCATCCTCTTCCGCCGAGACACCAGACCATCGCTGCAGTCCTTTACGTACATATAGATACCATATCTCACTACATCAATTAGCTTGTGAAATCGATACTTTCATAAACAAATCGGAGAAGTGGGATTTGCTTGTGGAATTGGAAAATCGCGAAATAATTTTATATAAACAAAAGGTCCCATAAAAAGGTGAAATGTAAATTGTTAAAGTTAGTTCAAATTCATCTTTTGAGTTCAGTTCAGGCAGTTCAAATTTTTGTAAATTCAAGTTTAAAGTGAGATTGTTGAAAAGATCGCTAGAATTGTAAAACAACAAATTTGTCAGTAATTTCGCCTGTTCGCGTCCATCGCCCAATTCGCGTCCATTTCGCGGATCTCCCTTTAAAAATACTCGAAAATAAGTCAACTGTAATGATTTTCTACTTTCAGATCGAACGCGGAACCGACCTCTCATCGGTTCTAGACGTTAAGTCTGAGTAGTGCCAACGGATGGTACCAACAGGTCAACCAATCCGTGCACCGTAACCCATTCACGCGGTGACTGCTTGTCGGCCAGCTAGTTCGGAGAGGATTTCGGTCGCGGGTCTCCGAATGGATTACGCTCAATTACAATATTTCAGTCACCTGAACTTGCCCGTTTTCCAAACGCGTCAACAATTACTCATCCAGAACGAGAAACCTACATTACGTTAATTCTGGATGTGATCTATCCACAGATCTCAAATCAAAAACGCTACAAAATCCTATAGGCGCGTTACCGAATCACCGACGCGGTACCGAAAAATATGCTACTCGAACTTAAACCGAAGAAAACTACGCTAAAGAAATGACGAAACAATCAAAGGTACCGCGTACCGCGCGCGACGCGAAACCGACTTCAGCGGATTTGTCGAAACCCTACCCTCGCGACGGCATACTTACCCTACACTTCCTTTCACGCTGAAAAAGAACGAGCCACTAAAAAGGAAAGTCGTGGTTTATCTTTTAGCAATTCATATTATTTTAGTAATTACGGGATGGAAATGTTTAGACTACAATTTACGAAAAGAAATTAATAAAAATCGCTGTAGAATTCAAAATTATACCTAACATATACGAAATTTAATTTTTTTCTTAAAAACAAAATTATATAAATAATTGATTCGAATAAAAATTGAAACTGGTTGCATACTTTTGCGTCAGTGTTATCTATATGAATTTATCCTTAATTCTCATGATCTTAATGTGAAGTTTTTTTTTTTTTTTTTTTTGAAATTTCAAAATTATTTAATGATACTTTTTTTTTTCCAAATAATTTTATTAAGTCAATGCTTAACTATTTATCGATATGACGTGTGTGCTAAAATATTAGCATAGTTAATTCGACAAGTCTAGATCTCATTTCTTAGAAGAAAACAAAAGCTAAACAAATTGCATGAATGATCAATTAAAATTTACTGTGGAAATATCAACCTTAAACTTGATCAAAATTGTCTTTAAATCAATTTGACGCTACTATCCATATTGAATTGTTGCAGAGATGAATTGTTTTTTTTTTATCATCCAATTCTTCCCAATTATTATCCTGTTTTCTATGAATTGTGTTCAATGGGAAACATAATTTCATATCCTTATTCGTCTATTAGTTATATTAATTTAATTTACTTAACAACTGAAGTTATTTTTTTTTTTTTTTTTTAAATTGACATATAAATCATTCCATATTAACTATCCCATCCGAGAAGAATGATTAAAATTTCTAATGCTTCAAAAAATTTTTGAAAATTAGTCGAGCCTTGGCTACATATTTTTCTTGTTCATTTAAATTAAACATTAAATTTCTTCTCTTCACTTTTTGAACTTAATCTTAAACATTCATTTTGCAATTACACTTTACAAAATAATCATCTCATAATTTGCTTGACATCTCTAGAAATTTGATGAGAAGTGATTGTTTAAATTTTTTTTTTTTTTATAATAATTATTTATGATTTGTTTAAATTTAATTAATAAATCACACAATATTAAGCCGGGATACCATATATGTACTAAAATGATTAATGAAAGTCTAATCCTTTGCTAATTATCCAGTAAAAACGGGAGCGAGGGCAGGAATACTTGTAATTTTAGGGAGTAGACGGGAAATCGGATTAACTACCAAAGAAAGATTTACGAATCTCAAATAAGATCGGAAATATTTTGTTACGGCTCTATAATAAGTGTTGTGTACTAT
The DNA here is from genome assembly GCA_963969285.1 of Odontomyia ornata. Taxonomy (NCBI): domain Eukaryota; kingdom Metazoa; phylum Arthropoda; class Insecta; order Diptera; family Stratiomyidae; genus Odontomyia; species Odontomyia ornata. Next base: position 298,826,613 of record OZ017740.1, read on the forward strand.
TCCGGTAGGCATAATAGCGCAATATGCAAAAAAATAGCATTCAAAGTAAAAAACCAATAATTTTTGATGTTCAAGCTACACATTAATAATAATTTCGGATTACATTCGTATTGGTGTGTTTTTTTTTTATTTTGACCGCAACTTAGTCCATAAGAAGAAAAATCTTATGTTTTTTTTTTTCATGCAAAACAAATTACTATCTAGCAGGTACATTATCCAATTTCCATTTCGACGCTACTGTGACAGATACGAGTTTTCGTTAAATGGTTTAATCTTACAGAAATTGTATTAGGTTCAATTATCATCCATGTTTAACTTTAAATGCGGAAAATTCAAAATTTAGCCCATCGGACTAATACATGAATGGAAAGTGCACAATTAAGTCCATACTTTCAAGTATCACATTATAAATTTATGAACGCTAGCTTTTATTAAATTCTAGAAGTACCAAAAATATCCATTTGACGATTCATTGGATATAAGAAATATAATTTTTTGTTGTTTTTAACTGCCCAAACGTACGTATTACAATTGGAATTCGGATTGTATGTCGTTAGGTAAATCACATAAATTCTGGAGCAGTAAGCTGACTTCTTAAAATTACATTTTGATACCTTCCCAAAATTAATTGAAGGAGCCGTTACGCGATTTTTCCCAAATAAAGATCGCTTGGATACACACACCGTATACGCCAACACAACGTATGTTTTGCGTTATTATTCTGACTTACTATCTCGCCTCATAACTTCACCGTCGAGCATAGGAATGCGATAGGATTGTGAACTCAGCTTATCGAAAACTCGCTTGCATTCACTTAATATCCGACAAACGACGTTTTGCTTGGCATGCGTGTGTCCTTTTATTGTTTCAACAACAACACTCAAATTACATAATCGAATTTCTCTATGGATTTTCGCAGGTCATTCCATCAGATAATTTATGCAAAGTTCATCAACATCAGCTGACGATTAACTCCATATTTTCAGGATATCCTGAAGGTTTATCAAATCCACTAAACCATACACTTGTGTACAGTCTTTTTTTTGCAGAGGTCAAGTTGGGATATTCCAATGAATTGGTTTCCTTTTTTTGCAAGCTCATTTATATTACACCACAGGATAACTAACAAAATGTGATTCCGACGCACTTGGGTGCGTGGAAAACGCCCAGTTATAGAGGATAACGTTTCAAGGTGAAAAATCGCTGTTAACCGCAATGTATTATTAGCGATATGTCCTCTGGTGGCTTTATTAAGTTAAAAGCAAATGATTATGAATTGCAATGTAGAAGCCGTATTCTAAGAACTGCTGAAAAAAGCACTTCTCGTTCCATTTCGTAGGAATTTTTATTATGTGATTTGTTAATGCTTTGAAAACTTAATTTGAACACATTTCAAACTATGCAATCACTTCAATCCACTCCTGTAAGGTGAAGATTTTGGCTGGTAACCTATTTTCGAGGGTCAATTTCATCCGCACCATGCATTCACTTCCAATTTCTAGGAACCCGATGTCAGAATATTCGTGTAGTTGTTGTGCAATGGCCGAAAGTAAAATTCCAAAAAACTAGGTGAAATATTTCAAAGCAATGTTCATTTGGTTCACGGGAGGAAGAATTAAACGGACGAATCAAACTCTTATTATTGCCCCCAAACCATTTCAACTCCCAGGTACACGATCCCACACAAATCTAGGAGCCGGCCTCGCTCTGATCCTGATTCCCTCGTTCTTTGTTTTTACCCCAGAACAACAAAACCTACATACCTCGAGATCGCTTTACCTTCCCTCCTTTTTGTCCAAATCATAAATGTGGAGTTGCGTGATGATCCAAATGATGCCAATTGTTTGCCGATGGATCCCCGCCAAACAGCTGATTGGAAACGAAGATCTGTTTTGAAATCTCGAGCAATTTCACGAACCAAACGTGGAACGGTGATTTCCGGATCAACAATTCTGTGGACTCCTGGTAACGACGAAGTTCTCGAAGAGCAACCGTACCGGGACGATAACGATGTGGTTTCCTTACACCTCCTGTCAATGGTAGTCTCGGTACTTGACTGTTGGTTGCAGATGGAGTTTCTACGTTTCGAATTATGCGTCACGATCTGTTCTAGCCTGAGGCAATGTTCCGGTGAATTTCTCAAGTGTTTGATGTTCCCTTTTGTTTTCTTGAGTACGTTTCGCTCCGACCAAATCCTACACACAAACGATCGTCACGAAGGTATGTTAAGAGGTAGAAAAGCACTTGAAAGGATCTAGACAGCACAAACTACGATCACGCACCATCGATCACCACAAAAAGTTCTTTTCTTTTTCTTCGCCGCCATGTGGCTGTCAAAAATCCCGGTTGTCACCTCGGACAAAACATCTGTGTGTGGAATGGCACGCCATATGGCGGCAATGTGCCTCTCCAGTTGTCGCCAGTGGCATAGTTTTCTCGATGGCCACGGTGGAGGGGCATTTCCAGATGGCTATGTCTCGAAATGTGCCGGGGTTTGGGATTAATTCTATATTTCGAATATTTATATCCACGGATCTAAATATTTGGACAGAAAAAAAAATATGTTCTGCACAACGATATCCGCACGACAGATGAAGTCCGCTGGCACTTCGAGGACATATCCATCTGGCCGGTTGCAAGGGTTCGGGATCGGAATCACTTCGATTCCCGGGCGTAGGCGTCACATTACACAACTAACACACCAATCGAACGAAAAGTCATTATGCCGCTAATACTTCAATGCATAAGAGGCACGCACACATGAACAAAAATTCTGTGCGTCAAACCTATACCGTTTAGAAAAAATAGTTAGTCTCGGTTGTTCAACAAGGAAGGTCGTACTCGTGGGATATTAAATAAAAATTAGTGTGAAGAGGCGTGTTTGATGGTAAGTTTTTTATTGTTTTATGTGAATTTTAGGATACATAGCTGTTTCTACACTTTTATGATGAAAAAAGGAATAATATTAATTATGAATTTGCTTATGTTTTTTATATTTAACGAATAAAATAAGGTGGACGCGAATTACTACATCGAATTTTAGAAAACTTCCACTTTGCGTCCGCAAACTATACCTACAGGGGATAATAATAAACCCAATTGCGTCCACTATTTTCGTTAAATACTTGCTTGTAAAAATGATTTAAATAATAATTTAAATAATAAAAATAATAATTTAAATAATAATTAATAATTTAAAATGTATTGTTTATTATTATTGGTCTTCTTTATTAAGACTACGTGTTTATAACTCTATTTTGTAATTGGAATGCGTAATTTCTTTCATTCTTATTTTTTCCCATTTAAGATGAGTTCTTCAGAGACAAGAAAGAAGACGGAAAAGAGAACATACACAGAAGAAGATTTAAAGAAAGCGTTAAATGAAGTTCGAGAGAATAATAAATCGATAAGACAAATATGCAAAGAATATGCTATTCCCAAGACCACAATATTGGACAAAATCAGTGGGCGCAGACCCGATGGAGTAAAGAAACCGGGACCAGAACCAGCGTTAGGAGTAGATGGTGAAAAAAAAGTAGTTGAATGGCTTCTTAACATTTCCAAATGTGGATTTCCAGTGAAAAAGCAAGAATTGTTGGATACTGTTCAGAAAATAGTTCGAGACGGTGAGTTTAAAAATAAATTCAAGGATGATCGCCCAGGTGAAAAGTGGTTTCAAAAATTTTTGGCCAGAAATAAAGAAATCACACTTAAAAATGCGGAGGGTATTAATAAAGCTCGAGCCCAAGTCACAGAACAGTCAATCAGATTGTGGTTTAAAGAATTAGAGGAATATTTGGACAGTATACACCAAAAAGATATTTTGAGTGACCCGAAAAGAATTGTTAATGGGGACGAAAGTGGTTTTGCTCTTTGTCCAAAGACAGGAAAAGTTTTAGGTCCAAGAGGGTTCAAAAACTTATACCAAATAAAGCCAAGCAATGAAAAAGAAAATATAACGGTATTATTAACATTTAATGCGAATGGAGATATGTGTCCACCTTGTATCGTGTTTCCATACATTAGACCACCAAGAGCTGTGGTGAATAGTATGCCTCCAGAATGGTGCTTAGGCAGATCGGAGACAGGTTGGATGAGAGGAGATGTATTCTTTGAATACGTCACCAACGTGTTTCACAAATGGGTAGTGGAAAATAATATAAAAAAACCGGTGCTTTTGCTGGTAGATGGGCATAAATCGCATATGTCCTTAATGTTAAGTAAGATGTGTGAACAAATGGAAATTATTTTGTATGCTCTTCCGCCCAACACCACCCATATTTTACAGCCAGCTGACGTTAGCGTATTTGCACCGGTAAAAATATATTGGAAATCTACAGTCCGCGCATTCCTATCAAAACCAGAAAATTTGAATTCTGCCGTCACAAAAACAAACTTTTGTAAATTGTTAAATGACGCATTAAGTCATCCTAACATGCCCGACAACATCAAAAATGGGTTTAAGAGATGTGGTCTTTACCCATTCGATGCTAATAGTCCAGATTACACTAAACGTGTAAGAAACACTTTGGAAAATGTTCAGGCCGTTGATCAACAGTCACAGGATGTTACTCACTCGGACATTAAAAGTTTTAAAAAAGTTTTGAAACACCTGAAGCCGACACTACAAGAAAAAAATATTGACATTAGAACTATAATGAAAGAAGTCAATAGGTTGAAAAAGTCTCTCCCTGCAGAAGTAGGATTTGCAGAGATTTCTACCGAAACTGAATCTGATAGGTCACCTATGGAACTTTCAACAGAAAAAAGTAGTACTATTTTTAGTCATACTGATGGCGAATTGGATGCAACTAAAGCAATTACCATCTCTTCATTTCACGAAGACGCCGAAAACAAAAATGATGAAGCTAAATCCGATCCTACTGTACAGGTTCAAACAGTATCAGCCGACATACATTCTGCACCAAAACAATTCACCGAGCCTTGCACATCAAACGCAACTCTTGATACCAGCAAAAACAATTTGTTCCCTGACTTGTCCCTTTCGACGTTACATCTTTCTGGCAGTTACCTCAACGTCGGCTCTATGGTGTCCTTAGACGACGTTCTAGTTCTACCATTAGAAGATATTGAATCAACTCCAACCATATCAAGTGTTGAAAAAGAAACTCTCATCAAGGAACTAACTCCAGAACTGCTTCTGACTTCATCATCAGCATCAACTATGTCGCTACCATCCTTTTTACCTACAGAGTCTCTAGTACAACCAGGTTCAGCAGCAACGCAAAACAAAATTTCTGATTCATTTAAAGACCACCTGATGCTACCTGAAATTTCTAACAAAGCACGAAAAAATAAGGAAAGAACTCCAGCATCCATATCTTCTGCTGCATGGAGAAAGTATTATGAAGATAAAGAGCAGACCAAGAACGAAAAGCAGGAATTAACACGAAAAAGAAAGCTAGAACGACTACAAAAACAAGAACAGAAAAAGACTTTAAAACATTCTCAAACGGTTCGTAAAATTGCTCCAAAACGAAAAAAGAAGATACAAGAAGTCACACAGGAAACGGTTAATGAGGAATTTGAGAAAGAAAATTTACCAGCCGTGGAGCGAGTGAAATGTTCTAAATGTGACGATATACTAATTTCAGATGTAGAAGACGACGATGAAAAAAACATAGGCTGTGACAAGTGTATCAGATGGTATCATCTGAAATGCACGTGATTTGCAGGATTAAGTTATTTAGAGGCCAAAGATAAGTCTTTTAAATGTGACCTGTGTTATTTATTGAAATCCTAAGGCTACAATATTGATTAATGTTTATTCTTTAAGTTGCAATCATTATTTGCCTACTACTTACCTAATTTTAAGTTCAACCAATGTTGAGAAGAATTATTTTTATTTTTTGAAAGTGGTTTTTTTTAATGATAATAATGTGGATTTTTTAATATTTATATTCTTAAATAAATGAATTTTTAAAATACAATCTTTCTTTACAAATTTTTTAAAATGTCACCCCTATATTCCTTTTCTAAGCTGCTGGACGCTAAATGGTCCACGGGGGGACGCAATTTGGATTTTGTGGACGCAAAGTGGGAAAAACGCCTAATTCTGAAGTTTATCTATTTAAAAAGAAAACACAAGACGTTTCTAATAAAACTGAAAGTTAATCTTAAAATAGACTATATAATGAATACATCACATACATTTTTCATAGAAATTAGTGCTGGGGCCATTTTTATTATCGCCGTCAAACTTGCCAACTGCACTAAATGGACGCGAACAGGCGAAATTACCCTAAATATTGTAGAAAAAGTGCAAGAACAGTTTGTAAAAGTGTTGAGCAAAACTGTGAATAAAAGATAAATCATTGTGGATTGTTTTAAAATAAAAGTGATTTTTAATTCCTCTAAAGAGCCCATAACAATATGTACCACCGACGAATACATACATCTCATTCAACGAAAACATCGCCTTCCGCATTTGTCGACAACTCCCAGTATTCGAATAGTTCGCGCCATGTGATCACAATTACAAAAAGAAATTGCTCCACGCGACAGTCAATCGACTCAAAGACTAAATCGATTATATCCTTGGCCATTACCACCTTCATATACGATCGGAAAAATATAGCTTGCCATGATTCCTTATCATATTCAATAAAACATAGTCATCTTGAGAAATACCATTTTCGACTATAGACTAATATTTAAATTTGGTGGATTTATGCAAGTATTTATTTTATGTTGGACTATTTTTGCTATTAATACTTGCCAAACTTGAGTTTAACTTTTTACTTCTTCTCCTCTCTACACTTTAGTTTTAGATTTATTATAATAAATCAATGAGTTCCGAGGTTGCAACAAAGAGTTCCCAGCTCTGCAACTTCTTTGTATCGGTGAATAGTTTTCTGCAGATCCGTTTTGAAGGCGGGTTAGTACGAGGAATAACTGACTCGCAGAAATTTTAGCAAGCTTTCTTTGAAAGAAAATTGGATACAGAAATGTCGGCTGCTGAAGTCAACTGAACATGCAACAAAGCGTTACATCAATTCCTCCGATTTAGCATACCAAAAATCATTTCATAAATTAAATTACACAGCTCCAAATTGAATTCGCCTTCGATAATTTCCCTAAATCAATTTTCCTACATTTACTACTTCCCTTTTCACCACCATATCCAATCCGCAAACCACGCGCTTACACTTCTCCGCTTCGTTCCAATTCCACCACATTCCACGGACACGTTTTGCGTCGACCCCTGTGCTTCCCCGCTGCACATCTTTCGAATAGAAGTAAGTACAGTCGTACAACCGACTCGCCAACAAACCCAAGACTCCGCGTGCCTACAGTTACCTCAGCCTCATCCTCTGCATCTTGAACTTGGATTGGACATTTTTTGGCATGGTCGTCGCCGCGCATCACCGTCACATTCCGCGATCGGAGGCAACTGTACAAGCGTGTGAGCTGGCTAAGCTGTGCTGCGAGGTGACTTTATCACATATTCAAGCCACCACAAGTTCTATTGCACCAGCATCACAGCCAGGACAGGAACTGCAAGGTTGGATCGGGGGACTGCGGAACGGGTGGTGGACTGTTGCCTGTTGCTGATGGCGTGGTTGCGTTGCATGTTTACGAACTCGTTGCCGATAAAAGCAATGAAACAATTGGAAGAAAAAAATATTGCGGCCCATTCTCGTGTGTGGAAGTTGAATTGTTCTTCCGATTACAAATTGGCGGGAATTGTTATTAACATTTAACTTCCGTTTTGGCGGAATAATTTTAAAGCCTTAAAAATATTCATAGGGCTTTCTATTTCCTATCTTCAATCGAAAATCACTTCAGATCCTGCAAATAAATCCTCGTCGCTTCACATCCACCCAAGCGCCTGTAACGGCTTTTGGGCTCATTTGAAAATTCAAATCAAGGACATTGCGAATTCCTCGGCGCGGATTCGCCAAAGCTGGCGTGACGTCACATTGGCCTGATCGCCTGGGAAAAGAGCGCGATCGGCAAAATAGGCATAGGCAGATCTCGGCAATCGGCGGTGTTTGTGCCTTCCACATTTTCGTTTATTCTTCACGCACTCGATCAAGTGCGTGCGTGTGACGAGTTCCATTCTTATGATGTTGAATGGAATTTCCATGCCCACCCTGACGACAGCGCTCGCAAATGATGCGAAGCCAAGTGAGGAATTTACCTGAGCGTGGTAGGTGCTCGGGGATGGGCGATTTTCCCGCAGATTAGTCATGCGCCTGTTTGTTGGTTTGTTTGCCAAATTTGGCCATTTCGGTGTCGCAGAGACCGTTAAAAATTATATTTTTCAAAAAATTTGAATGAAAGGACCGCAACGGATTGCGCACCAGTCGCTCGTTGGGACGGAGCTGAGAGTTCCTTTCAGCGGATCTTTGTGCGAATTTGTTGACGATGTTGTTCGCTGACTTAGCGAAACGAAAATTGCTAACGATTGTTCGTTATATGCTAAATATGAAAATGTTCTCGCTTAATTATTGTCTGGTTTCTAGTCTACTTTCAAGGTCGCGGTGGTTACTGTTTGCTCTTGGTATGGCCTAGGTTGGGGCGGCAAATGGAAGCATGCGATGGACTTTTGCTCACCTTGCGCTGTGTGGCAGTGGTAGAGGCTTTTTGCTGCGAACAGTACAGTCTGCAATATGGTGATGCATGGTTAGAAGCACAAGAAGGTGGTGAGTCATTTTTAACTGTCGTTTTCACGTTTTTGTGCCGAATGGGTAAATGTGGTAGCCGGTGGAAGATTGATGGTGCTGGGAAGGATTCAACGAGTAGTTAGATGGGCGTAGAGAATTTTTTAATGAAGTGAATCTCAAGGACTTCGTGAACGGATGAATGAATTTTAACCAAGTGCATTTTTGGGTGAGACTAATGCAGGTCCATTCATTCAAGATTGAATAGAACACCGGTGATTGTAGTTTCTGAAAAAGCCAAACTAATTTTTAAAATACAATTTATTTTTCAAGGACTTATAATAAAGATTTAGTCCTTCGACTGTAAGTAGAATACTAATGAAGTGGAAAAGAAGAATAAATGAAATAACAAGAGAGTGCTCCTCACAGAAGAGCTTTTTGACTATCCTAGGGTTAAAAACTATTTTTCTGAAGACATCAATGGATGTCTTCAGTCATGCATCCAAATTCACCGTATATAATTTGCTGCGTGCAGTCATGCTTTTTAATATCTCCTGTCGCTAATTTAAAAATTGAATTAACTTTGCTAACCTTCAATTGAAAAACTCTCAATGCGGAAGGAATCTTGGCAATATCTTCCCCATTAAAAAGTGAGATAGTGGAGCCGGATTGATGGACGATTTTAACGAAAGGAGAAGTGAAGTTCCAAATTCAATTTTTTTTCTATCTGGAAAGCATTATCTACTGAATGAAAAGTTTGAGAAGGAAGGTTCGAAATTGTAATGAAAATTGAAAATAATTTCAATAAAACAAAAGCAAACTGATAAAGATAAGAAAATAATGTGCTAAAAAAGCGAATAAGTTCATTGAAAGAAATGATCTGAAGATTGTCATCCATTCAAGGAAAAGCAAAATCAATTGTTTGTGTTGTGATAACCTCGCTCTTGGCGCCCTTCGCCACTGACGTGACCAGCAGATCCCTACACCCTACGCCGACCAACCGATCCGTGTACCCTACGCATCTGACGTCAACAGGTGGTGAGCGACTTTAAAACTAATCGCTGCCAATGAACCGCGACTTGAAGTTTGTCGGAACAAACTTGTGGGAAGGCAAGAGGGACGTGCCATACTGTGAAGATTCTCGATGTGGGCATTAAAGTGCGAATTTAAAGTGGAGCTATTATTGTATTATTGCTCTACCAAACAATATAAAACGTTCAGTGAAAAGTGTATGAACTAAATTATTGAAATAAACTGCTTTCGAGTTCGATCCTGCAACGCTTTTTGTCAAGTATAGTTTATTTATGGTGCCGCGCGGTTCTGCGCGTATCTAACCTCAATTTGATATCTTCGTGCAGGTGGTTTGGGGAGCGAGAACCCCAGCGCAAATTTTGGTGCTAAGCGGGATCAACAAACAAACAAAAAAGCTTCGTGTCCCCAGGCTGCGCAGCCTCTTTATTTCGGCAGCCATTTCAGTGCTCAGTAGCAGATATTGATCTGGGATCTGTGCCAAACCCACAATCGCTTGCAGGTTAGTTCGTTCTTAATTGTTTTTGATGGTGTAGTTAAATTCGTCGTTTTTACTAAACCAATTTAGGCTTCGCACTCTTTGTGAAATTCCGATTAGCATTTGGTCTCTAAGCAAAATGGAAAAAATATCCTTGAAGCGGGCCGAATCGTCCCAAAAAAAGTTCAGATATGGCGATTCCGCACCGTTTGGGATTGCTGAAAAACCACGAAAGTAACATGGAAAACAGTCTATTTGTATTCGCTAAACTTTTTTTTTTTAATTGGATCATTTCACCCTTTTCATATCAACTTTATGTAAATCTATACGACAAATTTGCTTTTCATAACGTCGCACGGATATCGATCACTCTTTCGGGTGGCTCCGATAGCTTTTTAAATTACTTATGGAATTGTTTTACAACTGCATAGATGAATTGCATAAATTTTAATAATTTTTCTGAAAAATTATTAGAGAAGAAAAATGTTAGAAGAAGGTGGTTTCGACGTGTGTACTAATTCTCCTCAGGCCATCACTCTTAGATACACACCAGTGATGCCGACCACCATGCTCAGAGGTGAGAGAGTAAATTTTAGCTGCAAAACAATTCCATAAGTAATTTAAAAAGCTATCGGAGCCATCCGGAAGAGTGATCGATATCCGCGCGACTTAATGAAAAGCTTCAATGTAGAGCAAATTTGTCGTATAGATTTACATTAAATTGATGTGAAAAAGGTGAAATGATCCAATTAAAAAAAAAAGTTTAGCGAATACAAGTACTTGCAAGAGAATTTCACCTTGAACATAACTTGCAGATACAAAAACATATTGAGTCTGCATAAGTAGAAAAATTAAAATTTACTCTCTCACCTCTGAGCATGGTGGTCGCCATCACCGGTGTGTATCTAAGAGTGATGGCCTGAGGAGAATTAGTACACACGCCGAAACCACCTTCTTCTAACATTTTTCTTCTCTAATAATTTTTCAGAAAAATTATTATTAAAAATTATGCAACTCATTTATGTAGCTGCAAAACTATTCCATAAGTAAGTCTATTTGTAGTTATAAACATTTCAAAGTCAGTCGGGACTTCAATCGCGCTTTTAAATTATATACGGAAATAAAAACTTTTGCGGTTTAGTTGTTGAGATTGCAAGTGGTAATGCCTGTTGTTTTCCACATTAAGGGATGCATCAGACTACGATTATTTAGCCGCACTTCTGTCGCAAGTTACACATGGTTAAATGGAAGCCCGCACACTGCGATTTTCGATAATTTTTTCCAGGTTGGCAGTCGCAGGAATTTGCGATTTATCCTAAAACCAGTTTAGTAGGTAGTTTTTATGATGCTCGCGCAGGCGCACATCATTTGGACATTTGACGCTGACGTGCACGGAAGTTTCTTGCATAACGCACAAATGAGTTAACGCATGTATTCCTGGCAAAGACATACCTTCAAATGAGCATATTAGTTCTGCGCATGCCTGAAGTTCCTTCGGAGATCTTGTCGCAGTGTGTTCGTATTTGCGTCTAAAAATCGCTGGTTACGACTGTAAAATCGCAATGTGGCCGAACCCTAAGGCCCTGGATCGGGTATGTAGTCAGTGTGTTTGGCGATCAACACAACGACTGAGAAAAAAGAAGTTCACATCTGATCTCTGTCTATGGCGTAGGTTGTGTTTCATAATAATTAAATTTAATATAAATTTAATTGTTTGCAAAAAATGAACATTAAAGATAATGTTTATAAAATTATATAATTGTCCGAATGTGAAAAGTCTTATGTAGTAAAATTGATAATAACTTAAATAACAATAACATGTCGGAAATCTCGCGGAAAAGTTTCTTTAGTGATATCGTGAAGAACATGAATTTATTGTAGCGTTCTCAAAGGAAATTGACCGTTTCCATAATACTAGGCATATAAATTTCATGTATGAAAATATGATCAACATAGGCTGTGTAAACGAAACATCTTGATTGAAAGAAAAACAGTTTTTACTTTTATATTCATAGTGTGTATACACGTGATATATTCAACTGAACATAAAACCGGATTAAAGCAGCAATTAGAACAGTTTCAATTTAGTAATCAAGAACATCCATTTTATAATAGTAGCACAGTAATTTTTAAATAAAAACGTTTATAACCGCCAAATTACATTTAATATCATACAATTGCAATTTGACAAAACATAATCAAATTACAATGAAAAAATAAGGTTTTGCGAGTAACGACAAAAACAAAGTATCATGTATGAAGAGGATTAGTGATTTATTTAATTTCCTGGTCAAACTATATTCAGTAGGGATTATTCTATATTTTATTTTATATGTATGAAATGTTGAATAATCTTTGCTACTTACTTTTAAAATTTAAAATTAAATGGACACGATGATTTTTCTCAAATGCAATATTATTTATACTAACAACATAAAAAAATCCTTGCATTAAAAAATGTCTCAAGTAAGAGTCAAAAATGTATATCATTAATTTCTAAGATATTGCTAATGAAATGAATTTAATTTGAATCAAATTTTAAGCTTTCTGAGATTGAAAATGATGATCATAAAGTAATATTACTTTTTTTCATTAATATGTCTATCGAAAAAAAGGGAAAAGAAGAGATAAAGAAAAAAATGGCAAACCAATAACAAAATACCATAGTTACATACTGATTTTAAAAAAAATGTATATGCCGCCGAGAGGGTAGGATTCCAGTAATCTGCGAATGGTCGGTTTTACGTTACGGTCGGTACGCGGTGCCGTAGTTTGTGTTTGCGTGTTTTTATTAGGGTAGTTTTCTTTCGGTTCTGCATTCGAGTAGTGTATTTCAGGCACCACGTCGGTTATATTTGGGAGCGCGTATTTTTTTCAGCGGTTGTGTTTGTTTCTTTTCTCCGGGATGAAGATATGTATAGAGTAGAGTCGATGGAAGTTGTTCGACGCGTTTTAAATCGGACATTTGAACCGGTGGCTGAGTTTTTGTGTGTCGGTTTTGTGTGTCTGCTCGCGTAAGACCCGCGACCGAAACTCCTCTTCGAACTAGTCAGCTAGCCAGCAGCTACCTCAGAGTAGACTAAGAGTGTCCGGACTTTTCAAAATGATGGGTACAGTCTGTTGTCACGTTCCAAGACTTCACATCTAGAACCGATGAGAGGTCGGTTTAGGTTTCCTTTGGGAAATCTCGAACGTTCAAGACGTAATAAAATCATTACAGTGTCGGAGCTCTTTTGTCCCGGCTACAGTGGTGGCCTTGGAAACATTTTTAAGTGGTGCATGATCTCAACCTTGCGCCCCTCTAAATACAAACCGAAATATTTTTATTTTTTGCATTTGTTACTCCGTGAACATAAATACCCCTACCAAACATCTATAACTGTATCTGCTGGCCAAGTACGGTGGCAGTTATTCTGCACATTCGCGTTGACAAAATGTTGTCCATGCCGCCCACACTCGACAACGCTACTGTACGTGTCCTGCTGAAGAGACAATTTGTGTAAATAAATAACAGTGACAGTTACTAATTTTGTTTGACAGTTTTTATTTTAAGTAAAGACAATCTAAAATAAATATAAAGACCAGCTGCATACACAGGAAAACAAAGCTCCAAGTATACAAATCTGTGATAAGACCTGTGTTATGCTATGGGTGTGAAACATGGACCCTAACCCAAGCATCTACAAATATATTGAACGCCTTTGAACGACGGGTCCTGAGGCGAATAATCGGAGCGAAGCTAGACGGGGACCAATGGCGAATCCGGAAGTCTCAACGATTGTCAGACTGTGGAAGCTGCAACGGGCTGACCACATGAATCGTATGCATGAACAACGGATACCCAAAAAGGCATTCGTTGGGAGAACTGAAGGCCGGAGATCAGCGGGGAAACAGAGGACGCGATCAATGGACCGAGACAGTTAGAGGTGCTTTTTACAGGAAGTGAAGGCCCGAGACAAACTAGTACGAACATTATAGAGGCCGTACAAAGGTACGGCGTACAAAATATATTTTCTAAAATCTTAGAAAATAAAATCAGATCATACGCCAACAGTATTATCGGGGAGTATCAAGGTGGTTTTAGAGCAGATAAATCCACAATAGACCAATCGTTCACAATCAAGCAGATACTTGAAAAATGCTAAGAGTTCAACATAGACGTATACCAAATTTTCGACGACTTTAAGCAACCCTACGACAGTATTGATCGTAACGTACTGTACACCAAATAATGCTTTGTTTTGGCAACCCAGCCAAATTTGTCCGTTTTTCCAAAGTCCGCATGAATAACCAACTCACCGATACCTTTGACACAAATATCAAACTTAAGCAGGGAGATGGGCTGGCCTATTCAATTGCTGGTTCTCGTTATTTTGGCACCTATATATATACATAAATTCGTGCATGTTTTAGATATTTTATTCGCCAAGTGTGATATTTTGAGTTGAGATATTTTTTCTCGACTGCGTCATGAGCTTTGCTTTATTCTCATTGATTTATAGACTTACGAGTTTTGCTTCGCTTACGAGTTTCAGGAAAAGTTCTTTGGCAGTTGTTAACGACCGTGACAAAATGTTGTTGTCGTCCGCATAGGCTACCACTAGGCTTGACTTATATAGTAACGCACCTCTTGTATTGACAGGTAGCTTTCTTATGACATAATCCAGATCCGAATTGAATAGCAAGTGGGCCAGCCCATCTCCCTGCTTTAATCCGATATTTGTGTCAAAGGCATTCGTGAGTTGGTTTGTGATTGTCATTTTGGTAAGGCGGGTTAATTTGGCTGGGATGCCAGAGCAAAGCATTATTTGGTACAGTACATTACAATCAACACTGTCGTATGCTTGCTTGAACTTGGGTTGTCGTCTCCGATTCCAGTGAAACCGATGGGGGCTGGCGTTCCCGGGGTACCCGAATCGCTTAGTAAAAATACTAGGACAGGAACTGGATCCGAAACATAGTGGCTTTGTGAATGTGTGATAACAAGATCAACTCATTGCTGCAAACCTCAACCCTGGAGGTGTACTCAGGTTGGCGTTGACCTTATAGCATCAGATACAGCAGGGTTTCGAATCTACCAGTATGAAAGTTTAGAGTTCCCTCGATGTAAACTGGAACCAATCTTGGGGGCATTGATTGGCGCTTAAACCAATCGTAGTCTAATGGTGACCGTGTGGTTAGGCCTTTACATGGCAGGTACACATATTAATCAAAATCAACTATGAACGTCTATGTTGAAACCCCAGCATTTAATAAGTACCTGCTTGACAGTGAACGATGGGTCTATCGTCGATCAACCTGCTATAAAGCCACCTTGATATTCCCCAATAACTCCGCAATAATACTGTTGTCTTTGAAAATATTTTGTATGCTGTGTAAAGTAGTGATCTGCCTCTATAGTTTTCGCGCTGTAGCTTGTCACCTTTTTTTTGGATAGGGAATATAATTGGTTGGCTCCATTCGTTCGACATTTGTGCTTGTTCTCAAATGTGCTGGATAATTTTATGGATGGCATTCTGAGCACCGCTGCCAGCATATTTAATGAGCTTCATTGGAATCTCATTGATACCCGGTCCTTTATTATTCTTTTAGGCTTTGATGATTGTGCAAACTTCGTCTAGAGCTGGTTCAATATCAATAGGCTCCGATGTTTTGGAGCTGTGCGGAGGATTAAAAAGCTTCTTGAAATATGATGCCCATCTTTCCTAAAATTTGGTTTTCATCAGCGATGATGTTGCCAATATCATTACGGCAGATAGTGGTCTTGGGCTGATAATCTAGTTTTAGACTTTTCACTACTTTGTATGCTTGTGTAGTGAATTAGGTATATATATATATATATATATATATATATATATATATATATATATATATATATATATATATATATATATATATATATATATATATATAAATATATTTATGTCCGTTAAGGACTGCAGCGATGGTTTGCTGCCTCGGCGCAAGAGGATGGTAAAATCCGCCGAGATTGCCCTTGTCTGGGGACCCGTGAATGCGCTGGCAGGCTAGCGTTGCGGTGTCGTGGGGCGGGTTCTTTCCCCCAGCACAAGGAACCACTACGAAAAAATTTCGCATTCACGAATTTCGAGGTTCAAAGAAATACCGACCGAAGTTGAGAAGGAGGTAACTTACTAAAGATCAAAGAAAATTGCTGACTTAAAGGACACACTGGGCCTGGAGATGACAGGCGGGTTTAAGATGAGTTCATCGATACCACGATACTTATGGCCCACATATAAGAGTGGGGCATCTAGGTGGAAGCGGTGCCTCTCGTACTCTCCCAACCGGATCAAGATCCAAATGTAAGCGTGGCCATGGTTTTCATTTAAGTAAAAAACTTACATATACAAACATAATTTGAATGAATTTTTCCTTTAGATGAAAAAAATATACACGTGGCAAATTTATGTCACAGTATAATGTGAGGGTACCACATAATACTATGCCATAAATAGGTACACCAGCGGAAGGCCACCTTACCCGGCAAGAGCCCCTGTTAAGCAAAAAAAGAAAGTGCGCGCCCGATGGCTAGCCCATTCTAGACGAGGAGCCTGCCATCGTTGCGGATCCTATACCCGGTCAGGTTGAAAGAAATGGAAAGACCAAGTTTTAAGTTTTAATAATCCATTATTATTATTCATGTACCGATGTTAAACAATTGCTTTTATTCTATTATTTAAAATTTATGCTTCACAAAAGATTACCTGCAAAAAACCCATTTTTAACAAGACATCTAGTAGCAATTTCAACTAGGATGAAACACCGAAATATATAGATTCATTACAAAAAAAAAATGTTTCTTTTGATGCTAAGGAATGTAAATCAGACAGGGTCGATTATTCAGTTAATTTTATAATCGAATAAATAGAACTAATCATAATGATCCCATTCAAAATTTAAAAACAATAGTGAATTCGAACTGACTTGATTACTACCAATTATTAATGCATTTCCTCTCACGGATACTTAGCTATCCTTTCCCATCAGTATCATATTATTTTAATAAATTTTATTTATGTATCGTTACCTTCTTTTTACTTTACATAAAGTTACGTTATTCATATGCTAATTACATCTTCCAATCAAACTTTACTTCCCCCAAAAAACAAGATGGAACTCTTATAGCTATACCTTTACGTTGCTATTATTGACTTGCAAATTATAAATTTATACTTGCATTAAAAACAAAAGGCATTAAAATTGTTATTTAATTCTTACAATCTGCGTTTCCCTCGCTGGAACAAAATGTCCAGATAGAATGCGTTGTCTTAATGAAACGCGTCGTTCGCGTGACCCCAAATTTGAGTCAGTCCTGTGTGTTTCCTTGTTTGTGGTGCTCTCAAAGTAGGATCAACTATTGTTTTCGCTTATCTTCAGCATCAAAAATAACCCAGTGCGGACTGCTACCATTGTCATCAGGACCAACATAACCGCGGATGTTCGACAAGTTTTTTATTTCCCGATTAGAGACGCAAATTCAATAATAATTCATGATCAGTTCAGATTCAGTTCATTGCGGTATTTGTAGTGTATTGAGCCAAACATACACCATCTCAAATTTCCCATTGTGGCGTTTTGTCAATTTTGCAGCACGTACACTCCCACCAAAAAGGACGGGTTCCTGAACAAGTTTCGAAATGGCGTTTCGCTAGGATGCACTGATATAACACATAGATTACCTCAACCCGCGCCTAAAAATATTATGGTGTTGCGCTCCTCTTCTTGTTCGAAATTTGGCACCGCCAAGGTCACAGTTATACTTACCGAAAGGGTTTCCAATGTAGGAGCTGGCTAGATGCAATTTTTAGTTTTAAACAAGATTCCGATGACGACCGGCACAGCATCCAATTACAAGGAGAGAATGTTCCTTTTCGCATCGCCCACTTTCAATGGATGAATGTCCCGGTCAAAAATGGCCACTAGATTTTATTCACGGTGAATTGCGAACAAACAAAACTGTCGCATTATAATTTGGATGTTGTATCCGTTTGCCAAGATCTCACGCCATCCTTCACTTTCAGTAACGATGTTCACACACACACTCGTATAGAAGGCGGTCGAGAAACGTTTTCGTTTGAGGTGTCTTGAAACCCTACGATTCACTCACTCTCTTCACATAAACCCAAACAAAAACACGAAAACAAGACGGGCCGCGCCAACGTCAGAACTGAAACGAATATTTTTTTCCGTTCTTCTCAAAGACATATAAAGTAATGGACGCGAAATGAGCTTATTTTCATCCATACGTGAGTGAAGTACTTTTACTACATATATGCCTTCCTCTCGCATGCAAATTGAAATCCCCCCGCCTTTCACGCCGCTATAGAATCCACACATTCAAATGGCTCTCTAGTTGCTCTCACGACAAGCCCACCTCTCTTACACCTTAACCCCCGAATTGTCAATAAAATATCAACCATATGATTGAAAACATATGATTTGTGAAAATTCAACATTGATGGGAAACGTCTAATCAAGTTGAATTTGAAATTGTACACAAAACAATTTTTTTAAGATAAACCATGTTGAATCTAGTGCAAAAGCGTTGCAAATGTGATAATTAATCAAACTTTAAAGTTTGTTACGGATCGCGAGTGTTTTTGTGTCGGAAAATGAAAAATGTCGTGATGTGTGTGGAATTATAAAAACAGTGAAAGGAAGCATGTCAGGGACGTATCCTGCGTAGGGTAAGTCATGCTCAATCTTTTATATCGTTCAAGTTAGAATACCCGCACGGAAAATTGATTTAGTTCAAGATGCGAAAAATAGTGGGAGACGTCACGTCAAATTTATATGAAATTCGAATCAACAGCTGATAATGCGCCAACTCTACGCTACATCATAAAGTGCTTCGATTCTCTCGATGCATTTCGTATCCATTCTCTCTGACATCTATGGTTCTTATCCGTGGTTCTTCACGATCTCCCATCGACTAACTCATCCGTCCAAATCTTTTTCTTTTTCCTTTTCCCGTGTCGCCACGGTAAATCGGATCAGCTTCTCGCTTAACCGAGCTCGATTGCATTCGGTAATGCAATACACAGTTGGGATGCACTAAATCAGTGTTCCCATGTCCGAAATTCTAATTTGCAGATTTAAAATTTTTTTAAAAAATTCACAGAAGTAAAGAAAATTGAAAAAGATTTTAAATAATAATAAAAGTCAAATATCATGAAGATTATAATTGAAGGGAAATGTTTAAATTTAATATAAAGAAAAATGATATAAAATTACATCTAATAAAAATAAAAAAATATTTTATAAATTACAACTATGAACGGAAGTAAGGAAATCCTTCTTTTTTTGTTTAAATCTGCAATTAAAATTTCGGATAATGGTTAGGAAGGTTTTCGAGCAGTTTGCTTGTGTGACTGCTCGATTACTACACTTGTCTTGTGTTGTTGAGGTTTTTATAATGTTTTCTCTTCGACCTGGTTTTCCTACCTAAATATTGTTTATACGCCTGATTTTTTTTTGTCTAACGTATTTTAGCACTCATCATTGAACCAATTGTTTCTTTTTCGCCAGCCTTGATGCCCGATTGTCCTGTCACGGTTTTAATTGCTTTCACTACCACCCACAGCTTGTTGATGGTTTTCAGCGAATTCTCTGATAATATGGGAGCCAACTGGTTGTCGAGGGTCTGCGGGAATTTTTCGCAACAGCCTTTCGATGTCAAATTTCTGTAAACGACTGATCTTCGCCAAATACGCCTTTGACATACGACATCGATAGGTTGATTTGATCAAGTAGTAATCTGAGTCACAATTGGCCCATCTGTATGTACGGATGTCAAGTGTGCTCGACGCCCATCGTTGTTGGCTCAGAACATGGTCAATCTGGTTTTGTGTGTTGTCATCCGGTGATACCCAAGTTATTTTATGTATCCGTCAATGTGGGAAGCAAGTCGAACGTATGACTAGATGTTACATGCTACATGCAAAGTTAATCAAGCGATTGCCGTTGTCATTTGTTTCATCGTGGAGGCTATATCCTCCAGTCATTCCACTGTCAACCTTAGCGTTGAAATCACCCAGAATTATTTTTGTGTCGTTTGTAGGCAATGACTCGACTGGTCTTTCCAGATGATTGTAGAACGTTTTCTTCGTTTCTTCGTCATTTAGTTCGGTCGGGGCGTATAGGTTCATCAGCCGAATTTTGAAGAATTTCGTTACGGATTCTACACAACCGTTCATTGACTACCTTAAAATCAATAACATGCGATTCGAATTTCCTATAAACAATGAAGACCACTCCCAATTCTCGCTTTCCAGCAGGCCACTTTTGAATATTATGTGCCATCTCAAATCTTGAATATCATTTTCAACCAGTTCGTTTTCTGGATTGCCAGTGTGTTTAGTTTATATTGACTGGCCTGTTGTAAAAGGTGCTCAACAGCACCAGAGTTGTCCAGTAATCTGACATTCCAGGATCAAATGCCATACTCCTTTTTTCAGTTCCGAGGCCGTTGCTAGAGTTCCAATCCATTCCAAGACTCTATTGCAGATTTCGAAACAATGTAGGGTTTTCCAGGGAGCTTTTTGCCCAACCCTCATTTTCGCCTTCGCCCTCTTACGTCAGCCTTAAACAAAAAGTAAAAGTTACCGGCGATCATCAAAAAGGACGTGTAAGTAGGATTTCGTAGCACACCTGTAGGTGTATTTGCAATTATTGTCATTTCTCGGCAGTTAATGTTCCAGCAGTGGGGAATCAGTAAACACAAAATGCAACCCAGAGACCATTTACTACCATTTGGTCGCCTCTTTGAGTTATTATCAGGCAATTTTTTTTTTCTTCTGTTTAGTAGTTCTACCTTCCATATTGTCAAAGATGGATCAATCCAATAACTTTGATGGCTGCTTTTATACTTAAAAATGTTGCATGACTATCTTCTTTTCATCATCTAAAGGTTGGAGGGTTATTAAAGTCTAACCACTATATAATCATCTATAAAAAGTAACTAAATACGTCAAATGAAAACCAATTTCTAAACAGTAATTCAACATTTATTACATTCATCATAACAAAATCAGTTCTTAAAGCGTTCCACCATTAATTGAATCAATCAGCACTTCTTTTGACCCGTGCGTGCGTTATTGATTTTCTTTGTCAGTTGATGCCACAATCTCTGACAAAGTCCCCGAATAAGATCGTCAGATCTCATACAAATAAGGGCAAGATCCTTATCTTAAAGCTTGAAGGCGATCACCAAATGCTCGATCATCTTGACGCAATTCAGTAATTTTCATGTCAACTCGAAACCACCATTCTCAGCCAACAATTCTGGTACACATTGATCATCGCTGGTCTCAAAGTAACGCATATCAACATCATAACTACTATTTGCATCCTGTTGAAACCACGGATGATAGAAGATCTCCTCGACGGTAAGCCTTTCAGTTGGTTGTCTACGCAGAAGTGACCTTAATAGACATTTGGCTTGACTGCTAAGACCAAGAGGAATGTGTATGTTGCAGCTAAGAATTTTGGTAAACAGATTTTGACCATCCAAATCATTGAAAGGGTATTTTCCGATTAGCATAGTGTACAGGATAACGCCGAGTGCCCACATATCAGCCGGTTTGCCATTGTAGTTTGAGGTAGTTGTTATCAGTTCTGGTGCAACGTAGAGAGGGCATCCAATTTTTTCACTCAAACGATCGTCTGTTGTAGTTTCAAGGATTACTGATCCTTCAAGTGACTCGTATTGAAGTGTTGTTCTGTAAGGAGGAGAAAAAAAGAAATTGGATTAGAAGAAAAAACTTTTACTTTTACTTTTTTGTATTCTGTGCGTAAAAAATTCATAAGGTTCCAATCAAAAGTCGGTTAAATTCTTGCTTTCATCCAGAACAGGTTCCTAAACAGACGCTACTAGTTTTCTTTGTGATTTTGTGAATTTCCATATATGTATGTTTAGAGTAGAAAATGCAAATTAGTATGGCTTGCTATCTAAGATAAATGGATCTGAGAGATGGACGATTTCACCAACGATGCATATGTGGTTTTAAATCAAATTTTTTTTAAAACTCTGTCGTTCTTCTTTTTTGATGTTTCTTGTTAAGTGAAATTTCTTTAAAAAATGTACATTGGAGTCAATCATCTTATGCTGAAGATTAGAAAAATTTGCATGCAACTAAGACTGATCACGGGATCAGCTTTATATTCTGATATGAGGATGCGATTTTCCTCTGTTTTTGCTTTTTTTTAGACCGGTTTGATCGCGCAAATGTATCTTTAGTGCAGATGTTTCATTTTCAGTGTGTTCTAAAGCTGAAAAGGGGTAAAAGATTGAGTAGATGGAGGTGGCAATGGCAAGGTGAATCAAGTTTTCGGTGTTTATTGGTCACAAGTGCACACCAGGCACGGTAACCTGAAGTGTGGTGTTCGGAAGAAGTTTGTGCATCATTAAGTTGTTTATGGTAATGCGATTTAAGACGCTCTTTTTTGCGGATGATGAAGCGGAATTGCTTGGTTTTGGGAAGAAGAGTATTTGATTCTTTGCAGGAGGGTAGGAAAGTTAGTGAGTTGAATTTCATTTTTATTTTTGCTAAACATGTCTAAACTTGGTGTTTTAGTCTCTGAGTTGCATAACCTTGCGTCCTTGTTCAACGAATCTGGTCTTGAGACACTCCATCTCCAAAAAAGTCATTGCCAAGATATTTCACCAAATCAGCATGATGAAATTCTAATCACAAGTGACCAACATCATCGGTGTCACAATAAATTAATCACACACAGCTTAGCCAAATTTTCAAGTCCATTTAAAAAGCTGCCGAAAAAAAATTCGTTGACTCAATGACGAGAATTTCAACAACGTCACCTTGATATCAAAATATGAAACTTTTAATATATACTTGTGGTATGGTATATCCACACCAATACGATCGCATGCATAAAACACGCACACGTGGTGTGTCCTCGACCATAACGCAATCTTACAAGCATTCTTGCCCAAGCGCCTTCGCTGAATCATTTTAAGGTCTCTTTGGCAGACCCACCGCTGATCGTGTCTGCGTTATGATTTGATTTAGCAAATGTAATTGCTGAAAATTGTATGATTTCAAATTTGGATGAAAATGTTCGTTATGAAGTCATTTTATTTCAATATTCCCACCGAATTGGGTTGCTGAAGGTATTTGCCAAGACAAAAAGTTACGCCGATCTACATCTTCGACGAGCCAGCGATCAACTTAGCTAAATCAAAATATCATAAAAAAGCCTCAAAGCAAAATAGAAAAAGAAGAGAAAAAAAAACGCTGTTTGACCCTGATCGAAGTGTAATTCTTTTTATTTGTTTCTTTTATTTAGTTTTAAAATAATTGCAAAATGACTGACTGATTGCCTCTGCCTCACTCACTCAGCGCAAGCATATATTAATGATATTGTGCAAAATCAACTTGAAAAAGTTTCAACAAGACACATAAAAAGATAGTGATCGTGTCATGATCGCTATATATGCTGCGATCACTTGGTACTAAGTGAGTACTAACTTTTTAAGTTAAGACCTAGTCTAGCCAATCTGAAATCGGTTGTAGTAATATTAGCGTCCGCTATTGACTCACTTGTGTGTTATGTACACGCTAAAGTAATATTCGAGAGGAGCTGCGCTAGCATAATGAGCAGATTTCAGCAGCTCAACTCAGCACTTGGCGCAATGGAATGACTAATAGTGCTTACTAGACGATACAGAAGTGAGTAACGAAATAATGAAGGCAGATTACTAAGCGGCTAGATTGTAGTCTTCATTGCAAGAACAAGCAGATATTTGAAATATTTGGTCGAGATGAAATCTAGCAGGGTGGGTAGGGAGCTTGAGACGGGTCCGGCGGAAGCTGTAGAAGATTCATAGTTTATGGCTTGATCTTCAAGTTTATCTCAGCATACGATCACTTTGTGCCGTTGATGAGAATTTACCATAGATATAATTGGCTGAGTCATAACCCATCAAATTGAGATGTTTCAAGGTAAGTAGGTGAGTTTCTTAACGGTTTTCCGGCGGACCTCATTTAAGGTATTAGTCTATCAGCGTGGCGATCACTGATCATGATCTTCACTTTGTTAACTCAATCTTGCTGAAATATGCTAATAGCTTGGTTGCAACTAAATTGGTCTTCGAGCTCTATTTAATCACCTACTGATCTCATTAAAGATAACCTTCTTTCTTTCAAAGTACGTAATCTTAAAAAAAGGTTTTTCAAAGTCTCTTACCTGTCACGATCACTGAAATAAAATTTCCTCAGCTTCAAATCGCGCAATACCACACCATTGCGATGACATAGTTGAACAGTTTCGCAGATTTGTCGAAATAATGTACGAGCCTCAGGTTCCGTTAGACGTCGACGATCACGTATGTAAGTATGTAGATTACCATAATGTTGAGGCTCTAATAGAAGATAGGTACGATCTTGTGCAATTGGTATGATGTCTTTCACCGGCCGAATTTTACTTTCTTTCCTGGTTAGGCATGGATCAACGTGGGAATAGGTTGAAAAAGATGTTGTACAATGGTAGTAGGCACGTAAGACTTTTTCATAAGGTTCTGTTATCACCTGTGAATGAAAGAAGCAAGAAATTAGGTCTACGGTGGTTTAGGTAAAGTTTAAGGGTAAGGAATATGGTCTAAGGTAGCTTCATCTTAAAAGTATTGTTTTTTTGTAGATTTTTCAACTTTGGTCACCCTCACGAGCAGCGAGCATACTAAGAACCGATTTTTAAGGATTTGATTGTTGGCTAAGAAGGGATTTTTTGTCAGTATAAACTTAGGACTTACAAAAATTGCAAATTGCTTTATTCCAAAAAATACTAGTCCGCAGAAACTGCCCTTCCAATGGTGTAAAAAAATAAAACCACCCTCAATTCATTAATAAAAAAATATCGCCAAACCCTCAACTTACCTTGCATAAATATTTCTCATCCGTTTCAATATCCAAACAAATGTATTCCGTGCTATTACTGCCGCTATTGCTGGTATTTCCACCCCCACTAACACTGCTACCACCTGCACTATTCACACTACTGTTATTATTTTGTGTTAGCAGATAACGATCCTTGAGCAGTACTAAATGTCCATTATCAATATCCGTTAAATTTCCACCAATAGTATATTTCGCGGATTTTTTATAATTTTGTATTTCACCATTAGCTATTGTTCTGCTACTATCACTAGCATTACGGTTCCGTAACGAACTTTTCAATGCGGAAGCTACCACCGCATAATTTCTTTTTTGTGCAAATTTGCCACGATCACTGGTATTTGATGATTCCATATTGTTAATGTACGCGTAATATATAGTATGTATAAAGTCAAAAAAAAAAAATTAATTAACAATTACAGAAACTAAATTTCCGCAGAATAAAAGAAGATTCCACACGGTAACATACACAACAATTCGTCAATAATATAGTATCTTATCAATATTTCTGTATAATTTCACGAAATTTCCGCTCACTTTTTGCCAAGACTTGCTCTGTCTTGTTTTTGACGCGCTGAGCTGAATTGTTCCAAACCAACACTCGACTTTGGCATATGAACGTATCTTATAAATATACACGTGTGACGCGATCACTGCACAATCGAGATCCGTTTCTTCGCGAGCGTCTTAAACAACTCAACTTCAGCGATCAAACTCAAAACTCAAACTGACTTGTATCTGAAAATTGTTCGAAAAATATAACTTCGCTCAACCTAAACGTTGTGCGGCGTCTGCAAAAGATCGATTCGGAAATCTTTTTCAAAAACGATACTCAGATACTTTGCGTCCGCTCAGAGATACGAGAATACGCAGAGCGCTGAATTGAGCTGATATACAACTACATTCACTTCCTCTTCACACACACACACACACACGAATATGAAATAAAACCGACATTGGTCTCAAAAGACCCTCACTTTCTTGCAAACGCGATCGCCTTGCCTTGTACGAGTATCTATGATATCTTAACTCACATATGCCGACACACCAGTGCCTCAGATACATTTGTGAAATGAGTCTCTGGGGTCGCTTTTGTGTGCTCATATTTGAATTTTGTAAGACAAACAGCCGAGTCAACTTTCTTAAGTAGTTGAGTGTGCAACAAGGACAGATGATTTCGTTAGTTTTGTAAACATGTTGCTTATGTTTCGCCGGAAAGATTGCAGCATAAATAACAAGTTGAAGTTCCAGGAGAGTGTTCCTGTCTGGAGGGTTTTATAAACAAATTAGCAAATCAAACAATAGTTTCTAGAGATCATTATTTAGCTCGTACATAGATTCCTCAAATGAGTTAGAAAAAATTAATTCTCGTTTTAACGATTTTAATTATTTGTTTATTTATTACCATTTAACAAACAAAAAGTCCAATGACAAAATAAAAAGTTATGAGATAAAACAAAATGATAACACAATAGTTTGAAAAAAAAACATGAACACTCTAATTATGAACTGTAATTCATGACTACATCTTTTAATTTAGCTTTGAAACATAAATAAGAAGAGTAAAAAGGACCAAGCACAAGTAAGTCGTGGTTTCTTGCCATGCGCAAGATAGGAGTGTGTAAATAGAAATCAGTGTTATTTCAATTTATAGTTATAAATTATAAAACATTTTTGAATTCTTTTTATTTTTATTAAATATAAATTTAAGGTAATTTTTTTCTATATTAAATTTAGACTTTTCGTTATAATTCTATTCTTTATGAGTTTTACCTTTTCCTATTATTACTTAAATTTTTCGATATTATTTTTCATACTTTAAAAATTTAAATCTGCAATTAAAATGCGGATATGGCAACAACTTTTCCCATTGCACATGTACGTATTGCATTGGCGAAAGCAAGTATGCAGCGGAATGAATGAGAAGCGGGTCGAGTACCAGTGCGACAGACAGCACGGGACGACTGACAACGGGGAGTCTGTTATGAACCGTCACCGCGAAAACGTCGCGACGCCCGAGTAATCTTCTACTTTCCTACTTATGGAAACGGCTACTCGGATCGAGATTGGGCGGTCTGCGTGGAATCGCGACAGCAATCACTTCGGGGAAGATGATATCTGAGATGTGTGCTATTTTTCGGATTATCTAGATTGACGTTTCCTCAAAGTTGATATTCCAGATGCGACATGATGCAATTCGGTGAAATTTTGTAATGAATCATGCGACGCCGCTGGCGACCACTACTAACACACCTTGCTGCTAGGTCGCTTGTCATTTCACGTTGGTTGCGACGGGCGCACATCCCACGTCATATTTGTCGTGGGATGTCAAGAGGAATTGACAGCCACATGGCAGTGAAGTGTGCACGTAGTGGCCGCCACCCAAGAAGAGTCGGTTGTGAAAAATTCGCAACGCAATATTTGGCGAGTTTACCTTGAGTTGGCCGGTCGCGATTTAAGATTCGCCGTGTGGTTTAATATATTTAACATATTTGAAACGAACTCGTCTTAGGTAATAACAGCGTAAACTAATTGTCCATGAAAATCGCCAAGTTTTTTATATTTACTTTCTTGTAGTGTATTGGATGCATACCTGTAGGCCGGTGGGACGACTTTGTAATAGGCGCAAGGAAGGCCGTGGCCTGTCTGCATTTTCCCGTTCACCTGGGCAAACGATATCAGTGCAAAGTGTAAACACGTCACGGGAAGACGACTAGACCAGCGCAGCCGTCTGTCAGCTCCCGCGTCATGCATGATTGAACAAAAGCCGCCTACACTTGCTGTCCTGTATCTTTCGATGGAGAACGATTGCTCTTTGTTCTCAATCTAATTTGAAAACCATTCCAATAAGAATGGAGTCGCAGGGAGCAGACAGCCAACGCCACGAAAATGAACAATGCTCGCTTCAGGAGGGAACAAAACTAAAAGCAACAATTTATGCAACATATTAGCAGCTATTACAAAGTGAGTCTTGATTTAAAGTTATAAAAGACACTTTTCAGTTTCTATGGAAAAACAGATAGGGTAGGAATTAAATGAATATATTATACAACCACTACAAACCGTATAAGATAAATGAAAGATTTCATCGACCTCCAGCAAGACTATGTTCAATGGGACAGAAAGATAGAGGATTTTCACCTGTGTAATTCTCCGTTCCTGTTGATGCCGAAGCTAAAACGCTGCTTTTGCAAACTGATCAAGCAATTCAAATGCAAAATGCAATGCAAAGCGTTGCTACACCAGCTCTTTTGTACATGTTTTCTGGCGCCCCTGTTGCCGTATCTCAATTTGTGCATTTGAATGTTACCCGTGAAAATCTTGTTGATGATACTTTCCGAGAATTGTCACGATATACTGAACAGAGAAAACCGGAATATGCCTTAGATTCAGTAGAAATGCTCAGCAGCCAGAAGCATTTGCCTTTCAAACTATATCATAATTAAGAAAGTAACCAAGAAATAAACTCCGTAGCAATAGTATGGATGCATTCAAGAGATTTTAGCTTTGAAACAAAAAAAAAGGGAAAATTCAAATTTCCATTTCAAAACAACGAAAAACTCTTCATTAGTGCAAGCTTTTTATTATTTAAATACGACCTTGCAATCTCTATTATTTATTCGATAATTGTTCGAAAGGAAAATCAATCTTTGTTACCAACTAGCTATAAATTAATTACACCATTAATTATCCCTGTAAATAAATTTTTTTTAGTTCCATTATAGGATCAAGCATAGTTGAATAGTATGTAAAACAAAAATTTAAATAATTTTGGTCGTAAGGTATGAATGGGTATGAACAGAAATTGTGGTGAACTCCTTTTAATTCTAAATTTTGTAATTAGAATCCTTCGATTTTAAGACAAAAAGTATTACACAATACGGAGACTAGAATTTCATCCAATTACAAGAGGATTTGGAAACCAATTGTGTGCTATTCATAATTAGTATAATTCTAACCAAAATCAAAGGAGAAAATCAAAAAGTATGTGGTGTTGTCACTCGAAAAAGCGACGACCTCGAATGAGAAAACTACTGATGCGAAGAGGCATAGTCAATAAATCTGAAGTAACTGCATGTTTGTCCTTCTAGCATTCCTTGTGAACGTTAACACCAAGGTTGGTTGCTCTTGTACACTGCATCTTTGTTTTTTTTTGGTAATCTAAAGTGTAATTGCCCCGTGTTCTAAAAAAACTCCCCTGTGAGATGAATGTTGAATTCTGATTTGATTACGCATGGGTTATTTTTTTTGATAGTTAATATTGTCACCGCATGATACAGCTGTTGATTTTAAATATTATTTGTTCCAATTAGCCAAAAGAAAAAAAAAACAACACAAACAAATCATTTTAACTTTGAGATTAAATTTTAGTATTTGAATCTTAACTTTAATTCCAATTTGGTTTCATTCGGTATCTCCGTTGATTTGGGTTTTTCTTAGCGTAGTTTTTTGGGGATTTAAATTAACGTAGTGTGCTTTTCGGTACCGCGTCGGTTAGATTCGGGAACGCGAAATGGAGATTAGATTTTTATCCTTTGACTGATTGATGAAGAAATACGGAGTAACGTAAAGTAGGTTTCCTCTCCGTATGGTTTTGTTTTGTGACGCGTTTGAAAACGGGCGTGTATTGGTGGCCGAAGATTGTAAATGAGCGTAATCCATTCGGAGACCCGCGACCGAAATCCTCTCCGATCTAGCTGGCCGACAAGCAGCCACCGCGTGTATGGATTACGGTGCACGGATTGGTTGACCGGTGGGTACCATCCGTTGGCACTACTCAGACTTAACGTCTAGAACCGATGAGAAGTCGGTTCCCTCGTTCTGACGTAGACTTAAAATCATTACAATTTGTACGGATTAGAATGGTTAAAAAAGTCGTTTCGTGCTAAATGCACAGTGCATGTGTAAATTACTTTGTGAGAATCCATTGTTCATTCCCATGTGTGGTTCGGCTTCGTTGATACCAATAGTGCCCGGTAGCCAGTCGGTACGAGGAGTTAACGATAACGGAATAATCACCAGAGTTCTTTCCTCTTTCACCTGAGTCAGCAACTTGCGCAGATTACGCGGTAGACGGAACAAACGAGGAGGCAACAAGAACGGACTATACCGTCGAATTTAAAGAACGGTTTAACTTTGCTAAATAGAAAACTTTCCGACGACCTGGTGTGATTTTGTTTATGAAACAGGGCACAGATATTCCAAAAAAGTTCGATGACAGTTGCTTCGCATGTGAAAACAAGTTGGGTAAACAGACCTACGCTCATGTCAGAAGGGTTTTGTACCCAACTTCGTGTATTTCCCCACCCTGTGCGTCCCTCGAAGCAAAAAGTATCAATTTTGGACCTGTTTTGAGACCATTCATTTGATACCCTTATCGGCTACCTTTGATGAATTTTTTTTTCGGTCGCCACTCCCCTATATGGGGAGACCCCCCCTTAAATACCTTATAAAACTTTTTGTAGTTGAACTTTGAAGAGAGCAACACTTACACCTGCATACAAAATTTGATGTTTCTAGCTTAAGTAGTTTGCGAGAAAACTGCTGTGACACACGGACGGATGGACGAACAGACGGACAGGCAGGTCCCTAACAAAGAACAATTGAATGAAGAGATTGAAAAATTGGACAATCCAAACATCGACGATATGCAAACCTTAAGGGACCAAAGACTCAAGGAGTTAAGGAAAAAATTTAACGAGATGAATCGTATCCGAAAAGTAGCTATAACGGAACCACTTATAAATTTAGTTGACCCAAAGCAGATTGACTCGATATCATATTTATTCAAGGATATTGGTTTTTATACAGTGCAAAAGTATGGTTTGGAATTTTACTCCCCAGTTCAATTAAATTGCAGGATTCACCCACATCATCAGCGAGCGCCCGGCGAGAATGCTTTTGTTATTTTCTTATATTTCTCAAATTTTTCCTAATTTTTTTTTGCCTTTTTCTGCAATTCTTAATTTACGTTAATTTTTCTTAAGTTTTTGTCCTTATTTTTGATACTCAAGAAAATCAATAATTCTTGAGTTTTTCTTAAATTTTTTCATCTTTTTTATATACGATATTCTAATGCTTCTAAATTTTTCTTAAATTTTTCGTCTTTTTGCATAATAATACTTAAATTTAAAATTTTTTTTTAAAGAATAGGGAAGTTGATCTCTTCATGATTAATTTCACCTCTGTGAATTTAGTTAGAAATACTTTATCGAAAGAAAATATATACATATATAATATACGTGTGATTGTAAAAATTGATACAATGAAGTCTAAAACTACTAGAAATAAAAATGCTTAGTTAGAGAGAAAGACAACATTCGGTCTTTCCTATGATCAAGCCTGCCTGGGTATGGGACCCGCAATGATGGCCGGCCCCTCCACTAGAATGAGCTAGCCATCAGGCGCGCTCCTTCCTTTCTTTCTGTGTTGTTGGAGCTTTTCCCCGCGTAGAGTGGCCTTCCGCTCACGTGCCCTTTTATGTTATAGCGTTAATACTATAACATAAATGGGCAACGTTTATATTTCCCATTTAATGGAAAAATTTATGCAAATTATGTTTGTATGAGTTTTCCACTTAAATGGAAAATATATGGCGACGTCTACATTTGGATCTTGATCTGATTGGGAGGTTGTGAGGGGGCACCGTATCGTCGCCATAAGACGAAATTCCTTTGAGTCCGTCCGTTTTCTCCAGGCCCGATTTATCCTCTAAACTATCAATTTAATAGCCCTTAGTAGGTTACCTCCGTTCTCGACTTCGGTCGAAAATTATTGAACCTCTTCCGAAATTCGTGGATGCGAAAAATATTTTTGTAGTGGGTCTTGTGCTGGGGAAAAGAACCCGGCCCCCGACACCGCAACGATAGCCTGCCTGCGCACTCACGCAATATATTCGTATCTCTTTTTCACGGTGCATCATAAAGAAAATGTAGCTGAAAATGATTATAATTTCAATTTATATCGTTTCAACCGGGAAAAAATATTTAAATTTACTCCTACATTTTTTCATCCTAGTTTTTACAAAACTGATGAGTGTTTCATGCTGGATTGGGGATATTCTTTTCTTCTTGACGGCAATATACCCCAGATTGAACAAATTGGTGAAAAAGCAGCACCTCCACCCACCTGCGTTCAAAAATTATGCGTTAACATACATAATACAGAGCAAGTGCGAGTGGAACTCGCATGAAAAGGGTGTCGTATAATCAAGCTTGTATCAGGTATCCCATTTACCGTTAGACTTTCATTTTCCACATTTGTCGTACCAGAGATCTCCTCTAAATTATCGATGCTGATTTGTAGTTCCGTGTTGATGATACGTTTTGCTACTGCCTATCACATGTCGATCTGCTTCCTGAATTTTTGATGTTGATGTGTTTACCTCTGGCTGTCACTGCTCGCGTCGTCTGCCCAATGTAGCGTATCCCACATTCTGGACAGACTATCTAATATTGTATATTCCGTTCTGCTCGTCTTTCCTTAATTTGTCTTTCATTGAAGCAAGTTGGTTTCTAAATTTCAGTTTTGGCTCTGTTTGAATGTTAGATGTTTTCATAATTTTATTCAATTTCCTCGTTGCTGTTGTATGTCAGACTGCTGCGCGTGTTCCGGAGTCAAATTGCATCATGTTGTAATGATTTTAAAAGTCTTAGTCCGGACGAGGAACCGACCTCTCATCGGTTCTAGACGTTAAGTCTGAGTAGTGCCAACGGATGGTACCAACCGGTCAACCAATCCGTGCACCATAATCCATTTTCGCGGTGGCTGCTTGTCGGCCAGCTAGATCGGAGAGGATTTCGGTCGCGGGTCTCCAAATGGATTGCGCTCATCTACAATCTTCAGCCACCAATACATGCCCGTTTTCAAACGCGTCACAAAACAAAACCATACGGAGAGGAAACCTACTTAACGTTACTCCGTATTTCTTCATCAATCAGTCAAAGGACAAAAATCTAATCTTTACTTCGCGTCCCCGAATTTCCGACGCGGTACCGAAAAGTATACTACGTTAACGTAAATCCGAAAAAAAAACTACGCTAAAGAAAAACCAAAATCAACTAAGGTACCGCGTACCGCACGCGACGCGAAACCGACCTCAGCGGATTTTCTCAAACCCTACCCTCGCGACGGCATGCTTACCATGAACTCTATTTCCCGCTGAAAGAAAGGACCACTGGAAAGGAAAATCGTGTTTTCCATATATTTGGAGTACCGGAGAAGCTGGTCTCCGACAACGCAGTTCAGTTCACCTCGTCTAGATTTCGGAAATTAATGGAAAAGTATGGCATTACGCATCAGCGGACTGCCGTTTATTCTCCGCAAGCCAATGCGTCCGAGCGGTTGAACCGCACCCTCATAGCCGCCATTCGGGTCTACGTCCAACCGGATCAGAAGGATTGGGACCGCAGGATTTCCGCCATCACCTGTGCCCTGCGTTCGTCTTATCACTCCACCACAGGCATCTCCCCATACTTTGCCGTGTTCGGCCAGCATATGATTTGCCACGGAAACTCGTACCGGCTATTGCGGCAGTTGAAAGGTTTGGAAGACCCAATAGTGGTACTGGAGCTGCACGAGAAACTCCAAATTCTACGAGAACAAATCCGGGAGAGGATTGAAGACAGTAGACGGGTTGAGGAGGAGCGGTACAATCTGCGATCCCATCCTTCTGGCTTCAAGGCAGGCGACGAAATCTACCGACGGAATTTTAGACAAAGTGAAGCAGGTCGGCACTACACTGCCAAGCTAGACAAGAAGTTCGTGAAGTGTCGAGTCTTACAAGTTTTAAGTCCCACGCGGTACCTCATTGCGGACATGTCCGGAAGGGAGCTGGGAGTCTACCATGCCAAAGACCTACGACGCTGAGAGAGAAAAAAAAACATCATAGGGCCAAGTAGCGTTTCCTTCAGTCTCCCCATGCCTGATAGGCATCGTGGACACTGCCCTGTAATGAATCATGCGACGCCGCTGGCGACCACTACTAACACACCTTGCTGCTAGGTGGCTTGTCACTTCACGTGGTTGCGACGAGCGCACATCCCACGTCAATTTTGTCGTGGGATGTCAAGAGGATTTGACAACCACATGACAGTGAAGTGTGCACGTAGTGGCCGCCACCCATGAAGAAACACTTTACGAACCAACCGAAAAGGACCATTTGCTGAAGGAAAGAGCAGCCCGTGAAAATTCACCATCTGAAATGCATCATGGGGTTAGCAATTCAGTTCGATTCAAAGTGCCATTAGAGGATCGATTGGCAGTTGGTTCATCAACGATCATCAAACGTCGAAGGCTAGCAGGTCAGTGGTAAAATGAATGAATGTCATTTGTACAGATTTGACTAACCGCCAAGCAACAAAAGCTTTAGTTTTGGCCAATTGGGATATTCGCTTGGACGAACAACTAATGTGGAACAAGTTTAGAGCTGTATCACACCAACAACAATTACTGTTAATTTTACCAGTACTACGACCAGCTGATCCAATAATTCGTGAGTTTTGGTGTAATATTCATCGCGAAGGCACAGATGAAGTTATTGCGATCATCAGAAAAGTCGAAAAGTCAATCAACGGCAACGGTGAAAAGGCTGACAGCAAAGAATAACTATAAGGTACTGTAATTGGTCTTAAGAATTTCACGCTGATGGAAATAACGTTGAAAAAATGCGACTTATTTTCAAATGGAAAACATAAGGATACCTTTCAGATAAGGTGTTAACAAGAAAAGTAGAAAATTTTTGTTTTAGAAGATGTTTGATTATGTAGATAACTGTCTATTAATCACAGAGATCGGTACAGTTTTAAAGTTCAGCATAAAATAGAGTAATCGTAACCCAACTGACAAAGGGTTGTCGTTTCCCCTGATCTTTGTCGTCAAATGGTTACATGGACCAATCAAAGCAAAATTGTCTCAAGGCGGATTTTAACTTGTAATTCTAAATTTCTCATAGAAAGCAGCTGAACTTTGTAGTAATGGAAATTTTGAATTGAACGAATATTGCTGCAAATCACAACGGGCTGTGTCATCCCACTATGTCCAGATTGACCGATCACCGGAGTTGTGGTAGTGAACAATGATTGCTCCGTATTCCGTGCCTTGGGATCGAGATGTAAAAATCATAAAAATTTGGTGGTTTGTATTGAAACACGCTCCCACCTTAGATATAGTTACAAAATTCATTTCCGAATTCTTTTAAGCAAATATTCATTAAATAGTATTATTCTCAACACTATGATTATAATTTAATAAGTTTACTTGGAACTTGGTCATTGTAATAAACTTTTGCAATACATCAAAAGCCAATGAATGAATGAGTGAATCAATGAACGGAATGACCTGCTAGCTGCTGCTTCGACGAAACGGACAAGTAAAAGTAGAATGCACAGTAAATAGTTGACAATTCTTATTCGAAAAATTGTTAAATTTGAAAGAAAAATTTATTCAGAACATTGATTTTCCTTATGTGATAAAGAATGTCTTATAGAGATATACCAGGCGGCTCAGAAGGGGGATCTCGGATAATTGCTGCTTTACCAACAACCTATTCAATAGCGGCCGGCGCTTTAGCGGTGTAGCCCTGAGGCTTGAAGACACGAATCAATTTGCAATGATAGATGAGGAGAAGGACATCTCAAATGATGATTACTCTAAATCTCTCGATATGAATTTCGTCAAAAGAAATAATTATTACACCTGTATACCCTGGGCAAAGCAATGTGTCATCGAATAAAGCATTGGATGGACTACTCACAAGAAACGATAAATTTTCCACTTGTGCCTGCTAGTCGTGGCTTTTGTTACAGCTTTTAAGTAATGATTAAGAAGCTTGCAGTAGTATATGTTGATTAACATTAATAAGTTAGCCTAGAAAAATGACGGAAATAAAGCAGAAAAAATTGGTAAAGCAAGAAGTAAGGGTTAAAAGTTGAAAAGTTATTACCTATGTATGACACTCTAAATATTTCACTTATCGAAAAAAACACATTATAAATAAAAAAAAACATATCCAATTGCAACCCAATTAAATACTATATATATATGCTGAAATTCAAAATAATATTACTAAAGCAAAAACAAAAAACATTTTAAAATTTGGATGTATAGATGGAAAGCAGTATGAATTAAATGTAATACATACAATACACATTTTATATGTTTACATTACAAACAATACCTTGAATCCGAAGTAAGAAGAAATAGGAATTATATAAATAAGAAAAGAAAATAAGTATAAAATGGACTAAGTTTTGGTTTAACAATTTTTTTATTCTTATTATAATTGATGAATATTGTATTAATGATTGCAAAGAATAATTACAATAATATGAATTGGTAATTCAAAACACGATTTTCCTTTCCAGTGGTCCTTTCTTCCAGCGGGAAATAGAGTGCATGGTAAGTATGCCGTCGCGAGGGTAGGGTTCGAGAAAATCCGCTGCGGTCGGTTTCGCGTCGCGTGCGGTACGCGGTACCTCAGTTGATTTTGGTTTTTCTTTAGCGTAGTTTTTTCGGATTTACGTTAACGTAGTATATTTTTCGGTACCGCGTCGGAAATTCGGGAACGCGAAGTAAAGATTAGATTTTTGTCCTTTGACTGATTGATGAAGAAATATGGAGTAACGTAGAGTAGGTTTCTTCTCCGTATGATTTTGTTTTGGTGACGCGTTTGAAAACGGGCATGTATTGGTGGCTGAAAATTGTAGATGAGCGTAATCCATTTGGAGACCCGCGACCGAAATCCTCTCCGATCTAGCTGGCCGACAAGCAGCCACCGCGAAAATGGATTACGGTGCACGGATTGAATGACCGGTGGGTACCATCCGTTGGCACTACTCAGACTTAACGTCTAGAACCGATCAGAGGTCGGTTCCTCGTTCGGATCAAGACATCAAAATCATTACAATGTTTCGAATACTGGTTTGACCATTTAAAACTGCCGTATGTATAAAGTAGTCCCCTAATTTTTCGTGTAGATCTCCAGGATTAGGAAAGCCAATTTATTCTACTTTTCGACTTCGATCGTGAATTTGATTTGTTTGTGAATTCATGTGAATCCGTCAAAATTTCTTCCAAATTCTTCATGGCATCAGTCCTAAATCTTCAAGTATCATTTCAAAGTTGCTTATGAAGATGTCACTGATGAAAAGTGATAGTGGGTTTCCCATTGCTATCCTGTTTGTTAGTTTCAAATAACGTCCTTTAATTGTGAAGTAGTTTTCGTTCATGCAGAGAGCAGTTAATTTCTTTAAGGATCGTACCATTTTCCTCCAGGTCCAGCTGTTAGAGTCTTTCTTCATCAAAATTTGCTCCATTATCACCAGTGCTTCTTTATTTCTCGCATTTCTTCCCCAGGCGTGTGTAATTTCATTTCAATTCAGTCAGTAAAAAATTTAATTTAACTTAAAGAAAAAAAAACAAGTAAAGTAATCTATAAATAAATGTTGATGATGTCGATCAAATAAAATAAAATAAAGTTCATGTGATCATTAAATGAAAGCAAAGATTGTTAAAATTTATTACAAATATTGTAATTTAGATTTCGTTTGTTTTAGTGCTACAGTCCCTTGTCTTCTAATAGAGTAACTGGTCTTGAGCGTAAGTATCGGCACCTAAAAAGGTGATATGGTCCGCATCATTTGTAATTTAGCAAAGAGGTTGTAATTATAATTAAATAAACTGCTTACATAATTAAATATTAATGAAGTAAAAGTAAATATACTTGTACATTTAAGTTCCAATTGATAAAACTATTTTTTATTATCAAATAGATCAAATTGTATCTCAATGGGAGACCTCCTTTAAAAGTCGTATAAAAATTATTTTTACATCTTAATTTTTAAAAGGTCATCATTTTTAACCGGTCCTCAAAATTTCATATTTTCAGCTGATGTATTTTCCGAGAAAAATTTCTGTGACGTACGGACGGACAGACAGACAGATCGGGATTTTAGAAGAGTTTCCCAAAAATTTTGTTTTTACAAAACCCTAATAGTACTCGTAGTTAGTAAGTGAACCAAGCAAAACGTTTTCTCTCTCTCGGTCGTTCTCAGTATCTTCAGCTTTGATCTGGCTGCAAAAGAATTGAATCTTTTTCATTTTGGAGCAAGATCATCACAAAAATTTGATATGGTCGATGTTGCGTATATTGTCAGAATTGGTTTGGCCTCACCTGGGTTTCACCTGGCCTCGGCTTGATATGACCTGGCTTGGACTCAACATTACTGTTTTACGATGTTATGTTTGCTAAAGATATGAATATTTCTGATATGTATGCACATTGCAGCCGTGGGTTGCGTTACGTACTTGCAGCATTTTTTTCTTTTTGAATTTTCGTAAAAGCGAAACAATCAAGTTGTTTGCTGAGTGAGGTAGGCGATGTGTTGCAGCTTGGCTTTATAGATAAACTGACATTTTTTTCGAATAGCAAGGTGAGTCCAGGTATGCCGGTGACGATTGGAGGTGTTGTACATATGCTCGTAGATAAGATAATCCACGGAAAAACAATTCAAGAAAATTTTATTTTAATATTCTTACGGAGTAATAGTGAATGATAATTTGTTTATATTAAAAAAATGTACTGGGTGGGTAGATTTAATAAATAAAGGAAGGTAAGGCAAAAATTAATTTTCTATGAATCAGATTTTGAAATCGGTGATATTCTAATTGAAGCCGAGCCTATACTAAATAAATTGAAGTGACAAAAGCCACGAAACCGTATTTAAACATGTTCTTATGAAAATATTAGAAAATTTTCATTTGAAAGTGTTTTAATGCTTTTCGAACTAAATATAATAATAGTCTTAACCGAAAGATATTCAGATTCTTTGGGAAACAATTTCGAAACCTTGAATAAATTCGAATTTGAAGAGAATGAAAATAAATAGTATTTTTAATAATTCTTTTTTATTATTTAAGTCAGAATTACCACAAAATATCTAATAACAAAACAGAAAAAATGATAAACAATCTTAGCCTACTTAAGCGAATGGGAAGGCCAGAAATTAACAGAAAATAAATTTGTTTTATTTTTAATAAAAAAAAGCTTCCCGAACATTTTAATTATAAATCAAATGTTTCTAACCATAACGTTTTCCGAAATCAAGCGCTTTCCAATAACATGTAGAAATACAAGGACTTCTCAATCGACTGAATTTCCAAGTCTTTTTATTTAGTTTTTTTAATCAGGGTGTTTTCTTACGAGCTTGAGAACATAAAACAAGTAAAATTAGTTTGAACATATTTTTTTAAATTTAACATTTATATAATTTCTAGTAAATGGCCACTACGACTAACAGTTACGAAGCGCGTTCGATCAATCCAATTTTTCGTCTTATTTTGTCAGTGGTACGTGGAATATTTTCCTCGAATGCTTGGTTCTTGGTTTGTCGGTATAAACCAAGGACTTGACATATCCCCAAAGAAAATAATCTGGTGGCGTAAAACTGCATGATCTTGAAGGTGAATTGACTGGATCATTTCGTGAAATAATGTTGTCTCCAAATTTTGCTGCGGGAATCACAAAAAAACCAGTAGAATACACGCCACCAATTTGTTTTAAGACACAGAAAAATCACATAATACAATAAAAAAACTGCATCTGTAACTGTAATAATTTGCTCGCCCAGCTGAGTAGTTCTCCAGACATTAAAACTCAATCAAGGCCTCGTGACAAGTGGAGTTCTTCATGGAAAATTATTGAAACTTTTTCTCGTTCTTCCTGCCGGCTGTGCTGCTCGTGTCACCAACCGTAACAGCACGCCCTTCCAAGTATCTGACATCATATTCTTCTGTCAGGTACGATTCGATTTTGATTGCTACATGTATGGAAATCTGCGGCTGGAAAGGTTTCTTTCTCGAGTAGAAAAACGCAGGCTTTAACTGTTCTACGGAGACGTTGACTTCAAAGTCATCTTGCTGGATATTGAACACTCGGTCGCTAATTTTTTTGACGAATTTGAATGGTCCCGTATATGATGGCTCTAAGGACTTGTAAACTGCGTCGGTGTGAAGTAAAACATGTGAACAAGACCGTAGATCCTTAAAGTAAAACGCTGCATGTACTGAATGTACTGT
Organism: Odontomyia ornata; assembly: GCA_963969285.1. Lineage (NCBI taxonomy): Eukaryota > Metazoa > Arthropoda > Insecta > Diptera > Stratiomyidae > Odontomyia > Odontomyia ornata. The sequence continues at coordinate 298,866,755 of OZ017740.1, forward strand.
GAAACTGGTTGGACTTGTTGACATGCCGTAAAATTTTGCTGGTTTGGTAAGCTAAGCAAGTCTTTGCCTACTACATGACGTCCTTTTGATTCCGTCTACATAAATTTCCTTCGAATAAGTTCGCTTGTAATTCATTCGCTCAGATGCGCAGCGTTGTGAACTAAGTCGAAAATTCTCCTTCGAAAGACCTTGGAAATATATGCCCATGTGACTTCCTTGGAAAAATCGTGGACCACTTCATTGTCCGAACCATCGAGACACACCTTCCGTAACACGAACGCTGTCTCCGACTTAAGCAGGCTTTCCAAATCCGTCTCCCTCATTTGAGCGACTGCGTAGCTGCTATGCGTCAATGACCACCGATAATTCTATTGCTTCCACCTGAGAAAGCATACCTACTACGATGTTATCCTCACCTCATATGTATTGGATATCCGTTGTGAATTTCGAACCGAATTCCATTTGACGGGTTTGTCTTGGGAAAGCCTTTTCAGAACGCTGGTTGAAAATTATCATCGGCTTGTGATCCGTCCTGATTGAAAAATTTCGGCCTTGGATAATGTGCCAAAAATGTTTGACACCCTGAAAAATTACTAACAGCTCCCTATCGTACGCTCTATAACGTATTTTCGGACCTCTCAGTTTTTTTAGAGTAAAATACTGACGGGCGCTACAAGCCTCTGTTACTCCAAAATGCCGCCAATCCGCTGACCATAGCGTCGGTGGTGAGGTAAAGTGGAGCCCCGTCATGGGAGTGCACTAAAATTGTCACGCTGAGAGAGCCGCCTTGCATTCATTGAATGCTTTAGTGGTGTCCACAGTTCATGGAACCGGACGCTAGTTGTTCTTTCGGCTATTTCCCAATAACGAGTAATGTGGCGCCTGGGTTCTTGTTCGTAAGTATTGATTGGTTACGAGTTGGAGGTATATGTATAATTGCTGATGTGATGCTTTTACTGGTCCACGATAAATTGATCGCGACATCACCGACATCTCTGTTAGTTAGTTTTAGGGTCGCAAATATGTAGGCGATGGATCTGTGAGTGGTCACCACCCTCCATCTCTGACCACTTTTTGTGTTTTTTGAAGTAAGTACCCTAAAAGTGCACTCACCTTCGCACTTTCGGGCACTGCTACCACAATGTGGGTGGAAGAAACCGATTTTCGGGCGGTCTCATTTCTTTCCTAATTTAGGCTTTTGCATACACTCGGCCAATGCATCCACTACTCCTTCCAATGCTACGATTTGGTCAATCTCCTCCGCGGCTTGTGAACCTTTCGCATCAAAGTTGCCTTGCTCCTTCATAGTACTATCATAGTTGACGGCCGAGATCCGGAATGCTTTTGTCAGATGAAGCGCCTACATTCAATTAGGTTGTTCTACTAGCTTGTCCAAACAGACGGCATTGTCCATATCAAGAAGTTCCCGCGTTCTTGTAGGTCGCCATTTAAAAAATACCTATTTGAGAATTTGCTTCGTGCATAGGTTGCCAGACAGGGCCAGAAGCTGCTCAAAAAGAAGAGTTTGCTTCTGTTCAAAAAATTCACAATGCAAAAGTTGGCATAATTTTACATCGTCCTTCTCACCGTATAAGTGCAGGATCTTATGCTCCTAAATTTCATAACTGTTATTTTCCGGGAATTTTATTAGGATTCCTGCGAGGTTTGGCAGAGTCTGGGCGTCGAGGTTCGCAATCACATGCCTGAACTTGGCATTTTCGCTGTTGATATTTGGGGTGGAAAGATGACTTCAACCTTGTGCCAGCCACAAGTCCGAGTGCTCCCTCCGGAATGGCGGAATTTTAATTGCGGCCACGGCGGTGACTTGAACAAACTTGGAACATACCACTCGTTCTGTGCTTCACTTGTGGTTATTTTCGCTCCACTAGAGGTCACGAATGTGGGAATCGCAAAGAACCAGTAGAATACACAACAAAATTTTATTTAAAGCCACAGAACAATTACACAATTAGATATGTAATAATTCGCTCACTCAGCTGACTAGTTCTCGAGAGATTAAAACTCGATCAAGGCCTCGTGAGATGTGAAGTTCTTCACGGAAAATTTTTGAGAATCTTTTAATTCTCGTTGCTCAAGCCGGTTGTGCTGTTCAAGGTGGAGAGTAGTTGAATTTCACCAACCGCAACAGCTATGTGGCATGTAACGCGAATTTTGAAAGAAATACGTGCTGATGCTGCTATTAGCGTCTACACCACACCATACAGTAAATTTTAATGGATGTAATGTAGCTTCGTGGTATTGTCTTAGATTGATTTCACTACATATATGGCAATTTTGCTTGTTGACATATCCAGTTAAAAATGAGTTTCATCACTGAGCAACATTTTACGGTTTCGGCAATTGAACACTGACATTGAAAATAAATTTCTTTCACTGGAAGGAAGCGTTGTTCGAGTGCTAAACGATTTATGATTAAATGGCAAACCTTATTGAATACAAATATCACAGAATTATCAATTTTGACATGTGTCAAACATTATTTATCTCTATTGAAAGACATCTTGCAACTTAAAAACACCCTGTACATGGTGTCGTGCGCTTATTAAAATTTGTTAGTAATCAAAGTACATTGAGTAGGACGTAGTCACTTTTATTGGCAAACAAATCTAGTATGCTTTGACGTAGGTAAGTCGCGTTTCGCTCAAAGCCTTACAACAGCTGAAAACGATGTAGGTGATGAGTTTCTGACACCCCTGAGCGCCCACCACGGCCTGATCCGGCAGCATCAACGCTTAGTTATTTAAGGTTAATTCACCGCAGTAATTAGCTCATTTGTAATCAATTCGATTGATTTATCAATTGATCGATCATTTTAACTCAATTCGCCGTTCGATTGATCAATCATTCATTGTTCCCTTTAAGAACAATTGAATTTGCCTTTCGCCGGCATTTCACCCAAATTCAATAATTTTATTCAATTCAAATATTTTAACTCAATTAAATATTCATGTATACTAAATTTTGCCACACACTGTGATTCCATTTGCTATTTTTCATTCCCAGCCAAATTGCTGACCATGCACCTTCATCGAGTGCATTTGTCCATGCAATGGATCCGTAATCGAAGAGATTTTTTTTTGTGGTAGGGAGGTGAATGCACCTCCCCTGTCAACCTGAGAACCCAGCCTGGAACCGTTTGACACACTACTTCGGGCCAGGTCTCGTTTTGTTACGCCGTGGGGCGCCTTCAAGCTGAGGAGTCCCTTTTCTAGCGGGAGGGGAGAGGGGAAGAGGAAATGCCAGAAGAGCGATTCCCCAGCCCAAGCGCCCCCGGCTGCTGTGAGTCCCTAATCGAAGAGATTGGATTATATTTCATTCTCTGGCGCGTTTGTCTGGTCAGCAAATTGCGTTAGAAATTGAACGTGGGTGCAATGCCCGGCCGGCTCAGTCGTTGAAGTAAGGCGAACGAGCGCGGATAAAGTAAACATAAGTAAAATCAAGTAATCTTGCCAAAGTGTATACAACTCGCCTATTATTTTCTTTGTATAAATTCAAAAATATAGTTACATTGCATTTGATATCTATTTTCTATTTACGAGAAATAATTTTATCTTTAGTCAAAGCTGTTGAATTAGTTAAAATAAAGAAGTGAAATGGTAATTGCCATTGCTGTTGACAATTTTCAAAAAAGATAATACAATCAAAGGTTGGGACAAAAGAGTCCCGGCTCAACATTTGAGGCCCCGGCGAGATTCTTGGTATTTATTTGCCGTACCTATTTAAATAATTATTTTTTCCCCGGTGAATAGGTCGTGAAGTGCTGTGTGGTGTTTTTTGGTGTAGTGTTGTGGTGTATCCGTGCTTTCTATTTCCGTCCGATTTCCGACTTTCTACGCGGTGGCTAATGTGGATCGCCTAATTGAGGACCTAAAAGGTTTGGCTCGAATCGTCGAAGGTGTCATTTCGATTATAAAAAGGATTCGTCCGCAAGTAAGCAAGAAGCCGGATATTGTGCGGAGCGACTGCGGTGACTGGAGGCCGCGTGGGAAGATTTTGAACTAGGTGATAGTCACATCCAATCCCTACCGGAGGTTGCTCCGTCGGACGATTATTTTACCCAACAAATATACGACACTGCCAAAGGCAACTACCTCTGCTACCAGCAGCACTTCCACGATCAAATACGTGCCAAAACACATGCGGACACGTCAACCGGGAAATAGTTACCAAAAGGGCTCGAAATTCAGGATAGCAGGGACAAGGACTACACTGTAGAAGCCTCAAAACCAAGAGATGCCATTACGGTCTGGATGCTGCGTCGCTACAAAGTCATGGCAGGCTCGTTGAGGAGGATCATCGGTCGTTTGTACCAGAAGAAGGTCACTCGGACCTAGTGCAGGAGTAAACTCATGACCCTCTAACGAAGTTGGCAACAGCTGAATGAATCTCACCTGCAGATCGTTGAGCTCCATGACGATCCTGAAGCGTATGGTTTTAACGTGCAACAGCACACTCATTTGGAAGAGCTTACCCAAGATCGGGTCATACGTCTGGAATCGAAAATGTATGAACTCAGCGCCACATCTGCCTCAATGACTCTGCCTGTGACTGCTCTTACCATGCCTCTAACGAAAATAAAACTCCCCATCTTCGATGGGAACTATTTACATTGGCAACAATTCCACGACTTGTTCATGCAAATGGTGCATAGCCAACCGATGTCCAAGTGCCAGAAGCTATGGTACCTCAAGGCTGGTCTCACCGTAGAAGCCAAATTTTACATTGTCGAATGACAACGACGAGGCTGCTTGGACAACCTTGAAGGAAAAGTTCGACAACTGGCGACGCTTATCAACAAATTGATGAGTCAGCCATCTCATGCTGATGAAAGGCCATCAGTGGCAGCAATAAAGGCTCTACGTGACTCCACACAAGAGTGTCTCAGAGGCCTGGAAAACCTGCAAGTATCCACAAGGGACTGGGATCCGTTGCTGCTACATGTGCTAATTCGAAAATTGGATCATGCGACTCACGCATCATACGAACAATCGTTATCCAACATGTGCGAGCTACAACTCTTGAAGAGTTTGTTGATTTCATGGAAACGCGTTTCCAGGCCCTCGAGGCGCTCGGCCATAAAACAAAGGAACCAGAGATCAACTGTAGGAAAGCCACCAAATCGACCGTAACCGCCACGACAGCTTCTCGGTGCTTAATTTGTGAGCAGGATCACCCGTTTTACTACTGCCCGGATTTCCCCAGGATTACTGCTGCAAAGAGACTAAGTTTCGTGTGCGCTAAGAAGCTGTCGTCAGGCTGGTCACCAGACGATAGATTGTCGAACTGTGCTGGATCTGGGCCCACAAATAAACCTAGTCACCAAAGAACCATGCAAAAATTGGGTTTATCATCGACACCATACCTTGCCTTCATTGGAAGGGTAGGCGGTAGCACTGAGAAGGCATACCATAAAGTGAAACTTGGTCTAAGATCCAGATTATCAACGTATGCCGTGCAGTTGGAAGCCAACGTCATGGACAAAATTATATCACCGCAACCGTCTCAGAACTTGAACGCATCGGGATGGCACATGTACAATCACAAACTTTTAATTGCAAACTTTTGGACATCAGCTCGTGGAATCAAGTCTCCAAGCACTGTCCGTTGGTGGGACTGGCACTATTCCGGAATCCAGAGGGCATAATCCGTATCGGTAGGAGGCTGCCAAGGTCATGTTCAACGCCAAACTATAATGATTTTTGGTTCTCATCGCTCGAACGGAGAGATTTCCCGAGGGAAATCTGAACCGACCTCTCATCGGTTCTAGACGTGAAGTCTGAGTCGTGCCAACGAATGGTACCAACTTGTCAACCAGTCCGTGCATCCGTAATCCATTTCACGGTGGCTGCTTGTCGGCCAGCTAGTTTGGAGAGGATTTCGGTCGCAGGTCTTTCAAATGGATTACGCTCGATTACATTGTTTCAGCCATCATCACGTGCCCGTTTTAAACGCGTCTAAAATACAAGCATACGGAAAAGAATCCTACTTTACTTTATTCCGCATTCCTTCAGACAACAACAAAAACTAGATTTAATTTCGCGTTCCCGAATATCACCGACGCGGTACCGGAAAATATCCTACGTTAATCCGAATCCGAAAAATCTTACTCTAACAAAAAACGCGTCACAACTTATGGTACCGAGCGCAACACAAAACCGGCCATCCGCGGATTTCTACAACCCTACCCTCGTCACGGCATACTTACCGTTCGCTACCATTCCTGCTGGAAGAGAAGGGCATGCTGGAAAGAAAGTCGAGAACAACTACCCTACCTCTGTACTCCTTCTTTGCAACACCATGAGCAATCTCCTTTTTCTTAACCACTCCACGTAAGCCCCAATCGCGGCTTCACAAAATAACGGTGGATTTCCAGTTGAGCGGCGATTATCAATATGACGTGCAAAACTTCTTATACTACACTTTCACTTATTCTCTTAATCGTGTCAGGACAGATTGGAAATATTAAAACACGACTAATTAAGCAAAAATGAAATAAAGTACTGACCCAGACGACGTTACTGCAGCCGCACCGATTTCGTCTAATTTCTCAGCTCGAATGCACGTTTGACACTCCTAGACAAAACTGACGTAGGATGCGAAGTCATAAGGTGGCGCATTGCATATGTATTACTACTGGTTACTAATGGTCATGTGTGTGGTAGTGACGTCTGCTGCCATCTGGCTTCTCATCCAACGTCAACGACTGACTAATAATCGCGAGTGGTGTAGGGCCGATTCGTTACAAAACATCCCATTTTATTACCGTTCAAACATCCATTCAGCAGACTGCTGATGATGGACATCCATCATGACCACTGCCATCTAGGTGCGCAAATACTGCTCGCTACCACTAGAAAGCGGTTCTGGCCAATTCGAGGAAAACAACTCGTGAGATCGATCGTTCAACGGTGCGTGTGTTGCACCCGAGTCAAGCCTAAGCTGTTTTCACAAGTCATGGGAAACCTGCCGAGTGTAAGTATTCAGCCAGCCCGTCTGTTCATCAACTCCGGCGTGAATTTCTGTGGGCCTATGATGATCCATTACCGAGGTAGAGGTACTCGACCGCAAAAGGAGTACCTAGCCATATTTTGCTGTTTCGCTACAAAGGCCGTCCATCTGGAGCTAGTCAGCGATCTAAGCACACAGGCATTCTTCTGTGCTCTCAAACGTTTCATTCGACGAAAAGGACACTGCCGAAACCTATTTTGCGACAACGCCACCAATTTTGTGGGAGCTCACAACCAGCTACCGGAATTGCCGTCCTCATTATATTCCAACGAAGCGTGTCAAGAAGTAACAATGGCGTGCTCCAGCCGGGGAATCGACTTCCATTTCATCTCTCCACGCGCGCCTCATTTTGGCGGCTTGTGAGAGGTGGCGATCAAATCAGCCGAAAATTTGACCCGTCGAGGCATTTTGTCGGCGCGTCTCACGTACGAGGAGCTGCATACCTTGGTGGTTGAGGTGGAGGCTATCCTCAATTCTAGACTACTGACTCCGATCTCAAACGATCTCAATGATTTGGCAGCCTCAACTCCAGCACACTTTCTCATCGGAGAACGCCTCACAGCCATGGTGTTGTAGTAATCGAGCAGTTAAGGGTTAAAGGAAATTCAAGCGTAAAATGTCCGAGATCAACTAAACAAACAAACGCAGCGATTTCAGATTGAACTGGAACGATTTCAGATTGAACTGGAACGATTTACGATCGAGCTGGTACGATTTAAGATTGATCTGGGAGGATTGAATATGTTTGACAGCAGTTGCCATTGGACGGAGGAGTGATAGGAAAGATTTTTCTTCAAGTGCACTAAACAGGTAACACACGTTTGGGAAGTTGTGCCTGATATTTGATTGGCAGTTTTATTTCTTTCCTGTGTTTAATTTGTTTAGCGCATGTCCATCCAGAATTTGCAAAACTTTGACCCCTTTGCTGATGCAATGAATTGTGCTGAGGATACGGTACAGGACGGACTTGCGCACATGGGAGTTCAGCTCGCGATATACTAAGAGGTAGATCGGCCGGTCCGCTGCTTGGCGAAAGTGTTTCCAAGACGATTCCAATTGATGTTGGGTTTTCCACAGGTAAGCGGAAAATTCAAAAATCTCAATACGACTTACTGAACGAACGCGCAATTCGCACATATAGGACAGTTTGAAGGTTCGCATCGCGAACGAAAGTGCACGCATATAGTGTGGGAGCTAGCCAACACCCGCGCCCACAGCCCCAACGGTAGTTTGGCTGGTGGTGAAGTTACTCGCTGCTTTATGGTCTTCCACATTTCAGTTCTTCCCTGGCGGTCGACAGTTTTGAACCCTCACTGCGAGAGAGGTGATCTGACCTACGTGACTACACGCTATCCGCGTATTCCGCGCTTCCGTGGTTCCATTGAAAGGCCAAAGGACTTGAACATCAACTCCGACCCACCCGACCATTTCGACCGGTTTCTCGGTTTCAATTTGGTTTGATTTGTTTTGGCAGTGAACGATTCGCGGAATTCCTCGCCGAAACGCGACTTGGAGCTTCCTGTCTTGCAAGGCCAAAATTCTAATTAGTTGAAAGCGTTTTCGAGTAGTTGACCCGAAAGTAGTGCGACGCAACGGCAACTGTAGAAAATAGTTCGACATAGGGAAACAAGAAAACCACACACAACTCCTCCTCATCATAAGTACATCCTGCACTTAACTAGGAGCGAGCGAAAGGGCACAATCGTGGCGAGCTCCCTATCCATATCACATCCGCCAGCAGGAAACAGTTTTACTGGACTGCATCCCGGGCACCATTCCGTCTCCCACACATCGATGCAAGCAAAGTGTCCTGCCAGTAGCAGCAGCCGAGATAAAAAAAAAATCAATAGAGTTCAACGCAGTTCTTCGATGCTCCATTCACAGGCAATCAATTGAACGCCAGTGCCTCATTCCGGGACACAATTTTGAGGTGAGCCCCAGTCAAAACACTTGACAACAATCCATTCAAGGATTCTCTGCACGCCCCACTTGGAATACAGAATCAGCGAATTAAGTGAAACTGCCGCACACGACTCTCAAGCAATTGGAATTGGGAACGGGAACAGGAATTAATATCTAGGACTCGGTTTCTTCGTTGGTAAACAACAACATTGAATCCTCCCTGTTTTTCGCTGGCTGCCACTTGAGGCGAGCGTTGACGTTGCGAAGGATTCGCATGAATTTGGGTTAGACGACGTTGAAGGATCAGAAAAGTGAATTTGTAACGCATCCTTCGCTTGCGTTGCCTTGAAATTGATTTAGACAAGTGCCTGGCGGTGACCTATTGAACAAACGCCCGAATCTACATACGAATGTTGTGCATTACAAAGTGTAACGGTTCGATCTGAGACAAAAACTCGAAATCTTGTTGAAATCAAACACAAAAAAAGTTGCCATTAACGCCAAGTTTCTCTAGTTCAACGAGCCGAAGGCGCGTATGATCGAACGAAACTTTTGGACATACTGTAAAGAGAATTTTTTCGTCATTATCTTCATTCATCCCAAAGATAAATTCCCTGAAGCAACTAGTAAATGCATTTCGAAACGTCAAAGAAGGCGGAGTTTTGTTGTCTTTTCATCGCAGGTTGACGAAATTTAGCGGAATTTTAATATATGGTGAACGCGAATTTTGGTTTAGCCTTTTAGCTAAGTTCGGAATCGGATGTGGAGTGGGACCCAAAGAAACAGTTGAATGTCTAATCGGGATTCGTGTAAAAGCAAAATAACATCCAGCTGAGCGAAAGACAATGCTTTTGACTAAAACCCCTCGAAAAGGTTAGATAGAAGGCAGTTTGTTTCATTTATAGATTTGTATCGTGTCGTTTCGTGGTAAATTTTAAATTGTAGTTTGGGCTGGATTCTAGTGGGCAGAACCGTGAAGCCTCGCATTCCGAACTCTCTTCTTAGGGCCGTCACAAGCATGAAGTGCTCGGGAACGTCGCGTTGCTCAAATTATTGTTATTGCCGAAAGCAAGCACTTATTAACAGTACGTAAATTTCAACAATTTAAGGAAGAACGATACGAAGAGGCAGACGTAGTGACATTAAAATATTCTAATACACGGTGCCCCTAAATCATTTGGTAAAACTAGGAGCTAATCGCTTTGTTTCTATCGATTTGCCGCTATACATAGAAGCTCCATTGTATGCTCAAAATATCGGTGTCTTCAAAGTCAACTATTCCTATGGATGGAAATTAGCAAGGGCAGCAACGATCAAAGAACAGCTGTTTGTCATTAATCTCCGATAATTTTGGTTGGAATTTTTGTTGGAATCTCAGTATTCGTCGATGCATGTTAACGTTAGAAGTAGCTATAACGACAAGAAAGTTGAATTTCAGGACCACCCACATCACCAGCGGGCGCCCCACGAGGATGTTTGGGTGAGTACCTTTACTTTTGTCATATACATATATTTTTTTACATTTCTTTATATTTACATAATTTTTTGCATTTTTGTCACATACATATATTTTTTTTCATTTTTTATATCTACATAATTTTTTGCATTTTTGTCACATACATATATTTTTTACATTTTTTATACACATAATTTTATTATATTTTTGGCATACACATAGATCTTTTTTACATTTTTTTTCACATACATATAATTTTTTCCTAATTTTGTTAGATGTATAAATTTTTATTACATATACCTATGTTTTTTCCCTATTTGGGCACATACTTATATCTTTGCGTTGAATTGTAACCAGTAAATTTTTGCAAAATATAAAAAAAGGATGAATTGCTAAATTTTTTAGAAAATCGGTCTTTCCTTTCCCAACCTTCTGACCGGGTATAGGACCCGGTACGGTGGCAGGCTGCCCCCTGAAAACATGAGCCAGCCGCCGGGTACTTAATTAATCCCTTTTTCGTTTCAGGTGGCATCGCAGGTTGAGTGGTCCAAGCAGAGTGCCTCTTTATGGCATAGCGTTATGCAATCGAGTTGTATAATTCTATGGCATAAATTGGTCACCGGGGTACTCCCCTTCTGATGGGAAAGTTTATACAAGGCAATTTGTATGAGTTTTCCACTCAGAAGAGGAATACGATTGGGTGGGTGCGAAGGGGCTCCATCACCACCCGGTTGCCCCTCTTTCATTTGTGGGCCATGAGCTTCGTCGGGTAATGACGAGGTTACCCCAAGTCCACCTTTCTTCTCAGGTTCCTCTTGTTCTCGAAACAAGTACTATCTCCCTCGGAGTAGTTATCTACACTTTTTGCGACTTCGGTCGCCTCTTGAGCAACACCAAATTCGTGAGTGCGAAATTTTTTCGTAGTGGGTCTTCGTGCTGGGGAAATGAACCCGCCCCACGACACCGCAATGCTAGCCTGCCAGCGCATTCACGCGTCTCCAGACGAGGGCATTCTCGGCAAATATTGTCATCTTCTTCTGCCGAGGCAGCAGAACATCGCTGCAGCCCTTTAAGGACTTATTGAAACTTTATATTCACTACAGGTGGATGGTCGCACAGAGCCAATCACCGGATGTCTCCATGCCCGGTGGAAGCTAATCAATTACCTCCAACTCGAATTCTGGAGACGATGGTCGCACGAGTACTTGGCGCAGTTGCAGCATCGTGTCAAGTGGAGACAGTCACACCCCAATCCGATCCCGGGAACAGTGGTCATCATAAGCGAAGATAACACCCCATCGATGAAGTGGCCACTGGGGCGAATTATCAAAACGTACGAAGTCGCTGATGTCAAAACCACCTCCGGAACTTTGAAAAGGCCAATACACAAACTGGCCCTGTTACCAGTACTCGATGACGCACAGTCTAACGAAGAACCATCACAAGCAAGTTCCCCCACTTGACGAAGGAAGGGTCCCAGATCGGCGGCGATGACATCCCGAGAACAAGGCGGGGATCGATGCGAACCGGCAAGTCAATTGTGGTGCTCCTCTTGATGTGCTTGCTAGCTCCCATAGCGCACGCCTCTCCAACATAAGGCTCAACAACCAGACCCCATACGGGTCTGAATTTTCAATAATTAGGCCGAGTCTACTTATCTTCCAGCGAGTGGAAGTTGCTCATTTATTACGATTTGGGACCGTATTGGCGGGAATTGGCTGTTCTACAGAACGGGCCGAACCCTGTGGACTCTTTCAACGATTCGACTCATTTCACTGAGTCTGCATCTTAAATCGAGGAACTGCGACGACAACTACAAGCGCAAGGTGTACATCCACCAGTACACCATCGGCTACCTGGGCATCCTCGGATTAGTTATACTGGTATTCTACCTCCGCTGGCGTTACTGCAAACAACAATCCAAACTGCATGTCCAACCATCAGTGCCGTTACCTAGACGCTACAGCCTACCGCACATCTTGGAGGAGATTGAACGGAATGTTCAAGGGGTGGATGTTGAGTTCCTGATACCCTTGAGTGCCCATCACGGCCTGATCCGGCAAGATCAACGCTGTAATCGACTTACATAGTTTTAAGGTTAATTAGCACTGTAATAATTAGCCCATTGGTAATTAATCCGATTTATTTGATTGATTCATCGATTGGCCGATCATTTTAATTCAATTCACCAAATTCAAATTCAATTCGCCACAAAGCGAAAATACTTTAACCCTGGAGGGCTAATGTTAGTCTTTTCGACTAACATGTTGAACTTTTTTTGCTATATCTCTCTTAGTAGTAGAGATAGCGCGTTGATATTCTATGAATTCTATGGAATTCAAACACGTTTTTTTTTATTTTATAGCATAGAGTACAAATCATAGTTCTTAAAAGTGTGCATATTATCTGATTTTGAGGCGTAAACCTTTGATTTTTAACAGTTTTTATTGATGTTAGTCGAATCGACTAATCTATAGCCTCTACGCTGAAAAAACATGACTAGCCCTCCAGGGTTAAGTTTCGAATACCACATTTTTATTTTAATCAATCGTGTAACCAATTTTTGATTCATTTTTTAATTTGAGAAAACTTTGAAACAAATGTTTATTCATTGTTCAATTGTTGGTTGGGTCGTTATATATTCTGCGAGTTTTTGCCCTAATGTGTCTTGTTTCGAATGTAGTTAAAATTTAAAGAAATGTTCAAGTAAAATTAAATACATAAACAAACACAAAAAATAATAAAATCAAAGCTCGGGACAAAAGAGTCCCGGCGCAAACAAATCCATCACACCACTCCTCTTGCGTCGTTGATAATTTCCCCTTGTATATTGTAGCAGTTTTCCAGGGGTATATGGGAAAGAAAAAACATTTTACTTAGTTTCCATACAAAAGAAGAAAAAAACGATTGCACAACATGGAGGACAAGTTATACCCCTATGTAAACGCAAGCTATTAAACTTTTTTGAGTCACTGTACGCAAAATACTCGTATATTAATTTCCTCATTATCATGGATAAACAATTCTCCGTATAAGCATCTACATTAACCTCATCATGCAGATACCAAAGTTTAGTTGCTGAAACATGCATAAAGTAGAATTTTTTATCACCTCTCCAAGTGCTTCTCTCCATATTTGTAAGAAGCTAAATAGGCGTCAAGAGCTTCGTACTGCAATCCACGACGGTATCATGGTGGAAAGATATGGAGTAACTTCCCAGCTGAAACTTTGCTCATCGTATCGCGTCAATTGGACAGAGGTATCGCGACCGCGAGCGTCCCGTTGTTGTTATTGTCCGAAGTGACTAAACTTGACGGTTCTTGCAACAAATTGTATGTGCAAATATAAACACCTACATTAGCAATAAAATAAGCAACGACGACGTTATTACTCGGCGCTGGATGTCTATTTGACTTGCAATCAGGGCAATAGCACGGCATGGATCAAGTTGAATGGATTACCTCAGACCCACAGGGGCCTCGTGCTCGAGGTGAACTCACGAGTGGTGAACGATATGGTTTGATTGCACTTTCGAAGGTACTATAACGAAATTGTTGCTAATAGGGTTGATGGCAGTTTTTGTTGCAAGGTATGGCTGCAAAATTGAGAGATTTGTGTGAGTCCGAAGCGAGGCAGGCAAGTGGGCATATTTGAACTGTATATTGGCTGCGAGGTTGACTGGTTGGATTGCAGGCACAATCTTGACAGGTTGAGGCAATTTCGGTCTGATCGTGTATCTTGTTGATTAATTGTGCTATCTGGAAGTAGTGATGTCTTGAATCTGAACCATATGGCGATTGCTTCCAAAAGAGGAAGTATTTATGCAAATTTCGATTCGAGTTGTATAAAATTTACACGAATTTGTAGAATTTGTGGACACGTAGGGTATCTGTACATGAGAAGAATTATGAGGCAGGCGACTATTAAGTTATTTATGTACATAAATATGAGTTAATTTTGAAATTTATATTTTTAAATGAGTGGAGCATGCAAGGGGGGACTTTTATTGTAAAGATTTCACTTCAAAACTACATACCATTCCTGCTGGAAAAAACTAGTGCTCACATAACACGAATGACTTTTAATAAATAATTAATTAATTTGACTTACAAGTGCCTAAATGCCGTTCGGATACACTGAGTCTAAGATACGTTTGCAGATGCATAGCTTCCTTGTACAAATTAATGTAGGCACAGCTCCAGAACATCGGAGCCTATAGATGTCTGCGGAGAGCTTCCATTGGCCCCACCAACTCTGGATGAAGTTTGTTCCATCATCAAAGCCTAAAAGAATAAAGCGCTGGGCATCGATGCGATTCCAGTGGAGCTCATCAAATATGGTCGCATTAGTGTTCATAAAGCTATTCACAAAGTCATCCAGCACATTTGGTAACAAGAACATATCCCGAAAGAGCGGAGCCAATCAATTATATTCCCTGACCACAAAAAAGGTGACAAGCTACAGTACGAAAGAGGCATATCACTGCTTTGTACGGCGTTCAAAATATTTTCTAAAATCTTAGAAAATAAGATCGGATCATACGCCAACAGTATTATTGGAGAGTATCAAGGCGGTTTTAGGGCAGTTAGATCAACAATAGACCAATTGTCCACAGTCAAGCAGGTACTTGAAAAATGCTGGGAGTTCAACACAGACGTACATCAAATTTTCGTTGATTTTAAGCAAGCATACGACAGTATTGATCGTAATGCACTGTATCGAATAATGCTTTGCTTTGGCATTCCAGCCAAATCAGTCCGTCTTACCAAAATGACAATGACGTCGATGACCTCCCAAGTCCGCATCAACAACCAACTCAGCGATGCCTTTGACACAAATATCGGGAGATGGGGTGGCCCCATTGCTATTCAATGTGGCTCTGGAGCACGTCATAAGAAAGCTATCTGTCGATACGCGAGGTACATTACATTATTACGCAGTCGAGGAAAAATACTCAAATATACAAAATATCACACTTGGCGAACACAGTATCGAAAATGTAGGCGAACTTGTGTATTTAGGCGCCAAAATAACGAAAACGGGCAATGAAGGAGACGTTATACGCCGAAGAATACAGCTCGCAAATAAAATATTTTATTCAGTTTTGACGATCTTGAAGACTAGCTGCATACATAGGAAAACAAAGCTCCAAGTATACAAATCTGTGATAAGGCCTGTGTTATGCTATGGGTGTGAAACATGGACCCTAACCCAAGCATCCGCAAATATATTGAACGCCTTTGAGCGACTGGTACTGAGACGAATAATCGGAGCGAAGCTAGACGGGGACCAATGCCGAATTCGATACAACCATGAGCTGTATGAAATTTTTGATGAACCGGAGGTCTCAACGGTTATAAGACTGTGAAAGCTGCAATGGACCTTCCACATGAATCGTATGGACGAACAACGGATATCCAAAAAAGCATTCGTTAGGAGAGCTGAAGGGCGGAGACCAGTGGGGAAACCGAGGAAACGCTGGTCTGACTTGGTCGACGAAGGCAGTTCATCCCTGCTAGGATTTCGGAATCGGAGGACGCGGTCAATGAACCGAGACAGTTGAAGACGCTATTTGCAGGAACCGAAGGCCCGAGAGGGGCTGTAGCGCTAAGAAGAAGAAGAGAGAAAAAAGAAAAAGCTTCTAAATAGCAATAAAAGATAAATCTCATGAAGAATATAATTAAAGGGAAACGTTTAAATGTAATATAAAGGAAAATTGATATAAAAAAATACATTTAATAATAATAAGAAAGAAATCTATTTTACAATTTACGATTATGGGTGGAAGTAATTAAACGTGTTCGTAAATCTGCCATTAAAATTTTGTATAGGAGATAGGAAGGATTTCCCTACCCCCATCCATCCTCCCACTACCCGACCCCTCCTCTCTCTCCCTCCTCCGCCCTCCTCCCTCCCCGTCCTTCCTCCAGTCACCTTCCTTCCCTCTCCTTCTTCCACCCTCCTCTTCCCCTCCTCCTTCCTCCTCATTCATTTTTGAGAAACAGCTCATTATTGCCACTTACATTATTTACATTGTTTGCTGCTGGTCCACTAGCGGCGAGTGCAAATGATACCCCGGACTTGACGAAGTTGGAAGTTATGACACTATCGTGTACTTGTGTTTGTTTTGGAGCAAATTTTTCTTTCGCATCTTGATATTGGGAACATCCTCGATATGATGCAGGATGATCAAAAACGCCGCAGTTAACACAGTATAATTTTTCTTTTTTCCCCGTCTTAACCAATTTGCACTCACCGGGAGCATGAACGTCTATGTATTTGACACACCGATAGTGCATGGCGCAGTTGGCAGCCGAATGACCAAATCTTTGACACCGATGACACTGGTTGACTTCCCTTTTCTGAAATTCAAGTACCCTATTTGGTGAAGAGTACTTGGAGTGCTCTTATTTTTAATTTGTACCAGGTAAAGTGGTAAATTCTTGCTTCCTGAGTCGAGCTTCTTGTCGCAAAAGCTTTGATTGAAATAAATTCAATTTCTGGTGCAGCTTTCTTGAGCATTTGAAGAAGATCGACCGTATCCTCTCTGCAGTCCAAACCCTTCAACAAAAAGGTCTGATTTTCACTTTTCGGGGTATAGGTAAAGTATGAAATCTCCCCAGAATTCAGCAATCTTTGTTTGATTTGAAATCAACCAGTAATTTTGTTCTAATGGTTAATTTTTCAAAATTAGCTTTTTTGATCTCGAAATTTGTTAGTTTATTTTCGGCTGTCAATAGCCGAACCATATCTTTTCCGCTTTGTCCGAAAACGTTAATTGGCGGAACTTTTTCTGCCTTTTTGGAGGCTTTTTAAGAAGAACCAGCAGAACTACGGCCTGGTTCCTTCTCCTTATTTTTATTTTTTTAATACTGAATAAAATTTAAATCATTATCTTGATTAGAATTACCTTCGATGCTTTCTTCAATTTCCATTTCTTCGGTAAATCCCTCCAGCGCTGCAAAATAGTTTTGACTTTCGTTGGTGCCACCAGCACTTAGAACTTCTTCTGGAATTGCTTGTTTTGCATTTTTCTTCGCCTTTGTTACCTGTTGCACTTGATTTTGCGGCTGCGTCTTTTAATACTTCATCCCTTTCTTGAAAAGATCTTTGAGGGATTGTATATCTCGCCTTAGTTCATCGTTTTCTTTTGTCAGTTTTATTGTTTGTTGATTGTCCGCTATTATCCGCTATTATTGAGGTCTCAACGGTTGTAAGACTGCGGAAGCTGCAATGGGCTGGCCACATGAATGCTGGGAAGGATTAAAGTATGGTTAGGGTAACCAATGTAAATCATTAGCATTAAGTAATGTTAGGTATTAATTATCAAGCGAATAAATAAACAACTATAAGGTTCAATCGAAACTCAACATAGCAGCAATTAAAGCCAAAAGAAATGTATGCCGAAATAAGCGCGATTGGTGAAAAAAAGTTATGATTGGATATATTAGAATTTGCAAAAGCAGTAGGTTCTAGCGACAATTCACTGATCAAGAAATTCTCAATGTTTGATTTAAAACTTCTTGAAACACGATCGTCTCTTTTGACCATTATTCTTCAACATTGGGTCTAGAAAGAACAGAACTGGCTTGCGAAACGATGGTCAAATGCAGCGTACTTAACGCATCGCGATTTTGTGACTGTATTCTCTAGTGCTGGTATGTCATTCCCGACGCAGAAATACAATGGTGGAGAAGAATATTTGAACTATGCGGGGCAAGTTACCTACGCCACACTAGCATACAAGAGTTTGATAGATAATAATAAGCTCCTAGTAGAAAAGGTGGGAAAACAGGAATTAGACATGTCCCAGTATAAAAAAATATTTGGGACCTGCCGAATTCCTCATTTAGATGCCGATTTGCACAGTTATGATCCAACGTCAAAGCATATTTTGGTCGTGTATAAAAACCCTCCCTCAGGCGAACTTCTGAATCCTAAAATCTTTAGTAAAATCTTCATAACCATTGTCAATTCTGATTCTGAACCAGCGTTACCCGTGGGAATTTTATCAACGGATTCCCGTGATGCGTGGTCTTGCCTATGAAGAAATTCAAAATGATTTCATTAACAAACGATCACTTGATGCAATACTAAAGTCACTATTTGTTGTTTGTCTGTACCAAGAAGTACTCATTAAGCATGATGAAAATGATATGATAGTTGCAAGTGATCAATTGATCCATGGTGGGGGGTCACAAAATGCTTACAATCGTTGGACGGATAAAACAATTCAGGTGGTAATCAAGTACAACCCATTACCATTATGAATGATTATATTATTAATTGTTGTAAATCAGGGAAATTGAATGATTGCCCTGTTGAGTGAGAAAACAAAAGCTCACATATGTGAAGCATCAGAATGGGTTGGCAAATTAGCAAGTGACTTGGAAATGGAGGCGTAGCATTATAAATGCTACGGAAAGGAATTTATTAAATCACAAAAGCTCAGCCCTGACAGCAATATTCAAATGGCTATGCAATATGCTTCCTTTAAACTGCACAAATTACCTGGTGGTCAATACGAATCGGCCCACCTTCGAATTTATGTTGACGGTCGTACTGAAACAATTCGCTCCCACTCCATCGAATCCATTGGCTTTGCATGTTCTATGCTTACCAATTGCCGCGATGAAGAACGTGTCGAACGGCTTAAGATCGCTGTTAACGCCCATTGTGACTACACCTTGATGGCACCCAAAGGACAAGGAGCTGATCAGCACCTTCTAGGATTGAAATTGATGGCCATTGAAAACAATCTACCCGTTCCTGAACTCTACAAATCCGCAGCAGAGACAAGCATCAACACAACTGACAATTCAATCAAAACAATTGGTAAGGCTGTTATTGATAATGCTGTACTGTGCGCGAAAGGCAGATGGCCACCAAGTAAAAAAGCTGGGTTTGCGCCCGAGATAAACGCTGCAAGGTTGAGCAGCCGTGGTGATTGTTGTGGCCTTGAACTTGGGTTCTTCAACTCAAGTCAAAGAGGTGTTGGGCCAAATCGATAAAAGAGCCAGCGACGATGGAAACGGTCCCTCCTTTACGGATACTTGGCCAATGAAGATCATCTTGCGAATCAACAAGTGGCGATCAACCCATTTTCAGGAGGAGAAAGTGAACATCTTGCGAATCAACAAGTGGAGATCAACCCATTGGGAGAAGGAAAAAATTACTCGAGACAACCAGCGTAGGAAATTGAATCAGGCTGCAGTGGCATATTGAGTTAAGGTGCGAGGACTTCAATCACCGGCAGGCCCCCAACGTTGCAAGTAAGAAACTGTGTAAGTGCTAAGACGTGATTATTAATTTAGGAATAATAATTTGCATTTAACATATTCGTTTAGAATTTGCTTTTTCAGTTAAAATTTTCGTGTTGTGTGAAGCGTTCCAGCAGTGTTTTTGCGCGTAGAGCGCGCTGTGTTGGCGGAAGGCTTGGATTTGGCCTGGAGTGCGCAAGGATCCTTCCCATCGGGGATCTCAACCCGCGTTAGTTCTCTTCAGTTTTTCAGTTCAGTTAGTTCTCTTCAGTGAAAATTAGTGGTGTTTGTAGGGTCCTATGAAAGTGGTGATACGCGGCTCCACGAGCCGAGTAAAGGTCACCAGTGATTATTCTGGTGAAAGGACCATTCCGGGGAGCCGAAAACTCGCCAATTGGCTCCTGGGGGCAATCCTAGGGTTGGTGAGTGGCGCTTACCTACCCCGTCTCCACGGGCTAGTCGGGACCCCAACCAGAATCGCTTGTTGCGACGTAGCGTCCATTTTTTTAACGTAACAGTGCTAAGAAGAAGAAAGAAAAACAAAAAAGATTGTAAATAGTAATAAAAGTTAAATCTCACGGAGAATAGAATTAAAAGGAAACGTTAAAATTTAATATAAAGGAAAATTGATATAAAATTACAGTTAATAATAATAAGAAAGAAAACTCTTTTACAAATTACGACTATGAATGGAAGTAATTAAATATGTTCCTAAATCTGCCATTAAAATTTTGAATAGGAAATAGGAAGGATTTTGAGCAGTTCGCTTGTGTGACTGCTCGATTACTACAAGTCGGAGGGAAGTTAGACGAGGACTAATGGCGAATTCGATGCAACCATGTGTTGTATGAAATTTTTGACGCGCCGGAGGACTCAACGATTGTTCGACTGTGTAAGCTGCAATGGGCTGACCAAGTGAAAAGTATGGACGAACAACGGATACCCAGAAAAGTATTCGTTGGGGGAACTGAAGACCGGTGGGGAAACAGAGGAAACGCTAGCCTGACTCAGTTGACGAAGACAGTTCATCGCTGGATTTCGAAATTCCAGGACACGGTCGATGGGCCGGAACAGTTGGAGGCATTTTTGCAGGAAGCGGAGGCTCAAGAAGCGCTATAGCCCCGCGAAGAAGTTTGTTGTGATATAGTGCTATATTTCTTTTGACCACTTTGAAGTTATCATGATAATCTTTTATATTTTTTGTTGTGACTCAGCAAGAGGGCTCCAAAACAATGTCTTGCTTAGTTGATATCTGGCTTGAAATAATCGAACATAGTTAAATTCGGTTACTTTTTAGCAAAAAACAAAAGCCACATATCTCAATTTATCAATACCTCAGTTTGAATATTGATTTTATTGTAGATTTTAAAAACGAAATAATTTTTCGCAATTTCGTCCGGCGTATGCGTATTCAAAGCAATACCTCATGGCTAAAGCACACTCGAGGAAGCATATGCCCCCGATTAGGATATCAAGCCTTAAATTCGACCTTCTTGTGTCTTACTCATAACTAGTTGTACGCTACGCAATTTCCCATCGAAATTCAACGGAATTGCGTCAAATCCTTTCGCACTACACTTCATTACCTTACACAATTATGACGACTGCCGAGTTAACTGAAAACGTTGCGAATTACCTCACTTCAGACTTCACCTACAAGTCGGTTATATGCATGTACCAATATCTGTATCTGATCGATTGCTCGCGATCTTGTCGTCATATACCACTCACTCGCAAATGGCCTTAGCACGGTGGTAATTCAAAAGACATTCCCAAGTTTCTTGCCCATTTCAGATTTATTGCAGAAACGCTCACATATTATAGTAAATTTTGTTACATCGTTTGCCAACAACGTCGGGAGGTTCGGCAACAGTTAAAAGACGTTGCGGCCGCAGAGGCTGCAGCCTGCGCCAATCATCTCAAAAGTAGCAGCAGCCACCGCCGCCTAAGTACTCCCCAACGACGTTGACGCCGAAACGATCACAACTAGGTTTGCCTTTGCCCTGAGGGAAGTCTGTTGCAAATCTCATGTGTGATGTGTACATATCGCGATCGCGCATAAGTGATATTGCAAGCGATTTCTGGTCGCGTTTATTGCCAAGAAACAAAGTACCCAACATCTAAGGTTGGTTCGGCCAAGTGGCACCTCTTATGCTGTTGCATGACGGTTTGACAACAAATTCACGTTGATTGCACGCTGGCCAACTAACGGCTAAGTCGCGGCCGGCAGAGCCACTTTGCAACCCAGCACAACTTACGAGAGCGTTTACGATTGTCCGGTTGATTCAGACTTTGTTCATTCATTCATTTATATTTTATATATTTGTTACTCAATTTAGTTCGACTAAGCGTTGACGCAAACCTCCAATCGTAAATGGCTAGACCGGAGTGATCCAGCACAAGTGGCTTGAACATGCATCGCACGATGTAATCTCTGCGAAAAAAAATCAATTTGCCGATCAATGGATTTCAAGAGAAATAAATCATTATTGAAATAATTCGCAGCCGACCCTTCACGTGGCGTCTGTGTGAAGTAGTGCTAATAGAAAAAAATAAATTGCACAAAATATCCGACCATGTCTGCCTACATCGAATCTGTCCATATCTAACTCATGTGTCTGAAAAATTGATTTCATATTGCTGCTGAATAAACAAAATGTTCATTGACCAATTGATCATTACAACAACCACATAAGGAGTATATTGGCAACATGACGATTTGTAATAAGTAATAATTATGACACTATTGACCGCTAATTAATAGATGGGTGCAACGTGCGGGTTAAAGGCCACATCATGCAAGTACTCGTACTAACCCATCGTGCATGTACTTACTCGTACATGTGTGATGTACTCATGCACGAGTACGGAACGAATTGGACAAAATTCACACAAGATCCGAGTGCTAATGGAATTTCACTGTTAAATGTGGGTCGATTGTTGACTAAACAGAATTTCGTTATGTTGGGTACTATGTCAACGCAAGGAGGGTGACAAAATTGAAAATTGTTGTATTGTTAATGAGCTTGCGGTCAATCATAATTTATTTAGTGATGATATGATGGTTAACATTTATGCAATTAGTAATTTGGTTATTATTAGTCGAAATGTTTTGCAGGCCTGGGAAATTTTCGGATTTGGATAGTATTTTAAATGGTTACAAGTTAAGTAGGCAGGAGGGTTTGTAACATGGCTAAGGTTGAAAAGAACTTTTCTGACGACATTAACCGATGACTTTAATTATTCACGCATTACAAATTATGAAATCGTTAAAATATATAAGAAAGACCCCGGGGTTCTTTCATAAGTGCCAAACAGCCGCCATTTTGTTTCAGCTTGGATAATTCAGTTAAATGTTTGGCATATTCCATAAATTCAAATTGACCACTTGAAGTGATCGAGCGGTTACACAAGCAAACTGCTCGAAAACCTTCCTATCTCCTACTCGAAATTTTATGGCAGATTTGGAAAAAATATGTAATTATTTTAATCGTAATTTGTAGAATAATTTTTCTTCTTGTTATTTTTTTTATTAAATGTAATTTTATATCAATTTCCCTTTATATTAAATGTGATTATATCAATTTTCCTTTAGATTAAGTTTAAACGTTTCCCTTTAATTATATTTTTCATGAGATTTAACTTTTATTACTATTTAAAACCTTCATTTTCTTGACTTCAGTTAAATTTTCTTTACTTCACTTAGCCTACGGGAGCATGGTACTGACCAAACCAACTCCCGAAAAAATCAATACGGTCATGAAAATGAGATTCTCTAACTATCTCTAAGCGAAGGCCCGAGAGGGGCTGTAGTGCTACATAGAAGAAGTTAAATTTGGTTTTAAAAAAATTTAAATCTGCACATAATATTTCGAGTATGGGAACGCTGATATAATACAGCATTCCACGGATTGCATTGCCAAAATGCAATCTACAGTGAATGAGCAAGGAGCTGGTCTTCATCGACCGTAACGGCGCGACGATATGGTAGACGGCGGACAAGCGAATGGAAAATCTGCTTGGGCGCGAGAAAACCACCGTTGTGGCATGCAGACTCGGCTCGATTGAAAATAGTAGGGGAGTCTGTTATGCACCTTCACGGCGGTCACGTCGGACGCGAAAAGAAGAAGTCGACGGTAGATCTTGTTTTGACTTATCATGTCGTAGGGTGTTGAAAGTGAATGTAAACTTTGCATTGTTTGATCTTCTATTTTGTCCGAGCTTATTTTTCTATTTCACTACCCCATTCAACAACCCCATCGGTTTTAATATCAAAATTTATCAAATACACGTTAATGATTGCCAATTTGAATACAAATGTTATGAATCCAGAAAGTTGACGCGGGTGGAAATAGGACGAGAGCGGTGGTGTTCATTACCGTTGCCCAGAAAAAGTGCTCGGGAAATTTGCATTTGGATGCAATAAATGGAAGGAGATGTGGGAATTGATTTGATTACTGCTTGTAGTCTTTAGGAGCTCCTTTTGAAAGTGCAATTCAGTGGCTCCATTTGTCTTCTGTTCCGGATAACGGGTCTTGATTCCCCATTCGTGAAATCAATTTCAGAAAATATTCTTCATTTCACATTTAGCATTTCGTGTTAAAATGAGATTTTCGATGAAATTGCTTGGGTGGCGAGAACGACGGAAATAAGTAAAGCACGCGAGTGTGTGAAAAGTGCTTTAAATGTACGTAATGGACGAATACAAATCTGGTGACCTAGTGTTTTGTGGTATTTGAGTGAACCTAGGCAGATAGTGATTGTTTGCATTATTCAGGCTTTTGGGATATATCAACAATTTTACTGAAGGCAATGCTAAGCGTAGAATTCATTCAAAGCCGGATTGACTGGAGTGAATTGTATGCTTCACGACACAGCCAACGAGCAACGTTTTTTGACCGCCTTCTATACGACTCTTCAAATTCAGTGAGTCTTGACGTAAATGGAGATACGATGGGATTCATCGTAGTTACGGTCGTGCTGTCAACGAGAATGATGAGTGATCGCTTTTAATTCGATTTTGCGTATGATATCATTGAAAGGGGTCTTTGGCCGAAGACGTTCATATCCGGAATCGTCAATCCGGAAGGCGAACTGCACGTTATTGATGTCAGCGTGATTGGATTGGCGCGCTTGACTAAGGAGATTAATCGATATCACCGTTTCGTGGATTTTTCACGTCCGTAGAATGAAATTCGCCATAAGTAAATTCTCCGTGTTCATCGCAATCAATGAGTTTGGATGTCCACGTGCCCGAGTGACGTGCCTCATGGTCGAAGAAGACTTGGTGATAACGGATGTATGCTACCGATAGGCGATAACCCGTTTGGTTACTTGCCGGGAAAAATTTATAACCGCAAGTAGATTGCTAGAAGGTAGAGTATTAATCTCGATAATTTTACGAGTTTTGTTCACATAAAAAGTAGTTTTGGCTTAATTAGCGGGAGAAAGAAGAAATTAACGTATTAAGTAATTGACTGTAATATTTCAAAGAACGACTGCTTAACCATTTCACTTCAATAGTATTGCATGCATTGGGAAAATAAAACAATCAAAGGTAGGATATACATTTGCTTATGTCCACAGGCTTAGGTAAATTAACTTTCCTTATTTTGTTTGATCAGGTAATAAAATATTTTGACTGTCCCTTACAGAAAGTTCGTACATTTCCCCCTCCCCTGGCCCCCTCGGTACTCATAAGGCAATTTTAAGACTGGTTTTGAAAAGATCTCATTGAGACCTTTCCAATGACACCCCACTCGACTACCAATGGTGAAAATTTTTTTTTAAGGGGTCACCTCCCTATATGGGGAGACCCCCTTAAACCTCTTTGAAAAATTTTCCACCATTGAACTTTCAAGAAGTCACCACTTCTGACCTTTTCACAAAGTTTCATAGCTGTAGCCTCTATAGTTTTGGAGAAAAAGTGCTGTGACATACAGACGGACGGACGGACAGACGGACACAGGTCGTGATTGCAATAGGGTTTTGTATTTTAGTACAAAACCCTTAAAAAAGGGGGTTTACGTTACCCGCTATTGAAAAACTGACGAGAATAAATTTACGAATGTTTTTTCTTTTTTTGGCCAAAAAGAAAAGCAAACGTATCATTTTCTGAGTTACAAAGTTTACATTTTTCAACACTGCACCGAGTTCAAGAGCAGCTTCAATTCGATTTTTTTTGAGCAAAGTAGCATAGTCAGTGAAAGCAGTTGAGTTTCACATTCATTTAATGTCAGTTCGAATATCGAACAATTGTAAGTCCCCTTTTGTGAATATTAGTTGAAATCGACAAAATTAATAAAATGAATCATGAAACTTTAAAACCTCGGTCTTTCCATTTTATTCAACCTGACCGGGTATAGGACTCGCACCGATGGCAGGCTCTTCCGATAATATGGGCTAGCCATTGAGCGCGCTCCTCCGTTTTTAGGTCTTTGTAAACAATTTTTTTTACAAAGACCTACTAGTTTCGCGACCTGACTGTCCGTCTGTCCATGCGTCACAGCTAGTTCTTCAGAAACTATAGAAGCTAGAATGCTCGAACTTTGTGAAAAGGTCAGAAGTGATGGTCTCTCAAAAGTCAAGGTCTAACCGAAAATTTAAAAATTTTTTAAGGGAGGTCCCCCTAATAACGAATTATCCCTTAAACCTTTTTTTTAATCAAAGGTAGTCGAGTGGGGTATCAAATGAAAGGTCTTAATAAGAACATTTAGAATCTGAAAAAAAAATCATTTTATGAATTAAGGGGGTCCAGGAGAAGGCAAAACGTACCAAAAATGTGTGTCCCCTCCCCTCGCGATTGGACACCTTTGAGTCGAAAAATCTGAAAATTATCACGAATGTGGGCCATTATGAGTACAAGGGCAACAAATAGCTCAGGATTCGAAATTGACTCAACTTTGTTAACAATAGTATGATTTGTAGATTTTACATTTTTGCCCATAAAATCAAAACGGTACATTTAAACAATTATATAGACTGATATAAGATATTTACGTTCATAAAATTTAATTGCGATCGAATCATAATCAAGTGAGTTATAGCCATTTCAATTGTATGGAATTACAACAACAATAACACGTGCTCATGGTTGATACATATTTCAAATTGACCTAGGCACTTTATTTTCTTTCAATTTTCATGAAAATTTACGGGATGCTGTTTAACTTGAATATTTTCAATCGGCCGAGCACTCAGAGCAATCATAAGAGGTGTTATTTTGATATTAAAAGAAAATTGACATATTTTAATATAAATGATCGGATATTTATTTCATTATAAAGACGAAGGTGTGCCGTTCATAGTGAAAAATAACATCAGGCAAATGACCACCACGACCACGCTTGCAGGACCATATCCTTTTCATTAAATTTTCCATAACCAAATCGCAAAGTGGCTGCCTTATGTCCTCGATAGCCTCACGAATTCCATCTTTGAGGACTTAAATCGACGCTGGGTTGTTGGCGTAGACCTTCACTTTCACGTGGTCCCAAAGGAAGAAGTCGCAAGGTGTTAAATCACGGTGGCCAATTGTGATCACCTCTTCGAGAGATAACACGGTCTGGAAACTTTTCCCGTAAAAGATCAATGGTTTCATTGCTTGTTTGGCACGTAGTGCCGTATTGTTGAAAATAAACGTTGTCCAGATCAATACCATCCAATTCTGGCCATAAAAAATCTTAAAACAAAAAATAGCGCAATCCATTCACAGTAACTGTTGCTCCAGCCTCATTTTCGAAAAAGTAAGGTTCAATGACTCCGCCGGACCATAAACCGCGCCAAACAGTCACACGTTGAGGATAGAGAGACTTTTCAACAATAACTCTTGGATTTCCTGAGCCCCAGATGCGACAATTTTGCTTGTTGACGAAGCCACCTAGGTGGAAATGGGCCTCATCACTCAAGATGATTTTTCGATGGAATTCCGGATCGTTTTCATACATTTCAAGGACCCAATCGGCAAAGACACGACGTTGTTGATGATCAACCGGCTTGAATTCTTGTGTCAACTGAACTTTATAAGCCTTAAGACCCAAATCTTTATGCAAAATACGTTGTAATGACGTTTGTGGAATGCCTAATTCCAAAGAACGACGAGGAATGGACAAACCTGGGTTTTCTTCAACACTTTCGGCTACAGCAGCAGTATTCTCGGCTGTTCTTGAGTGACGTGCACGGATTTTATTCTTCGCATCACTAAGTTGTCCAAACAGCTGGAATTTTTCACCAATTTCTATATTGCGTTCCGAAAAGGTGCTTCACGACGACTCGAAAATGTTTGAGTTTTACGAACCGTCTCTGCCAAATTTTCACCATTTTTAAAGTGAATTTTACTAATTTCAATGCGTTGTTGAAGCGTGTATCGTTCCATTTTTATTAATGGCGTAGCTTTTACTTGTCAAACGTCAAAAAAAGACAGCTTCAAAAGTGACATCTACCGAAATAGCGGCTATTCAAAATAACACCTCTTATTGGAAAACCCTTTAGATCAAAATGGCGGCTGCACTGTGCTTATAAAAGAAACTGTGCATCTTTTACATAAATTTGAACAATTTCATATCCAAGTATTTAAATAAAATTATGCGAACACCAGAGCATCCTATAAAGGAAAGCGGGAAACTCTGCAGGGCGCTTCAGGTGTTCGAGCGGTGGAGGAAAATATAAAGAATATCAAGAATTCGATGGTCACTGCTGCGATCGTTACCGAAGCGACCGATGCAAGGGTCGTAAATTCCGACATAATAAAGAATCACCCTGAAACAAACGAGGAGATTACGGCATCGCCAACGTCGAAAATGTGGCGGATCCCCTAAACTGCATAGGGCACTATCGGAAGAGCTGGTTAAGGCCGAAGATAAGCAGAAGGCTAAAGAAGCGCTGGGGGCGAAATCTATAGGCCACATGCAGATAGCTCCACTAGTAAAAGTGAATAAAAGAATGGCGTCTAGCCCAATCGAATGAGATCGGGATAAAAGAAGGAAGGAAGAGGCACTTGATGGGCGTGGAGCACCAGATCACGGGTTCCAGACAGTGCTTACAAAAGGAGCGAAGAAAGCCGCAAAGAAACTCTTTCAAAAAGTGCCAGAAAGTAAAGTTCGCACGGACGCCCAACCAGAAAAAGGACCTGATGCAAAACAGGAGAGACAGAAGCCCCGACGGAGACTCCGGCAGCGGGCACTGCTCGTAAAACCCCAAAATGGTCGATCCTACGTGAAGATGCTGCGGGACATCCGAGGAAACTTAAGGCCCGAAGACGCCAACACTACCATTAAAGCAGTACGACCAACGCGGTTGGGCCACATAATGGTCGAATTTGGAGCAGAGGTGGACAATAAGGAAGCATTCTGCGATGCAGTAAAAAAAGTCCTCGGCAAAAACACAACCTCCGATGGCAAAGATCGAAATAAGAGACATTGATGCGTCTCGGATCTGGATCAAGTATTGGATGAATAATTGAAGTTATCGATTCACGCTATTTGAAAACTTGTTTTTTACCCTAGGAAGTTTACAAAGACCTTCTTGTAGGATCACTCTCCTGCTTACTCAACTTAGTTTTGTTTAACAGGGCTCTTGCCGGGTAGAGTAGCCTTCCGGTCGCGTGCCCTTTTATGATATGCGATTTCATTGCATAACGCTATAGCATAAATTGGTTACGTTCGTGCTTCTGATTTGGAGAAAGAGTCATATAATGTGGTTTTGTATGAGTTTTTCACTCGAATGGGAAACATATGGCCACGTGTACATTTGGATCTTGATCCGGTTGGGAGGGTGCGAGGGAGCACCACCTCCATCTGGATGCCCCACTCTTATTTGTGGGCCATAAAAATTGCCGGGTAACGACGAAGTCTCCACCAGTCCGTCCGTTTTTGCTCGGCCCAACTTGCTCTTTGAACAAGCAATTTCAACCCTTAGTAGGTTACCTCGGCCTCGACACCAGTCAATCGGCATGTTTGACACTTCTTAATTCGTGAATGTGAAATTCTTTTGTAGTGGGTCCTTATGCTAAAGGAAAAGAACCCGTCCCACGACACCGCAACGCTAGCCTGCCAGCGCATTCACGCATCCCCAGACAAGGCCAATCTCGCTGGGTCTTAACATCTCCTTCCGCCGAGGCGGCAGACCATCGTTGCAGTCCTTTACGGACATTCAATATGCCCATTTCACTACACACTAATTCTGAAATTTTTATGAAAATCCAAACAGAAAGATCTATAGATAATCTTCATTTAGTTTTTTAAAGTACACAAAAGTGATTGTTGCATTGACAACTTAGTTTAATTTGACAGTGACACTTTTATAAAGTAGCAGACGGTCAAAGTCGAAATCACTTTATTCAATACTAATCGTTATAAATTTCAAAAGAATATAAAGCAAATTCCAGACAATAATAATATGAAAACTTAATAGCCCGAATGGCTCTCTAAATTTAAACGTTATTAGTTACACATTTGATGCAAAACAAAACCAAAGCAAATTCAAATTAATTAAGATTATTATATTTTTTATGATACGATTGGAAAAAGGAGAAAATACCAACCAACACTATTCCAAAATTATTTATAATTGTAACACAACAGTGAACTTTTATCCTATACCTAATGTGTTATAACCTAATTCTAATAAAATTGTCAGGAATGGACCTTGGGAACAGGATAATTGTAGAGAGAAAATAATAAACTAACGCGCACCGTTTGTTAATAATCAATTTATTGTGTTCAAAATACAATGACTCGGTTGATAGTTTGGATGCGACTGACTCTCCTCGATTTCTTCCGTGGTCGGTGCTCTTCAATTGGTGTTGCCATGATACTCGACCATCCTGACATTGAATCATCGCTATTCATTACTCTATTTCTGGATTCGCAACATCATCGTAAAAATCGAGTTCGGGACTCACGACGATCCACGGTTTCAACTTATTGTTCGTATACACTGAACAGAATTTCCGTTGGTTGGGACGTGTGATTCCCACGTCCTCGACGAGATATCTGTCGCTTCGTAAAACTCTCGAAATGATGCAGGGCCTACGATATTTGGGCTCTGACTTTCGAAATTCTCCCGATGCAGCAGGTACGCTCTCTAGAAGATAAGATCTCCTTCCTTGTAGATAAAACGTTTCTTGTGTTTCGCGTTGAACCTCAATCTCGATTTCTCTCGTTCGGTGCTATGTGTGCAGTCAATTGTCGGTTAACCATATCGCATTCCGTTGGATTAGCAGTCGCTTTATCTGATGTTAGAGCCATAACTAGCCAATTTGTGATGACATGACGTCTCAAAGGGCGATAATCGAATATCAACTCGATCGGACTAAACTGAGTCACAGAGTGACATTGCGAATATAGAGACCACTGAAGATTGCGCAATTGTAAATCCCAACCCTTATGATCAGTTCGTGCAGTTCTTAGAAATGATAAGATGGACTGATTTGCACGTTCGATTTGGCCATTCGCTCGAGGTTTTCTGACGGCAAAATTAATATGTTGAGATGCGCAGAATCCAGCAAATTCCCGTGATGTAAAAGCAGCCCATCGATCGGTAATTATACGCTTAGGTAACGGAAGTACAATATCAGATCCCTGAATGCATCGATGATAGGCTTCCATTTCGTAGTTTTGATAGCTCTCAAAATTAAGTACTTGCTGAACGAATCAGATATTCCAATGATATGCAAATTACCTCAATGACTGCGTGGAAAAGGTCCCAAATGATCAACGTGTAATGCCCAGAATGGATTAGGTGTCAAATCATCCGAATAGAGTTGACCCTCCGGTTTGCCTGCGATTCCTTTATTATAGCAGGACTCTAAGCATGCTGCGATGTACGACTTGGTGTATTTTCGGAGATTGTTGAACCAAAACTCTTGCCGAACTCGATTTATGGTCATTTCAAGACCAAAGGGGCCAAAGTCATCGTGGTACGTGCGGATGATTTTCCACCTGACTGCAGACGGAACGAGGAATTTGAGATTTTGGTCGATCTTACGATATAACCGACCGTTTTTGAGCTGATAATCTGACTTGATCTGTATTACTAAATTTCACCAATTTCCCAGCCGCCCCACCGCTATATTGGGGCTACTCCAGCGAATGCTCCGCCGACCCAAACTAACTTACCCGAAGACGGGCGTGGGTGTCACTCGTTCGATTCTTCGAGCCTCTCAAGGGGTCGTCCGAACGAGAAGACGACCGTCCGGAGCGAAATTACAAATAGGCAAGTTTTGGGGCTCGCCGCCACTTAGCCGCGAGAATCACCTACAAGAAAATCTTCCACGCGGAACGAGCCAAGCTGTTCCGCCACCGCCCATAATTTGTATTTTCCCACAATAGGGTAGCCGAAGTTACCCAAAACGCCACTAAGTTTCACTGCACCCACAAACACTTTTCCGTTGGTATTTTGTCAAGAAAAATAAAATGCTACTTTAACCAAATACAATATAATTAACTTAAAAAAATTTAGTCTCCATTTCATAATTTTTTTCTTAGTCAATTCATAAGAGATGTATGCGCCCCTTAGATGGATGTAGTCTCCATTTTTAAGGGATTTAACTCTAGTTTCTTGCGATAAACCTCCCCGAGCGTAATATTCTACTTTGACTTTCACAAAAATCGTTAACACACCTGGACATCTGCATTTGAAAACGATACAAACAAAAAACACCTTCAAATACAAAACTCATTACGTGCAAATACTCCAACCTTGCACTGTTCGTGTCCTTTCACCATCCAAATGGTGGTGGCATTGATATAATATAGGCATGCTGCGAATACTCAAGCTGATGTTTGTGCTGGACCACTTTCTTGCGTGAAAAATGTTTGTCATACTCGAAACATTGAAACATAATTTTTTTCTCAATTGTTTCACCAAAATGATTAATTTCTTTTACGAGTGTTGCACGACGAGTGCAAACTTGATATATTGACCTAACGCTCCAGGTACACACAAGGTGTTAGGACAGATGGACGAAAATCAAAAGAAATGTCTCTACAGACCATGCAGGACAAGGTTGACGATAGAGAAAAAATCCACAGTCCTTGCGTCCTTTATTTGAGTCCATTGTGCTAGAAAGTACATTTCTACGAAATGCAGATTGCAACTGCTCTTACCTGAATTACATTAATTCACTGTAACATGATGCGATTCTTATTGGGAGAGACATGTGATGTGGCAATGCAACTGTCCGATTGCAAGAGCTGAGTGCAGCACAGCATGTGAGGTCACATACGATTGGCAACGATTGTGCGTGTTTGATTTGATGATTGATTAATTTGCAATAAATTGAATTTCATCGTCACGTGTTATAGTGGTGGACTCTTACGCTCATTAAATACATGTTACACTTGCATATCATTTGCATAAGTAAAAATTAAATATTTTGCATATATTTTCTGAAGTTTCAAGTGACAACTTTATGACGAAGAAGAGTTAATGTAAGCGCAAATTATGACTGCAACGATACTTAGCAACGAATTGATGTGAAATATATTGCTGGTAGATTTCTAGCTGTTGCGGTGGATGATGGTGATGATGCTATTGCGTGAATACTTTGGCAAACGTTGGGCATAAATTTCAGGTTCCGAAATCTTCAACAGTTTGAGCACGCTGTTGTGTGTTAAGGTAAGTGGTTACAAGTGCATTTTAAGTATGGCATAAATGAAGTAAATGTTCACACTTGAGGTGTGAATGGTGGTCGTTTGGCAAAGAATAAATTGCAGTTTGTTTAAGTTAATTGGAAAATTTCTTAGGTTTAATTAATCGTAGAAGAAGTAGTACATGGAACTTCTCACGGTAAGTATTAATTGTTGCTTCGTACGTCAAGTTTGTGTTGTTAAATTTAGTAAGTAGTTTAAGTAGCATGTATTTAGTAAATTTTATACCAGAGACTATTTGTATAATTAAATTTTTTGATCAATTAAATGAGTGGCTCGGATTCAAGGAACCTTAATTCTCGATTTTAGTTGATTTCAAATAGAAGGTTCCTAATGTAAATAATATTTTACCGACTATCGTTAGAAATCCAGACTACTCCAAATAATTTAAAATTTAGAAAACCAGACTCTTATTTAGTCTTTAACTATTTCAAATCACGATATACCATAGGAGTTCGAAATGAGAAACCCATAAAGAAACAAGAGATAAGTATGCTGCATCCCTGTATCAAAGGATACCATTATCAATACCTTTGGTGGGTTGAAAGGAGATAATATCTTTACAGTTCTGAAATGCTGTAATGAAATGCCATTCCAAGATAAAAAATAATTTTCCTGCTTTTGCCTACGTTTATTGCTCGGTTTTGCATAACTTTTTCAGTCTAATCGAAGCATTAAGCCAATGATAAATGCCTATGATATTCCTAATAATTAATCACCAAAATCACACTTACCCGCTAGTTACTTAGGTTGGAATAAAGGTAGATCGGTTGTTCTTCTTCTTCGTAGCACTACAGCCTCTCTCTGGCCTTCGCTTCCTGCAAATGGCACCTCCAGCTGTCTCGGCCCATTGACCGCGTCCTCCAATTTCGAAATCCAAGCAGCGAAGAACTGTCTTCGTCGGACGAGTTAGACCAGCGTTTCCTCGGTTTCCCCACCGGTCTCCGGCCATCAGCCCATTGCAGCTTCCGCAGTCTGACAATCGTTGAGACCTCAGGTTCGACAAAAATTTCATACAGCTCATGGTTGTATCGAATTTGCCATTAGTTCCTGTCTGGCTTCGCTCCGATTATTCGCCTCAGGACCCGTCGCTGAAAGGCGTTCAATATATTGCGAATCCTTGGGTTAGGGTCCATGTCTCATACCCATAGCGTAACACAGGTCTTATCACAGATTTGTATACTTGGAGCTTTGTTTCCCTGTATATGCAGCTGGTCTTCAAGACCGTGAAAACTGAATAAAATATTTTATTTGCAAGCTGTATTCTTTAGCGTGTTTCGTCTCTTTCACTGGTGGTTCTCGTTATTTCAGCAACTAAATACACAAATTTGCCCACATTTTCGATACTGTATTCGCCAAGTGTTATATTTTGTGTACTTGAGGTATTTTTCCTCGACTGCGTCATGAGCTGTGTTTTATTTTCATTGATTTATAGCCCTACTAGTTTTGCTTTGCCGTCGAGCTTCAGGAATAGTTCTTTGGCAGTTTATTACCAATTCTCTAGCCGCCCAACCATTATTATTATATTCTTCGAAATGTGTCGTTAATAGTGGCAAATCCCCCATGATTGTGTGTTTTGGGTTCTGTGAACTTCCTTTTCACGCGGCGTACGTCAACCTGAAGGGCATTGCGGCAGATCTTATTAACAAAGTGGACAATGGGGTTTGTTGGGTATTACTGTCTTAAGACCCAAACTGAACTAGCAATTAAAACCACACGCTCAAGTTACTAATTACTGAATCCAACACTTTATTTCAATCTTTTCAATTTATAACTTAATTCTTCTTAATCATCATATTTTACAATTCAATTCCAATTACCTGAACAGAGTTCAATGAATCAAGCAAATTATGTTTATTTCGCAAAAATACATTTTCAAGCATTTCAGTTCAGTTCAATGAAATGCAAATTGCTTACTTTTAAAAATGAACATGGGAGCAAATTAATAGGTCAATAAATTCTATAGAATACTTCAATGCACTTTCTTGGGTTTATGGACATTACGTTAGACTTAATACTATGGATGAAATGCTTCGAGTTTAATTAATGAGTTAACAATATGATATAATTCTTAACATTCTGCCCGCCAAGAACCGCTGGTTCTTCTAACAGAGGATAGTTTGTTATGTTTCGTACCATCTCGTCTTCGGATTAGCATTGTCTGTAACTGGTGGTCTCCGCAATCTCCATATTAGGACGCTGATAATGATAGATGCAACTAGTAAGGTGAGGCCAACACTTGTGCCCAGAACAATGTTGTGATGTCGCGTCTGATGCCAAATAGTAGCCGAAAACTCGGATCGCAGGAGCGCTTCTTGTTGTTGTGTTTCGTGAATAAACCTATCGTCTTGTTTGAGTAGTGGTTCCGTGGCGATGTAAAGATACGACAGATTCGTGTTTTTTACGGTGTCTTGCATCAATCGTATGGGTTTAATGTAGGTTGACTGCACATGTACGGTTTCCGTAATTTGAGAGTTAGCGCGAATTATGGCGGTTGAACTCTTGATGCTGCAATGAGAGCCCATTTCTATTATACCCACTCCTTGGATTTTAACATCTTGTCGATGTCCACTGCATGTTATGGCGATTGATTGCTTTTTAGAGGATAAAAATAGCCAGTTGTTAGCTCGGGTTAGCTGCTTCCATAGCAAATCCTTCACGTGTAGTCTGTTGAGTGGGCATGAGATCTTATTGGTTCGCTCGAAAATCTCGTCTAAGATGCAATTAGGATGCTCGCTAATACTCTGGAGTATGCTGACTGAGCAATGACGCCTGTTGTTTGAAACTGTTTCACATTGGTCAAATTGTTTAGGGCTCAGTTCAAAATACAGTTGGTAATCGTAATTTACTCCAAAATAATTCGTGGAGTCGTCAGGGACTGAGTAATTTCCATCGTTTGAACTGTGTGGGATGCCTGTACAATGTAGAAGCTCGAAGTTCCTTTGTTCGATTATTGGGAAGAACCCTGATATGAGTATGCCGTTTTGTGTTTTTGTAATTTGTGTCCTCTGTATCTCCCTTGGTTCGATAAATAACCCCTTTCCTAGCTTTGACTGTACTAGTGCCAGTGTTTTATGCATGGTGGTTGGTGAGCATATTTCTGCAAGACTTCCAATTCCTGATTGAATTTTATATAAGCCATTGTAACGATTCTGAATCTGTTCTAGCCATTCAAATGCTAATTGATATGTGGTTAAGAAATCAAGGCTGATTCGGTTCTGGTCGATGGAATTGTACCATGAGGACATTTTTGTCAATGTTTTGGACACGTGATTGAATTTCTCAATGATGGCATTTAGTTTGGTTGTCAGTGCATGTTGAGTATCGTTGACTCTAGCACTCGTGGTTAATAGCAAATGTCCTTGATGTTGCATGGTGTCAATAAGGCGTTTCTGGTTTTCATCTAATTTGTCGATATCTGTGTAGACTTCATCGTTCACTCCGAATATTCCTTGCAGGATGTTTCCCAGAATTCCACGCCGTGATCGATTTTGAATCCATGAGGTGATTGACTCAAAGGTACTATTGACTCCCTGATTCAGTCGCTCCACTAGCTCCTTGCATCGTGTATCCTGATGAAGTCGAACACCTTGTTCGCAAATGTACGATGTGTTCTGACGTACTTGTTGAAGATTGGAAAGGTCTTGTTTGATTTCTTCAGGTGAAATGTGAATATCCATTCATATTTGTCCTTTCATCAAGTGTACTTGACCGATATGCTCTATGTACAGACCAGACTCAGGGTGTTTTATAGTAAAATTTGCCTTAGTTCGTGTTACGCAAACTAGAACTGCCTGTAAGCAAACCATGAGTTTCGCTCTCTAGTAGTACAGTGAGGAGCGGTAGTGGAGTTTTCAGATGTTTTAGGCTCCTTGTGTCCCTCATCTATTGGTAGTGGACAGATTTTTGATATGGGTCGCTTCATATTTCTGTCACTCGTCTTTATTGTTACAACCCTCGTTAACCCATCCTCTCCGGGATGGAGAGCCAAAATTCTGCCCAGAGGCCATTGAGTAGCGGCACAATTTTCAAGTTTGACGAGCACGAGGTCATTAACCTTTATGTTTCGGGTTTCGGTAAACCACTTTGCATGTTGTTGTAGCTGCGTAAGGTATTCTAAGCTCCATCGTTGCCAAAATTGTTGTTTCAATTTCTGGACGAGTTGCCATTTCTTAGTTGGGTTATCTTGTGTATTTTCATCAGGTAATTCGAATAGGTTTCCTCCAGTTAGGAAATGTCCAGGGGTTAAAGCGTTTAGATCGTTCGAGTCAGTGCTTATTGGTGTCAATGGTCGCGAATTTAAGCAGGCTTCGATCTGGGCAAGCAACGTGTACATCTCTTCGACATTAAGTAAATGTGATCCTATTACTTTCGTCAAATGCCGCTTCATTGATTTCACCGCTGCCTCCCAAATTCCTCCAAAGTGCGGACTTCCCGGTGGGATGAATTTCCAGTCAATGTTATTGATGATGAGTGTTTGTTGTGCTTCCTTAATCATCTCTTTGGCGGCTGCTTTCAGCAGTTCATTTGCTCCGACGAAATTAGTACCATTGTCGCTTATCAATGTGTGACACATGCTCCTTCTTGCAATAAATCTTCTTATTGCCGCGATGCAAGCCTTTGCCGTTAAGTCACTCACTAACTCCAAATGTACCGCCTTTGTTGAAAGACATACGAAGACGGCAATATACGCTTTTGTTGTTTTGCTGCCTCTACCACTACTCCATTTAATGGTAATGGGTCCAGCATAATCAATTCCAGTACGAGCGAACGGTTTGCCGGGTTGAACTCGTTCATATGGTAACTGACCCATTAGCTGCTGGCTTGGCTTCGCGTTGACTTCAAAACAAGTAACGCATTTTCTAGTTAATGCCTTAACTGCTGTTGCTCCGTCTATAATCCAAAATTTCGTTCAGATTGTAGCGTGAACCAGCTGTTGACCTCCATGCAACGTAAGATGATGGTAGTGTTTGATAATTAGGTTTGCTAAGTGTCCCCTAGGTAAAATAATTTGGTGCTTAGTGTCATAACTCAATTCACTCTGTTGAGTCCTTCCACCTACTCTCAGCAGTCCTTCCGAATCCAAGAATGGTCGGTGACTTACGCAGAGGCTTGTGATTCTCCAGTTGCTCAATTTCATCTGAGAATGCTTCTCGTTGAGCTATGCGAACGCAGATGATTTCCGCTTCCTTCAGTTCGTCGCTGGTCAAGAATGTACTACTATTTTGGTTTTCCATCTACGACAATATGCAGTTACTCGAACTAACTTCGTAAACGATGAGAATCTTTGGAAGATGTCGGGCGTTTGCTCAGGTGTGATGGTTTGAGCTGAGACACTCGTCAAACACGCATCGTTGGTTCGCCTTTCGATGTCAATCATAGCACTGTTGGTAAACGAATTCCCTTTTGGCCATTTACTGGGGTCTTCACTCAACCAGTCTGGCCCATTCCACCATAACTTGTCGTTGACAAGAGCCTGAGGTAGTGCTCCACGGGATGCGATATCTGCAGGATTTGACTTGCTACCCACATGTCGCCACTGTTTTGGCTCTGAGCTTGATTGTATCTCTCCAACTCTATTCGCTACGAAGACTTTCCATTTGGTTGCCGGTTGACGTAACCATTGCAACACAATTGTAGAGTCAGTCCAGTAGTATGGTCTGAGACAATCCCATCCATGTGCTTTCGAAGTGCTGTTCATAAGTTCGCATAACAAGGCTGCACCAAACAGTTCGAGACGTGGTATTGATCGTACTTTCAAGGAGGCCACTTTTGATTTCGCTGTTATAAGGTTAACGAGTGGTTTTCCACCATTCTCTTGAACACGCAAGTAGATAGTTGCTGTATATGCTGATTCGGATGCATCACAAAATCCATGAACCTGGATCGACTCGATGCTGGTATAATTTAGCCAGCGGGGAATCGAAATTTCTTCGATTGCCGACAGTTGGGCACGAAAATTCCGCCATTTTTCCGAGAGTTGATTTGGTACGGGCTCGTCCCATTCCGTTCCTTCAAGCCACAGTTGTTGCATGATGATTTTGCCAAAAATTATGCAGGGCTGCAACCATCCTACTGGGTCAAAGAATTTTGCTATCTCTGACAGAAGCTGTCGTTTAGTTGGTGGGTCATCGGTCATTGGTTCAAGGTTTACTTTGAAGGAAAATGAATCTCTGGCTGGATGCCATCGCAAACCAAGTGTCTTAATATGAGCATCCTCGTGAATATAAAGCGATACGTTTGTTTCTCGGTCAGAAACGGGGACTGCATTCAAAAGAGTGTCGTCATTACCAGTCCACTTCCGCAAGTTGAAACCTCCTTTGTGGAGTACTGTGATTAAGTCTTGTTGAAGGCATTTCACTTGATCAATCGTGTCTCCACCGGTAAGTACATCGTCTACGTAGAAATCGTGTTTTATCGAATGGCACGCCTGGGGATGATACAACTTCTCGTCATCAGCAAGTTGATGTAACGTCCGCATGGCCAGGAATGGAGCACTAGCTGTTCCATACGTAACTGTTGTCAATTTGTAGTGTTTCATTGGATGCGAAGGATGGTTTCGCCACAGAATTCGTTGATAATCTTGGTCTCTGGGATCTATGATTATTTGTCTGTACATCTTCTCGATGTCAGCTGCTACAACATATTTGTATGTCCTCCACTTCATCAATATGTGAATGATGTTATTTTGGTAGCTCGGCCCAGTTAAGAGTGTGTCGTTGAGTGATTTCCCTGATGGCGTTTTTGCAGACGCGTTGAAGACTACTCTCAGTTTCGTAGTTGTGCTCTCTGCCTTAACCACAGCGTGATGCGGCAAATAGTAACTGTACTTCGAGTGTTTCTCTTGAGCAGGTACCTCTACCATATGTCCTAGTCTCCTGTACTCTTCCATGAACTCTATGTATTGCTGCCGTAGCTTTCCGTCGTTGGCTAGTTTCCTTTCTAGCTGTGAAAACCTAATATGAGCGTTTCGTTGAGAATCGCGTAGAGTTTTTGCAGGCTCAACATTCTCCTTGAATGGAAGCCTCACGATATATCTTCCAAAGTCGTCTCGTCTGGTTGTTTTCTGGTACCATTCCGCAGCAGCAGTTTCTTCAGGCTTTAGGATAGGATTGACTGGTGCCTCTGTAAGATCCCAGAACCGTTTCACAAGCTGGTCTGTTTCTTCTTCAATACTGACCAATGATACAATTCCTGCCAAAGAATTTGAAGTTGATGCCATGGTTGTCGGTCCGAGTAAAATCCATCCGAATACTGTATTGACAGCGCAAGGCGTTCCTTTCTTGAATCCCGGCAGAATTACAGAATTGTAAACATCTGCACCGAGCAACACATCAATACGTGAAGGTGTGCCACATAACGGGTCCGCTAAGTCAGCACGCGACAATGTCTTTGGAAGCTTCACTTTAGTGTCGATTGAAGGACATATATTAGTAATGTTGGGTATCACCAAAGCTGATACAGTGAACACGCTATCTCCCCATCTTGGGTTGATATTCAGCAGCACGCTTCCCTTTGTTTGAACCTTTGATGTTGCTCCTAGACCACATATCGTAATTTTAGCGTATTCGCGTTTCAGTCCGAGCAGTTGAGCAGCTGATTCCGTGATGAATGTCCGTTGTGAACCAGAATCAACAAGCGCTCTTAATGTTCCCAACTCCGATGAAGCGTTTTCCACCTTGATTCGGGCTGTCGCCAATAGCACTTGCTGGCAAAGATAATTTTCTTCGGCAAAAAGTGAATTTGTTGATGGTGTAAATGGTTTAGCGTCGCTAGATAATACTGTAGACGTTCTCTTCTTGCTGTCGTGGAGCAATGTATGGTGCTGTTTGGAGCAGGTTCGACATCTGGATTTAGATGGACATTTACTGATGACATGTCCTTTTCTTAAGCAATTAAAGCACAATTTATTTCGTTTCACAGCCTCTTGTCGCTGTTCCAACTTTAATGCCTTGAAGGTATCGCATTGATTTATGTGATGACTTTTGCTGCAAATGTCGCAAGTCGTTACGTCACGAACCGTGAGTGCATCCACTTTTTGGGGTTTCTTAGGACCATTCAACGCTTCTAATGTCCTGAAACGGCTTGTTAAAAAATCTGTGAACGTTGCTAATGTTGGTATCTCTGATGATGCTCCAATGGACGTCTCCCATAATCTTCTTGTTTCATGGTCTAGTCTTTGTGTAACTGAATAAATTATCAGTATATCCCAATGCTCCGTGTTTACACCAATGCTCTTCATATTGGCAATGAGCTCAGCCGTAGTGTCCATGAATTGTTTAATGTTAAAGTCGCGTTCCTCCTTAACTGCCGGTAGTTTGTGGAACGTATGTAGATAGCTCCACGCGATGGATCGCTTGTTGTCGTATCGTTTACGAAGCATTTCCACTGCTGCCTCGTAATTCTCGCTGTTGATGTCCATATGCTGGATGACACGTGTCGCCTCTCCAGTCAGATGAGTCTTTAAGTACTGCATCTTCTCTACTGCAGATAATGACTCATTATTGTGCACCATTGACGTGAACAAATCGATGAATATCCGCCATTGTCTGTAACTCCCGTCGAACTTGGGAATTACCAAACGCTCAAGCTGAACCTTTCTAGTTCCAGATGCAGGTTTCTCACTGATACTGATGCTCGATTCACCCTGTTGTTGCCTGATGCCATCTTTGAACGCCCCTAGCAGGTCCAAATATTGGTTTCTCGCTGGTCTTGAAATCTTCCAGATACGAGTTGCGTCGCGCAGGATTGTCGGCCGTCTCGTCGAGCATGAGAGTATGATGCTCCTGACATGCTGTCCATAAGTCCTGCAGCCTTGCCTCAAAATAGCCAAGATTATGACGATCCTTGCTATCCTTCCCGAAGTTTTTCTTCAGCCTCGCAATGTTGCAAAAATGGTCGTATTGTGTGACCGTAGTCGATGAAGTTCCTTTATCATCTTTCGTGGCAACAGATGCAGTTGTGGATTTGTCGCCCCTTGTCTCCGGCATATTGGCAAAGACCCTCCTCAGGATGTAGTTCAGCACTGGTGTTGATTACTTTCAGATTCTTATTAACAGCGGAGCCAAAAACTCGTCTGCACCAACTTGTATAAAGTAATTCAACGGTGGAGATTATGAGCAATGGTTGCGCTAAGAATCGATTTTATCAAATATCACCAGCACCAAATCACGATTGTCTCCGATGCTTTGCCACTAAAAAATTCGTATCCGGATCCACAAATATCCAATTCGTAATCCGGCTCGACGGACCAAAAATGTTGGGTATTACTGTCTTAAGATCCAAACTGAACTAGCAATTAAAACCACACGCTCAAGTTACTAATTACTGAATCCAACACTTTATTTCAATCTTTTCAATTTATAACTTAATTCTTCTTAATCATCATATTTTACAATTCAATTCCAATTACCTGAACAGAGTTCAATGAATCAAGCAAATTATGTTTATTTCGCAAAAATACATTTTCAAGCATTTCAGTTCAGTTCAATGAAATGCAAATTGCTTACTTTTAAAAATGAACATGGGAGCAAATTAATAGGTCAATAAATTCTATAGAATGCTTCAATGCACTTTCTTGGGTTTATGGACATTACGTTAGACTTAATACTATGGATGAAATGCTGCGAGTTTAATTAATGAGTTAACAATATGATATAATTCTTAACAGGGTTCATTGGTACTGTGCATCATGTAGGCGTTACTCAGTATCTGCGTATGTCTCTCGACTCCAAACCGCAAGGAAGATGATCACTTCCTTAACCGACGAGCTAAAATCCCTGCTAGGCAAGTGCTCTTCTGCTTGTTCTGAAGTTGACTCCTTGTTACAATTTGCGGATTCATCATCTTCCAATCCATCATCTAGTTCGATCGGAAAGGCTGTGCGTTCAGTGCCGGATCCAGCTTCATCAATACCGACAAAAAGTAAACCGCAGGTAAAATTATCCAATGTCTCCTCTCAAGGAGCACTATCCACCTTGTTCTTAAGTAACAGCCTGAACGTAAATTCTCAACATGATATGCAGCATCAACCAGCGTTAGTATCGCAGCCAGATTACCACAATTCTGCAGAATTGATTGAACCTAGTCTCTCAATTGTTACTAGAAACCGCTATCTATTAACCAACAACCAACGGTTTCGGAAGCTGACAGTTTAAATGTACTTGATACATCACTAGCTGCTCAACAAGATAT
Source organism: Odontomyia ornata (assembly GCA_963969285.1). Taxonomy (NCBI): domain Eukaryota; kingdom Metazoa; phylum Arthropoda; class Insecta; order Diptera; family Stratiomyidae; genus Odontomyia; species Odontomyia ornata. The sequence goes on from OZ017740.1 coordinate 298,910,245, forward strand.
GCAGATACAGCCAGCGTTCGTACTACTGCCGGATTGCTGCAATTATGTAGAAACAGCCGAATCTGGTTAATCAATCGTCACTAGGAGCGATTCGCCGTTGAGGCCGCTTTCTTTTAATCAACAATCTGATTTGCTTATTATCAGCCCACCTGGTTCTTCGTTCAACAGCCGGGGATCGATTCCAAAGAAGATACCACCTCGAATTCAACATCAGAAATCGAGTGACCTCGTTCCCTCAACAGATCTCGATTCTCCTGTCATTCGTGCGTCTATACCTTTGAAGAATATCTTCATAGCTAGAGTGGTGTACGAAACTTCTGTTGAGGATCTAGAGTGTTATGTCAACAAAAAGTTTGGATCATCCGGTAAAGTCTTTAGTTGTCATAATTTGACTAAGGAAAATTTAACGGACAAAGTAGTTGCCTCATTTAAATTGGTGATTTCTGCAAATACTGATGTTGTCCTGAATTCGAATTACTGGCCTGCTGACGTACTTGTTAAGCCGTTTGAATCGAGACGAAGAAATTTTCGTCGGGCAGTAAACGGAATGCCAAAGCTCTAGTCACAAGTAAACTTGATGAATATTCTGATAATCATAATATTTTTTCCACTGTAACCTCTTTAAACCTCCACGAATCTCTTTCAAACCTTAATACTGTTCAATGTAACTTCTCTTCTCCTAATAAAATGTGTATCTCTATTTTTTACCAAAATGTACGAGGATTAAGGACCATGCTTGATGAACTGATCATATTGTATATAGATGTGACTGCGACCTGATTGCTACTAATAAGGCTGATGATGGTGGAGTTTTGGTTGCAGTTAGCAAAGCTCTACCTAGTTCTCTTTGTTCTGATTTCTGTTTTTCTCCTACTTTAGAATGTGTTATTATCAAAATTTCACTCCCTCATAATACAGAGTTTTTGATTTTGTCTATTTATATTCCCTGTAATTCACCGTTAACTGTTTATGAGACGTTTTTTGATTATCTATCCTCTTATCTAGTTTTGCGACACCCTCACGCCAAAATATTAGTTTGTGGGGATTTTAACTTACCATACATAGATTGGAAAAATTATCCTACTCCTTCTATCTGGTCAGTTGACCATTCTTCTATAACCCTGTCATCTTTAATCATATCCGCAATCCTAATGGTCGTCTCCTTGACCTTGTTCTATCAAATGTTCCAGTTAGCTACTTATCTGTATCTCAAGCCTTACATCCGTATGTTTCTCCTGATCGCCACCATCCTCCTTTATCTAAAGATCTTATAGTCGATGAAATTAAATTTGACAAACCTCATCCTACTCCAAAACTTAACTTTTTTAAAGCTAATTATGAAGCTATTAATACAGAATTACTTTCAGTCAACTGGCTAGATTTCTTTAGGGGCCTAAATTGTGATGCTGCTTTGGATAAATTTTACATATATATTTATAATCTTATTCGCTGTTATACGCCTCTTCAGCAAATCAAAAGCCTTACTTTACAAAGCGAGTGCAGGCTGCGTGCTATTGCCTAAAAAGAGATCAGATATGCTCTGAAGACTTATTTCAGTAGTCTGGATAGCTCTCTTGTGGCTAATAATTCAAAGCCTTTTTGGTCTTATATAAGGTCGCTGAAAGCTTCTGCTTCCATTCCTAGTAAGGTCCGTTGGAATGGTGCAGAGGTTTCTTCTCCTCGAGAAGTTACTGACTCATTTGCCCAATTTTTCTCTTCAAATTTTTCTTCTCCCGCTGCAGCTGTGCATCCTGTTGTCTTACCTAATCATCTTCCCTTCCCAATTTCCTTTATTTGTACAGATGCATCTGAAGTCGAAGCTTTGATCAATGCTTTTGATCCTAATATCAGCCCTGGGCCGGATGGTTAGCCAAACATGTTTGTAAAGTCGTTCGCCTCATCGCTTAGTTTTCCTTTATCTCTCCTCTTTAATCTAAGTTTGAGTACTGGCACTTTCCCTAACCATTGGGAAACAGCTAACATTGTGCCTATTTTTAAAAGTGGTGATCCTACGTCAGTTTCCAATTATCGCCCTATTTCCTCACTTTCCTGCTTTCCAAAGTTACTTAAATGGTTGGTTCATAATCGACTCTCAAACTCATTAGCTCCTATTATTGCTCCAAAGCAGCATGGCTTTCTCAAAGGATACTCCAATTCCTCTAATTTAATGGAGTTCACAAACAGTATTGCAAGAGCTTTGGATAACCAACTGCAAGTTGATGTGATCTTGACAGATTTCTAAAAGGCCTTTGACACTGTGAATCATTTACTTCTATGTCGTAAGCTTGAAGCTCATTGGTGAATTTAGGTAGTGTGGTTAGAGATTATGAAGGCTTAATTAGGGTTTATGATTTAGATTAGTTTTAGATAAGTGGGTTTACGGTTTTTGTTAGTCTAGAGTAATTTCATTTAGTTTTAATTTTAATGATTGATTTTAGTTCAGTTCGTTTTTGGGTTTGTGTAATTTTAAGTTGAGTTTTGTAGATTGAGTTTAGTTTAGGGTAGTGAGTTAAGTTTTGGTTTGGGTTAGTTTAAAGTATATTTTGAGGCTTTCAATTTAATTTTAATTTTAGCTTAGGTTAGATGTTAAAATTTTATATATTTATTTACTTGTCTGTTTGTCTGTCTGGCATTCAAATTTTAATTTATTTTTATAGAATCGTTTGTTTGTCCATCTGTGATTTATTAAATTATTTCTTTTATTCAAATTGTCGATGTTTTCCGTCTGCTCATTGATTTTAATATTTTTAAATTATTTAAATGGTCTGTGGACTTTAATTGTTTTTGATCGTCACCATGTTTCCGCACACACGATATGAACATGATTATTTCGCTCGCTGTTCACTACGCTCCTCCCAATATTTGCCAGATCCTCAGTCGCAGCTTTCGTTCCGGGATGCTGGTCAGACAGTTGAGACTCATGGAATGGTTCTACCAATTCCTAAATGTGGTTTCAAGTTCGATGGTGGCTCGTATGGTTTGGATGCACGTCAATTTTTGTTTCGTGCTAGCATCACGGCTAGAGACTATGGTCTCACAGAGCGTGAACTCGTCCGAGACTTTCATGTTCTCCTGCAGGGATATGCCGAAAACTGGTACTGGCAGATACGTGAGACTTGAGTTGGACGCAGCTTAAAGTGGAGTTCATAGAACGATTTGGATCTCGGCTTGATGACGCTCGTATTTGGGACAATATGTTCGGCCACAGCCAGGAATCCAATGAACCATTCATCGAATTTTATGAATCCCTTGAGGCTATGGCTCTTCAAATCAGGACTCCGATTAGGAACACGGATCTGCGGGACCTAGTTTTCAAAAATATGAGTTTCAGGTTGGAGGATCACTTAGCTGGACATGAGTTCTTGACCACCCGTGAGCTCGTCTGGAGGTGTCGTTGGATTGAGGACACTTGGCGTGAGCTGGAAATCAAGTATGGTCGACCTCCAGTTCAGCCTTATGAGCTTAATTCGATGAGACCACCTGATCAGTTACCGGCTGGTTTGTAATCTTGCCTACCGATGAACCTCCATCCTAGTGGAACGAGAGATTTTTGTCATTATAATACCGACATGCATCATCATGAGTCCCCAACATCATTTAGCAGTGCTAATACCTCAAGCAGATTACCGGAATACGTCGAAAGTAATGGAAAGGCAGGCGATGATCGTGAATCACCCACTAGTTTTAGAGCATGACCTTTTCGGGATCGCTCCCGGAGAGCCTGGAGATATTTCCTTGCCAGGCGTCTCTTGAAGCGCGCCTGCGTGGAGTCAATTGTTGCAACTCCTGGCGCTGATATTTTTGTCAAGGGTCGCAAATTGACGAGCTTGCTTGATAGCGGAGCCAGTGTCAGTATCCTCGGAGCCGGAGCCTTGCACCAGCTGTCAGACTTGGGTTTGCATATGTATTCCATGCATGCTCATGTACAGATTGCATCAGGGCGCAAGGATCTAGTTCTGGGATACTTCACCACATTGGTGCGATTTAACAACAACACCAAATTGATGAGATTCCTGGTTGTTCCTTCCTTGACGCACGCAGTGTATCTCGGAATTGACTTCTGGGATGTCTTCAAAAAAGCATCAATCCAGGTCAACGCTATCAAAGCATCCTCGGAGCCTCAGAGCCCTGAATTCCATCTTTTGTCTCCAAAAGATCAACAACGACTGGACCTCGTCAAGCAACAGTTTCCATCGTATAATGAGAAAGGTTTGGGTAGGACCAGTCTTGTGTCTCATCACATTGATACTGGTTCTGTTTGACCCATTAAGCAGCGGCATTATGCTGTCTCGCCTGTTATACAGAAACTGTTGTATGACGAACTCGATCGTATGTTGTCTTTGGGGTAGTAAAGGAAAGTCAGAGTTTGTGGAGTTCTCCTGTGACCTTTGTCAGAAAACCCGACGAGGTGCGTTTATGTCTTGACGCTAGACGCCTTAACGAGGTGACTTTTAAGGATGCCTATACGTTGCCACTGATTGAAGATCTTTTAGCACGGTTGAAGAGTACCAGGTTCATTACCAGTTTGGAACTGAAGGATGCCTTTTGGAAAATATCGTTGGATGAGGCAAGTAAGGAGAAAACGGCCTTTACTGTCCCTGGCAGGCCCTTGTTCCATTTCAAGGTCATGCCGTTGGGTCTATGTAATGCTCCCCAAACGATGTGTTGGTTGATGCATAAAGTAATACCGCATGAGCTGCAGGACAAGGCATTTGTTTACCTCGATGACCTGCTTGTTGCGAGTTCAACACTTGATGAGCACTTGCGCTCCTGAGTGCCGTTGCAAAACTGCTCAGGGACGCTAATTTGACCATCAACGTTGAAATGAGCAAGTTCGTCAAGAAGGAAATTAAGTATCTTGGCTTTGTAGTAAGTTATGGTATCCTGCGCACCGACTCGGAGAAAGTTTCAGGCATAGTCTCCTATCCTGAACCCCGAACGGCCAAAGATGTGAGACGGTTCATGGGCATGGCAGGATGGTACAGGCGTTTTATTCCAAACTTCGCTTCGGTTACGGCCCCTCCAACGGATTTGCTAAAGGGCAAACGTGCTTTCAAGTGGTCTGCTTTCGCCAATAGTGCCTTCAATAAAGTGAAGCAATCGTTGATTTCCGCTCCAGTGCTGGTTAACCCCGACTTTACGAAAAACTTCTATATCCAGTGTGACGCAAGTACAGTGGGTATTGGAAGTGTTTTGTTCCAGAAGGACGATGAAGGTAGAGAACATCCAATCGCATATATGTCGATGAAGCTCAACGCTGCGCAACGTAACTATAGCATTACTGAATGGGAATACTTAGCTGCGGTGCAGAGCGTAAAGCGATTCAGGGCATGTATCGAAGGGTTGCCCTTCACCATCATAACCGACCATGCCAGTCTTAAATGGCTGATGCAACAGTCGGACCTTTCTGGTCGATTAGCTCGCTGGATTCTGAAATTGCAAGGGTTCAATTTCAAAATTGAACACCGGAAAGGTGCTGTTAACGTTGTACTGGATGGGTTATCGAGATCTTGCTGGCAGGACGAGCGGGTGGCCTCGCTCATTGCTTGCCTCCCGGAGTACAAACATATTGATGGTTTGATACCTCAGTCTGCATTTCACGAGCCCGAGTACGAACATCTCAAGGAGCAATTCCTGAAGCAACCTGATAAGTTTCAGAATTTGCACCTTGCTGATGGCCAAGTCTACAGCAGTACTGGTTCTCCTGTAACGCTGACTTCAGATATTCCCCGAACAAAATTATGGGTTCCTGAGGATCACCAACAGGCTCTTATAATACGAGCTCATGATGATCCCCGGGGCTGTCATTGTGGAATTCGTAAGACAACCGAAGTATTATTACAGGCATCGTTTGCGTCAAGATGTTATCCAGCACATCCAGAGCTGTTCAACATGCAAACAGATCAAGCCTTCGAATTCCACTTTGAGACCTCCTATGGGCGCATCACGAGACTCGGCAAGACCTATGCAGCGCCTGTTTGTGGACTTCATGGGTCCATACCCCCGTTCAAAATCAGGGAATACTCAATGGTTTGTGGTCCTGGACCACTATAGCAAATTCATATGGCTCAAACCCATGGCTAAAGCCACTGCGGAACCAGTCGTGCGATACTTGGAGCGCGAAATTTTTTCGACCTTCGGAGTTCCCGAATGGCTTCACTCGGACGACAGTGTGCAGTTTGTCTCCAAGGTATTCGCTACGCTCATGAGTGAATACGGGGTGCAGCACTGCTTCATTCCAACCAGTCGACATTGAACGCCATCAGACCCTACATAGGGTCCGATCATAGCAGGTGGGACGAGAATCTTCTGATTCATGAGTCCACAGGATTTTCGCCCTACTTCCTTATGTTCGGGTACCACCCTATCCAGCATGGCTCTAAGTACGCCCTCCTTAGATGCTTGAATGCTTTTGAGGATGGAGAAGTACAGTCAGGTGTGAACAGTGATCGTCTGCAAGCCATACAATATCGCGTCCGAGCTAAGCTGAAAGAAGCCTACCACAAGGGAGCTCAAAGTAACAACCTTCGGACTCGCCCCCGTGAGCTACTCCAGGGTCAGAAAGTTTCCGTGCGAAATTTTGCCGTGAGCAATGCAGCCGATCGCTTTGCGGCTAAATTTGCTCCACGATTTGTTCCTGCAGTGGTTCGTCGCCGTACTGGGTAAGTTTCTTATGAACTTGACGATGCATCCGGTAAGCTGCTAGGTAGCTTTCACGCTAAGGACATCCGATCCGACTCCTAATCACCCCTGTGACATTCCTTGTTTGCCCGGCTGAATGAGACACTCAGGGCCTGGGTCGTCCCACGATTGTTGCGAATTCCGGCGTACCGACATTCTCCCATTCGCAACTTCAAATTACCGCAGTCACCTCTCCATCTTCCTGTGGGCATTTATATCTTTTCCCCTGTTTATTTATTTAATTTTTTTTTTAATTTTACCAATTTCCCTATAATTTCAATTTTCGCATCATCACAATCCTACCTTTCTCACTTATTTTCAATTAAAAAAAAGAGTATATAATAATAGCTTTAATTTTCCCACTAACAACATTCCATTCATTAATTCCCACTAACAAAACTTCATTCAATACATTTTCCCTAACAAAACCTAATTCCATCCTTCATACTAACTAATTCTATTCACTAGCTCCCACTAACAAATTTTATTTTTTTTACTAACGAAAATTCATTCATACTAACAAAATTCAATTTCATACCCAGATGCATAGTTGAAGTTGCTTATTAGATGAATGAGAATTCAACAAAACATGGCTCCGTTGGTAGCGTCGTGAATTATCGACCGCGGGTCTGCTGGGACTCTGGGTTCAAGCTCCCCGAGCGCAGGGAAGCACTCTTTTTGGGGTATCGGCAAAATCTAATTAAACGCTTCTTTGATTATGCAAATTGCCATATATGAAAAAATGGAAATTATTGCACTTGTCGGTACGAAAACATGTGTGGGTAGCGGAATCGGAGTGTAATGAACTTCGATTACGTTACCCAGATGCGGCATCGGTAATGAAAGATGAAAAAGATTGCAGGATCGGATTTGATGGAGGTGAAATGTGAGATTGAGTTCTTTGAACTGACGAGTTGGTATTTGACTGGAAGTGGGTATTGGATGGAAAGAAGAGAAATTGCTTTTAATGAAAGTTCGGAGAAGTGAAATTTTGGATTTGGGAATTTCAGCAGAATGATTAATTTTTTTGGTGACGAAAGAGGAAATTGAATGAATTAATTGCAAAGTGGAGTGGCGAAAGTTTTGGTGTGACGAAGGGCAAAAGAAATTACATAAGTGGGGAAATAAGAAACCAGATACCACATTAGCTGTGTAATAAAAAGCAAGAAAATACAGTAGTTGTAACGTATGATCCATGTGCAAATACGAGTAAGAGAGAATTTTTGGTTGTTTACCTCCAGGAATAAAATTAGTGCGAGTTTGATGCCGAAATAATTGAAGTAAAATAAAGTGCCGAGCGTGATTCTTCCCTTGAAAAAAGCAAGCAAAAAACTGTTTTGTTGGGTTTCGAAGAGGGCCAGGTGCCGGAATTAAAGTTTTCCTTTCTGCGAGTAAGCCATAATGACGGATCGGAGAGTGCGATAAGTGGCAGTTGCGTGTTCCTTGATTTTTTTTTTATTGATTGAATTTTCAAATTAATTTAAAATTTTATTTCCAGTGGCCCCCACATTCTTTTTTTTTGTCTTCTCCGAGCGCTCGGAGATCAACGAGGAAAAGAGTGAGTATTTGTTTGGTTTATTTTCCTATTTGTTACTACGAAATCGCAGCATCAAGTCTTTTTTTCTTTGTGTTTACCTTTATATAGAAAAATTTATGTCATTGTTTTTTCTTCTGTACGTAAATTTTAAAGGGGTCCGTTTTTTCTCGTTTATATTGAAATTAATAATTTGCAAATTTTTTGTTGTAGAAATTTGCCTTGTTAGTGAATAAAACGGCCATGCCTTGCTAGAAACGATAATCTTTCATTCCTCAGATGACCTCCCCTTTCTCATCCTTATCTCTCCGTGGTAGTGTTTATATGTAAGGTGGCTCAGCACGAGCAGAGGGTGTCCGGGAAGAAGCACGACACGACTGACCGCAAGCCGGCCTCAGTATGCCACTCCGGGTTACTCAGCCCTCTGCCAAAACTTAATGTCTGACTTCCGCGGTTGCAACAAGACCACGAATGGAAAATCACTCAACACTTTCGGTATTTTTCACTTATCCACTGACTAGCAGCGGATTAGATAAGAGACAAAAGGTGATAGTTAAATGTCATTACTTCTAGGTTGTAGGGATCTGCTGGTCGACGTCAGTGACGTAGGGCGGAAAGATCGAAGTTATCACAGATAGTTCGAGAACAAGAATACATGAGTGTGACTGCCCTCGAAACATATTTGCAGATTTATTCAACTACCTTTCTCGCGAGTTTCTTTAAAGACATCACAAAGCATTCCTTGAGTTCATGATCAATCATATTTTCCTCAACATAAAATAAACTTTTAATCTGCAGTATAACTGGTTTTTTTAGAATATATATTTAGAATAGAATAAAATTGGAAAATATTTATAAATGTTTTCCTTCTTGTTCATGAGGTGTAGTTTTTTGTATTCAGGCTTAGGAATGATTATCCTTTGCTTCTATGAAATTCAATGATTTCAAAAATGCCTCACTCAAAGGGTAAAAATAAATCCGTGAGTTCTTAGTATTAAATCAAACCCACACGTCCACACGCCCTCACATCAATCGCTTAAACCTGAGCAAACGTGGAAGCATTGGCAAATGGACACACAAGACATGTGTTCAAATAAACTTATGCATACGCATCAAACAAACATATCAAAATCGAAACAACACATAAAAGGCAAAAAATTATTTTCAAGTGTCATTTTGAACCTTTGAATCAAAACGTTCTGGTCAAACTAGACACTTCTAATTTGAGAAGTCTACACACTGTACAATCTGGCAGATGTTTATACACATCTTAAAAAAATCGATCATCCTCTGTCCTTTCAACTTGAACATCAGGCAGATGCACACGCGTTCGCTCTGCGTGCGATGCGTATCCTTTTTCCACTTCATGTCTTATTTCTTGTTTTTTTCCTTTCCTTTGCAGGACGATTGCGTCGGAGTCTGTTTGTAACATGTTGAAATAGTTTGTGCTTGGAATATAGCTGAAGCGAGAAAGGAGAACAAGACAGTTTAACTTCCAACATCTTTGGTCGAAAGGGTATCTATGAACATTTTCTTTCGACACAAACTTTTGCCAAGACTGCAAAACCAAACCTCACGCTCTGTACTTCAGTAAAAAATTGATAATGTCCTTTTTTATAGATATACGCTATTAGATCAGAAATTGTGGAGGCTGCTGCTGGTTCTGTTTGTAATTCTGCTACAAGACCGAAATCGTTGACTATTCTTCTTTTCTCCTTTTATTTTCGGCCCGTGCAAGGATAGGATTCCTTTATCCTTTTTGGAAAAATTTCAATCTATAGAATAACACTAACTCAACCGGCAGATGTTTTGATCGAAAATTGAATATTCTCATTTATTTCTTCAGATTTTTTTCTTGCTCCTCTCAACTTGTATTCCACGCTTAATCTCGATCATATGATATAATCGTAACGAATCGAAAAATAGTAGAAATTGAAGGAGGAAAAAAAATGAGGCCAACATCGCGTCTTATGTCCTTCGATTTGGTTTGAGAAAGGTAGGAAATAAAGTAGATATGAAAATTTTGATTTCTTAAGAATGTAACATGTCGTGTTGGTAAAGGAGATGGATTTAAAGGTGCATGCAGCTGTTCTATAGATTTTATGGAGGTGGTTGCATAGTAGAGTAGCTATGGTGCAAGTTTTTGAATGGAGCAGATATTACATGTTGCTTCGGGATAAAATGGTTTTCGTTTTTTGTCTGATATGAGCCAGGTGAGATGACGGTGTTTTAATTAGATTTTGTCCTTTTGTTATCTACTGATAAAGGAAAAATAGATCGTTGGAACTTTTCAGTTGTGATTTTTAGCGTGGCATTAGAAGTTTTGGTTGCTTGTCATTTGTTTTAATATTTTAGGTTACAAGAATGTAAAATGAAGCTAATTTTAAAAGTTTTTCTGTCATGCAATCTGGAACTACTTGGAAAAAGGGTAGGCATAATGTTCTGTTCCTTTGCAATAGCTTTAAATATCATCGGTGAGAAACAAAAACTCGTTTTTAATTTTGAAAGGTAAATTATGTACGAGCTCATTACCAATGAGCTGTTCACAAATTTCAATGGTTAGAATGCTCGTCTCTCTAGAAGTGTTCCCCAGGTTCAAATCTCAGTGGTAGTAATGAAATTATGACAGTAATACTTCTATTGAATTTTAAATGAGTTGGTTCACAGTCAACCAAAAGAATCACTGTGATAATTTCGTGTTCTAGAAGCTTATACAAATTAGGTTATATGGCCATAGATAGAGATACTCTAGCATATGTATATTATCATTTTGCCCCGTATGCATCAGAGCGATAATAGAGTGACATCAAGAACTAAAAAGTTAAAGCATTACGGTAGACAATGGTATCCTTATCTATTGTGAAAATCCGTTAAAAAGTATCACGAATTGTCTTAAATTAAGAAATTGAAATTTTTCTTTCATGAGTCTCATATAATTTATTTATATACAAACTTCTAAAGTGCAAAAACGCGGCTTTTATAAAAAGTACGATCATATGTTCTCGAAATTAGCGCACGCATGACATCACACATGCTTCTTGTTCTTTGTTTGGTGACAAAATTCGTGTTTACATGCTTATCGGGTTCGTTATGTTACTAATTTTAATCATCTCCAATCACAGACCATATTCTACATGTGGATTCATGCGTTCTCGAAAAAATTCTTGAGACATCGGTGCTAAAATATTTAAAGTATTCAAGACAAAAGTTAAGAAACTTGTCATGTCATGTGCAAACGCGCTTTTACATATGAATACTGATCGGGCAAATGAGATCAGATGTCTGCAGCGATTATTATTGACTTTTTTATGCTGAAAGAATCAACAGGTGATATCATGTGAGTGGTGATATCATATGGAATATGGAACTTTAATTAAGGTGATTGTCCTTATGATATTTGTTTAACGAAGCAGTAATGATTATAATTATTTGAATTTCCTAATAAGAATTTCTTGCATTACTACAGTCTTTCTAAATGTTTTGAAATTATGTAATTTGAATGCTTAAAATTGTTTCTCAAAAATTATTGTATGTTGTACCATTTAATCATTTTATAGTAGAAACTGCAGATTGTTTATGAGAAAAAGTTTGTAAGCTTAGACTTTTATTGCCTACCCCTCGCTCTCTAACAAGATTGCGATTTCTTTTTTTAAAGAAATTCCAGAAACAATATTTGTTCCTTTACCATGTTATACTCGTACAAGCGATTTCATAGTTTCTGACCGTTTGTTTTTGAACGTGTTATGAGTCGTCTCTACGTCACTGGCGACTAATACTTATGCACATTGCGGCCATGTGGCTTTCCATCTCGCGTCAGTTGCCACGATTTCACATCCCACGTCTGTTTTGTCGGGAGTTGTCAAAGTGGCAGTCCGACACAGCATGTGGATGTAACAGCAATTATAACCTCGAAAAAGGTCACTTGGCGCGCGATGAAGAAGGATCGTTTTGTATCTTGCATACGGTAAATGTCAGTCAGTTTTCTTGGTTAATTTAATTCATTTAAATTATTCTAATATAGGTCGCAGAAAGAAATGTTCGACCCTGAAATTTTATTGGCAGTCAAAAAAGTTACTCCATATTAGCAAACGATAAGAGAAAGTGAAGAATAGCGTTCCGTGGTTCACCTGACTTAATCAAACATCGGTACGTAATAGCATATAAGGTGATGGTGCCGCCACTCGAGGTATAGTAGCTGTGGCGACCTCGTTAGAAATTCAAATTTGTCTTTCATCAAAATTTATCAGAATCTAGTACAATGATTAAGTTAGTCAAGTTGCCTTAAATGTACTTCCGTTTAGATTCCATAAAATTCCATTATGTTCTAAGTATTCAGTAAAACGTACACTCGTTCACTCTCTTCTTATTCGCACATCGTGCAGGTCACGGCCAGGTACTCCATAACGTTACATCTAAATATTATAAATCTTGTTTCATTTGAATAAATTGAACATTCATCATTATTGTACTTGCATTTGTTTTTTTTTTATCATACTTTTGCTAATGAAACAATTGGTGACCCCGCCAGAACTCGTTCCGCGATAAATTATTCAATATTATCGAGAGTGCATAAACCCCGGAATCCGCAGTTACGTGAATTGGATAAAAAATGAATATTACAATATTTGCTGGCAAATCTATTTGTGAGGTTATAGTCTGACATCCAAGGTGATACTCATCAATTTCTCATTGAGTCATCTTGCTTCATCTACGCGCAATTTTCTTCTGCTGACAATGAGTGCACTAACAGAAGGGACTTTCAACACAAAGCGCGCCCCGAGCAACGCTTCGTCAACTGTTGGACGCTCCAGACAAACAAATTCATCATTCAATTTCTTCAACGATAAGTGCAGTGCGCTGTGTCATTATGTTGCAATATCGTCAGGAGTGTTTCGGAGGTGCAGTGCTACAGATTATTTCTGCGTGCTTCATTATGTTTCACGGCGATCGTGGCGTTTTCTATCCTGCCGGCTCCAACAACCAGAGCCCCAAACGCAGCGAGACACATCATCGCGGGTCGCAGCACTGTCAATATTATATCACAAACGCAAATTCATCGTGTTCGCTACAATGACCTAACATCCGTTTGGCACTTTTGAATGTTGCTTCTGTACTTTTGCATGGATCCTGTCAACAGTATCAACAATCGTCGAAAGTCGTCGCTTAATTTGAATGGTCCTGAGCCCAGGTGAATTTTTTTTTTCATTTTCAAGTTAAATTATTTGGTGTATATTATTATATATAATCATTATCATAATCATTTTATAAAATATCCATATTTTAAGTGCTAATTATTTCTGCGATTTTTTTTGATTTGGAGTTACACACTCACATATATATTTATTATGGCTCCCACGGGGACAACAACTACTGAAGAAAGTGATAGTGAATCTAAAAATATTAACATGTCCGCGAATGATTTGTCAAACAGGGAAGCTTCTTTATTCGCATCGACATTAAAAATTCCTCCTTTTTGGTCGAACAGACCAGACTTGTGGTTTGCTCAAGTAGAGGCTCAATTTTGTGTCAAAGGCATTAGCACTTCCACAACGAAATATGATTATCTCGTTGGAGCTTTGCCATCTGAGAATATGGAATTAGTCGCGGATATCCTTCTTAATCCATCGTCAAGTACCGATAAATATGAGCATTTAAAGAAAACTTTATTAGAACGCAGTAAAAATTCAGAGGAACGCAGATTAGATACTCTATTGAATCTAATGCAACCCTCCGAGCTCTTCCAACATATGGAGTCATTAGCTGGAAGTAACAGTTTGATCAATATATCTCTATTGAGAAAACTATGGATAAAGAAACTATCGTCTTCGATGCAAGCGTGCCTGATTGCTATTGAAGACACCCATAGTCAAGAGCAACTATTCGGAATTGCGGACAAAATATACGATTCTACGCAGACAGTAGTTTCATCAGTGGATCATAGGTGTAAAATACCAACTTCTGCATCCTCTCTTGAAGAAATAGTTAACGACTTGTCTGAGCGCACGAAGCGATTGGAAAATCGAAATTCTCATAGCAACATAGGGAATTCTTCGAAAAATCGTTATCATTCAGTAAATAGATCCAACAGTCAAAGCAAAAACAATCATGCATTCTGCTGGTATCATTCCAAATTTGGGACCAAAGCAAAAAAATGCATTAGTCCTTGCAAATTTTAAACGGAAAATAATCAAAAAAACGGAATGTAGAAACTTCGACTGCGGCTTCGGAGTTTCGGGATGTTTCTCGCCGCTTATTCGTAAGAGATAAACGAACAAGCACACAATTTCTGATAGATACTGGTGCTGACGTATCTATTATTTCAAATCGTGGATTCCCAAACTTACAGTCGAAAACTTCCTTCAAACTAGTTTCCGCTAATGGCTCGCCCATAAATTCATTCGGGATCAAATGCCTATCATTGGATTTTGGTCTTGGGAAAACGTATACACATAATTTTGTTATTGCCGCAATCGATCACCACATCGTTGGTGCAGATTTTTTGTATGCTAATAATCTGCTAATTGGCTTAAGAGACCGCAAGCTCATTCATAAACAAACACTGGTTTCTATCAACTGCTTGGTTCGTGAAGTCAACGTATGTTCTCCTAAATTGTTCCCTATTCAAGGTGAATACGGCTCTATACTAAATGACTTTCCCACTTTGAAAACACCTCTTGATTTCAGCATGAAAATAAAACATGACGTGGTTCACTACATCAACACTAATGAACCACTGCCATCGACCAAGCCCAGGAGACTTAACCCGCCAAAGTTTAAGATTGCAAAGTCTGAGTTTCACGAAATGGTTAAATTAGGTATATGTCGACCATCCTCCTCTAACGTAGCTTCTCCGTTGCACATGGTAGCCAAAAAAGAATCCAATCAGTGGCGTCTTTGCGGAGACTATCGATTATCGATTGAAGATTGTACTTTGAATTTGCGCGGATGCACATTTTTTTTCCAAAGTCAATCTGGTGAGGGCATATAATCAAATTCCTGTAGCGCCAGAAGATGCTCATAAAACAGCTGTAAGAACACCTTTTGGACTGTTCGGACTGTTCGAGTTTACACTGATGCCATTCGGCGTGAAAAATGGAGCGCAGACATTTCAACGCTTCATTAATCAAATTTTAAATGGGTTGGATTTCATTTTTGTCTATGTTGATGATATTCTTATATACAGTCGAAGTCCTCAGGAGCACAAAGAACACCTGAGGCAACTTTTCAAACGATTACAGGAATATAACATCAAAGTTAATCCAGACAAATGCGTATTTGGACAATCGCAAATTGATTTCTTAGGCCATTCCATATCTGCAGCAGGCATCGCACCTAGTGAAAATCGTGTGCAAGCCATTAGTGAGTTCCCACCACCTTCAACTATCAAGCAATTACAGCGATTTTTGGGTATGGTGAATTTATATCACCGCTTTCTGCCCAACATGGCTAAAATCACAATACCGCTGCATGACTTCTTAAAAGAAAACAAGAACACAATAAATAAGTACATGAGGATGCTTTCGATCATATTAAAAAATTGTTACAAAGTCAAACACTTCTTGTTCATCCAGCCATTGACGCCAAAATCGCTTTATGGGTAGACGCATCGAGTGATGCTGTTGGAGCAGTTCTCCAACAGTGCATTTCCGGTACCTGGGAACCTCTATCATTCTTTTCAAAGAAGAACAGATATAATTCATATATTTCTCCTCCCCCTACACCTCTCGATGTAGCTGTCATCACGAAGCGCATATTCATAATCAAAGGCGAATTTTGTGGGATCAGGATGATATGGTGTACTACGAGCATCTGAAACAGAATGAAACAATTACTGCTGGTCAGCAATTGTGTCGAATTGGCGTAAAATGGGTTTGCTCTACGATAACGCTTGACCACATGATGCGAAAGTAGTTAAAGAAACACTACTGTAGTGAGAAAGAGAAGTTCTCCCTTACCCAGCGTAAGCACTAAAAATAGTCCCTCCTGATTGCCATCTTTTCAGATCAGGCCTCCCACACTCAGTGAAAAAATTCCCGCAAGCTTGATCAAGTCCAAAAATGGGTCGACAAAATGATAGTTTCCAATCAACAGTCGATTTTTCGAGATGGACCTCATAAATGACCAGAAAAATGTGAAGCTAAGGAGGAAAAATATTTTGATTGATGTAGTCTTTCATCTGATATATAAAATAAATACATTGTTCGAGTAAAAAGGCCAGTTTTACAATAGATGGATAAAGATTGTAGATGGTAGACCTCAAAACTTGACATTCGGTAAAATCTACCTTGTAAACCGATTATTAAACAAAGCGAACTGTGCAATAGAAAACTCATGCTTGAACAGGGGAATCTAAAAGTAGAACGTCAAAAGAGGATCGTGGAAGAAGCTCTATATAGTATTCAAATAATGGATAAAGGAGCAAAACTCTGTAGATCCTAGTGTAGGGTTCAATAAATCCCATCGGTATATGACTTAAAAGCGGTGGCAAACACACCTTCAGCATTTCCATTGCAAACACCAAAAATATGAGGCATTAGCGAAGTTTTTTAATACATCCATTCCCTACCACTCTCTCTATCACCATTCTGTTGGAACCACATATTGTCCAGGTCCACAACCTCAATTTTTGGCCACAAGAAGTCTGTTATCATTTCGCAATAGTGAACACCGTTCACGGTAACTGCTTGGCCGTTCTCATTTTCCAAGAAGTGCGACCCGATAACGCCGCCAGCCCATAAACCGCACCAAATAGTCACTCTTTGTGGATGCATCGGCTTTTCAACAATCACTCGTAAATTCACATTTGCCCAAATGCGGCAATTCCGCTTGTTAACGAATCCACTGAGGTGAAAGTGTGCCTCGTCGCTAAACATGATTTTCTTTGTAAAGTCATCATTCCCTTCTGTCTGTTCAACCAACCATTCGGTGTGTTGCCGACGCTTGTAATGGTCAGTAAGGCTTCAGCTCTTGAATCAATTGAACCTTGTAAGCATGTAAATTAAAATCTTTAATCAAAATTCACATCAGTGATGTTCGTGAGATGTTCGATTGTAGGGCACGACGATGAGTCGTGGTTGATAGCTCTTCTGTCACACTATCGCGAACAACAGCAATGTTTGCCGCAAAACGAACTGGCCGAGCATACACAGGTAATTTCACATTTCCTGCAGACCCGCTTTGCTAAAATTTGCGCACAATTCTCCCGATTGTGGAAACATTCGGTCGATTATGCTGATGAAAAAAATCAAGAAGTGCACGAAATGCATTTTGATTTGAACGCCCATTTTCGTTAAAGGGCTCAACAACCTTAACGCGCTGCTCAATTGTGTACTTCTCCATGGTTGAAATATATTGAACGCCTTTGAGCGACGGGTCCTGAGGTGAATAATCGGAGCGAAGCTAGACGGGGACCAATGGCGAATTCGAAACAACCATGAGCATATTGTGGGACTACGGAAGCTGCAATGGGCTGGAGACATGAATCGTATGGACGAACAACGGGTATCCAAAAAGGTAGTCGTTGGGAGAACTGAAGGCCGGAGACCAGTGGGGAAATTGAGGAAACGTTGGTCTGATTCGGTCGACGAAGACTGTTCATCGCTGCTTGGATTTTGAAATTGGAGAACACGGTCAATGGACCGAGACAGTTGGAGGAACTATTTACAGGAAGTGAAGTCCCGAGAGGGGCTGTAGTCCTACGAAGAAGGAGAAGCACAAATGCATTCAAGCCAAGTTTCCTTATATGCATAGGAAAATTTCCATATCTTCTCAACATTCGTATGATTGGTACTAGTTGTCTCCTCAAATTATTTATTTGTGGTAACCAGGTCAAACGATGATCTAATGTTAGTCCAAAATATTTAATTCCTAGTACTCTTTGTAATTTTTCCCCGCTAATTTTTATGTCAACTTCTATGTCTTCCTTGTCCTCCTGTTTAAACACAATGTATTTTGTTTTTATGCTATTCAATGCTACCTTGTTTTCGAGAAGCCATGAACGATATTTCACTAGATCCTCGTTGACGATATTTTTCATGTACCGAGCAAAGAAGTACAATATCATCAGCATATAACATGTGGTGACCTTTCTGCCTACATTTATTCAAATTATTAGTATATACCAAAAGCAAGGTTGGACCAATTATGGAGCATTGGGGAACACCAGATTTCATTGATGCTAGATTGATCAAAAAATTGTTAACTGATGCTTTTTGGGACCATCTTTCCAAATAACTTTTGAAAAATTGTTTTGGTTTGCCTTAAATACCATACGGTTCAAGTTTTTGACGCAATAAGTCATCATCAACCGTGTCGAAAGTCTTTTTTAAGTCCACCACCATTGCAATAACATAGTCTCCTTTATCAAGACTTTCATTGTGATAACGAGAGACAGAAAGTAACGCATCGAAAGTACCCTTGTTCCCTTGAAAATCAAACTGCTTGGGATTTACGATAGAATTGTCCATTAAGAAAGATTTTAAACGATTGTTTACAAGTTTTTTTAAATATTTTACTAAAGACTGTCAAAAGTGCAAACGGGTGGTAATTATTCGGGTCCAGCCGATCTCCTAATTTGAATATTGGAATTATTTTTGCCAGTTTCTCTTCGTACCGAAATGTTGCATTTCTAATATGCGCGTTTATATAATTTCCCAATAGTTCAGCTATATCCCATGTATGATAATGTTGTCAATACCTAGTGCTGCATTCTTTTTTAAATTTAAAATTGTATTTAATACTTCTCTTTTATTCGTTTAATGAATATAGAAGATGGACTTAGGTGGGCTATTTGTGATTTTGAAATAGCTAGTTGGCTTGTCACCAAGTTCCTTGGTAATTATTTCACCAATTGTTGCCGAAAAATTCAGCATTTGGTAATATGATCCAGGGTGATGAATCATCTTTTCGTGCAACTTGCCCGCCACTGTTTCCAATTTTCTGGAAAAGTATGAAAATTTAGCTTCTTCTATGAGACGTTTTGATTCTTTTAGAGCTTGATTATACAGATATTTAAGTGCGTGATCTTCAGTGCAAGTATAGCATAATAGGCTATACTTGCAACTTTAGAAAAGATGGTAGGCAAATTTGTTAGAGGAAAATGTTTTAACAAAAATCCAACCCACTCTTACAGATGCACATAACCAACAGGGAAATTAAGTGAGCCCAATTTTTGGGCGTGCACTAGTTAGTTACGACCATAAAGAGCGTTTGAACATACAAAATTGTGGAAATTGGTGCAATACTAGATAGAGGGGTTTTCAAGAATACCTCATATAAACCCTTAGTAAATACAGGTGAGAGGAGGTCATCATCGCCACGGAGGCCTACTTTGCAAACCTCGAGAAAATAGAAGTTTCTGATTGGGCAAAGAAGTTTGAGGATCGCTGGGTCAAGAGTATCGAGCTGAGAGGAGATTATGTTGAGTAATAAATATTCCCTTTTCAAAAATTTTCGTTTTTCTTTTGTAGGCTAGGTACTTATCGGATCGCCTTCGTATCTGTTCTCATCGCTTCCTTTTATCTTGGCATCTGTGGCTACGTGGGACTCCATCAGAAATTGCTGCTTCATCTACCTGCCTTGGTTAAATATATGCCACCTTTTAGTAACCAAATACCCCGCAAAATCAAATAATGATTAAAAGAATTCATCTTTAAGATGACTCTAAAACCATGAAAATGGAAGAAAGATTAAATTAGATTCTGATAGCAGATGCCTTCTAGGAGTTACAAATCGGGGCACGAGGCAGCAGATCCATGAGGGTTGGGGGCAACTTCTACAGGAGGCAAAAGCTCGTAGTTAGAGCTATGCCACAGATTAGGATAAATTTACGCTAACAATAAGGTATGTCAGACTGACTGTATTAGATATGTGGTGACTTTTAGCGATCTATTATATATATTTGTGTTGGATGGGTGTATATCGGTTGATTGGTTTCCACATAGAAGTAAGGAAGATAGAAGGCATTTTCAACGAAGAGAACTGATAAAACTACAAGGGCTCAAAAAGAAGAGTAATAAACGATGCATCCAAAATAAGATAAACTTTCTTTAGGGGTTGATAGATGAGTCCCATTTACGCACTGAGTGCGGGACTCCCATGCAGGCAAACGAGTGCACTACCCACTAAACACCTCCCCTCCCAGTCAAAAAACGAAGCCTGAAACTGGTTTTCCTACGCCGTGGGGCGCCTTCAAGGTGGCAAATTCCTCCTCCAGCTGGAGGAGAGGGAGGAAAAGGAATTGCTAGATAAGCAATCCCCCAGCCCTAACGGCCTTGGCTGCTGGGAGTCCCTTTTATCTTTTAGGATTGCTCGAACATAAAGTGCCACATGTGTCCATTTGTCAAGCATCACCGCGACAACACTTTCCGGAGTGAACTCTCCGGTTTCGTAGCAGACATCTCACTGTAGTCTATCTCATTTTTTCACGCAGAAAATGTGTGGTAGCCATTGTCTTCCCCCATAAATATAGACAGTACTGAATCTGCACCCGATAGCGAGAGGTGAAGCAATTAGCATGTGATTTAAGTGGGTAAGACATATATATTTCGTTTTTGCACTTAACTTCACTTCGAAACACGTTCACGTTTGTAATGTTTTTGATTTTGATGATCGCGTGTACAAAATCGGCACTTTAGTTCACGTTTTTTATTCAAAAGTTACCAGTTTTCTTACACCTACATTTGCTGTATTGTGAGAGAATGTTTGTTATATTGTATTCAAACTGTTCAATGAATGATAATGAAGGCGCGATTGCGTGCACTTGAAACGATAATTTTGTTGGTGTACGCGGGTGTCAGTGATCGAAGTGATTCTTCTGAAGAGAGGAAAAAAAACTCTCAGGAAATAAAGGGAAAAGAGAAGCAGAGGGGATCATATAGTTTCGCGAGTGTAAGGTATGTATTTGTTAAATTTGCTTCCCACATGGACGAGTACACAGATTCTCGTTGCTCATCCATTTATTTATATGTCTTTGTCTTTCCCTCTTCGGCAAAATATACATTCAAGACGTCGTGACTTACCAATCTTGTACAGGGAAGACTGAAAGCACCTACATCTCCTCAAAAGTTGGGTAAAATAGAAATCAGTCTCACTATGCCTTCGATTTAGCCACAGTCTCAGATCCGGAATGAACCGCATAGTCCACCTTCCCTTCATGCAACTCACCCATGACTGCTGCCTCTCCTTGCGGCCAACCGTCTCCCTCGTGACCCCGCTTCGACGCAGGTTAATAGTGTGGTGATCTCTAAGAAGGAGGGTAACAGGTATCATGCCTGCAAAAACTCTCAACGCCGAATCAAAGACTGTAGGATATGAAGATACAATCCTCAGTGCTCCTCTTCTCTATAGCTGTACCAAGCGGTTTTGGTATACCTCCTTACTGAGGGCGTCACCCCATATTTCTGGTCCGTACAGTAGCACTAACTCTATGGGACTCACGAAGAGATGTTTTTTTAATGGGTTGAGTCCCCCTATATTGGTCATAAGTCGACTCAAAGCCGAAACGCCTGAAGCAGCTTTCTTAGCCGACGCCCTGATTCGCTTAGAGAAACTCATCTTCGAGTCAATCAGTAACCCCAAGTACTTTACCGTTGACTTTGGTTCGACTAGTATGTCTCGAACACTGATCATCCTTACTCTAGGGCTTCACTTTTTGTAAAGATAACCACTTCGGTTTTTTCCAGTCTCTCAATCGGCGTACTAGTGTAGCTTTTTCAACAGTACGTCTAGCGAGCGACTACATCATCCGCATAGCCGATTAAGCATGGATCACCGGGCATCTCTAGACTCAGTAGCCCGTCGTAAGATACGTTCCACAAATCTAGACGAAGGATAGATCCCTGGGTAGCAACTGGTGTAACTTCCATCATTCGTTAGCCCTGTGTCGTGTCATAAAGCAGGTATCTGTCTTTCAGGTTCCCCCAGAAGTCACATGAGATATTCTGGAACTTAAAAAGAGGTTATCGACGTGTCCAGAATATCCACCCATCTACCGGTGTTGTAGGCGTTCCTAACGTTAAGGGTCACCAACAGAACTATCAGCCGCTTGGTGGGGCTCTACGCCTCTTCCTTTTGGACCGCGCTCACCACTTCTACAATAGCTCCCCAGCAGCACGAACTGCGTCTGTAAGTCTTCCCTTGATGAGTTTCTCTAGCACTTTTCCAGACGTGCCTTGCGTGCATAACGGTTGGTATACAGACAACGATCTGAAATTTCCCTTCCTCTTTCTGATCAGTAAGAGCCTCGCCACCTCCCGTCGTACCGGGAAACCCCCGCCCCGTAGGCAAGCGCTGAATGTGTTGAGCAGAAAGTCAGGACAATTGTGATTGACAAGTTGCAACACCTCAGCTGGAACTCCATCTGAGCCTGGAACCGTCACCGTTTTTAATGATAGGACTGCCTCTTCCAGTTCCGGCTTTGTGAAGAGTGGGCACTCGATTGCTGTTACACCGTGGACAGGGTCAACACAAATGAGATGGACTGGGAAGAGTGCCCGTACTATCTCGTCCATCTTTTCTGCTTCATGTATGTAAGGCGTCCGGCACCAAGCTTCCGTATAGCTTGTAGCCAAGGCAAATTTGCGAAGGCATTTCCTAGCCGACTTATACTCGTATGCTGCTGCCCGGTTGCATGAAGCATATCATTACAATTCACTCTAATCACTTTTCAGTGTACTGGAGGCACCCCGTGCTGGAGTTTCCTACGAGACATAGAAGCGCTGCAAGTAGTCAGTTCTTCTGTCAATGATGGCCATGCGTTGTCCCCTATGGTTTTCTGGTGGCAGCTTCACTTTGATTCTGTTCACGCTAGGAGCTCCTTTTTGATGGCTTCTTCTACCACGGCCAGATCCGTGACGCAGTCAATGCCTCTTATTTCGATCGTTGCCATCGGCTAGAGCGAGGCTACAGTTGTGCTTTTGCCGAGGACCTTTTTTTACTGCGTCACAGAATGCTTCTTTAATTTCAATCTCTGCTCCGAATTCGACAAGTATGTGAGCCGACTGCATTGGTCGTACTGCTTGAATGGCAGTTTTGATGTCTTCGGGCCTTACATTCCCCCTGATATCCTGTGACACTTCTGAGCAGGATCGGCCATCTTAGTGTTTTGCGATCAGTGTCTACTGCCGATGTCTTCGTTGTGGCTTTTTTCTCCCCTGTCTTGCTGGGCGTCCATGCGAACTTTATTTTCTAGCACATTTTGAAGGTGTTTCATTGCTGCTTTTTTCGTTCCTTTTGTCAACACTGTCTGGAATCACTGGCTTAGCGCTCCACACCCACCAAATTCTTCCTCCTGATCTCCTGGAGTTAGGCTAGACGCCATTCTTTTATTGATGCTTGATGATGGAACTATCTGCGCGTGGTCTTTAGGTTTAGACCCCTGTACTCTTTTGGCCTTCTTCTCTTCTTTGGCCTTCTGGTCCTCTTCGGCCTTTAACCAGCTCCTCCGGTAATGCCCTATGCGGTCCAGGAGCTGAAAAAATAAGTTGATTCATTTGCAACAGTACGAATGGGAAATAGAATTTGAATAACCAAACAGAAATCCAATGCTAAACCACAAGTTGACTTTCAATGCAGAAGAACGCAACTTCCTCTTTTTGAACATTTCAAATTTCCCACAATTTTAACGGCCACAATTAGCATATAAAGTTGTGGTTTTCCTCTGAACAAAGCTCAGCTCAATTCAAATTAACGGCCATTGAGGCGTCTTGACAATTTCCTAGCACTTGATATCGCATATCTATGCCAAGATTACGTTATACATACCTTATCATCACACTCATAAATCACAGATTTAACCCAAAACCTTATTCTAATTATTCTGTTATACTTTCCAAAAAATCTCTTTCACTACCCCACACATGTTTATGTTTTTCATGCGTGCCTTATCTCTAAAACTCCTCAAGTCAAATTGCTGTGGATTTCTTCTCAGATTTCTCTGACCGCAGAAAATGTTATGTTGTGGCTTGAGGATTTACGACGGCAAGTCTAATGTTGGCTGCCACAGTGGAATCCATTCTCGATGAATGGAGAGCATTCTTGCATGCATAGATATGTGAATGATGTGTGTAAATCTCTAGAAGAAATCCCACGAGATTGTTCCCACTTTCAAATCACTTGAGAAAGAGTACTTAGCTCAAGTCCCGTAATCGGTGTATGTATCATTAAACCGTAGAATGTTGTCGTGACCTTAAAAGTTCAATTCTTATCAGCGGTGGAATGGATGCGTGATGGGTGTGGAGTAGGGTTAGAATGGAAGCTTGGGATTTCGATTAGGAAAATTGAATCGATACTCGGGGTGTTCTGAAAGTGTTTTCATATCTCTTATCTTGAATTTCTTAAAAAAATAAATTTAAAAAATTATCTAGCATACCATTCGAATAATATAATAAGGACAGGGGAACCCTTTAGGCAGGAATCATGCAACGTCCAATTCAAATCCAACCCTCTTTTCATTGGCGGTGGGCAATGATCTTCATTGTTATCGTCAAGTTTTTTCTGGATGATGATGGTGAAAGACCAAGACAGTGCGTGCGAGTACACATGATATGATTCGACCCCGTTGTAATTTCTACGGTTCAAGATATTCTGTGGAATGCTCGCTGTTAGATTTCTTCCTTATACGGTTTCAAGTTCGTACATATTTGAAATAGTGCGAATTCTTGTTTAGCACTTGGGAATATTATTAAATTGTTTTCGGCATTCGACTATGCCGAAAACGCTTCGTGAGCTGAATGAGATCATACACTCAATGTTAACGTGTGGCTTCACCTCCGATATAATGATCACACCGAACCCGATTTAATGATGATTTCATTGAATTTTGCCGTTGATGAACATGATTATGTTCCGGTAATATTTCAGTTGGGCATGAATGAACTCATAAATATGAATGATGATGATGCTGGTCAATGCTTCCGAGTGGATATGAGATCAGGTTGAGAGGTAGGTAAAAAAATTAATAAATTTTATTATATTTAAAATATTCTATTTACGTAAGTGGAAATACAGTATTGGATGTGTATGATATAAAGTTTTCTGGCATATTATTCAATTATTTTTTACTTTATGCAGTTATGTAATTTATACAATTCTTAAGAAATATTTTGAGTTTAAGCATCTTTACTGTAACATTCATGCATGCTACGGTATCTGTCAAATTCAAATGCGCTTTGTTGATTCAATTGTTATAAATTTTATAAAAACATAAAGCAAGTAAGAAATTTTGTTTAAGGAATGCTGGTTGTCCTAAGTGAAAGAACTACATTGTTCTTTCACCCGAGCATTTTAGCTATCAACTTAATAGCATTTTTCGCTCGATGGACTTCAGCTGGTGCCAGCATATGGGCTGGTTCCATTAAAAATCTCGCAGTTTCGTACGAGGTGACCGATATACTCCTCAGGAGCTGCCACATCAGTCACCTTATTGCTCGATAGAGCAATATATATATATATATATATATATATATATATATATATATATATATATATATATATATATATATATATATATATATATATATATATATACGAGGTGTGTTCAAAAAGTATCGCGAATTTTGAATTTTCGCGGGTTACGTATATTCGAATTTCGATTTTTTTGTGGCGTTATGTTGGTACTCATGTCTGTCACTTATGCCAACAAGCTCGGCCATTTTGAATGTTCACTTAATTGGTGATAGCTGCTTTACTTGCACGTGTTTTCAATCGTCTTCGATTTTTACTTATTCAAAAAATGGATCAAAGAACGTGTATCAAATTTTGTGTGAAACACGAAATTAAGTGCGCGGATGCATTCCGAATGTTGACTGTGGCATACGGAGAAGCTACCTTGGACCGAAGCAACGTTTATCGGTGGTACAAAATGTTTTTAGAAGGCCGAGAAGATGTGAACGACGAAGAGCGTGCCGGACGCCCGAGCACTTCAACAACAGACGAAAAAATTAATGAAGTGGAGAAAATGGTATTGGCCAATCGTCGAATCACCGTTAGAGAAGTTGCTGAGGACCTAACCTATCGATTGGCTCGTGCCATTCGATTTTTATCAACGATTTGGGCATGAGACGGGTCGCCGCGAAATTCGTACCAAAATTTCTCAATTGCGACCAAAAACAGCAACGCATGAACATTGCTAATGAGATGTTAAGCTCTGTCCGCGACGAACCAAATTTGCTCCAGAGGGTCATAACTGGTGACGAATCGTG
Source organism: Odontomyia ornata (assembly GCA_963969285.1). Classification (NCBI taxonomy): domain Eukaryota; kingdom Metazoa; phylum Arthropoda; class Insecta; order Diptera; family Stratiomyidae; genus Odontomyia; species Odontomyia ornata. Next base: position 298,936,660 of record OZ017740.1, read on the forward strand.
GGTTTATGGTTATGACGTGGAAACCAAAGCTCAATCATCTCAATGGAAGCTGCCGCATGAACCAAGACCGAAAAAAGCGCGCCAAGTTCGGTCGAATGTGAAAGTTTTGCTGACAGTTTTCTTCGATTGCAGGGGCGTGGTGCATCATGAGTTCTTGCCACAGGGAAGAACGGTCAATAAGGAATATTACCTGCAAGTTATGCGCAATTTGCGCGAAGCAATCCGCCAGAAACGCCCGGATTTGTGGGAGAACAAAAATTGGCTTTTGCACCACGATAACGCCCCTGCTCACACATCGTTGCTTGTGCGCGACTTTTTGGCCAAAAACAACACACTAATGATGCCGCAGCCACCGTATTCCCCAGATCTGGCCCCCTGTGACTTTTTCTTGTTTCCTAAACTGAAGAGGCCCATGAAAGGACGACGTTACGCTACGCTTGACGAGATAAAGACGGCATCGAAAGAGGAGCTGAACAAGATTAAAAAATATGATTTTTTGAAGTGCTTCGAAGATTGGAAAAACTGTTGACACAAGTGTATAATATCTCATGGGGATTACTTTGAAGGGCACAAAATAGATATTCATGAATAAATATATAATTTTTGAAAAAAAACAAAATTCGTGATATGTTTTGAACACACCTTGTATATATATATATATATATATATATATATATATATATATATATATATATATATATATATATATATATAATATGGGTTCGTGGTCACCTGGAATCCCGCAGTCGAGCTGCCCCGAGGTGACTGATGCGGCAGCAATATCAAATTTTATCAACAATATCAAATTTTATCAACTGAAAGTTTCTAAATATTATCAGTTAATTGGAAAAAAAGGCAAAAAACCAACTCTACTAAAACTCACTAGATGGTGCTCGTTGGCATATATCGGGCAATACTAATCTGCAAAATCCAGGAATTTTTGCTAGCAGTTACAAGTCTTGCGATATGATTCCGAACAAGCTTCAAAATGAATGTATCGACTCTCATCACTTTGGCAGGTTAGTAAATTTTTTGATTCGATATATAGTGTTTCTAATCCGTCTTAGGCTTTCTGTATAGACCGATGCATGTGCGAAAACATTTCCTTTCAAAAAATCGAAACGTTTCTATTGTATTAGCACTCTGATTATACCAAATCGGACATCCATTGTGAAAACTGGTCCAACCAGAGCCTTATAACAGATAACTTAGACCTTTTGATCAATGTATCTGGATAAAAGATTCATCAAAGGGACATGCACACTTTACGCACTTTACTCAACATGATTTTGATACGAAATTAATGCCGAGGTATTGAACACAGAATTTATGTGGAACCCGTTCTGAACTACCCGCACTAGCCATAATGTAAAAATCCTTCCAGTTACGTTTCAGGTCTTGACTGGCCAACCGTAGCGTTTTTCGAAACAAGATTGTTTCAAATTTTTTCACATTCACTTTCATTCGTCAAGTGTCCATTTAGGCCGACACATTGTTGAACATTTTCGAAAGGTTCCTTTGAACGACTGATACATTTGGTGCGCCCTATAAATTATCAGGTCATCAGCAAACGTTACTAACCATCGCTTTGGCGACAAGTTAAAAAAAAAAACGAGCAGAAGCGCTGTAACTGTTCCTTACGGTAGACTATTCAAGACCTTGAAGTGAGTAAGAAGCGATTTCCCATACAATATAATACAACTCATGGCGATAAGGTATCTGGGGAACTTATTTTGAAGGAGCTTAAATATTAGCTAAGTAACGGTTTCCTACCTCCGTCTCGTTCGATCGCAATTAGAACCGACCTCTCATCGGTTCGAGACGTGCAGTCTTGGAAGTGACAACGGGCTGTACCCTTCAGGTCAACAAGTCCGGTCACACTTAGTCTACTCCGTGGTGGCTGCTTGTAGGCTAGCTAGTTCGGAGAGGACTTTCGGTCCTCGGTCGGTCCGAGTTACGTAACTCAGCCACCGATTCACATGCCCGATTTACAAACGCGTCAACAACTACTCATCCAGAACAGGAAACCTACGTTGCGTTAGTTCTGGAGGTGATCTCTCCACAGATCTCAATTCAAAATACTACAAAATCTAAAACCATAGGCGCGTTACCGAATCACCGACGTGGTACCAGAAAACAAGCTAAGCTACCTCAAGTCCAAAGTAACCTACTCTGATCAAAAAAAACGAGCGCAAGCATGGGTACCGCGGACCGTAACCGACTCGAAATCAATCATCCGCAGATTATAAAAACATAACCCCCTTCGAGACTTGCTTACCCTCGGTCATCACTTCCGCTGTAAAAGAAAGAGCATGCGGAACGGAAAGGCTTATGGCTCCTTTAGTACTTCATTTTATTACTCCTTGCTTATCTATTATATTCATTTACAATAATTAAGCTAAGGTTTTCCTATAAAATAAATTAAATATAAACATTTGCTCTTCTGATTTTTAAAGAAAGGAGTTTTTTTCTTATAACTTTAATTGTATTCACATATGAGCGTTTTAATATATTTTCGTTAGTATTACTATTAAAAATTACATTACATCCTTTTTATCCGATTAATTCCATCTATCTTGTTTACAAGGATGGTTTCGAAAAAAAAAAAGTTTTAAGAATTCAAAGGCATAAATTTAATCAATCAGAATAATAAATACGATAGAAATTTAAGTGCACACAAAACGCTTGTTTCTTTTCTTCAAAACTTTGTAAAATATCCAACCAGGCTTTACTAAAATTAGCAAAATGATGTCGAATTATTTCATACCTTGAAAATTATTATCTTCTATTGCGCTTCATTTTTAGTCTCGAATTACTCCTCTTCTACTTATTTTCATGAAAAACTTTCGAGCGGAAATATTTTGTAACAAAAGTCACTCAAAAAAATAGAACCTAACATCGATGTAAATATAAAATCAAACAATTTCATTAACTTCTAGTTATTAAGCGTTTTCGTTCTTGTAATCCTACTAATTATGGTGAATATAAGTCCAAGAGAAATGCCTACACTTATGTAACATTATTATGGTACTAACTTTCTTATTCGCTCAGACTCAGCTCACTACCTATATAGATCTCAGTTCTAAGCGCTATACGCTATACGCTAAATATACTATTTACTAACTGCTTTTTTGCATCATTATCGCTACCATCGTAATTCTAAAATATTCAAAATATTTTCATGAACAACCGAATAGCCATTTCAAGAGAATAGTACATTACACAATCCAAACGACACAACCGCGGATTTTTTTTTAAATTTACGAGTACGAATCTGATTTACAATTCTTCCAATGTTTGTTTTGAAAATTTTCATACACCGTCCACGATTTCATGCGACTCTAAGATTATGTATTGTAAAAACATCCAAATTGAATCATAGATGATATTATGCAAAGTTGAATATGCAAAGGATAAAGCGGTAATATTAAAGCATGTGCGCTCTGTGTGCTTAATACGAGTTATTGTTCTTTTTTTTTTTTCAACGAAATGAGCACATCAAAATATGTTATTGTACAGGGTATTGGAACTTTAAATAATAGGACATAGGATGCGTAAGATATATCTATCATCACATTTTATTACACTGCTAAAAACATTATTTATGTCTGTTGACCGTTTGCGTTTCAATCAAACCGACTTGTCGTAATTCATAATTAACTTTGACCTTATTCGCAATTTTTAATTCCTTAATATTTTCGCATCTCTTACTAATAAGCATTTGTTCCATATGAATATTTGTTTGAACAATCAAATAAACTTGATACTATTTTAAAGTTTAGAGTAGTAATTCTGAAAGTATAGTCTTGACAGACAAATTAGGGATAGAGTACAATTTTCAAATAAATCTTAATATATTAAACTTAACTCACTACACTCCATCCGCCGAGAAAGACAAATTTATTCACATTAAAAAAATTAAAGAAACTCATGCAACTTTATGTATATCTATGTTTATCTATACATGCACTTAAATTATCCAAAAATTCCCTAGTATTTATATAATGGGAAAACTTAACTTTTGCAGTCATTGTACCCGTAAATCATCAGGAGGAAACATATACGCGAATTACTTTAAGCATTTATGTTTTATAAACGGAGGATTTTGTGAATTTAAATATTTTTTTTTCTTTTAATAAAATATATATTAGTCTACCTTTCATCCGTCATCTTTTTTTTTTTCTTATCTAAATTAGAAACAACCTTTCCCTAAAACTCAATCGATTATGGGCACTGCCATTATCTTTGAAACAGAAGAGCCACAATGTGGGCAAATAAATCCTTGATCCGCCATCAAATTTCCTTCTAAACAATAATAACAAAATATATGTCCGCATCCCATATGGTGAGGGAGACTTGGTCGATCTCCACAATAGGCACATATAGTTCTCACATTCATAACAGGCATTATTGTCTTAGTGTTTAAGAATTCTGTTTTTCTTCCCAAAAAACCTCTTTGCATTCCTTTGCAACTTCTTGTAATTAAGTAGAGGAAGCACAATCATTAGAAGTTCCATAAATCCATTCCATATTAGTTCCCCTGTGATATGACTACAGCCAACATCACGTCTCCTGCTACTATGCGACGTAATATAATCCAATCCAAGTAGAAAATCTATCAATGTGGGTTTCTTCCCCGATTTAAAAAAAAAAACGAACGAAGTTTATCACTGCCAGGATAAGCAATGTGTTTGCCGTCCACGAAAGTGCGGTATTAATCCACTCTTTTCCAACAAACCGATGATCAACATTCTGTTTTGCATATTTCGGTAGTATTGTGAGTATAAAATGCAAACAAAGCCTTGATCGGGTTAATTCATCTTTATCGTAGCAAATTAAAAGCAATTGTTGACCAAACGATGCAAATTGTTTGCCGATGGATCCCAGCCAAACAGCTGATTGAAGCAGTAGTTCAAATTCTGGTTGCAACCGGGCAAGGATTGATGGCGAAAGACTCTGGATCGTAGAAAAGAATTGCTCTCGTAAAATCTTTATGATAACCTTGTCAAATTGTATGGCATCAAACTGGTTAACACGTGCTACATAACTACTTTTACTATGGCTACTCTAACCTGGAATTAAGTCGCCTGCCTATTTCACTCTGCTGTATCCGTCACTCGAATCATCTGATGACCGCGTATTAATGGGCATTGCGGTAGATTCGAAATGTGTTTCTCCAAGCCGCTCGCTATGTTTTTTTTTTTCCTGTCCAGTGCAGCTTGACTCCCAAAACACGGTTCATAGGCTCGCCAAGTCCTCTATTTGCTACCTCCTCCTGTGGGTAAATTTAGATTGCGTTATATGCACGCCACGCTAATTTTTTCGGACTTACCGCTAATCCGCTAACCCTCGCGAGAATTTTAATTCGACGGACAGCTAACCGGCGAACACGTTCTGCCTGTTTGACATTTGGATGGCAACTCGTGGGAGGCATTGCCAAATAGATATGCTTCGAAATGTATCAGAGTTTTACTTCAGCGGCTCACATTGACAGAAAATATTTTTCCACAAATATAAATATTTGAAGAAAAATATTTTCGGCGCAATGATGGCTGCACGAAAGATAAAGTCTGCTTGCACTTCGAAGTCATACATATCTGGCCGGGTGCCAGGGTTCGGGATCGGAATCACTCCGATTCCCGGGCGTAGGCGTCACACATTACAGCTCATCTAACCAAATGGTATTGAAGGCTTTCTCCATATCAATGAGACATGTTCCAAGACATTATTTAGTATTTAGTTTCCAACAAATGTCTAAAGCCCATTGTTATCGCATGGATGGTCGAGTGCCTGCCGCGAAAAACAAACTGAAAACTCGGCATCAACTCATATTTCTTAATGTGGACGTTTAATGGTTGTTTCAGTATCACTTCAAACACCTAGCTGATATTAGGCAGTAAACTGATTGGCTGATAGGTTTTAGGACATGAATATTCCTTACCTTGATCTTGATCTTTTGAAATGAATTAGGAAGTATGAATTATTCAACATGTTGTTGAACAAAATGTAATAATTTCTAAAAGCAACCTCAGGTAAATATCGTAGTACTATACCACATGAATTTTTGTTGTTTATCCTGCCAAATATGAAACACAAGTCTCACAGGTGACAAAATAATCAAGAAGATTTCCGCTCGGTATGATGTCGGAGGTCAATGTTTCATTGAAACGAAGAATTGATTTGCCGTTCAGGCTTGATCTGAAGTCGGAATCTTTTGCTTCAATGACTTTTGAAGGTATTTGGGTCCCTTTCTCAGGGTTCGGTAGAAGGAACAATTCAAAATGAGTTACAATCAGAGCAAGTTTCCGTAAATGTTCACAAACAATCCTATTTCCATCTGTATCTGGAGTCATATTATTAATTTCGATAGCAGCCTAATCTAAAAGATATATTTAAGATCCAATTAATTCAGTTGAGACTTCTTACAATATATACTATTCACTTTTGTGAACACGCCATTTGGATCTTGTTACCTAATACCCCTTAGTTTCTCCGCCAATTGTTTGCTAATTTCACTCCTGTAGTATGAATGGCTAAGTTCCAGACATTATCAAGGTGTAATTTCAACAAGATCAATGAGGGATGGTTGTAGTCCAGAAATCGCCGATAAATATTGTTGACGCATGTGAGTAGAAGACTTTTCCTTTTTTTCAACCTTTTGATGGTTGGTGTTTCATATCCTTCGATATTGTTTTGATGTTAAGCCTTCGGAACTACTTTCTCAATAGTTTCTAGTGTCAACTTCTCTAACTTCAACAAATCGAGACCTATTTCATCGTTAGATAGATTTCCGTCATTATAGACTGCCATTAGAAAGTGGACATTGCTTCTGGTATTCCCGATTGAACTTCTTGTCAAACTTTTTCCAATCTAAATATTTTTCTGAAATTGAGTCGATGAATTTCATTTTGAACTGGTAGAGAAAGACATCATCCCTTGATGATTTACTTCCATTTTAATGGCGAAATGGTCGCTCTGACAAAGAAGCACCTGCAATTTCCGTTACATCTGAACTGAAGTCGTGTGTCAACAATGCAAAGGTCAAAATATGAGTTTTTCTTAGGGTATGCTGGGAACTCCGCTCTATATAGATCGCACCTGTATTCAATTTGATTCTCTATTATTCAGGATTTCATAAATACATCTCTTGAATTATTGCTGGTGTTCAGCCATAATGAATGCCGGGCATTAAGATCGCTGGCAAGAATATAATGACTATGCAGCCCGCTTAGTTTGAAAGCTTCCTACAAGGAATCAAGCTCCTCCTTGAATTTGAGAACGTTTCTTCCTGTTGCATAGGTAGCGATAACGAAATGGTTATCCCCACCTGGCAGTGAAATTTTGATGATGGACACTTCGAAAAACTCAAGTTTCTGAATTCGACTTTGTCAATATATTGGAAACGATAGGGTCTTCTTACCACCTTCTCCATCAATATCTTCTCCATCACCTTTTGCTCTATCGTTTCCAAATAATTTGAAATCCTTGAAAGTCATTGAGTGCTATGAATTCGAGTGGGATTCAGTGGGGAGCATAATGCCAGGCTTTTGCTTAACAATTAATTCGAGGAGATAGTCACGTCAATGTGGAGCAATAATTGAGTAGACATTGATTGAGATAAGAAGAAGCCCATCCATGGGAATGTCCCTGAAGGGCAAGTTATTTTGAGACATTTGAAAGATCTAAACATTGAAAAACAAAGTTAATTTTCAAATCTTGTTTGTTGATTCTTTCCAATGAGGAATTAGGCTGTTGGTAGATTTTAAGAAGCAACACGTTAATGCTACATACATTGTTAACATTGTTTATAGTACTGTCTCCTGGTCCTCTAGCGGTGAGTGCAAATGATACCCTGAGCTTGACGAAGTTGAAAAGTATACTTGCGTTTGTTTTTGAATAAATTTAATTTTTGCATATTGATATCGGGAGCATCCTCGATATGATGCTGAATTCGCATGAATTTCTTTGCGCATGGTGGAGTAAGCAGCCAAATGACAAAACGGTTGACGTCGGTAACACTGGTGGACTTCTCTTTTCTGGAGGTGTTCCTTATTTTTTGAACTACCTTATCTGTCAAAGGGTACTCGGACTGCTTTTATTAGAAATTTGTACTAATAAAGCGAAATTTGTACTAAGAAACTTACGGTGCAGAGGACAATGAGTGAGCAGGCTCCCGGCCGTCATCATCCAGTGACTGTTACATTATAGAAGTGGTGAACTTGGCTTCTATAACAGATATCTCTACAAATAATCTGGGGCCAATTGGATAAAATCCATTCAGGCGTAGAACCTTATTGGCACGAACACCGTCAAAACAAGAAATTGAACGTTGGAAAAGCTAGCGAACCCCAAAAGTTAGGCTGAAGCAAATGTCTGCAAAGGCAACGCAGACATCGATCGAGGGACGTCATCTTTAGCGCCAGCAAGGTCAGCTAAAAAATCAGAGACAAAACAAAGAACAACGGACAGTCTTGTCCAGAGGGAGATTCCTGCAATCTTCAGGCGCAGCAAAAAAATTATATGAATGCATCCTAAACAGGAAAAGCGGGAAATTCTGCAGGACGTGCGATCGCTGCCGAAGCGACTGAAGTAAGAGTCTTAAATACGAAAACAACGAGCTATCCTGAAGTCCATAAAGTGATCACTGCAGGAAAAGAAAGAAGTGACCAGACAAACGAAATGCCGTTGTATGATTACCACCACCGTCGAAAATGTAGCTGACGTACTGTACTCAGAAAGGGAAGCTGATAACCTCTCCCAAGAAATGAGGCCGGAAAGTGCAATTGTCTTCCAGAGATATCAAGAAGAACGGTTGATCCAAAAAGCGGGAGACGTTCTAAAAAGAATGAAATCAACATGCCACTCGCCAAAAATCAGCAAAGGTGTAAAGAATGGGCTCCTTGAACTTGAGGAGCGCATAGGGCATTACAGGGGTAGTTGGTTAAAGGCCGAAGTGAACCAGAAGGCCGAAGAAGAGCAGAAGGCTAAAGAAGCGCTGAAGGCTAATCCTAAAGAGCACACGAAGATAGCTCTATCATCAAAAATCAATAAAAAAATGGCGTCTAGTTGACAAAAAAGAAGTATTCTGCGACGCAGTAAAGAAAATCCTCAGGGGAAATGTAAGGCCCGAAGACACCAACACAGCTATTCAAGTAGTACGACCAATATAGTCGGCCACAACTGGTCAAATTCGGAGCAGAGATGAAAATTAAAGGAGCATTCTATGACGCAGTAAAAAAAGGGTCCTATCAAAAGCGCATCTCTAGCCTTACTTGAGCTGATGGCAACGACCGAAATAAGACACATTGACAGCATCATGGACCTACTGAGGTAGAAGACGCCATCAAAAGGGAGCTCTCTAGGATCAAAATGAGGCGGACGCCAGAAAACCATAGGGGACAACGCATGGCCATCATTGACTTGACAAAAAAGGACGCCGAACGATTTCTAAATAAGGGCAAAATAAAAATAGAATAGGTTGTCTGTCGGATAGGGCGAAGGGCAGCGCCTCTTCAATGTTTCAAATGCTTTGGCTATGGACACCGCACAAGTATGCAAAGGACTCAATAGGAGTTCCCTGTGTTACAAGTGTGGTGAAATGGGACATAAAAAAAAGAGTGTACAAAGGAGGAGGCACTTTGCAAGGATGCTGATAAAAGACCGAATCTTGGGCACGTCTTGAGATCAGAGAAATGCCGGGTTTCCCAGGAAGCCCTAGTTAATACGAAATCAAAAATTTGATGCTCCGCATCCTGCGGGCAAATCTACACTGCTGTTCAAGCACCCAAAACTGCTTGAGCAGCTTGCGGAGACATGAAAGCCGACTTTTGCTGCTGAGTGAGAAACACACGATAAAAGTTATCCTTCACGGTATCCTGACAATACTAGTACTTCCGCCATCTGGGTTTGGAACACTGATTTGCAGCGAGAGGGCTGTAGATGGAAGATGGTTTCGTGTGGGTGCTCAGGGACCGCTTTCTTAAGTGTGTACCTAACGCCGAACGAACCGATATCATCTTTCCAGCCAAGTTTAATGCTTTAGAGGGCACTGTTTCAAATGCAGATGGCAACGTGCTCATCGGGGGAGACTTCAGCGCTAAAGTAATCGGCTGAGCCATGCTTCAAACAGATTCGCGGGGAAAACGAATCCTAGAAATGGCAGCCAGGACGGCATTCGTCGTACTGAACACCGGAAATACGCTGACTTTCCACTGTATTGGCTGTGAAGGAACTATGCTGGATGTAACATTTGCATCGGATTCCTTAGTACGGAGGATACATAATTAGAGAGTATTAGAAAACTACTCAGCCAGTGTCACTTGTACATTCTGCTTGAGATCCGGGATGTCGTCTGCCGACGTCCGTGCTCTCGACCTTCTACGGTTGGATGGACATCGGAAGGATGGACGTCAAGAGGTTTATCGAGGTGCTCACGACAGGTGGTCCGCTGCAGGGTAATTTGCATGGGACAGAAGAACTGCCAGCTCAAGACGTTGTGAACGCAACTACGAGCATCATCAAGACTGCTTTCAGTGCTTCTATGCCCCATTGAAAACCTCGCCACGGCAAGAATCGCTAAAAAATGAAGGGAGTGTCATAAGCTACGACTTGAATCTCAAACGGCACGTAACCGTGATGAAGCATGCAACCGGGTGGCAGCATATAAGCCGGCCAAGAAATGAATTCCGGATCATCCGTAAGACATGCTAGACATGGCTGGAAAAGTGCTAGAGAAACTCATCATTTGTGCTGCTGGGGACCTATCTCCTGGGCAGTACGGCTTTACACCAGGACTCTTCATTACTGATGCGATTGCAGAGTTGGTGAGAAAAGGCAGAGGCACATAGCCGCATGAAGCGACGGATCTTTCTGTTGATGAGACCCGACGTTAGCAACACCTTCAACTTCGCTAGATGATGGATATTCTGGCAACGCTGGAAAGCCCTTGCAAATGTGCGGATCAGAAATATGGGGTGACGCTCTTAGTAAGTAGGTGTACCAAAAACGCTTGGCAGAGAAGCGAGCGCTGAGGATTGCATCTTCATATCTGGCAGTCTCTGATACGGTGGTGAGAGTTATTTCAGGTGTAATACCTGTCGCCCTCCTTCTTAGAGAGCACCGCGCTATTTACTTGCCCTGAAGCGAGGACGCACAGGGGACGGTTGGTCCCAAGGAGAGACGGCGCTCACTCAACGATTGACAGCAGTCTTGCGTGAATTGCACGAAGGGAAGGATTTGAGGCCGTGGCTAAATCAAAGGCATGGTGAGACTGACTTAGAATTCAGATAGATCTGATCCAACTTTTGAGCGAGCATGGATGTTTTCAGTCTTACCTGCACAAGATTGGTAAGTTATGGTCCCCCTATTGTCGGTTTTGCCCAGGAAAGGAAGACGACGCCTGCCACATATTTTTGCATGCAAATAGTGGGACAGGCTGAAAAAGAGAGACGGGAGTGCTTACCCTAGATAGTATAGTCTCGGTGATGCTTGAATCGGTTGATAAATGGGACCAAGTGACATATTATGTTCGGGCAGTTGTAGTAATCGAGAAGTCACACAAGCAAACTGCTTAAAAACCTTCCTAATGCCTATCCGAAATTTTAATTTAGAAAAAAAAGGTTTCATTACTTCGAATCATAGTTGTAATTTATAAAATATTTCTTTCTATTATTATTATTAAATGTAATTTTATATCATTTTTCTTTATATTAAACTTAAATATTTCCCGTTAATTATATTCTTCATATTTAACTTTTATTATTATTTAAAATCTTTTCATTTTTCTGTAGGCATCCCTGTAAATTTTTGAAAAATTTTAAATCTGCAAATCGGGCATGTGAGCACTGATTTAGTACATTCCGTCTGTGTATTGCATTGCCGAATGAAATTTAATTCGGCCGAGCGAGCAGCTGATTCGATTTACCGTGGCGACACGGGGAAAGAAAGAGAAGAGATTTCGATGGAGGAAGAGCTGCAACGAAGTGGCGAACGGAGACGGTGCATTGTCCTGCTTGAGATATAATTTCACAGTTTTCTGATAGTGAGAATCGCCACGTAAACGCAAAGAAAAACGCGAAAAGCAAGTGTCATGTTCGTTTTACAATCGAGCGAGCTTCATCTTGTGCGTCTATGAAAATTTGCAATTGTTGTTGTTGTTGTTAAATGAGTCTGTCGCGATGCTACGTAATAAGTGCCTCCATTTGGAAAATATGTAAACACCTCAGATCGCCTGTCGTCCCATTCTTTGTTGGTTGATAAAGGTTTATGTGTTACGCGAAACTGACGATGGGTACATGGATTACAGCTGCGGTGACGACTTTCACAGATGCTAGATAGTCCACACAAATGAAAGTGTTATTGTTGCAGCTAAATAACTGCCAAGGTAGCAAAGGAGTGCAAATTAAATGATCCGTAGCTTTGTAAAATTTAATCAAAGTTTTTGTCCTGCTTGCTAGTGCATTTATTGGCAGTCGAAAGTGCTCCATAGACAAAAATCAAAATATCGCGTGTTCGCGACAGCACGATAACAAACCATCGTCGCGTCAAGCTACGTGGCTTTCGCGATTTTAAAGGTTGCCGCAAAACTCACAGGAACCCCAATCCTTTGCCCTTCATTTCAAATTTAGCATAAATCTTCGGAGATATTGCGATATGATTGATTTTCTGGAATAAAAGAAATAAATCTTTGACGGCTGACGCATGGGTGTGATTCTCCATGTGAAACATAGTTGAGCGAGTGGAGTGGAGTGAATCGTACGGTTTCACGACAACGAATGAACAACGTTTCTTGACCGCCTTCTAAACGGGTGTGTGGAAAGGTTGACTGTTGTGCCTTCAATATTTATTGAAATTGTTGATTTTGTTCTGTAAACACGGGTAGTGAATTAACAAAACAAATTGAAGTTAATTTCATGGTAGACTGCAAATCTTCTTGTTATCGGGAGCTGGGTCCAACGTCGCGAATTGTGCGTGCGGGCACGGAGTTTTGTTTTTTCATTCGCGAAGAAAAGAGTCGTTTCGAAGGGCGACGTGTCGTCTGCCTTCTCGACTTTCCGTGTGGCTTGGTCTGGGATTCTCTTCGGATAAATGCCTCTGGTGAAGTGAACTGATTGTTACTGAAAAGTGAAAACATTTCGTTCAAACGACGTGCATAAAAGGTGGCTCAAAAAGTTTGAAGAGAAAAGTACCAAGTGTCGAAGAAGACAACGGCTGATGAAGGACAGCTCTTAAGAAGTTCGAGAACTCGCGCGACGAAAACTCGGATTTGAAGGAGTTTTGGAAAATCGGGTAGTCAATATTCATGAAGTTTTTTTCGAATGCCTCGCGGTTCATAGTAGTTGGGGAATTTAAAAAAATCGTGGAAATCCTGGGTGTAAATTATTTCATTCCATGCGTGCTAAATGCGTTGTAGTGGGTATGGCAAGGTAAATTTCGCGCTCGATTTCCATTGTACCGGCCGCGGGAAATAGTGAATACGCCGGGACGTTTAATTGATTTGAATTAACGCTAACCACTACACCCCGAAGCACGGAGACAGTCGATTAGCATGGAAAGCAACATTGAGAAAAAATGTGCAGAGTCCTCCCTGCACATTTTTTCAATACGGTTGGCATTCCAAGAACGGTAATTGTTGTAAATTGTATCTTTTCTTAAGACTGAAGCTTGTCTGAGTATTGGTGCATGTAGCACTTTCGTGTAGAGGTGCGTAGCGGTGTTACTTTTTCAATTTAACGATCGGAGTGTTTGAGAATGTAACTAAAGATAAACAGCGAGTTAAAAAGGGGCAAAGTTAGCATCGATTCGGGTGGTCTTGTAGAACACGCGTTGATAGTATACGCGTATGTGTATTGACTTAGATTTGTGTTAGAACACTTTATTTTTATGCTAATTAACTTTAAAGACAAAGATTCCTTATGTTGCCGCAATCGTGAAATTTACGCCGCAAATGTGACATTGAATCTATATAAAATTGGCGAAAATGATATATGATCGACAATCTTTTTGACGCGTAAGTGGAAATCACGTGAAACCGTTAAGCCATGATGATTATGCTAGCGGCACGAGCTTATACTGAAAATAGAAAAAGACAGCTTCCTTTTAACTTTGTGTATTATTTTTATTCTCGAAATCGATTTTCGACCGTAATCGTTCGGTCTTCTTCAGAAGAAGACCGAACGATTACGGTCGAAAATCGATTTCGAGAATAAAAATAATACACAAAATTAAAAGGAAGCTGTCTTTTTCTATTTTCAGTTGGAGTATTTTGTAAAGGCGAAAATGAATTCGATTACAAATAACGAGCTTATATTTAAACTATGTTTTCCCTTCAATTAACCTCCACTGAGTAGCGTTGCAACTCCGGACCTCCCAACTGAGTGGCTTGATATGACTACTCAGTGCATCAACCATGCAAATACAAATTAAAAAAGAAATTGATTGATTGTCCATGGAGCTTATTTCTCACCTGATACCATTAACCGTCCAGGTTTTGCGGAAACTATTTTATTTTCTGGATATTTGTATTGTTTTACTATTATAGACTTTAGTTATCTGCATAGTAATAGAAGTTTCATTTCAAATAGTGAGAGGAATACATTGCAAACTTTTCACTTCTTTATATTTCAAAGCCAATGATTATTTAAACATGAGAGATATCTTCTTTAAAACACGTCGAGTGTTTGCTCCAGGTAATAATCTGTTCCGTTTGATATTTTAAGTAAAAAAAAACGTTTTTCTTATGGTACATAATCGCGATTGTATTTCACATTCACATACATGATAATTATTCATGCCTTACAAATCAAGATGTTGTTTTCATTAACATATTAATAATTAATTAAATGAATTGATAAAGTTATACTTTCAGTCTTTTCATTTCTTTCGACCTGACCAGCTATAGGACCCGCATCGATGGCAGGCTCCTCCGCTCAAATGGGCTAGCCATCGGGCACGATCTTTCTTTCTTTTCGCTCAACAGGGGCTCTTGCCGTGTAGAGTGGCCTTCCGCTCGCGTGCCGTTTTATGACATAGGGTTATGTGATTTCATTGCATAACGCTGTGGCATAAATCGGTTGCGTTTGTATTCCTCATTTGAGGGAAAAATTCATGCAAATTATGTTTGTATGAGTTTTTCACTCAAATGCGAAATACATGGCCACGTCTGCGTTTGGATCTTGAGCCGGTTGGGTGCGACGGGGCACCGCTTCCATCTGGATGCTCGACTCTTATTTCTGGGCCATATGGATCGTCGGTAATGAGGAAGTCTCCGCCACTCCGTCCGTTTTTGCCTAGCCGAATTTGTTCTTTGAACAAACATTGCAACCGGCATTTTTCCATGTTTAATTCATGAATACGAAATTCTTTTGCAGTGGGTCCTTGTGCTATGCGTCCCCAGACAAGGCCAATCTCGGCGGATCTCAACATCCTCTTTCGCCGTGGCAGCAGACCATCGCTGCAGTCCTAAAAGAAAAAAAGGGACTCTTAGCAGCTTTGGACATCGCTAGTCTGGCAACCGCTCTTCCTCTTTCCCTTTCCACTAGAGGAGGGATCCCCGAGGATGAAGGTGCCTCATGGCGTAGCAAAATGAGAACTGCCCCGAAGTAATGTGTCAAACGGTTTCAGGCTAGATTCTTAGGTTTCCAGGGGAGCCCAGTTGCTCGCGAGCATTGGAGTCCCACACTCCTTGCTTAAACGATATTTACCTCCCAACCACAAAAAAAAATCGTATGAAAACAGGTAAAATACAATAAATGCAAATGTTCAGATAAGCTGCAAGAAGCTTGATAACAAGGCTAGTGTACCCTATAAACGTTTTTGCACTATGCACCTTGGTCTTTTTGAAGCAAAACTTTAGAAAGGTTTTAACATTGAACCGCAAACCAGATAAGCGCAAAGGGATGAGATGTGTGCAATAACGCAGATGCCAAGTGTTTTCACCAAAATTCAAACATTTCAGTAGAAGCATCCGGTTTAATGGAGACTGTGTTGTGCTAGGTGACTTTCCCAAGTGTATTGTAGATTTGGATCTGAAAAATTTAATTTTTTGAACAATTTTGTACCACTATTTCTTTTAAATAAAAAATAATACATCTTTCTAAAACATGATGTATAGGAATCTTTCAAAAACTTTATTTCGACGTTATTAATGTGAAGGATGAACCCACCATCATTGTCATTTGGCATCGCATACTTTAAAATATGTCATAAAAAGCACATCCTATAATTTTGCTTGGGATTTTAAATATGAAAGCTGCCCTCAACGGTCGAATTGTTTCTTAAAAATGTCAATTCATTAATCATTCTTGTTTAAATCGAGACTACTAATAATTGAAACTATTCTTAAACCAGGCATGCTTCTAATATATGACATAGTCAAACATTACTTTGCAATTAAGAATAATTTCGGTGCCTCCAGTTCAAGTCAGCGTACCCATTAGTTTATGGTACAGCTAGGCTTCCTCTCTTAATGATCTTAAAGACCACATTATCATGCTATTATCGCTCTAGGAAGCCCGTTACTGTTATCTAAGTTCTATGTAGTTGCCTAACGTTTTGTTTTTCTCAACTGAATCGAATTTTTAGCCGCAGGTACAAAAGGGATTAAATGAATTATTGATCTATATATATGTATATCCATAACCCCAAAGAGGATCCGAAATTCTTAATGAATTCCGGGTCGATTTCTGCTACCCATTTTCGAAACAAACAAACAAATCATCAAAAAGCCGCCTTTGTCTTGAGCCTGAGCCTCTTTTTATTTTCTCAGCCCCACATTATTGAGACCTTGCGCTATTATTGCTCCTATACAAAAGACCTGAGTCATTGATCGCGCGATTAATTTTCTTACGGCCAAGAGGTAGTAGTAGGTAACTGATATTAAATCTTATAAATTCCAATCTTGTTTTTGCGTGTATGATCGCGAATCTTAGCCACTGTCCGTCTTCTTATCGTCACTTAGATCCATGCAGGCATAAATTTGAAATCCGCGAAGAAAAGACGTTAAGAAGTCGACGGTGTTGTGTTAGCAAAGTCTTTCGACAGATTGGGGGAGCCTCCTCGCGTCTCTAGTGCTAGATTGCGGTGGGTGTTCTAAGGTCAACTGTCTGACGTCATGCGATGGAATCACTGTTGCAACAGACATAACGAAACGTGATCGTAACTGTTTGGGCTTCTCCTACATGTTGATTGCTGTTTGGCTCATGAAATGAAAGAAATTGCGTTAACTGTGAAGACATCAAGATCAGGGTCAATGAATTGAGCATTGATTCAACGCGAGTGGTTCACCATTATTTGCAGACATTTCACTCAACTAGACACGCTGCGTGTCGCTTCCAAGAAAAACGAAGCAATCATACCTGCACTTTCTTATCTTACTGACATGCTTCTTATCCGTGAGATTATCTTTCTTAAAAGTGAGTCATAAAATGAGCCTGGAGGAAGATATGCTACAACCTTTGGAATGCAAAGAATTTCGCCTGCAAAATGTTTCCAAGTGAATCAGCCCTGGAAGCGATTTTATGAGAGGTTCTTGATCTTTTGTCTCACATTTCCCCGACCTTTCCTTCACAGATCCAAGCAATTCCGCTAACAGTAGGGATTTATTGCACCGCTTTGGGAAAATCCTTGGTAAAACGTATAAGATTCTTAGCGCGTATAGTAAAGGCAGTTCATTGAATCTTCGTTCTGAGAAAGGAAAGTAGTAAAAGGGTGAGACCATTGAGGAAGGTTTATGAGAGAAATTAGCTTATGCTGGGATCTGCATAAATATCTGAATGCTAATTCCAGTAGTAAAGTTTCTAAAGGTAATGAAAACATGATTTAAGGAATTAAATACAAAGCCCTAAAATTTGCCTACCTACGGGTCATAAAATTTCAAGGTCGGGGTAACGAAATTCAAGGAAACGATTTATGACAGCTGGGTACAATATGGTAAATCTGAAAATCTGGATTTCAGGCGGAGATTAAAAATGTGCAGACGATTTTATGATACTGATCCGTGTAACGTGAGAGGTTTGTCCGTTTATGCCATTCCGTAGGGTTTATGTTGTATTCGGTTTATATTCTAGGTCAACTCACCCAAAAAAGCAAGGCCCGACGGCTTTTCAAAAAAATTATAAGTTTCAAAGCTGATAGGTTTAAGTTTTAATTACTTATTAAATCTCACTTTGCAATTATTTCGGTAAATTCCTTTTAGAATCGAATTCCTTTATGGGTAAATACTTATTTTTAGTTCCTTAACTGGTAATGCAGAGATTTTCATCTGCTTTACAAGGACCAAGACAAGAATGCACCGGTTAAAATCCTTCAAAAAATCCAATTTTATTCAAGCCGAAACAAACAACAATAAAATTGTTTCTTTAAAAGCCGTCGGGCCTTGCTTTGTTGTGTGAGCAGACGCGTTTCGACTACTTCGAGTCATCTTCAGTGATGACTTGAAGTAATCGAAACGTGACTAGTGTCAAGGTTGCGGAGAGTGGGAACCAAGGAAGAAAAGTCGAACACGTTCTTTAAAACGACTTTATTGAATATCCTGCTTACAAACGATGTGTCTTAGTTGACGGCTATGATACGACAGCCAGGAAATCTCGTATATGACAAATGATGTGTTGATTCGTCGGCAGGGATGTTCGAGTCCCGGTTCCCATGCAGCTCACGGCAACTTGACCAATCCTGCCTCGCTTTCACCGTCTTCACTTATTTCAAGTCGTCTAAGTCTGGCGAAGCATGGCACCTACGTTGAGTTGAACATCATAAGCGAAGCTGAACCAATGAAAGGTGATCTGCATGTCCTCAATTATGTTACGATCATTACCAAGGCACTTCGTGTCTATGTAAGGACCCTTATACAAAGATTCTACTTGAATTTTTCTCGGATTGCCAGTTAATAGGTGATCGTTTGCCATCGGAACTAAATCATTTTCAACAAATTCGGGTGGTTCCTCATGCTTCATGTTGTACTAACCTCCAATCCCGCGGAGCGATACACGACAGAGATCTATCATTCCTATACAATTGCGATCAGCTGGCAAGTGTTAGATGACCGATTTCTACCACTGAAGCGACACTTGACGTCGGCAGTGTGGTGAGTTGACGTATTTTGGGTGATGGTTCAGACTAGCAGTTCATGTACTGGTTAGCGAGGTACGGTGACCGTATTTGTACCGGGTTTCGCACGTTAGTGAAAATAAAATCCGTGAAAAAATTGTCGAAACGAGTGTATAAAATGCAAGGCGCCAAACGTGTGATCATATTTTGCTGCTTAATCGTTTTTGTTCCATCAGCTCTAATTATAACACCACTACTTGCACCATACAGTTTTCGCAGATATCGTATTTCCCGTCACTGAATCGGATATCATTGAAGTAAGTGATGGAATCTCCAATGTACTTTGTGAATAACAATCGCTTTGTATGAATTCCAGCTTTAATGCGTTCCAATTGTAAAATCGTCCTGAAGGCTCAACCAATCATAAACATATCCGGTTGAAAAAATCAGTGACTTTACCAAATGATCGTTAGAATATTGGAGATTTTATTTGTTGAAGGGTACAATTGTTGAATTGAGGGTGTGGTTCACGTTATGAAGGATCAAGCATATGAGTCGCAAAGGGTGATAGGCATTTGAAAACAGGTGGATTATAGGAACAAATTTTGCTCAGGAACATGAGGAGGTAGTTGAAACGTTTGAAACGGCAGCCGAAGTAGTTTTGTCGGGGGAGGGAATTCAGCATAAAAGTAGTTCTTCTTCTTCTTAACACTACAGCCGCTCTTGGGCCCTTGCGTCCCGCAAACAGCACCTCTAACTGTCTCGGTCCAGTGACTGTGTCCTCGAATTTCTAAATCCGAGCAGGGATGAACTGTCTTCGTCGACCGAGTCAGACCAGCGTTCCCTCGGTTTCCTCAACGGCCATCGGCCTTCAGTTCTCCCAACGAATACCTTTTTGGGTATCCGTTGTTCGTCCATTCGATTCATGTGTCCAGCCCATGGCAGCTTCTGCAGTCTTACAATCTTTGAGACCTCCGGTTCATCAAAAATTTCATACAGCTCATGGTTATATCGAATTCGCCTTTGGTCCCCGTCTAGCTTCGCTCCGATTATTCACCTCTGGACCCGTCGCCCAAAGGCATTCAATATATTTGCGGATACTTGGGTTACGGTCCATGTTTCACACCCATAGCATAACACAGGTTTAATCACAGATTTGTATACTTTGAGCATTGTTTTCCTGTATATGTAGCTGATCTTGAAGATCGTCAAAACTGAATAAAATATTTTATTTGCAAGCTGCATTCTTCGGAGTATTTCGTCTCCGTCATTACTGGTGTTCGTTATTTTGGCGCCTAAATACACAAATTCGCCCACGTTTTCCATACTGTATTCGCCAAGTGTGATAATTTGTGGATTTAAGATATTTTTCCTGGACTGCGTCATGAGCTTTGTTTTATTTTCATTGATTTGTAGCCCTACTAGTTTTGCTTCGCTGTCGAGTGTCAGGAAAAGTTCTTTGGCAGTTGTTAACGACCGCAACAAAATATTGATGTCGTCCGCATAGGCTACCACTTGGCTTGATTTGTATAGAAATGTACCGCGCGTATCGACAGATATTTTCTTTATGATGTACTTGAGAGCCAAATTAAATAGCAATAGGGAAACCCCATCCCCCTGCTTTAGTCCGATATTTGTGTCAAAGGCATCGGTGAGTTGGTTATTGATGCGGACTTGGAAGGTCGTCAACGTCATTGTCGTTTTGGTAGGCCGGACTGATTTGGCTGGGAAGTCAAAGCAAATCATTATTTGGTACACTACGCTACGATCAATACTGTCGTATGCTTGTTTAAAGTCAACGCCTATGTTGAACTCCCAGCATTTTTCAAGTATTTGCTTGACTGTTTATCGTTGATCTACCTGCTGAAAAACCGTCTTGATACTCCCGAAAAATACTGCTAACGTATGATCCGATTTTATTTTCTAAGATTTCAGAAAATATCTATAATTTTCGCACTGTAGCTTGTCACCGTTTTTGTGGATAGGGAATATAATTGATCAGCTCCACTCTTTCGGCATATGTTCTTGTTGCCAATAGCTTGATGAACACTACTGCCACCATATTTGATGAGCATCACTGGAATCTCATCGATGCCCAGCGCTTTATTATTCTTTTGGTCTTTGATGATGGAATAAATTCCATCCAGAGTTGGTGGGGCCAATGGAAGCTCTCCGCAGACATCTATAGGCGTCGATGTTCTGGAGCTGTGCGGAGGATTAAAGAGGTTCTTGAAATATGATGCCCATCTTTCTTTAATCTTGGTTTCATCAACGATGATATTTCCGATGTTATCACGACAGAGCGTGGTTTTGGGCTGATAGCCACGTTTCAGGCGTTTCACTACTTTCTATGCTTGTCTTGTGTTGTTGCTTGCTAGGCTTACATTTATACTTTTCAGTTGGTCGTCAAAATATTTTCTTTTCTCAATCCGAATTATTTTATTCGCTACTCTTCTGAGATTTTCATAGTGTTCTCTCTTTGTCCTGGTTTTCCTACCTTCCTATTCTTTGTACGCCTGATTCTTTTTGTCTAACGCATCTTACCAATCATTCCTCTCCCACCGGGCTTGATGTCCAATCGTCTGTTCTGCCACGTTCCTAATAGCCGCTTTCACTTTCATCCAGAGCTCGTTGCTCGTTTTTAACGATGCGTCTGATAAGATGGGAGCCAGCTGGTTTTTGGGCACAAACGCTGTTTGGAGCCTTTCAATGTCAAATTTTTGTAGCGGGCTGGTCTTTGCCGAATATGCCTTTGACATACGATATCGATAAGTTAATTTGATCAAGTAATGATCTGAGTTACAATTGGCTCCTCAGTATGTACGGATGTCAAGTATGCTCGAGGCCCAACGTTGTTGGATCAGAACATGATCGATCTGGCTTTGTGCGTAAACGGTTATCAGCCAGATTTGGGAAAATTTCGCTTTTATACGGATCGCACACAACTGTTCATTGACTGCCTTAAAATCAATAACGTGTGATTTGAACTCCCTATCCCCAATAAAGGCAACACCGAATTCTCGTTTTCCATTAGGCTTTCCTCTTTTGAATATTGTGTGCGATCTCATGTCTTGAATGTCATTTACATTCCGGTTCGTTTCCTGGATTGCCAGTGTTTTTAATTGATATTGGAGTACTTGTAGTGATTTGACATTCCAAAATCGAATACCATATTCCTTTTTTTGTTTGCGAGGCCGTTGCCCTGAGACCAATCCATTCCGAGGCCCATCTAAAGGGTTTCGAAACAATTTAAGGTTTTCCAGGGATGGAGAGTTAGCCCCTCGACCAACCTCCATTCCGGTGGCATAGTTATTACGTCGATTCCGTTATCAGGCGCGGAATATTTGCCTTCACCCTCTTACGTTCCCGTAAACAAAGGAGGTGTAAGTAGGATTTAGTAGCTGAGCTGTAGATGTATTTACAGTTATTATTTTTGGCATTCAATGTCCCATTATTGGGGAACCAGTAAACCCAATCTGTGACCCCGAGAGCATTTACTACTACTTTATTTGGGATGATGAATCATGGAAGCTATGGGTTGGGAAACAAAGGGCTCCCTCCTCCTTTCTCAAACGGGCTTGGGACCGCCTACGGCGGAGTTGCAACTTTAATATGCCGTATTTTATTTTTGTTACAATAGTCATCAAATATCTTTGGTGTGCAGGTAGTCCCTCGATCAGTCACGATTCTTGCCGGTTGTTCAAAGGAGCTTGATCATTTGTTTAAAATCTTCAGTACATGTGCTGTTTCAGTATTTGAAGTCACTTTCACCATCCAGAACTTGCTGAATTCATCCGAAATAGCTACTACGTATAAATTGCCTGTCTTGCTGCATGAATTCATCCGAAATAGCTACTACGTATAAATTGCCTGTCTTGCTGCATGGAAATGATCCTAGTTGAGCTATCCGTAACTTCCGAAAAGAATTGGATCTATCTCCGTATAATGCATTCCTTGTTGGGCTTTACGCCATTGAGTGTTATTGAAATAGCATTTGGTGCAAGCTGTAATGCTTATTTTCATATTCGGGGTAAACCCAAAATTTTTTGTTATTCATTGAATTGTTTTCACTACTCCGAAATGTCCGACTTCATCGTGAAAGGATTGAACGACTCTCTAGTGGACGGTCTTGGGCACCACAAAACTCAATCGGCCACTCTGTCTACGATACACCCTACTCCTGCTCAGATTTTTTTTTCCATTTAATCCAAAAAAATCTCAGTTAAACTAGCATCTTGTAGTTGAAGAGTATTTAACCAATCGCCCGTGTCCGTGATTTACATCACACACTCTCTATCATCGGTTTCCCTCGACGGTAATCTTGGAGCGCGACTGAGTGCATCAACGTGCGCCATACGATTATTAGGGAATAATTTTCGACAAACATCTTAAACGTCAGTTAGTTCCAGGAACCTTTGGAGCTCAGCTGTAGTTGAAGGTAGCTTGAAATGTTGAATAGTGGTCACCTTTGCATTACAGAACGTTATGTCTTCCTTCGTTATATGATGACCCAGAAAGTCTATTTGTGTAGATACGAAAGCAACTTTGTCGATTCGCAGTCACCTGATATCTCTTCAATAATCGCAGCAACCCTCGTTAGTGGGCCTACTCGTATATTGACAATTGATGAATGAAAATGAATGCATAAAAATTCGAAACAATTTTGTTTCGGGCAACGCGGCAGTTGGCCAGCTAAGACCTCAAACGTAATTCGAAAGATTTCCACATTATGGCTGGTGAGGGTCGTTCAGTTTCAATGGAGAGACTCATTTGCGAGGTATGTTGAGGCTGGTCGGGCTGAGACGGAGCAGGGTAGGTTTTGGTGACTAAATGGCAATTAATAAATTATTCCTGGTCATTTGTACTTAGGGCTTAGCCACATTGCGATACGACTGTCGCATCGAGTGACTTTTAGACGCAAATATAAACACAGTGCGACGATATTTGCATAGGAACTTCAGCTATGTGCAGAACTGATATACTCATATGACAGTACTCGTATGTCTTTGCCAGGAATACATGCGCTCCGTTTTGTTTAAGATAATCAGTATGAATTTAGATTTGACGAATACACAAAAAGCGGCGGCATTATTATTACTAAGTAGAAAGGTGCCTTGCACGTTGCAGGAAAAAATTAAGAAGATTAATATTGACAAGCGCAAAAAAAAACTGAGATGAAAATAATTTAAAATATTAAAATTGGTAGCAGACACCAAAGATAATATAAATTAAGTAGCATCATAGTCTGAAATTTCCTTAAAATTTTACTTATTTATAAAATAATTTATTTAAGCATTATCTTAATATTATTAGCTCATATTATGATTAATGCAACTGTCATTTTATTGCCACTTCAATGATTAGATCTAAGAAATGCAAAAAATCGCTCAAAAACTATTGACACACGGCCAGACAAACTAACAGCATTCATTGGGTTGGGTTCAAGCCTTCTGATTCATTTTTGCGCTATGCAAGAAACTTCCATGCATGCCAGCATCAAATGCCCAAATGATGTGCGCCTGCGCGAGCATCACAAAAACTTCCTTCACGAAAATTATCATACATAGTAAACTGTGTTACGAGTGACCCTTGTTTCCCACCCAACCACCTGGAAAGAAATCTCGCGTATGCTACTCACGCTAGACCGTAAGAAAATGAAGAACTTATTTTGAGCACCGAGATACGAGACTAGCCACCGCGAGCCAAGGTTTAAAGTTAGGAATTATTGTGGAAAAAAAAGTATTCAGATAGTTGTTCGAATTAAAAAAAAACACTGTGTAAAGTTATCAACCGGATGTATATAACTAGTGCGTAAGTCTGCAAGATAAATCCACTTTCACACCAGAAAAGGAAAATTTTCCTCTCACGGGACACCAGAACAACAAGAACTAATGGCCATCGACTGCGACTCCTCCGAATTTGTAGCTTCAATTTATAGCGCCCTTGACCATCAGGATACAGAAATGGTCATAAGGTCATTTTGCGGTGCCATAAAATTTTGGATCTGATGGGATATTGTGGTGGTGGCAGTTTGCAGAATATCTACCAACGCCAACAGAATGACAAATCACCGTGTAGCACACAAGGGGTTGCAGTAGTTACAATCGATGAAAAAATTCATAGGGACATGTCGAGCGAACGCCCTGCACACGGAGATGCAAAATTGACCGATTTCGGCATACCAGCACAGATTATGGCGACGATAACTACAGCAGCTGCAACTAGCAACGATGCTAAGAACAATACGACTTCGAGCAATAAGTACACTCATTCTACTCACCGATCAAACTCATTCAACACTTATCAATCTAAAATATCCTGTTCACGTATGACAAACACGAATATAAGCACGTATGATGGAATACCTGTATGCTACCAGTTTTTCGTTTTTGCTTTAAAATAAATCTTCGATATTTAAATAAGTAAACATTCACGAATGCGCTACATGAAGGGAAATTTATATTTCAATTGCCCGATATCCAAACAGTTTGAGTGCCACTGGTAGAGTGCACACAGCTAGAACAAAGTTCATTTCCCCCGAAAAAACTTAACGGGTTCCCGTTTGAGACAAATTGACGAGGGACCCGGGAACAATGAAATCTCCCTCTTTAGCGGAACGACCATTTGTGGCAACGGAAACAGAAGTTCTCAGCGACGACAACGCAGGATTAAGGTTAGCGGCGGCATCAGATCCACAAAAAAAAAGAAGTTTCAAATCGGTTTCGGCCGGCAAGTAGCTGAACGAGGTGGCAAAATCACCGAAGGCGGAAGAATTTTCGATCGACGTCGAAAATACCGGAGGCCCCCGTATGTATGTAGATTCATTAGTAAATAAATTACATAATTTCAATGATTGTTAAAGCATAAATACATTTCCTTCTAAATTGAAGCGAATTTAGTGAGCTTCGGGAAAATTTTAGATTTGGCTAGTGAGCAATATCGGTTCCAGGTGGTCCCCTATAAAATTTCGGGATAACGCTTCATACTTTTTCTTGCCTCCCAGCTTAGTGAGAATCGCCTTCTAGGATAGGTTGTGTCGGTGGGATTCCTTTGGCGGTTAATTTCTGGTGTAGTTTCAATTCGTGCGTTGGAAATTCCCAGCTTAGGTGCGGCAGTGAAATTTCTCCTATAAACCGTCCGCTCACTTGGCGGTTAACGTGAAGGTTTAGGGCTGAAGCGAGTGGCGCCCACGCACGTCTCTGACGAGCGAAACTGGGGCCCGCAGAACCCTCAATCGGAGCGCCCTCAATGGAAATGTAACAACTGGTTTTAGGAAAAATCCCTGCGATAATTGACCTGGCCAGAATTGTCACAAAGCCGCAGTGTGCGTGCTTCCATTTAACCATGCGTAAATTGCGATAATCTCGTGACTATATGGTCGTAGTCTAATCCATCCCTTATTCGTGGTTTATTCATTTTTGTTTTTGTTGCAGCGCATTATTACTACGTTAATTGTTATTTTTATTTGTTTGTGTTATCTATTTGAAATAACTAGAGATAAGTTTAACATTCAGATTATGAATATTGTAATATTGGTTTATTTGGATTATTTAAAGTTTTTTAATGGCATTTATTGGAATTAAGTTGATACATGTGAGTTGTAAGCTCAAATAACACTTTTTTGTTGTGTTCTTTAGTTCTATATTATTATTTAATAAAGTTGGATGGTATTTTCTCTCTTTTTTCAATTAGTTGATAATATTTAATAATTTTCATTTGATAATATGTAGTAATCGAGCAGTCCACCTAGGCAAACTACTCAAGGAGCCTTCACGAAAAGGACAATGGGAGATAAATACTATTCGTAATCGTTAAATAGTTCCCTCCACTTCTACACATCATCCTACCCGTTCTCTAATGTCGAACGCTACGAGAGTCCTGAGCTGTACACAAAAATCAAACGCAAAAACAAAACCCATGCAGCCGAATGCCCAAGAAAACGTTCGTCAACACAAACAGAAGACGGCCGGGACGGGGGCTGCTGCAAGCAAAAAAAACTGAACAAGTAAAGCAGGTTGTGAATCCAGCCGCGAAAATTTCAATTTCACGAAAACCAAAGGACAAACATGAGCATCCTCATCAAACCTTTCCACAACATCATTTTCATTCCTCGTCACATTTACAATTGTCGCAACGATCAACATTGAGCGGATCGGGAATTGATTCATCGTCATCAACGACGACAACATTATTATCTGCCGCATCATCACCGTCATCATCTATGTCAACAACATCATCAACGTCAACAACTATCAATATCACAAAAAAAAACAGCAAATGCTGCAAGAACATCAACAAATGTTGCAACATCACCAGCAGCGAAAGCAACAAGATCTGTTTCATCAGTATGAACAGACAATTTAATGTATATACCAAAACGAAAAAGTATGAAAACCTCTTGAAAAAGCCATTTATGGAATCTTTTATCTTATAGCAATGCACGCAAACCAAAATTCTTTAGTATATTTAAAGTGATACGTATAGTTAAAACATCAAAAGGCATACTAAAAGATGAATGCTATTCGACACAAATTTGTTCCAAAAATATACAAGCAATTTGAGAATAGGAAATACCATGATTATCTCTATTATCTATTCAAAGTGAATAATGATGCATACGAATCAGGGCAAATCAATTGTTATTTCGCACGAAACATCTCAAAGTAAAAATTGAGGTACTAAGTAACACCAGTGCTATACGAAAGAGCCAAAGTAGTTCCAATATCTCAATTGCAACCCAATCAACAGTTATTGCCACAGCGACAAATCCATCAAACATAATAGCATCAAGAAGTGGCTCATCTTGTGCGAATTTGCCAATTGTACTTGCACGAAATTCCGTTCCGGCACGCTAATGGGAGGTTTTCATCTCGTCGACGACGAGTAGTGGCGCGCTTGGCGACAACGGGGAGTTGGAACCGAACTGTGTAGTCGCGCTGATCGAGGTGGGAGTTTGAAAGTAAAAGGTCAAAAAAACAGACCCCGCGCGCCACATAAAAAGGAATTTTGATTTGAAATCGGTTTTTGTCTCGAAGAGAAGTATGATTGTGATTCAAACAATGAACAAGAAAAATTCCACTAGATGTGAAAAGTTCGCTCCCTGAAAAGTTGTGAAGCAATGAAAAGTGCACAAAAGAATTTTTATAGCAGAAAATATTTCGCATATTGCGTTTAAATAAATTAAATGTTTACGCACTAGAAGTCAAAGTCAAGTCAAAAGCACTTTATTCGATGTTAATCGTTCTAAATTTTAAAAGAATATAAAGCGAATTCCAAACAATAAAAATACGAAACCTGAATGGCCCGAATGGCTCTCCAAATTTATACGTTATCAATTAAAAATATTAAATCAAAAAACAATATCAAATACAAATTAATTCAAATTATTACACTAGAAAACACCATATGGTTTCATACGTATCAAATGTTTAAAGTGAACAACATTGGACCAGATACCAATGAATTAAAACAAAAATACGGTGCTTGCTTTAATAATTGTCTTTTGGAACAGTTTCAAAAAGGCCAAACGGATGATTTCATGTGCCTATTTTCAAAGAATACCAAAAACGTGTAAAGAAAGCTGGAATAGAGCAAAATATTGAATTCAAGGAAATTGATACCGACCTACTAATTAATTTATGGAATTATATAAATTATACAAATAGCATCCAATCCACATAAGATTTAAGATTGCAGGCGCTCGTTGAATGGAGTGGGCAAGTACCCTTTTCTTTTTACTTATCAATAAATTAATGTTATTTTTTCTTAGAATTTATTTATTTTTTCTTAGAACTGAAAAAGTTTAGAAAATTATTATTGTTATAAAATTTTATAAATTTTTTATGATACCCTTAATATTGGGCAAAGGCCTTCAGATTTGCAAGAATTTGTAGAGCCACTTTGTAATAATTTTTTGATGAACTAAGAAGTAATAATAATGATTGAATAAATAAATCCAGAAATTCAGTCACTCTATTTGGAACCCCGACTGGAGCCACGTTGACTGGTCCCTCCGCTCATGAGCTAGCCATTGGGTGAGCTCTCTCCCCTTTTCCGTTGTTACAGGTGCTCTCGCAGGATTGCTTGGCCTTCCACAATCGATATGGGCCAAGACAGCAGTTTTGGATTTCGATCCAGCGGGGGGGGGGGGGGGCACCGCCACCCCCTGGATGCCCTACTCTTATTTGTGAGCTGTGACCGTCCTCAGCTAGGATGAAATCGTCTTAAGTATTGCGCGCGGCTGACCAGTTATTCGACGTCGCGTTCTTCCCTATAACCCCTTTCGGCAGGTTACTTCGGTCATTAGCATCTTTTCCACCTGCCAATCAATTTTTCCTTTTGACTCCGGGCACCGAATCAATCGTAAGTGCGGCAATATTTTGTAGTGAGTCCTTGTGCTGTGGAAAAAGAACCCGCCCCACGACACCGCAAAGCTAGCTTGCCAGTGCACTTACGCGTCCCTAGACAAGGCCATTTCCAGCACAGTTCTAATCCCGCTAGCTGAGGCAGCAGGACTCCGCTGCAGCCCTTAACAGACAATATAACATCTCATCCCAAAAACACTACAAACATAGGATACTGTTTTTGGGTTTTTTTTTTTTGGTGAATATTGTTTAAATTAAGAGTACCATGGGAACCACTAAGTTTTTGGAGTATTTCAATGCTTTAAAACTTGCTTTATGTTTTTATTTATTTATTATTTATTTGTAACGATCGATCAAGCGCATTTGAATTCAAAATTTAGTGCTCAAAAGCAGCCTAATTGGCCATAAAGTCAAAGTCAAAAGCCCTTTATTTAATACTAATCGTTATAAATTTTAAAAGAATATAAAGCAAATTCCAAACAATAACAATCAAAAAACTTAATGGCCCAAATGGCTCTCTAAATTTGTACGTTATCGTTAACTCATATCATCAAAAAAAAAACCATAGCAAATTCAATTAATTACGATTATTACATATTTTTAAAATTTAATTGGAAAAAGGAGAAAAACCAACCAACACTATCCTAAAATTATTTATAATCAAAACACAACAGTGAAACTTTGATCCTACACCTAATATGTTGTAACTTATTTCTAATAAAATACAATCAAAAACTTTATCTTATACTAAAAAAATCAATAACAATGTTCCTAACCTAAGTGTTTAATCTTATCTCTAACGGAATATAGTAAACATTACATATACCTAACCTATACCTAATTTTTAACAAAAATAAACAACAACACTAAATGTAGCAATAATGAGCTGAAACTCAAAAACTAAATAACGAAGAACACCAAAACTGAAAATAAACACGAATAATTTAGACATTGTCATTCAGCCACCAATACCTAGATTGCCCCGTCTCAACTCGATCAGCTTCAACGAATCTAGCAAATGAGTATCTCCATTGAAATCGTTGGTCTCCTGAACTCAAATTAGGAGGATATTTTATCTTCTTATCGGTGGCCCGTCGATATATGTGATATATGACTGGGACGCCGTCAGAATCAAAAACATATCCATTCATGTCCAAATACACGAATGCTTCTGGAGGAATGAAGCCAGTAGCGAGGCAAGTCGCAATATACCCGTCTGTAGGGTGGAACGGCTGTGAAATCCAAGGGTTTTCACTCACAGTCATAGATCTTGCGATATGATTCCGAAGAAGTTTCAATATGAAGATATCGACGCTCGTCACTTCAGCAGTTTGATAAATTCTTCTATTCGATATATAATGTTTCCAATCCGTCTCAGGCTTCCTGTACAAACCAGTACATGCACGAAGACATTTCCTTTCGAAAACTCTTAATTTTTCCATAGTACTAGCGCTCTGGTTGTACCAGATCTGACATCCATATGTCAAAACTGGTCTAACCAGTGTCTTGTAACAGATAACTTTGACCTTTTGATCAATGTATCTGGAATGAAAGAGCTTTCGAAGGGCCATGACTACTTTAAGTGCCTTACTGAGCATGATTTTCACATGTTCAGTATAGTACAGATACTGATCGAGATAAACACCGAGGTATCGAACACAGGATTTATGTGGAACCCGTTCTAGACTACTCTCACCAGCCATGATGTGGAAATCTTTCCAATTACGTTTCAGGTCTTGACTGACCCCCTGCAGCGTTGTCCGAAACAAGATTGTTTCACACTTCTGCGCATTGATTTTCATTCGCCAATTGTCAGTGTACAGCTGTACATCATTGAACATTTTTTGGAGATTGCTCTGAACTATTGTAGCTTTTCGGTCTGCCGTATATATGATCAGATCATCAGCAAACGCTACCAATGATCGCGTTGGCGAGACGTTAAAATCAAAGCCGTTCAATAGCTTGCGAATGAAGATTGAAAAGAGCAGAGGCGCAGTAACTGTTCCCTGCTGTAGACCATTCAAGACCTTGAACTTGCGCATTGTTGTCAGATTTCCATCAGTTACGACAAACGATTTCCCGTATAACATATTACACATCATGGCGACAAGGTGTCTGGGGAACTTGTCCTGAAGGAGTTTAAAAACTAGTCCATCTAACCATACCGTATCAAAGGCTTTCTCCATATCAATGAGACATGCTCCAACACATTGTCTATCATTTCGTTTCCAACAGATGTCTGAGGTTACTTTCGTTATGAGGTCAGATGTTAATGTTTCATTGAAATGAAGAATTGATTGGCCGTTCAGGCTTGATTTGAAGTCGGTAACTTTTGCTTCAACGACCTCTGAAAAAATTTCGTTCCCTCTCTCAGGGTTTGGTAGATGAAGCAATTCAAAATGTGTTCCAATCAGGGCAAGTTTATCCAATCCTTCACAAATAATCCTGTTTCCATTTCTATCCGGAGTCGTACTATCAATTTCGATACCAGCTCTATCGAGAAGATTTATCTCATCACTAGTGACTTCAAGATTCGATACCTTCACTCGAGACTTCTTGCGGAATATGCTATTCACTTTCGCGAACACGCCGTCTGGGTCCTGTGGGCTAATACCCCTCAATTTTTTCGCCCATTGATTGCTGACCTCACTCCTGAAGTATGACCGGATTAAGTTCCGGACATTCGTCAGATGTAATTTCAACAAAGACAATGAGGGATGGTTGTAGTCCAAAAATCGTCGATAAATATTGTTGTCGCGTGTGAGAAGGAGGCTTTTCAATCTTTTCAACCTTGCGATGGTTGGTGTTTCATATCCTTCCATATTGTTTCGATGTTTAATCTTTGGAACTACTTTCTCAATCGTTTCCAACGTCAGCTTCTCTAACTTCGACAAATAGACATCTATTTCATCGTTAGTTAGATTCCTGTCATTAGGAACCATTGAACAAGAGTTGCCACCATCAGAAGGGGGACATTGCTTCTGGTACTCGCGATTAAACTTCTTTTGAAACTTTCCCCAGTCTGTTTTTTTGAAATTCAACCGATGATTTTCATGTTGAACTGGAATGAGGAAGAAATCATTCCTGTGATGATTGATTTCCATTACGATTGCGTTATGGTCGCTATCATAAGGAAGCACCTGCAGTTTCCGTTGAGGACTATTAAAGCTGAATTCAAGTCTTGCGTCAGCAATGCAAAGGTCCAAATATGAATTTGTCCTAGGGTATGTTGGGAACTCCGACCCATATAGATTGCACCTGTATTCAATTTGGTTCTCTGTTATCCACGATTTCAGGAATACACCTCTTGGATTATTGGTGGCGTTCAGCCATGATGTATGCTTGGCGTTCAGGTCACCAGCAAGAATATAATAGTTATGCAGCCTGTTCAGTTCGAGTATTTCGAACAAGGAATTGAGCTCCTCCTTGAGCTTGAGAACAGTTCCACCAGTTGCATAGGCAGAGATAACGAAGAGGTTATCCCCACCTGGCAGTGAGATTTTGATAACGGACACTTCAAGAGATTCAAAGCTTTTGAATTCGACTTTTTCAATATTTTGGAAACGATAGGGTCTTCGAACCAATATCCCGGTGCCACCTCCCCCATCACCTGTCACGCTATCGTTTCTTACGAACTCAAAATCCTTGAATCTCATGGAGTGCCATGAACTGAGGTGGGTTTCAGTGAGAAGCACGATGTCAGGCTTTTGTCTGGCAATGAATTCAAGGAGATAATCACGCCGATGTAAAGTAACAATGGAGTTGACGTTGATCGAGATGAGACGAATCCTATCCGTGGGAATGTGGCTGGATGACAAATTATTTTGAGGCAATTGAAAGCCCTAAACGCTGAAAAACAAT
The DNA here is from genome assembly GCA_963969285.1 of Odontomyia ornata. Classification (NCBI taxonomy): domain Eukaryota; kingdom Metazoa; phylum Arthropoda; class Insecta; order Diptera; family Stratiomyidae; genus Odontomyia; species Odontomyia ornata. The sequence continues at coordinate 298,969,929 of OZ017740.1, forward strand.
GTTAATTTTCGAATCTTGTTTATCGATTCGCTCTGATAAGGAATTTAGTTGCTGATAAATTTTAAGGAGGAGCTCATTATTGCCACTTACATTATTCATTTTATTTACATTGTCTGCTGGTCCTCTCGCAGCAAGTGCAAATGACACCCCGGGCTTGACGAAGTTGGTAGATATCACACTGCGGTGTGCTTGACTTTGTTTCGGAGTGACTTTGATCTTTGCATCTTGATACCGGGGGCATCCTCGATATGATGCTGGATGACCAAAGGCACCGCAGCTCACACAATATAGTTTTTCTTTTGGCTCCGCCTGAGCCAATTTGCACTCGCCGGGAGCATGAATGTCTTTACATTTCACACACCTATATTTCATGGCGCAATTGGCAGCCAATTGCCCGAATCTTTGACATCTGTAGCACTGGTTGACCTCACTTTTCTTTAGGCGTTCCCACCTCACTACGCGGAAGTTCAAGTACCGTATTTTCTGTAGGGCACTCGAACTACTTTTGCTCGAAATCTGGACTAAGTAGTGAGGCAAGTTTTTGCGCTCCACAATCGATCTCCTCGTTGCAAAGTTTTTGACTGTAATAAATTGTATTTCTAGTGCAGCTTCTTGGAGCACCTGAAGGAGATCGACTGTGTCCTCACCACAGTCCAGACCCTTCAATAAAAAAGTTTGGTTCTTTTCGCTTTTCGGGGTGTACGTGAAATGCGGAACATCTCCAGAATTTAAGGCACTTTTTGTTGCCTGGAAATCAACCAGCGACTTAGTCCTTATTGTCAATTTATCGGCATTGACTCTTTTTATCTGAAAATCTTTTAGTTTATTTTCGGCTGCCAAAAGCCGAACCATATCTTTGCCCGTTTGCCCAAACACATTGATTGGTGGGACTTTTTCTTTTTTTTCATTAATGTTAACGGACGGACCAGCAGATAAACCTTTTGGTTTTTTCTCCCGATTTTTAACTCTAAGATATTCAATGAAATCATTATCTAATTTTGACGTTTTACTTGTATCCTCTTCAACGTTCATTGTTTCTTCCAGACCAGCTAGCGCTGCATAATAATTTCTGCTTTCGTTTGCGCCTCCTGCGCTGAGGACATCCTCTTGATTAGCTTCTTCCTGTGGCTTTTTAGTTTCCTTCTCTTCGGTTTTTGGGGTTGCTTGTCGGCTTTTCTTGCTTTCTTTATCCTTGTTGAACGTTAACGTTCCAACAAGTGCTTCTAAAGATTTAACTCGAAGCTTGAGTCCTTCATTTTCTTTTTCGATTTTTTCAGCTTTCTCTTTTTCTTGGATAAGCTGTTCGATTTCCATAACCGATAGGATTGTCGGGTTTTGTTCTTGATTCTCGTATTTTCTTTTAAGTTTTTTTTCGCCCATCATCATTGGCGATGGGCATGGTCCTTCCGATTGATGGCTGAAGCCATCGGGCTCCTCCATCTCGTTGCTTTCGCAGCGAGACTAGAGGGAATGTTCTCAGACCGGGACTTCCCTTGAACGCATTTCCACTTTTGATATTTCTTCAGGAAATGAATTTCAGGTATTCGATAAATGCTCGAATAATTCGACGGTGATGGTTTTCCCAATAAAATCAAAATTTGCTTTTGACTGGCTCGTAAAAAAATATTGCAATTGTTTGAAACAGACTTTTGCGAAAAATTAATTAATTTTTAAAATTAATGACAGGAGCGATTAAAAACACGTCTACACGCAACGAGTGCTAGACGTAGAATTTCCTAATTGGCCATTCTGTAGTTTTAAAAACTGCCTTCATTTATTATCTAGAAAGGAAACTGTCTAAAAGGGTAATCATTGAAAATCGTTTTAAAAGTATATTGCCTTAAGTCAAAGTCAAGTCAAAGTCAAAAGCGCTTTATTTCATACTAATCGATATAAATTTTAAAAGAATATAAAGCAAAATCCAAACAATAACAATCAAAAAACTTAATGGCCCAAATGGCTCTCTAAATTTATACGTTATCATTAAACACATTAAAAAAAAAAAAAAAAAAACTATAGCAAATGCAATTAATTACGATTATTACATATTTTTACAATTCAATTGGAAAAAGGAGAAAAAACCAACCAACACTATTCTAAAATTATCTATCGTCTTAACACTACAGTGAACTTTGATCCTACACCTTATACGTTTTAACTTAATTCTAATAAATGCAATCAAAAACATTATCTTATACTAAAAAAAACCTATAACTATGTTCCTAACCTAAGCGTTTTACCTTACCTCTAACCTAATATAATTAACATAATATAAACCTAACCTATACCTAATTTTTAACAAAAATAAACAATAACACTAAATGTAGCAATAATGAGCTGAAACTCAAAAACTAAATAACGAAAAACACCAAAACTGAAAATATACACGAATAATTTAGACATTGTCATTCAGCCACCAATATCAGCCCCGTCTCAACTCGATCAGCCTCAACGAATCTAGCAAATGAGTATCTCCATTGGAATTGTTGGTCTTGTGAACTCAAGTTCGGAGGATATTTTATCTTCTTATCGGTGGCCCGTCGATATATGTGATATATGACTGGGACGCCGTCAGAATCAAAAACATATCGATTCATGTCCAAATACACGAATGCTTCTGGAGGAATGAAGCCAGTAGCGAGGCAAGTCGCTATATACCCGTCTGTAGGGTGGAACGGCTGTGAAATCCAAGGGTTTTCACTCACAGTAACAGATCTAGCGATATGATTCCGAAGAAGTTTCAATATGAAAATATCGACTCTAGTCACTTCAGCAGTTTGATAAATTCTTCTATTCGATATATAATGTTTCCAATCCGTCTCAGGCTTTCTGTACAAACCAGTACATGCACGAAGACATTTCCTTTCGAAAACTCTTAATTTTTCCATAGTACTAGCGCTCTGGTTGTACCAGATCTGACATCCATATGTCAAAACTGGTCTAACCAGTGTCTTGTAACAGATAACTTTGACCTTTTGATCAATGTATCTGGAATGAAAGAGTTTTCGAAGGGCCATGACTACTTTAAGTGCCTTACTGAGCATGATTTTCACATGTTCAGTATAGTACAGATACTGATCGAGATAAACACCGAGATATCGAACACAGGATTTATGTGGAACCCGTTCAAGACTACCCTCACCAGCCATGATGTGGAAATCTTTCCAATTACGTTTCAGGTCTTGACTGACCCCCTGCAGCGTTGTCCGAAACAAGATTGTTTCACACTTCTGCGCATTGATTTTCATTCGCCAATTGTCAGTGTACAGCTGTACATCATTGAACATTTTTTGGAGATTGCTCTGAACTATTGTAGCTTTTCGGTCAGCCGTGTAGATGATCAGATCATCAGCAAACGCTACCAATGATCGCTTTGGCGAGACGTTAAAATCAAAGCCGTTCAATAGCTTGCGAATAAAGATTGAGAAGAGCAGAGGCGCAGTAACTGTTCCCTGCTGTAGACCATTCAAGACCTTGAACTCGCGCATTGTTGTCAGATTTCCATCGGTTACAACAAACGATTTCCCGTATAACATATTACACATCATGGCGACAAGGTGTCTGGGGAACTTGTCCTGAAGAAGTTTAAAAATAAGTCCATCTAACCATACCGTATCAAAGGCTTTCTCCATATCAATGAGACATGCTCCAACACATTGTCTATCATTTAGTTTCCAACAGATGTCTGAGGTTACTTTCATTATTGCATGTGTGGTCGAATGCCTGGCACGAAAACCAAATTGGCAATTCGGCATCAACTCATTTTCCTCAATGTGGGCGTTTAATGCTCTGTTGAGTATCACTTCAAACACCTTGCTGATGTTAGGCAGCAAGCTGATTGGGCGATAGCTTTTGGGGCATGAAGATTCTTTTCCTTTCTTCAAGATCGGAAATACCTTAGCCTTTTTCCACTCATTTGGGAAATATGAATTGCTCAACATGTTGTTGAACAATATGCAATAGTTCCTAATAGCAACCTCAGGCAAATGTCGGAGAACTACATTTGGAATACCATCATTACCACATGATTTCTTGTTGTTTATCTTGCGAAATATGAAACACAAGTCTTCATAGCTGACAAAATAATCAATAAGATTCAAGCTCGGTATGAGGTCAGATGTTAATGTTTCATTGAAATGAAGAATTGATTGGCCGTTCAGGCTTGATTTGAAGTCGGAAACTTTTGCTTCAACGACCTCTGAAAAAATTTCGTTCCCTCTCTCAGGGTTTGGTAGATGAACCAATTCAAAATGTGTTCCAATTAGGGCAAGTTTATCCAATCCTTCACAAATAATCCTGTTTCCATTTCTATCCGGAGTCGTACTATCAATTTCGATACCAGCCCTATCGAGAAGATTTATCTCATCACTAGTGACTTCAAGATTCGATACCTTCACTCGAGACTTCTTGCGGAATATGCTATTCACTTTCGCGAACACGCCGTCTGGGTCCTGTGGGCTAATACCCCTCAATTTTTCCGCCCATTGATTGCTGACCTCACTCCTGAAGTATGACCGGATTAAGTTCCGGACATTCTTCAGATGTAATTTCAACAAAGACAACGAGGGATGGTTGTAGTCCAAAAATCGCCGATAAATATTGTTGACGCGTGTGAGAAGAAGGCTTTTCAATCTTTTCAACCTTGCGATGGTTGGTGTTTCATATCTTTCCATATTGTTTCGAAGTTTAATCTTGGGAACTACTTTCTCAATCGTTTCCAACGTCAGCTTCTCTAACTTCGACAAATAGGCATCTATTTCATCGTTAGTTAGATTCCTGTCATTAGGAACCATTGAGCAAGAGTTGCCACTTTCAGAAGGGGGGCATTGCTTCTGGTACTCGCGATTAAACTTCTTTTGAAACTTTCCCCAGTCTGTTTTTTTGAAATTCAACCAATGATTTTCATGTTGAACTGGAATGAGGAAGAAATCATTCCTGTGATGATTGATTTCCATTACGATTGCGTTATGGTCGCTATCATAAGGAAGCACCTTCAGTTTCCGTTGAGGACTATTAAAGCTGAATTCAAGTCTTGCGTCAGCAATGCAGAGGTCCAAATATGAATTTGTCCTAGGCTATGTTGGGAACTCCGACCCATATAGATTGCACCTGTATTCAATCTGGTTCTCTGTTATCCACGATTTCAGGAATACACCTCTTGGATTATTGGTGGCGTTCAGCCATGATGTATGCTTGGCGTTCAGGTCACCAGCAAGAATATAATAATTATGAAGCCTGTTCAATTCGAGTATTTCAAACAAGGAATTGAGTTCCTCCTTGAGCCTGAGAACAGTTCCACCAGTTGCATAGGCAGAGATAACGAAGAGGTTATCCCCACCTGGCAGTGAGATTTTGATAACGGACACTTCAAGAGATTCAAAGCTTTTGAATTCGACTTTTTCAATATTTTGGAAACGATAGGGTCTTCGAACCAATATCCCGGTGCCACCTCCCCCATCACCTATTACCCTATCGTTTCTTATGAATTCAAAATCCTTGAATGTCATGGAGTGCCATGAATTGAGGTGGGTTTCGGTGAGAAGCATGATGTCAGGCTTTTGCTTAACAATGAATTCAAGGAGATAATCACGCCGATGTATAGTAACAATGGAGTTGACGTTGATCGAGATGAGACGAATCCTATCCATGGGAATGTGACTGGATGACAAACTATTTTGGAGCATGTTGACCTAAACTTTGAAAAACGAAATTGATTTTTTGGTCTTGCTTATTAATTCTATCTGAAAGCGATTCAAGTTGCTGGTAGATTTTAAGAAGCAGCTCATTATTGCCACTTACATTATTTATTTTATTTATATTGTTGTCTGCTGGTCCTCTGGCAGCAAGTGCAAATGATACCCCGGGTTTGATGAAGTTGGGAGGTAACAGATTGTGATTTACTTTGGTTTGCTTTGGGGAAAATTTAGCTCTTGCATCTTGATACCGAGGGCATCCTCGGTATGATGCTGGATGACCAAATGTACCGCAATTAATACAATACAATTTTTCTTTTGGCTCCACCTGAGCCAATTTGCATTCACCGGGGGCGTGGATATCTTTGCACTTAACGCAGCGATAGTGCATTGCACAATTGGCAGCCGAATGACCGAATCGTTGACACCTGTAACACTGGTTGACCTCAGTTTTTTGGAGGCGTTCCCACCTCACAACTCTAAAGTTTAAGTACCTTACCTGTTGGAGGGCACTCGGACTGCTGTCGTTGGAAATTTGGACCAAATAAAATGGTAATATTTTACCTTCTACAGTTGATCTCCTTGTAGCAAAATTTTTCACACACAGGAACTTAACAGCTGGTGCTGCTTCCTGCAACATCTCTAGGAGATCAACTGTATTCTCCCCACAGTCCAGCCCCTTCAACAGGAAGGTCTGATTTTTTTCCGCCTTTGGCGTATATGTAAAGTGGGGAGCTTGGACACTATTAAGAGCATCTTTCGCCTGTTTGAAGTCAGCCAGTGTCTTTGTCTTGATCAAGAGCTTGTCACCGGTCACTCTCTTAATTTCAAAGTTTTTGATTTTATGTTCGGCTGCCAATAACCGAACCATATCTCCTTCACGCTGTCCAAAAACGTTTATTGGAGGAACTTTTTCATTTACCACATTAATTTTACTAGGAGGACCAGCAGACACACCGGTTGGCTTCTTCTCCTTTTGCTTATTTTTAATTTTAAATATTTAATGAAATTATTATCGCTATCAATATTACCTATCTTATCGTTGCTCTCTATCTCGACGTCCATTTCCTCGTGCATTGCAAACAGCACCGCATAATAATTGGCGCTGTCGTTCGCTCCTCCTGCGCTCAGGATATTTTCCGCATCATGGATTGTCTTGCTCATATCTTGCGATTTCATTTTATTTGTTGGTACTCCTTTCCCGTTGGTCTTGCTTGTTGTTTCCTGTTTTTCATTCTTCTTAGTGAGTATCGGCTCTTCTTGGCCGGACGTATTCTGTGGCTTCGCTTTTTGTTTGTTCCCATTTGACAACGTCCGGACCATATCTTCTAAACTCTGTATCCGGAGTTTTGATTCGTCATTTTGTTTCGTAACCCTTGAATTCTCCATGGTCACTTTTTCATAATCTTCGCTTGAAATCGTAATTCGCTTTCCATGCTCACGCCCACATTGAGGAAAATGAGTTGATGCCGAATTGCCAATTTGGTTTTCGTGCCAGGCATTCGACCACACATGCAATAACGAAAGTAACCTCAGACATCTGTTGGAAACTAAATGATAGACAATGTGTTGGAGCATGTCTCATTGACATGGAGAAAGCCTTTGATACGGTATGGTTAGATGGACTTATTTTTAAACTTCTTCAGGACAAGTTCCCCAGACACCTTGTCGCCATGATGTGTAATATGTTATACGGGAAATCGTTTGTTGTAACCGATGGAAATCTGACAACAATGCGCGAGTTCAAGGTCTTGAATGGTCTACAGCAGGGAACAGTTACTGCGCCTCTGCTCTTCTCAATCTTTATTCGCAAGCTATTGAACGGCTTTGATTTTAACGTCTCGCCAAAGCGATCATTGGTAGCGTTTGCTGATGATCTGATCATCTACACGGCTGACCGAAAAGCTACAATAGTTCAGAGCAATCTCCAAAAAATGTTCAATGATGTACAGCTGTACACTGACAATTGGCGAATGAAAATCAATGCGCAGAAGTGTGAAACAATCTTGTTTCGGGCAACGCTGCAGGGGGTCAGTCAAGACCTGAAACGTAATTGGAAAGATTTCCACATCATGGCTGGCGAGGGTAGTTCAGAACGAATTCCACATAAATCCTGTGTTCGATACCTCGGTGTTTATCTCGATCAGTATCTGTACTATACTGAACATGTGAAAATCATGCTCAGTAAAGCACTTAAAGTAGTCATGGCCCTTCGAAAACTCTTTCATTCCAGATACATTGATCAAAAGGTCAAAATTATCTGTTACAAGACACTGGTTAGACCAGTTTTGACCTATGGATGTCAGATCTGGTACAACCAGAGTGCTAGTACTATGGAAAAATTAAGAGTTTTCGAAAGGAAATGTCTTCAAAGTCAAAGTCAAAGTCAAAAGCGCTTTATTTAATACTGATCGTTATAAATTTTAAAAGAATATAAAGCAAATTCCAAACGATATCAATACAAAACTTAATGGCCCAAATGGCTCTCTAAATTTATACATTATCATTAACACATTTCATCAAAAAAAACTATAGCAAATTCAATTAATTAGGATTATTACATATTTTTAGAATTCAATTGGAAAAAGGAGAAAAAACCAACCAACACTATCCTAAAATTATTTATCATCTTAACACTACAGTGAACTTTGATCCTACACCTAATATGTTTTAACTTAATTCTAATAAATGCAGTCAAAAACTTTATCTTATACTAAAAAAATCTATAACTATGCTCCTAACCTAGGCGTTTTACCTTATCTCTAACCTAATATAATAAACATAATATAAACCTAACCTATCCCTAATTTTTAACAAAAAATAAACAATAACACTAAATGTAGCAATAATGAGCTGAAACTCAAAAACTAAATAACGAAAAACACCAAAACTGAAAATAAACACGAATAATTTAGACATTGTCATTCAGCCACCAATACCTAGATTGCCCCGTCTCAACTCGATCAGCCTCAACGAATCTAGCAAATGAGTATCTCCATTGGAATTGTTGGTCTCGTGAACTCAAGTTTGGAGGATATTTTATCTTCTTATCGGTGGCCCGTCGATATATGTGATATATGACTGGGACGCCGTCAGAATCAAAAACATATCGATTCATGTCCAAATACACGAATGCTTCTGGAGGAATGAAGCCAGTAGCGAGGCAAGTCGCTATATACCCGTCTGTAGGGTGGAACGGCTGTGAAATCCAAGGGTTTTCACTCACAGTCACAGATCTTGCGATATGATTCCGAAGAAGTTTCAATATAAAAATATCGACTCTAGTCACTTCAGCAGTTTGATAAATTCTTCTATTCGATATATAATGTTTCCAATCCGTCTCAGGCTTTCTGTACAAACCAGTACATGCACGAAGACATTTCCTTTCGAAAACTCTTAATTTTTCCATAGTACTAGCGCTCTGGTTGTACCAGATCTGACATCCATATGTCAAAACTGGTCTAACCAGTGTCTTGTAACAGATAATTTTGACCTTTTGATCAATGTATCTGGAATGAAAGAGTTTTCGAAGGGCCATGACTACTTTAAGTGCCTTACTGAGCATGATTTTCACATGTTCAGTATAGTACAGATACTGATCGAGATAAACACCGAGGTATCGAACACAGGATTTATGTGGAACCCGTTCTAGACTACTCTCACCAGCCATGATGTGGAAATCTTTCCAATTACGTTTCAGGTCTTGACTGACCCCCTGCAGCGTTGTCCGAAACAAGATTGTTTCACACTTCTGCGCATTGATTTTCATTCGCCAATTGTCAGTGTACAGCTGTACATCATTGAACATTTTTTGGAGATTGCTCTGAACTATTGTAGCTTTTCGGTCTGCCGTATAGATGATCAGATCATCAGCAAACGCTACCAATGATCGCGTTGGCGAGACGTTAAAATCAAAGCCGTTCAATAGCTTGCGAATGAAGATTGAGAAGAGCAGAGGCGCAGTAACTGTTCCCTGCTGTAGACCATTCAAGACCTTGAACTCGCGCATTGTTGTCAGATTTCCATCACTTACAACAAACGATTTCCCATATAACATATTACACATCATGGCGACAAGGTGTCTGGGGAACTTGTCCTGAAGGAGTTTAAAAATTAGTCCATCTAACCATACCGTATCAAAGGCTTTCTCCATATCAATGAGACATGCTCCAACACATTGTTTATCATTTAGTTTCCAACAGATGTCTGAGGTTACTTTCGTTATTGCATGTGTGGTCGAATGCCTGGCACGAAAACCAAATTGGCAATTCGGCATCAACTCATATTCCTCAATGTGGGCGTTTAATGCTCTATTGAGTATCACTTCAAACACCTTGCTGATGTTAGGCAGCAAGCTGATTGGGCGATAGCTTTTCGGGCATGAAGATTCTTTTCCTTTCTTCAAGATCGGAAATACCTTAGCCCTTTTCCACTCATTTGGGAAATATGAATTGCTCAACATGTTGTTGAACAATATGCAATAGTTCCTAATAGCAACCTCAGGCAAATGTCGGAGAACTACATTTGGAATACCATCAGTACCACATGATTTCTTGTTGTTTATCCTGCGAAATATGAAACACAAGTCTTCATAGCTGACAAAATAATCAATAAGATTCAAGCTCGGTATGAGGTCAGATGTTAATGTTTCATTGAAATGAAGAATTGATTGGCCGTTCAGGCTTGACTTGAAGTCGGAAACTTTTGCTTCAACGATCTCTGAAACTATTTCATTCCCTCTCTCAGGGTTTGGTAGATGAACCAATTCAAAATGTGTTCCAATCAGGGCAAGTTTATCTAATCCTTCACAAATGATCCTGTTTCCATTTCTATCCGGAGTCGTACTATCAATTTCGATACCAGCCCTATCGAGAAGATTTATCTCATCACTAGTGACTTCAAGATTCGATACCTTCACTCGAGACTTCTTGCGGAATATGCTATTCACTTTCGTGAACACGCCGTCTGGGTCCTGTGGGCTAATACCTCTCAATTTTTCCGCCCATTGATTGCTGACCTCACTCCTGAAGTATGACCGGATTAAGTTCCGGACATTCCTCAGATGTAATTTCAACAAAGCCAACGAGGGATGGTTGTAATCCAAAAATCGTCGATAAATATTGTTGACGCGTGTGAGAAGAAGGCTTTTCAATCTTTTCAACCTTGCGATGGTTGGTGTTTCATATCCTTCCATATTGTTTCGATGTTTTATCTTGGGAACTACTTTCTCAATCGTTTCCAACGTCAGCTTCTCTAACTTCGACAAATAGACATATATTTCATCGTTAGTTAGATTCCTGTCATTAGGAACCATTGAGCAAGAGTTGCCACCGTCAGAAGGGGGACATTGCTTCTGGTACTCCCGATTAAACTTCTTTTGAAACTTTCCCCAGTCTGTTTTTTTGAAGTTCAACCGATGATTTTCATGTTGAACTGGAATGAGGAAGAAATCATCCCTGTGATGATTGATTTCCATTACGATTGCGTTATGGTCGCTATCATAAGGAAGCACCTGCAGTTTCCGTTGAGGACTATTAAAGTTGAATTCGAGTCTTGCGTCAGCAATGCAGAGGTCCAAATATGAATTTGTCCTAGGGTATGTTGGGAACTCCGACCCATATAGATTGCACCTGTATTCAATCTGGTTCTCTGTTATCCACGATTTCAGGAATACACCTCTTGGATTATTGGTGGCGTTCAGCCATGATGTATGCTTGGCGTTCAGGTCACCAGCAAGAATATAATAATTATGAAGCCTGTTCAATTCGAGTATTTCAAACAAGGAATTGAGTTCCTCCTTGAGCCTGAGAACAGTTCCACCAGTTGCATAGGCAGAGATAACGAAGAGGTTATCCCCACCTGGCAGTGAAATTTTGATAACGGACACTTCAAGAGATTCAAAGCTTTTGAATTCGACTTTTTCAATATTTCGGAAACGATAGGGTCTTCGAACCAATATCCCGGTGCCACCTCCCCCATCACCTATTACCCTATCGTTTCTTACGAATTCAAAATCCTTGAATGTCATGGAGTGCCATGAATTGAGGTGGGTTTCGGTGAGAAGCATGATGTCAGGCTTTTGCTTAACAATGAATTCAAGGAGATAATCACGCCGATGTAAAGTAACAATGGAGTTGACGTTGATCGAGATGAGACGAATTCTATCCATGGGAATGTGACTGGATGACAAACTATTTTGGAGCATGGTGACCTAAACTTTGAAAAACGAAATTGATTTTTTGGTCTTGCTTATTAATTCTATCTGAAAGCGATTCAAGTTGCTGGTAGATTTTAAGAAGCAGCTCATTATTGCCACTTACATTATTTATTTTATTTATATTGTTGTCTGCTGGTCCTCTGGCAGCAAGTGCAAATGATACCCCGGGTTTGATGAAGTTGGGAGGTAACAGATTCTGATTTACTTTGGTTTGCTTTGGGGAAAATTTAGCTCTTGCATCTTGATACCGAGGGCATCCTCGGTATGATGCTGGATGACCAAATGTACCGCAATTAACACAATACAATTTTTCTTTTGGCTCCACCTGAGCCAATTTGCATTCACCGGGGGCGTGGATATCTTTGCACTTAACACAGCGATAGTGCATTGCACAATTGGCAGCCGAATGACCGAATCGTTGACACCTGTAACACTGGTTGACCTCAGTTTTTTGGAGGCGTTCCCACCTCACAACTCTAAAGTTTAAGTACCTTACCTGTTGGAGGGCACTCGGACTGCTGTCGTTGGAAATTTGTACCAAATAAAATGGTAATATTTTACCTTCTACAGTTGATCTCCTTGTAGCAAAATTTTTCACACACATGAACTTAACAGCTGGTGCTGCTTCCTGCAACATCTCAAGGAGATCAACTGTATTCTCCCCACAGTCCAGGCCCTTCAACAGGAAGGTCTGATTTTTTTCCGCCTTTGGCGTATATGTAAAGTGGGGAGCTTGGACACTATTAAGAGCATCTTTCGCCTGTTTGAAGTCAGCCAGTGTCTTTGTCTTGATCGAGAGCTTATCACCGGTCACTCTCTTAATTTCAAAGTTTTTGATTTTATGTTCGGCTGCCAATAACCGAACCATATCTCCTCCACGCTGCCCAAAAACGTTTATTGGAGGAACTTTTTCATTTACCACATTAATTTTATTAGGAGGACCAGCAGACACACCGGTTGGCTTCTTCTCCTTTTGCTTATTTTTTAATTTTAAATATTTAATGAAATTATTATCGCTATCAATATTACCTGTCTTATCGTTGCTCTCCATCTCGACGTCCATTTCCTCGTGCATTGCAGACAGCACAGCATAATAATTGGCGCTGTCGTTCGCTCCTCCTGCGCTCAGGATATTTTCCGCATCATGGATTGTCTTGCTCATATCTTGCGATTTCATTTTATTTATTGGTACTCCTTTCCCGTTGGTCTTGCTTGTTGTTTCCAGTTTTTCATTCTTCTTAGTGAGTATCGGCTCTTCTTGGCCGGACGTATTCTGCGGCTTCGCTTTTTGTTTGTTCCCATTTGACAACGTCCGGACCATATCTTCTAAACTCTGTATCCGGAGTTTTAATTCGTCATTTTGTTTCGTAACCCTTGAATTCTCTATGGTTACTTTTTCATAATCTTCGCTTGAAATCGTAATTCGCTTTCCATGCTCACAATTGTCTTGTTCATTTTTCCGCTTGTTTATTTTATCATTTGTAATTTTCAAAATGCCTGGCTCTGGGTCCCCCAGCGGTGGGAAGCCGTCGGGCTCCTCCATCCCCCCGGTGATAAAAACTTTTTTCCTTTCTTGAAACTTTCTCGTAGGTAAAGTCAAGATAAATTGTTCGAATAGTTCGACGATGTAATAAGTTTCTTTATAAAATTACTTTGTAATTGACGTTTTTAAAAATTATTTTAATTTAAAAATTCTTGACAGGAGCGAATTAAAAACACGTCTACACGCAACGAGTGCTAGACGTAGAATAAGGAAATGTCTTCGTGCATGTACTGGTTTGTACAGAAAGCCTGAGACGGATTGGAAACATTATATATCGAATAGAAGAATTTATCAAACTGCTGAAGTGACTAGAGTCGATATCTTCATATTGAAACTTCTTCGGAATCATATTGCAAGATCTGTGACTGTGAGTGAAAACCCTTGGATTTCACAGCCGTTCCACCCTACAGACGGGTATATAGCGACTTGCCTCGCTACTGGCTTCATTCCTCCAGAAGCATTCGTGTATTTGGACATGAATGGATATGTTTTTGATTCTGACGGCGTCCCAGTCATATATCACATATATCGACGGGCCACCGATAAGAAGATAAAATATCCTCCGAATTTGAGTTCACGAGACCAACGATTTCAATGGAGATACTCATTTGCTAGATTCGTTGAAGCTGATCGAGTTGAGACGGCGCAATCCAGGTATTGGTGGCTGAATGACAATGTCTAAATTTTTCGTGTTTGTTTTCAGTTTTGGTGTTTTTCGTTATTTAGTTTTTGAGTTTCAGCTCATTATTGCTACATTTAGTATTGTTATATATTTTTGTTAAAATCAGGTATAGGTTAGGTATATGTTATGTTTACTATATTCCGTTAGAGATAAGATTAAACACTTAGGTTAGGAACATTGTTATAGTATTTTTAGTATAAGATAAAGTTTTTTTGATTGTATTTTATTAGAAATAAGTTACAACATATTAGGTGTAGGATCAAAGTTTCACTGTTGTGTATTAATTATAAAAAAATTTTGGATAGTGTTGGTTGGTTTTTTCTCCTTTTTCCAATTGAATTGTAAAAATATGTAATAATCGTAATTAATTGCATTTGCTATAGTTTTTTTTTTGATGAAATGAGTTTATGATAACGTACAAGTTTAGAGAGCCATTTGGGCCATTAAGTTTTTTGATTGTTATTATTTGGAATTTGCTTTATATTCTTTTAAAATTTATAACGATGAGTATTAAATAAAGCGCTTTTGACTTTGACTTTGACTTTGACATTGTCTTGTTCATTTTTCTGCTTGTTTATTTTATCATTTGTAATTTTCAAAATGCCTGGCTCTGGGTCCCCCAGCGGTGGGAAGCCGTCGGGCTCCTCCATCCCCCCGGTGAAAAAACTTTTTTCCTTTCTTGAAACTTTCTCGTAGGTAAAGTCAAGATACTCGATAAATTGTTCGAATAGTTCGACGATGTAATAAGTTTCTTTATAAAATTACTTTGTAATTGACGTTTTTAAAAATTATTTTATTTTAAAAATTCTTGACAGGAGCGAATTAAAAACACGTCTACACGCAACGAGTGCTAGACGTAGATTTTTAGTATATTGCCTTAAATTTCAGTTAAATACTTATCTCTAAGTCTAAGCGCTTTATTCAATCCTAATCGTTATAAATTTTCAAAGAATATAAAGCGAATCGCTTTTAAACTTCTGCAATAAATGATAGGCACTCGTTTTCTCAAACGTTCTTACTATTCTTTCAGAGACCATAACAAAAAAAAAAAAATACTTTTAAATCCACAGCCTTCATCTACTATAAATTATTTTTGAGTCCTTTTCCATTTTCTTTAGATAATGAAAAAACTGCCTTGTAGAAGGCCATTATATTTTTGCATTACAGCAAACGGAAGTATCAACATCCGGGATTGATAAAGGAACGTGCCGCAAATTTGTGGCATACCATTGTCATTATTGTATCATGTTTTCTTTAATCTTTCAAAAGAAACAATAGAATTGTTTTCATACATTGCCACAGTTGAAAATATAACTTGCTTCTTTCACTTACATCACCTGCTATGGATTCGGGATCTTTGATATTTTTGGAGTTGATTGTGAACATACTTCACGTTGTTTCCTTCTTCTATCCAAGTAAGGATATTCTTTTTAGATTGCTTCCTTTTTAATTTCACGCCCGACTTGATATGTGGGCCTTAAGCTGGACATGTCATACAATTCTATGTCAAGCAGATGAAAGGATACGTGGTTATAGGATTTTGTACACATGTTGAGTTTGTACGATTTAAAGGATCAGTGTAACACTTCTAATAGCCGTTAGACTAGGATCAAGAAGAACAATTGAAAGAAGAAAACATGCTCAGGCTTAAATTTCTTTCAAAAGTTTCATATTTTTATGCTAAATCTTGAGCCTTTGTAGTATAGGGTTAATTTTAATAAGGGGGTCGGAAAATTAAAACTAAATACTATATAAAAATATTTTTATGGTTAAGAGGAAAGTTGTACTTGAATACACTACATAATTGTAGCCCGAATTTATTTTCCATTTGAAATAATTTCAGTGCTGCTCATCCCTTAATAAATTATTCAGCCTCGTTTGCTGCTTGTGTGGTATTTTATAAAAATTTCGTAAGACATGTTCTATTTCCTTCTTCGTGTGCAATGGAGGCCACAACGTTGTAATCGAAAACAGTCTTTAGAAAGTGAAATTTAATTCCTAATCAATAACTTATAGAAACATGTCCTCATATTACCGATTAAATCTTAAAGCTTCATAAGCTGATGGCTGCATTGTCTCTAACTTTTCAAGCTCTCGCCGGAACTGTTTATCATATTCCCTCATCGCTTTTTGATACCTCAGTCGGCAAACTACTTCACTTTACAGAAAAATTTTGAACATTAAATTAACTTTTTTAAAAAGTGGTTAAGGATTAAAGTTAATACTTACTAGGGTAATTTAAAATTGGTAAAGCTTGGATGGACGCTTCGATCAACATCATCCTTAAACTCGCGAGGAGGACGTGGAGGATATTTTGGCATTTCTTCAACTGATTTTATTTTCAAAATATCGTTTTTCGGCTCAAATGTTTTCGCAGGCTCAATCACCTCTTTGGGAGGCTCTTCATCCTCCGGTAATTTAATCATTACAACAGAATGAGCTGATTTCGATTTCAACTTTGACTTCTTTCCTGGTGAATCAACAGAAAACTCGCCCTCAAGTACATCTTCGCTTTCTCCGTGTATCTGAGATTTTACTTGCTCTAGTGAAAACCCTGCCATATTATAAGATTTAAATTGTAATGTTGCTAGCTACAAATAAATGTTTCAATTAAAAATTTTCAAATTATTTTGACTGATTCAATCAAGTAAAATCAATTTAACGTAGACATTGAATTTTAAGGTTTTATATTGTGATTACATTTTCTTATATTTACATAAGTACTCGTATATCCTTCTTAAACCAATTTTCTGCATAGTAGATAGCAATATCTTCGGTAGATTTCAGTATCAGAAGCTTTTTAAATTAATCAGCTCAAATCTAAGCAATAGTCGATACTCAAACCACAACCTAGTATAACAGTTGACAATGATCCACAGCCTTCATATTGCTTCTATGAGTTCTTGTGATTATTTCTATCTTCTGCTGATTAATTCTATCCCTTGCTGGTTATCTCACAGTAAATATTTGATTTTGGGAATCGAAGTACTTCTGCGGGTTTGTTTACTATTGATTGTTATTTTCTGGTTATTGATTAATTTTGGCTTCGTGAATTGAAAATATTGAGTGGTTTTTGCACACTACCCACTAACTCAAGCAGAGATTGAGCGCAGTGAAGTTGCAAACCTCCCGTCTGTGGATTTTGTGTGCTCCATTGAATTGCGTCTTGGATACTTGTACTTATAATTAGAGCAATTTTATCAACGAAATGTTTTAACGACAATTTTACAGTGAATATATGCGCATAAAAGCTTTTGATTTTGTACCATGAATTTTTTAGGCAGCAACCACAATGAAATGTAAGAAAATTCAAATCAATAATTTAGCGGAAAACATTCTTTCGTCCGGATTAAATTCATTCAACTCACTTAAGCAGCAGCATATTAATCTAGGATTAAATGTATTGAAAAATGAATGGTACTTATTTACAGAATTTTTTGCAATCATTTAATCACCCTTATATTATTCTAGAGTTGTTTAATACTTATTTGATTGAAAACTGTAGGACGGACAGACAGCGCAGAATTTTGCCAGGCTCAGGAAAAAAGAAAAAAATTTATAAATTAAAATGAATGATCGTTAATTTACAAAACAAAGAAAAAAAAATTTGCCTGGGTACTGCATCTCTTTACTGGGTACAGTATGAGTACAAGAACCGTGAAACGAGAGATGGCTGGTTCTCTTTTTAATGACCAATGTCGCCAGAAATGCTCCAGCTGGAAAGTGTATTGAAATGGGGTAGATAAACTGTCAGTAAAGGACTGCAGCGATGGACTGCTGCCTCGGCGAGAGAGGATGGTGGGATTCGCTGATATTGGCCTTGTCTGAGGACGTGTGAATTCGCTGGCAGGCTAGCTTTGCGGTGTCGTGGGGCGGGCTCTTTTCCCCAGCACAAGGACCCACTCCAAAAAATATTTCGTATCCATGAATTTAAAGGTACGACAACATACCGGAGTCGAGCCTGAGGTAACCTACTAAGGGTTGAAATTGCTAACGCAAATGGCAAACCGGGCTGGGAGAAAACAGACGGACTTGAAAGGACTTCGTGATTCCCGACGATACTTATGGCCCCCAAATAAGAGTGGGGTATCCAGGTGGAGGCGGTGTCCCCTCGCACCCCCCATCTGGATCAAGATCTAGTCTAGACATGACCTTATACAATATTTTCCTTTTAAGTCAAAAACTCACACAAACATAATTTGCATGAATTTTTCCCCTTAAATGAAAAATATGACCGAAAAAGGGGTGAGCTCACCCGATGGTTAGCTTATTATAGTGGAGGGGCCAGCTAACGTGGCGGGTCCCATACCCGGTCAGGTTTAATGAAAGGGAAAGACCGACTCTTCAATTCAATTACCAAACATTTTTTATTTCCTTTTTTTTAATTCGCAAGTATACAAATAACTCTATACAATGTATTAATTACAAAATTCTATTTATCGTTTAGTATTTGCCAAGATTCTATTTTCATGTGAAAACTGTTAAAACTCCTCAGTGCAAGTTAAAGGATAATCAGTATACGAGTACAGAGATGAGCGCTACGTTTCGCTCAACAGGTGTCGCGTTCAAATCAAAACTTTTCGGTCTCTTTTTTTTCTTGTTTTTTTTTTTCACTGCGGCACCAGACGCCATCAAAAGAGCTCACCGTGATTTATAACGCTACCAATTCCAGTTAGCTCTAATCCTTAAATAACTTGTTTAAATGTAGGTGGACATATTTGTAGTTAATGCATTGCGGAGGTATTATCAACGTTACACTAGCCGCGTTTCATTTCAATTAAGTTACAAAATGCAACAAAGCTATTGCAAAAAAATATTTGAAACAAGTAAACAAGTACAAACAACTGTTCCAAGTCCTAAATAGCTCCTAAATATGTTCAATCATATACATTCACGGCAATTCATCTAACTACTACCTCCTTCTCGCGAAATTTTTGTGTCTAATCTTTCACAACCATTAACTTTTCCCTTTTTTCTTTTTACATTATCATTAAAATTAGGGTGGAACAAAAATTACTTCTCATTGTATTCTCTTTTTAACCCGGTGCCAATGACGTGAAAAAAATTACATCGTCAATGACACTGGGTCAAAATGACCCGATTGGTTTTATTAACGAATTTTTATAAAATTTTAATAAATTATCTAATTTTAATTTAATTTATTAAATCTTCTCGCTTTGTCAATAAAATAAAATGATGAAAATACTAACATACTTTGTAAATAACTTTTTTATTAATTATTTCTTTATCACATGCAAATTCAACTTAAAAAATGTTTTTCGATTTTTTTTTACAACAATTGTCGGAAAACTATTTGGAATAATGAACATTGTGAATTCAGGAAGAGATCATATAAACTGCCTATATCAATAAAAAAAATTAGTCTTCTGTTTCATCAATCAGTGACATGGAATTACTACAGTTTTCACAGTACGAAATTACGTGATCGGGGCATATGTAAATGTTACATGAATTACAGGTGTGAATTGTTTTTTTATCTTTTTTGGATGGACATATTTGACATCTTCTGCGAGTGCCGGAGACCTTTTGGGAGGGTTCGCCTTGTTCTATACCTGTGAAATCCGCAATTCTTTTGCGCATCTGTCGAGGCAAATTAGTAAGATTTTTGCGCCAGAGCAAATGTTCCTGAACCATACAAAGACCTAGATTTTTCAAGAAGTATCGTCTTTTCGTATGCATGTCATTATTATTAGCGCGATAAATTATATTTGCATTTATTCCTGCTATATTTAACATAGCAAAAAAGAGTGTCAAAGGCCATCTTTTTGAGTTTTTGCTAACATTGTACGTTGCACATAGTTCATCAGCCACATCTACTCCACCTTTGGTTGAGTTATAATCTCTGGTTTCTGCTTATCATCTGTGCAGTCATCAATATGATCATCGTGATGTAAACTTCACATCAAAAGGACAACTTTGTTTTTCTTTGGGATATACGAGACTAGAGTTATCTCTTTTCGATGCCCGAAAGTTGATGAGTTTTCAGGTTTTCCTCTTGTTGTTATAAATTCAGACGGAATTTGCTTTTTATTTTTGCGTAAAGTACCCATAGAAGTAAGTTTGTGTTTGCACAGAAGATGAGATATCAATTCGTAGCTGGTAAACCAATTGTCAAATATTACATTACGGCAAGACTTAGAAATTGGCAATACAATACGATCAACCACATCGAATGGTTTGTTGCTGACTGAATATGGGCCACTGGGCTGCTTGCCGGCATAAATTTCCAAATTAACCACGTAGAACGTTTTCGCATCAACTAAAGCAAATATTTTAAGACCATATCTAGCTGGTTTAGACGGTATGTACTGTCTAAATTTACAGCGACCTCTAAATGCTACTAACATTTCATCAATGGTGCAGTTCTCTCCTGGCGCATACATTTTGTTGCACTGTTCGACAAACGTCTCAAAAAGTTCCCGTATGTGCGCTAAATTATCCAGCTTTTGTCTTTCATCACGTGTAGACTTATCATCAAAACGTAAACAGCTCTGTATAAAGTAGAATCGTTGAATTGACATTGTGAGTCTAAATATTTCTACGCCAGTGCCATCTGTTTCCCACAAGTCATTCAAGTTTTGTCGATTAGAACGATAAAATCCGGCAATATATAGAAGTCCAATAAATGCTTTTAGCTCACTCATTCCAACTTCAGTCATGTATCTATGTTTGCTCACATCTGCACATGCCGCTCTTCTTTTTTGGATATGAAAGTTGGTATATGTTCGAATTTTGCACAACATCACACTATTCACAAATAAGTTCCAACATTCTGACACCGATTTGGCACTTTTAGCAGCTGGTTTTACACCAAGTGACTCCGTAATTATATTTTCTGATCTTGTACGTACATTTGGTCGTGCTGGTGCTCTTTCCCATCTTGTTCCATCTCTTCCTTTGAAGAACCGTTGTTGCAAAGTCAATAGATCACGATTATCCAACGAATCAGATTCTGTCTCACTCAAATCGCTTGCATCTTGCTCACTTACGCTGCTATCACTGCGTTCAGACAAATGATCTTCGTTTTCGATGTCAGAAGCAGGAATCGGATCTTCATCTTGAGCATCTGACTCTTCTAATGCCGCCAAAATACGCTCCGGGTGGTTAGCGAGTGACATTTTTGTGAAAACAACTAAAAACAAACAAAAATCGTTAAAAAAAACACTGAACTCATAAATAAATGCATGTCACGAAAATACCACACTAACGATGACGCCGCGTCAAAAGTACCCACTTTGAGTTGTCGCACGTGTATCTCACTGGGCGGGTGGCATTGCACTGAATGCAGGGAAGTTGCAGGTAGAGATGGAATGTAACTTCAGCTACACAAGCATTCAAACGCATAATAATTGTAGAAAATAGACTATGACTGTTTAAAATCTCCTCGGGTCAATATGACCCAGCGTCATTGGCGCCGGGTTAAATGCAAGAAACTAAGCATAATTGAAAACATTCATGCACTTTAACGAATGATTCTCATTGTATTCTCTTTTTAAATTCAAAGAACTAAGCATTATTGAAATCATATATGCACTACAATAAATAATTTGAAAACATTTTAATATATAAAGAAAAAAAAACAGGGGTACTCACCAACATCCTCGACGGGCGCCCGTAGATGGTGTGGGTTATGCCTGAAAAATTTGTTGCTATTCTGCTGAAGGACGTTACGAGTGCTTGAACAAAATCATTACGTTTGAATTTCAAGAAACACTCTACTCTATTAGAAAGATCAGTTCCTCTCCTAAGATTAATTTGAAATCGCTAAACTCGGCTAGTTCATTTCCACAAAACCCATCATGAAAGTGATCACCAAAAAGTTAAAAATCGAACTACTTGCAATTGCATGAATGAATGAATGAATGCAAATTTTCCACTCGAAGCTCGAATCACATTTTAGCATTTTTGTATTTGTTCGATATCTGCGTAAGATCCATTTAGCCCTAATTCATTCCCAAAGACTTATTACCGAAGCTGGATTACAACACCGTTAATTTTCAGCTTTTTATAATTATCGTTTGATTCCTTTTCTTGTTACCCCTGTTCCGTACACAAATTTTTAATTTCCGAAATATTGCTTGTCAATATTTTAAAACTTAAATGCCTCAGGCATAAAGTGCGTGTTAATAATTATCTGATGCCATTCAATGGATTCAAGATTAGAAATGAAAGCGTCAATTCACGCGAGCAATAGTGAGAAGGATTGCACTCCAACCTGGCTTACTCGATAACTCTTCAATTGGTGTTTTAGTTTGGGTAATAAACGTAGATAATTTTACGGATTCAACATTTTCATAAGTTTGGATTATCAATGAAAATGAATAAGGATGAAAGGAACAATAATTGAAGCTCGTCGCAAGATAAAGTTCAGGGTCGTAATGCAACTTCACAGACAAATTCCGTACTACAAAGGTCAAGACAATGCGTCTATTTCACTGTAGCTGCGGGCAATCTTTAAGATTTATTTTGTCACTACTTGATTAAATGAGAATGGTTATTACAGCGGTATTCACTATCGCATCATTGCACATTATTCGATTTAGAGTGAACGGGAGGAAAAATATTCATTTGCACAATTAAATAAAACAAAAAATCCAATGAAATCATACAAAAGTAATAAATACAATAGAATTGAACGGCCTACACTTATTGGGTAGCTTAATGTGAATTTTCTACACTTCCAACAAATAGTGGATAAATATCACTATATTTCACGAAGGATCAACTTACCCACCCGTCGTACTTGCGGTGGCGATCAAAAGCAGACTCTCGCGTGTTTTGTTGCCAGTCGTCCACTTGCGGTATATGTTGCAACGGGAGTTCACGGGCAACCGTTCATTCATCTACATAGATTGACTTCGGTAATGTAATATGAGGATGTGCTGAGTGGAAAGGTGTTAATTTAATTAAATTTTTCAAATCTCCAATCAAAATTTGGATCAGTGTTATGCCGGCTTACGAGCAGTTTGCTTAGGTGACTGCTCGATTGCTACAAAAGGTGCAAGGCGAAAGCGTAGGACCATCTTACAGTTAGAGCTTTAACATTTCTCTTTGTTAAATTTCCATAATTGAAGAGTGCCTCCTCCATTTTCCATGAACCGGACGATCTTCTACGATGGACTTTTTTCAGCTTTGAATTAGAGTCTTATAATGATGCACACCAGACCTCATCTACCATTGAATTCCCAGATCTTGTTATTTTTTTTTTTGTGTTTGTCATGTGAAGGCTATTTACACGCTAAGTGAGGGATTTTCAGAGGCACAAGATGTCTAGACTTCCTACTCAACACCTCCCCTGTCAACCTGGGGATATAGCCGGGAACGGTTTGACATATTTGTAGTGTTTTATGGTGACGTAATATGTTCGTTCAGGACTGCTGCCTTAGCGAGCGAATGATCAGTGCTCAGCTGGAACGGCCTTGCCTCGCGACGCGTAACCGTGTTGGCAGCTAGCATTGCAGTGTCGTGGGGTGGGTCCTTTCCACCATTGCAAGGACCCACTACGAAAAATTTCACGCTTACGAATTTTTCGGATACATTCGACAGGTGTTGAAGGCCGGGGTTACCAACCGAGGTATCGAACGAACGAGACCTGTGCGTGAGGTATGATACGAATTCCTCGTTGTCGCCGATAAAAGTTCACGATATTGTTGTCTTCTTTGAATTATATGCAATTATTAAAATAATTTATTGTTTTTTTTTCTCCCTTTTTCAAGTGAATGTGTGAAATCTAATGATACGCATCAAATTCAAATAGAATATTGCTTTTTCGATTTGATTTTTATTTTCAAGGATGTTTTTTTAGAGGTATAGAACTTTAAGTTGGCAGCAATTTTTAATGTTACGTAAGATGTGACAGCTGTCATGCGCTTTATGGTTAGTTTGGCTTGCCATTTTATCACAAATAGATTATTTTGTTATCGTCATTTGACACCATATTCAAAAGGTGGATCCATTGTAGGCGTGGCCAGATATTTTCCATTTAAATAAAAACTCATACAAACATAATTCGCATAAATTTTTCCTTCAAATGGAAAACATCAACGTTTCAGATTTAAGTTATAGTCTTTTTTTAATACCCCCATTCCCTACCAATCTCTCCATCTCTCTTTCTTCGTCACACAACGCTCGTGCGATCTGCATTCACATTACGTCGCTTGGTACTTTGTGCCACCCAGACAATGTTTAACACATCGGTATAAGGGGGCACACAATATAATGTGAACTAGTCCTTTTCATGAACATCTAGTCCAAAAATCATGAACAGCTCTCAGAGATAAAAAAATCAATATAATACGACGCATTCAAAAAAAAAACTCTGAGTAACTGCCACTTCAGTATCTCGCCGATAGGGTCAAAAGAACGTCCTAAGATACTGGGCTCATAAAAGCAGAATTACAGGTCCACGCTTCAATCGTCGTTTCTTAAAACTGTGGAAACATTCGCAGTGCATTTATTTTGGGATTACTTCTAACTTTTCCAAGCCAAGATCAACGACAATAATCATGGAGGACCCCGGTGTGGTAGCACTTATCTTCTTCTTCTTAGCACTACCGCCCCTCTCGGGCCTTCGCTTCCTACAAATAGCGCCTCCACCTGTCTCGCCCATTGACCGCGTCCTTCAATTTCGAAATCAGAGCAGCGATGAACTGTCTTCGTCGACTGGTCTCTGCCCTTCA
This sequence comes from Odontomyia ornata, assembly GCA_963969285.1. NCBI lineage: Eukaryota > Metazoa > Arthropoda > Insecta > Diptera > Stratiomyidae > Odontomyia > Odontomyia ornata. Next base: position 298,994,764 of record OZ017740.1, read on the forward strand.
GTTCTCCCAACGAGTTTGGAGAACTCAACAAACACCATTCGATCATCTTTATCTAGTTGTGACATTGATCGACGCCGTTTTCGAGAAAATCACTTCCACATCGGCATTTATATGGCGAATACGATTAAAAAGTATAATATTGTAAAATTGGTAAGAACAGCTTTCATTATCTGCAGTAGGTCTTAGAGTTGATTTAGTCGTTCCTTGATCCCTAGCGCTTAGTTGGTTTCCAGCTTTGTGGTCTTGTAGCCGACAGGTTAAGTTTTTCGCTCTGATGCAGTGTCTCAAACCAAAAGCATGCACTTGTGTATGGAATTTCATTGAATTTTTCTGAACAAAACAGCACTGCACATACACAAAAGTGAAAATCAAGTGCACGGAGTGAATAAAATCCCACTTAACACCCACACATAATGCGTGTATACAAAACGCCTCCACTAACACATTTCACTTGGCTGCTGTACGTGCAACTTGCCTGACCAACACCATTCGATTGATAAACAAAAGCATGAATCTATGCGCGTTGACACTGCAATAGTGTGCGAGCCAATTGTAAGGAATTTTTCCTGGATATTTTCCTTCTTGACCAGCCAAAGTTAGAGCCTTTATCCTTGCATATTGCGTTCGTTTTTATTGTCAATGAAAAATAATTTATACGGTCACCTCTCGGACTGGTAAAGCAAACACCGTGGTATTCCCAGTACCAGGCAAAATACTTTGCGATTGAAAGAGCACTGTCATAACTCCTTCCCTGCTTTTCTAATGCGAATTTTCCACTTTTTGCAAAATTGCACTTAGTTGGACATGTTACGGTGCCCAATTCTAGGGCACGCAGTATTTTTCGATACTTTACAACCGAATTAAGATGGAAATAGTAGGAAATCCGATTGATTAATTTCGCTTGATTCGCTTCCGTCTCCGTATTCCATCGGATGTTTTCTGCATTGTTAGCGAGGTAAACAAAATACACGACAAAGTTTTCTTTCCTTTCTTAGCGGCAAATTCACAGAAATCGCAAAACATGCAAATTTAACTCGACTAGATCATACAAAAAACAGCGAATTCCTTTTTTCACACCAGATGGGCCTCGCTCGACGTTTTCCCGTCCCCTTTCCAATGCGACTCCCTGCATGCCGTCAATGGTTGTTTCATTGGCGAACCCTCTGCTTGCCGTCAATGGTGGTTCTATTGGCAAGCCCTCTGCTTGCCGTCAACGGAGGTTTTTCTCTGTCGGGATAAGAACGCAATTCATTTCTAAATTGCGTTGCAATGTTGGTTGCTCGATTACTACAAATCGCAGAAACTTATCTTTTCAATAAAACCAATATCATGGCAATCAAAACACTATACCCGTATTTTATTTCCTTTCAAAGTTCTATACCCTCACAAAAAAATACCCTGTAATATTTTTTGAATTTAGATTGCCAAGTAGGCCAGTAAATTTTTTGATTATCTTCAATTATTATGGAACTTGCTTTATGTTTTTTCGTAGAATCATAATGATGAATGAATAGTCAGTCACAATGATGAACGAAATACAGCGCTCATTCATTGTCGTTCATCCAAAAACAAAAATTGTTCGGGGTGAAATTTTGAAATTACAGTGCCATCTACTAGTGAGGAAACAATGGGAAAATGCAATAAAAACACCCTTCAAGTGAAAATACTTATGATTGCATATCCTACGGCTTATAATTCTCATGCAAATGTTATCCTTTATCTAAACGGAAAATAAGAATTTCACTAAAGATCTATGCTCTGCAGATTATAAAAATCAAGAAAATATTGTTCTCTCTCTCTCTCTTTTTGGTCGCCACTCGACCAAGAACTAACAAGGTATAGTTTCTTTGTTCAAGTTTAGTATATTTAATTTCGCAATAAATATTTTTGTTATCACATTAAATGAGTCTTAACATTGCTTTGTATTCGTCTGCGTCCATGCGATATACAGGCGGCCACAAATTTTAGTAACAGTTTACCGGATTTGGAATAGTTAAAAATATACTTTGCAATTTTCGTACAACGTTTCTTTATTTTCGCAATGCGTTTCGCTCGTTCTCGCCAGCATTATCAAGTGTGTCATCTGTTTTCAAAAAAATCCTAATTTATAGATGTTATCCAAATTTTCCAATGAAAACGCCACTCCAACAGTGGCGAACATTTACAAATAAGGATTTTTTTGAAAACAGATGACACACTTGATAATCCTGGCGAGAACCAGTGAAATGCGTTGTGAAAATAAAGCAACATGGTACGAAAATTGCAAAGTATATTTTTAATTATTCCAAATCCGATAAACTCTTACTAGCAGTAGTAAGAAGAATTTGCCCGCCAATGTCTACTACTTACTATATTTCGCCATACGCCATAATCCACTTTCATCCGCCAAATGGGGCAACCTCAAATTTTAAGTACACTCTGTTGAAGTACCAGGTGCCCAGATATGGAAAATTTCAGCAAGCAATTCAAATTAATTTTTCTTTATTTCCAGCAAAAAAATCTCCCTGACGTATGCAATCGTAAAGAGATACTTTACTCGGATTGAATGTGTCCAGGGTAAATATTTTATATTTTTTACATGTAGGTGGCAATATAACACTAAAATTGAATATTAAAAGCTTTTTTACTTTTGATCGTTGGAAAACAAAACTGTATTGGCTTGATTTTTATAAACTGCAGATGATTGATCCTTAGTAAAACTCTTATTTCCCGTTTAGATAAAGGATAACATTTGCATGAGAATAATACGCCCTAGGATATGCAATCATGAGTATTTTCGGTTGAAATGAGTATGTGTCTAGGGTGTTTTTATTAAATTTCCTCATTGTTTCCTCACTAGAAGATGGCACTGTAATTTCAAATTTTACTTCGAAAAATTTTTGTTTTTGGATGAATGAGAATTTTATTTTGTATAACTACTATGCTGTAAATTCAAAAGAGCTTTGCTTCGTTCATCATTGTGATTGACTATTCATTCATCATTATGATTTTATTAAAAAACATAAAGCAATTTCCATAATAATTAAAATTGTTTTGATTGTCATCATATTGCTTTTATTGGAAAGATAATTTTTTACGATTTTTAATTGAATATGACTTTGCGCATGTGAGTGCCACGACTGGCGTGGAGGTAGTCCAAAAGAGAGGTCCAATTTTCGACTAACCTAAGATCAAATTTGGGCCGTTTCTCGCCAACAACACGGCAAATGTTGTCTTCCATTCCACTAACTAACTATAAAAACGATGACAACTGCCACACCATACGTAGCATTAAAAGTGTTGTCAACTTAAACTTCTATGCCTCTAAAAAACATCCACTACAATGAAAATCAAATCGAAAAAGCAATATTCTATTAGAATTTGATGAGTATCGTTAGATTTCATGCATTGATTTGAAAAAGGAAGAAAAAACCAATAAATTATATTTAAAATTGCATATAATTCAGAGAAGACAACAATATTCTGATCTTTTTGCTTATATATAATATGTTCTAACTAAGTTCTAACAAAAGCTAATCAAAAAATGTATCTTATCCTAATATAGTGTATTCAAATTACAATATTTCTAAACTGCGTTAAAACTTACCTCAAATTTTTTTAAGTAACTTTTAAGACAAACAAACAACAGTAACATTAAATGTAACGATAATGCGCTGTAAATCTAAATCGCAAAACGAAAAACCAACCACGATTACCCACGAATGCTTTATTCATTATCATTCAGCTACCAATACCTACTCGTATATTACTCCGTCCCAGCCTCAACAAACATAGCAAATGAATATCATCATAGGAATACTCGATCTTTTGAGCTCAAATTTGAAGGATATATATATATATATATATATATATATATATATATATATATATATATATATATATATATATATAGATATATATATATATATATATATATATATATATATATATATATATATATATATATACGTACTGATAAGAAGATAAAATATCCTCCGAATTTGGGGTCAAGACATCAAAAATCCCAATGGATACTCATTTCCTGGATTTGTTGAGGCTGGTCGGGTTGGGACGAAGCAATATAGGCATTGGTGGCTGAAAGAAAATGGCTAAATTATTTTTGGTCAACCGTAGTTTGATTTTTCGTTTTTCCTTTTTGATTTTCAGTTAATTATTGCTACATCCAATATTACTTTTGTTTGTTTGTCTTAAGAGTTAAAAAAAAATAGTGATAAGTTTTAACATGTACGCTCGGAATATTGAAATATTTACATATTAGGCGAAGATAAAGAAACTTTTAGAATTAAGTTAGAACATACATACTCGTAGTGAATTTTTAGCTTATATTTAGCTAAAAGTTCACTATATTGTTGTGTTCTTTGAATGATATGTAATTTTTAATATAACCTAGTTTGTTGTTTTTTTCCACTCTTTTCCAATTAATACATGAAATACAAGATACTCATTTAATTCTAATATGATATATCTTTTATAGATTTAATTTTTATGGCAATGTTTTTTTAATTTAGAGTACCAAGTGAGCCATCAAGTTTTTTGATTATCTTATATAGTTATGAAATTTAATTTATGATTTTTAATAGAATTTATAACGATGAACGAAATAAAGCCCTTTTGAATTTAATAAGTTGCAATAAAACCTTATTTATCCAGAAACAAAATGCAAAAGTAAAGTTACGCCGCCATCTAATAATGAAGAAACAAAGTGAAAATGCAAGATAAACACCCTAGACACATTCTCATTTCAAGTGATTGCATATCCTAGGGCTTATAATTCTCATGCAAATGCTATCCGTTATCTTAATGGGAAACAAGAGCTTTAATAAATATCCATCATTTACAGATTATTAAAATCAAGAAAACATAGTTTTGTTTGGCAACGATCAAAATTAAAAAACTTCCTAGTGTTTTATTTTAGGGTTATATTGCCACCTACATGTGAAATATATAAAATATTTACCCTGGACACATTCAATCCGAGTGAAATGTCTCTTTACGATTGCATATCTCAGGGGTATTAAATTTAATTTCAATTGCTTGCTGAAAATTTCCATTTCTGGGCGCCTAGTATTTCAACAGATTTTTACTTAAAATTTTAGGTTACTTATTTCTTCTGGCAGATGGTTGACTATGGTAGTAGATTTTGACGGGCACATTCGTTTTACTGCTCCTAGCCACAATTTGGTGGATTTGATTTATTTTCAAAGAATTTCAAGCGACTTTCTATAGGAATATTTTTGAAGAAAATTTGATTTCGCTGCTGGGATTTTTATGGGGATTTTTGGTTTTTAATATACATAGTTGTTGAATATAAAGATGAAAGTTTTCAGTGATGCTGACATTCCTTTTGAAGTCGATATTGATGGTTAGAGCTAAACGCTTGCTCTAAAGTTTTGGAGCTCCAATTCAGAAATTTACAAATAAATTGCTTATCTTATTTATTTCAATGCGTGAGAAATATTTAAAACAGAATTATTATTATTTCTGCCAATCGACAGATTCTTTCTATTAAAGATATAATTTTAAGGTATTTTACGGGTGGTAAACTAAACGTTGAATAAATGGACATTAATGTGGAGCAAAGGCCCGAGAGGGGTTGTAGTGCTAAGAAGAAGAAGAAGAATGTGGATATTTTAGGCAATTGGTTGTTCATTAGAATTTGAGTTATAATAAAAGGTTTTGAAGGAGAGGTTAAAGCAAATGGAAATGAATGATTGTTGGTATAAATAATTTGATTGAAATTAAAAGTGGAAAAAAATTAGAAAAAATTTTGCATTTATGACTTCACAAAGTAAAATATTTTAAATCCAATATGCACTGAACTCAATTGATTTTATATTTTCTGTTCTCTTTTTCCGCCGCTGGACTCGGGGATATTCTAATAATTTTGAGGGCGTTGGTGGCTATTAGAATTAAGTTAGTTCGTACATTTCCCCTTCCCCTGCCCCCCTCGGTACTTATAAGGAAATTTTAAGACTTGTTTTGAAAAGATCTCATTGAGACCTTTCCAATGACACCCTATTCGACTTCCAATGGTGAAAATTTTTTTTGAGGGGTCGCCTCCCTATATGGAGAGACCCCAGATTTTTTGCGTGCACAAAATGGGTCAGGCTGTAAAGGGAACTCTACAGGGAGACGGGAGAGCTCACTCCGGATAATATAGTTGCGGTGATGCTCGAATCGGTTGACAAATGGAACCAGGTGGCACATTATGCTCGGGCAGTCCTAAAATGTAAAAGGGACTCACAGCAGCCGGGGGCGCTGGAGCTGGGGGATAAACGAGACCTGGCCCGAAGTAATGTGTCGAACGGTTCCAGGCTAGGCTCTCAGGTTGACAGGGGAGGTGTTTAGTGGGTAGTCCCAGTCGCGCATGTGAGTCCCACACTCTGTGCATAAATAGCATTCATCTCCCTACCAGAAAAAAAAGGTCGGTGGTCTGTGACGACCGTAAATTTCTTTCCATACAGATAGGGGCGAAAATAGTTTATTCCCCAATAGATTGCGAGAAGTTCTTTTTCTACTACCGATTTATTGAGTTCATGTTTTGTTAGGGATCTGCTAGCATAGGATATCGGCTCCTAAGGTATAATCAGATGCGTCCATTGTTAGTATAAATGCTTTTTCAAGGTCGGGGTATTGTAGAATTGGTGGGGAAGTAATGGAGCTTTTGAGGGATTGGAAAGCCGCTTGGCATTTTTCGGTCCAGTCAAATTTTTTGTTCTTCTTGAGCAGCTCATTGAGGGGTTTTGCAATGGCTGCAAAATTTTGAACGAATCGTCTGTAGTAATTACAAAAGACGACAAATCATCTGCATTTTGTGGGATCGGATAGTTGTTGACAGCTGCGCATTTCGTGGGATCGGCTGTTATGCCTTTGCTGGTGATTAGGTGTCCTAAGTAAACGACGAGTCGTTTGAAAGTTTTCAGAGGTTTTGGTTGTGATGTTTTAAGGAATAACCAAAGACTATGATGTCGTTGACATATAGAAACGCGTTTGCATCTAATCCGGATAAAGCTATGGTTAACATGCGCTGAAAACTATTTGAGGATATTTTTAATCCAAAAGGCAATCTTTTGAATTGGTAATGTCCGTTGCTGGACGCAAATGCTGTCATGGCCCGCGATTCATGGTCGAGTTCTATTTGATGGAATGAGCTCGTCATGTCGAGTGTAGAGAAGTATTTGGTCCTTCCTATGCAATCTAGTATATGGTCAAGTCGAGTGAGGGGGAATTTGTCGTTGATTAATTTTTTATTTAGTTGACGATAATCGACTACTAATCGCCATTTTTTTTTATCATCACTGGAGTGCTTGGGGACTACTAACATGGGTGAATCGTACGGACTTGTAGATGATTCTATCACATCAGGTCTTTGACTTGGTTATTAATTTCGACAGTATATGCATGAGGCATTCGATAGTTTTTTATGTACACCGGAGTATTATCAATTGTATGTAGATGTTGTGTGTAAAAATTATCGCAGGTTAATTTTTCACCTTCTAAATGGAATATATCGTTATATTCTATGCAGATATCTTCTATGGAAGTTTTGGCATCTTTATCACTGGAGTTGATTTTTAGAATCTCTTTTAATTTATTCCATCGTTGTTGTGTCTTTGGAGGAGATGGCACCGGGATATTGGTTCGAAGACCCTATTGTTTCCAAAATATTGAAAAAGTCGAATTCAAAAGCTTTGCATCTCTTGTTGTCCGTTATCAAATCTCACTGCCAGGCGGGCATAACCTCTTAGTTATCTTTAAAAACACGTCAAAATCAATATCAAAAGCGCTTTATTCAATATTAATCGTTATAAATTTTAAAAGAATGTAAAGCAAATTACAAACAATAACAATACAAAAACTTAATGGCCCAAACGGCTCTCTAAATTTTTACGTTATCATTAAACACATTTCTTCAAAAAAAACTCTAGCAAATTCGATTAATTCAGATTATTACATATTTTGAAAATCAATTGGAAAAAGGAGAAAAAACCAACCAACACTATTCTAAAATTATTTATAATTTAAACACAACAGTGAACTTTGATCCTACACCTAATATGTTTTAACTTAATTCTAATAAAATGCAATCAAAAACCTTATCTTATACTTAAAAATTCTATAACAATGTTCCTAACCTAAGCGTTTAATAAACAACAATACTAAATGTAGCAATAATGAGCTGAAACTCAAAAACTAAACGAAAAACACAAAAACTGGAAATAAACACGAATAATTTAGACATTGTCATTCAGCCACCAATACCTTGATTGCCCCGTCTCAATTCGATCAGCTTCAACGAATCTAGCAAATGAGTATCTCCGTTGGAATTGTTGGTCTCGTGAGCCCAAATTCGGAGGATATTTTATCTTCTTATCGGTGGCCCGTCGATATATGTGATATATGACTGGGACGCCGTCAGAATCAAAAACATATCGATTCATGTCCAAATACACGAGTACTTCTGGAGGAATGAAGCCAGTAGCGAGGCAAGTCGCAATATACCCGTCTGTAGAGTGGAACGGCTGTGAAATCCAGGGGTTTTCACTCACAGTCACAGATCTTGCGATATGATTCCGAAGAAGTTTCAATATGAAGACATCGACTCTCGTCATTTCAGCAGTTTGATAAATTCTTCTATTCGATATATAATGTTTCCAATCCGTCTCAGGCTTTCTGTACAAACTAGTACTTACACGAAGACATTTCCTTTCGAAAACTCTTAATTTTTCCATAGTACTAGCACTCTGGTTGTACCAGATCTGACATTCACATGTCAAAACTGGTCTAACCAGGGTCTTGTAACAGATAATTTTGACCTTTTGATCAATGTATTTGGAATGAAAGAGTCTTCGTAGGGCCATGCCTACTTTAAGTGCCTTACTGAGCATGATTTTCACATGTTTAATATAGTACAGATACTGATCGAGATAAACACCGAGGTATCGAACACAGGATTTATGTGGAACCCGTTCTAGACTACCCTCGCCAGCCATGATGTGGAAATCTTTCCAATTACGTTTCAGGTCTTGACTGACCCCCTGCAGCGTTGTCTGAAACAAGATTTTTTCACTCTTCTGCGCATTGATTTTCTTTCGCCAATTGTCAGTGTACAGCTGTACATTATTGAACATTTTTTGGAGTTTTCTCTGAACTATTGTAGCTTTTCGGTCTGCCGTATAGATGATCAGATCATCAGCAAACGCTACCAATGATCGCGTTGGCGAGACGTTAAAATCAAAGCCGTTCAATAGCTTGCGAATGAAGATTGAAAAAAGCAGAGGCGCAGTAACTGTTCCCTGCTGAAGACCATTCAAGACCTTGAACTCGCGCATTGTTGTCAGATTTCCATCAGTTATAACAAACGATTTCCCGTATAACATATTACACATCATGGCGACAAGGTGTCTGGGGAACTTGTCCTAAAGGAGTTTAAAAACTAGTCCATCTAACCACACCGTATCGAAGGCTTTCTCCATATCAATGAGATATGCTCCAACGCATTGTCTATCATTTAGTTTCCAACAGATGTCTGAGGTTACTTTCGTTATTGCATGTATGGTCGAATGCCTGGCACGAAAACAAAATTGGCAATTCGGCATCAACTCATATTTCTCAATGTAGGCGTTTAATGCTCTGTTGAGTATCACTTCAAACACCTTGCTGATGTTAGGCAGCAAGCTGATTGGGCGATAGCTTTTGGGGCATGAAAATTCTTTTCCTTTCTTCAAGATCGGAAATACCTTAGCCTTTTTCCACTCATTTGGGAAATATGAATTGCTCAACATGTTGTTGAGCAATATGTAATAGTTCCTAATAGCAACCTCAGGCAAATGTCGGAGAACTACATTTGGAATACCATCAGTACCACATGATTTCTTGTTGTTTATCCTGCGAAATATGAAACACAAGTCTTCATAGCTGACAAAATAATCAATAAGGTTCAAGCTCGGTATGAGGTCAGATGTTAATGTTTCATTGAAATGAAGAATTGATTGGCCGTTCAGGCTTGATTTGAAGTCGGAAACTTTTGCTTCAACGACCTCTGAAAATATTTCATTCCCTCTCTCAGGGTTTGGTAGATGAACCAATTCAAAATGTGTTCCAATCAGGGCAAGTTTATCCAATTCTTCACAAATAATCCTGTTTCCATTTCTATCCGGAGTCGTACTATCAATTTCGATACCAGCCCTATCGAGAAGATTTATCTCATCACTAGTGACTTCAAGATTCGATACCTTCACTCGAGACTTCTTGCGGAATATGCTATTCACTTTCGTGAACACACCATCTGGGTCCTGTGGGCTAATACCCCTCAATTTTTCCGCCCATTGATTGCTGACCTCACTCCTGAAGTATGACCGGATTAAGTTACGGACATTCTTCAGATGTAATTTTAACAAAGACAACGAGGGATGGTTATAGTCCAAAAATAGTCGATAAATATTGTTGACGCGTGTGAGAAGAAGGCTTTTCAATCTTTTCAACCTTGCGATGGTTGGTGTTTCATATCCTTCCATATTGTTTCGAAGTTTAATCTTGGGAACTACTTTCTCAATCGTTTCCAACGTTAGCTTCTCTAACTTCGACAAATAGACATCTATTTCATCGTTAGTTAGATTCCTGTCATTAGGAACCATTGAGCAAGAGTTGCCACCATCAGAAGGGGGACATTGCTTCTGGTACGATTTTCATGTTGAACTGGAATGAGGAAGAAATCATCCCTGTGATGATTGATTTCCATTACGATTGCGTTATGGTCGCTATCATAAGGAAGCACCTGCAGTTTCCGTTGAGGACTATTAAAGCTGAATTCAAGTCTTGCGTCAGCAATGCAAAGGTCCAAATATGAATTTGTCCTAGGGTATGTTGGGAACTCCGACCCATATAGAGTGCACCTGTATTCAATTTGGTTCTCTGTTATCCACGATTTCAGGAATACACCTCTTGGATTATTGGTGGCGTTCAGCCATGATGTATGCTTGGCGTTCAGGTCACCAGCAAGAAAGAATATAATAGTTATGCAGCCTGTTCAATTCGAGTATTTCGAACAAGGAATTGAGCTCCTCCTTGAGCTTGAGAACAGTTCCACCAGTTGCATAGGCAGAGATAACGAAGAGGTTATCCCCACCTGGCAGTGAGATTTTGATAACGGACACTTCAAGAGATTCAAAGCTTTTGAATTCGGGTCTTCGAACCAATATCCCGGTGCCACCTCCCCCATAACCTGTCAAAGTCAAAGTCAAAGTCAAAAGCGCTTTATTTAATACTCATCGTTATAAATTTTAAAAGAATATAAAACAAATTCCAAACAATAACAATCAAAAAAAACTTAATGGCCCAAATGGCTCTCTAAATTTGTACGTTATCATTAACTCATTCCATAAAAAAAAAAACTATAGCAAATGCAATTAATTACGATTATTACATATTCTCAAAATTCAATTGGAAAAAGGAGAAAAAACCAACCAACACTATCCTAAAATTATTTATAATTAAAACACAACAGTGAAACTTTGATCCTACACCTAATATGTTGTAACTTATTTCTAATAAAATACAATCAAAAAAACTTTATCTTATACTAAAAAATTCTGTAACAATGTTCCTAACCTAAGTGTTTAATCTTATCTCTAACGGAATATAGTAAACATTACATATACCTAACCTATACCTAATTTTTAACAAAAATATATAACAACACTAAATGTAGCAATAATGAGCTGAAACTCAAAAACTAAATAACGAAAAACACCAAAACTGAAATAAACACGAATAATTTAGACATTGTCATTCAGCCACCAATACCTGGATTGCGCCGTCTCAACTCGATCAGCTTCAACGAATCTAGCAAATGAGTATCTCCATTGAAATCGTTGGTCTCGTGAACTCAAATTAGGAGGATATTTTATCTTCTTATCGGTGGCCCGTCGATATATGTGATATATGACTGGGACGCCGTCAGAATCAAAAACATATCGATTCATGTCCAAATACACGAATGCTTCTGGAGGGATGAAGCCAGTAGCGAGGCAAGTCGCAATATACCCGTCTGTAGGGTGGAACGGCTGTGAAATCCAAGGGTTTTCACTCACAGTCACAGATCTTGCGATATGATTCCGAAGAAGCTTCAATATGAAGATATCGACTCTAGTCACTTCAGCAGTTTGATAAATTCTTCTATTCGATATATAATGTTTCCAATTCGTCTCAGGCTTTCTGTACAAACCAGTACATGCACGAAGACATTTCCTTTCGAAAACTCTTAATTTTTCCATAGTACTAGCACTCTGGTTGTACCAGATCTGACATCCATATGTCAAAACTGGTCTAACCAGTGTCTTGTAACAGATAATTTTGACCTTTTGATCAATGTATCTGGAATGAAAGAGTTTTCGAAGGGCCATGACTATTTTAAGTGCCTTACTGAGCATGATTTTCACATGTTCAGTATAGTACACCGAGGTATCGAACACAGGATTTATGTGGAACTCGTTCTAGACTACTCTCACCAGCCATGATGTGGAAATCCTTCCAATTACGTTTCAGGTCTTGACTGACCCCCTGCAGCGTTGTCCGAAACAAGATTGTTTCACACTTCTGCACATTGATTTTCATTCGCCAATTGTCAGTGTACAGCTGTACATCATTGAACATTTTTTGGAGATTGCTCTGAACTATTGTAGCTTGTCGGTCTGCCGTGTAGATGATCAGATCATCAGCAAACGCTACCATTGATCGCGTTGGCGAGATGTTAAAATCAAAGCCGTTCAATAGCTTGCGAATGAAGATTGAGAAGAGCAGAGGCGCAGTAACTGTTCCCTGCTGTAGACCATTCAAGACCTTGAACTCGCGCATTGTTGTCAGATTTCCATCAGTTACAACAAACGATTTCCCGTACAACATATTACACATCATGGTGACAAGGTGTCTGGGGAACTTGTCCTGAAGGAGTTTAAAAACTAGTCCATCTAACCACACCGTATCAAAGGCTTACTCCATATCAATGAGACATGCTCCAACACATTGTCTATCATTTAGTTTCCAACAGATGTCTGAGGTTACTTTCGTTATTGCATGTGTGGTCGAATGCCTGGCACGAAAACCAAATTGGCAATTCGGCATCAACTCATTTTCCTCAATGTGGGCGTTTAATGCTCTGTTGAGTATCACTTCAAACACCTTGCTGATGTTAGGCAACAAGCTGATTGGGCGATAGCTTTTCGGGCACGAAGATTCTTTTCCTTTCTTCAAGATCGGAAATACCTTAGCCTTTTTCCACTCATTTGGGAAATATGAATTGCTCAACATGTTGTTGAGCAATATGCAATAGTTCCTAATAGCAACCTCAGGCAAATGTCGGAGAACTACATTTGGAATACCATCAGTACCACATGATTTCTTGTTGTTTATCCTGCGAAATATGAAACACAAGTCTTCATAGCTGACAAAATAATCAATAAGATTCAAGTTCGGTATGAGGTCAGATGTTAATGTTTAATTGAAATGAAGAATTGATTAGCCGTTCAAGCTTGATTTGAAGTCGGAAACTTTTGCTTCAACGATCTCTGAAAATATTTCATTCCCTCTCTCTGGGTTTGGCAGATGAACCAATTGAAAATGTGTTCCAATCAGGGCAAGTTTATCCAATCCTTCACAAATGACCCTGTTTCCATTTCTATCCGGAGTCGTACTATCAATTTCGATACCAGCCCTATCGAGAAGATTTATCTCATCAATAGTGACTTCAAGATTCGATACCTTCACTCGAGACTTCTTGCGGAGTATGCTATTCACTTTCGCAAACACGCCATCTGGGTCCTGTGGGCTAATACCCCTCAATTTTTCCGCCCATTGATTGCTGACCTCACTCCTGAAGTATGACCGGATTAAGTTCCGGACATTCTTTAGGTGCAATTTCAACAAAGCCAACAAGGGATGGTTATAGTCCAAAAATCGTCGATAAATATTGTTGACGCGTGTGAGAAGAAGGCTTTTCAATCTTTTCAACCTTGCGATGGTTGGTGTTTCATATCCTTCCATATTGTTTCGATTTTTAATCTTGGGAACTACTTTCTCCATCGTTTCATCGTTAGTTAGATTCCTGTAATTAGGAACCGTTGAGCATGAGTTGCCATCATCAGAAGGGAGACATTGCTTCTGATACTCCCGATTAAACTTCTTTTGAAACTTTCCCCAGTCTGTTTTTTTGTAGTTCAACCGATGATTTTCGTGTTGAACTGGAATGAGGAAGAAATCATCCCTTTGATGATTGATTTCCATCACGATTGCGTTATGGTCGCTATCATAAGGATGCACCTGCAGTTTCCGTTGAGGACTATTAAAGCTGAATTCAAGTCTTGCGTCAGCAATGCAGAGGTCCAAATATGAATTTGTCCTAGGGTATGTTGGGAACTCCGACCCATATAGATTACACATGTATTCAATTTGGTTCTCTGTTATCCACGATTTCAGGAATACACCTCTTGGATTATTAGTGGCGTTCAGCCATGATGTATGCTTGGCGTTCAGGTCACCAGCAAGAACATAATAATTATGAAGCCTGTTCACACTTGGCGAATACAGTATCGAAAATGTGAGCAAATTTGTGTATTTAGGCGCCAAAATAAGGAGACCCGGTAATAAAAGAGACGAAAAACGCCGAAGAATCCAGCTCGCAAATAAAATATTTTATTCAGTTTTGACGATCTTGAAGACCAGCTGCATACATAGGAAAACAAAGCTCCTAGTATACAAATCTGTGATAAGACCTGTGTTATGCTATGAGTGTGAAACATGGACCTTAACCCAAGCATCCGCAAATATATTGAACGCCTTTGAGCGACGGGTCCTGAGGCGAATAATCGGAGCGAAGCTAGACGGGGACCAATGGCGAATTCGATACAACTATGAGCTGTATGAAATTTTTGATGAACCGGAGGTCTCAACGATTGTAGGACTGCGGATGCTGCAATGGGCTGGACACATGAATCGTATGGACGAACAACAGATACCCAAAAAGGTATTCGTTGGGAGAACTGAAGGCCGGTGGCCAGTGGGGAAACCGAGGAAACGCTGGTCTGACTTGGTCGACGAAGAGAGTGCATCGCTGCTCGGATTTCGAAATTGGAGGACGCAGTCAATGGACCGAGACAGTTGAGGCGCTATTTGCAGGAAGCGAAGGCACGAGAGGAGCTGTAATGCTACCAAGAAGAAGAAGATAACATATTGCATTAGATAAATAATTTTTCAATAGTGTAGGTTGGTTTTTATCTCCTTTTTCCAAACGAATCAGAAAATATATAATAATTTTAATTAATTTGAATTTGGTATTATTTTTTTGATTAAATGTATTTCATTGATAATGTATGAATTTAGAGCCATTTGGGCCATTAAGTTTAAGTATTATTGTTCCGAATTTGCTTTATATTCTTTGAAAACTGATTAGTATTGAATAAAGCGTTTTTGACGACGACGAAAAAAGAGCGATGTAAAGAGGGTGGAGAATGGAGGTACTTCCCTTTTTCATTTAGACAGGAAACGACCAGAATGAACGTGAAGGTACCATTAAAACTCTAATTTCTGAAGAAACATTTTACTTATAAATTTCACACCTAATTAATTCTTTTACACTTAGGAACTGAATATAACACCACAATAATATGTATACAAAAACAAAACAAGCTAATTTTTAACATTATGAATATTCATGAACGATGGCTTGGCATTTCCGTTGGTACAAATCCACCTTTAGATATTACTGTATTATGCAGAAGCTTTGCCAATTGCTCATCTCTACGGATGGCAATTAGCAAATGCCTTGGGCATATTCTCATTTTCCCACAGTCACGTGCAGCATTACCAGCAAGTTCTAAGACTTCAGCCAATATGTACTCTATAATAGCGGCCAAATAAATAGCAGAACTAGGTCCTATTCTTCTAGCATATTCTCCATCTTTCAACAACTTTAAGATATGACCCACAGGCAATACGAGTCCGGCTCGTCGAGAACGCGATTTTGATGAAGTTCGCTCACTTCTTGATAACGATGAATTTCGATATTTGTTAGGCATTTTCAATAACTTTTAACTAATTAATTTATCGAATGAAAAACTATCAAAATTTATAATTTAAAATGTATTTCACGAGAATTTCAATAGAAGATGTTTGACGGTTACACATTCCTATAAAATTTTGAACAGTGAAACGTCATGTCTGAAATAAACAAAAATCATGATTAACTAACGATAATCACGAATACAAGGAACAGTTTTTAGGCATTAATTTTCATAAAAGAGCTTGACGAAATCTTTGAATCAAAAGTTGAACAAAAAACACACTTGAATATTTGAAATTATCCTTGAAAATAATTAATGCTGAGTAAGAATATTGTAACTACTTTGTATAACGTCTCCTTGGGATGTTGGATATTCACTATCGTCTTCTTCATAAGCGGCTATAAATTTCATACCTTGCCATCAATTGAATAAAATCCAAAATTGGTTCAGTTAATTATTTTATTTTATTATGTCTCTTTCTTTTCCTTGTACACATTTTCCTCTTTCTTTATCGATGAGGGACTTTATGTCGTACTTAAGTAGCATTTTGTATCATTTGTGTTTAACTTTATCTGTTTGTTTGTTTGAGTTTTTAGTATTAACAAATAATTTAAAAAACAAGCTGGTTAGGCACTGTTTTCTCTCATACTTTAATGCAGTACATTATTTTAGTAAAATTTTCCTTAGATGAATTTCAAAAAATTTCCTTATTAAAATTACGTAATTGTCAAAAGTTATAATTTTTAGCTAGAAGCGCGTTATTTTATCTGTAAAAAGCAAAATTTCGTTATGATTTTTGTTAATTAAGTCTAAAAATATTTGAAATTTTGAATAAATTCAATTCTATCCACGATATGATAAAAATGTCTTATTTTACGATGCAATGCAACTTTTGTAATTTCAAACATGAGCCAAATGTTAAATTTAGTGCTCATAATCATAATCGAATGTGATCAAAAAGCTACAAATAACAGGAATCAAACCTTTATGTTGCTGTTATAAGTTTAATTTTATTAATCAGTTTATTTTCAAATATTTGTTTTATTTACAAGTTTTTAATGTACTACAAAACTTAAATGATAGACTCAATCTTGGACTAATGCCACATAAATTATTTTAAATTAGTTTTTGTTTTCTAAAAAAATGAAGGAAAATAAAAAAACACGTTCTAAAAATATCAGATACGTCAGCGCCTAACGAGGCAAGCAAACGTTTTGTAAATATTTAGTTGTGTGTTTACATGTTTGTAAAATCTATGGCGTTTCTTATCAGGCAATTTCCTATTCATTTAGAGGTTTTTCCACCTCAACTACCCTTTATTATTATCCCTTTCCATTTCGCTGCACATACATTCAGATCTTCGTTTTTCATCATTATTTTTGTTTAAACTAAAATATTGGCCCGAAAGGTTTTTGTTACTCGGAGGCAATATTAAGGAAAAAAATCATTAAAAGCACTTGCATTCTACCTTAAAAAACATAAAAATTTAAATTGAATAAATTAAAATTAAACATTTTCACTACATTTTCATTTAAGCTCAGATAAATTTTTTAAATTTTCTTTTCATTAAAAAACTATTATTCACTAGTATCCGCTACACCTTCTTTGTTGTTTTGTTTATTATTTTGTTAGTGTTTCTCATTTCAGGATTTTCCAAGCTACTATCCCGAATGTGACCTATAATTGTTAATAATTAGTTCACGTAATGGATCCGTTATTTTTCTTGGATCTGATTGGAAAATCCATTGCCGATGGTTTTGTTTCTACGTTCTTAATGCTTTAAAGCTGAACTATGCATGTGGTAAAATTGACACCCGATTAATGGTATCAATAAACTACTGAATCCTTGGAACCTCCTTTACGAGTGGAGTCCGTACTTTCAATTGTGAATATATTCCTTCCAAACAGTGTTTATTCGTCCTTATTTTCCAGATGAGTTACTCTTTGCTTTAATTGGTCTTGATGTATGGGTTAATACAGAAGTACACAAATGCTTTCCTCTAGCTTTGACGAGTTCAAAAATTTCCCATGCATTTAAGGACGAAAAATTGAACCGCTATCATACGGAGTTCCTCGAACTTGCTGCTCGAACTTTCTCAACCGTGCATTCCAATGCTGACTTGAGATCGCTGAAGACTGGGACTCCCTGTCTTTTGGCTAAATCAATCAAGTACGATCGGCCACGATTATAATCCTTGATGGCAGCTGGGGTGAGCTGTAAATAGAATAAATAAATTAAGCTCGCAAATAACACTTGAAATATATTATCAAATGAATTTAAATAGCATTAATTAAATCTATTTAAGGTAAGGGAAGGAAGTACGAAACAACGGACTTAAATAAAGGGTTTTCCAATAAGAGGTGTTATTTTGAATAGCCCGCTATTTCGGTAGATGTCACTTTTGAAGCTGTCATTTTTTGACATTTGAGAAGTCGAAACTACGCCATTAATAAAAGTGGAACGATACACGCTTCAATAACGCATTGTAATTATTAAAATTCACTATAAAAATGGTGAAAATTTGGCAGAGACGGTTTGTAAAACTCGAACATTTTTGGGTCGTCGAAAATTCGAGCTGTTGGGACAACTAAGTGATGTGAAAAATAAAACCCCTGCACGTCACTCAAGAACAGCCGAGAATATTGCTGCTGTAGCCGAAAGTGTTGAAGAAAACCCAGGTTCCATTTCTCGTCGTTCTTTGGAATTAGGCATTCCACAAACGTCTTTACACCGTATTTTGCGTAAAGATTTGGGTCTTAAGGCTTATAAAGTTCAGTTGACACAAGAACTCAAGCCGATCAATCATCAACAACGTCATGTCTTTGCTGATTGGATCCTTGAAATGCATGAAAATGATTCGGAATTCCATTGAAAAATCATCTTGAGTGATGAAGCCCATTTCCACCTCGGTGGCTTCGTCAACAAGCAAAATTGCCGCATCTGGGGCTCGGAAAACCCAAGCGTTATTGTTGAAAAGCCTCTCTATCCTCAACGTGTGACGGTTTGGTGCGGTTTATAATCCGGCGGAGTCATTGGACCTTACTTTTTCGAATAAGGCTGAAGCAACAGTTACGGTTAATGGATTGCGCTATGGAGAGATGATAAATGATTTTTTATGGCCGGAATCGGATGGTGTTGATCTGGACAACGTTTAATTTCAACAAGACGGCGCTAGGTGCCACTCAAGCAACGAAACCATTGATCTTTTACGGGAAAAGTTTCCGGACCGTGTTATCCCTCTCAAAGAGGTGATCACAATTAGCCACCGAGATCTTGTGATTTAACACTTTGTGACTTCTTCCTTTGGGGCCACGTGAAAGAGAAGGTCTACGCCATCAGCCCAGCGTCGATGCAAGACCTCAAAGATGGAATTCGTGAGGCTATCGAGGACATAGGGCAGCCACTTTGCGATTTGGTTATGGAAAATTTCATGAAAAGGATATGGTCCTGTAAGCGTGGTCGTGTTGGTCATTTGGCAGATGTTATTTTTTACTATTAACGGCATATCTTTTTCTTTATAATGAAATAAACATTTGATCATTTATATTAAAAAATGGCATTTTTGTTTTAATATCAAAATAACACCTCTTATTGGAAAACCCAGTACTATATGAGCTGATAAGTCCCGGGATTTTTCAATAGATGGCGATACTGGAAAATGACATGACTCATTTCGAGAGGCTCATGTTCATCCGTCAGTTTGTGTATGAATTTAGTGACATTTCATCCAATCATTCACAAGCTACAGTCGCTAGAGTGATGCTACTTTCGCCTTCATAAAACGATGGAAAAACGGGAATATCGCATCTTGATCAAACATTGTTTTTTGATGGGAAAAACTTCTGAACAATCAATGCAATAGATGGACAAATGTTAATCCACATCTGCTCCTTTGAGGACAACCGTTTAAAGGTTATTTAGCGAATTTAAAATATGGGTCATACAAGCACCGAAGGCACACCTTGCTTTGGAAGGCCAAGAGGCTAATAATGCGGAAATCGTAAGGTAAGTGCATCCAATCGTTTTGAGTGATGGTAAAGTGAAGTTGTGCGAATTAGCTGAGGCCGTGGGCATCTCAAGAAACGGGCGGGATACATTATGCACAATATTTTGAAGACGAAAAACCTATCGGCGTGATGGATGCCGCGTTTGTTGACCGTCGACTAAAAGCAGCAGCGCGTTGATGATTCAACAGTCGCAGCGTAATAGAGCACGTTCGACGTTTTGTGACGATGTATGAAACGTGGGTCCATTACTATATGCCTAGGTCCAGTAGGCAGTCTACAGAGTGGTTGAAAAGCTACGAAAACCGACCAAAGCGGTCAAAAGTCCAACGCTCAGCCGGGAAGGTGATAACCTTAGTTTTTTGGGATGTGCATGAATAATCTTCATCGATTACTCGCAGAAAGGAATCACAGGAGGCGAATTAAAGAAAAAACGACCCAATATGGCGAAGAATAAAGTTGTGTATCATCACGCTAATGAACCGTCACACACGTCCTTGAAAGCGATGGTAAAATTGAACCAACTACGATTCGAATTGGTTATTCACCCACCGTATTCCCCAGACTTGGCCCCAGCGACTATTATATGTTCCAAGTGGCTCCAAGGAACGAGCTTCAGATGAATTGACGAAGTCATTGCAAATAACGAGGTGTATTTCGAAGGTTTGGATGTTTCGTACTACAGAAAGGGCATCGAAACGCTGGAAAATCGTTGTACGAAGAGTATCGCCTTCGAAGGTAGCTATGTTGAGGAATAAATATAGTTCTGCCCAAAAAATGCTTGCTTTCATTAAAAATCCCGGGACTTATCAGCCCATGTAGTATTGTAATAAGCTAAATAACTGAAACATCTTCCTAATAATAAAACTTATGATAGTCATAGTAGTAGAAAAAACCGATATCAACGGTTTTTTCTACTACTATGACTTTAATGGGAATTGAACTAATCCAAATAGAAAGCAGATATTTAGCAATTTTTTATACGGAAGGGTGGAAAAATACTGATAGGGCTAAAATGCAATCAAATGGTAGTAAACGGTCTCGGTGGCTCTCCAATGATGAGACATTAAATGCGGAAAATGCCAATAACTGCACTGACACCAACAGCTCTGCTACCAAACCTTACCAACACCTCCATGTGGTGGTCGCTGGTGACTTTTGCAGGTAGTAAAAGCCTAACGCAAAAAGGTGAAGACGAATATTCCGTGCCTTATAACGAAATCGAAGTAATAGCCATGCCACCAGAGAGGAGTCTGACGACAGGCTAACACCCTATCCATCGAAAACCTGGAACTCTTGTGGAATCTGCAACAAGGCCTCAGAATGGATTGGATCAACGGAAACGACACCGGAATCGCAAAAAGAACTATGGCATTGGATCCTGAACTGTTAGATGACTGAACAGATTCGGCACTGTTAAGGATCTATTACAAAAGGTCGGTTAATACAAACTAAATATGCTGGCAGTCCAGGAAACGACATGGATTGGTAACGGTGTTATTTATTTACGCTATTTTACAGATCCTTATCAATCCAATTACTAAACAGGTAACATAATAAATGCAACAACAAAACAAAAACAAAAAACTAAACTACTTGAATAGAAAAAAACAATAATATAAAATACTAATAAAGTATTAGGAGCTAAGGAGAATGTTATGCAATGTGCTTTTAAAAGCGTTAAGGAAGGGGACTCAGCTGGAGTTTATTGTAGCGACGTGAAACGCGTACTAAAAATGAATAAAACTAAATATCGGTTCGAACGAAGGGCGCAATGAACATGTCAGCCGAACGCGTTCTTGAGGTGGGACATATAAAAAGCCTTTCCCGAAGGTTGGATGAAAGAATATCGTGATATTTTTTAAATAAAAAACACAGGTCTAAGAATTCTCTCCTTTTTGAGTGATGGGATGTTGAGTACCTGTAAGCGCGCATCGTAGGAGCTGTATGGGAGATTATATTTGTAAAATAGAGAACATGTGAATTTACGTTGTACAGTCTCAACAAGACCCGATAGATTGGTATAGTCAGGAGACCATATTTGGGAGACCATACTTGGGAGACCATACTTGGGAGACCATACTCAATGATTGACCAGCTAAGAGTACAGATAGATGGACGTCGGTTAACATGCTGAAGAACATACAGAAGGATCGTAAAATAAAACCAGCGACACGTGAAACTCTAGTGGTAATGCACGAAATATGGATGTCAAATTTCAAACCTGAGACAAATACTACTCACAAATTTTTAAATTTCCACAAGTGCGAACAACGATCCATCAATCTGGTATTCATATATTACTGGATGTATTTTGTTGGTGAATCTCATGTGACAACATTTTGAAATATTAAGAGAAAGTAAAAGTAACTCTTGAAGACCAGCTGTATACACAGGAAAACAAAGCTCCAAGTATACAAATCTGTGATAAGACCTGTGTTATGCTATGGGTGTGAAATATGGACCCTAACCCAAGTATCCGCAAATATATTGAACGCCTTTGAGCGACGGGTCCTGAGGCAAATGATCGGAGCAAAGCTAGATGGGGACCAATGGAGAATTCGATACAACCATAAGCTGCATGAAATTTTCGACAAGCAGCAGGTCTTAACGGTTGTAAGACTGCGGAAGCTGCAATGGGGTGGCCACGTGAATTGTATGGATGAACAACGGATACTCAAAAAGGTATTCGTTAGGAGAACTGAAGAGCGGAGACTAGTGGGGAAACCGAGGATAGGCTGGTTTGACTCGGTCGACGAAGACAGATAATCGCTGCTCGGAATTCGAAATTGGAGGACGCGGTCAATGGACCGAGACAATTGGAGGCGCTATTTCCAAGAAGCGAAGGCCCGAGAGGGGCTACGAAGAAGAAGAAATTACATTGACATCAATTTTGGAGATTGTCAAAATCATCTTGAAGGTATAAGCAGTCTTCACTGAAGTTAATGGAACGATAAATCTAATCATTAATGAAAATGTTAAATAGCAAAGGGCCTAAAATTGATTGAATTGATGAACACCGGATTTTGGACTAAATGAGGCCGAAAAGAAATTATTAGATGTAACGGTGCAAGAGCGATGGGATAAGAAGGATAAGATCCAAGAGAGCATTTAGTCGAAAGCGTGGAATGATTGTAGCGTCTTAGACAGAAGGTCATGATCAAAACTGTCAAAGGCTTTAGCAAAATCGTTGTATACGACATCCATTTGTTGGCTCTTATCAAAAGTTGCAGAGATGGTATCCGTAAGTTCTAACAGATTAGTTATTGTCCAACGACCTTGAATGAAGCCATGCTACTTATTTCCAAGAGGATCCTTTGCTTAAGGAGCTTGCCGAAACAGGACAGTAAACAAAGAGACGATAGTGCGAGATTTCACTACGATCTCCGGACTTTTGGACTAGAAAGATGTTAGCATGCTTCCAGACGTCATGATCGCAGCAGGAAAAACGGCTAATGTTGAAAATAATTGACAGTGGAGTAGGTTATGACCTTACGAACAGATTTGGTACTCCATCCGGACCCGGACCTCCATTAATATCAAAAGTGAGAGGTACACTTCCAATTTCCGATGGAAAGGTCACGATAGAGCGCACAATAGGTGAAGAAGAGGCACACGATAAGTATTTAATGGGGGTTTGAGACCTTAAATGTGGAGAAAAAAAAAATTTAGCAAAAAGGTCACAGACAGCTTGCCCATCAGAAGATTCTCATGGCAGTTAACCGCTTTTTTTGCTTCTTTGCGGAGCAGTCGAGCGTTAGCGAGGTCAGTGTCAGATTTGGAAGACTAGTATTTTCTACGCGGCTTGTCCTTCAAATAAAGAGCATTCGAGACTTCAGCCGAAAACCAGCTGAGGCTTTTTTTCGAGGGGAAGGGCAGATAGGTATATGGTTTATAATGTTCAAGACATGAGATGGCACACTATATTTAAAGGTGGGAAGCCTACTGGAACACGGGAGTGTGAAGTTGCTTTTATTGTGGAAAGGAATTTCAGATTTTGGGTTATCGACTTCAAGGCACTAAGTCAAAGCGAAGTTCTTTAAAATTTTGTTGATTAATGTCTACGTCCCAACAGATGAAAAGCACGATTAAGTCTAGGAATCTTTCTCTATATGTCTATAGTCACCTAGAGAGGCTTGTCGACTCATTGCCATCAACCCATACATACATACAACCCATATTTTAGGTCATTTCAACACTAACTCATCGGGGATCGACTGGAGGCTATAGCCTGTACGATGAAAGCAACGATAGCGGCATAATATAATATCGACATGCTTCCCACATCGACACTTCCATAAGAGAAAAGAAAAGGATACATCCCCAACTTCCCACATCGATACATACATAACAGAACATGGACATCATCGGATGGCGTAACTTTCAACCAGAATGGCCATGTTCTAATCAGGCAAAGATATGCCTCAAGCATATTAGACGTCCATACTTATCGAGGAGCGAATATTGAGACTCGGACCACTACTTAATCAAAATAACTGACCGACGTCGAGTCAAAGACATATGAAAAAAGTCCACCTTTTACGTAAATTCGATATCGAGAAGCTACAAACAGCTCAAAAGCAAAAACCTTCAAGCAAAAGCTCGAAAGTCAGCAGGTCCCCATTCTGGAAAGCACACCGAAAAAATCGAGTGATGAGCTGATGGAACTGAAAGAGGCAGTAAAAACGATAGCAGAACAGACGGTTGGTTATGTAGAATGACGCAAAAGAAATGATTGGTTCAACGAGGAATGCCAGGAAGCGTTAAATAAGGAAAATCAGGCACTCAAGACATTTGTAAATAGGAATATCAGTACGAAGAAAGAATATGAGAATTTCCGACAAGATAAGAAAGGAAAATATTTTGACGAACAATTGATAAATATAGATAACACTGCACAACCAAAAAGTGAATGTTCTTATTAATTTTCCGATGAGAAAAACGAATATGATAACGAACAATTTTTATCAGCTTTAGTTTCTGTGAATTTAAAAATCTACTTTCTAATAAATTAAAAGAAAACGGTAGATATTAATGACATACGTTGAAAATATTAAAAGTGTCATTTTAATTTTTTCATGCTAGTTACATTCGAAATTGATGAAAAACACATACTAGAAGGTTAAATCTATAGCAAATCAATTCGTGGCTTCATTATATCGTCATCTTTAGCTTCTCTTATACGTGAATTTTGGAGCATTCCTAGATATAAACCAGCTGTAATACGGAAGGATTGCCTCATTCTAATTGCCCTGATATCTCCGTTCCATTACATAAATATCTTGATGGAAACTTTCTCCATGCTTTTGACTGACAGCCCCACAACTCGATAGAAAAACATCGAGCTGGGAGTAGAGATAATGGATTTTTAGGGACATAATGCATCCGAGTTGATGGTATTTTCAAGAAGCACTATCACTAACTGAGTTTAGATATCATTTCTTTTATTCCCTAAAAATCCATGCATAACTGCCTTGAGAGCTTCCCAAGCTTACTTTTCTTTTCCTTTCATAACCAGATTGAACCTAGGGTGATTTACGAGTTGACGTATTTTTGGCCTAACAAAGATGCCTTCTCTGGCTTTGGCCTCACTAATTCTTGGAAATTTCTCTTCTAAGTATTCAAAAGTCTGACCTTCTTACTTTATACCTTTTGACAAAGTTCTTCATTAAATCCAGCTTGATATGTAGAGGTTGAAGAAAAACATCGTTTGGATCCAAGCGAGGCTTGATAATGACATTTTTTCACAAGAGTTAAGATGTCGTGCTGGCTAATCTGCTTGAATGCAATGAGATTTCTTATCCCTACTGTACCACATACACAAAAAATAGCAGTATTTTGTGTAGCCTGATTGCGTTTTTAAGAGAACAGCGATTACTTTTAGATCATGAAAGATTTTCCAATTATATTAAATATATTTTATTGAGCCGAGGAGAGCTGGCATGCTCGCAGCTGGGAAGCAATACAGCTTTCAAGCAAAGCTTGGAGGAGACAATGAATAACTTTCATGTACTTAGGTCATGTTTCAAATTCAAACTTTTCATCAAACCACTAACGTCACTGAAAAAACCAGATTATTTTTTATTTAAAAAAAAAAAACAACCATAAATAGGGACATAATGCATCCGAGTTGATGGTATTTTCAAGAAGCACTATCACTAACTGAGTTTAGATATCATTTCTTTTATTCCCTAAAAATCCATGCATAACTGCCTTGAGAGCTTCCCAAGCTTACTTTTCGTTTCCTTTCATAACCAGATTGAACCTAGGGTGATTTACGAGTTGACGTATTTTTGGCCTAACAAAGATGCCTTCTCTGGCTTTGGCCTCACTAATTCTTGGAAATTTCTCTTCTAAGTATTCAAAAGTCTGACCTTCTTACTTTATACCTTTTGACAAAGTTCTTCATTAAATCCAGCTTGATATGTAGAGGTGGAAGAAAAACATCGTTTGGATCCAAGCGAGGCTTGATAATGACATTTTTTCACAAGAGTTAAGATGTCGTGCTGGCTAATCTGTTTGAATGCAATGAGATTTCTTATCCCTACTGTACCACATACACAAAAAATAGCAGTATTTTGTGTAGCCTGATTGCGTTTTTAAGAGAACAGCGATTACTTTTAGATCATGAAAGATTTTCCAATTATATTAAATATATTTTATTGAGCCGAGGAGAGCTGGCATGCTCGCAGCTGGGAAGCAATACAGCTTTCAAGCAAAGCTTGGAGGAGTCAATGAATAACTTTCATGTACTTAGGTCATGTTTCAAATTCAAACTTTTCATCAAACCACTAATGTCACTGAAAAAACCAGATTATTTTTTTTAAAAAAAAAAACAACCATAAATATCCCGTTGACGTTGTCTATACTTGGAGACTCTGACATCATCTATTCTTGGAGGCTCTGACATCATGTTGAAGAAGTTTTCATTGCTGTAATCTGGACGCCAGAAATTCCACCTTCTCCAGTGACAAGCCAAAGTCTCGAATGAGATCACTCAATTCCGATTGGCTCAATGTATGCAGTTATCATCTTCTTCCTGAAAATCAGGGTCACGGGATGTTGAAGACTCTTTGACGTCTCCTTCACGATTCCTTCTTCTACACTGTCTTTATATCGATGAAATCATAAATACTCAAACAAATGTATTGGTGAGTGAAAAGAAAAGGATACATCCAAAACTTAACACTTTAAGAAATACATAACAGGCTAAATGAAAGAAATATCGTTGAAATGCATTAAAAAGTAGTTAACTTCAACGATAAACAGTGACAAATAAACATTGAAAAGGTTTCCAAGCTTTAGACTGATTGCAATTGAAGGATGTTTTGCCTTTTGTTTTATTAAGGGTCACCACAGATGTAATAAATTTCATTCATTGAAAAGAAGATTAAAGAAAAAAGATCTGTAAATTAAAAAAAAAAAATACATTGGTGAATAGAAGGAAAATGGATGCCATAAGAAATGTATTCGCGGATAGCAGGCTTTATGAAAGGAATTGTTAAGGATGGAATAGAGAGGCATCAATATTACCTCACCCCAAACACTACCATATCAGTCGCGTGACTGATATGGTAGTGTTTGTGCGTCTAAGCCGCACTCGATTAGGGTTTTGAATGACACTCCTAATTGTACTCGCAGCAGTAAGTTAAGTAAGAATACTTGTAGTTTTGAGTTTTAAAAAGTGAGAAAAATAAATAAATACAACCCATACTGGGAGATAGGTAGGTTGCGGCGAAAGTATAGGCCACTTCAGCTCCGGAAGGAATACCTAGAACCACTGGCCAACAACATTCACATCCTGAACGAGAAGGTTCAACACCGTTTAGAGACCGGAAGTGTCCCTAACGGGACGAGTTGTGGAAATGCACTGACCAACTTCAATATTGGGTATCATGACGAAGAATTGCCTGCAGCCAAAGGTTAAGGAGGCAAGTCAATATCCGATCTTTCAAGTCGCACAATATCGAACAACTCTGTCAAAGGAGAACACGAAAAGCGAAAAAGCTTCTAAGCGCTTACTACAAATAAACGGGTTAGGACACCTCCTTCAACAACCGTGTAGCATAATGGTAAACATTATGTGGAATTATGGGAAGACCACGCGAGATTTACTACGCTTGGCCAAAAATAACAAGCTCCCATGACCGCTCGCGAGATTAATTCACTGTTCACGGAATTCCTAGGAAAGGTGTGAGGCCGTGATGCGAAAGACATTGAATTGGCACCGGTCAAAAGTGTACAATTAATCAATAATAAAAACAAACATCGGAGATAAAAATATAAAAACAAACATCATAATCAAGAATAAAAACAAACATCAGAATCAATTGCGCATGCAACCGTAAGATTTTTCGCGTTCTGATATCGCCTTACGCCATGTATTTTCACTAATTACATTCTACATTGAATGCATTTCATAGAAAATTACGCGGCGGACCGAAATTAATCGAATTGTTGCGGTCTTTCATAATACTTACCGAGAAAACTCACTTGCAAACCTTTTGGGGAGAGAACATACATAGTTCTCGGCAATGCCGACCCGAGAATGACCCACACGACTCAAGACACTTTAGTAACGACCAATGATTTCCACTTGGTTAACGCCGACGATAAATAACATTCCACTTCTGTTTACAATTCATTTCTTCACTTCTTTTTACAATTTGATCAATTCCACTTCTATTTACAATCTGATCTGACAGTACAAACTGTCAGAGAAGATGTTCAGCCGATTTAGCTGTGATTGAAGTGATTGCCACTAGAGTGATCGGAAATAACACTGAGTCTGAGCGAAACCACTCCTCGGGAATAAGAAGAACCACTCCGAAGAGGTGGCTGAACTCGAGACAAAGAATTCGGTCGGAGAGCGGTACATTGGCCGTTAGAGGGAAATTATAAAAGAGCGCGACGAATGACGCGCCTCCTCTTTTTCTTCTTGGGTTTGGTGAAGTGAATGAAAAGTCAAGCGTCGAGCGTCGGTGGATTTCTGGAAAGCGGTGATAGCAAGTAGCGTAGTAAATAAGACGGAGAAAAGCGACCAGGAGGTATTTCGAACAACATGTGGCGACGCACGTAAGACAGAGTAGAGCGACGGGAATGTATTTTATACAACCAGAACGGCATAAAGCGATGAGGGAGCATTGTATGCAACAAGTGGCGAAGCAAGTGGAATAACGACAACGGAGGCAGCGGAGAAGGGGCCCCTTTAAAAGGGGTAGTCAATAAGTTTTTCTTCTTAAAAATATCTTCTTTTAGTATGATTGAGATTAGCTTTTAAATTAGTTGGTTACTTTGCGCAAATTTAATAAGAAATGAATTTGTATATGTGAAATTTAATCCGTGTAATTAAAGTTAAAATTCCAGGAATAAAAAGGTAAATTTTGTTTACAGAATTTGATTAAAGTTGAGTTTCAGGTTATAACGGGTGTGGCTTGCATGGTAAATCGCGCAAAAAGAAAAAAATATCGAAGTTTAGTGTCAGTGTTCGGGGGTGGTGTATATAGGATGGCAAATTCTAGGGATAGTATTTTTGCATGCCCCGTAATCGTAATAAAGGAAACAAGTTGAGTAAGCAGGAGAGTGCTCCTACCAGAAGGTCTTTGTAAACATTCTAGGGTTAGAAGCAAGTTTTCTAATGGCGTGAATCGATAACTTGAATTATTCATCCAATACTTAGATATGAAATCGTTCAAATTTATACAAAAGATGCACAGTTTCTTTCATAAGCACAGTGCAGCCGCCATTTTAATCTAGCTTAAATGATTTTTCTGAATGCTCGGCCGATTGAACATGTTCAAATTAAACACTTTTCCTTAAATTTTCAGGAAAATTGAAAGAAAATTAAAAGTACCTAAGTCAATTTTAAATATATATAGGGTTTTCCAATAAGAAGTGTTATTTTGAATAGATCTTCTGATTTAACACCTTGCGACTTCTTCCTTTGGAGCCATGTGATAGAGAAGGCCTATGCCAATAGCCCAGCGTCAATTCAAGATCTCAAAGATGAAATTTGTGAGGCTATCGAGTACATAGGGCAGCCACTTTGCGATTTGGTTATGGAAAATTTCATGAAGAGGATATGGTCCTGTAAGCGTGTCGTAGTGGTTATTTGCCCAATATTAGTTATTGCTATTAACGGCATATCTTCTTCTTTATAATGAACTAAACATCCGATCATTTATTTTAAAAAATGGCATTTTTCTTTTAATATAAAAATAACACCTCTTATTGGAAAACCCTATATGAACCATAAACACGTGTTATCGTTGTTGTAATTCCATATAATTGAAATGGCTATAACTCACTTGATTATGATTCGATCTCAATTAAATTTTGTGAACACATATATCTTATGTCAGTCTATATAATTGCAAAATGTCAAGAAGTTTAAAGGTACCGTTTTGAGTTTATGGGCGAAAATGTAAAATCTACAAATCACACTATTATTAACAAAGTTGAGCGAATTTCGATTTCTAAGGTATTTATTGCCCTTGTACTCATAAAGGCCCACATTCGTGATAATTTTCAGATTTTTCGGCTGAAAGGTGTCGACACAAATTTTGGGTAAATTTTGCGTTCCCGTGGACCCCCTAATTCATCAAATGATTTTTTTATTTCAGATTCTAAAAGTTCTAATCAATACCTTTCATTAGATACCCCACTCGACTACCTTTGATTAAAAAAAATTTTTAAGGGCCAACTCGTTATTAGGGGGGACCCCCCTTAAACATTTTTTAAATTTTTGTCAAGGCCTTAACTTTTGAGAGACCATCACTTCTGACCTTTTCACAAAGTTTGAGCGTTCTAGCTTCTATAGTTTCTGAGAAAATCAGCTGTGACGCACGGACAGACGGACAGACGGACGGACGGACGGACAGACGGACAGAGGGACGGACAGACAGGTCGCGAAACTAGTAGGTCTTTGTAAAAAATTTTTTTACAAAGACCTAAAAAAGGCGAGTGAAGGGAATTTCCCTTATAAATCCAGGGAAATAAAGGAGAGGCGGATAGGGTGGAAAATAGCTTTTGTTCCGTAGTTAGGAGGTTCCGAGGAAAGTGTGTACGAGTTGCATAGTGTGGAAACTACCTCATGTCCGATCGTCAGGGAGTTTCAAGGAAGTGTAGTAGTGAAGTTGTTTTGTTCGTGCCATGAAAACAAGAAACCGGCAAGCCGTATTCTTCCTTGGCGGCTTATTGGGGCTTTGGTGGACAAGCGAGTGGCGCCCCACGCCCGTCTCCGGACGAGCTGAACCGGGTCCATAAGCCCCACCGGAGCACCCTAATTTCTTTTGGGTACAATATTGGCTCCCGAGAAATATTTGGGGTGTAACAGAATGTCGTAAAATACTATACATCAAGAAATGGTTGAGTAAAATGCTAATCAGTAACAAATAAACTTAGAAAAAATTTCCAAGCGTTGGATCAATTCGAGTTGAAGGATGCTTTGTCTTATGTTTTATTATAAGGCATCACAGATGTATCGAATTGCACTCTGAAAAAAATACTCTAAAATAACAATTATGCACTAATTACAAGAATTAATATGAAGTTCACCTCACGGCAATAATATTTTAGTTAAAACATACTGAAGGCTACATTAATTTTTTTATTTTGACAGTTGGCAGATGTATCTATAATTTTGTCCAAAAATTAATTTTTCTAGACTTAAAATACAGAAAATATTCAAAAACTAGTTTTCCCCAAACTCATAGCAGAGAATACAAACTGTCACTGTATCTCACAAAGAAGAGCTAATTGGCCATTTCTAAGGTGATTTTCGAGTTCAGCAGATGCTAATACAGAAGTTTTCACTGTTGGTCAGGGTAATGCTTAGCGAGCAACAATACAAGACAAGCTTACAAGCTCAAATCTATTTAGGATCTGCATAATACGAGCCTATAATAGTTCCTCCCTTTTCCAAGATACCCACCATTCCAATCCCCTCGATATCCTAAAAATAGAGGCCATGGCTTTTGTGCCCAAGTTGCAACTGCGTTTTTTTAAGTGTCGGTTAAGATGGTCTCCTCTAGATAATAGATTATTTTGTCTAATGATCAAAATGATGGATCCAGGTCTCATCATGATTATAAATCGACTTAAAAACCTCTCCATGTCAGCTTGGTAGTTTTCAGTATGTGCTCTTGAAACTTCATTCGTTTCTTCTTTACCATCATTGAGAAGCTGAAGAATGCGGAGGAGCAAAGTCCGCCAATGTTTCTAAAAAAAAGACGTGTAAGACTTTGGCCGCTATTATTTTATAGACCCGATTGAAATGAATGGAGTTTCCAAGAATGATGTTATATTTATTATTTTTTGACGTGTTACACAGTTTTTCAAATAACGACCCCATGAAATATCCAATCCAACCCATTCTCAAAAGACTGATAGTCTAAGATACGTATATAAAACGACCTTCACCGATCGAGTAACCGGACGAAATGTGTTTTTTACGAATTAAAATATGTTAACGAATGTAACGGTGATGGGTTGCTTAATGAAATAATACTCGATCGGTGGAGGTCCCATTTTTTAATCACCTGTTTAAATTAAGCAACCCTATAGCCTTGACAAGAAAAAGGTAGGCAACCCTACGTTTGCATATTCTATAGGCTTCGGACTTTCAATTGGTGTTAAATTTTTCTGGTTACTCGATCGGTGAAGATATTGAAAAACATAACCTTTTATATAATTAATTAAAAAAATCATTGACAGGATTTTATAAGGCAACCCGTCACCGTTACATTTGTTAACATATTCTAATTCATGAAAAACACATTTCGTCCGGTGAAGGTCGTTTTATATACGGATCCTGTACTATGATAGTTTAGTAGCCTAGATAGCTGATTTAGCAAAAATTTTCGGTTGTTCTGGAAACGTTTCCTTAGACCATTGTGGAAGGCATCCTCTGGTTGACAAACGTTCTCGGTTTTGTAGAATTAATATGTACGACGCCCAAGACCTGCCTTCATGAGTTGGCTAGCTAAACTATTTTACTGACCGGATATCATAAAGTCTGCTCAATAATAATAGGAGATCTGATTTGTTTTAGGACTATAGGAAACGAACGATCGCACAACAAGCAAACTTTGACAGAAAATAAAAATTTTAAAATATCACTTATTTAAAGTGGATACATATTAACGGACCGATTTCTAACAAAACGCACTGAAATAGTTGAACGCCAAGATTTGTCAGGGAGTGCATGTAAAGCAAAAGGCCATAATTCAAACGTTTAGTTTTTTTTAAATATTTGAAATATCTTAAATTAACGGACAAAATTTAAATTCTAGTGATTAGGGAATAAAACAATACAACTCAACTCACTCTATCATTTCCAATGATACAAAATTCAGGCAGCATTTGTACGCACAGAACCACATTATACATTAATCCAATACAATGTGCAGCCAATGTCATCGGCGCCAGCGATCTTGTCTCATTCGTTATAACAAACAGCAGCACACGACTCGAGTCTAACAAGGACGGATTATATAGTGTCGTCCTTATAGCTTCGCCATCGTCCAATTCATCTCCACTTTGAGTATTCACATCTACACCCGATTCTCCACTCGATGACTGCTTAATTCCATTTGTATCCTTTATTGAATCTTTAATTACTTCAATTTGTGATGGCAAAATACTTTCATGCAATTGCGGCATATGGTACGTTATCCCTTTTGAATTGAAATAGGGAACAGCATGCTCCTGTCGCCATTTAGTTCGCAGGAAACAACTTCCACCCAAATAGACATCACGAAATTCAAGACCGCTGAATGAGTCGCAGAAATTGGAGTTAATAGAACTGCCACTCGAAAAAACGGAATCGTTCGAATCGCTTTCTTCACCAGTCTCTGCACTTTCCAGCAAATCCAAATTGAGTGGTTTCAGACGCTTTCCTATGCCGATCTTCAGTGTTGGTCGGCCTTGTTCCGAAGGTTGAGGTGATGATGTTCCACTGTCTCGGTTTCGGAACAAGTCATGACGATCGTCAGGAACGCTGGTGCAACTGCTTGCTCTGAAGACTTGCTTGGTATAGGTCAAAGAGGTGATTGTAACATTCTCTTCGATGTTACGGGTTTGTATTCCTTCTGAAACAAATGCGAGGCGAAGCGTAAGTTCAGATGTTTACAAAAGTATTTATTCACAACAAATACAAAGAGCACAAACAATTGACAGGACAATACACTTACCCTGCATATTAGCTAAGAAGATCGGGGGTGGCGGTAAATTTGTACCCTTGATCGGTGATATACACCCACTTTCATAAATCTCTTGTTGTAAAACAGATAAGTACGCTGACAACACACAGAACTCATCAAAATTCACATGAATCTCATTCTTATTCTTATTATTTGTACTTGAGGAGGAGGCGGATGATGAAGATAATGATGATAGTGATGAGGTGTGTGGAGATGACAAGGTCGTTGAAGACTTCGACTTGGATGTAGACATCGACGACGACGATGGCGACAATGAAGACGCTGAGGATTGTTGTTGCGCTGAAGATGCGGAAGATGACGATGATGGTGCTTTAGTTGATGATTTTTGAGCTTGGCTTTCTATCTCGAGAATTTCCTTCAGCGTCATTATAATCGTTTTTAAATTATCAGAGGCTATCATATTGTTGGGATAGCCAAGGAAAGAGAGAGCTTGTTGACATTGTTGCATTGTAATTTCATCAGTGAGCAGTGTAGGTGTTGCGGTAACACGTTCAAATGCCCCACGAACAAATCTACAATTCAAATGAAATGAATGATGAGGAAACTGTTTCAAAGGTTCATTTAATGTGGGTTATATTACTTTAGAACTCTTGGGATATTTGACGGTGGATCACGAATTCCAGCTAGTATTTCTCTGGTTCGTTGCAATCCGGACGGTATATCATCTAGAACAGGTAGACCGCGACGTGTCACCAGTTCTCGTAGAATTTGTTGATTTCTACTTAAGTCTAGGTACTCCCTAAAAAGGGTATTTTTTGTAGATCTTTGTCTGTGTAAGAGATAGATAAGTGAAACTTACTGTGGTGATATTGGTTCATTTAAAATGCTTTGATCTTCCTTGTATGGGTGCAGCACAAGCACCAAATGCCTTGAATTTTGCCCAGCTATGTGAGCAGCTTCTATAGCACCCGCCGATGCTCTGGTTTCTGAGTCCATAACAAAAAACAAAACGCGGGCTTTCTCCTTGGCTCGATGTTCCAATTCGATTAAATCTGGGGTCCAGTCCGACACTTGCTACAAAAATTAAAGATAAGAAAATTACAAAAGAAAATCTTAGAAGTACTCCGCGTAAACAACTTACCGGATTGTAAAATGATATCCCCAAATCTTGCAGTGTAGGAATTGCAACATCGGCACGCCATGTTGTAGGATTGCATGATCCACCGAGGAAAACTTCGGGAGCGTTTACTTCACTCGAGGGCGGTGTCGCTGTTTTATTGATTGGCAATGTTGCATCGTCAGCGTTGTTAGATTCTGGTTCTTTGTCACTATCCGATGCCGGTGAATGGGTTGGAACATTATAACGATATGGTCGCGGTAGCGAAAAATTCAAACGACGGTGTGCTGATTCTAAGGAATCTAAATTACTTCGGCTCTTTTTTGGGCTGATTGTAGTTGTAGCTGTTGTTACTGTTGCTGATGCTGTGGATGCAGTGGATGTTGGTGATGTAATTTCTTTGAATGCATTTGATTTTGGGAATAGAGAGCTTAATTTTTTGGTTTCATTTGTTGTGGAAAAGTTACAATTCCTGCAAAGAGATTGAAGATGCAAAGGTTTCTTTTGATTAGATACGCTAAGGAAATTCGTTGGCAATTCGTAGGGAAATTTGTACATCTACCTTAGATAACTCTTTCCCTGAAGGTTTATCATTCATTCTAGTGCGGTTATTTTCTACAGGTATGTTCATCACGCTACCATTCAATTTGCGATGCAAAATATAAAACTACAACTACACTCTCGCTTCTTTAACAAACACTCCAGTCAAACACTCGTTCGTCCATAAATGCAAACGTTTTAGGCATAATTTGTAATCCAATATGTGCGCGTCCTTATTGGTTATATTTTGCAGTAACCGCAACATTTTCTTATCCATTCTTGAATGCAGCAATGCAATGCTCCATCAATTGTTGATACCTTGTAATTGAAACGAGAATCTCACAAATTTCGAACAGAAACGCACCCGAAAAAATATTTGAGCCTCATATTTATATTGTACTAATATACACTGAGATGTAATTATTGCTAGTTGATATAACAAAAAAACTAGACGCTTAACAACGTTGAAAAACCCGAAGCTCTACTACCAATAAAATAACTGGTAGTATACAAAAAATTTTCAAACATTTTGCCACTTCCTTGCAGATTTATCGAGTTTTCGTATAAAAATTTTATTTGATCTAATTTATGGCTCCATTGTTAGCGGAAAACTGTCAAAGCGGAGTCTGAATAGTCTAGTGGAGGCTTCGAAGATTGTAACCTCAGTTTTTCCTCATTTTATTTATTTATTTATCTTAGCTGGAACTTGAAGAAGCAGCTAAATCTTAAAAAAAAAAATGGAAAGCTCCCGATGGAATCTCAGTCTACTTAAAGTAGTTATAGGCTCATGACAAACATGTTTTTTGGTTAAATTCTGCAGTCTTCTGCATGCTGTAGAAAAGGGCGCACTTGCTATTGGTTGAGAATGGAAAAAGCGATCTTTCTTCTCGGTTAGAATACCAGCTTTGTGCATGCTAGACACGGCTGGAAAACTTTGAGAAATTTCTTAGGCCTCAATCACTTAAGTTTATTCAAGAGGCTGGGATCTATCTGAAAATCAATTTGGTTTCCAAAAGGGCTGGTCTACCATCAATGCAATTGACAACTTACTTACAAGGAGAAGTCATGAAGTGTGATTAACTGATTTCGATAAAATGAGAGGAGATATGAAAGTTCCTCCGATCAGGATCATCTCCTTCAAGCCGTTCGATGCACTTCCCAAAAGCTTTCGAGAAAATCGCATTGAAGGGTGCCTAAATTTTGCTCTAGTGCGACAATATACTTCCTTTCAACGACATCAGTAGCTGAGTGGACACATTTGCTCGATTATGCTGACCAAAAAAGTCACGAAGTGCACAAAATGCATTTTGATTTGAACGCCCATTTTCGTAAAAGGCTGCTCAACCTTAACCTTAACGCACTGCTCAATTGTGTACCTCTCCATGGTTGAATTTGTCAAACACTGAAATAAAGAAATGTCAAATTAAGTTGCGCGAAAAACTTGACGTTAAGGTGTGACTCACAATGGACATCGTGCATTATGGTGGGACCACCCTTTATTACAAATATATTTCTTCGGCGTGGATTAGGTGATCAATTTTGACTATACTCGTATAATGAACTAAGACAACACACCCAGAATTCTTGAGAAGAATTGGGAGAGATTTTAAAGTCTGCAATTAGAATTAGAAGAACCAGAAGTCGCCTCATTGGTTAACGAAGTTAATTGGGTTAAAGTAGTGAAATTCTTTAGTGATGCCATAATTATGACTACACGACTATTTAAGTAAAAATATCCTTTAAAAGCATCAGAGACAACATAACATTCTTGGTTTTGACTATAGCTGCAAGTATTATTGGGATATACAAGTCAAGCATAATATTGTAAAGGACATTTCGATCAATAATGATGCATTGCCTTACATTCTGCAGCGTCGAGATGTATTAGAGATGTCTCAATTAATGACTGTTACGGTGCTCTAGAAAGTGATATGGACAGTATCACGCTTGACCATGTATCCATCAAGCTGTGATAAATATTGGTTTTTTAAGTCAATACCCATCTCAACTGGCTAGACTCATAGTCCACCTCAAATAAATCTAGTTGTCACAAACGAGACTCGAACCACATACCCTAGGTTTAAGCGGCTAGCACTTTAATCACTTCATCAAGCGTACTAAAATTAACAGAGGGGTATTTAAAGCTTAAAAAAGTTGATGCATGTCGATATTTCATTTCCAGCGGTTTGGTTGGACCACCCTTTATTTCATCTTCTACTCGTATGCACACAAAAGTTTATTTCTATCTGTCAATTCATTCTTTGTTTACAAGGTAGTTGAAGTTGACATGTCAGCGAATTTTTAAACAATGGATAAAACCAAATATCTTGCAGGGATAAAACAATTTTTTTGGAAGTTTTATTAGCAACAGAAATTAATGTAGTGGTGAAAGTGTTAGATAAATCTGCTCCTTCATTTCCAACTACGCATCGATGGGTATTCGATTTTAAACGTGGTCGTACAAGCGTTGAAGATGAACCACGTAGTGGACGTCCAAAAAGTGCAACAACACCAGAAATCATTGAGCAAGTCTATCATGTTGTTGCAAAGATCCAAGTGCGACTAAGTGTTAAATTGCTGATACCATAGGCATTTCGCAGGAACGAGTACTCTATATCTTACACGAAGAATTACGTATGAAAAAGCTATTCGGAAAGAAAGTGCCGCATTCGATAACAATTCAACAAAAGCTGAATCGAAAACAAATTTGTAAGCGTAATTTGGAGCATTTTAAGCAGAATGAAACCGATTTTGTACATCGTTTTCTAACTGTGGATGAGACTTGGATTTACCATCATAAACGTTTACAGTGGACTGAAGCTGGTTATTCAGCTTCAAAACAGGTCGTTAGAACGATCGGCAAGAAAGGTTATGGCATCAGTTATCTGGGATTCAAAAGGGTTTTTGTTGATTGATTAGCTTGAAAAAGATAAAACAATTACTCTGTGTATTATTGCAACCTTTTAGACTAGTTGGATAAAAATTTCGTGAAGGATGACCCGGTTTACAGAAAAAGACAAGACAATGCACGTCCCTTACACCGGTGCTTTGATGATGGATAAATTGAAAGAATTAACGTACGAATTGCTTGAACAAACACCTTATTCACCACTCCCTTCGACTATTACCTCTTCAGGAATTTGAAACAATTTCTTCCTGGAAACCGTTTTTCGTCGAATGGAGAAACTATTGCAGCCGTGGAACAATATTTTGCAGAGCTTCTGGAAAATCATTACAAAAGTGGTATGAAATTATTGGAGGATTGTTAGAATAAGTGTGTTGAAGTTGAGGGAGATTATGCTGAATAAAAAAACTAAATTCATTAAAAAATACGCATTCTTCCATTTTCGCTATCAAAACTTTTGAACCAACCTGTATGTATGAGTAAAACTTTGATATTCAAAAGACGTTGCTTGAGTTAATTATTTTACAACACCCTTCTGGCAGGAGCACTCTCCTGCTACTCCGACTTATTTTCTACTCAATAAAATTAAGAGGACCACTACAAACGTTTTTTTAAGTAGATGTGGCTACTTTCTCTATCACTAAATGATGTGCAGACACATTATATTGAAATTGATCGAGTTTATGCTTCATTCTGCATTCTTTCACTTTTTCCGCCCAGGCAATAGCTCCACAGGTGATACTTGATAACTTGTCTCCAACATTCTTGCACACTATTAGAGCTTTTTTTGTGGAAGGGAGGTGAATGCCTATTTACGAGTGTGAGACTCAAATGGTTGCACTGGACGACGACTGGAATACCCACTAAACACCTTCTCTGTACCGTTTAACACATTACTTCGGACCAGGTCTCATTTTGTTACGCCATGAGGCGCTTTCAAGCTGGGGGATCCCTCTTCTAGGGGGGGGAGAGGGGAAGAGAAAGTGCCAGACAAGCGATCCCTCAGCCCCAACGCCCCAGCTGCTGCGAGTCCTTTCTATCTTTTAGGACTGCCCGAGCATAATGTGCCAGCTGGTTCCATTTTTCAACCGATTCCAGCATCACCCTGACTATATTATTCGGGGTGAGAGCTCACGATGTCTCCCTGTTGAGGTCCCTTCGCAAGCCTGTCCCATTTTATACACGCAAAAAATGTGTGGCAGGCATTATCTTTCTTTCCTGGGCAATACCAACAATCGGGGGACTGTGGCTTACCAATCTTGTGCAGGTAAGACTGAAAACACTCATGCCCGCTCAAAAGCTGGGTCAGATAGAAGTCAGTCTCACCATGCCTTCGATTTAGCCACGGTCTCTCATCCGGGATGAGGCGCGCAGTCCACCTTCCCTTCGTGCAATTCACCGAAGACTGCTGCCAATCGTTGAGTGAGTGCTGTCTCTCCTCGCAGACAGCCATATCCCTCACATCCGCGTTTCGACGCAGGTTAATAGCGCGGCACTCTCTAGCAAGGAGGGCGACAGGTATCACGCCTGCAATAACTCTCACCGCCGAATCAGGACTGTCAGATACGAAGATACAATCTTCAGTGCTCCTCTTTTCTATTCCTGTGCCAAACGTTTTCGGTATACCTCCTTACTGAGAGCGTCGCCCCATATTTCTGCTCCATACAGTAGAACTGAGCCTACAGCACTCATCAACAGGCGTCTTCTTGATGGGCTAGTCAACTCAGAGCCGATACTCCCGAAGCAGCCTTCTCAGCCGTTGCCCTGATTTGCCCAGAGAAACTCATCTTTGAGTCGATCAGTAGCCCCAGGTACTTCACCGCTGGCATTGATTCGATTAGTATGTCTCCAATACTGATCATCCTTACTCTAGGCATTCTCTTTTTTGTCAAGATAACCACTTCGTTTTTCTCCAGTGCTAAACTGAACCTGCGAGTAGTCATTCAGTCTCTCACTCGGCGCATTAGCATACCTAGCCTAAGTTGCGCTTGTTCAACGGTGCCTCCAGCGACCAGAGCCGCAACATCATCTGCTCAGCCGAGCAAGCGCGACTCATCTGACATCTCCAGTCTCAAAAGCCCGTCGTAAGACACATTCCACAAGTCCGGGCCAAGGATAGATGCCTGGGCAACACCCGATGTAACTTCCATCCTTCGTTGGTCCTATGTCGTGTCGTAGAGCAGGCTTCCGTCCTTCAGTCGAGTGTCACCAACAGGACGATCCATCCTTGGCGCGACTATATGCCTCTGCCTTTTGGACCGCGCTTACCATCTCTGCAATTGCATCAATCGTGGAGCTTCCTGCTCTAAAGCCGTACTGCCGAGGAGATATGTCCCCAGCAGCACGAATCGCGTCAGGGAGTCTTCCTTGAATGAGTTTCTTTAGCACTTTCCCAGCAGTGACCAGCATACATAACGGACGGTATGCGGAAGGCGATCCGGAATTTGATGATCACAGGCTCAGTCGTTCTCTAATACTCACCAATTCCGTATCCTCCGCACTAAGAACTCCAAGGCGAATGTCAAGTCCATTATGGTTCCTTCACAGCCAATACGGCGGAAAGTCGGCGTATTTTTGGTGTTTAGAACGAGGATTTCTAGGATTTGTTTTCCCCGCGGATCTGTTTGAGTCTCCCAACAAGCACGTTTACGTCTGCATTCAAGACAGCACCCTCCAAAGCGTTAAGCTTGGCTTGGAAAGATGATATCGATTCGTTCGGGGTTAGGTACACACTAAAGAAGGTGGTCTGAGGAGAATTAGTACACACGTCGAAACCACCTTCTTCTAACATTTTTCTTCTCGAATAATTTTTCAGAAAAATTATTATTAAAATATGCAACTCATTTATGCAGCTGCAAACAATTCCATAAGTAATTTAAAAAAGCTATCGGAGCCATCCGGAAGAGTGATCGATATCCGCGCGACGTAATGAAAAGCTTCAATGTAAAGCAAATTTGTCGTATAGATTTACATTATGTTGATGTGAAAAGGGTGAAATGATCCAATTAAAAGTTTAGCTAATAGTAGTAGGTATTTATAAAATTCATTACAAAATGCCACAAAAAAAATATTTAGCAATCTCTTGAAGGATGGGTGGCATAATACTAACAGAGTAAAAATTCGACTAAATATTTAGTAGTAAATGGTCTGGTTCGAACAAAAGGTTTCATGGTTCCTCAATAATGGGACATTAAATGCCGAAAAATGCTAAAAGCTAGAAACACTATACATCTATGAATACAGCTCTTCTGCCAAACCTCACATACATCTCTTTTGTGGTGGTGGATGGCAACTTTTATTTTTTGTAAAAAGCTGAGGTAAGATGGCGAAGGCGAGTCTAAAGCGCGCACTACCGCCGAGATGGAGGTTGGGTGACGGGCTAACTCACCGTACCTGAAAAACTTGGAATGAATTGGTCCTACGGCAATGACCTCGCAACCGAAAAAAGCACTATGACATTGGATTCTGGTATGCCAGATCACTGAACAATTCTGGCGCTGTTAAGGACCTTTTACAACAGACCAGTCAATATAAATTAAAAATACTGGCATTCTAGGAACGAATTGAAGCCTGCTGGAAAGCTAGAACCCAGAATGGCCTTTATTGTGGATAGGGAGTTCGTACGCTATTGATTTTAAGGCAGCCAATAAACGATTATGAGCGATTCTTCAAAATTCGGGCGATAAACCAAGAAACGAAGAAAACCAACCAAGAAATGAAGAAAACGTTCTACAATCACTTGGAAAGACTATTCGACTCGTTGCCTACAAATGACCAAAAATGATTCTGAATGATTCAACGCTAAGGTTGGCAATGAGCTATCTCATCGGGGAACGAATGGACGATATAGCCTCTACGTTGAAACAAATGACAACGGCCAGCACCTGATTGAATTCGCATGTGGCAGAAATTTAGTCATATGTTCGACTTACTTCCCAAAACGACGCGTACAAAAAATGACCTAGGTACCACCGGATGGCAACATACAAAACCAAATCGACCATGTTCTGATCCAATAAAGATTAGCCTCTAGTCATACCGAGGCGCCAATTGTAACTCGAATCATTACTTGGTAAAATTAAATTATCAATGTCGTCTGTCGAAGGCGTATTCGGCGAAGATCAGTTCTCTACAGAAATACGACATCGAAAGGCTCCAAACGGCGTCTGTGGCAAAAAATTTCAAGGAGACCCTCGACAAACAGTTGGCTATCATCTTATCGGATATATCGTTGGAAACAAGCAACGAACTGTGGAAAAAAGCGGCAATAAAGACCGTGGCAGAGCATACGATCGGACATCACCCCGCCGCAAAATAAATGATTGGTTCGATAATGAGTGCCAGAATGCGTTAGATAAGAAGAATCAGGCGTACGAACAATATTTAGGTAAGAAAGCCAGAATAAAGAGAGAATATTATGAATACCTCAGAAGGGTAGCAAATAGTATTATGCCGACCGAGAAGTATCGATGTAAGTCTAGCGAGCAACAAAAAAAGTCAAGCATTCAAAGTAGAGAAAAGCTTGAAACTAGGTTATCAGCCCAAGACCACGCTCTGTCGTGATGACATCGGCAACATCATCGCTGATGAAAACGGGATTAAAAAAAGATGGACATCATATTTCAAAAACCTCCTTAATCTTCCGCACAGCTCCAGAACTTCGGAGCTTATAGATATTCCCAGAGACCTTGCATTGGCCCCACCAACTCTGGATGCAGTTTGGTCGACCATCAAAGTCCAAAAAAATAATAAAGCGCCGGGCATCGTTGAGATTCCAGTGGAGCTCATTAAATCCTCGTATGGTGGCAGCGGTGTTCAAAAAGCCATCCACAAAACCATTCAGCACATTTAGCAACAACAACACATGCCGAACGAATGGAGCCAATCAATTAAATTTCTTATCCACAAAAAAGGGGACAAGTTTCAATGTGAAAACTATAGCGGCATTTCACTACTTTGTACGGCGTACAAAATATTTTCAAAGATCTTAGAAAATAATATCAGAGCATACG
This sequence comes from Odontomyia ornata, assembly GCA_963969285.1. Lineage (NCBI taxonomy): Eukaryota > Metazoa > Arthropoda > Insecta > Diptera > Stratiomyidae > Odontomyia > Odontomyia ornata. The sequence goes on from OZ017740.1 coordinate 299,038,560, forward strand.
CCAACAGTATTATCGGAGAGTATCAAGGTGGCTTTAGAGCAGGTAGATCGACGATAGACCAATTGTTTACAGTCAAGCAGGTACTTGAGAAATGCTCAAGCGTACAAACAATGTTTAGGCGAGAAGACCAGGATGAAGAGAGAATATTATGAAAGTCTGAAAAGAGTAGCGAATAAGGTCATTAGAATTAGGAAAAGAAAATACTATGACGACTAATCGAGAAGCATCGATGTAAGTCGAGCGAGCAATAAGACAAACATACAATGTAGTGAAAAGCCTAAAATGAGGTTATCAGCCCAAGACCACGCTCCACCATGATGATATCGGTAACATCATTGCTGATGAAAACAGGATTGAGAAAAGATGGGCATCATATTTCAAGAACCTTCTTAAGTCTCTGTACAGCTGCAGAACATCGGAGCCTATAGATATTCCCGGAAAGGTTTCATTGCAATGGGTTGACCACGTGAATCGTATGGATGAATTGCGGATACCCAAAAAGGTATTCGTTGGGAGAACTGAAGGGCAGAGACCAATCGGGAAACCAAGGAAACGCTGGTCTGACTCGGTCGAGGAAAACACTTTATCGCTGCGTGGGTTTCGAAATTGGAGGACGTGATCAATGGGCCGAGACAACTGGAGGCACTTTTTGCAGGCAGCAAAGGTCCGAGAGAGGCTGTAGTGCTACGAAGAAGAAGATTACAACAAGCAATGCCCCTTAAAGTCTGCCATCCATACTCCAGCACCAGTGGTGACCATACCACAGAAGTAAAGGAATTAGTACTTCTCTTCTAAAATTTGAAGAAAAAAATTAATTTACCTTTTGCTTGACATACTTCATAATTTTTTCTCAACTGTGTTTATGATGGAAGCCCTGGCAATATGATCAAAGAGGGTATTTTCAAATAACATCTATCAAGCGTACACACAACTCATATGTTTTCTTGTTTCTTATACACCCATTTCATACAAGCATTTGATTCTTCTGGGTTTTCTTCATCCAAGCATTCGATCAGCTTTGGAAGTAGTTTTGTGTAATGCTTTGTTTCTATTGTGATATATGTACATATGTATACTCAACGGCTTGTGTCAAACCGCAAATACTTTTGAAAAAGCTCCGTAGAATGGCGCGATACGTATAGTGAAAGCGAAGTTGTTAGGCTAGTGTAGCCACTGAGCAGCTCTTTATTTTTCTCCAAATAAAAAAGGAGATTTATTTTAAATACCTGAGATTTCGGTATCACAGACATGAATATCGATTTCAAAATTAAAGTAGAATAAACTCATAGAATTATATCTGTTTGGTGCAATTTCCATTATTCCAATAATATGGTAAAAAGCCAAGACAATTAGCAGTATGTCTTGAAAATTGGAGTGAACTATTTAACATTAAAATTGAACCGTAAACATCACTGGGGCCATTACTGGAACCTGAAATTATTTTGAGGGACTGAGTGTCTAGAATTGAAGATTCAAATTTGATTTAAGCTCCGCAATTAAATTTTTAACTCTTAGGATACATTTATGATTCAGCTTTACCCTAATCCTTCAACGCTAATACATTTGTTTCTGGTTCAAACTGCTTTCGAAAACATTCTTCTCATTACAAATATACTCACAAAATTTCACTACACTCATATCCATAAACATTTATCAATTCGAACAATTCAACATTTACGTCTTTCACCGTGGAGGAAGCTTATCGATAAAAATTTGACAAATTTTTAATCTGCAAGCTTAAACCTATTAACGCTATATCAATATCAACTACTCACCTAAATCGCTTCAGATCCGCTGCCAATACACAGAATTCACCAAATGTGAGGCCGTTCAGCTTACTACCTTTCCGGGCAAACGCCTTAGCACTTTGTAACATTTCACTTACTGTAGAGCACCGGAAAATTATGAAAAGACGGAAAACACTTCTTTAGTTAAGATACAAAGATACGATTAGATCGAGGTTATCATGATTTTAAATTTGCACTTGTTCGTTTCTACTCACTTTGTTTTTCGCTCGGATTGAACTGGAGCTCGTGGAAGAGCTCTTGTAATCGATCCGCAGGTACAACGTTACATCGCGCCTTGGCTCGCCATGCGTTAAGGGCCTCCCTAAAATAACGATAAAGCACATATTAGCAATGATTGATTTTTCCAAGGCAAGGAATAGTCACAAGACACTTATAAGTATGTAAATGGAATTAGAACTAGGAGCAAAACTTACTCGGTGAAATCAAAGACTAAGGAGCACATTTTCAGTTTCATCCTTTTACTCTTTATTTGCGAAAAAGGAAACGCAGTAAAACTACAATTTCACTTGTGATAGTTTCACCAGCACTTTCTGATTTTCTACATTTTCCTAATGATTTTATTACTATATATTGCACAGTCGAAACGGTGGGTGTCGCGTATCTTTTTTGAATATTTTCCTACTTCTTTGTGAACAAATATCGATAGCGCACTAAAGTCGAAACGAGTCTCACGTTTCGCCAGCGGAATAACGTAACGTCTAAAATTGTTGTATATTTTTGTAGATAGTGAGTGTGTGAATAAAATCTTATCTTATCGCTTGATATAAAAGGCCAAAGCAGTAGTGACGGTCATAGCAAAAATGGTTGTTTTATTATTTTTTTTGTTCTACCTACTGCATACTCGGTTGTTTTTTCTCTCATTTTTTCGCAATTTTTTCGCCGGTCCAATTTTCCCATGTGTGGTAGGCCGTTTTGTTTGTTACTTATTTGCCTTTAGCTGGTCATCGCAGCCAATTGGACATTTTGATGAAATTTAGAGCAGTAAATACATACTTTCTCGATAGAGTAATCAATTTTATGTATTGGCAAGAATTCTGCAATTAATTTATATGTGTATACAATCTGATAGTGGAATAATGAGAGTATTTCAATTAGGACGATACTGATAAGGCAATGACATATACATATAACTGGAATATTAATATATGTATGATTGTGAAACTATCGGATAATTTTTTTTAAGTGGATGAAACAAGTAAATTTATTCTTATGGATTTCGGGTTCGTCGAACTCATCATATGGATCACATGTAGCAAATTTCAGTGGGAAAAATTACGAATTACCTACAATGCTATGTATGAGCTATTTCGTAGTAATAGTAATAATTGCCCAGCAATTCACAAGTAGAAGTCTAACTGTTAAGATTTCTTAGAGAATCTAGTAACAGTACTCTTGGTGGTCAGTTTCGCGCTTGACCTTGATTTTTCAATATGTACTCATCAGAGCCAGGTGGACTCATAGCACGAAAATAGAATCGGTGGAACAAATTCGTTACCACCAACGAGCTTTGAACCTGGGTATTACTAGGCAAGCGGCGAAAACTCTAACCAATACACTACTTGGACTACTGTTTTCTTGATATACTGCTGGCAAATAGTTTGTGGCCACTGGTACAATTGTTATCATCCACGAAATCCTTTAAAAGTACAAATATGTCCATCAGATGCATACAGGGGTAATTCCATTTTTTCGGTAATTGGAGTTATGTATGCAGCTTAAAATTTATTGACTTTTCTTATCATTCTATGCAAGAATGGAAAATTTAAACTTGCTGGTTCGCTAATTGTTTAGGGGTTGAACTTGACCATCACATGCAAAACGCGCTTATTCCCTACATAAGCAAATATCAAAGTGCTGCTATACCCCTGCAGCCACACATCACCTTTAAAGTGAGCCAATTTCAAGAAACATTCATAATATCACAAATAAGTCTTCTGCAATGCGCATCTATTCCTGGGTAAGAAACGCGGGGAAATTAAGAGGGTTTTGATTTTCAATCTCCCATGATAAGTCACAAAATGTAGAGGAAGAAGTATCCGTGGAGTATGTGGCAGAAGTTTTCGATGGAGAAAAGGCAAGAAAGCCTTGCAGAAAGTCTCAAAATTCTCCACAAGAAAGGGGAAAAGTTGAGCGGTAAGCACCAATGTTCGATGATGAGTGCCAGAATGCGTTAGGCAAAAAGAATCATGCGTAATAAGAATAAGTTGGTAGGAAATCCAGGACGAAGAGAGAACACTATCAAAATCTCAGAAGAGTAGCGAATAAGATAATTAGAATTAAGAAAAGAAAATACTATGACGACCAATTGAGAAGCATCGATGTAAGTCTAGCGAGCAACAACATAAAACAAGCATGCAAAGTAGTGGAAAGCTTGAAACGTGGTTATCAGCCCAAAACCACACTCTGTCGTGATGACATCGACAATATTATCGCTGATAAAACCAAGATTAAGGAAAGATGGGCATCATATTTTAAGAACCTCCTTAATCCTCCGCACAGTTCCAGAACATCAGAGTCTATAGATGTCCGCCGAGAGCTTCCATTGACCCCACCAACTCTGGATGAAGTTTGTTCCATCATCAAGGCCCAAAAGAATAATAGAGCGCCGGGTATCGATGAGATTCTAGTGGAGCTCATCAAATATGGTGGCAGCGTGTTCATCAAGCTATTTACAAAATCATTCAGCACATTTGGCAACAAGAACATACGCCGAAAGAGTGGAACCAAACAATTATATTCCCTATCCACAAAAAAGGTGACAAGTTACAGTGCGAAAATTATAGAGACATATCACTACTTTGTCCGGCGTACAAAATATTTTTAAAGATCTCAGAAAATAAAATCGGATCATACGCCAACAGTATTATTGGGGAGTATCAAGATAGTTTGAGAGCAGGTAGATCGACAATAGAACAATTGTTCACAGTCAAGCAGGTAATTGAAAAATGCTGGGAGTTCAACATAGACGTACACCAAATTTTCGTTGATTTTAAGCAAGCATACGACAGTATTGATTGTAACTTACTGTACCAAATAATGCCTTGCTTTGGCATCCCAGCCAAATTAGTCCGTTTTAACAATATGACAATGACGTCGAAACCCTTCCAAGTTCGCATCAATAACCAACTCACCGATGCCCTTGACACAAAAATCGGACTAAAGCAGGGAGATGGGCTGGCTCCATTGCTATTCAATTTGACTCTGAAGTACGTCATAAGGAAGCTACCTGTCGATACACGAGGTATGTTACTATGCAAGTCGAGCCAAGTAGTAGCCTATGCAGACGACATCAAAAATTAGTAGGGCTACAAATCAATGAAAATAAAACGAAGCTAATGATGCAGTCGAGGAAAAATACCTCAAATACACAAAATATCATATTTGGCGAATACAGTATCGAAAATGTGAGCAAATTTAGGCGCCAAAATACCGAGAACCGCTAATGCAAGAGACGAAATACGCTGAAGAATACAGCTCGCAAATAAACTATTTCATTCAGTTTTGACGATCTTGAAGATCAGCTGTATACACAGGAAAACAAAGCTTCAAGTATACAAATCTGTGATAATATCTGTGTTATGCTATGGGTGTGAAACATGGACCCTAACCCAAGCATCCTCAAATATATTGAACGCCTTTGAGTGACGGGTTCTGAGGCGAATAATCGGAGCGAAGCTAGACGGGGACCAATGGCAAATTCGATACAACCATGAGCTGTATGAAATTTTTGACCAACCGGAGGTCTCAACGATTGTAAGACTTCGGAGGCTGCAATGTAGTGGCAACATGAATCGTATGGGTGAACAACGGATACCCAAATAGGTATTCGTTGGAAGAACTGAAGGCCGGAGACCAGTGGGGAAACCGAGAAAACTCTGGTCTGACTCGGTTGACGAAGAAAATTCATCGCTGCTTGGATTTCGAAATTGGAGGACGCGGTCAATGGACCGAGACAGTTGGAGGCGCTATTTGCAGGAAAAGTAGACCCGAGAGGGGCTGTAGTGCTAAGAAGAACTAAAGCAAATAGCTAACACTATAAGAGACTCAACTAACTTATGCATCAATAGCGATATAATGCTCAACTTGATGCGCCTTAATTGTAGAGATGAGAGTAATCGATTGTTAATTTAATTAATTATACACTTTATTCCGATAACAAGTAATTGTAATTGACGGATTGAAAATTTAATTACCAGTGTATGTAATGGGAAATGAAATTAAATGAATGGAAAAGTAAAAGAATCAAAGTAATGGATAATCGAATATGTATGCTATTACTTTCAAATTACGATGGAAGTTAAGACCTGCTCACGATGGAAAAAAATACTCCCCAAAACCAGCAATAAATATTCACTTCTCATTTATATATATAAAATTTTCTTATGACCGAAAATTCATTTTAACAATACCCACATTGAATAATGACTATAATACACACAAATATGAATGTGTAGCGCGAGGATCCATTGAAAATTATCCATAATAATTTGTATGACGACATCGATATCAACTTGTCCGGTAGCTAACCGTCGTCAAACATTTCATATTATCAACACCATTCAACGTCAGCAACAGATTACTTGGAAGCAAGAACAAGACAACTTTCATTGTAATTAGAAAGCAATTAAATATGTATTCAATTAGCCATTACATTCATTCCGTAACTTTTTTAAATTCCTCGGAGTAATGGGAAGAAATAAATTCGATAGTACAACTGCGGGAATCGTAAGTGATAAAATATCAATTACTATCGCTCGAGACTTCAAATTTTCTTTTCTTTAATTAACATTACTTGTAATGGGAACTGAAAAGTGATTGTAATGGAACTCACCTAGCTTTGCTCGATCGACATATCATAAGAGCATATGACTAAGTATTTGAAGGTGTTGACTGACAATTCCTTAAAATGGTTTTTTTTTAGATTTTTTTTAGGTACACGAAGAGAATCGCTCCATGAAGCTAAAGAAAACTGGGTAGAATGAAATCAATAGAATGCTTAAATATCTTATAGCTGGTCTACTTTAACTACTGGACAGGAGTGAGGCATGATGCAGGATTTCTTCTCAGTAGTGAGTGAGATTATAGTCTAACTTGACAAATCTAAAATGAATCAAGAAATGGGGGCTGGAGCTATCTTTGTCACAACTATCTAACCCCATAGTTTCATTACAAATGGAGCGCTGTAGATACATATTTAAGGCCATAACCGACCGGACGGGAGCCAAACTTACAAGGAAAGGTTGAAAGTAAATGTAGGGCTGTAGGCATATCCATAAGGCCACCACTAGCCGGAAAGAAATCAAATTTATAAGGATTCCTGGACAAAGACCCGTTGAGAGAAATGATAGGTCAGAAGAACTAACAAGAACTCGATAATTCAGACAAAATGCAGCACGGTGGAAGTGTCACTGATGGCGCTGAAAAGAAAATTATAAAATCTTCATAAAGAGGTATATACAACTTGGAATGATGCAAATGATTGCAGATTACCATCTACGTAGCCTTCTCCATCGACTAATATGCAGAATATGGTCAGAGGAGCAGTCACCAGAGGACTAAGAAATAATATAATACGCCCTGTACGCAAAAGGGGGGCAACTAAGGTGTGAAAATTAAAGAGGCGTCGCTCTACGAGTATTATGTACGTCTTATAAAGCGCTTTCCAAAATCAAAGAAAGAAAATTAAAGCCGTACTATGAAAGTATTAAAAGAGAATCTGGGAGGCTTTCGAGGTAGACGATCTACAATAGATCATATATTCTCAGTAAAACAGGTGCTCGAGAAGTGCTGAGAATATACTATCTATGTGGACCAACTCTTTGTAGACTTCAAGCAAGCATATGATAGTGTTCACAGAAGCGCCCTGTACAAAATAATGCTTGATTTTGGTGTCCCAACAAAACAAGTCGGAACGGTCAAAGTCACGATCCTAAACACAAGTCCCGGGTCAAGGTAAACAGTGCACTAATAGACAGGTTCAGAAAGGAATCAGGGCTAAAACAATGGGATAGGCTTACCCCAATGCTCTTTAATACTGCACGGAAGACATCAGCTGAAACCTTTGGTACACTAATGTTCAAGCCCACACAATTGGTAGCATATGCTGATGACGTCAATACTCGTATTATGGTACGACCAGTCTCAGATGCCAAAGGAGCATTCCTGAGCCTAGAGCCTGAAACAAACCGAATTGGCCTAAGATTTAATGCAACTAAAACTAATTCATCAGTTGAACAAGGAAGACCACTGCAGTTCGACAAACCTTGTCCGTAGGAGACTATAACCTTGAAAGTGTGGATAACTTTTTATATCTTGGAGCCAACCAGAATAGAAGAGGGTCGAATAGGATCAGATTGGACGCCCTATAAACGCCGCAAATAAAGCCTATCGCTTCGTACTCCCCATTTAAAGGTCCAGGTTTGTGCACAGGCAAAATAAACTCCTGAAGCATGGACCATGACAAGCGAATCCGAAAAGACAGTGGACGTATTTGAACGCAAAGTGCTTCGGAAAATCTATGGCCAGTGAAACGAGGAATAGAGTGGAGATTCTGTTAAAACGATGAGTTGCAGGAATTATTTCACGAATCACCTGTATATACTTGCGTAAAGTTACGTAAATCCCGGCTACCCAAAGGGTACCGGTTACCCAAAAAATCATTAAAGGGTAGAGCACAGTTGGACGTCCAGTGTAAGACCGAAGACTCGATGGGAAGACACAATAGAAGCTGATAGCAGATCCTTGCTGGGAGTGATCAACTAGTGAACGAGGTCGCGGAACCGTGATGATTGCAGGAGATTAATCCTGGAGGCTTGAACTGTCACACCATAGATGATGATGAAGGATCTACGATATTTGCCAAGTTTTGAGAGGGCCTCACGCTGAACGTGCTTACCTCATAACATCCTAGTTTTCCATTATTACTACGGTTCCATTATGTATTTTCCTTTTTTTATAATCGATCCCGATTATTTCTGTATTGTGCTAGAGCTGCAAATAGTTTTAACCGTTTTTCATAGTCACGGGGAATAGCTCGTGTAAAAAGTGTATAATTATCCTGGTTATTCAGAAAAAAAATATTTCGAAGGAAAACGTGAGTATTATTTATTTTTTGTTTAATTTATGAAACATATGCACAAATTTACCAGAAATATTGCCAAACTATCAGTGAGTTATAACAATTCAGATAAAAATTAGACATTGATACAAATATTGCGTGTTTCTTGTACGATTCGATTGGTGTGATAGCGGGAATATATAGTTCAGTAATATTTTGTGAGAGAATAATGTAGCTTGATTTTTATTATGATTGCTTTTTATTCTTTTGTTGCAGATTGACGTTAGGTGAAATTCTTACGTATTCAAAGGATAATGATACTATCTTGGCAACTAATGTGTACACAATACCTTCAGAAAATCACGAGATAAACAACAAAGATTGCGGCGATGAAGAATCAACCGATTCAAACCATATATATTGGACTCAGTTATTGGTAGAGGTAGAATTGCGGACGATGATCTTTAGCCAACAAGAAATAGAGTTAAGCGATTTTTTTCAGGCAGTCCTGAGTCCGATACAGCTGAGAACATTTCTGAAATTCATCCTCTTGCTTCTAAAAGAAAAAATGTTGATGTCGCAATAAAGAGGAGACCAGTAGATATTTCAGACAAACCAGAAAAAGAATCGACTCTACATTCTTTTGAACAACAGTGGTAATTGACAACCCTGTGAACTTCTTTGAACTCTTTTTTGACGATGAAGATTTGAATTTCTTCGTTCAGAAACCCGGAAAAACAGCTATTCAAAAAGGATATTGCAACTTTAGAGTAAGCTCTGTTCTGTTGTTATCTGGTAACAACAATGTGGCAAGGCAACTATGCCAAGAAATCATTTTGAAGATTTGCTACGATTCTTTTATGCAGCAGATACAGCAGTAATCTCTGCTCTAATGATAAATTTGCTAATGTTCGCCCTCTTCGGGATTTTATGAATAGAAGGTGGCTAAAATATTATTCTGGCGATCGAAATTTGAGTGTTGACAAGTCAATGATTTCATACTCTGGCAAAAATAGAACTGAGCTGCATATTCACAAAAAAACCGCATCGGTTTGGCTACAAAAAAAAATGGTCTGTTTTTACTCGGCTAGGATATTTAATTCACAGGAAATTTTACCAAGGAGCAAGTACAAGAAACACACATTTTGAGTTTGGTGTCGTTGGTTCGATAGTATTAGACCTCATATGTCAACTTCTACCTGGTAGTTGCAGTTTCTACATAGACAATATCTTCACTTCGTTGCCACTTCTTGAAGAGATAAAGAAATTGATCCATGATCCAATCAGAGTAAATAGGGTACAAAAAGCTTATTTGAAAGACCAAAAATAAGTGAAAAAAAATAAAATCAAGTTCATACGATCAATGTTCTGACATTTCTTCCGACTTACATTAGTCCAATATAACGACAATAACATTCAAACTGTTGCCTCTACTCGATGTGGTACAAAGTCCGTTGAAAAGTTGAAGCCTTTCTTGAAAAGCAGAAAAAAAATATTGTTCAACCAGATGTATTGTCAATTATAACCAATACAAGGGTGGCGTCGATCGACTGGGTTAGAATGTGGCGTGGTATGTATTTCCATTCGCTTGAAAAGATGGTATGGAAGCTGCTGATGCTTCGCAAAAATGTTTGTCTAGGACGCTTCCCAACTGTACAAGGTATCTTCATAACCAAACTAGGTCAAAACTTTTGATTTACTGTCATTCACAGGGAACATTTTAACTACATACCTATCTTCAAACGAAAAATGTAAATACGACTACTTTTACCTCAAGAACATGGCTGCCTAGATCATCGCTTGCCGAAATAAAAGTGTTCAATTGCATTCCATAATATTTAGCAACATTCTTTTGTAAAAATAACTTGGCAAATGACTTAGATGTTCAAAGTTCTGTAAAAATTAAGAAAGTATACCTGAACTACTCATTATGGACACTTTAATCTGTAATTAATTGCCTGTTGTCCTATTGTTCCATTTTTGGAACGGTACTGCAACCAAAAAACGAACAATCGATAGTTTTTTTTCAATACTTTCTTATTCTTTGAGCTGTTTATAGTCACTAAAATTTTTTAAGTACAAATCAAATTACTTTACAAATGCTTGGGATGATATGGGTTAACATAAGTGGACGAATTTATATTTTGATGTTTTTATTTCCATAATTAAAGTAACAGCATCAAATGAGCGGAAAATTATTGCTTATATCATTCAGTTTCAGGCTGGTTCTGAAGTGAAAGGTGCGTAGTTCCTGGTCGATGATTTGACGATTGATTATTCGAGTAAATCCTTCCGGTGAATATGGTATGATAAACTACCAATACTGTACATATGTCGTTGAGATTTTTCCCAACGTAAATTTTTTCGGTCGTCGCTGTCATTTGAACAGGAAGTAAAATGGGGTCTTATGGCCTGGCGCCATGATGTGAAGCATAGGTTTCATAACATTCTTACGATATATGTAAAACAATTATCTTCATGAACCTGCAGCCAAGTGACCAGACACATCACGTATTCCTAATGATCACAAATATGACTAACATCTATTTCCCGGGTTTTACTAACGAGAAGCACTCATTCATTGAAGACACCAAAGCAAGAAGAAAAAGAAGATCAAATAAACCATTTACGCATCATTATATCACACGAGTACTATGCAATTACTCGTATTATTGTTGTTATTTCTCACGTCTGTAATTTATAATCGGAGTCATTTCAGAGTCAATAGACGTAATTTCTATACAAACGAGAAGATTCTCGTATATTTGCATAATAATACAAAAGCTCGTACATTTTGTTGTTGCGCCTCTGTCAAGGCACACACTCATATGTGGTCGTTCTAATAAATTAAAACTTATTAGGTGCGCTTACAAGTTTATTTTGATTATCTTCTCAAGTAGATAATAATAATGAATATGTAAACATATGTTTATTTGAATAATTTAATGATGCAGCAAGTTCTATGAAGTTTACTGTTCAAGTCTAAATTGGAGCTTAAGGCTGCTGAAATGGTAAATGACTCGAGTTTCGTCAGATGTTCAGGTGGAAATATGAGTTGGAGGCGGGTACGAAAATTCCAAGAAGGATGTAGGTAAACTTTGGCCGAAATATTTAAGAAATCTGTTCGTTGGTGATAATTAGATCATACGCATTCTTGGGGGAAACCAGAGAGTTAAGTGTTTCGCAAATAAATAAAATAATGCTGCAATTAAAGAATTTTATGGAAAGTAACACTTCAAAGATGATATGGAGTTTGTGAATGGCAGAAATATTTTTGCTGTAGTATTACTAATCAAGCAGCGATTTCAAAATGAAAACATGTTGTTTAAAAGGTTTTTTTTCTGTTTGGACTTAGTCAAGCTGGAAATATGATTCATGTTTCCGGGACAGATGTAGCACAATTAGTAGATATGTTTTGCTGGTAAACAATTGTCTATTCTATAATAACTCAGAATTCTTATTAAACATGAAGGAAAACAACATTGGTGCTAGGAGGTAGGCAAACTAAGCAAAATTGCGAAACAGACTAGCTGGAAAGAGCTGCTACAATTATACCAGAAATATCATGTCACTGAAGGACATTTCGATGACTTATGCTAAAGATGCTATTGAATAGGCTTGACCGAACATTCCTGGTTTTCTAGATATGGAAATGACCATGAAAAGCTTAAAAACAGTTCTCTTCGTATTAAACCACTCCTTGACCTTTGCCAGAAGTACGACGGAGCGCTTACCACACTACAATGCTCCTGAAATAGGTAGCTCTTGCCAATTTCGTTTAATTTTTCGCGGAAGACCTATACTGACAATAGGTTAAACGATCCTCAGAAGACCTGGTACGTCATTAGAGTTACGTGAGCAGGTGATAGGGGTTGGTTCAGATAGGACTGAGTTGAAGAAATCGTAAAATTTTTCATAGGCAGCGTTGGGATTAAGAACATCAAAGAAGGAACACGCATTAATGGAGGATGAAGACACAGAAATCAGGTTTTATCTACTTTGCCTTGAAGAAGTTGTAACGCTTCTTTTTGCATGCTCACTTGAGATTGTATGCACCAAGAGACACTTCATACCGGAGAGAAGGATGGTTTGGTACATAAGGGAAAGCAACAGAAACGACAAGCATTTGCCTAGTTTTTAAATCATAATAGTAACAAAATCACACCTTTTTGTCACAGTGAAACGTTTGGAGAGTCACAGATCGGAGCTGTGACAGTGAATTCCTGTCAAACCACATCTTTAGTACTGCAGTTTGTCGATCACCATTGTCCTGACTTACTGCTCAGTACGTACAACGCTTGCTTGAGTGAAGCGATCTCGCGAAGCATTGGACGCTCGCGAGGCTTGTGCTGGTCAGCAAGGGCAAGGGAAATCCCGAGTCACCATCCGTATATCGCCCGTTATGCATGCTAGGCATGGCTGGGAAAGTGCTTAAGAAACTTATCAAGGGAAGATTCACTGACGCGATTTAAGCCTATTCGAAACCCATCTCTCCAGCAGTATGGCTTCAGAGCAGGGGACTTCAATATAAACCCTTAATTAGGTGCATGGGGTCAAGCCAATTACAAATAAAAAAAAATATGTTAAAGTGTTTGGAACGCAACAGCGGTTTTTCTTTTTTCCTACCAAATCAGTCACGGTCGGAAAGCCAATACCTGCGCACGTGTCGCTGCTCTTTTAGGTGTTGACCCCATGTGACCAATTACGTGAAAATTTTCAGCAAAAGGTAGGTTTTCATTTTTTTGGTTTTACGAACATTTATTTATTTATTTTTACTATATTTGTTTATTATTTCATTGCATATTGAATTTATATATTCTTGCCTTTATGTTTATAATTTTTGCTTTTATTTCGCTTTTAATTTGAACTTTCAATATGAATCAGGAAAGACACATACTGCAATGGCTGGAAGAATGGTCCGATGATGAGCAAGATGTCGCTGGTTTCACCTCAGAAGGTGAAATTGCAGACGATACTTCCAGACATACTGCCCATGACTCTGAAAGCGAAATCGAAGAGTCTGAAGATAGCGGAAATATTCCTGAAATGGCCCAAAAGTGAAATGGCCTAAAGTACCAATATCAAACAAAGGGAAGACTCGCGCACAAAATATTATTATTCATTTACTGGGAGTCAAACAGTATGCCAGAAATGCAAAATCTCGTCAAGAATGTTTCCGATTATTTTTTGACAGTGAAATAATTGAACTTCTCGTCATGATCACTAATTTGTTTATCGCTAAGATAAAGGATAAATTTCAACGGGATCGAGATGCACTCCCCACGCATAATTTGGAAATAAACGCATTTTTGGGTTTATTGCTTATGGCTGGAGTTCTAAGATCATCTCACTTGAATTTCATTGATTTATGGGCACAAGATGGATCAGGTGTGGAAATATTTCGGCTGACAATGTCTTATAAACGGTTTCTATTTTTGCTACGATGTGTTCGGTTCGATAAAAGCTCAGACAGGCAGGAAAAACAAGTAATCGGCAATTTAGCAGCTATTAGAAATCTTTGTAACGTTTTAGAGAATAAGTTTTTAACAGCTTATACACCGGGTAGTTGGGTTTCGTGGTCGATTTAGAGGAAACGTTTAAATGCCTAACAAACCGAACAAATATGGCATAAAAGTGCAGGCCATGGTTGACTCAAAGACATATTACCTTTGCAAGTTTGAGGTATATTCTAGTAAACAACCGGATGGGGAAAATCAAGTATCTAACTCTCCAGATGACATCGTAAAATGCCTTGTTGGACCAATGAAAAACAGTGGCCGTAACATAACAATTGACAATTGGAACACTAGTATGAAACTGGCCAAGGAGCTGCTAACACCTGAATATAAATTGACTCTTGTTGGTTCATTGAAGAAAAGGAAATTTGACATTCCATCTGAATTCTTGCCAACCACGACTAGGGAACAATTTACTTCGCTTTTTGGATTCAATATTCAAATCACTATGGTCTCATATGTCCCTAAGCCAAAGAAAACTGTCATTTTACTTCCTTCCATGCATTACGATGCCTCCATTGACAAAACAACAGCTAGCGTTCAGAAATATTCACCTTTTATAATAGTATCAAAGGTGGTGTCGACTGCAATAGTTATATGCGCTAACTATAACGTTCCCAGAAGAACAAAAAGATGGCCGTTGGCGATATTTTTCCACCTCCTAAATGTATCTGGCATCCATTCCTTTGTCATACTCAGGGCGAATTCTGATAAGAGTATCACATATAACGCGGATTTTTCAGAAAAAAACTTGCAGTAGAATAGTGGAGGACCACCAGGAACGTCCCATTCAACAGCGTGCTATCCTTTCGTTGACAAAAAAGGAAGTCGTGCCTCAATCGACTGCTAAGCGTGGTCGCTGTTCGTCATGTCCTAGAAAGGATGACAAAAAAAGCCAAATAAATGCCATAAATGTAGTAAATCTGTTTTTCAGCAACACTTCAGGCCTTATTGCATTGGGTGCATAGTAGATGAATGTGCTGATGAATCTGGATAATTATTTTTTTTCAAGTTGACCTCGAATGTGCTGAAAATTAATAATTTTAAGAAGGATTAGAAGTTGTTTTGTTTTTTTCATTATTTAAAGTGAAAATTAGGTTTTTTTTTGTTACGATTAAAATAAAGGATTTAACTTAACTTGCTACTCAGTATGTTCAATGCTTGCGAGAAGGGATGTTTCCAGAGTGCTAGAAGGTGGCAAGACTCGTGCTGATCAGCAAAGGTAAGGAGAATCGCGATTAGCCTTCTGGTACCGACTGCTATGCACCAGGGCGGTCTTATAAGTACTTAGCTTCCCCGCCCGATGGCATCAAGATCGTGTAGTATAATTTCATAGACGGCTAATGTCAAAACTTCAGCCGAATCGGATTCATAGTTTGTTTTGACCGCGTGTGGAAAGAGCAATATCGGTTAGTGATTCGATTCTTGTTTTTGGAAAGGAAATCGCCCAGCGGAATCAAAGAGCGCCTGGATGCTGTGTACGGTGACTCTTCTCCTACGATGGCGACCGTAAAAAATTGTTCATCGAGTTTCAACGCGTTCCCACGTCAGTTTGTCATGAACCACGCCCAGGTGCCCCGAAAAGGGCTACCATGGAGGATAACATGACAAAAATCTACCAGCTCGTATTGACAAACCACTGATGGAAGATGCGCGAGATACCTGAGACAGTAGTTATCTCAAAAGACCGCGTAGGTCATATCCTGCATGAAATTTAGGGCATGAGAAAGTTGTCAGCGCGATGGATGCCGCATTCGCTCACTCCGCACAACAAACAAAACCGTGAGACCACTTCAGAGCAGTGTTTGACGCTGTTTAAGCGCAATCCGAAGGAGTTTATACATCGTTTCGTGGCCGTCGACGAAACATGCTTCCACTGGTATATACCAAAGACCAAGGAGCAGTCGAATCAGTGGACTTCATCCGGCGAACGTGCTCCGAAGAAAATGAAGACGGTTATATCGGCCAGAAAGATGATGGCCACCGTTTTCTGGGATTCACAAGGTATGATCTGCACCGACTACTTGGAGAAGGGCAAAATTGTCACAGAGCTTTACTATGCTGAATTATTGGGCCGATTCAACGCTGAATTGCAGAAAAAAGGCCACGTTTGGCGAAGAAAAAAGCGTTCTTCCACAGTGCCAATGCATCGGCTCACACCTCCACTGTCACCACGGCCAAATTGGTAAAATTGGGCTACGAGCTGCTACACCATCCATTGTATTCTCCAGACTGTTTACAAACTTGAAAAATTAAGTCGGCGGGTAGAAATTTGAGTCAAATAAGAAGGTCATCGCCGCCACTGAAGTCTTCTTTGCAGATCACGAAAAAACGTATTTTTCAGATGGGTTAAAGAAGTTGGAGCATCGCTGGCTCAAGTGTATCAAGCTAAGAGGAGATTATGTTATGAAATAAATCAGCACTTTTCCAAAATTTTCGTTTTTCTTTTATAGGCTAAGTTCTTATTGGACAGCCCTTGTATGCTAGACACAGCCCGAAAAATACTCGAAAAACTTATCAAGAAAAGACCCGCTGACACAATCTGCGCCGTTAAGGGTCTATCTAGAAGGCAGTATGACTCCAAAGTAGGTTGCCCTTCTGTTGACGCTGTCAGAGATATTGTAAGCGTGGTCCAGGGTGCCGAAGCGCACAGCGGTTCCGCTCGAAGGATCGTCTTACTAATTACTCTTGACGTCAGAAAAGCTTTCAATTTTGCCAGATGGGTGAATATCACGGAAGCACTTGAAAGTCGCTTCCAAATGCCAAAATATCTTATGCGAATTTTGAGGACCTGACTATCGTGTAGAGCAGTGAGTTAGGGCACATTCAACTTGCACAGCAGCTCCCAAATTCAAACCTCGGAGGCAGCATTGAGTTGGAACTTCTGATGCTGCTTTCGGATTATCAGCCCACCAAGCTGTGATGGATACTAATTGAAAAATTAGCTAATAATGACATGGTTGAGCGTGATATCGACCATATCAACTCGAGTCCCGTTACGGTCATGGAGTGAGGTACTCTAACAATAAATCTGAACACCAAAGTTCGAATTTGGACTATTATAGGATAGATTATTATTATCCAGTCTGCTCTACAATACCAAGGAAAGGAATCGAAGTGTGGCTGTTATATTGCGCTCGATCTTCGGTCCTGAATTGTGGAGCATCTTGTATGACGGGCTACTGAGATTTGAGATGTCGACGAACCACGTTTGGTCAGCTAACGCAGACGATGTAGCGGCGTTAATCGCGGGACGCACTGTACGCGGTGAGTAAGGGACTGGATGACTGCTCACGGCTTCAGTCCAGCGTTGGAGAAACCTGGAGTGGTTACACTAACTAAAACAACCACTTCATATGCTCGGGTTGCCAAGGGTTCGATGTTACCCTACAAAATATGTTCGACAGACTGATAGGCTACATTGATAAACTCAACGATGAAAAAGACCGGCTAATTTCACGACAGGAAACGCAGTCTCGAGCCAATGACGACATTTTTGTAGCAATGGCTTCCAGTTTCGACGAATGATCTGCCAGAATTATGGAGGCAACAAAAAAGTGTGTAGATCGCTCCATTTACTTGGTTCACAGCTCGCTTCAATCAAAGAGACTTTCTCGTGCTATTCCCCGAAGGAAAGTGATTGCTAAAAAGATTCTTCGTCTCTACAAAATATAGTTGAGAAAGTCCTAGAAAAAAACATCATTGTAGCCTCGAAAAAATGACTTCATCACTAATCAAACCTAAAGACCAAGAAGATTTGTCTCAGCTGCTATCGAAACTAAATAATGTCGAAAAGATGTGCAGCAATCTCCTGCAAGATCAACAAAATAGTCTCACTAGGCCAACCATCTCTCACCCATTGGTTACACACTATAGTAACACAACGCCCTCTACTCCACGTAATCTACGACGCATCTAAAAATTTAGCACCTTCTGGTCCGATGAAGAGTGGGATAGCAGAATACAGAAACTTTCAGACTCAAACCAGCAAGCTGACTACAACATCTTTTTTGTTAAGGGTTCAAGAAAATTCAACAACCCAATCTCACTTCAGAAGTTGTTAGTAGATGTGAACGAATACACTACTGGCCCAGAATCCAAAGATAGTGGTAATATAAGTAGCCTTAAGCATAATTGTAAAATCTTAGATAGTAACTACAACCCATCAATCAATAATCACATCAATCCCAGCTCTAAAACCACTTCTCCCTCGCCTAAAGAATCGAATGTTAATCGCACCTCTTCGGCCGACTTAACATTGCACTCCGTTTGTGTACGTGCTGGCGAATCTGAAACAGCTTCAGATTCTGTGGCATCTTGTGCACAAGTGTTGGATTCTGGTCTCTGCTTGGTACCTAAATCCACTGATCAGGCTAGATACAGGAATTTTATCCGTGGAGACGACTTGATTCCTGTTACGTCCGGGTCTATTACTCAATCAATATCAGCTGCCTCAAACAACTTAACCCAGCCATTCTTAGATCCTCTTCTGCCTCCTTCAGTCAAGGCCACTATGGTGTCAGGAGCTGACCTGGAAAAACGATACCTTATGTCTCGACTCAAAGATAAGAAAATCTACGAATCCGTTCGTCTTTAGCTTTCTTATATGTACATGGCCTCAGACACAACCTGCATAGACGGTAAAACAAAACCAGCCTGAAAATTTTAATTCAAAGGGAAGGTCTTCTAACCGATCTTGAGGCTCATAGGATCGTATATTTCTCATCCCATGAGGATTACTGGTGATTTTAATAGACCTAATATAAAATTTGTGATCGACAAACATGACGGTCGACTCCTTCCGGTGAATCACCTCCATTTTAAATGCCCTCAACGCCCCTTCCTCATAAATGATTATATTAAATTTGTGTTTTTTTTTTTGTATTTGATGTATATGTATTTCTTTTGTAATTACGGCTTGCTTGGCAAAATAAATAAATAAAAAAAAGAATCGCCAGAATAATGGCTATCAGCATCGCGAAAGTACTGATCAAGTCAAAACCAGCAGTGAAATGCCTGGGAGTACTTATAGACTGAAAGATAAGTTTCTCCGCAAAAATTGGAGCAACAGCCGAAAGGGCGGCAGTACGTGTAGCGGCATTTAATCAACTGATAGCTAACATAGGAGGACTTGTTTCATCAAGGAGACGACTTCTATTGAACGCTGTACGAGCACAATCTGTCATACTCTACAGGTCAGAACTATGGGACGACACTCTAAACAAGGAATCGTACTTAACGCGGTTGGCGCAGGGGCAGAGTTGGCGCAGGGGCAAGATCGATGTTACGGTATCCGGACTGCATGTTTTGCAGAAGAGTGGTGGATGATACTTTCCACACGTTTTTCGTCTGCGAAAAATGGGAAAGGTTGCGCGATGATTTCTGGAAAGGAATTGAGGAACTCTTCCCGGAGACTGTATTCGGAAAGATGCTTACATCAGTTGACAAATGGAACTGCGTTGTACATTACGCTGGTGCAGTGCTAACAGTTAAAAAGGCGTGCTGGACTGTCGAGAGGCATTGGGAGTGGAAGGGTCCCTTTTCTAGTAATCATTTCCTTCCTTTCAGCTAGAGAAGGGATTCCTGCAACTCGAAGACGCCTCTACGCGTAAGAAAACGAGGGCTAGTCCGAAGTAATATGTCAAAAGGCTCCAGGCTAGGTTCTCGGGTGACAGGGGAGAGGCTTAGTGGGTAGTCTAGATAGATTTTGACCTTGGGAGTCCCACAGTCAGTGCGTTAATAGCATTCACCTCGCAACCACAAAAAAACTTTCGTACAGCTACGTTTTTCCTCCCTGGGCCGCTTGTTTCAGATTTTTGATGAAAAAAAATGAATTCGAAATAAGAGGGAACCCCGTTTACGATCAAGCAGATGCTTGAAAAATGCTGGGAATTCAATATCGTTGCCCATCAAATCTTCGCGGATTTAAAGCAAGCATATGACAGCAAAGAATGTCGTGTACTGTATCAAATAATTCTGTGTTTCGATATCCTAGCCAAGCTAATTCGTCTGACAAGACTGCCAATGACATTAACACGAGGCCATTACGGGTCAATAATCAACATAGAAATCCTTTCGAAACTAAAGCAAGGAGATGGACTGGCCTCCCTATTGTTTAACCTTGCACTTGGACGAGTATATTTCATCAGAAAGCTACCTGTTAATACAAGAGGTACATTACTGTATAAGTCGAGTTAAAATGTAGCCTATGCGGGCCCAATTTACATGCTGTCAACGCAATTCACGACCGAGAAAGACATTCTTCTCCAGCTGGACGGAAAAATAAAGCAAGTGGAGCTACAAATTAACAAAACGCAAAAAAAATTCTCGCAATACACAAAAAAACGCTCGATCAACACCAAACCAAAAACGTAGGTGGCTCTGTATATTTCGGTGCTGTAATAACCAAAGATGCTAACGAAGCTCTCGAGGTACGAACAAGAACTAAGCTCACACATAAATTTTGAAACTCTGTTTTGGCGATCCTGAAAGCCAGCTGCATACAATACACAGGAAAACAAAGCTGCAAGTATACAAACCTCCGGTAAGACCTGGATTATGCTACGGTTGTCAGACATGGACCCTCATCCAAGCTTCGGCAAACATATTAAAAACCTTGAAAGGCAAAAAATAAAGCGACGGATGGTGAACAAGATACAACTATGAGTTGTATGAATTATAATGAAGCTTTGAAAGGTACAATGGGCTAGCCTTGTGCTACATGGACGAGCAATGAGTATCTAAAAAGTTATTCATTGGAACAACTGAAGGACGGAGACCAGTTGAAAAACAGAGAAAACGCTGTTTCGTCTCTGTCGACGAAGATAACGCATCGCTACTCGATTTAGGAAATTGGAGAACGTGCTCAATGTCCCGAGACGGCTAGATGCATTGTTTGCGGGAAGCAAGGGGTTGTAGTGCTGCAACAACGACGAAGATATTATGACAATGCATGTCAGTGCATTTTCCCAAGCAATATTGAAAGTTATGCTGGATCGAAAGAAAGGTATGATTTAAAGCTGAATTGGGTAGAGCTGAGCCTCAATCTCACAAAGCTTCCCATGGGAAATTTATGAATACCTTGCTCGGGACCATGAAAAGTACAATTGATATAAATCGGAATATTTCCATACTTTAGAAAGTGGCAATCAAAAAGTACAGAATCTGAAACCATTCTATACTTTTTGGTTTCTTTTTGTATTTAAACTAAATTTCGTTGGTCATTATTCTTGCTCATTGAGCAAGAAACACTAGATACTCAATAACATACTCTTGAAAACGAAAGCTCACTTCAATCTAGTGGCGAAAGATACTCCAAATAAGATTTTTTCTCCATCACCCATTTATCTTTACCAAATTTAGTATCCATTATGCCACTCCGACGTAGGATTTTTGTTGGTTCACTAAATTAAGTCTGTCATTTCTTACCACATATCCCAATATAGTGACATGATGTGATGTGATTAAGTCTGTCATTTCTTACCACATATCCCAATATAGTGACATGATGTAACACAAAACCGTGGCAAGTCAACATAAAAGGCGGTAATATGTTGATTCTATTTCAAACCTCCCATTCATAAAGCGTATCTGTGACACGTTTGCTTTAGTTTCAACAACGAATCTTTTACAAAGTGGGCGAACTGCGACCTAATAATTATTCGCCTAGTTGCAATTAATTTTTCTAATGGATATGTAATTAATCATTTCCATTTCTTTAAGAGACTACGAGTAAGTTGATCTTTTGTTTGAACCGCCCAGCTGCAGGCAAGTAGAATATGTTGTGTATTGTAGTAGCGTTATTTAATTAACTTTTAAAGGAAATAGATTATGAATAATATTTATAACGCTTTTCTAGCATCTTGCATAAGATTGATTCAAGCGACACGTTAATGTCAACAGGATTACTAATGCATTATTGCAACTAATAAGTAGTAGTTGTTGCGATATATTAATGTTGGCGTCAATCGATTTGTTTCACTTAAAATAAGTCCAAGACCCATGCCAAGCATTTATTTTTGAAGTTTGTTTAAATTTACTTTTGTATACAGTGCTAAGGGAAGAACATTCAAATTTTGGCCAGATGGTTTTTGTATAGTGTGGTTTGAACGATTTGGCGGAAATATAATTTCAACGAATATTATATATTAGGCTAATCTGGTCTTAATGAATTATTGCTTTAAATTCAGCTAGGAGCCGTTTGTAGTAAATTGGTGATACTTCTAGCTCCATCGTAAATCATTGCAGGCAGAACTTACTGCGGCATCATTACTATATTTGTTTTGGTTCTAAACTCCTTACAAGACCGACAGTTGACCCTCAAGGAAATGATAACCTTATAGGTCAGTCGCTATTAATCTTCAATTAACTACCATAAATACTCGTAAATGACAACGTTTCTCGAAGTTTTCCTAGATATAGAATTCTTCCTTGCAATAAGACTAACACGAAGCCATCTCGCATGTATGCTGTTTTATTTTTGTCGATACATCATCAATAACATAAGGTGAAGTGGCTCAATATCCAATTAACCTTTTTAGGAAAGCCTACAATTCTTGTCCGTTGTGCGCGCGTTTAGAATACGATTATGGTTCTTCTATAAATCGCTTTAATCGTTCACATGTGGCTATTGTGCAAAATAAATTTTGAGATGACATCATAACTAAAGACAAGTTGCGTTTAATAGTACAATGTGTATGAACAACTAAACAAATATTTAATGCGTTTTTGTTTTTGGGAGCTAGAAACCAAGCGAAGATTATGTTAATTCGTTAGCGGATTAAACTTGAATGGAACTACTGTTTGGCATTTACATAAGTGGTTAAATTATAAATAGCGAATAGTTATGTAGATAATGGTAGAACAGTTACGAAAGCTATTCCGTGGTACATTTGATGAATAGCATCGGGTTTAGATTTAAGAGACATGCTGAAAAGGATAATAAGTGTCGCTCCCTTTCAAAAGTTGTCTTATCCCTCGAATTAGACATTAAGATATTAATGTTTTTCTTTTTTACTTAGTATAGGATTTTGCATGAGGGACATAACAATTTCGTATCTTTAAATGAACGCAGCCTTAAACATTTTTGATGAACTGTCAACGTTAAACGTTAGTTATAGTCAACATTTTCATCATGGTAAAATTCACGAACCAGTAACGTTTGGAAATTATTGAAAATTATTATTATCGAAAAATCATCTTCAGGGATTAAGCTCATTTCTGGCTCAATGGCTTTGTTAATAACCAAAATATGCGTTATTGGTCAGCAACCTCCCACATGTGGTTCCTGAGACACCGTTGCATTCGCGAAAAATTACTTTTCGATGCGGTTTTTCATGCCGGAGTTGTGATTAGGCCGTATTTTTTCGTGGATGAGAACGACCGTCATGTTACCGTCAATGGAGAGCGTTACCGTCATATGTTGGAAGATTATTTGTGGCCAGAATTGGATGCACTTGATATCAACGATATGTGGTTTCAACAAGACGGTGTCACTAGCTACACAGCACACCACCGCAATCGATTTATTGGAAATTATTTATTGTTATGTACTTAATGGAAAACCCTATATAAGCTGCGGAAGTGTATACAGTTATTTAAGATCAAACTACTCATTTTCGTATTGTTTTTATCAATAAACCCTACAAGTCAGAAGTAAAAAATAAGAGATATGCAATAGAAAATAATTTGGATAAGACTAGTTATGTAACGTCATTACCGATAAGCCAAGCTTTGAAATGGCAATACAAGGATAAGACGAGTTATGAAAACTCTTACTTTAGCTCGAGAGAAAAAAATATACATAAAAACCTTTATCGAAAAAGCTTTTGATTTTAAGCGTGTGCTACATTATTAGGATTTTCACATTACGCGTTAGGTTGGCTCCCGTCTACAACACGCTGTCGTAAAAGGTCTTTGAAAAAACTTAAACCCGAGTCATCTATCCAATTCGTCTCAAAATGCTTTTTAAAAGCTTAGAAACATCTCTCAGTTTTGCTGCATCAATCTTCACGCCCCGACCGAAGAAGAGGACGAGAAAACGAAAGAAAAGTTCTACAATCACCTGGAAAGACTAGTCGACTCATTGCCTACAAACGACACAAAAATAATTCTGGGTGATTTCAACGCTACGGTTGGCAATGAGATATCTTATCGGAGAATGAGTGGAGGAAATAGCCTCCACAATGAAACAAATGACACGGCCAGCGCCTGATCAACTTTGCTTGTAGCAGAAATCTAGTCATACAGTAGCAGAAATCTAGTCATACAGTAGCAGGAATCTAGTCATACGTTCGATTTGTTTCCCACATCAACGCATTCATAAAATGACCAGAGTATCACCGGATGGCAGCACACAAAACCAGATCGATCATGTTCTGGGCCTCGAGCATACTTGACGTTCGTACATACCGAGGAGCCAATTGTAACTCAGATCATTACTTGATCAAATTAACCTATCGATGTCTTATAACAAAGGCATATTCGGCGAAGACCGGTCCGCTACAAAAATTTGACATCGAAAGGCTCCAAGCGGCGTATATGGGCAAAAATTTCACGGAGACCCTCGACAACCAGCTGGCTCCCATCTTATCAGACGGATCGTAAAGACAAGCAACGAGCTCTGGATGGAAGTGAAAGCGGCTATTAAGACCGTGGCAGAACAGGCGATCGGACATCAAGCCTGGCGCAAGAGAAATTATTGGTTCGATGATGAGTGCCAGAATGCGTTAGCCAAAACGAATCAGGCGTGCAAAGATTACGTAGGTAGGAAAACCAGGACGAATAGAGAACACTATGAAAATCTCAGAAGATTAGTGAATAAGATAATTAGAATTAAGAAAAGAAAATACTTTGCCAACTTATTCAGAAGCATCGATGTAAGGCTAGCGAGTAACAACACGAGACAAGCACACAAAGTAGTGAAAAGCCTGAAACGTGGTTATCGGCCCAAAACCACGCTCCGTCGTGATTACATCGGCAATATCATCGCTGATGAAACCAAGATTAAAGAAAGATGGGCATCATATTTCAAGAACCTCCTCCGCACAGCTCCGGAGCATTGGAGTCTTTCGATGTTTGCGGAGAGCTTCCATTGGCCCCATCAACTTTGAATGAAGTTTGTTCCATCATCAAAGCCCAAAAGAATAATAAAGCGCCGGGCATCGATGAGATTCCAGTGGAGCTCATCAAATATGGTGGCAGTAGTGTTCATCAAGCTATTCACAAAGTCATCCAGTGCATTTGGCAACAAGAACATATGCCGAAAGAGTGGAGCTAATCAATTATATTCCCTATCCACAAAAAAGGCGACAAGCTACAGTGCGAAAATTATAGAGGCATATCACTACTTTGTACAGCGTACAAAATATTTTCTTAAATCTTAGAATATAAAATCGGATCATACGACAACAGTACTATTGGGGAGTATCAAGGTGGATTTAGGGCAGGCAGATCGACAACAGACCAATTGTTCACAGTTAAGCAGGTACTTGAAAAGTGCTGGGAGTGCAACAGAGACATACACCAAATTTTCGTTGACTTCAAGCAAGCACACGACAGTATTGATCCTAATGTACTGTACCAAATAATGCTTTGCTTTGGCATCCCAGCCAAATAAGTCCGTCTTACAAAAATGACAATAACGTTGACAAATTCCCAAGTCCACATTAATAATCAACTCACCGATGCCTTTGACTCAAATATCGGGCTAAAACAGGGAGACGGGCTGGCCCCATTGCTATTCAATTTGGCTCTGGAGTACATTATAAGGAAGCTACCTATCGATACGCGAGGTACAATACTATTCAAGTCGAACCAAGTGGTAGCCTATGCGGACGACATCAACATATTGTCACGGTCATTAACAACTGCCAAAGAACTTTTCCTGAAACTCGACAGCGAACCAAAACTAGTAGGGCTACAAATCAATGAAAATAAAACAAGCATACGACAGTATTGATCGTAACGTACTGTACCAAATAATGCTTTGATTTGGCATCCCAGCCAAATCGGTCTGCCGTACCAAAATAACAATGACGTCGACGACCACCCAAGTCCGCATCAATAACCAACTCACCAGTGCCTTTGACACAAATATCGGATTAAAATAAGGAGATGGGCTAGCCCCATTGGTATTCAATTTGGCTCAGGAGTACGTCATTAGAAAGCTATCTGTTGATACACGAGTACATTACTATGCAAGTCGAGCCAAGTAGTAGCCTATGCGAACGACATAAACATTTTGTCACGGTTATTAAGAACTGCCAAAGAACTCTTCCTGAAACTCGACAGCGAAGCAAAACTAGTAGGGCTACAAATCAATGAAAATAAAGTAAAGCTCTTGACGCAGTCGAGGAAAAATACCTCAAATACACAGAATATCACACTTGGCGAATACAGTATCGAAAATGTTGGCAAATTTGTGTATTTAGGCGCCAAAATAACGAAGACGGGTAATGAAAGAGACGAAATACGCCAAAGAATACAGCTAGCATATAAAATATTTTTTTCAGTTTCGACGATCTTGAAGACCAGCTGCATACACAGGAAAACAAAGCTCCAAGTATTCAAATCTGGTATAAGAACTGTATTAGCTAAACTTTTTAATTGGATCATTTCACCCTTTTCACATCAACTTAATGTAAATCTATACGACAAATTTGCTCTACATTTGAAGCTTATCTAACGTCGCGCGGATATCGATCACTCTTTCGGATGGCTCCGATAGCTTTTTAAAATTACTTTTTATGGAATTGTTTGCAGCTACATATAAATGAGTTGCATATTTTGAATAATAATTTTTTTGAAAAATTATTAGAGAAGAAAAATGTTAGAAGAAGGTGGTTTCGACGTGTGCACTAATTCTCCTCAGGCCATCACTCTTAGATACACACCGGTGATGGCGACCACCATGCTCAGAGGTGAGGGAGTTAATTTTTAATTTTTCTACTTATGCAAACTCAATATGTTTTTTGTATCTGCAAGTTATATTCAAGGTAAATTTCCCTTGTAAGTACTTGTATTAGCTAAACTTTTTAATTGGATCATTTCACCCTTTTCACATCAACTTAATGTAAATCTATACGACAAATTTGCTCTACATTTGAAGCTTATCTAACGTCGCGCGGATATCGATCACTCATTTATATGTAGCTGCAAACAATTCCATAAAAAGTAATTATAAGATCTGTGTTATGCTATGGATGTGAAACATTGACCCTAACCCAAGAATCTGCAAATATATTGAACGTATTGAACGCCTTTGAGCCACGGGTCGTGACGCGAATAATCGGAGTGAACCTATACGGGGACCAATGGCGAATTCGATACAACCGAGGTCTGAACGATTGTAAGGCTGCAGAAGCTACAATGGGCTGGACACATGAATCGTATGGACGAACAACGGATACCCAAAAAGGTATTCGTTGGGAGAACTGAAGGCCGTAGACCAGTGGGGAAACGCTGGTCTGACTCGGTTGACGAAGACAGTTCATCGCTGCTCGGATTTCGGAATTGGAGGACGCGATCAACGGACCGAGACAGTTGGAGGCGCTATTTACAGGAAGCAAAGACCCGAGAGGGGCTGTAGTGCTACAAAGTAGTACGTACAAAGCCAATAAATCTTCTGGCTCTGTCTGTAACACCAGTGGATCTTCTGACAACCAGCCATTTGATAATTCTTTGATAAAAAGTAGTTTAAAATGGCAAAATAAGATTCCAATTTTAGCAACACACAAGTAGCCTGAATTGGTTTCTACTTTCCCGGTTGTGGAGGAGCTACTTCTGGGACAGTTACGCCATTTTGTTGCAATGTAACAAAAATCGTATGTTATTCATCTTGTCTGAAAATGCTAAGATCAGTCCAAACTGCAGTGTCTGATTCGATAGGAATTCTATAGAAATTTTAAAGGCTATAACTTCCGTGAATATGATTCGATTCCCTTCACACTTACACAGTATAAGAATCTTTTGTAAGACTAATTTCGTTGAGTATAAGGGTATCTATACGATTTTATAGGGAACAATGTGAAGTTTGATGATCATACCATTATTCACAATGTTGATTGCATTTCGACTTCTAAAGTATTTGTTGTGGTTGTACTCATAAAGAGCTACTTCCACGATTTGTTTTAAATCACAGGTGTCCAATCGCGAGGGGGGATATAAATTGTGCTTGTATTTCCCTTCCACCTGCACTCTACGAAGTTGGTAAAACTGTTTCAAGACCTGTTTGGGAAAGTTCTTATCAAGACTTTTGACTTGACACCCTACATGACTACCTCCGGTAACAAAAATTGTAGTGAATGTGGGTAGATAAAAATGTCCGCAAAGGACTGCAGTGATGGTCTGCTGACGCAGCGAGAGAGGATGGTGGTGTTCACAGAGATTGGCCTTGTCTGAGAACGCGTGAATGCGCTGCCAGGTTAGCATTGTGGTGTCATGGGGCGGGTTCTTTCCCCCAGCACACGGACCCACTACAAAAAAATTTCGCATTGACGAATTTTCGAATACAAATACGTATCGACCAGAGTCGGGCCGAGGTAACCTATACTAAGGGTTAAAATTGCTAAAGCAAATGGCAAACTGAGCCGGGCGAAAACAGACGGGATTTGAGAGGACTTCGTCTTTACCGACGAAACGTATGGCCCCCAAATAAGAGTGAGGCATCCAGGTGGAAGCGGTACCTCCTCGCCCCCTCCCATCCGGATCAAGATCCAATGTAGACATGGCCGTACATTTTCAATTTAAATGGAAAACTCATACAAACATAATTCGCATGAATTTTACCCTTAAAAGGAAAATATGAACGTTTCAAATTCATCTTAAAGTCTTATATGGTGGAATCACGTAACACTTTAACATGAATGCGAAATCCAAGCGGGAGGCCACTCTACCCGTAAACGACTTATAAAGGGGGTGCGCTCACCCGATGGCTAGCGCATTATAGTGGAGGGGCCAGCCAACGTGGCGGGTCCCAAGCCCGGTCAGGTTCAAAAAACCAAATGAAAAGACCAAAATTGATTATTATTTCATTTATTATTTCAAGCGATAGCAAAAGAAAACTGACAATAACATATTTTATATTATTTTATAGCTAGTTACTAGATAAAAAAACGAATAAAACAGTGCGTGAAAGTACGATATCTCGATGAAAAACTAAGATCCAAATTAAATATCAAACGTATAAGATGGAAAATAATATAGGGAATCTGATAAAAACAATTTAGGGTTAATTATCATTGAGCAACTCACTACGAAAATTTTTGTTTACTTTGAGGAGTAAAAGCAATGAAAACCTATTCGTAAGTGTGCTGATGTATACAACAATTCCCTCAAATGTGAGGATTGTACGAAAAAAAAACTCAAATACGTTAATTAAAGCACACGATAAAAATATAAGTACTGTTTTATGGTCCAATTTCAAACTATATCAAAGACAAAAAAGGGTACTTACCCAACATCCTCGACGAGCGCTCGTAGATGGTGGGGGTGATGCAATATTTTGCTGAAATTCTATTAACGCTAACCACGCTGGTTTGTGTGTCTTAAGATTTTTGATTTTCCGTTTCACAAAAACCGAAAAGGAATTACTCGACGGGACAACTATGCGATCAGCGAGAATTAAATTTATGTATGTCGTCTCAATACGTTTTACAAATGATATTTTCCTGGTACTTATTTTATTTAAAACAAATAAAGCTATGAAACAAATTGAATTCTTATCTCTTCTTCTTTGAGAACCTAGGCCCATCAAAATGCTTTCCTTTAGTAAATTTATTCAATCCAGCTTTATTTGATGGCTTAACTTGACTGCCTACTTTATTTCTGCTCGTTTTGTTCTTTGAGCATTTCTGGTGTCGATTTCAGAGCTCCACTTCGATTCACATCCGTAAGATCTGCCGAGAATTTCGACCGATTTTTCTTTCCAACATTTTGTCTATTTGTGTTTACATTGTCTGCAACTGCATTCAATTTCGTTAGGACTTTTTTTTAATCTTCAATAATTTTGTATGCACTAATGAAACCTTTTTAATCCAAGCAAAAATCACTTTGGATACGCGGGAGCGGCAAAATTTTGGTTCTGAGCCACGAAATTGCAAACGCAGGTTCCAGGGTTCTTTCTATTTCGATTTGCCGATTTGGCTTCGCGGTCAGAGAACTTCACTTGAACGCACTTGCGAACAATTCAATGCACGTGGATGACGTCCAAACAAAGTACGCGCGAACTCGACAACGGGCCTACTCAGAACAATTCTACAATATATTCCGAGTAATAGAAAAAATAAAACTGCGATTTCGCGGCACTACGTCGGAGCGTCAATTGGGGTGGAATCGGCTCAGCTGTGCTATGGATATCTCAACTAACACTTCACACGGATAACAACAAACACAGGAAAACTATTGTCCGCGATCACGAGCTCAATTCGATGTTGACGAAAGCACGGCCGAATTCTACAGCTTCAAAATAGTTTGGTCAGAACTTAGCGACTAGCCCACTCACGCCAGCGGTAACAAAGGAAATGCCGTCGTTCCAAAATAGCACAATCAGCAGCGGGTATGGTTTGACGCTGATCGGCTCAATTGCTTTGGTAAAAATTCACACGAGGGAAGGTGAAAAATGAAAACCAAAGTGAGGGAATTCTAACGGGGAAACCGCAGTTGTAGGCGGTGGAGTGGCGCACGTATGATTCAATCCCACAAGACTTGGGACATCTACCTGCGCGTGGAATGGTCGCTTTGATGGCGAAATTCCGAGTTAAAGGTCCCGACAAGCTGTCGACCAGGTGGCGGAAATGTCGCGCACGATGATTTTCTACAAACCGATGCAGAAATTTGAATTAGAAGGTGCCTCCATTCGAGAAGTTCGTTTAAAATATGGGCAAAGACGGATTGAATTTCGATTTTAATGGATTGTGGATCTCCCGACATGCGACATTCGCGGCGATCAAAAGCAGACTCCTCGATAAGTCCAAGCAGAACTACTCACTTTTCCGAACAACCACTGTACGGGACCTGTCGCAATGGCAGTTGACGAGCCCCTCATCCATCCACTGTAGATTGCATTCGGCAATGCGATTCGTGGATGAGCTGCGTTTTAAAGGTGTAGCTGTGTCCAAATTTTAATTGTAAATTTAAGTTATTATTTTTTTTAATTTACAATCAAAACTGGATTAGGATTCTAATGGTTTTCGAGCAGTTTGCTTAGGCGACTGCTCTATTACTACAGGCTACCGCTTTTAAACCGTTGAAAATTCTATTAATACGCAAAATTTTTAATGGGCTATCATTTTTGATCCACATACAAAGTTTAGTGTCTGTAGCTGTTATAGTTTCGGAGAAAATCTGCCTTGACACACAGACGGACGGATGGACAGACAATAGGATTTTTTTGTCGGTCGTCAATTATGGCCACGCGTTTCCGCCTATGATTTTTTTTTGTGTCAGCCTCGCTTTGAACCTACCCACGCTAGGGATCTCCCTTTTGATGCCTCTTTGACCTCGGCCAGATCCGTCACGCAGTCAATGTCTCTTATTTCGATCGTTGCCATCGGCTCGAGCGAGGCTATAGCTGCGCTTTTGCCGAGGATTTTCTTTACTGCGTCGCAGAATGCTTCCCTATTGTCGGCCTCTGCTCCAAATTCGACCAGTGTATAGCCCGACCGCGTTGGTCGTACTGCTTTAATGACAGTGTTGGTGTCTTCGAGCCTTACGTTTCCCCTGATATCCGGTAACACGTCCGCGTAGGATCGATCATCTTTGGGTTTTACGAGCAATGACTGCTACCGGGGTCTTCGTCGGGGCTTTCTTCTCTCCTGTTTCGCATCGGGTCTTTTTTCTTGTTGGGCGTCCGTGCGAACTTTTTTCTGGCACTTTTTGAAGAAGTTTCTTTGCGGTTTTCTTCGCTGTTTTTGTCACCACTATCTGAAACTCCTGATCTATCTATCTAGGATAGCCTTTCTTTTTCATGTCGCTGGGCGGCAATCGTACTTTGCGGCCATCGTCCTTGGGAGAGGTTATCGGCTTCTGTTTCTGAATACAGTACTTCCGCCACACTTTCGACGTTGGCGATGAAATCATGCACCGTCGCTTTATTTGTCAGGTCACTCATTTCTTTTCCTGCCGTAATCTCCTCGTTGACTTCAGGATGGTTCTTTATTATTTCGGGATTTAAGACCCTTGCTTCGCTCGCTTCGGTAGGGATCGCAGCAATGTCCATCGGATTCTCGAATTTCTTTATATTTTCCTCTACCACTCGAACATCTGGCGCGTCCTGCAGTTTCCCTCTTTTCCTTTTTAGGACACTCTGCCGTTCGCTGTAGGAATCTCAGTCTGGATCAGACTGTCTGTTAATCTCCGTTTTTCGTCCGTCTTCGGTGTCATTGTATTAATTGTCACTTTTGTCATCGTTAGTACCGCTCCCGATGTGCTGGTAACATTGTAGCTGCAGCCGCTGGTTACGTCATCGATGTTGTTATTATTGCTGTTGTTTTGGATTTTCCATCTTTTTTTGTGGTTTTTGGTTGCTCCAGTTTGATTGGGTCCCCCCCTCGGAGCCGCTATCTCAATTCGGGTGTGTAGTCGCCTTTTTGGTCCCATGGTTATCCTTGCAGGGAGGCCATGCGAGGGTTGGCACAAACCCTTATGGCGACAAGTCCTCAGAGCCAGATCAGCGCTAATCAGGAATCCGTCTCAACCAAACCGACACCACCACCCCAATGGTGCAAGCTTCGAACGTACTCCGAGGCCTGCTAAGGTTTTACCAAGACGGAGATGGTATGAAAGTAGAATTGGAGCCGTTCACGCTCGCGTGTTACCTCGTCGCTACCACGCAAAGCAACTAGGTCCAAACCATCATATCAGCTAGCCCAAAGCATGAATTCCAGTTCGTTGTCTAAAGCGTAGTCCAGATCCAGTCAGGGTCGTTACCTATTATCCCAGGAGGGCACCTCACTGTGCCCCCTTATCCTCGGGTCCGTGGGGGCGGGACCCCCTAAAGAATGCTAGCCACTAAGAGTACTCTTGTCTACCGGCACTCCTCCTGAGGGAATTTCCTCGGGTACGGGACCTCCCTAAGGAGGTTTAGCGCTGAATTTTTAGCGAGCAGAAGCCGAAAAGCAAGTTTGCTAGCGTCGAGCGAACGTAGAAAGACAAAAATCTAACCAAGAAGGCTAACAAGTACTTAGTGCGTGTAATTCTGTGAAAATAGTACGCCATCATTAGCCGTTAGCTTTTTGGAATAACTATCCTAAGCCAGACGAACCAATGGTTAATTTCATACAATCATGAGCTGTATGACGTTTTTGGCAAACCAGTGGCTTCATCGATAGTAACACAGCAAAAGCTGTAATGGACTGGCCACATGAATCGTATGGACAAACAACGTATACCCAAAAAGGTATTCGTTGGGAGAACTGAAGGGCGGAGACCAGTGAGGAAACCGAGGAAACGGTGGTCTGACTTGGTCGACGAAGACCGTTCATCTTTGCTGGGATTTCGAAACCGGAGGGCGCGGTCAATGAACCGAGACAGTTGGAGGCACTTGTTGAAGGAAGCGGAGGCCTGGGAGACTTACATTATGACTGTATCTTCCCTAATTACTGAGAAAACTTGCTGTGACGCACTGACGGACGGACCATCGGACAGGCTGGCACCGATTTTAATAGGGCTTTGTAAAACCTTTTTTTAAATCTT
This sequence comes from Odontomyia ornata, assembly GCA_963969285.1. Lineage (NCBI taxonomy): Eukaryota > Metazoa > Arthropoda > Insecta > Diptera > Stratiomyidae > Odontomyia > Odontomyia ornata. The sequence goes on from OZ017740.1 coordinate 299,072,633, forward strand.
AGAAAAACCCAAATAGAAAATTTAATTGCGGGAAATGAATAAATTGCAATGGGACTCGCGGCTGAATCTATTGATATTTGCCAAATTATACAAAGATACAAGAAAAGTTTACAGCTCCATTTTATTCATTTTTTGTGTTCAGAGTCTTTCCGATTTCAGTTCACTTTTCCACTACTATTTACACGGCATTCATGTAGTAGCAGAAAATCTAAGATCTAACTGGCTTAAGTTTATTATTCCAGAGTAACATACGAAAACGAGCAAAAAATAAAACAACTTGTATTACGTTAGCTTTTGAAAATGCTGAACAGTTAATCCACCTACGAGATGCCCATTCATAAAATGTTTTCAAAGTGCGGAGGCATGCCTACAATATGACTGGTTGAATGTGCGGCTTCCCAACATGAGAGGAATATATTCGTATCTATACATAGTAATATGTAGGTATTTTACATATATGGAAAAACTCGATTGAAAGTAAATTAGAAAATTTCCAATGGAATTTTTGAGATTACAGTAAAGTGATGAATGTAAATAATAATAATAGGAATAATTAATTGCGCTGTGAATTTTACTTTTATATCATTTTATTTGTGGTGAATGTTCGAGTAATCCTGATTTTTTTTCAAGAACATGTGACGAAGAGATAAAATGTGTTTAAATTTATTTGATTCAATTCAATGAACGTAGGGTTTATCTCCAAACCACCAACTGGTGAAAGGAATAATGTCTCGAATGAATTTCAATCGGATTAAAATCAAATTCTGTTTGTATCATGTAATACATTCCGAAAATTTTGTTTTGTTAAGCTCCTATCTATATCTTAACACAAATTAATTCGATATTTTTCATTTCATTCAATCCTCATAATTTATTCAAATACAAATTATTTCTTCCTTTAATTCTCCCCAAAACTCATTTGCATTCCTGCTTTAAACCGACAAATGTGTTATGACAGCATTAAATACAAGAATTTTGCAGGTATCCGTGTAGAATATTTAATTAAATCAATTAATTTTTTTGAAAATAATCTTTTTGATGCCGATGGTTGCTAGAAAGAGTGAGCAATACTTAGTGTAGAATATTAAAATTAATTCTAAAAGTTCACCGTCTGTTCGAAGAATGACGATCAAGTGTTCTACGTGTATACCATTGAGGTAGAAGCAATGCCACGAACAGGTGCAATGTGGGTGGAAATGTTTAAAGTGAATAAATAAGAAATTTTTTTTTTGTTAACAGTTGGATTCATTTATTTTCATTTTTCGTACAAGGATTCGAGTGGGAATGACTTTGAGACGGAGACGCGGTACGCTAAATAAAGTCATTTTATTTTTGGAAGCGTGAGTTTTATGAGTTTAAATTTGGAGTATTGTTTTTAAGAAATGCTTTTATTTTAAGAATAAAAACTTTTATTACTTACTGATTAACATATACATGTGTAACTTTGTTCATACCTGGAATGAGAAAAGAAATCGTATTCATTTTTACATATTCACCAGGAATTTGGTTAAAAATTATGATTAAAACTTCTAGATTTAGCTTAAGTAATACAAAATATTAAAAACCTTATTACTGGTTACCTTCATCCAGATTTCTTCTGGTATATCCAATTACGGGCAGTTAGAAAATGTACTTTCTCATTGTTTTGAGATTGTTTAAAACACTTTTACTATCGCCAAATTATTCGAATATCAGCGCCAAAAATCAGAATCAGAAAAACCAATTCATGCTGAACCCACCCTCTGAAGGTTGATCATATTTTTAATGAAAACAAAAAACATTGATGATCATCTGGTAAGCTTACGAGTAACATCAATTTGTCCACCTACACTACTTTCTAAAATTCAAATAGACTCGAAAATCAACAAGAGCTACTCATTTGTTTTTGAATGGTACCTAGTCACGCCAAAACACTCGAAATATTATTCTCTTTCGCTTCATTATGTTTTCACATATGCAATACTTCCATTATCACTTCACGTGTAGTAAATACCGAAAGAATTTCCGCTATTTTAAATAAAATTCACACATAACAAAATACAAACGAATATGTTCGATGTTTTCACAGAAATGTCGTTTTCCGCGATGAATGATGATGACACGAACTAAGGACGTCAAACTACCAAATACGATGAGTTGTTTAATAAAACACATTTTCAAGATGATTTTAAAGGAAACATAATGAAAACAGTTTCGGCTAATTGATGAAGATTTTAGAGCGTTGTGATTGATTCAGGAAATTTTTTTATTCGTGGGCGATTCCAATTTTGACGACACCATGTCAAGTTATCAATGCCATTGCTGGTTAAGGTAATTTTGGCAAGTATCCATAACATCTTTAGTTTTATTAATAAGAAGCCGAAAAGGAGTTTAGTGTCTTTCTTTATAAATTGTTGAGGTGAAATATTTCAGATTATAGGAATACATTCATAAATTTCAATCCTACGCAATTTAAAAGATGGATGTCACGTGCTGAGGATAGAAAATTATTTTCAGTTGCTATTTGTATTACGCTTCTGAAAAACACTTTGCTCATTATTTGAGTAGTCTTTTTGTTGAGATAAAATATGCGAAAAAATGCTAAAAATGTTCTGATTTTAAATGCAATCATTTTTTTCGTTTTCTATCCAAACTTATTAAATGAATTACTTTTAAGGCTGTTTATTTGTTTCCGATGAAAAATTCATGCACTTTCTACTCTATGCTGACAAAAGGATTATTATTTCCATTCAAAACCAGAAAAAAACAAGGGGATTTCAAGCTGGGTCATAAAGTAGTAAAAAAAATTGTACTAATTCTTAGGCTGTAAAAATTATTATATCTTCAACATCGCCGCAAGATCGCAAACAGCGAATCGCTCCCCGATAATGATTCAACATCAATATGGGATTAAGGAGTGAAGTTGAGACAACTACATTAGAGGATGGAGCAATTAAAGTTAAACGAGCATTTTTATATAAACGACATAAAGCCCACCTGTATCTATTTTAAAATACAAAATGAATCAAAGAATCTTAATTTAGCTTGTCTTAAAAATTTGTTTAAATAGATAATTTTTTAATCACATGGTGCAGTCTTGCTGATAAAACCACTGTCTACTCATTCGCAATAGCCTTGAGTCCATGATCCGAGTAGCCATCAGCAGTCACCCTGGCTGAAAGTATAACAAATCGGGGTGCTTGACTCTGGTGGTCATTCAGATATCCAAACTTTCATATAACTAGGCTCACCGTTAAGTGAACATGATCATTTTGGCCAATAATTTGGTTGCTTTTATATTTCCAGGCCATTTCTCTTTTATCTCGAAAAAGCATCGGGCCTGGCTCATTTTGATGAGTAGACGCGCTTCGACTCACCTGAATGATCTTTAGTGTCTAAACGATGTGTTGAAGCATATACAAGGTGTGTTCCAAAATAAACGAGACTTTTGTCATAAATTTTGTAACGGACCTGAAAGCGGCAAAGCGCCATTTCTGCGTGAATTAAGTCAAAGATGCCGAACAACTTTTTAATATGTATAGCTTAAATTATTATGTATATAATTTCTTCTGGTTTTATACTCCGAACGATAAAGTTCATTTCTGTGCGCTCAATAAATACTATTTTTGACTATCCAAAGTTTAAATGTTTCGTTAATATAGGAACGACGCGAAGACAAGCTCCTTTAATTTTTTTTATGGCGCTATCTGTGAAAGATGGTGAAAGTTTCGTGACATTCGGTTTAGTGGAAGCGAAGTTATTGCGTCGGAAGTGACAGTATGTTTGTGTCATTGGTACAAAAATGGGTTTCGAACAAAGAGCTGATATCAAATTTTGTTTTAAAATCGGTAAAACGTTTACCGAAACATTTAAATTGATGAAAAAAGTTTATGGCGATGATTATCGATCTCGTCCCAGAGTTCATGAGTAGTTTACACTTTTCAGCGATGGTCGTGAGGAGATAATGACGATGAACATACGGGCCGCCTAAAATCAGTGATCGCCGAAACTCTATCGAAATTATTCGTGAATTTATCAAAAATAAGCCGAAATCATCGTTGAAATTCATGGAATCGGAGTTGAATATCTCTAAAACATCGATTTATCGCATTTTAACCGATCATTTGGGCTTACGAAAGGTCTATGCACGTTTTGTTCCGCACAAGTTAACTGATGACCAACAATTGCTCAGAATTCAACATTCGAAAGACATCATTAAAGAGGCGAGAAAAGACGAAAATCTCTTTACAACATTGTAAATGGTGACGTAACGTTGTGTTTCCAACATGAACCCGAAACCAAGCGTCAAAGTGCCGAACGGAAGGCCCCAGACGAGCCACCTCCCAAACAATCGCGTTTGGAGAAGTCAAAAATCAAGTCGATGCTCATTTGTTTTTACGATTCCAAGGAAATTGTCTACAAGAAGTTCGTGCCAACAGGCCAAATCGTCAATGCAATTTTCTACCTTGGCGTTTTGAAGCGTTTGTTGCATCGGATTCGTCGGATTCGGCCTGAATACCGCGAAGGAGGAAGCTGGCGTTGATTGCATAATAATGCGCCATCTCATCGATCCACTCTTGTGACTGACTTTTTGACTAGAAATATCATTTTAACCATCAATCACTCACCGTATTCGCCTGATATGGCTCCCTGTGACTTCTACCTATTCGGGAAATCGCATTTGGCCATGAAAGGAAAACGCTTTGCGTGCATAGAGGGCATCTAAAAGGCTTGTACCGACATCCTGAAGGACATTCCAATCAATGACCTGAAACACTCTTTCGAAAAGCTTTTGGATCGCGCTAAACAGTGTATCGAGGCCGGAGGAGACTTTTTTGAATAAATAATTCAGAACAAAGCTCCTGTCGCTTCTATTTTAGCTCAGCCCCGTTTATTTTGGAAAGCACCTTGTATTTACTATGGTTCGATGATGTCTATGGGTAAAGTTATGGAATCAACGTAACATTTTTGCCTGGCTGACAGTGTTGTAATCAATTATTATGTTTGTTTTATATACACATGCTTTATATACTGAAAATGACTCAACCGAGTGAAAACGCGTCAGCTTATCAAAATAAGCAAGGCCTGATGGCTTTAAGAGATAAAAAAATTTTCATTATTAATAACATAGAATGAACTGTGGCTTTTACGCTTTGCCCCATAAAATTGGAATGGTGCCCCTTATTTACAACAACATAAGATCCATATATTCAACCAAGTTCCAACCTAGGTCCTCATATTGACAAGGAAGCTGTTTAGTGGGTAGTCCAGAAGCATTGTGCGCTTGGGAGTCCCACACTCACGACGTAAACTACCTTTACAATGAAGATGACTCAAGCGAATCGAAACGCGTCTGCTTACTGAAACGGGCAAGGCTTTTCAAGGTAGAAAATGATCCTTTTGATTGTTTAATAATTTCTCAAGAGAAGCTAAAATGAAATCTTGAAGATGTTGATATTTAGACGGCTAATATAGCGCATTCCAGCACAGCCAGTATCGTTGTGACGTTCTAACCATCACTATGGCGTTTGCTAACGTAGCCAGTATCGCTGTAACATGCTTTAGATCGACACATGAAAATTTATTTATTTTCTCTAACAATTGCCATTCAGAGTTTTTCACTCAAATATAGCGCTACCACAATAAGAAGTTTTACTATAGACGCATTCAAACGCATTTATATGGGTAATCTCAAAAGCCTCAACACATTGAAACTCTTCTAAGTGTTTAGATTGAATTTAAACTTATTCCAAACTCTTTGGGCATTTGTTGTAACATTTTCATGAGGTTGAGATAACCATATAATGAATAAGCATAAACTTTTAATTGGCTTGTCTACGTCTTGGAAGAAACAATCAGGTAGACCAAAAATATAAAATTAAAAATGAAATAGTTTCAATTGAAAGGACCGAAAAAGACAAGGAAATAAAAAAAATCGAAACCGGGCTTTGCATTGGTAAATCATGAAGCAAAGTTTTGAAGTAGGTACGGAGAGGATATTTTTGCCACATTCAAAAAGCAGATGTTTCAGCCAACTTCTGATAGATAACCGCTCGAAGTCTAAGCATCTAAGCACAAGAAGCTTTAGAACTTGAAATGTAAAGGAACAACACAGCGGTGGAGCTTTCCATTATGTCATGTTTGCCGTTATTGTTTCGGGAAACATAGCCTTTTCTTTTCGAATGAGACCTTAATTAGAAAACAAAAGAGAGCCTGCAATTTCAAGTGGGATTCGGGGCAGCTTTTGCAAATTAATGTCTATAATTCCCAAAATCTATCAGTCATGAGTAGCTCATCTGAACCAGTTGTGAAGATACATTTAATGCTGGCTGTTTATTTAAACGGGCCAGCGAAGAATGTAGAATCTGACGCAGTGAGTGAAAAATTCCACGCACACTATTTGGTAGCTTGAAGTACATTGGGCGGCTGGTATGATGATAATCGGATATTTCCCTCCTTGGAATAGTTTTACTTGTGGCTGGCGCGATTTAGCATACTAGCTGCCTTCTATCTGGGTGCAATTATTTGCTCACCGTAACTAACGAGACTATACCATTTTATTCTTAGTTGAAACAACCGCGGATAATTGACTAGGTATCATTTTGGAGTAATTTCCAGGGTAGTGTTATAATGTCTGTCTATAGTATCGAGCAGTTCAATTGTCTTATCACTTGCATATTTTTCAATCTTGAAGTCTTCGTATGTATCCGTATTTCTAACATACCATGGAGCCTGTCACACATTTTTTGCGTGTACCAAATGGGCCAGGCTGCGAAGGGAACTCTACAGGGAGACGGGAGAGCTCACCCCGGATAATATAGTTGCGGTGATGCTCGAATCGGTTGACAAATGGAACCAGGTGGCACATTATGCTCGGGCATTCCTAAAAGATAAAAGGGACTCACAGCAGCCGGAGGTGCTGGGGCTGGGGGATCGCTCTTCTGGCATTTCCTCTTCTCCTCTCCCCTCCCGCTAGGAAAGGGACTTCCCAGCTTGAAGGCGCCCCACGGCGTAACAAAACGAGACCTGGCCCGAAGTAATGTGTCAAACGGTTCCAGGCTAGGTTCTCAGATTGACAGGGGAGGTGTTTAGTGGGTAGTCCAAGGGTATCCTCCATGGGAGTCCCACACTGCCAGACTCGGCGAGCGTAAACGCCTTCACCTCCCTACCAAAAAAAAAAAAATAAAAACATACCATGGAACTCCAAAGATCCGTATGATGGCTTTGTTTTGTATGGTTGTAGTGCTTTTTTGTTGGTAGGTTAGCAGACTTATGAACGTCATGGCAGCGGGTCAAGTCTGCAATAAAAATATTATACAGTATTGGGGAGATGGGCGGTGCGGAACTCCAGCTAGAATTTGACGTAGATTTGAGAAATGGTTGTCAGTTTTAACACGAAATGATCTGCCTTTTAGAAAGGAACCAATGATTTGGATGAACTTCAGTACCATTTGGAATTCATGCATTTTGTAAATAAGTGCTGCATACCAGACTTTGTCAAAGGCTTTAGCTATATCAAACATAAACAAACCCATTGACCTTTTGCGGTTTAGCCCTACTCTAATATGTTGGACCACCCTCGTAAGCTGCATGTGTTGGCTTGAAGCCAAATTGTTCTTTTGGAACTATTTCTTTTTCGGTAACAGTCTCGATTAGTCGATTGAATAGCACCTGCTCTTCTATTTTCGACAGAGAAGACAAAATAGGCTAATAGATCGCTAGTTAAGTGGAAACTAGAGGTTTCTATCGAGTTTGGGAAGAACAATAACAATTACCGATTCCCATATTTTGGGGCACTTTTGCAAGCGAAAAATTGCGTTTAAAGTGGTTCTTAACGCTTCGCGGATGTTCCCTGGGAGCCATTTTACCATGGTATTTGATATTAAAACAAAACCTGATGCTTTTCGTATGTTGCGTACTCGTATGATGTCTTTAACCCCTTGAAGACATGTGCTGCGTATTCAGTCGGAATCTGCAATGCCTGTTGTCATGAGTCTGTTAGTTAGTCGATTGACATGATCTTCATATTCCTCAAGTACCTCCTTATCGGATGAATTTTCACAAAACTGCTGTTCCGGAGTGTCTGCAAAGGCTTCCACTTTATCAGAACTGTCGAATTTAATACCGTAACAGTCATGAATCCTTGGTATCGGTAGCTTGTTTTTTATACGAATATATTTAGATATCCAACAGAAACCGACGTATCCAGATTCCAGGCTTTGCAAGAAGCTCTGTCACTGTTCATTGCGGAATTTTGATATCCGATCACGAATTTTGCTAGTCATTTGATTTGCATCCTTGCGTAATCTGGGATAATCTGTGCTCCTAGGCTCTTCTCCAAACTCGATTCCTCCTCTTTATTAATTCTTTGATACCGTTAGGGAGTTCATAGGATACTCTCGTTAGGGATATGCAAGGTTAGTAGATTATCTATGATGAACCGATTTAGCTCAGCCCTAGCACGTTTACTTCTCACAGCTCCCCAACTTCGGTGATAAGCATTGAAGTTTCCGGCAAGGAGTATGAGACTCTGAAAAACCAGATGTTACTTAAATGAGCGTAGATGCATGCGGCGGGCTACACACCGAGACTATAACGAATTCAAAAGAACTCGTGTACAATTGAATTGTAGTGACTTATAGGGTTTGTAAGACAGGTGGCAATATGAGATTATGGTTCCCATTCCTTCTCACAAGTATAGCCGTTCCACCTCCTCTACCTGTTGTTCTACCATTTCTGTACAGAAAATAGTTAGGGAAGCGCAGGCGGTTTCCAGGCTTTAAAAAGGTTTTCTAGATGAAAATCATGTCGAATTTATAATCAAATATCAATTTAGTCAGCTCACCAGTTTTATGAAGCAGGAAATTTGCAATCCATGTGAGAATGATCCATAAAGCTCATTATTGTGCGTATGTATTATTAATATTTTGTGATTCAAACATGCACGCTATCATTTTCGCTATCATGTCTTAGATCATGATTTGAAATTGTGTTTGCATGATGGCAAAACGTCTTTCCACGTTGTTCGTGTTTATGTTTTGTGGAATGATTTTTTTTGTTTTTGGGTGTTTTTGGTAGGTTGTGTGCTGGTTTTGTTTTGGTTGCTATTTGCTGCTGCCACTTGTGAGAACAGTATCTTAACATTCACTGGATTTTGAGGACATCCACCGTCATTGTCCGGATGTTCTCCACCATAGTTGACACATTTCGGGTTTTCCTCTACTTTTTGGCGCATTTCGAAAAATGGAACCCGTTTGACACAACGGGCCTGTGCGTGACAATTTTTGGAGGAATGAACACACTACTGACAGCTACGACACATCATTTGTCCAGTACCCATGCTTTTTTTTTAGGACTTGGGTCCACTTGTCGGGTTCGTGGAGAAGGGTGAGTACCTTCACCCGTCTTTTATCGTTGTCTGGGAGTCTGGATGCGATGGGTGCTGTACGAGTGAATTTCTTCGGGATAACCCGCTCTGGTAGAGCCTTTGAGGGACCCGGCGGTGGCACAGCAGGAAATTCTTCATCCTTCCAGCGAATTCCTCCCGCATGGACTCATTTTCCTTCTCTTCTTCTTTTACTGTTTACTCTTTCGTTGCGTCTCCTTACAAGGAAGGAAGACGGGTGGGCAGCTCTCTGAGGAGGAAGATGAAGCGTCCATTATCCTATTTTTGTTTTTCTTCTTGGATTTGGCCAGTGCTAAATCCCTTTATTGATCCATTAACTCATTGTTAACCTGGCGTTGTTCTATCAGCTCTGTGTTTGTTTCAGCCAGGTGGTTTCATTGTGAAAACAGCTAGTTTCATTGTGAAAACAGCAGAGCCATCTGCTATTACTAGTAACCATTAAAAAAAATGATATAAATAGACCAATATATTTCGGAACACTTTCATTTTAATATGAATAGTCAGAGAGTTAACATGAAAATGAAGTCAGAGTCGTTATTAAATATTTCTGCCTGAAACATGTGCACCAAAAGTATATACGCTGACTTCGTGGAAAAAGTAAAGACCAGTGATTTTCAATATTCTATAGTTGCATGCTGAGCAGGACAACCACAGGAGACAATCATCGTAGAGGACGACCAAATGTTGTCTCATACTGGAGAAAATGCTAAAAGAGTTGAAGACATAGTATAAGCTGACCGAAGAATGAGCATCCAAAATTTAGCTGAGTTCAAAAAGATCTCATATCAGTGAATTTGACAGGAAAGAGATGTCCGCACGTTGGATATTGAGAATGTTAATCGCCAAATAAAAGAAGAAACAAATCGGCGGCGTTTCAAGGGCAAAGCTTGACTCAAACAAATTTTCGATTCGATTTATTACAATCTATGAAACTTGGATTCATCACTTATGTCCTAGAATCATACAATAGTCAATAACTTGGAAACTACTGCCTTCACCAACATTGATGAAATCCAAAGTCGCAAAAGGATATGACATAGGGGTTTTGGGATACCGTTGAATTTATTAAGGTGAATAATTTGCAAATGTGAGCTACTAATGCAGGCTTTTACTAAGCATACTAAATACAATAAGATGATAGTGGAAAACCATTGAGGTAAGTAGGAAAGAAAAAGTGCGACCTGGAATGCTGTTTCGCCAGGAAAACGCACCTGTCCAGAAAGCCATGTTACCATGGCTGCCATTCAATAAGCGGGTTTTCAATTGCTTGAACATCCACCCTTTTCAACAGATTTGGCTCCCAGGAAATTCTACTTTTTCCCTGGCTCAAAAGCTAGCTCAGAGGATAAAAAATTTGAAGAGGATAGCGAGGCGATGGCCGCTGTAGGGGCATTTCGAGAGAATCAAGATATAGATATACGCCAGAGAACAGACGTTCTACGTGTGTTGACTTGTTAGAGGACTATGTCGAAAAAGTAATTAAATTTTAACTGGTAAATATTGTATTTTGCATCGATTATCATTATTTTGGATTACTACTCGTAAAACTACGGACCATTGTACACAATCTTCATTATTTCAAATTAAAACATATGCATTCGACCACACAAACATTCGCTAGAAAATAAGAATTTTCCATTCAACCCTTTCACAAAAAATAGAGAGTACCCAACGACCTTCCAAGGTAATAATTATTGTCATGCCTCCTTCTATCAGGCACGCTTCTAGATAATCGTAGAGAATTATCTGATGAGTTACATCATCGATAATTGTATACTAAGGACGTATACATTTGAATAATTTTTATTACATCAATAAATTATACCAATAAATCATCATATATAAACATGTTTCATTATTAAAACAGTGATAAATAAAGGAAATTCAAATACTAATAATCCAGCCAAAGTCCCTCATAAATCGTGAAACATTTTAATATAGTTCCTAGAACAGAATTTTCCAAATCCTCCACATAAAAGTCGTTTATAGCCGAATTAAACTCTTACCCCATACAAACTCGATCATAATCTTATCATCATTAACTATTTATTGAAATTACGAAACAAATATTTTGTGTTTTCTTTTTTTTTCTGCATTGCTTATTTATATTCCATACATTTGTCAATAATGTTATGCACATTCACTTTTTCTTTATTCATACATATAGTATATCCGTTAAACATATGTGTATTGTATACTCGTATTATAGATACTATCCACCTACGCTTTTTATTATCAGAATATATGGTATTTGATAGACTTGATTGCAATATCTGTTGTACTAGTATAGTCATGATGTCACTACAGAATGGTATCGTGGAAATCACATGACTTTCTACTTAAGTGAATGAACAAAGTTTATCAGAGGGATGCATTAAATTAATCGATAATTTTGATTATTAGTTTATTAACATTAAATCAGTACGATTGCTATTAAAAAGATAATGTCAGCACCACGAGTTTGTTAGAAGAAATGTCCACGCAATAATTAAAAAGAACGGTTGTTCATTATTCAACCCAGAAATCAGTCCAAATTATGCTGCATCTAAGGTACATTCCGGAATAATCTGAGTGATGCACTGGTTAGAATGGTGTGTTACGCTGAATGTAGCTGTTTCGAGTCTCTTTTGCGGTAAAGAAATTTGTTTAGAACAAGTTTCGAAAAAAATTAGGTAACAATCAGATAGCCTATATCAACTTCTAGAGCACTCTTGTGATCATTGATTGATATACTTCAATGCATCTGAACGCCATGCTTGGGTCTAAACTATTTGGCGATGGGTTATTATAGAGATATTTTTCTGGTGAGTTTGAGTTCTTGTCTTAAATAATCAAATAAATGTAAAGGTTGAACAATAAAACAATCTTTATTCGTTGAAAAGGATTGTTACAAAATTCAGTATTTAGGAAGAACGAATTCAATAATTAAGAAGAACGAAACGAAGTCACGTCTGCTCGCGGCACGCTCTCCTAGTCGAACCCCTTTGATCATGTTGCAGGCGATGATCTCTCCGCCGTCAGTGTTGCCACCCGACACGGCCCTTCCTGATTATCATCCGACCTGGATGAAGTGCCTGGCCGTGCCTTCATTTTGTCCACTACTGAATACATCTGGATTGGTCATTCACAATCTCCCTGTTTGCTGAGTCGAAAACTATCATAAGCAAGGACTTCTTCGACTCGAAACGGTCCCAAATACTTCGATCTCATCTTTTGTCCAATTCCGAACTGGGGTTTTTCTATCACCACGAACGCTCCAGCATCATACTGTCGGCAAGGTTTTCTACGCAAGTTGTAACACCCTCGATTTTCCGCTTGCCGTTGCACTATTTCATTTCTCGCTCGTTCACGTAATTCTCTTCGCTTATCGGTAAAGTTTCTTCGCATATCTTCTTCGACAATCTTCGTCAATTCGATATCTTCAGGTCGCTTCATCTTTACGCCAGTCAGCAACTCGAAAGGTGTTGTATTGATACTGCGATGAAATGTACTATTCAAATATCTTTGAGTTTTCTCGACATGTTTGAACCACTCATCAGATCTTTCTCTCGACAGCTTCGTTAAGAATTCCGCATTGCCCATTTCCCCGAGGGATGCCGGTACATATTAAATGAAGCTCTATGTTGTTTTCTTCTCACATTTCCGAACACGGCTGATAATATTTCTAACTTATTGATGGTCTCCTCCGTTGATGTTGACTTCACGGGAAAGAGCCAGGTGAGCTTCGTAAATGCACCCACGACCGTTAAAATGAAATTGTAGCACTTTCACGTTGGTGACATTGGTCCAAGGTGATCCAGGTGGAGCGTATCGAGAGGTACTTCCCCCTTAGGAATAGGATGAAGGACGCCTTCCTGCTTCCCTGTCTTCCTAGTCGATATGATGCATTCTATACAATTTTCGATACACCGTTGAATTTTCCGTTCAATCCGTGGTATGAAGAATTCGCTGTCCATCAATTCTCTGACTCTGATTCCAAAATGCCCTCGTGCATGGAAATGTTTTATTACTGTAGATGGTAGTCCTTATTCCGCTAAAATGTATTTAAAACCTTAATAAAAGGTACACCGAGTGAAGCCAGGAAATTCTGCTTTTTTGATTTTGTCAATAAATGTCGAATACGTCTTATCCCTTCTTTCAACTAGTTTTATTTTCGCATGTGATTCTCAGTTATATAGCGCAAACTTCTAGTTTTTAACATTTTTTACTTTTTACACATATCTCTAACGACGTAGTCTTAAGAAACAACTTTACTGTTTGACATAGTTTTATGAACTAAAAAAAATATTTTTATTTTTTCTTCATTTGACAATTCAAATTTTTCTACGACTACTATTTATTTTTGTGTGGATTTTATGAAAATGTGGAATTGAATTTATAAGTAATGTAGAATACGCTACAATTACCTCTACTTGCATATTTTCAGGTACTACGATTGTTCTCTTTCCATCTTCCTTCATGAACAATATATCGTCGTGATATATGTAATTCTTGTACGGCCCAGCTTCAAGTGCCTGTTTAATCACATTTACACCTTCATCGTCGTGTTGAGCCGCACATACTTTACTCCCGACATCGTTGGCTACGAGGGCCGTCCCAAAAGTACCCGACCCGACAAAGAAAACTGTAAAAAAATTGCGAAAATGTTTTTTATTTTTTAACATATTCTCCGTTCAGCTCGATACACTTTTCCCAACGATGTTCAATAGCTTCGATCCCCGCTTTATAGTAGGAACCGTCAAGCTCCTCAAAACAGCTAGTAAACGCAGACTCTACCTCTTCATTGTTGGCAAGTCTTTTGCCGCCGAGCCAATTTTTTTCAAATTCGGAACACGAAAATAATCCGAGGGAGCCAGATCTGGCGTATATGGTGAGTGAGGAAGCAATTCGAGCTGCAACTCATTGATTTTAGCTATCGCAATGACGCACGTGTGGACTGGTTCGTTGTCGTGATGAAACAACACTTTCTTTTTCGTCAGATGAGGCCGTTTTTTCTTGATTTTATCACTCAAACGCTGCAATAAGGCTGCATAATATGCGCCGTTGATTGTTTTGCCCTTTTCGACATAATCAATAAATATTGTTTCACGCGCATCCCAGAAAACGGATGCCAGACTTTGTAGTAATCGAGCAGTATAATGGCAGCTTTAAAAAAAAGTTATTATTTCCCTTGTAATTGTAATTTGTAGAATAATTTTTCTTCTTAATATATTATTATATTAAGCGTAACTTTATACCAATTTTCCTCTATATTAAAATTTAAACGTTTTCTTTAATTATATTCTTCATGAGATTTAACTTTTATTACTATTTAGAATCTTTTTCATTTTCTCTTTACTTAACCAATTTTTCTTTAAAAAAGAACTTTAAATCTGCCCATTAAAATTTAGGATGTGGAAACACTGATTTAGTGCAGGCCAACGGTGTATTACATCACGGAATGCATTCGAGTTCAGCTGATTGAATTTTTACCGATAGCGACACGGGGGAAAAGGAAAGACTTGGACGAATCGGAAGTGAATCGAGGAGTCTGTGAGTCACCTTCATGAGGGTCACGTCGCGACGCCCAAGAGAGGAGTCAAAGATAGAAAAGTCCCGTGGCTGTGCTCGTAGTATCCGCATAAAATTGATTTTATTGTTTGCAATACGTGGTCGCAAAGTTAGTTTTCGATTTCCACGGTGCAGCAAGTGAACATTTCTGGAGAGATTTGGATAACTCGTCATGGACGTCGTCATGATTTTCTGGAGAGTTTTCGAGAGAACGCCGGGTAGGGCGCACGTCGCGAAAAACCGCGCCGAAAAAGGAAAAATTACGTGAAAACAAGCCCCCGGTTAAATTCATAGAAAGTAGCCAAATTCCCTTGGCGATCGTAATTTGGATTGAATTTTCACTCTTTTGTGTGCTCGAAGTCACGTACAAATGACGGGAGTTCTTACGGTAGACGTGTGTCGAAGCCCCGTACAAATCTGTGTAGAGTGCGAAGAAGAGCTCGCCATTGGCGACAGAAAACAAGTGTTTTTACTCTTGCGCCGACCCATTTAATCGTGGCGATAAGGTGTTTTTAGTAAATATATGTAGAATGGTTCATTAGTTAAGTACTTGAATTGTGCATTGCTCGTAAATCATGAGGCTACAAACTTTTTAGCAGAAGAATAAATATAAGTGATTGCAATAGGAATGTGTGATCGATGTGTTGATGGAGCAGTGAGTAACACTCAAGCCTGGTCGCATAGTCAATTGGTTCTGAAGCGCGCATCTCATTTACAACTATCAGAAATCCTGCATATTGTTACATGTACAAATAATTCTGCGAGCTACTGTCGCAATTGTTTCCACAACCATTAAGAACATCAACAAAATGAATTCACTCGAAATCATGAGAGCCCACCAAGCATCAACATCTGAAAGTGAGTCACTGCTCCATTCATTTACGTTCGCTCGAATGTTCCCGCTAATTCGCCAATGTACGAGAACTGGGTTGAATGACTACAGACCCTATATAAAGGCGAGCTGAATGAATGGGGGAATCATTCATTCGACCGCGATAAGAACTGCGATAGTGTGTGGAGGGCGATATTGTTCGAGTAGTAGAAAAGTGATTTTCGTTGATTGTGAAGTGATCTTCGAAGACAATTGCGATAGAAATTTATGGACAAGTGGAAGTTCAAATTTTAATAGTGAAAATTAAAAATTGTGAAATAGACCAAATAAGTGATTGTGCATTTCTAAGTAATTTAATAAACCATTTTTATTTAATTTAAAAGACATTGCGTTTTCACTTTTCCGAAACATTAAAATTATTGGCCGCGAATCAAAACACGCGACATTGGTGTCGAGAAGTGAGAAAGAAAATTTTGAAAGTGAAAAACGGTAAAAAAAAAGAAAAATGCACAATAGTGAAATCTAACGTGGAAACTGGTGGGAAAATAAATAAAAGCCAAAACAATAAAAATGCTACGAAACTTGCATCTAAGAATTAATCAATTGAGCATATCGGAGCTCAAAGAGAAGTTGGAACAGCGAAATCTGGCCACGCAAGGTACAAAGGCCATACTGATTGAAGCCTTCCGTGACGCGATCGAGTCGGAAGGCGGGAATCTGGATTCGGGTGAGCTCTCAGATGCGGAACAAGGCGCAGAAGGTGGAGAAGTAGAAACACCCAAATCAAAGGAGCCAGATAATGCGATATTGCAAATGTTAATGCTGATGCAGCAAGAGCAGCGACAACAGTCTTCTAATTTAACTGCGAAGCTAAATGAACAATCAACGAAGCTAACTGAACAATCAGCAAAAGTGGACCAACAAGCGATCGAAATCAAGGCGGATTTGCAAAAACAGTCAACCGAAATAAAGGCGGAGCTCGGTAGTCTGAACCAGCAAATTAAATGCGTCGAAGAAAAGGTTTATCAAGTCGAGGAGAGAATTAACCATAAGATTAGCCAGGTTGAGGAGAGAATCAACCATGAGATGGAAAAAATGAAAAAGAAATTGGAAGCAGCAAAGGCAGTAGTAACCACCTCACCAGCCCCGCTTATAACCGCAGCGCAAAGCTCATCCAGAAATATGAAAGCACCAATATTCGATGGGCAAACGGTGTGGAGTATTTACAAAATCCAGTTTGAAGCAGCCGCTAGGATAAATCACTGGAATGAGCAGGAACGAACATCTGCATTGATTCTTGCTCTAAGAGCCCCAGCTGCCGAGCTTTTGCAGACGATCCCCGTTGAGTTACACTCAAACCCGGCTGCTATACTGAATGCGCTTGAGATGCGTTATGGAGGCGATCATCTGAAGCAGATTTATCGGGCACAGCTACGGCATCGGATGCAGAAGTCTGGCGAAACCTTACAGCAGCTAGCCCAAGACATTGAGCGACTGGCACTTTTGGCTTATCCAGCTTACGACCCAGAACATCGAGATGACGCAGCAACAGAAGCAATCATTAGCGCATTAAGGGACCCGGAATTGCAGCAAGCTGTGCGTTTAGCTCAAAAGCAAACAGTCAAGGATGCATTGGCTTATAATCTGAGCTTTGAGGCAGCGAAAAATGTGACTTGTACCACTGCCCAGGTTCGAGAGATAGTGGCAGACGATTGCAGGTGTGAGCGCGTGGGAATTGAGCTAGAGCTGCAGGTGAATGGTGCGCCTAGATGTTGGAATTGCGGGGAACAAGGGCACCTGCAAAGAGACTGCAAGAAGCAAAGAAAACGGAGCTATTGTCCAGAATGGTGGAGATCCAGGCCGTGTCAGGAGGCTAGAATAGAAGCCCATCAAACTGAAAGGGCCAACTTCATGCGACGGACGTCGGCTAGGAGGATTGACGTCCCCAGCACCCCCATCACCGTGTCAAGGCAACATCGTGGAGAAGCAGACTTATGCCTTCCTGGTCAAGTTGATGAAGAACATTGCAACATAACGAACGACACTGGTAAACCCCGATCGACGATCCGACCAGACCCAGTCAGGCCCCAACTACTTCACAAGGGCAGAGTTCAGGGCAATGCTGACACCCTATCTTGTCATCCATGCCCAGCTAACAGCAAGCATTGCCAACGGGTTAAGAAAACGCAGCCGACCGTTGATCTGCGATTGATAACGGCCGAATTCGATGAAGGTTGGTCATCGGAGGAGATTCGAAATGCCCAGTTAGCCGATGAAGACATCGGACCATTGCTCGTATGGAAGGAGACGACTGGGCGACCTGAGTTGGAGGACGTTTCAATGCATGGCGCCACCCTGAAAAGCTATTGGGCACAATGGAACTCCCTTCAAGTGGAGGGCGGCGTACTCAAGCGGAAATTGGAAACGGCGGATGGCAGCTCCTATAGGATGCAAACTATACTTCCCAAAAGCCGAATCCACGATGTGATTAAGGAAATGCATGAAGGATCCTCGGGAGGCCACCTTGGTGTTAACAAGACCTTAGCGAAATTGCGGGAAAGGTTCTACTGGCTCCACGCTCGAGAAGACGTAGAGGACTTTGTCGCAGATGCACAATTTGCGCTTCCGTCAAAAGTCCAAATAGACGACTGAGAGGACAAATGCAAACCTACAACGTGGGTGTGCCATTCGAAAGGATTGCTGTTGACATCGCAGGACCCTTTCCTGAGTCCGATTGGGAAAATCTATACACGCTGGTTGTGGCCGATTATTTCAGCAAGTGCCCCGAGGTCTACTCCATTCCCAACCAGGAAGCAACTACCTTAGCTGAACAGCTAGTGTTAAATTGGGTCAGTAGGTACGGCGTACCTTGCGAATTACATTCAGATCATGGCCGAAACTTTGAGTCACTAGTTTTTGGCGAAATGTGTGAACTACTGGGAATATAGAAAACGAGGACAACACCGCTGCATCCCCAATCCGATGGAATGGTAGAACGGTTCAACGGCACGCTAAATAAAGATCTGGCAAAGATGGTTGACGAGAACCAAAGGGACTGGGACCGACATATCCCACTATTTTTGATGGCGTACAGAGCTGCCGAGCATACATCGACGGGCCAAGCCCCAGCCAAAGTCATTTTTGGAAACACTATTCGTCTGCCAGCCGATATAAAGTTCGGAACACCCCCTGAGAAACCCCAAACGATCTCGGAGTACGCAAGTGATCTAAGGCAACGGTTGAACTAGATTCATCGGACAGTGCGAAATCACCTCGAATCGGCTACTGATCGCATGAAGACCAGGTATGATCTGAAGGCAAAGTCTACTGGCTTCCAGCAAGATGACTTGGTGTGGCTATATAACCCGCAACGGCGAAAGGGTAGGTCTCCAAAGTTGCAACATAATTGGGAGGGACCATACCGAGTTGCAAAGCGAATCAACGACGTCGTATACCGAATACAGGAACATCGTAAGCCTAGAGCCAAAATGAAAATCGTGCACCTGGACCGTCTTGCCCCATATTACATCCAGGGAGAATAGACTACAATTGGCGACACATATTTTCGGGGCAAAAAGAACTGAGGTGGGGGTAGTGTTACATGTACAAATAATTCTGCGAGCTACTGTCGCAATTGTTTTCACAACCATGAAGAACATCAACAAAATGAATTTACTCGAAATCACGAGAACCCACCAAGCATCAACATCTGAAAGTAAGTCACTGCTCCATTCATTTACGCTCGCTCGAATGTTCCCGCTAATTCGCCAATGTACGAGAACTGGATTGAATGACTACAGACCCTATATAAAGGCGAGCTGAATGAATGGGGGAATCATTCATTCGACCGCGATAAGAACTGCGATAGTGTGTGGAGAGCGATATTGTTCGAGTAGTAGAAAAGTGATTTTCGTTGATTGTGAAGTGATCTTCGAAGACAATTGCGATAGAAATTTATGGACAAGTGGAAGTTCAAATTTTAATAGTGAAAATTAAAAATTGTGAAATAGACCAAATAAGTGATTGTGCATTTCTAAGTAATTTAATAAACTCTTTTTATTTAATTTAAAAGACATTGCGTTTTCACTTTCCCGAAACATTAAAATTATTGGCCTCGAATCAAAACACGCGACATTGGTGTCGAGAAGTGAGAAAGAAAATTTTGAAAGTGAAAAACGGTAAAAAAAAAAGAAAAATGCACAATAGTGAAATCTAACGTGGAAACTGGTGGGAAAATAAATAAAAGCCAAAAACAATAAAAATGCCACGAAACTTGCATCTAAGAATTAATCAATTGAGCATATCGGAGCTCAAAGAGAAGTTGGAACAGCGAAATCTGGCCACGCAAGGTACAAAGGCCATACTGATTGAACGCTTGCGTGAAGCGATCGAGTCGGAAGGCGGGAATCTGGATTCGGGTGAGCTCTCAGATGCGGAACAAGGCGCAGAAGGTGGAGAAGTAGAAACACCCAAATCAAAGGAGCCAGAAAATGCGATATTGCAAATGTTAATGCTGATGCAGCAAGAGCAGCGACAACAGTCTTCTAATTTAACTGCGAAGCTAAATGAACAATCAACGAAGCTAAATGAACAATCAGCAAAAGTGGACCAACAAGCGATCGAAATCAAGGCGGATTTGCAAAAACAGTCAACCGAAATAAAGGCGGAGCTCGGTAGTCTGAATCAGCAAATTAAATGCGTCGAAGAAAAGGTTTATCAAGTCGAGAAGAGAATTAACCATGAGATTAGCCAGGTTGAGGAGAGAATAAACCATGAGATGGAAAAAATGAAAAATGACTTGGAAGCAGCGAAGGCAGTAGTAACCACCTCACCAGCCCCGCTTATAACCGCAGCGCAAAGCTCATCCAGAAATGTGCAAGCACCAATATTCGATGGGCAAACGGTGTGGAGTATTTACAAAATCCAGTTTGAAGCAGCCGCTAGGATAAATCACTGGAATGAGCAGGAACGAGCATCTGCATTGATTCTTGCTCTAAGAGCCCCAGCTGCCGAGCTTTTGCAGACTATCCCCGTTGAGTTACACTCAACCCCGGCTGCTATACTGAATGCGCTTGAGATGCGTTATGGAGGCGATCATCTGAAGCAGATTTATCGGGCACAGCTACGGCATCGGATGCAGAAGTCTGGCGAAACTTTACAGCAGCTAGCCCAAGACATTGAGCGACTGGCACTTTTGGCTTATCCAGCTTACGACCCAGAACATCGAGATGACGCAGCAACAGAAGTATTCATTAGCGCATTAAGGGACCCGGAATTGCAGCAAGCTGTGCGTTTAGCTCAAAAGCAAACAGTCAAGGATGCATTGGCTTATAATCTGAGCTTTGAGGCAGCAAAAAATGTGACTCGTACCACTGCCCGGGTTCGAGAGATAGTGGCAGACGATTGCAGGTGTGAGCGCGTGGGAATTGAGCGAGAGCTGCAGGTGAATGGTGCGCCTAGATGTTGGAATTGCGGGGAACAAGGGCACCTGCAAAGAGACTGCAAGAAGCAAAGAAAACGGAGCTATTGTCCAGAATGGTGGAGATCCAGGCCGTGTCAGGAGGCTAGAATAGAAGCCCATCAAACTGAAAGGGCCAACTTCATGCGACGGACGTCGGCTAGGAGGATCGACATCCCCAGCACCCCCATCACCGTGTCAAGGCAACATCGTGGAGAAGCAGATTTATGCCTTCCTGGTCAAGTTGATGAAGAACATTGCAACATAACAAACGACACTGGTAAACCCCGATCGACGATCCGACCAGACCCAGTCAGGCCCCAACTACTTCACAAGGGCAGAGTTCAGGGCAATGCTGACACCCTATCTTGTCATCCATGTCCAGCTAACTGCAAGCATTGCCAACGGGTTAAGAAAACGCAGCCGACCGTTGATCTGCGATTGATAACGGCCGAATTCGATGGAGGAGATTCGAAATGCCCAGTTAGCCGATGAAGACATCGGACCATTGCTCGTATGGAAGGAGACGACTGGGCGACCTGAGTTGGAGGACGTTTCAATGCATGGCGCCACCCTGAAAAGCTATTGGGCACAATGGAACTCCCTTCAAGTGGAGGGCGGCGTACTCAAGCGGAAATTGGAAACGGCGGATGGCAGCTCCTATACGATGCAAACTATACTTCCCAAAAGCCGAATCCACGATGTGATTAAGGAAATGCATGAAGGATCCTCGGGAGGCCACCTTGGTGTTAACAAGACCTTAGCGAAATTGCGGGAAAGGTGCTACTGGCTCCACGCTCGAGAAGACGAAGTGGACTTGTGTCGCAGATGCACAATTTGCGCTTCCGTCAAAGGTCCAAATCGACGACTGAGAGGACAAATGCAAACCTACAACGTGGGTGTGCCATTCGAAAGGATTGCTGTTGACATCGCAGGACCCTTTCCTGAGTCCGATTGGGAAAATCGATATACGCTGGTTGTGGCCGATTATTTCAGCAAGTGCCCCGAGGTCTACTCCATTCCCAACCAGGAAGCAACTACCGTAGCCGAACAGATAGTGTTAAATTGGGTCAGTAGGTACGGCGTACCTTGCGAATTACATTCAGATCAAGGCCGAAACTTTGAGTCACTAGTTTTTAGCGAAATGTGTGAACTACTGGGAATATAGAAAACGAGGACAACACCGCTGCATCCCCAATCCGATGGAATGGTCGAACGGTTCAACGGCACGCTAAATAAAGATCTGGCAAAGATGGTTGACGAGAACCAAAGGGACTGGGACCGACATATCCCACTATTTTTGATGGCGTACAGAGCTACCGAACATACATCGACGGGCCAAGCCCCAGCCAAAGTCTTTTTTGGAAACACTATTCGTCTGCCAGCCGATATAAAGTTTGGAACACCCCCTGAGAAACCCCAAACGATCTCGGAGTACGCAAGTGATCTAAGGCAACGGTTGAACCAGATTCATCGGACAGTGCGAAATCACCTCGAATCAGCTACTGATCGCATGAAGAGCAGGTATGATCTAAAGGCAAATTCTACTGGATTCCAGCAAGATGACGGTGTGGCTATATAACCCACAACGGCGAAAGGGTAGGTCTCCAAAGTTGCAAGATAATTGGGAGGGACCATACCGAGTTGCAAAGCGTATCAACGACGTCGTATACCGAATACAGGAACATCGTAAGCCTAGAGCCAAAATGAAAATCGTGCACCTGGACCGTCTTGCCCCATATTACATCCA
The DNA here is from genome assembly GCA_963969285.1 of Odontomyia ornata. Lineage (NCBI taxonomy): Eukaryota > Metazoa > Arthropoda > Insecta > Diptera > Stratiomyidae > Odontomyia > Odontomyia ornata. The sequence continues at coordinate 299,095,608 of OZ017740.1, forward strand.
GGGAGAATATAGACTACAATTGGCGACACATATTTTCGGAGCGAAAAGAACTGAGGTGGGGGTAGTGTTACATGTACAAATAATTCTGCGAGCTACTGTCGCAATTGTTTTCACAACCATGAAGAACATCAACAAAATGAATTTACTCGAAATCACGAGAACCCACCAAGAATCAACATCTGAAAGTGAGTCACTGCTCCATTCATTTACGCTCGCTCGAATGTTCCCGCTAATTCGCCAATGTACAGACCCTATATAAAGGCGAGCTGAATGAATGGGGGAATCATTCATTCGACCGCGATAAGAACTGCGATAGTGTGTGGAGAGCGATATTGTTCGAGTAGTAGAAAAGTAATTTTCGTTGATTGTGAAGTGATCTTCGAAGACAATTGCGATAGAAATTTATGGACAAGTGGAAGTTCAAATTTTAATAGTGAAAATTAAAAATTGTGAAATAGACCAAATAAGTGATTGTGCATTTCTAAGTAATTTAATAAACTCTTTTTATTTAATTTAAAAGAAATTGCGTTTTCACTTTCCCGGAACATTAAAATTATTGGCCGCGAACCAAAACACGCGTCAATATGGAGAGATTCATCAAGAAGCATGTCAGGGATTATAGTTGCTTTCACTATCGCCAATTGGTGCTACAGACAATGTGCAAAATATGCTACTAGGACAGGGAACGAGATGAGTATTCTTACCTTAAAGACTTGATAAATTTTTATCTAAATTAACGGTGTATCATCGGTCGAAGAATTATAGGAACTCTCTTGCCAAATATTAATGCAAGCTCTTTGAAGGAAGAAAAATTGAAATATTTTCCATATGATTGTAATTTTGCTGCGTACGATATCAAATTTACTAATAATTAGAAAAATCTTTTTGGTTTTCGGGAATCAGTCGAGGATCATCGTCGTGTGTCATTGAGATTAAGTGTAGAGTAAATGATTCTTTCAATTTGCATTGCATTTATACGCCGCCCTCTGTAAAATTTATAGTTGTTTTCACCGAGAGCATTTTTTTATTGAATATTGCTTGTTGAACAAGGCATGTCCGATTTGATTGAATTAATCGGGCGGTAGTTCCGTTTTAATTTGGTTCAAGACACTTGCTTTTGCAATATATATTATGATTACATGTTTTGGGTCTTAATGCGTGACCAAGCTTGGCCTGTGCACACGTAAAGTTTTGGTCGTATTGATCGTTATGCAGAAAGCGTTTAATATATTCCATATTTTTGCTTTTATTTTGAAACATTGTAAAATTGATGGATTAAACGTTAAATATTGGATTAGGGTATCCGCTGAGAAAGTTATTTTTGCGATTATTAAATGTACAACATACTTGAAATTGAATTTTCAATGAATAAAATAATGTTTCGTTAATGTTGAAGGATTTCGGTCTTTCCATTTTATCAAATCTGACCGGGTATAGGACCCGCAACGATGGAAGGCGTTCCGGATAACATGAGCTAGCCATCGGCCGCGCTCCACCGTTTTGTTTTGTCCAGGGGCTCTTGTCGGGTAGAGTGGCCTTCCGCTCGCGTGACCTTTTATAATATAGGGTTATGTGATTTCATTGCATAACTCTATAGCATAAATTGGTTACGTTTGTGGTTCTCATTTGTGGGAAAGAGTCAGACAAAGTGCTTTTTTATGAGTTTTTCACTCAAATGGGAAACACATGACCATGTCTACGTTTGGATCATGATCCGGTTGGGAGGGTGCAAGGGGGGACCACCTCCATCCGGATGTCCCACTCTTATTTGTGGGCCATAAGGATCGTCGTAATGACGCCAGTCCGTCCATTTTTGCTCGTTTCAACTTGTTTTCTGAACAAGCAATTCCAACCCTTAGTAGGTTACCTCGGCCTCGACACCAGTCGATCGGCATTTTTGACCCTTTCTAATTCGTGAATGCAAAATATTTTTTGTAGTGGGTCCTTGTGCTAGGGGGAAAGAACCCGCCCCACGACACCGCAACGCTAGCCTGCCAGCGCATTCACGTGTCCCCAGACAAGGCCAATTTCGGCGGATCCTAACATCCTCTTCCGCCGAGGCAACAGACCATCGCCGCAGTCCTTCACGGACATTTCAATACCCTTTTCACTACAACCTTGCCAGCTGATTGAACTATCTTTGCTTTCTTTGGAGCCGGTTCTCCCTTTTCAGTCCACAACTTTGACTGCTCCTTGGTCTCAGGTGTAAAATGATGGACCCATGTTTTGTCCATGGCTATGAATCGACGCAAAAATTTGGCTTTATTGCTGCGAAATATTGTCAAACACTCGATGAAAACATCCTCACGTTGCTGTTTGTGCTCCATTGTGAGCAAACACGGCACCCATCTTGCGCACAGCTTTCTCATGTCCAAATTTTCGGTCAAAAAGCGATGCACAGCACTTTTTGAAATACCTGCCATGGCTGCTATTATTAGTGATATTAGTTTTAACAACAGAATAGATATTTATTTGAAATACAGTCGACTTTTCTCTGTGAATGTATAAAAAAGTATAAAAAATTTAATAAATATTGAGCCAGAAACCAACCAGCCAAAAATACTAGAACTCATAATAAAAAAGTTTTCCTATGAATCCCAGGAAACTTCAATACTAATCATTCCAAATACACGCGAACGCCCACTTAATCCAAACCATATTTTCTCACACTTAAATCAAAGCTGCCTCAACCTAAACATGTCAGATTAAAAATAAATTGACCATACCGTAAAAGTTCATCACCAAAATCAACTACACACAACCACTCGATGCACCATTTTTGTAAATAGATACAAATAAATATTTAGATACAATTTCTATAGACCAAATCATGAATGAAAATGGATGATGAACGATTACTATGAAGCTTCTCGTCCAATTTTGGATGACTAAATTTTCAGTTAAGTATTCAAATTCTATATACGCAAGAGAACGAGTATATATAGTATAAAGAAGTTCTTTCTTGGGGTGTTGTTTTTCTCAAGAAATTCAACAGAATTTCTTTGGGTTCAATGAACAAAATGAAGATCACCATTGCCATCATCATCAACATCAGTCTCATCAGAATGCTATTAGTCACGCAATAAAAACGGAATTTCATGCTATTCGATTGTAAGTATGATTTTAGATTGTTGATTTAGTTCTGTTATTTTTCGCTATTAGATTGTTTCTAAATTACATATGGCTAGTATGATAATAATTACAGGGCGCCGCCACTGGCAATTTTGGGGCGAGTATAATGATATTTTATGGGTTATTTAATGGAATTAGAAATGAAATTAAACAAATACAATAGTGAGGCTGGAAAATTAAGTAGAATTTCAAAGATCATAGAATTAATTTTGAAAGTAATCTGTTTTTTTTTATCTGGAATGCATTGGAGATAAAAAAATTACTGGAAAAAATAATAAGAATAAATATATCCATCCAAAATCTTTCGAGAATTCGAAATAAAGTATAATGTGTGCAGTTTTAACTTTCATTCTAATTTTTTTTTTTAATTTTTTGTCTTGCAAGATTCACACGACATGAGTTTTCTCTAGAAAATTTGTGCATTGAAATGTGTCAGTCAATGTCATTGAAGCAAAACATTGGAGCTAAAATTTTAATTTTAAAATTTTGAGTTATTCTTGTTGTATTTAATACTTCATTTTAAAATTTGCAAGCTATAGAGTAAGTAGTTTAATTAAGTACACCAATACTTTGTGATACAGCCTAGATCGGATGATGAAAACTTGGCCGTAAAGCGAAAACCCATTAACGAATCAATAATTTTCATACAAATCCATACAAATTCAATTGGATTGGTTTTTATTGCTACTAAAAAGGAAAATGTGTTATAATTTAAAAGGCCAACTAAACACTTTTGCAATATAGTGTCGCGTGTTATGGTTCGCGGCCAATAATTTTAATGTGACGGGAAAGTGAAAACGCACTGTCTTTTGAATTGAGTTAAAAGAGTTTATTTACAAAGACAGTGCGTTTTCACTTTCCCGGAACATTAAAATTATAGGCCGCGCACCATAACACGCGACAGTGGTGTCAAGAAGTGAGAATGAAAATTTTGAAACTGAAAACGTTTACACATTTTTAAGGTGCACAATAGTGAAAATTAACGTGGAAACTGCTGAAGAAATACCCGAAACAATAAAAAAGCCACGAAGCTTAAATTTAAAAATTAATGAATTGACCATATCGGAGCTTAAGGAGTTGGAACAGCGAAATCTGGCTACGCATGGTACAGAGGCTATACTGATTGCACGCTTACGTGACGCGATTGAGTCAGAAGGTGTGTATCTGGATTTGGTTGAGTCCTCAGAAGAGAAAAAAGGCGCCGAAGGTGGAGAAGCAGAAGCACCAAAATAAAAGGAACCAAAAAATGCGCTGATGCAAATGTTGATGCTGATGCAGTAAGAGCAGCGACAACAGTCATTCAATTTAATTGCGAAGCTAGACCAACAAGCGATCGAAATCAAGGCGGATTTACAAAACAGTCAACCGAAATAAAAGCGGAGCTCGGTAGTCTGAACAAACAAATTAAATGCGTCGAGGAAAAGGTTTACCAGGTCGAGGAGAGGATCAACCATGAGATCAGCCAGGTCGAGGAAAGAATCAACCATGATTTCAGCCAGATCAAGGAGAGAATCAACCATGAGATGGAAAACATAAAAAAGGAATTGGAAGCAGCGAAGGCAGTAGTAACCACCTCACCAGCCCCGCTTATAACCGCAGCGCAAAGCATATCCAGAAATGTGCAAGCACCAATATTCGACGGGCAAACGATCTGGAGTATTTACAAAACCCAGTTTGAAGCCGCCGCTCGAATAAATCGCTGGAATTAGCAGGAACGAACAACTGCATTGATTCTTGCTCTAAGAGGCCCACCTGCCGAGCTTTTGCAGACGATCCCCGTTGAGTTGCATTCAAATCCGGCTGCTATAATGAATGCGCCCGACATGCGTTATGGAGATGATCATCTGAAGCAGATTTATCGGTCACAGCTACGGCATCGGATGCAGAAGTCTGGCGAAACCTTACAGCAGCTAGCACAAGAAATTGAGCGACTGGCACTTTTGGCTTACCCAGCTTGTGACCCAGAATATCGAGATGACGAAGCAACAGAAGCATTCATCAGTGCTTTAAAGGACCATGAATTGTAACAAGCCGTGCGTTTAACTCAAAAGCAAACGGTTAAGGACGCATTGGCTTATAGTCTGAGCTTCGAGGCAGCGAAAAATGTGACTCGAACCACTGCCCGGGTTCACGAGGTAGTTGCAGACGAGTGCAGGTGTGAACGCGTGGAAATTGAGCGAGACCTGCATGTAAATGATGCGCCTAGATGTCGGAATTGCGAAGAGAAGGGGCACTTGCAAAGAGACTGCAAGAAGCGAAGAGAACCGAGCTATTGTCCAGGGTGTGCAGCTAGGAGGAGATCCAGACCGAGTCAGGAGCCCAGAATGGAAACCCTTCAAACTGAGGGGTCGGGAAACATGTAAGAGCCAACTTCGTAGGGCAGAGGTTGGCTAGGAGGATCGACGTCCCCAGCACCACCATCACTGTGTCAAGACTACATCGTGGAAAAGCAGACTTATGCCTTCCGGGTCAATTCGACGGAGAACATTGCACCATAACAATCGACACTGGTGCAACCCGGTCGATTATCCGACCAGACCATGTGAGGCAACAACTACTTTACAAGGGCAGAATTTTCTTACTACGGACAGCTACGGGAGAAACTGCACCTGTCCATGGAGAGGTCAACCTCCAGATACAGTTGGGAGACCTTGCATTCCGAAATAATTTTCTGGTCGCGGACATTATGGATGACTGCATTCTTGGAATGGATTTTCTGCGACCACATGGAATCACGTTGGATTTGGGCAAACGGGTATTGAAATGGCAGAATGTCGAAGTATCGATGGAGGATCCCAGCGTCCAAATAACCAAGATGAATGTAGTAGTATGTACCGACACTGATGTACCGGATTCTTCCGAAAGCATTGTATGGGCCAAGCTTAATGGTGGTTCTGGAGACCACCGATCTTATCTGATAGAGCCAACGAAGACGTCCGCATTGCGCAGTTTGATTGTAGGACGAAGCCTTGTAAGATCTATAAGGAACGGATACGTGCCGGTTAGAGTCAACACCGCAGACTCAACCACGAGCATCAAAACGGTAGAAGTCATCGGCAGCTACCAGGCTGTTTCCACCATCACCTCTTTGGAAGCCACTCACGACCATCATTGGAAAAGGAGGCAAGACGCAGACAAAGTCCGGGAATCCACGTCTGCAATATGGAAGCAGGTCAAATTGCCAGTGCAGCTTTTCAAACGAGCCTCTGATCTTGTCCCCAAGTACAGTGACATCTTCTCAACAAGCCCGGATGACCAAGGCCGAACGAGTATGGTAATTCACATCATAGATACACAGGGAGTCAAGCCAATCCGACAAGCACCGAGACGTTTTCCTATAGCCAAACAAGGAGAAGTGAGCGCACTGATCTCCGACATGGAAAAACAAGGTGTTTTATCGAACCTTCTGTCAGTCCATGGGCCACGTCAGTGGTTTTAGTGAAGAAAAAGGATGGTAGCACTCGTTTTTGTGTCGATTAAGATAGTTACTCGCTCCCACGAATCGACGACATCATGGACACTTTAGTCGACGCAAAATGGTTTTCTACACTCGACCTCAAGAATGGCTACTGGCAGGTAGAAATCGACAAGAAGGACCGAGAGAAAACCGCATTTTCAGTTCGGACCGGATTGTGACAATTTGTGGTGATGCCTTTTGGGCTTTGCAATGCTCCAGCCACTTTCGAACGCCTGATGGAATACGTGCTACGTGTCCTAACCTGGAACACCTGCTGGTGTACCTAGATGACATCAATGTTATCGGGAGAACGTTCGAAGAGCATATGCGGAACTTAGTAGAGGTTTTCTCCCGAATGCGACTGGTGAATTTGAAACTTAGTCCCGACAAATGTACCCTTTTCACAGCTGAACCGAAATGCCTGGGACACGTCGTATCAGCAGAAGGGGTCAAAACAGACCCTGAGAAAATTGAAGCCGTAAAAAGCTGGCCAGCACCAAACAACAAGCGACAACTACGAAGCTTTCTGGGTCTGGGAACATACTCCCGAAGATTCGTCAAATACTTTGCCAAAATAGTTAAAAGGCCCCATCAGCTAACGGAGAAAAATCGTCCGTATGTTTGGAATGAACTATGCCAGGTAGCCTTTGAGACCTTGAAGGAGAAGCTGTGTGAATCACCTGTGTTGGCATATCCAAAACCTGGAAAAATGTTTGTAGTTGACACCGATGCGAGCAACGGCGGTATTGGAGCTGTACTCTCCCAGCAGATCGATAGCGAAGAAAGAGTCCTGTCGTATTACAGTCGAGTTCTCTCAAAAAGTGAGAGGAACTACTGCGTGATCAGGAAGGAGCTATTGGCTATAATAGAGGTTCCGCAGTTCCACAAGTACCTATATGGCCAGAAAGTTGTTTAACTTCAAAACCCCCGAGGGACAAGTTGCGAGATGGATCGAAAGATTGCAGTCATGCGATTACAAAATTGTTGATCGGAAGGGCGGAGTTCATGGAAACGCTGACGCCCTATCCCGTCGTCCATGTCCAGCATTGCCGACGGATTGAGGAAAAGAAACCGCCCGTTGATCTGCGATTGATAACGGCCGAATTCGATGAAGGTTGGTCATCGGAGGAGATTCGAAATGCCCAGTTAGCCGATGAAGACATCGGACCATTGCTCGTATGGAAGGAGACAACTGAGTGACCTGAGTGGAAAGACATTTCGATGCACGGCGCCACCCTGAAAAGTTATTGGGCACAATGGAACTCCCTTCAGGTATAGGGTGGCGTACTCAAGCGGAAATGGGAAACGGCAGATGGCAGCTCCTATAGGATGCAAACTATACTTTCCAAAAGCCGAATCAACGATGTGGTTAACCCTTAACATACCAAGGGGGGACCTCGAAAGACCCCAGAGGTTATGTTTTTGTGATTCTTCCGTAAATATAACACCCAATAGAACCATGATTTTTGTATTCCTCCCGGACACGATTAGGATAAATATTTCATTGTAATGATTATGACTCGTTATTTCAAAAAAATATAAAAAAATAAAAACGCACTTGGGGCCGGCAGGACCCCGCTTGGTATACTACGTTAATAAAACTGATTGGTTCATTTCTTGTTTTTATAGTGTAAGAAACTGTTCTTTTTAGCGAATTCAAACAAAATAAAAGTTTGTATGCATATTTACTTCTTTTATCTATGCACGTGCAGTTGATATGAAGCAAATTGCCGTTTCCAACTAACTGTTTCTTCAGTTTCAAGTGGTGTTTGCGTAAAGTGTCGCCTTGTGATCAGTCATTCAGTGATTGTTGAGTGAAATACATTGTATGTCTTTTGCCTGTTTTTGCAGAGAAGTAGTGTTAGTTCTCTTCTTACTTCGTGTATTGTGCAAGTATTGTGGTATATATTATATGTGAATTATTGCTGGAAAAAAATAATATACATATTTTTGTTGTTGTACTTTACTCTTATAATAGAAACTGAACATTTGAAATTGTGAAAATGGCCCGTCAACAACTATCAGATGATGATATTCTCCGGATCCTGGGTGAATGTGATGCCAAAGATCCAGAAGATATCTTGGACGGATCTGATGCAGAATTCATTCCAGTAGAAGATGCATCAGAGTCTGGAGACCATCTCGAAATGAATAGTGAGCACAGTGACACTGTAGCGAAGCTTCTGATGCGGACTTCAATGAAGGAGATTAATTTACAGCGAAAGCTGGTAGAAAATGGACAAGTTCGGTGCCCCGCGTCACTCTTCGTCGGCAATGTAACATCGTCAGGGGTTCTCCAGGTCCAACGCGCGCAACCAATGTGGCAACCACTATGTCTGACATTTTCAACTTGTTCTTAGATGCCCAAATTGTGGAAGCTGTATGTACCTTCACCAATGCTGAAGCTTTACGAGTTGTTAGTGATTTCAATGCAAGTGCAGCTCCAAACAAACAGAAAACTTGGTCAAATGTAGGACCTGTTGCAATAAGAGCGTTTTTTGGTGTGCTGCTGATTGCTGGATCTCTTCGCTGCCGAAAGGAATCAATCCCTGAAATGTGGACGACGAATGAAAACATTCGTCGTGCTGTTTTTACTGCTGCCATGTCACGAAATAAATTTGCGCTGATCCTTCAGTTTATCAGGTTTGACGATAAATCAACACGTGCTCAACGGAAGGCAACTGATAAACTTGCTGCTATTCGTGAAGTTTGGGATCGGTTTGTAGGACACTGCAAGATACTTTTCGAACCATCTGAAAACATCACAGCAGATGAGCCGCTAGTCGCTTTTCGTGGCAGATGCCCAATGAGACAGTACATGAAATCCAAACCTGCAAAATATGGCATCAAAGTCTGGGCGGCCGCTGACCTGAAGACGTCATATTTGTACAACTTGCAAGTCTACACTGGGAAGCTCCCAGGAAATGCGCCCGAGAAAAACTTGGGACACCACGTAGTATGCCACTTGATGTATCCACTGTTTGTATCTGGAAGAGGTGTCACTACATACATTTTTTTTACGTCCGTGCAAACTTCAGAATTTTTGCTGGAGAAGAACATTACTATGACAGGAACATGGAGAGCGAAAAAACCCAACATTTCTGCAATGATGGAAAATGCAAAAGGAAGAGACATTTTCTGTTCAAAATTTATCTTTTCATAAGGGGTAGCAGTAGTTAGTTACGTCCCAAAGAAAAAGAAAACAGTTCGTGTACTTTCCACTCAATTCCTAGAAGATTCAGTATCCAGTGAAAGCCATAAGAAGCCCAACTTGATATTGGAATACAACCGTATCAAAGGTGGGATGGATAATGCAGACAAGTTGGTAAGAGAATATACTTGTGCCAGACGTACCTCAAGATGGCTTCTGAGACTTCTTATGAACATGCTCGACATTGGAGCACTGAATGCCTTCATAATTTGGATATCGAAAAACAAAGACTGGAACAGTAGCCAGAAAAATCGCAAATATCGATTCCTATTGGAGTTAGGCAAGGAGCTGACAAAACCCGACATTCTCCGTAAGGCAACCAATCCAACTGGTCTCCATCTTCCAGTTGTCAGACCAATTGAAGCTCCGGGAGTATTTATTGCACGCAATACTGCAGCTCAAAGCATACCATCGACATCAAGTCTGCAGAAGCAGATACAAAGGAGGGGAAGATGTTCATACTGTCCCAGAAACATAGACAGGAAGGTCAATACAGTCTGCAGGGAATGCAATCGATTTGCCGGTAAAACACACAGGAAGATAATTACAACAGTAATATGTGCCAAGAATTGCAGCAGTAGCAACCAATGATTGCGATTTATTTTTGTGAAGTTATATAATATTATAAAGATTTTATTTCCCAGTATTATGAAGGAAATGTTGAAATAAAGGGAAAAAACAATGCTCACAATTTTTGTTCGACAGAAATATATTTCCAGACATCTAAAAACGTATTTCGAATGGTCTTACAGAAGAAACAGTTAAGAAATAATGAAAAATCACTAGGGTTCTCAGGGGACCCCAGCTTGGTAAACAACGCTTACGTAATAGGCGTGGTATGTTAAGGGTTAAGGAGATGCACGAAGGAGGCCACCTTGGTGTTAACAAGACCTTAGTGAAATTGTGGGAAAGGTTTTACTGACTCCACGCTCGAGAAGACGTAGAGGACTAGTGCCGTCTATGCACGATTTGCGCTTCCGTCAAAGGTCCAAAGCGACGACTGAGAGGACAAATGCAAACCTATATCGTGAGCATGCCATTTGAAAAGATTGCTGTTAACATCGCAGGACCCTTTCCAGAATCCGAATGGGGAAACCGATACATGCTGGTTGTGGCCGATTATTTCAGCAAGTGGCCCGAGATCTACCCTATTCCCAACCAGGAAGCAACTAGTAGCTAGTATTGAATTGGGTCAGTAGGTACGGCGTACCTTGCGAACTACATTCGGATCAAGGCCGAAACTTTGAGTCACTAGTTTTTGGCGAAATTTGCGAGCTACTGGGAATACAGAAAACGAGGACAACACCGCTGCAAACCCAATCCGATGGAATGGTCGAACGTTTCAACGGCACGCTCAATAAACACCTGGCCAAGATGATTGACGAGAACCAAAGAGACTGGGACCGACATATCCCACTATTTTCGATGGCGTACAGAGCTGCCGAACATTCATCGACGGGCCAAGCCCCAGCCTAAGTCATTTTTGGAAAGACTATTCGTCTGCTAGCTGATATAAACTTCGGAACACCCCCTGAGAAACCCCAAACGATCTCGGGGTACGCAAGTGAGCTAAGACAATGGTTGAACCAGATACATCGGACAGTGCGAAAACACCTCGAACCGGCTACTGACCGCATGAAGACTATTGGCTTCCAGCAAGATGACTTTGTGTGGCTATATAACCCACAACGGCGGAAGGGTAGGTATCCAAAGTTGCAGGATAATTGGTAGGGACCATACCGAGTTACAAAGCGAATCAACGACGTCGTATATCGCATACAGGAACACCCGAAGCCGAGAGCCAAAATGAAAATCGTGTATCTGGACCGTCTTGCCTCATATTACACCCAGGGAGAATTCACCACAACTGGCGACACATCTTTTCGGGGCGAAAAGAACTAAGGGGGGGGTTAGTGTTACAGGTAAAACTAATTCTGCGAGCTACTGTCGCAATTGTTTTGACAACCATTAAGAACATCATGATCAACAAAAGAATGTACTCGAAAGCACAAGAATCCACCAAGCATGATGACCAAGCGTTTCCTCGGTTTCCCCACTGGTCTCCGGCCTTCAGTTCTCCTAACGGTTACCTTCTTGGGTATCTGTTGTTCGTCCATAAGATTCGTGTGTCCAGCCCATTGCAGCTTCCGCAGTCTTATAATCGTTGAGACCTCCAGTTAGTCAAAAATTTCATACAGCTCATGGTTGTATCGAATTCGTCATTGGTGCCCGTCTAGCTATGCTCCGATTATTCGCCTCAGGACCCAGCGCTCAAAGGCGTTCAATATATTTGCGGATGCTTGGGTCAGGGTCCATGTTTTACACGCATAGCATAACACAGGTCTTATCGCAGATTTGTATACTTGGAGCTTTGTTTGCCTGTGTATGCAGCTGGTCTTCAAGATCGTCAATACTGAATAAAATATTTTATTTGCGAGCTGTATTCTTCGGCGTATTTCGTCTCTTTCATTGCCCGATTCACTATACTATATATAGAATTTACGATATAATTTTTGGTTAATGAGTATGTGTAATAAATAAAATTATAATAAATATGAGCACATTGAATGTGAGTGAAGAGGAAAAATACACCAATATCATCCTGGCAAGCGAAAATGTATTCCATGCCTCTGAAAGCACTGGGCAAACTAATTCGTAAAATCCAAACTTCATTGAAGTATCTCATAATTAAGTACATATATTATGAGTTTTTCGTCCTTTTATAATGTGACTGATTTTGATATTACAAAGCGTAACTTTTTATTTTGTTTTTTCTTTTATATAATAATCAATAACTTAAAACTACATTAATAATTAACACTGTTTTTCGTTTAACAGGGGCTCTTGCCGGTTAGAGTGGCCTTCCGCTCGCGTGCCCATTTATGACATAGGGTTATGTGACTTCATTGCATAACGCTATGGCATAAATCGACTACGTTTGTATTTCTCATTTGAGGGAAAGAGTCATACAATGTACTTTTGTATGAGTTTTTCAAATGGGAAATACATGGCCACGTCTACGTTTGGATCTTGATCTGGTTGGGAGGGTGCGAGGGGGCACCGCTACCATTTGGATGCCCCACTTTTATTTGTGGGTCATAAGTCTCGTCGGTAACGACGAAGTCATCTTAAGTCCGCCTGTTTTTCCCAGGTCTAGTTTGGCTTCTGAATCAGCAATATTCTTTGACCCTTAGTAGACTACCTCCTTCTCGGCTTTGGTCGATGTTTCTTTGACTCCGTAATTCGTGAATGCGAAATTTTTTTGGAGTGCACTTGGGAAAAGAATCCGCCCCACGACACCGCAACGCTAGCCTGCCAGCGCATTCACGCGTCCCCAGCAAGGCCAATCTCGGCGGATCTCAACATTCTCTCCCGCTGAGGCAGAAGACCATCGCTGCAGTCCTGAAAGGAGATGTAACCTACCTTACTTCACTACAATTGTTTGATTTACTAATTGTTTTACAAAACCCTTCTGGCAGGAGCACTCTCCTGCTACTTCAACTTATTTTATTTCTTTTTATGTTCCGGAGATTTTATTGAACAGATTTTATTCTACGATTTTCTTCTTTTTATGAATATTTGAGAATTTTTAATGTGTTTTAATGTATATGATATCAATTTCAACTAAATCTAGACGTTCAATTTCTTTCAATGGTATTCCTATTTTTCTTCACCTCACCTTTGTATAAGTTTCCTATGTATGTGGCCCGGCAAGAGCAGACTGAACCTCTTCGAATAACGGCGACTAGGTTAGTTAGCCCAGAACGCAAACTAACGATTAAGGGCCATCAACCATTTCAAATCTCTCCACCTGCGGTGCCTAACGGCTGCAAAAGCATATTTTCTAACAATCTCTATTCCTCCTCTTTCACTTATTAGGAAGTTTCTGCAACCTGATGAGGCCTTGAGGCATATATGCCTCAAGTCATAGACATATAATGTGTCAAATGATCAGAGCTTTTGAAAAAAAAAAATTTATATATTTTCTTGGGCATTAAAATGATTCATCTTATTTAAAGATACTTCAAGTTATCCTTTACAGTCAGGAGTTTATCTGATGACATAAAACAACGCCCTATTATGCAGCTTCTTCGCATATACTGATTTGATTCATCCAAGATACTATTTAATAAACATCAACATAAGCTGACAACAATTCTTATCTAAAACGGTTTATCTTGTTTGCAAAAAATAAATAAGAAAACATCACCTGGCGCTAGTCCAATCATGTAACACTAATCTCACGTTATTTATGTGGCGCATCTGCATCTATAATCTGACTTCCATTCAGCACAACAAAATCTATTTGGATTCAAATTCATTAAATAAATACTTAAAATATTCTGGTCATGAAAACGGAAACAGTCAGCGCTGGCATTCTTGAAGAATATCTACGAGTAAGATACCTGGAAGTTCTGTAAGACGTTTGAAAAAGTTTAAGCCATTTACATTGAGGTCTTAATAATAAACTTTTAATGATACTTGATTGCTATTATTGTGTACAATCAATTTATCTCGTTCTAAGTACTCAAAAATTGTATTTATAAAATGAGACATCATCCAATCGCAGATTAATCGATTAATCAAGAAAAAAATCTCATCTGAAATCTTTGTACACTGAGCAAGTAAGACCTCTTTCAAGAGCTTACGATTGGGACGAGTTTTTATTTCTTCTTGAATTAAATATTTTGTGTGGGCTCAACTGGTGGTTTGCTTGTTGAGTTTCTTTTGCTTCTTTATTTCATTTCAATTTTCTTACGTCTTTTAAATCGAAAGTGTCGATTGTGTACATAATAAAGTAATCTGACTTTTAAAGCGGATTAAAAATGAGATCTCTAAAAATAGATTGTTACCTAAGTCAAGAAAAAATTTTTGTATTGATTTATTACTCAGTTGAATTTATTGTGCGGTTTTCATTTAGTATTCATGCAAAGATACAATTGAATCACTTCCTAATTGAATAGTTTCACGATCCACTAAACGAGCGAGAAAAAAATTAGAACGTTCTGCCCGATTGAATAATGAATTCACTTCCTTATTGCATTAATTTTGTTATACTTTACGCTCATTAATTCCATCAGGATCGTTCTTAATTAGAGATTTAATTAAAAAAACAAAAAACTGATTGACTAATTTATCTTCTGAATGAACCTTTCACAATGAGTCAATGCATTGACGGTGGAAAAAGAAGACAAATACTCATATGTAAATCTTCATATAAGTTATCACGATGGCTTCTCAAGAATTCGATGGTTTTATGTCATTTTGATGAGGTGTCATTTATAAGGTATTGAAATTCAAACGAGTTACCACACAACAAATAAAATTCTGATTGATTAATGATAATCTGAATGTGTATAGAATCACTTGACAGTAAGTTGTTTATATAATAAGGAGCTTATATTATGTATACATGGTTCGGACGATGGTACCTTTGTCAATTTTATTGATACATGTCATATTTTATATTCGGCTTTCTCAATGAAATTGTTCAAAAAGATTCGTGTAAAGAATAAATTAATAGTGTGATTCGATATAACAATAGGAAACTGATTAGTAATTAATAAAATGAACGACTGTTTCTGAGAAAAACTATTCATTTCGCGGGAAATGTACCTTACTGTGCGGTGAAAAAACAGCCAATTTTCTTTTGTCTATATTCGATTTAAATAATCATTAATTTGAATTTATTAAGAACTAGATTTTTAGGGTTTTATTTGTTCGTGGCCCAAAAAGTTATTTCAAAAGAGTTATGCTGACCAGTATTTTAAAAATTGTCATTATAGTCTGATTTAAGACTTTACCCATGGTAGCTGAGTGAGTTTATAGTTCATTAAACAAATAATTATTATGTTATATTGAAATTAGCAACCAAAAATCCGCGTAGTGTAATGGTTAGAGCGCTCGCTGCGTAAGTCGAAGGTCTCAGGTTCGAGTTCCGCTGGTGACAACTAGATTTGTTTTGAGTGATTTTTCGGAGGGACTATAAAGATAAGCCCGTTCAGATATGATGCACACTCAAATTAAAACCAGAACGTATCGCAGTTGGATGGAAAACCGCGCGGTTAGAGCGTGGTACTGACCATATCATCTTCTCGAGTGCCGACATATTCGATCAAGATAATGAGTACTCTTATCCCTAAGCGAAGGCCCGAAAGGCGCTGTAGTAAATCAAGTTTGCTTCATCGCAAGTGAATTTAAGAACCGAGCTGAAGTTGCTCAATTAGTTCCTATGTACCATGAAAAAAACAAAAAAAAAAAAACACTCGCGATTTAAGAAGCTACTGAATTTTGACCTCAAATTTCACTTACAAAACTGATTAATCAATTAATTTGAATGGCGTTATCGGTGGGAAAGTGTTACCCATAAGACCAGGGCGCAACTGCAGGGGGTCCTGCGGTCCCGTCTTTGCTTGCTGTAGACGGGCGTGAGCATTAACTCACTTTCACCTGGACCCCACACTTGGCCGCCTAGCGAGTAAGGCGGTTTGCCAAAACATCGTTCAGCAACGATTTCCACCTCCCGTCTAGTGGGACACTTTTACGCTAGCAAAAACACTTCACATCTAAAGCCTGCACAAAACTTCTCTAACACAATGCACTAACTAAGGAAAGGACACTACCTCCATCCTATTCCTTGGACACCTCAACTACCCGCTAAAAAACACCAGTAGTGTGAACTGGCCTTCTTTTAGCGGCTTGAACTCTCGGAAAATGTCTCACGTGCCAAAGATTACGAATTCTAAAAGAAGGAATGCATTATGGAGCGATCCAAAAAAACAGAAAAGACGAATTGAAAGAGAATGTTGATAATTGTTAGTTTTAATACAATATGAAAAGATCTCAAAGGTCTGAAAAAAGGAGGAAAAATAAGATTGACTTACAAATCCTATCCAAGAATATCTAACAGGTACAGAGAAGAGGAGCACTGAGGATTGCATTTTCGTATCCGACAATCTCTGATTCGGCGGTGAGAGTTATTGCAGGCGTGATACCTGTCGCCCTCCTTGCTAGAGAGCGCCGCGCTATTTACCTGCGTCGAAACGAGGGTGCGAGGTAAGACCATGGTTAAATCGAAGGCATGATCACACTGACTTCTATCTGACCCAGCTTTTGAGCAGGCATGGGTGTTTTCAGTCTTACCTGCACAAGATTGGTAAGTCACGGTCCCCCGATTGTCGGTTTTGCCCAGGAGAGGAGGATAATGCCTGCCACACATTTTTTGCGTGCACAAAATAAGACAGGCTGCGAAGGGACCTCTACAGGGAGACGGGAGAGCTCATCCCGGATAATATAGTCACGGTGATGCTCGAATCGGTTGACAAATGGAACCAGGTGGCACATTATGCTCGGACAGTCCTAAAATATAAAAGGGATTCACAGCAGCCGGGGGCGTTGGGGCTGGGGGATCACTTTTCTGGCACTTCCTCTTCCCCTCCCCACTCCCGCTGGGGAAGGGATCCCCCAACTTGAAGGCTTGAAGGGTAACAGAACGAGACCTGGCCCGAAGTAATGTGTCAAACACTTTCAGGCTAGGTTCTCAGTTTGACAGGGGAGGTGTTTAGTGGGGAGTCCAGTCGCCAGCATGGGAATCCCACACTCTGTGCATAAATGGCATTTACCTCCCTACCACAAAAAAATATCTAACTGGAGGTCTCCTGAGGAATCTGCTTCATCGGCATTATCAAAAGATGGTTAGCTTCAGCCTCTTCGAAATTTGTTTCGCTCGCCCGTCTGAAGTATTCCCCTTACGGCTGTTTCTTACTACTTACGATTTCCGCCAGTTCAACCCAAATCTTTGACCACAAAGAATTCACCTTTTCCACCTCGGAATCGCCAAGAACAAAAGAATGCCCCTTGCATTTGTTATTTTCATTTTTAAAAGTTTGGACTGAACGGAATCTCGCTAATTCTGGAGATAACTACTTTTCCTCTTCTATTCGAAAATCCGAATCGGTTTGCGTCATCGGGCAATTCATCACAGTTTTCACCACACCCACATTGTGATTTCGAAATTTGGAGTCTTGTATGACTTTCGGATTTGTCACTGTGACGTATGATTGACAAGTTGCTGTTTCAATATGTACTGTTGTGGATTTCGGCGTACCGGCACTCTCCCATTCGCAACTTTAAATTGCCTCCGTAACATCTCCACCTTCCTTTGGGCACATATACTATTTCCTCTGTATAAGTATTTATTTTTTTTTTATATTTAATCTTTTATCTTTAATTTTTACTTCCCCATCATATCAATTCTATCCTCCTACCCTATTTCTAATTACAATAAAAAAAAAATTATAATAAGCTTATCTTTCCCACTAACAACATTCGATTCATTACTTGCCATTAACCAAATTTCATTCGAGACCTTTTCACGAACAAAACCTAATTCCTTCCTTCATTCTAAGTAATTTTATTTATTATCTCCCACTAACAAATTTTATTTGTTATACTAACAAAAATTCATTCACGCTTTCCTACTGACAAATTCCATTTCAATGCCCATTAAGAATAGTTCACAGTTGAAGTTGCTGAATGAATGAATGGGAAATCAATAGAAGGTGGCTACGGTGGTAACGTCATAGACTCTCGACTGTGGGGTCCGCTGAGACCCTGGGTTCAAGTTCTTCCAAGCGCAGGAAAACATTCTTTTTGGGATATCGGCAAAAGCAATTATTTCCGTGTGTCTGACAATGTGCATATATACAAACGCTTTCATGGTTACGCAAATCGCTATATGTGCAAAATGGAAATTGATAGGTTTGTCGATATGGAAAATATGCGTAGGTAACGGAATCGAAGTGTATTGAACTTCGATTACGTTACCCGGGTACTGCAGCGAGAAATGGGGAAGGAAAGGATTGCGGAACTTGTTTTTTGAGTTGATTCATTTAGTATTTGGTTTTGAAAATGAAGATTGAGTTTTTTGCGATGTCGAGGTGATTTTTGGGACTAATAATTCAGGGAAAAAGGTTCCAATAGAGATTTTGTGGAGCGAAAAACGGAAAGGGTTGTGGGTCAGTTGTGAATTAAGACTACGAGTTGGTTGAAGTAAGAAGAAGGACGGAATTAAATTAAGTAAACGATTCGCGAGTGGGTCTGCAGAAAAACAAAGAAAACTGTGTTTGGTTTTGGTGATGTCAGAGCGGGAAAATAGATTGGAAAGGAATTAATGACAAAAGTGATTAGCGGGCGTGAATGTGAAACAAATTACGTGCAGACGAAGTGTAATTGATAGTGCCAGAAGTGAATACGTGGAGCATAAGGTCTGCGATTCGAGTGTAAATTGTAAACAACTGATGGATTCTTAGAAGATTACTGAAGTGTGGTCAGAAAGTGTGTGAAGACGTCAACGAGGAGATATTTTTTTTTTGATTAACGGTAATTATTGTTGATAAATCTTGTTGTGCCCCTTCTTTGAGTTACAATAGTGCACATCTGTTCGGAAATACTCTGAAACTTATTAATAATTAAAACAACCCGTGCTCAAAAATTCATAAATGAAAAATAGTATTATAGAAAAAGTAAATGAATTTATTAAGTTTTCAAATTTTAGCACTTGCCCCATTCCCCTCCCAGTTTCAGAGCGCTCCACAGCCGTGAAAACGGTGAGTAATTTTGAATTTTTCCGCGGGCGATATCACCGTTACATTCACATCCTCAAATATATCGATACTCTTCAAATCATGATGCGTTACGTAAGCGTACTGATTGTTATTTACCTGGCCGCGAAGCTTGTCACGCATTGGACTGACAAGATCATCCAAAAGATTATTCTTCTGCTCAAGGCTGTCGCTCTCTGATCTGATTGCATTTGCCGCGATCGCTCGTCGCTCAAAAATCTCTCCATTGTATATTATTTTTGGATTATTTTTCCAGGATGCCAATACCTTCGAAGACATAGATTATGTCGTGGATACGACGTTTTTGTACTTCGATATTTAGATCCACCACATCCTCGTGAGATTCCTGCAGCAGATCCACGAATCTCTTTTGAAGAATCCCCAAAAACGTGTCCGCTCGATTGCCATACGGTGATAGTTTTTTCGATGAATTGCATGATTGTTTTTTTTGTGGTTGGAAGGTGAATGCCATTTACACACTGAGTGTGGGGCTCCCATGATTGCGAGCGACTGAACTATCCACTAAACACCTCTCCTGTTATCCTAGCCTGGAACTGTTTGACACATTACTTCGAGCCAGGTCTCGATTTGCTACGCCGTGAGGGGCCTTCAGCTTCGGGGATACCTGCTCTAACGGGAGGGGAGTGAAGAAGAGGAATTGCTAGATAAGCAATCTCCAAGCCCCGACGTTTCCGGCTGCTTTGAGTCCACTTTATCTTTTAGGATTGCCCAAACATAACGTGCCACATGGTTCCATTAGTCAACCAATTCAAGCATCCCTTCGATTAGACTATCGGCGGTGACCTCTTCCGTCTCCCTATAGAGGTTCCCTTCGTGCAATTCACCCAAGAATGCGGCCAATCGTTGAGTGAGTGCTGTGTCTTCTCGTGGGTAACCGTCTTCCACGCGTCCTCGCTTCGACATAGATAAGTACCGTGTCGGTCTCTTTCAAGGAAGGCAACATGTATCACGCCTGCAAAAACTCTCACCGGGGAATCAGAGACTGTCAGATATGAAGATGTAATTCTCAATGCTCCTCTTCTCTGTGCGCTTTCGATACACCTCGTTACTGAGAGCATCACCCCATATTTCTACTACGTATAGCAGCACCGACCCTACAGCACTCGTCAAGAGGCGTCTTCTTGACCCAGCTTTTGAGCGGGCACGGGTGTTTTCAGTCTTACCTGCACGAGATCGGTAAGTCACGGTCCCCCGATTGTCGGTTTTGCCCAGGAGAGGAGGACAATGCCTGTCACACATTTTTTGCGTGTACAAAATGTGTCAGGCTGCGAAGGGAACTTTACAGGGAGACGGGGGAGCTCACCCCGGATAATTGCGGTGATGCTCGAATCGGTTGACAAATGGAACCAGGTGGCACATTATGCTCGGGCAGTCCTAAAATATAAAAGGGACTCACAACACTCGGGGGGGCTGGGGGATCGCTCTTCTGGCAATTCCTCTTCTCCTCTCCCCTCCCGCTAGGAAAGGGATTCCCCAGCTTGAAGGCGCTCCACAGCGTAACAAAACGAGACCTGGCCCGAAGTAATGTGTCAAACGGTTCCAGGCTGGGTTCTCAGGTTGACAGGGGAGGTGTTTAGTGGGGAGTCCAGTCGCCAGCATGGGAATCCCACACTCTGTGCATAAATAGCATTCACCTCCCTACCACAAAAAAAAAGAGGCGTCTTCTTGATGGGTTAACTTCCCCTTTGTTGGCCATTAGTCGACTCAGAGCCGATGCTCCCACAACAGCCTTCTCAGCCGTTGCCCTGATTTGCTCAGAGAAACGGTGCGTCCAGCGACTAGAGCCGCAACATCATCCACATAGTTGATCAAGCGCGACTCATTTGGCATCTCCACGGGACCGAACCAAGGATAGATCTCTGGGCAAAACCTAATGTAACTTGCATCCTTTGTTGGCCCTGTGTCGTGTCGTAAAGCAGGTTACGGTTCTTAAGGTAGTTCCTCAGTAGCCGCATCAGATATTCTGGAGATTGAAAAGGGTTCTCCAGCGTATCCAGAATATTCACGCATTTAGCGGAGTTGAAGGCATTCCTAACGTCGTGTCACGAACAGAACGATCCGTCGCTTGGTGCAGCTATGTGCCTCTGGCTTTTGGACTGCGCTCACCATCTCGTCAATCGCATCAATGGTAGAGCGTTCTGCTTTAAAGCCGTAATGCCAGGGAGATAGGTCTCCAGCAGCATGAATCGCGTTAGTTTCTTTAACACTTTCCCAGCAGTGGCTAGCATGCATAACAGGCGGTATGCAGACGGCAGAGCCAAATTGCCCTTCCTATTGCTGACCAGCACGAGGATATTCACCTTCCATCGTACCGGGAACACACCGTCCCCTAGACGAACCTTGAATATGCTGAGCAGCAAAAGTACAAAATGGTGATAGTTGCAACACCTCAGCTGAAACACAATCTGGTTCTGGAGTCTTTCTTGCTTTCAATGATAGGACTGCTCCTTCCAGATACGGCTGTGTGAAGAGTTGGTGCTCGATTGCTGTTTCACTGTGGGCAGCAACACGAACGAGATGAGCCGGGAAGAGTGCCCGCACTATCTCGTCCATCTTTTCCGCTTCATGTATGCGAAGTGTCCGTAGGGTACCAAGCTTCCGCATAACTAGCTTGCAGCAAGACCCCACGGATCCTTGTTCACATTGTCCACTAAATCATGCCAGCAGCGAGCCTTCAATCAATTTGCAAGGGCATTTCCTGGCCGACTTGGATGATACTACCCAGTTGAATGCCTTGTCACAGTAGAGCTGACGCACTTCACTTCCAGTAGCACTCAAGGCAGACTGACTTTCCGATAGGAAAATATAGTATCAAGAATACACCTATTATGGACCCTAAGTTAAATTTATTGCCTCCGTTACATCTAAACTTAGGTCTAATGAATCAATTTGTTAATTTACTTTTCAGTAACCCATTTTTCATTCATTTTTTAATTCGTCAAAACTTTGAAACAAAAGTTTATTCATTGTTCAATTGTTGGTTGGCCTGTATCAAAGGTGCTGAACGTTTATTAAAAGATTTTTAACGAATTTTTGAGCTTTTTGCTGAATGTTTTAAATAAAAATAATAAAATCAAAGTTCGAGACAAAAGAGTCCCGGCGCAAACATTTGGAGGCCCCGGCGAAATTCATTTGGCATTTATTTTGCCGTACATAACTAAATAATTGTTTTTCCCCGGTGAAAAGGTCGTGAAGTGCTGTGTGGTGTTTTGTGTGGTGTCGTGGTGTATCTGGGCTCTCTGTTCCCGGCCGCTTTCCGACTTTCTACGCGAATGCGAATGTGAATCGTCTGATCGAGGACCTAAAAGGATTGGCTCGAATCGTTGAAGGTGTCATTTCAAACTACAAGAAGGATTCGCCCTCAAAGAAGCAGGATGCTGGGTATTATGCGGAGCGACTGCGGCGACTGAAGGCCGCGTGGGAGGATTTAGAACTAGGCGATGGTCACATCCGATCCGCACCGAAGGTTGCTCCGTCGCACGAGTATTTTACCCAACATATATACGACATTACCAAAGGCAACTACCTCCGTTACCAGCAGCACTTCCGCGATCAAATGCATGTCAAAACACACGTGGACTCACCAACCGGGGAGCAGTCACCAAAAGGGCTCGAAATTCAGGATAGCGAGGACAAGGACTACACTGCAGAAGCCTCAGCACCAAGAGATGCCAGTGCGGTCAGGATGCTGCGCCGCTACAAAGTCAAGGCAGGCTCGTTGAGGAGGATCATCGACCGTTTAGGCCAGGAGGTTAATCGGACCTGGTGCAGGAGTAAACTCATGCCCCTCCAAGGAGGTTGGCAACAGCTGGATGAATATCATTAGCAGATCGTCGAGGTCGATGACGATTATGAAGCATATGGTTTTAACCTGCAACAGCACACTCATTTGGAAGAGTTTACCCAAGATTGGGTCATACGTCTGGAATCGAAAATGGATGAACTCAGCGCCACACCTGCCTCAACGACTCTGCATGGGACTCCTCTTACCATGCCACTGCCGAAAATAAAACAACCCACCTTCGATGGGAACTATTTACATTGGCAATAATTCCACAACTTTTTCATGCAAATGGTGCATAGCCAACCGATTTCCAAGTGCCAAAAGCTATGGTACCTCAAGGCCGGTCTCACCGGAGAAGCGGAGTTTTTGATTCGAGATTTTACATTGTCGGATGACAACTACGAGGCGGCTTGGACAACCTTGAAGGAAAGGTACGACAACCGGCGACTAGCAACGCTCATCAACAAATTGATGAGCCAGCAATCCCAAGCTAATGAAAGGCCATCAGTGGCAGCAATAAAGGCTCTACATGGCACCACACAAGCGTGTTTTAGAGGCTCGGAGAACCTGCAAGTGTCCACAAGAGACTGGGATCCGTAGCTGCTACATGTGCCAATCCGAAAATTGGTTCCAGCGACTCACGCATCATACAAGCATTCGTTATCCAACCCGCGCGAGCTACCACTCTTGAAGAGTTTGTTGGACTTCATGGAAACGCGTTTCCACGCTCTCGAGACACTTGGCCATAGAACAAAGGAACCGGAGATCAACCGTAAAAAAGTCACCAAGTCGACCGTGGCTGCCACGAAGCTTTTCGATGCTTAATGTGTGAGCAGGATCACCCGTTTTACTACTGCCTGGATTTCTTCAGGATCACTGCTGCAAAGAGACTAAGTTTCGTGCGCGCTAAGAAGCTGTGCGTGAATTGCCTTCGAAAAGGACATTGGCTTCCAGCTGCGCGGCCAGAAGTTGCAAGCAGTGTTCCAAGAATCACAACACCCTGCTACATTTGCCTGCAAAGAACAAGCCCAAACACACCAAGAAGATATCCTCGAGCACGACAACGCCGAACAAAGACTCGAAACAGCAAACAAATGCGGAGCCGCCATCGCTCGGTTTAACGACTCTGATGGAGCCCCGACCCCAAGGACATGTAGTTCTGGGCACTGCCGTCATCAGGCTGGTCACCAGCAATGGGAAGACGACGGATTGTTGAGCTGTGCTGGATCCGGGCTCACAAATAAACCTAGTCATCAAAAGAAACATAAAAAAATTCATCAATACCACACCTTGCCCTCATTGAAACGGTAGGCGGTAGTACTGAGAAGGCATACCATAAGGTGAACCTCGGTCTAAGATCCAGATTATCAGGATATGCCGCGCAGTTGAAAGCCTACGTCATGGACAAAATTATATCACCGCAACCATCTCAGAATTTGAACACATCGGGATGGCACATTCTCAAAAACATAAGGCTGGCCGATCCAGACTTTCACCGAACGGAGCGCATCGACATGTTCCGGAGTGCCGAACACTTTTACGAGTCCTAGCCATTGGACAAATAAAGTTGGGCCCACAGCTCCCAGGATTGTAGCCGGAAGAGTGATCACACCTCAAGTACATGCGGTGACATGCGGCATCTTGGCAGAAGATAACCAGCTTAATCAGCTCATCAAGCGATTTTGGGAGGTTAAGGAAGTACAGGATCCGCAGGACAAGCTTATGTTAACTGAAATGGCTTGCGAAGTACATTTCTATCAGACAATGACAAGACGTCCCGACGGCCGTTTCTTGGTTAAACTCCCATTCAGCAAGGATCCTGAGACGTTTGGTGATTCCCAAGCGGTGGCCACCCGCAGGTTCATTGCCTTGGTGCGTCGATTGGAGAGGAATCCTGGTCAAAGACTTCCATACGATGACTTCATGGAGGAGTATATTCGGCATGGGCATATGGAGGAGCTGACGTTGCAGCAGCGGGAGGAATTACGATACTTCCTTCCGCATCATTGTGCCCTAAAGCCTGACAGCAGTACAACCAAGTTGCGGGTGGTTTTCGATGCATCCCGTAAGACGATCACAAACGTTTCGTTGAATGATGTCCTTCATACAGAGCCTACTGTCCAGGATGACCTTTTTTCGATACTCGAAGATGTATCGGCAGATAATGCTCCATCCTGAAGACCGTCGGTCTTATGGCTTAATTTGGAGAAATAGTTCAACGCAACCAGTGCGATACTATCAGTTGAAAACAATAACATACGGCACGACGAGTGCCCCGTATCTAGCTACAAAATGTCTGCAAGTTCTTGTACAAGAGAACCAGCAGAAAGGTCCCCTGGGCAGCAGCGCGTTGGAAAACGATTGCTATATTGACGACGTCATGACCGGGGAAGAGAGCTTAGAGGAGGCACTTCGCAAACAGCCGGATCTATGTGCCATACTCTCGAGCGCAGGTATGCATTTGCGCAAATGGTGTGCCAACCATCCTCTATTGTTAATCAGATTAAACCTGAGGACCAACAAGTCCAGCTGAACTACAGTAGTTTACACGAGGACTATATTAAGACGTTAGGAGTCATCTGGCGTCCGAAGACTGACGAGTTACAGATCCAAATCCACCTGGATCCAACCGTTGCGAAGTTTCCCAAGAGGACAATGGCATCTGATATAGCCAGAATGTTCAATTCATTGGGCATTCTGGCTCCTTTGATAGTAGCAGCCAAACTATTCCTGCAGGAATTATGGCGATTGGAATTGGACTCGGATGCACCATTACCAGTAGGTACCATACCCAGTGGTCCGATTTCATTGCAGCAGGCCCGATTTTCTCGCCACATCAGTATAGGCGAGAAATCCGTGCAAGTACAGTTGCACACCCTCCGTGATGCCTCCGAGAAGGCATATGGCGCAGCGGCATACATGGGG
The DNA here is from genome assembly GCA_963969285.1 of Odontomyia ornata. Taxonomy (NCBI): domain Eukaryota; kingdom Metazoa; phylum Arthropoda; class Insecta; order Diptera; family Stratiomyidae; genus Odontomyia; species Odontomyia ornata. The sequence goes on from OZ017740.1 coordinate 299,121,761, forward strand.
TCAACCCTGAGGAGCGGCAAGTCGTCGTGAGGTTGCTATGCGCCAAGTCAAAAGTGGCCCCGATCAAAACACTTACTGTTCCGCGCCTAGAGTTGTGCGCGGCAAAACTAGGCGCTGAGCTCACAAGACGAGTTAAGACAGCGCTCAATCTGTAGGAGGTTTTCAGGTATTCTGGATCGATGCCGAGATTGTCTTGGCGTGGATCAATTTTACTGCACCATCGTACTATACTTTTGTAGCGAACAGGGTCTTGGCCATGCAAACCCTCTCAAGGCCAGACCGATGGCGACACGTAGCGTCTGAAGACAACCCAGCTGACATCCTGTCACGTGGGATGGCGCCAGCTGAATTGAGCCGCTCTAGTATGTGGTGGCAAGGACCACCATTTTTGTCCGGGGCAGAACCAGTTTGGCCTACCGAGTATCGGAGTATGGGCCCTTGCGGCTTGGAGGCGAAACGGACCAAGACCGCTATGGTAGCGGTAGAGGCTCCTGAAACACACTTTATTCAGCGGATCCAACAGGACACCTCCTTCAAGAGGCTGCAGTGCATAGTGGCCTACATGATGCGGTTTATCTGTGGTCTCAAGCCGACAGTCAAGCAATCTCAACTGACAAATCAAGCGCCCACGAGTGATGAATTATCCACAGCCCTGGAGATCACCGTCAGGTTTATACAATCACAAACTTTTAACTGCGATTTTTTGGACATCAGATCGGGGAGGCAAGCCTCCAAGCGCAGTCCATTGTTGGGACTGGCGCCATTCCTGGATCCGGCGGGTAAAATCCGTGTCGGTGGGAGGCTGGAGGCTGCCAAGATCACTTCCAATGCCAAACATCCCATTGTACTACCGTTCAAACATCCGTTCACCAGACTGCTGATGATGGGCATCTATCGCGACGACTGCCATCTAGGTGCGCAAATAATGCTCGCTACCACTAGACAGCGGTTCTGATCAGTTCGAGGAAAATAACTCGCCAGATTGATCGTTCAACGGAGCGTGTGGTGCACCCGAGTCAAGCCTAAGCTGTTTTCACAAGTCATGGGAAACCTGCCGTGTGCACGTATTCAGCCAGCTCATCCGTTCATCAACTCAGGCGTGGATTTCTGTGGGCCTATGATGATCCGTTACCGAGGTAGAGGTACCCGACCGCAAAAAGAGTACCTAGCCATATTTTGCTGTTTCGCTTCAAAGGCCGTCCATCTGGAGCTAGTCAGCGATCTAAGCACAGAGGAATTTCTCTGTGCATTCAAACGTTGCATGGGACGACGAAACCTATTTTGCGACAATGCCACTAACTTTGTGGGAGCTTACAACCAGTTATCAGAATTTTTGTCCTCATTTTATTCCAAACAAGAGCGTTAGGAAGTAACAACGGCGTACTCCAGCCGGGGAATTGATTTCCACTTCATCCCTCCACGCGCGCCTCATTTTGGCGGCTTACGGAAGGCGGCGGTCAAATTAGCCAAAAATTTTATCCATCGAGGCGTTTCGTCGGCGGCTCTCGCCTAAGAGGAGCTGCATACCTTGGTGGTTGAGGTGGAGGGTATCCTCAATTCTAGACCACTGACTCCGATGTTAAACGATCCCAATGATTTGACAGCCTTAACGCCAACACACTTTCTCATCGGAGAGCCCCTCACAGCCATGGTGGATGGTCGCGCAGAGCCAGTCACCGGAGGTCTCCATGCCCGGTGGAAGCTAATCAATCACCTCAAACTGGAATTCTGGAGATGATAGTCGCACGAGTACTTGGCGCAGTTGCAGCATCGTGTCAAGTGGAGACAATCACACCCCAATGCGATTACGGGAACAGTGGTAATCATAAGCGAAGATAACACCCCATCGATTTAGTGGCCACTGGGGCGAATTATCAAAACGTGCGAAGGCGCCCATGGTTTCGTACGAAACGCTGATGTCAAAACCGACTCCAGAACTTTGAAAAGGCCAATACACAAACTGGTCCCACTACCAGTACTCGACGATACAAAGTCTAACGCAGAACCATCACAAGCATGTTTCCCCACTTGAAGAAGGAAGGGTCCCAGATCAGCGGTGACGACATCCCGAGAACAAGGTGTTGATCAATGCGAACCGGCAAGTCAATTTTGGCGCTCCTCTTGGTGTGCCTGCTAGCTCCAATAGCGAACGCCCCTCCAACACAAGGCTCAACAACCAGACCCCATACAGGTCTGTATTTCCAACCCGAGAACAAGGTGTTGATCAATGCGAACCGGCAAGTCAATTTTGGCGCTCCTCTTGGTGTGCCTGCTAGCTCCAATAGCGAACGCCCCTCCAACACAAGGCTCAACAACCAGACCCCATACAGGTCTGTATTTCCAACCATTAGGTCGAATCTACTTATCTTCCAGCGAGTGGAAGTTGCTCATTTATTACGATTTGGGAAGATTTTCGTGTATTTCCCCTCCCTGTGCGTCCTTCGAAGCAAAAAGTGTCAAATTAAGACCTGTTTCGAAATCAAGGCCTTTCATGTGATACCCATATCGGCTATCTTTGATGAAATTTTTTTGGGGGGGCCACTCCCCTGTATGGGGAGACCCCCCTTAAATACCTTACAAATTTTTTTTGTGATTGAACTTTAAAGAGAGCACCACTTTACACTTGCATACAAAATTTGATGTTTCTGGCTTAAGTAGTTTGCGTGAAAAAGTGCTGTGACACACGGACGGACTGACAGACAGGACGCGATTTTTGTAGGGTTTTGTAAAATTATTTTACAAAACCCTAAAAAGGCATACTTGAAGGTCTGGAGGCATCAAGGGCAAGGGATCTCTTTTCTAGTAATCCCCTTCTGTTTCCTTGCTTCACGCTTGAAAGGAGATTCGTGTATCCCGAAGGCGTCCCCAAATGTAGGAATACAAAGTCTAGTATTGTTTAAACGGCTCCAGGCTAGATTCTCAGCTAACAGGGGAGGTGTTTGGTGGGTAGACCATAGTGCAATATGTGCTTGGGAGTCCCACACTCAGGGTGTAAATAGTCTTCACCTCCAAACCACAAAACAAAAAAAAAGCGTTTGACTTTCAAAGTGGCCTTCTATTAAATAATTATTTACTTATTGAAGTTAAAGGTTCTTTGGCGAAAATTACCTTTCCGGCTGGTGGCGCCAAAGGAAATTTTTTAATTCAGTTTGTAATCCTTTCAAAAGTATGAGCGGTAGCTGCATTTTAAGAGCGATTGGACTTAAATTTACAGTATCGTGCCAAAGAAAAAATATATTCGAGAAAGAATTTCATTTTTGGCACACAGTTATAAACGCCAGTTTTTAAATTTTCCCAGAATGGAATGGTTTTTTTTTAACACAGTAAAATTAAATAAACGTTTATGTATTTTTTTTTTGTGCCGTTGAATAAGACCGAACGACACGGTCAAAATCGATTTCAAAAAATAAACTTAAGGTCCCAAAATTAAAAGAATGGTCTTTCCTTTATATTTGATCCTTTCATAACTAAAAAATCCCCGTTGGCAGCATCAGCCGGAAAGGTAAATTTCTCGTATGTAGCGTAAGGTTTCGAAAAAGAAATTGGCTTATCTACTACTGGACTTCTTATTGCAATTTTTGTAGCACTACATGGGTATTTATTAACAGAAAGGATCTGCCGCCGTTCGTATTTGGAGACTCTTCATAGAGGCGCAAATATTTTGCTAATTAAATTGAGTTGCACACGTATGGATCACATATTGAAAATCGGCGGGTAATAAATTGTTATAAACATACTTATACTCGTTTTGCCCTTCTCACATTTGCTGTTTATACATTTGACAGTGGTTGTCAAACAAAGATGATAACTTTTTGGCTTAAATAGCTCAAATACTTAATTTCAAAAGATTTCCATAAAAGTTTAATCAGCACTTGCATTGCCATTAATATATACATTTTCGATTCTTTTCTGAACCATCAGGGGCCGTTATTTTGAATTTTTATTGAAAACGGCTGTTAAAATTATTAAGCTGTAAATTTTCGAATTTTTTATTTGTCATCCGATTTGCATAATTAATTTAAATTAACTTGCCTTAATAACTTATAATTTCAAGTTTTATCGGAATCTGTTGAGAAACTTGGCTGCTAGAGGGCTACAGAAATAAAAAACATGTTTATGTCACCCCCCTGTATGGGGAGACCCCCTTAAACACTTTAAAATATGTTCTTACACTGCAAACTTCAAGAGGCACCACTTTTGACCTACGTAGAAAATTTCCTCATTCTAGCTCATGTGGTTTGCGAGAAAACTTGTGACACACGAACAAATGGATGGACGGACAGACAGACAAGTCGCGATTTTATAATTTTTTAGGGTATTGTTAAAAATATTTTAACAATATTTAAAAATATTCTGATTTATAAATACGTTGAAGATAAGTCATTTAAAACGTTTCCATGAAAAAAATTCATTATTTCAGTTGCTACTAAAATAGCGAATTGCGCTTGTTCCTGACCTTTGGGGGCGGCCATTTTGAATGCATGCATTTGATTTTGGACAATTTTAAATATCTGTGGGCTAGGACCTCATCAATTAATGTGCCAAATCTCGTTCAAATCGGAGTTTCACTATAGACAGGGCAAAATAATTCAATTTTTAGTGAAAATGGCAGCTTAAAAATATTGGGTTTTAAATTTTCGACTTTTTTATTTTTCATTCAATTTTAATAATTTTCTGCATAATACAAGAACATAGTACAGAAATCCATAAGTTCAAGTTTCATCAAAATCCGCTGGAAAATGTGACCGCTAGAGGGCCACAAAAACCTGAAAAAACGCATATTTAAAACGCCGCTATTTTGAAATTTGCACATGCATGATCACCAAAATATTAAAAACTGTAGATCTAAGTAATGTCTATCTTGAAACCAAGTTTCATATATATTAGACTAAAATTGCGACTTTTAGAAGCCTTTGAAGTTTTGAGTTTCAACTGGCCGCCATTTTGTTTTTTTGACCTGACCTCCAAATTTTTCACGCAATACTTTAGATACTCATAATTTTTATATAAATGCCGAATTTCATGAAAATCTGTTGAAAGCTTTGACCACTATTACAACAACAAAATTTTGCACGTTTTCCGACCTTTGAGCGGCCACCATTTTGTTTCTGCGGTACCGACTTTGGATTTTTTATTGTGAGATTCATCACATACATCAGTGAACCTTTGTACCAAATTTCATCCAAATCGGAGCTATACTTTGGTCAGAACAGAAATCACGATTTTTCGTCTAAAATGGCCGCCATTTTGTTTTTGCCCAGCCGATATAGCTGGTTCACGAACTTAACCGAGATATTAACCCAGTACACCTTTTCTGAAAATTTGGTGAAAATCGGAGCAAAATTGCAACCTCTAGTGTGGTCACAAATTTCGTTATATCCCATATATATATATATATATATATATATATATATATATATATATATATATATATATATATATATATATATATATATATATATATATATATATATAAATAAATATATAAATATATAAATATATATATATATATATATATATATATATATATATATATTATATATATATATATATATATATATATATATATATATATATATATATATATATATATATATGTATATATATATATATATATATATTTTGCCATCAGCGATTCTTTTACAATTAACAATGACTTGATAATTAATATACTATAAGTATTCACTGAGCACGTTTATTGTAACAAAATGAAAGTTAAGTGTCATTAAAAAAATTAATGGTTCACTATGCGATTAAACAGCAATCACATGTACAACACACTTGACCTCACGATCAGTTTAACGTTTTTATTGTCAAATCATTATTACTACATCGTTATTTTTACCTTATCACAAACTTTCATTCTCAAAATCATGGCCCCATTCATAAATGGTTTGATCGAAGCTTTTCGCTTTTCAGTCGTGTTGCTTACCTGAAAATAAAACAAGCAAAAATTGATAAAATACGCGCAATCAGTGATAATTATTTATAAAGTATGTAATAAAGATTGAGGAAAATTGGAGTATATAGAAAATTTTTTAAAGGTATATTCAGTAGAAACTAGTTGAAAATATTCAGTGACAATAAAATTGTTTTATCACTTTCAAGCACAAATTTATCAGATTCAATCAATCAAACCTATTAACCTCAATCAACTTGAACAATATTTTCTACAATTTCAAATGGCTTATAACTTAATTAAGAAGAGATCTATAATTGATAAAGTGATATGTATATTATGTGAGTGGAATATATTGATTTTGATTGAAATTAAATAGGGAGGAGGAAAGTATGCGAAATTGTGATTTTATTATAATTTTAAAAAGATTATTGGGTAGAAAAGGTCGTTCGATAAAATTTGAAAAAATCCTTTATAATGCGCCTTAAACACTAAAAATATTTTTAACAACTTGTCTTATCCTTAATCAATTTTAATTTAAATTTTAAAAATAAATTTTTTTATATGGTTTTTTAAAATATTCATAAATGAGTAAAGATGTATGCTATAAGCCCGATAAAGACAGCGATTTAATTGACACAACATTTCAACATAAATTACGAAACAAACAATGATACAATATTAAAGGAAGCATTTTATAAATTGATACTTAAACAAGCCACTTTATTCATATTTTTATTCATACTATATGTCCACAAATTTTACGAGTACGACACATATCATCACCATCATCATTTTCAAAAAAAATTTTATTGGCTTTTATTAACTTCAATCAGATTATACATATACACATTAGCAATGATTTCATGTGATGACCATCATCGTCATAATTTAAAATTGACATGGGAAAAATGTTTTGAAATAAAAATTTGATTTGGCTGATGTGTGATGATGTTCAAACGTGCGAGCTAGCCACCGGGTTGAGCTTATTTCTTCTTTATTTGATTTGCAGTTAGATTATGCCCGTTCTCGCATTGAGGTCAACTAGAATAATTTGAATAAGTTATTAATGGAATTTATGATTTATTTTTTTCCTTCTCTAGATATTCTGTTTGCTTCTGTGGTTTGTACGATTGAGTCTATTGCGAATCTGCATAAATCAATTCATGTTTGTACATATGATATTCCAAATGAAATGGTTTTGGACGGATGAAAAAATAAATAAAATGTAGATTGAAATTCAAATATTTGTTTTTAATGATTGTTAGATTTATTACCACGACGTTAAGGAATTTTGAAAATTTAATTCATTGTAGCACCTAAAATTTGTGACATAATTACGAGTATTTTGGGGTTTTAGTTTCAATTAGGTCGAGAGATGGTTGGTATGCATTTCGCAATTGATTTTGATTTTATAGGTACAACAAAAATTTAGCTTGCTTTGCAGTGCGTTTATAAGAAAATTTAGATACCTACATACATAACAACAACAAAGGTAGAAACTACATGTCTGCACATGTTTTAGCGGCACAAAAATGTCACTTGTGAATTTTATAAAGGGTGGTCCAACCTTAATGTACGATGTTAATTGTGAGTCACACCTTAACGTCTAGTTTTTTGCCCAACTCAATTTGACATTTCTTTGTTTCAGTGTTTGACAAATTGATCCATGGAGAGGTGCTCAATTGAGCAACGCGTTAAGGTTGTTGAAGCCTTTTATGAAAATGGGCGTTAAAGTCAAAATGCATTTTATGCACTTCGTGATTTTTTTGGTCAGCATAATCGACCAAATGTGTCCATAATCGGAAGAATTGTGAGCAAATTTCAGCAAACCAGGTCTGCAGGAAATGTGAAATCACCTGCGGATGCTCACCCAGTTCGTTCTGCGGAAAACATTGCTGTTGTTCGCGATAGTATGGTAGAAGAACCGTCAACCTCGACTCGTCGACGTGCCCAACAATTGAATATCTCACGAACATCACTGATGCTAATTTTGAATAAATATTTGAATGTGTACGCTGACAAGGTTCAATTTACACAAAAACTGAAGCCTACTGACCATTTCAAGCGTCGGCAATACGCCGAATGGTTGGTTGAGCAGACATAAGGGAATGGTGACTTTACAAAGAAAATCATCTTCAGCTACGAGGAACACTTTCACCTCAGTGGATTCGTTAACAAGCAGAATTGCCGCATTCGGCCAAATGAGAATCTACGAGTGATTGTTGAAAAGCCGATGCATCCACAAAGAGTGACTGTTTGGTGCGGGTTATGGGCTAGCGGCGTCATCGGGCACTACTTCTTCGAAAATGAGGACGGCCAAGCAGTTACCGTGAAAGGTGTTCGCTACTGCGAGATGATAACGGACATTTTGTGGCCAGAAATTGAGGTTATGGACCTGGACGATATGCAGTTCCAACAGGATGGTGCCACTTGCCATACAGCCAACGAAACAATGGCTCCAGATGTACATCCCGAATTAGCCTAGTAAATATGGCATAAAAATTCCTATTGTTTGTGACATTGGAACCAAATATATGTTATATGCTATGCAATACTCGTATATTGGTACCCCAAGGTGTATATTACGTCAAATAACCTTAGAGGCCTATTCATGGTACAAACCGTAACATTACATGTGACGATTTGTTCACATCAGCTCCTCTTGCCAAATCATTGCTTTCTAAACCATACAAGCTAACACTTATAGGTACAATCAGGTTAAGCAAACCGGGAAAACCTAAGGAGATGATGAATACCCGCTCTTGAGCTGTAGGAACTTCCATGTTTGGTTATGATAGATTTTTGACTTTTATTTTTACAAGCCAAAGTCACCTAAGATGGTATATTTTTTTTCCTCATTTTACGAGAAAGGCGCGCTCAATGCAAAAACCGGTAAGCCGGAAATAGTCATTTTTTATAATCAAACTATTATTAACGAAGTTGAGTGAATTTCGATTTCTGAGGTATTTGTTGCCCTTGTACACTCAGTAAGGCCCACATTCGTAATATTTTCAGATTTCTCGGCTCACATGTGTCCAATCGCGAGGGGGATGGGACAAATTTTTTTGTACATTTTGCCTTTCCCTGGACCCTATAATTCATAAGATGATTTTTTAATTTCAGATTCTAAAATTTCTAATCAAAACCTTTCATTCGTTACCCAATTCGACCACTTTCGATAAAAAAAATTTTTTTAAGGGCTAATTCGTTATTAGGGGGGGACCCCCTTTAAATAATTTTTAAATTTTTGGTAGCACCTTAACTTTTGAGAGACCAGCACTTCTGACCTTTTCAGAAAGTTTGAGCATTCTAGCTTCTATAATTTCTGAGGAAACTAGCTGTGACGCACGGACAGACGGACGGACAGACAGGTCGCGAAACTAGTAGGTCTTTGTAAACAAATTTTTTACAAAGACCTAAAAATGTAGCGGTCAATTGACTGCGCCGTTGATGAACAGAATACTAGACGCTCGATCTTTTCCTAGGCATGTGAGAACCAATATTGAAGATATTTTCACTCGACATACGAAAGAAAATTCAGGAAATAATGAAGATGGGCCTACCGGTAAAAAACGCCGATTTCGGCTTTCAGCGAAATGTCAAAACTAAGGCCGTCCTGGGAACTGACGACAATCCAAGTATTTAGTCGGGAAAATTAAACAATGGTGGCGAGAAAAATAATTTCTGAGACTCTAAGAAATGCAAGATTGGAAGTGTATTCGTAAAGGTTAGTTATAAGGCTTAAAATATTGGCAGTGAGACAAAATAAAGTCATACACAAGTCAACACAAATTAGGGTAATAAATAATATAATCTTCGGAGCGCAGACTCTGAGCATTCTATGTACAATAATCCAATTAATAAATGGCTCTGCGTATGGTCTAGGACATTCAAACTAACCATAGCTAATCAAAAGGCAAAAATAATATTCTAAACAATAAAAAAAAGGACAAGAAAATTTAATCGTTTCAAAAACAGTCAACAGATTTGAATAAACGGTTTTCTTATTTTTTAACAACCGGACGTTTTAGTGCCCTTCCCATCCAGCGGACTGCCGGGGTGACGAAAAATAGAATCTTATAAGAGGAAAACAATATGTTAGCAAGGGAAATGAATGAATGATTCAAAAATTGAAAAGTTCTACCGTTAATGTGTCGATCAAATGCAAAAAATATATACTTTTAAAAGTCATAGCAGTATACAGGCAATAAATAACATTTTCGTAACTGTAACTGTAATATTAACTAAAACGAGATATATGTGCATATGAATGTGTGTTTGTATGTCGAGCCAAAATGTGATAAAAGAAAACGGGAGAAAAAAAATATCGCATTCTAACTGAATACATACAATGAAAACGTAATAGAAAACTGATTTTGGTTATTTTTCGCCAGTTTTCTTACCAGAAGATACAAAGGCTTCATATAGTTGCTCGAGGATAAGCCGGTCAGTTCATTTAATTCGCCAACCCACCATTCTGGCTTATCACGACCAGGCAGACTTATCATGTCATCTTTATCGAATGTTAACTCGTCGTGTTTTTGCGCTGAAACTGGAGTGCGGCGTCCACTATTACGTCCGCCTTGCAATGATAATTGTTCGTTGCTCGTAGCCTCATAAGGAGCTATTCCGTGGACAATCTCGGGTTTCTTCCCTCGTATTCCCGGAGTCATGGAAGAAGTTCTTGACCTAGGTTGACTGTAAGTTTATTTTGCTTGATCGACATTCCTCTGTTGCGCCTTGATTTAGGAAACTTTCATATCTATCTTTTCTTGATTTTTATTTTGCATCCCCTGCGAAAGCAGGAATTAGTTCTTGGAAGGTTTCTTTGTCTGTAGCTTTACTAAAGATATTTGTAGTCTCCTGCTGCACTTTAAGACGTAAATCGGAGGTTACGTTTATGCCTTAAGGGTAACGTGTCGAAAAATTTCATGCAATTTACACCTTCTTCACAGGAGTACACTGTTTAAATGTTCGTAGGATAGTTTAATGCACTCAACACTAATTCAAGGATAAAGATAGTTATTATTCGCACTGAACATGTCGTCGTTGCTACGCCAAAGTCACCTAAGTGCAAAATCTTCTTTTTGAGAAAACATCAATCAAAATTGTGAGATCTGAAAAATCGTATTTTGTATATTGTTGGTTCAGATTATTGTCAAATATCCGTAAAAGGCCTTGTTTTACTATTCTACTATAAGGTTTTAGATTATGGTTGACCAAAGTGTCAGAAATGTCACTTGAGTGAGTTTGGTAAAGTGTGATTTTGTTTAAAGTTACACTTCGGTGCACAAATATATTATTTGAAAACAACACGTTCAATGTAAAAGTTGTATTTTATTTGTCTTATTGAACAGTAGGAGTTAGAAAAAAATAAAAGTCAGGGTTTTAATTTAGCAACGGTCATTTTTAGTCATCGACGTCCTTATGTTAGTGCTTAGTCATGTTCGTAGCAGGATTCCTCACTTTCATGGGGCTCAGCCACGTTGTCCCTCTAGCCAGACGAACCTGTGATACCGGAAAAGAATGTGTGTTATGGCTTTGTGATGGTCACCTCCTTACACATTTTTATCAGATCAGTTTTTTCGCTGCTGAAATCGGAAGCCGTTGGGTGACGCCTGTGGTGGAGCTTGGTTGCTGGGTCTTTCTCTAACAGTCTTTAGATTTACAGGTACCAATTCATGTTTAGAGTCTTTTTTGTAGAATACAGCTACTACATCATCGGTCTTCCTGTACTCAAGGCAGCAAACCTTTCTCCAAGGAACAACTCCTTTGTGAAATTTATTTGCCAACTCGGTGAAATCGGGAAAATCGTCGTATTCCATTGTTGTCACATGGAATGGTTTAGGATGGATACGAGCACTTCTAATAATTTGAAACCAACTTTCTGGAACATAAACTGGAATGTTTTTGGATTTCCTTTCCACTTTCGAGTGAATCGAATCACATTCCATCTCATAATGTCCAGGCTCGAAGAAAGAATGCTTGATTAGGTGCAATGCGGTATTTTTTAGTAGATGAACACACATTGCAGAACCAGCGAGTTTATATTCTGTCCAAAACAAGAACCAGACATCATTCCTATTTGGCGAATTTCTGAATCAGCTCCCAATTTCATTTAAACGTATTTCATGAGACAAGAGGCTAATGCATTAGCACCTCTTTTACCATTTACTGCACTTATCCTTATGTGGACGAAAAAATCCAACATTAAACTCTCGGAACACTTTTTCTAAATTTATCAAACGAAACTTTTTTCTTTCCATCCTGTACACAGCATTCCACAAACAGTCTGTGCATAATAGAGATGTTCAATTTTACATCTAAATATTTTCTACTAGAAGACTTGCGGCAATAGTGTTGGAAAAGAAGAAATGAATTCCCGTATGTATTTTTCAGCTTCAGAGGATAGTTTGTTAGATGGAGTATGACGCCCTCTCATGTCTGGTTCCACTATTCCCGTGTCCGTAATATTTTTCAATGTACTAAGTACCAAAGCTTTTGTGATTTTCAGGGTGGCTAGGAAAAATTCACGACGTACCTGAATTTGATCATTACCAACAGTCAGAGTATAAACACGAGTAAATACTCTTTGTGTAGTATGAGCCCTGGTTGAACGCTTCTTGGCTGTATTATTCACATGTTGAGCAAGAAAGGATCTTTGATGATCTATTGATGATGACATTCGAAAACCGTCATAGATTTTTTGCCTATGATCTTCGCTAACGAATGAACTGCATTGGTGATTAATCCGACCAATACAAGGAGATGGTAGCATGGGACGGGCGGCATATTCTACGCCTCTGAATCCAGAATATGACTCACCCTTCAATCTCTTCTCAAGACGAATTTCCTTCTTTTATTTTCTTTTATCTCGTTTTTCAGGCAGTCCACCATTAATTTCTCCATGTTCTTCGTTATTTAAATCTGAAAGTCCTGGTTGAGGTGAATTCCAAGAGAGCTCATCTTGGTCATTCCTGTTCGATGCTGGAAGAAAAAGATGCAGAGCACAATGATTATTCCTCAGAATAATCCAAAGAAAAAAAAAATAATGTACGAAAAGAGTGTTTTATTGAGATTACCTTTTATAAGTTGGCTTCTGTGGAGTACTGAAGATGCAGTACAAGGAAACAAGCCGCTGCTGTCACTGTCAGATGATTCATTTTCAGGGAAATAAGTTTCATCAGAATCTGAAAACGTTTCCTCTCTCTCTCTCTCTATCAGCGAACGTTACAATAATTTTTGTCGAACTGATTGAATATATTTTCAAATCTCAAAAATCTGCTTCCAGAACGTGAAAATTACAGGAACACGACTAGTAACGAAGCGCAAGCGATAATGATTAAACTGAAAATCTGCGTTGGTCAGTAACAGTTGAACAAATACCACATTACCAGGTTACTATGGAAACTACTTCCCGTGCATTGAAAGTGAAAATTGGCGAACCATTTCAGAGAGGAACAAATGAAGTACGCTTTGCTAGACTCACCCAAATGGTAGATAAGTTACTTTGTCGAAGTATGAAATGACAATTTTGTAGATGTGTGAAACGTTGAATGATAATTTAACCTATTTAGGATTAGAATTCAAATGCATACCTCTGGCATATTGTAGAGTGACACCTAACAATTATGAGAATCAGCTTAGGTAAAAATGGATAAAAATGCACTTAGGTGATTTTGGCGTATCATCGACAATATGTATATATCCACAGTTCCACGATTATACAAAATTTAGGAAGCGCCTCATTCTTGAAAGTTGCGGAAGGTCACACTAACCACTTTTATCTCTTGTATAGTTTCTATTCCGTATCAGAATTCGAATGGTCACCCATTGCGAGCCAAGAGCTCCGCCAATTGATCAATTATCTCGCGAAATTTTTTATGAATTTGTGATTACAATCAGATCTTGTAAGCTATTGTGGTACATTCTAACTGACGCTGTCGTGTCGATATTGAGTGGCTTCGCTTCGACTCTATACGCCGCGATTGTGAAAACGTTACAAGTGCGAAAGACACACTGCAATCGCGAATTGATGACGAAAAATTAAGCTGGAGGTACTATTTAATATTTTGCTGGGGAATTATATGCAGAATGTTTTGTTTTTGAAATATAATCAGCAGCTCTAGAAGACTTACATCAACTAACTACTAATGGGTTTTATGCTTCACTTGACAATTCAAAATGAGCCAGTCCAGTTGGCCGAGTAAGTGAAGGTTTCGTTGGTGCACAGAAACTGATACTTGCTACCTACTAAACTGGTTGCTACACTAAATCACTCGATACAGTTTGTGTGAACTCTTAATTAATTAATTAATCCAAGAACGTTCACCCTAATTTCAATTGTTTGCACATTAGTTGCTAGGCGCACACTTCTGTTTCAGGAATCTTCGCCTTTGACTTGATAGCAATCTTTCTCCTCTGAGATTGCCCGGAGCCTGTTTTTTCGAGATTTTACGAAGAAACTATTCGTTTCTAACTGCGACGACCCTTCCGTTCAGATTACTGCCATATTGGGATCAAATTATATAAAATTCGAACTTGATGTTCATTTTTCACACGCGATCGCTCGGTTTTTGTTTAGTTCTCTCGCCACCCGTCGACATCAGTGACGTTCAGTTGCAGCTCCTTGTCAAACAACCTTATCAGTTGGTTGGGACATATATATATATATATATATATATATATATATATATATATATATATATATATATACATAGGGGTGACAGATCTCTGCGGAATATCGATACGTGGGATTGAGGTTATCACAGCTCATCTGTATACAACCTATTTATATATAAAAGTAAAATGAAAATAATTTAGGGCTATAACCTTAAATACTGTTTCTAGACCGTCCGGCATTTATTGTACTGATGGACGATTATACTAGTATAATAAAAAGATACATAGGTATACTTCAAACTATCACTATCTTTCTATCAGCAAAAGCTGGGATCATTATCTTTTTATTCATGTTGTTGCAACAATAGATACACTTATTCGTTAACCACAATCATCACAGATGTGAATTGCATCAAATTCTATCATACTATACTTCCGTTGCATTCAGATTACACCATATTTCCGCTTGTTTTGCTAATATTTTATCATATTCTGTTTGTCATATATCTATCACAACAACAAATGATAATTTCACTACTTGTTGTAAATACTACACCCTAATATAATATAAGCTACTGACCATTACATGCTATAATGCATTTTACGAGTACTCTGCTAGATTATTGTGTCGTGAAATTTAAAACAATGGCTTGTTGTTAATATATTAAATGGCGGTCTCTGATGCGACTGTGACAATGTGAATACACAAATGTACTTGTATCTTTGTGGTATAAATTGAATGATTTATTATATTTCGTTAGTCATAAGTTGCGCATGTTAGAATTAATAGCAATGTTTATTTTAATATTTATTGAGAGAGGGTAGAGAGTGGTAAGGGGTTGTTGATTGAGGTAAAAACGCTCATGGTTTTTAGCTTCAAAACAAAGGAATAATATTTTGCGCACGGAATTTTTCATTATCCTTAGGTCTAAGTTAAATGTAAGTTAACTTTTTCCGACCGGACTTGAATAAAAACATATAAATTATGTTAAGGGCTGAGCCCGATGTTCTTTATTGAATTGTTAAAATGGAACTGAATACAATTTACAAGATTTTAACAGGTACAAATTATTTAGCTTATGTTACATTAAATTTAGTTCACATGAAAATGTGGGCAACTGCAATTTCTAAACAGGAACCCTAGACGAGATGTCAGTGCTTTTGGATATTCCCGTCCTGTATTTTTGCATTTCCCATGTGAAATGTAATGATTTGAGAACTCGAAAAGTCCAGTATGTCGATTTTGGCGTTGATTATATGGGGCAGAAGTCTGAAAGAAAAACTTCAATTACGAATGTGACTTTTTTGAATGACTTTACCGGATTCTGTTAAAACTGTAGAATTTCTATTTTCTTTCACTATTTCTTGTCTAAAACGTGGTGTAAGTTTGGAACCTTTTCTTTTGTTTCGTCGAACGAAAATCGTTTCTCCGACTTCGTATTGTTTCGTACTTTGTCCGTTTTATTGTGATTTTTTAAGTTCGTATCCTGTTTTTGTTTCAATCGTTCTATGTTGGATTGTCGAATCCGTTTTAATTCGTCTGGGTTTGTCCTTGGTATTCGTCCGAAGAGTAGCTCAATGGGTTTTCTACCAGTAGTAGAGTGGATTGAAAAATTGTATTCATGCACGGCATGTTGTAGAAGATTTTCAAATATTCTTGGCGGTCCTTCTTCCTTCAAGCATCTCATAAGTTCTGTGAGAGTGCTGTGCCAACGCTCGACTTGCCCATTCACCTCCCTTTTGTGTAGAGGGGTTTTGAAAACCTTGATCTTAAGGTCGTCTTCCATTAAGGAGGTTATGCAGGCTGATCTCAATGAACTCTCGTTATCGATCTCGACAATTTCTGGTATACAGAAAAAGAAAAGCAAGTCGGTAAGCGGTTGTTTTGTCTCTTCAATAGACTTTGAAGCTTTAATTTAAGCCTGGCCAAATTTAGAAAACTTGTCGACAGCGGTTAAAACACGATGCTTTTCTGTACTGAATAAGTCGATGTAGATTGAATGACCGGGATAAGATGGAATAGGAGTAGCGTTTAAGAGGGGTTTGTTGGGATGTCGGTCATACTTATTTTCTTTACATACGCTACATCGCTTCACTATGTTTCTAATTTTTGCTGCCATTTTTGGAAAATAAAAAATCTCAAGGAGCTGTAGACGGTTTTCTTCACCGTTCCGATGAGCTCTTTTGTGTGTTTGCAGAATCTTTTCTTCCTGCTCCACGTCGCTGGTGATGTCTTCGACAAATTTTTGCGTGTACCGAATGCGATAGCTTCTGAAATGTTCGGGATAAATTTCCTGTATGCGACCCATATTTTGTTCGCATGTTAGAAGGCGGTTTATAGTGAGAGGGTTAAGGTATCGTTTTAAAATATTTATAATATCTGTATCTGTGTATTGGCGTTTAGTAATTGTGTGTTTCGTGTAATTTGGGGGAATGGATTTTGAAGTTGATAACTATCTTCTTCGCCTATTTTAAGGATAACTTGGTTCGGGAAAGCATTTATTGGTGATTCAACTGTTGGAATTAAATTGTGTGCTGAGCTTTGGTCGCTTTGTACTGTTGGCGTAAGGGAATTAATCAATGTTGTTTTGGGGGTTGTGAGAGGGAGTCTGCTACTCCGTTAGCCTTACCTGGCTTATATATTAGTTCATGATTATATTCTTTTAAGATCGACTTACACCTTTTCATCTTAGAGTTGGTGTTCTTGTTGCTGAGAGCGTAGGTAAGGGGTTGGTGGTCGGTGTATATTTTCAATTTGCGGGACCCATAGAGATACCTTCGCAATGAATTGAGTGCCCAGATGATGGCAAGCATCTCTTTTTCATTGGCCGCGTAATTTTCCTGTTTTGGATAGCGTTCTTGAGAGAAAAACGATGGGTTTGTCATCTTGTGAAAGGACTGCACCAATCGGGTAGTTAGAAGCGTCTGTTGTGAGCTGAAACTCCTTCTCAATGTTTAGATGGGTTAGAACTACTTCTTTAGATATTAAGCTTTTGAATCAAGGTGAATTATTTTATTTTCGGATTGATTTTTGGACACTCGTTCATCTTCCCCTCTTAAGAGAGAGGTCAGGGGCTTCGCGTTTCTTGCATATCTTGAATGAATCGGCGGTAATACCCTGTCACCCCTAGGAATTATCTCAAATCTTTTAAAGTTTTAGGTATTGGCATGCTCGCTATTGCCTTGACTTTTTGAGAGTTGGTTTTAATGCCATCACTGCTCAACACAAATCCTAAGAACTCTATTTGTCCAACTGGATCTTCATATTGGACGCTTCTAAGGTTTTCAGCACTTTCCTTAGATTTTTGAAATGCTCTGCCTCATCTCTTCCGAAGATGACGTACACCGATGTGCTCTCGTAAAATATCATCAAGAGTTCGTTGAAAAATTGAGGGAGCGTTCTTTAACTCGAAAGGAAGGCGAGTGAACTCAAATTTTCCGTTATTCACGGAAAAAGCAGTCTTTGGAATACCTCGTTCTCTAAGTGGTATTTGGTGAAAACCACTTTTGAGATCGGCAATAGAAAAATAGGTTTTCTTACCCAAGTTGACAGGAATCTCGTTTATTTCCGGTATCGGATATGTGTCCGCAATGGTGACAAAATTTAGTTTGCGGTAATCGATTACCATCCGATATTTTTTCTCGCTAGATGCGTCATTTTTCTTGGGCACTATCCAGACTGGGGAATTATGAAGCGATTTGGAAGGTCTTATTATTCTGTCTTCTAGAAGTTTGTTAATTTCCTTCTCGACTTATGGTTATGACCTTGAGTAAACAGGCTGATCGCTTTTCGTTTGTATTTCTCCATTGATGTTACTAGTGGAGGTTAGTTTTTCGTCAGGTTCTGATAATAGCCTAGCGCAGTTTCTTAGGATCGCCTTTAATTAATTTATTTGCTCCTGATTCATATGGGTAGTTCTGAGGTTTATGTTGTGAACGGATTGTTAAAGATGTTGTTTCAAGGGGACGAGTACATTTGGGTACAAAGCCATATAACCTTCGTCCGTATGTATAACAGCCTTTAGTTGTTTAATTGTGTCATTGCCGATAATTCCGTCAAAGGTAATCAAACTTGGGAGTATGAAAAATCGAATTTCCTGTATCTGGGGGCCGAATAAGTTTATAAAATCATGATGGGTCCTCCTACTGAATTTGCAAAGAAAGTTTTCTGTTTGGAATAGGATAATCTATGTGATTGGGCTGTATGTAGTTTTTGTTGGATCCGGTGTCCACTAGAAATCTGAGTTGCTCTCCACTTTTTGTTTCATATTCGAAATAGGGAAGTGAAGAGCGCTTCATTCTAAAAAAAAGATATCTTCTAATTCTTCGGTAGTTCCCAAGGTTGGTTCGTCACTTTGGTCAATATAATCTGTCAGAGTTTGTTCTTGGGTTGTATCTTCTTGTTCCATGTCCTGTTGATACTGTTCCTCAGTTACTTTGTTTGATTCTTCCGGTTCAGTGTGGTAAGCTCGCTGAACTTTAGGGGGTTGTTGGTGTCTTTGGGATGGTTGTTGAGGGCGTTTTTGCGGGAAATTTCGATTTTGAGGCCTATTAGCATAATTAACGTTATGAGATCTAATTGTTTGGTCAATATCCATACGGACTGGTCCACGTGGTAGTCGCGGTGGCGGGAAATTAAACGCATTTTGGCGTTGAGTTTGTTGGTGATTTTGCGCGAAAAATCTGGGTTGTTGCGGCACTTGCGGATTGTGGAGGAGTTCTGGATGGAAGACACGTCGAGGGGCTGGTATTGGCATGGGTCTAGGCGGATTAGGCACAGCTCTGCGAGGGTAAGCTGGAGGTGGATCACCGTGATGTGCTTTTCGCGAATTAAAGTTGGAGTTGTTCGCGTATTGGGCTCGATAGTCCATGTTCTGAATCTTAAAGCACAAATGCAAGGCCTGAGCCAAATCGACCGGCTCGCGAATAGCTAGAAGTGGTTGTAAGTCACCTCTTAATCCTCGGATGAACGTATCAAGTGCTTTGTCACGATAGGCCTGAGTCATGATATTCAGGGCGTCCTGACTCATTTCTATAGATCCAAATTTGTTCAAACTTAAAGAGAGATG
Organism: Odontomyia ornata; assembly: GCA_963969285.1. Taxonomy (NCBI): domain Eukaryota; kingdom Metazoa; phylum Arthropoda; class Insecta; order Diptera; family Stratiomyidae; genus Odontomyia; species Odontomyia ornata. The sequence goes on from OZ017740.1 coordinate 299,141,354, forward strand.
GCTGTAAACCTCTTGATAAAATTGAGACACTGTATTGCTTCCCTGGACCAAAGTGGTCATTTGATTTTCCAAGGTGCCTAGATCTCTTTTGTCTGCGTAATGCAGCGTGAGGCACTTAGATATTTGGGTCCAGTTTAAAGGGGTGTTGTACGACTCCAAGGCTATGTCCGCATGACCAACTATTTTGTTCCGAGTCACGGACAAAATTCCGTAATACTTCGGAGTACCCTTTAAATGGTCATAAATATGTAGAATCCTGTCGACGCTTTTCCGCCAAGAGCTGAACTCTCCTGGTTCCCCAGAGAATGTTCTTAGGCTCTTAACTACTTCGGGGGTCTTGTCCATATCCGCTAAAGCCTCATTATTACCAATATTGGTTGGTACGTCAACATCATTATTAATGTCGGATGCTGGGTTCATAAGTGAAAATAATTTGTCTTCCCTGATTCTCAAAAGTCTCCCTCACAATTCGAGATACGATTAGAGAAATGTCACCTTCAGACACACTATTGGATGCAACGCTATGCACGTTACTGGGACCAGGAAGATCTAAATTAGCCATAGCCTCATTGAAGAAATCAATGGTAATTCTTGGTGGCTGGATCAAGTTGTTTTGATTCGCTATTTCAAGGTCTCACTTGCTATCACTTTTTCTAATTTGATTGCAGGCACTCGATTCACTATTTGCCGATAATACACTGAATCTTGTCTTAAAACTTTCAATTTGTTTTGAAATTCTAAATCACCCGTTTGCGATAGGAGAAAGATATCTGAAAAAAAACTTATTTTTGAAAAACTACTGTAACTAGACCTCTTAAATAGGTCCAGTTTCTGCAAAACATAAAAATATACGTTCAAGAGATTGCCAAAGCTAAGCGAAAATTTACGAAATTCGCACGAACGTCTCATCCGCTCTCAAAACAAATAAATTTTCAAAACTGGCAACCGTATTCTGATTGACTTCATAAAACAATAAAGTTCCAATTCAATACAATCAATAAATCAACTTGTTCCCACTCGAATTCAGATTTCCAAAATAATTTCGTATTTCAGTTGAAATGTAGCACTGGTATTTTTTTAACAATTCCCAAATTTTAATCACAATAATTTCCTAATCAAAACAAAAAATTCGTATTTCACTTTTTCAATGATTTCCAAAAAGAACTTTAACAATAATTTCGTACTAATCACAACACTTTGAATTCAAATCGAATACTTTATTCTTATAATTTTTATCTTCACTTCCAATTTTAATTAATATTTCTTTCTTTTGATTTATTTCTATTTTTCACTTGGGTTCACTTTTAAATTAAATTTGAGTTTTCACAAAAAACTTTCAATTAAGATTTTTGTTTTTTCGTATTTGGCGTAATTTTACAATAAAATCTTATTTTACTTATATAGGGTTATCCATTTTACGCTTGGGAAAATAAAGCTAAAAAAAAACATAAAATATTCAGATGGAAAGAAAATTATTTATTCATTATACGTGAAACACAACATCATTCAAATGTCCTCCACGGGACCTCTCCTTTTGAGGTAATTTTCAATGACTTTTCGGCACATTTCCGGCAATATCTCGGCCATAACTTCACGGATATTGGTTTTCAATTGCTCAAGATTTTGAGGATTGTTCGCGTAAACACGATCTTTCGCATAGCCCCATAAAAAGAAATCCAAAGGTGTTAGGGTCGTAGGATTTTGCGGGCCAATTGACATCACTCAATCTCGAAATTACGCGTCCTGGAAATTTCTCTTGCAAAAGTGCTCGATTAGCCTGTGTTGTGTGGCTTGTGGCTCCGTCCTGTTTAAAGCACATGTTGTCCAGATCATAATCTTCAATTTCTCTCCAAAAATAATCGGTTAACATCCGTCCATAGCGGTCAGAATTGACTGTAATCTTCCTTGATCGTTTTCAAAAAAATACGGGCCAATAACACCACCAGACCATAATGCACACCACACGGTCACTTTTTCCGGATGCAAAGGCCTTTCTGAGATCACCTGAGGATTTTGAGAGCTCCATATGCGGCAGTTCTGGTTATTTTCGTAACCACTGAGCCAAAAATTAGCCTCATCACTAAAGAAAATTTTGTTCGAAAAATCGTTATCAATGGCTTGTTGTTCAATCACCCAATTCGCATAAATTCTGCGTTGTGTATGGTCTTGAGGCTTAAGTTCTTGAGTGAGTTGAATTTTGTACGGATGGAAATGCAAATCCAAATGCAAAATCCGCCACAATGAGCCGTAAGACAAGCCCAAATGTTGAGCACGTCGAGGAATCGACAAATTCGGGTCTTCCTCCACACTTTGAGCAACGACAGCGATATTTTCAGCAGAACGAATGTTGCGATGATGCACATGCCTTGCAGTATCAATAACCAAACCAGTCTCTTCAAATTTTCTCACTGTGTTCGAAATTGTTAGCTATGCAGGTCGATTATGTCGACCGTAATCGGCTCGTAAAGCCCTAAATGTTGATACAGCAGAATCACCATTTTTATAATAAAATTTAATAATTTTAACGCGTTCTTCGACTGTTAAACGATCCATATTTTTAAATGGCAAACCTTCACTAAGAAAAACACGCTTTGGATGACATTTAATTCTGACAGATGTCAAATGGCAGGGTTATACTTTCCTATCACGAAATGGATAACCCTGTATTACAAAATTACTGCGGATATCATGGTCCAGAGGTCCTGCGCGAAAAAAGTTTCCATAAATGAATTGCTGAATCCTTTTTTATCGGGTTTATCAGCTGGACTGCCTTCATTTAGTGTTTGGTTCATGTCCTTTTCGTGTAATTTAGGTTTTCGGCAACTACTTAGAAACCCGGTGACACACACGCGTTTCTTCCGTATTGGGTAAATTCGGGATTGCGGGGAATCGCGTTTACTTTTTCGTTTGGTTAACGCGTAAACTTCGCGAACCGTCGCGAGAGAAAATCTGCAAAATCATAGGCCAGCCTCAGCGCTATTTTAAGACTTTGTAGGCTTGATAGTGGGTACTATCTTATCAATTTAGCTATTCTCTATTTGTTAAACGCGCGGAGCTCCCTGCTCGGGCGCCAGTTAACTTTTTCCGACCGGACTTGAATAAAAAAATATAAATTCCGATGTTCTTTATTGAATTGTTAAAATGGAACTGAACACAATTTACAAGATTTGAGCAAGTACAAATTATTTAGCTTATTTTGCATTAAATTTAGTTCACATGAAAATGTGGGAAAGTGCAATTTCGAAATAGGAACCCTAGACGCGATGTCAGCGCTTTTGGATCTTCGCTCAAGTAGCGCGTGGCGTTTGTAATAAAAAGGACTGATGGTTCGCGGTTTTTTCTGCTGTTAATATATGCGCGTAATTGGACCTAAGAGTCATCTCTTTCATTACTAAAACAGTTCAATTCAATTAAAATGAATGTTTGTCTATTAAACAACATGATTTGTGTATTATTTCTCTTTGAATAATAATAAATTACAATCCAAAAATTAAATTTCATAAACGAATAAATTTAGATACTTTTCTATTCAGTGTCTTTATTTATTCATTTGAATAAAACAATTCACCTCAAAGTTACTCCAGCAATTTCTATCCAATTCAAGCCCATAAGCGACAATTCATCATCACGTTAATACGTATATTATTCAACGTCCAATTAATTCAATTTTAATTGAGACAAATCACTTCAACTCATTCAATCTTACTTTAGCCATTAAAAATGATTAGATCATTCCCATAATTTACACTTCATCGCTTGCAAGACAAAAAGTCAAATTTCATAAAGCTAGCATTAGCATTTTTAAGACGAGATTTAACGACAATACCCAAATTTTTTTTGTTTATTCAAAAACGAGCTGTAAAATTTCAGCTAAATCATGAAATTTAATATCAACGTTTTACTGGAATAATCTCGTGACCATTAATATTAAGTTAAGCTTCAAACAAAACGAATAATTAATAAATTGCACTCGGTGAGGTCATTTTGCGATAAATATTTGAGATATTTGCGCGTTAAAAGATTGTTTATTTTTCAGTTGAATTTATTTAGTCGTCAGCTAGTCTGGCGATTTATTTCAATTTTAAATTTCAACAATCTTCACACTTAAGAATATTTCAGCGAAACAGCCGTGACATGATTGGGAATGTTACGTGAGCATGCAAAAAATTGAAAATTAATAAAGGTAGATAACCTTAGGAAGAAAAATCGAAAATACTGCAAAAGAAACTTCGTACTTCACTTTATATCTTGAATGAAAAAATAAATTGAAAGAGTTGGGGTTCGTTTGCCAAAGATATTTTCACCTGTTCGAATATTTGCGCGAAGCAATTGTCATTAATTCGGTCATGTGCAGTGGTAAAAACACTCATGGCTGTATATATTTTAATATAAGAGAAGCTCAAAAATCCATCCTCGAATTTGCTACTAATAATTTATGCATCTTAAAATTGAAAGATAATTTTTATTCTAAATTATTTGTTTTGTAATAACCAAAATAAGCATTTAATCTGTTCCTTTGTCAAGAAAATAAATCACACATGTTCATAAAAAAACAAAAAAAAATTAGCGCGAGGTCGAAAATTCTATCAGAAGTGTAAATTTGGAACATGTATAATACTTTTATTAACCACATACGTTAACAATATCAACAAAAAGCTATCTTGTAAACATATTGTTTACATCAACATATTAGTAGAGGATAGAATAAAATAAACTTGAAGGTCTACTTGGCAATAATTTTGTCGATCCATACAATTAATAATTTCGCTTCCTACATGTTTACCGGAACGGAAATATTTCAATGTCCGCGTAAAATGGAAATATGTATCTTTGATTAATCAGCAAAATAAAAAAAAAATTAAGATACGACAAACAGCTAAGAGATATATTCCTGTATCTTTTGGTATAATTCCAACAATATATACCACAATATGTTGAATGTAGTAATGAATAAAGCACACTCGGGCGACACCTTCTGTTGGCTCATATATGGTGGTCGCGATAGTATGATAGTACGCATGTGTAACGCAGACATGAGAGTACGACGTGAGTAATATTGTCATTGACTTTATCAATTTCATTCATGGGCGCGAAATGCTAGTGACTTATTGTAGATTTATATCAATGTGATTCGCTTGTTGCTTTCTTCCTCTTTTGATGGGCGTTTGCTTCCGTTCCGCGTTTATTTGGTTATGCTGTACCAGCTTAATATCAATGTCGCAATTAGTATTTCATTAATTATATTTAACTGTGATGAAACCCGAATGAAAGTGGTTTGGAGCTAGAAGAGAATGATATTGAAGAAGTTTCATATTTTTTCTTTAAGAGGAAAATTTAAATGTTGGTTTACCAGCTGAGAAATAATAATGGGTTAAAAACAGAAACTTTAATTAAGATTGAAATATTTTTCACATATATTCTGCTCAATAAATGACTGAAAATTAATGGAATAAAAGATCATAATGCAAATTCGAAAAGTTAAAGCCATGGCTAGAAGAAAAGAAAAATCTGTGGCAATGAAACTTTAGTTTGTGTAAAAACCACTAGTCAATGCTTGTATAAGAACTATTAGTCAGTGCATGAACCATTCTCCTGCTGTAATCCGAATTGTATTGTACAGGGATAGGTAATAGAAAGAAGAAGAGTGTAGTAATAGAGCAGTCACAAATGCAAACTGCTCGAAAACCTTCCTAACTCCTATCCGAAATTTTAATGGCAGATTTAGAGAAAAAATATTTAATTACTTTCATTCATAATCGTAAGTTCTAAAATAGTTTTCTTTCTTATTATTATTAAATGTAATTTCATATTAATTTTCTTTCACATTAAATTTAAACGTTTCCCTTTAATTATATTCTTCATGAGATTTAACTTTTATTACTATTTAGAACCTTTTTCATTTTTCTTTACTTCAGTTAATTTTGCTTGAAAAATTTTAAATCTGCCAATCAAAATTTTGAACATGTGTAATGAATCATGCGACGCCGCTGGTCACCACTACCAACACACTTTGCTGCTAGGTGGCTTGTCATTTTACGTTGGTTGCGACCAGTGCACATCCCACGTCTATTTTATCGTGGGATGCCAACAGAATTTTGACAGCCACATGGTAGCAGAGTGTGTGGGTAGCGAGTGCCATCGAGAGGAATAGCTTTTATCGTAGCGGGATTTTTGTGTGCAAATTCTATTGTGAGTTTTGTGGATAAAGTGAAGATTCTGTGTTACAACCTAAACCCAAACGTAAACATTTCAGGTAAATATGCTTTTGGACGAGGGTAACTGGTGATGTAACTTAGTTCTTAATTCTCGCTAGACCGATAAAATCAGTGCGCCGCTAATGCTTAGCCATTTTGCAAGTGGTCGTGTATAAAAAGGCGATAAATATGTGATGCTTTCGCCAATCCGTCATTTGAAATTCATACGCTCGACACATGTCTGCCACGATTGCAATGAGGATTCACCCCTAGAATGTCTCAAGTCAGCATTGACGATTCGTTATACAAGCACTGTCTTATCTATCCCAACAATCGTGTTAAGGTTATGTGATTGAGAACAATCACGATGGAGCTTGAATGCTTACTAGCTTCTGCATGATTGATCTTTGCCATGCTACCGGGGTAAGAGGACGCAATTTCGTAAAATGCTGGATTGCGCCTTGGGTTAGCATTGTAATGGTCATAAAAGCATTCTGAGGGGTAAAAGAATATTTTTAAGACTGATGCTAAGTCGATTTGATCAGAGTGTAAAAATTGATGTGTACAATCATGAACGTACATTTTTTTTTCTTGAGAATAAAACAGAACAATTGAAGATACAAACATTGAAAAACAAATAAAAGAAAAAGATAGATTTTACTTAATTGCTAGTGAAGTTAAAAAAAGACTGGAACGTAAAGCAGTAACGAACATAATTTTCAATGACATAAAAGCTAATAATGAAACAAATTTTAAATTTTGAAACTAATGAAATGTATGGTTTTAAAAGCAAAGCATGTTTCTCGACATACATTGAGTCAAACCATGGTTCTAAAATCAAATAAATCATGGACATGAGGAAGTTGTTAATCGAATAAGAAAAACAATTAAGAAAAATACCTTTTCTTCGCTTTCCACATTAAAAATTTAATCCATTTACTAGTATTTGTAAAATGTTATTGAAGTAATATATATGCTATGTGGCGTAACAAGGAAACAAAAGCTATAAAAATGCTAAATCTTTCGCAATCAGTGGATTTTCAACTAAGAAAAGGATATTGAATTGACTTTTATTAGCCTTTGTAACAAATGTCTCGATGTATGTAATGAATGATTCGAGAACATAGTTTCTTTGTTATTTAATGATGTTTTACATTCGGTGTTCAGTCAATTCAATGAAAATAAAATCTTCGACTAATTCAAAGGCTCGATTCGAAGTGCACACAGATAATCCAAATTTTTGCAAAGTTAATTGCTTTCATGGTTAATAATTAAAATTAGGAAGCTATTTAGAAACCAAGAAAAAAATACAGAGCATTCATTAAAATAGTTTAGCACGAAATTTGCATTCGCTAGAAAACTTACGCTACTGAAGCAAAAGAGTACATTTACAAGCAAGAAAAAATTATATTAAAAGAAAATAAATAAAATAAATAGCTCCGAGGTTTAATGTTAATCGATCTATTGAATATTATTTACCCGTTTATATATATATATATATGAACTAATAAATAAAAATTAGAATTTAATTTTGACGATAAAGAAGAAGAAAAGATGCTTAACCTGTAGTCGAAAATTTATTGTTAGATGAAAATATTAAACGAAACAATTTTACAAAACATACAACCTGGAGCAAGAATGATTGATGAACAAGCAATGAATTTAACGTGAAAAGCTCTTCAAAGAATGTTTTGTTTTAGAAGTTCCAATGTCTTGCTTATCCTCTCCCGGCTAGAATTTTCATACAAGATTTGGAGTGGAAAGAAGTAGTGAAGAATAAGAAGCTTGATTTAAAAAAAAAATATTGAAAATATCAAAAATAATATTAAGTACCCACATATTTTAATTCCGTTCAAAACATGCAATATTGTATTGACAATTTAAACGTTTGTATATTAATTTGCCATTTTACTATTATTGGTTTGAAAAACAAAAAAAAAACGTATTTGTATAATTTCAAACTTTTCTCACAATTGAATTTTAAAAAAACGAAAATTTTAATCGTGTAATCTTTTTATTTATACGTATGTGTTCGATTGAACGTTACATATAATCATAGTAAAAAAATATATATTGTACACTTACCCTGAAAGCAAAAAAATAAAAGCCACACTTAAATAACAAAATGAATTGCTAACGAAAAACACGACTTTCCTTTCCAGTGGTTCGTCTTTTCAGCGGGAAATGAGGTGTAGGGTAAGTATGCCGTCGCGAGGGTAGGGTTTGAGAAAATCCGCTGAAGTCGGTTTCGCGTCGCGCGCGGTACGCGGTACCTTAGTTGATTTTGATTTTTCTTTAACGTAGCTTTCGTCGGGTTGAGTTAACGTAGTATACTTTTCGGTACCGCGTCGGAAATTCGGGAACGCGAAGTAAAAATAAGGTTTTTGTTCTTGACTAGTTGATGAAGAAATACGGAGTAACGTAAAGTAGGTTTCCTCTCCGTATGATTTTGTTTTGTAACGCGTTCGAAAACGGGCATGTATAGGTGGCTGAATATTGTAAGTGAGCGTAGTCCATTCGGAGCCCCGCGACCGAAATCCTCTCCGATCAAGCTGGCCGACAAGCAGCCGCCGCGTGAATGGGTTACGGTGCACGGATTGGTTGACCGGTTGGTACCATCCGTTGGCACTACTCAGACTTAACGTGTAGAACCGATGAGAGGTCGGTTCCGCGTTCGCACGTACACTTTAAATCATTACGCATGGGAACAAAGATTTAGTGCAACCCAACGGTGTATTACCTTACGGAAGACAATCGAGTTCGGCTGAGCGAGCAGCTGATGCGATTTACCGTGCACACGGGAAGAGAAAGAAGAAAGACAAGTTTTGGACGGAGGGGAGTCCACTTAAGGTTGCGCAACCGAAAGCACGCGGGACAGGTTGTGAGCGATCATTTCACCGATGTGAGGTTTTTCTTTTCTTTTCGGGTCTTTCGTGAATGTTTGTGCAAATTAGTTGAGTGTTTCAAATTAAATATCTCGCGAGTGACGGAAATGGCTTCACTGCATAAAACACACCTGGAATTTCCTCATTTCAAATTAAAATTTGCAACCAATTTGAACGTTTTCCTTTCGAAAACCTTTCAGAGTTTAATCCAAATATAGCGGGAGGTTGTCACTAGATGGCGATTGCGGAATCTTGTAATACTTTTTGGCTGTATACAAACTTTTCGTAGTACCTACATATTGTTGGATTTGACGAGGATATGTATCTTGTGCTGGATTATGCTGAAGAATTTCATATGAAGACGAAAAATCGCCGGAGCTTGGGAAGGGGCTAAAAATACGTATCATCTTATTGAATGCAGAGTACTAGACATTCCTTTCTCCAGACGTTAAAGACGAGCCTACCAAACCATTGCCGAAAGAGATTTTCTTGCGAATTTTCTCGAATTACGATGTAGTATCGTTATGCAGCGATGCCCAGGTATGTACATATTGCAACGTTTTAGCGTTGGATGGGTGCAGCTAGCAGATGATTTATCGTTGGATTTAGTTTTGCGGAGGATTCTAACTTCCAGTGTGCTGGCCGGCAGATGTTTATCATTTAATGTTTCGCTTTTTTTGGTCTGCGGCATGACTTTCTAGAAATTGGAAATATCGTGCTGATGCGCCGGGAGTCGCAATGTTTGATAATTGGCTTAAAATAATTGCGGTCTGTGGAGTGTTGATAGCGTACACTTGCTACGAAGTATTGCCGCCACCATATAGTAACTTTGAGAAAAAAACCTCATTATCGCGATTGAAGTAATACGCTGTCGGTTAAAGGATGTGGCGGGATCGAAAGAATATTAAGGTAAGAAAAACTTGAAACTGAGTGACTTCTTTAAATCAAAGGGCAATCTTTATCTAGACACAAAAAAAAGAAAACAACAAAATATTGTAATAGAAAATATATCGCATCGATTCGAAGGACTTTTAAAATCGCATTCTTTGAAAGGATGTCATGTTTCTAAACACTGCCACACCATATAACCTTTGAATTTATCAGATTGGACACTAACTCACTTGGCAACAGGGTGTGCGAGTTTAAGAAAAAAATGAACACGATTTTATTGTGAATTAATGACTGACGACGGCATTCGTCAGATAGCCGCTGGAAGTTGTGACGCCGAAAGCCTTTCCATCCTTGAAATGGATAATCGCCCATTAATTATATATTAAACATTCGAGTATTTAGTAGCGTGTCACAATCTACAAGAAATATAACTTTTTGACTACCCTTTCAAATATATCAAAGCAATAATTAACGACAACTTCTATCGATTTTACCGAATAATGAAAAACGTGCTATCAATTAAAAATAGATATATTTGTTAATCATCCATACAATAGCGATAGAATTACCAATATTTTGTATTTAATAACGCTAGATATTAAAATAATTAGAAATAGAGCTAATAATCTATCAGGAGTAATATATTTCAATCTCTACTTTAATTTATAGTTGGGGACCAGAATCAATATAATTCAGAATGTGAAATACGAATATGCCACTTCATCTTACAAGAGATATTTAGTTAGCTAACTTATTGATAAAAAAATTAAAAGTTTCAATTTATGTAGCCAAATCTGAGTAAACTCATGGAACTATATTCTGCAGGAATTTTGAATACACAAAAATTAAGTCCCCAAAACAAAGGCGTAAAGTTGATGAGTCAATGATTTAGTTTATTTGATATCCGCAGGCCAATTTTTTTTTTCTTTAAAAGCCGTCGGGCATTGGTTTGTTGTGTGAGCAGACGCGTTTCGACTTCTTCGATTCATCTTCAGTGTCTAAAGGATGTGTTGAAGGGAATGACTTTATATAGTCGTAGGATGGGTTAAGCGGATGGGTAATTAGATCAGGTAGTAAATTACATCAAGTACTAATTGTGCCAGGTCGAGGGATATTAAGTTTTTGTTTTTTTGCTTGTTGGATGTCCATTTCACGCAAAAAATGTGTGGCAGGCATTGTCTTTCTCTCCTGGGCAAAACCGACAAGCGGGGAACCGTGACTTACCAATTTTGTGCAGGTAAGACAGAAAGCACCCATACCCGCTCAAAAGCTGGGTCAGATAGAAGTCAGTCTCACCATGCCTTCGATTTAGCCATGGTCTCACATCCGGGATGAGGCACGCAGTCTGCCTTCCCTTCGTGCGATTCGCCCAAAACTGCTGCCAATCGTTGAGTGAGTGCTGTCTCTCTTCGCGAAAAACCATCACCCTCGCATCTTCGTTTCGGCGCAGGTAAATAGAGCGACGCTCTCTAGCAAGGAGGCCGACTGGTATCACGCCTGCAATGACTTTCACCTCCGAATCAGAGACTGTCGGATACGAAGATGCAATCCTCGGCGCTCCTCTTCTCTGTACCTGTGCCAGACGTTTTCGGTAAACCTCCTTACTGAGAGAGTCACTCCATACCTTTGCCACGTAGATTAGCACTGACCCTACAGCATTCATCAACAGGCGTCTTCTTGATGCGTTGGGTCCCCCTACGTTGGCCATAAGTCGACTCAGACCCGATACTCCTGACGCAGCCTTCTCAGCCGTTGCCCTGATTTGCTCAGAGAAACTCATCTTCGAGTCGATCAGTAGCCCCAGGTACTTCACTGCTGGTTTCGATTCGATTTGTATGTCTCTAATACTGATCGTCCTTACTCAAGGGATTCTCTTTTTTGTCAAGATGACCACTTCGGTTTTCGCCAGTGCTAAACTGAACCCGCGAGCAGTCATCCAGTCTCTTACTCGGCGCATTAGCATACCTAGCCTAAGTTGCGCTTGTTCAATGGTGCATCCAGCGACCAGAGCTGCAACATCATCCGCATGGCCGATCAAGCGCGACTCATCTGGCATTTCCAGTCTCAGTAGCCCGTTGTAAGACACGTTCCACAGGCCGGACCAAAGATGGATCCCTGGGCGATACCCGATGTAACAGCCATCCTAGGCTAGCATTGCGGTGTCGTGGGGCGGGTTTTTCCCCAGCACGAGGGCGCACTACAAAAATATTTCACATTCACGACTTAAGTGGTCGTATGTTAGGACTTGGTTCGACGGTGTCGAGGCCGAGGTAACCTACTGAAGGGATGGATTGCCAAAGCAAAATGACAGACTGGGCCTGGCGAACGCGGATGAGACTTCAGAGGATCTTGTCTTTACTATTTATACTTACGGCCCCCATATAAGAGTGGGGCATCTAGGTGGAAGCGGTGCCCCTTCGCACCCCTCCATCCGGATCAAGATCCATTGTAGACGTGGCCATATAAGGGATTTTCCAATAAGAGGTGTTATTTTGAATAGCCCGCTATTTCGGTAGATGCCACTTTTGAAGCTGTCATTTTTTGACATTTGGCAAGTAAAAACTACGCCATTAATAAAAGAACGAACCACGCTTCAACAACGTATTAAAATTATTAAAATACACTATAAAAATGCTGAAAATTTGGCAGGGACGGTTCGTAAGACTCGAACATTTTTGGGTCCTCGTGAAGGACCTTGTCGGACCGCAATACAGAAATTGGTGGAAAAATTCGAGCTGTTGGGACAACTTAGTGATGTGAAGAATAAAACCCGTGCACGTCACTCAAGAACAGCTGAGATTATTGCTGCTGTAGCCGAAAGTGTTGAAGAAAACCTAGGTTTGTCCATTCCTCGCCGTCCTTTGGAACTAGGCATTTCACAAATGTCATTACACCATATTTTGCGTAAAGATTTGGGTCTTAAGGCTTATAAAGTTCAGTTAACAAACGAGTTCAAGCCGGTCGATCATCAACAACCTCGTTTCTTTGCTGATTGGGTCCTTGAAATGAATAAAAATGATCCGGAGTTCCATCGAAAAATCATCTTGAGTGATGAGGCCCATTTCCACCTCGGTGGCTTCGTCAACAAGCAAAATTTGTCGCATCTGGGGCTCGAAAAACCCAAGAGTTATTGTTCAAAAGCCTCTCTATCGTCAACGTGTGACTGCTTGGTGCGGTTTATGGGCCGGCGGAGTCATTGGACCTTACTTTTTCGAAAATGAGGCTGAAGTAACAGTTACGGTGAATGGATTGCGCTATCGAGAGATGATGAGAGTGGTTTAAGCTTTCTTACAATTCGGAGTCGACAAGATTGTTCGAGCGTTATAACAAATTAGTTGCGTTGAATGATCTTATATCCCAGCGTAAGGTTTTCTCAATTTCGGCGTGATAGCGAGAATTAATTGTATCGTTATGATTGTGTTTAGTTGTATTTGTGCACAACTCAACTGGGTAATCTTACCATTGCCTGTGATGAAGTAAAATGTTAGCGCATTTAGATTCTTGACATTCTTTGCGAAGATTTGAGATATTTTTCGCGGCTTCCTTGTGTCGTTTTTGCTCACGATTCAATTCTTCGCAACATTTTCCGCTTTGCTTGGCGAATCAATCAATTGCTGATTCCGTTCGGGCGATATCCTTGTTCACCTTTATTCCGTCTAAACTGAGAGTCTTCTTTGCAGTTGTTGCTTACTCCTTTAGTTTTGCTCTGAAAAGCAGAATATTTCCTTACTTTTTGCATTCAGGAGAAAATCTTGCGTGTGGACTAAGACTGCATATGCTGAGTTGATTTTATTGTGTCATGACATTAGGCCTGAATCTTCAAAGGAAATGGGCTCTGTTTGTTGCTGTAGCTTCAATTCTAACTTCTTGTTAAGGTTCATTAATTTGGAACATGTTGTTTCAAAACAATACGGATCTTCTTTGCTCTCCCGGTCTTTAAACGGCGATAAACCTTCTCGCTCATTACCACGTTTAGCTCATAGTATTTACTTACCTCCCAGTGTGTAACAAGAAAGATTCATACTTTTTTTTCACTAAAACATACAATTTGAAAAAGAAATTTCTTCTCGAAGAGTTATTCTCTGTTGAGAGTTTTGATGTAAACTAACAACGAGTGAAGAGTCAAGCTGTCAATCGCGGCTGTGTATGTTCTTGTTCTAACTAATGCGTGTTCGACCTTGCCGTCGCAGAAGCGGCAGAGCACACGCTCGCGACCGTATCCGCGTCGCGTACAGCTTATTTCACGGATAATAAGCAATCATGATGCTCCAAAGAGTATATAGGGTTATCCATTTTACGCTTGGGAAAGTAAAGCTAAAAAAATATATAAAATATTCAGATGGAAACAAAATTTTTTATTCAATATGAAGACTGAACCTTGCCATTATACGTGAAACACAACATCATTCAAATGTCTTCCACGGACCCTCTTACAAGATTCAATCCTTTTGAGGTAATTTTCAATGACTTTTCGGCACATTTCCGGCAATATCTCGGCCATAACTTCACGAATATTGGTTTTCAATGCCCAAGATTTTGAGGATTGTTCACGTAAACACGATCTTTCGCATAGCCCCATAAAATGAAATCCAAAGGTATTCGGTCGCAGGATCTTGCGGGCCAATTGACATCACTCAATCTCGAAATTACGCGTCCTGGAAATTTCTCTTGCGAAAGTGCTCGATTAGCCTGTGTTGTGTGGCTTGTGGCTCCGTCCTGTTGGAACCACATGTTCTCCCGATCATAATCTTCAATTTCTCCCCAAAAATAATCGAATAACATCCGTCCATAGCGGTCAGAATTGACTGTAATGGCTCTTCCTTGATCGTTTTCAAAAAAATACGGGCCAATAACATCACCAGATCATAATCCACACCAAACGGTCACTTTTTCCGGATGCGAAGGCCTTTCTGCGATCACCTGAGGATTTGAGAGCCCCATATGCGGCAATTCTGTTTATTTACGTAACCACTGAGCGAAAAATGGGCCTCATCACTAAAGAAAATATTGTTCGAAAAATCGTTATCAATGACTTATTGTTCAATCACCCAATTCGCATGCACTCTGCGTTGTGTATGGTCTTGAGGCTTAAGTTCTTGAGTGAGTTGGATTTTGTACGGATGGAGATGCAAATCCAAATGCAAAATCCGCCACAATGAGCCGTAAGACACGCCCAAATGTTGAGCACGTCGAGGAATCGACAAATTCGGGTCTTCCCCCAGACTTTGTGCAATGACAGCAATATTTCCAGCAGAAAGAATGTTGCGATGATGCATAGGCCTTGCAATATCAATAACCGATCCAGTCTCTTCAAATTGTTTAAATGTGTTCGAAATTGTTTGCTGTGTAGGTCGATTATGTCGACCGTAATCGGTTCGTAAAGCCCTAAGTCTTGATACAGCAGAATCACCATTTTTATAATAAAATTTAATAATTTTAACGCGTTCTTCGAATATTAAACGATCCATATTTGTAAATGGCAAACCTTCAACTAAAAAAATACGCTTTGGATGACATTTAATTCTGACAGATGTCAAATGGCAGGGTTATACTTTCCTACTACGAAATGGATAACCCTGTATTACAGTCGAGTTCTCTCAAAAAGTGAGAGGAACTACTGTGTGACCAGGAAGGAGCTATTGGCTATAATAGGGGCAACAAAGCAATTGCACAAGTACCTATATGGCCAAAAATTTGTTCTTCGAACAGACCATGCATCGCTGAGATGGCTGCTTAACTTCAAAAATCCCGAAAGACAAGTTGCGAGATGGATCGAAAGATTGCAGTCATACGATTACAAAATTGTTCATCGGAAGGGCGGAGTTCATGGAAATGCTGACGGCCTATCTGGTTGTCCATGTCCAGCTAACTGCAAGCATTGCCGGCGGATTGAGGAAAAGGAGCCGAGCGTTGATCTGCGAGTAATAACGGAAGGATAGGCTACAGGATGCAAACTATACTTCCCAAAAGCCGAATTCACGATGTGTGTTAAGGAAATGCACGAAGTATCTTCGGGAGGTCACCTTGGTGTTAACAAGACCTTAACGAAATCACGGGAAAGGTTATACTGGCTCCACGCTCGAGAAGATGTACAAGACCGGTGCCGTAGATGCACGATTTGCGCTTCCGTCAAAGGTCCAAAGCGACGAGAGGACAAATTCAAACATATAACGTGGGTGTAGCATTTGAAAGGATTGCTGTTGATTTGAAAGGATTCGAGAATCTGAATGGGGAAATCGGTACACGCTGGTTGTGGCCGATTATTTCAGCAAGTGGCCCAAGGTCTACTCCATTCTCAACCAGGAAGCAACTACTATAGCCGAACAGCTAGTGTTAAATTGGGTCAGTAGGTACGGCGTACCTTGCAAACTATATTTGGATCAAGGCCGAAACTTTGAGTCGAACCTTTCAACGGGACATTCAGTAAACACCTGGCGTAGATGGTTCACGAGAACCAAAGGGACTGGGACCGGCACATCCCATTATTTTTGATGGCGTACAGAGCTGCCGAACACGCATCGACGGGCCAAAGTCAGTTTTGGAAAGACATTTCGTCTTCCGGCTGATATAAAGTTCGCAACACCCCCTGAGAAACCCCAAAAGATCTCTGAGTACGCAAGTGAGGTAAGGCAACGGTTGAACCAGATACATCGGACAGTGCGAAAACACCTCGAATCGGCAACTGACCGCATGAAGACCAGGTATGATCTAAAGGCAAATTCTACTGGCTTCCAGCAAGATGACTTAGTGTGGCTATACAACCCACAACGTTGGAAGGGTAGGTCTCCAAAGTTACAGCATAATTGGGAGGGACCATACTGAGTTACAAAGCGAATCAACGATGTCGTATATCACATGCAGGAACACCGTAAGCCGAGAGCCAAACTGACAATCATGCACCTGGACCGTCTTGTCTCATATTACCTCCAGGGAGACTTAACTACAATGTTACATGTCCAAACAATTCTGCGAGCTACTGTCGTAATTGTTGTCGCAACTATCAATAACATCATGATCAATTAACGAATGTACTCGAAAGCACGAGAATCGACCAAGCATGATCAATATCTGAAATTGACATCACTGCGGGGTATTCAGAATTGCTCGAATATTCCAGGTAGTTCTCGCCAGAACATTCGCCAATATACGAGAAATGGATTGAATGACTAGATACCCTCTATAAAGCCTAGCTGAATGAATGGGGAGAAATAGTAAAACCGTGATAGTTAAAAACTGCGATAAGAGTGGAGCGCGAATAAAAGGCGATATTGATTGATAGTGAAGTGATTTTCGTGATACAGACAGTGGGAATATAAATCGATAGACAAGTGAGGAATAATAACATTTCAATTATATGTAAAATAGGGAAATTAATGATTGTGCATTTTTAGTAAATAAACTTTTTTTACTTTATTTAAACGACAGTGCATTTTCACTTTCCCGGAAAATTAAAATTATCGGCCGCGAACCGGAACACGCGACAATATATATAGTCAGTACCACGCTTTGGCCATTGATCTGCCAACTCAGCTGCGATACGTTTTGATTTTAAATCAGTACGTACCAGAACTGAATGGGTTTATAGTTCGTCCGAGGAATTACTGGAAACAAACCTCGTTGTCACCAGCGGGATTCGAACCGGGGACTTTCAGCTTACGCAACGAGTACTCTAACCACTATACGATGTGGAGCCGTTTTTTCCGTTTTAGAAATCAAGTAGTTCCCAGCCAAATTAAATATAATAATTCATACCATTCGTAAAATATAATCTTTTCAAAAAATCATTTATCCGCATCATTAAACCAAACGTTATACAATAACTCAGTCTAAATCTATTCTGCATAGAAATTGATAGATCGTTGAATATATCGGACACCAAAGGTCGCAGCCCACAATTGTTTCATTAAATTTTCAGATCTATCAATCTATAATTTGAATACTCTTGTCCTAACCTGCACTAACATATATCGCGTCATTTACAATCAGACTATCAATTCTAACCCAAATCTGTCGTCACGATTATTATGTATGTCTATTTTATGTCCCATTAATAGTGCCAAAGGACATAAACTACACTTTGAACATTGAGTGCAACTATTTTTCATGCAATTTTGAATATTAATATTTTACATTTATGTACGTACTAACACCGCCAACAAGAAATTATGCAGACAATGTAAAAATGAATGAAATATGTGCTTCTAACTATTTATTTGATTTCGTTTTTCTTAACAAATATAAAAAAAAATAAATAGGTTGGTCTGGAGTCTGTATTAAATATTTCACTGTGAATTATTTGGTTATATTCATGTTATTCACATTACTACATATATGTATATGCATGATTAACGTAATTGAAAAAAATATTTAAAATTTACTTAAAATAATTAACTAACCCTTATTGGTTACGTGCATAAATGATTTAAACATAATTAAGATAATTTGTTAAGTGTTATGGCAACATTTATTACAACTCTACTATTATTTTTAGTCTATATTTAATGAAGGTAACGACATTTTGATTAAATATGATTTTTTTAATACACCTAGCCTGTGAATTGCATCAAGGAAGACATTAAATTGAAAATTTCCAATTATGAGGTTAACAAGAATACATACGCAGTCTTATGTTCTTAGAAGTAGTTGCCAATTCTTTTCATTTTATTGCTTTAATGTGTAGTATGATATCACGAGTACCACGTAAAAGTTCCTTCCTGTTACTAGCAATTCATTTAATGGGATATTAATTCCAAGGATGCTCTGATTATCGCAAAGGAAATCCATCTCGGCGACTACCTTTTCCAGATGATTTATTGCGGGAAGGGTTAATTGAATATTATTACCGTTAACCATATAGTCGAGTATTCATATATTCAATTCAACCTTGCTGCACTCAACAATTTTCTTTTTCTTGTTACCTACCAGCTTTCAATACAATATATTGTATAAAATGATTATACACGATCGTAGAATGTTTGGTTTAACGACAATGGATTGTAGTGGCTGGCCAGAGGTGACCAGACGATGCAATAACTCTAGCATACTCGTATATGCATATATTAACGTTATTCGAGTACGAGGGAAATTCATTGCAATGCGGAAGGTAATGGAACGAAATGTGGGGTCAATGTTGAGTTGAATCATACATAAGATTCGCGGTCTATATGACTAAATAAGGTATATCTCCCCCGGGGCATGTTTGCTGGTCTTCGCATGCATTTATACATAAATAAAACATATGCGTTGTTACTATGAGCGCGAAATGTTATGCAAAATGTATAAGCGGAAAATGCATTCCTATAAAGTGCATGTGCCCATACATGCATTGAGAAAGTGCTCTGGAAAAATAACGTGATAAGAATGGTTATATGTTGGTGATATATGATGTCTAAAAGTTCTGCTTTTAAGTTCGAACTTCCAATTCCTTATTCGGGATGATTAGCCAGGTGCAGGAAATTCTTGAAATTAGTCCCAACCTTTCCGCTTTCACAGACCTACTCGCAATCACTTATTACCCATAAGTCGAAAAATTTTAAATAATTAAATCGCTTAGCTATTTATGCCTCACATGCTTCACATTAAAACTTAATTATGGCCTTACCCTCTAAAGCAATTTCTATTTGATTACTTTAGAGTATATTTCCTAGACTACAATTACGCTATTTAATCAGACAACAAAACTCGGCGAGAAAAAAAATCAATTTGTTCATTTCTATTTCTAGAATTGTGTCAAAAAGGCTTCGTTACGTATATCGGGCACATTATATACAAGCATGCTCGTAAACTTGAATGATTGAATGAAATCATTAATTATTGTGTTTACTCGTACGATCATATATAACTGATAATAGCATCCAAATGTGTGATTATGTTCAAATGTAGATATTGTTAATTTTTTTTCTTCATAGTTACAAGTGGAATATCGTAAATTTTCGTCACAATTTAGTTTTTCGCTAATCTTTAATGAACATGTTGTAGAGATAGTAGTTGTACTCGTATGGTTGAAAAGCTTTTAACACATGTGTGTTTATTCCATTGAAATTCGCCTACGTAGGAATTTTGATGTGTTAGCCACGTGTTTTAATTGGTTTGTTTACATTTTATAAGTCGTTAACAATTTGCGTGCTATACTTATCAACTATTGAGTTGAATTTGTCTTTTTTAATTGCTTTTGTTAAACGTTTTTATATGGACGATGGGAAAATTACTGTGAGTATAAACAAGTTGGATAGGTAGAAGTATGCTTTTACCAAAAGGGTTTCGTATTCAATCTATAAAGTGTAGACTTTCATCTTAAGCCACTCACAAGTAAATTTAACCAATAGATTCTGGTAGAGTTATTCAGAAAAATATAAAATTTATAAATTATACTATTACTAACAAAGCCGGGCAACTCCGTCAAGCGGGTGTACCGCGGTACGTTTGTGATGACTAAGCCAAGCCCGTGTAAAGGAGGAGGGAAACAAGAATGGTATGAACGACAACGATATCCCAGGTGGCAGCCAATCGGAGATTGGAAATTCACCCGCTGCGGCGGTAGGGAGATGGATTTTGCGGGGTCCCAACGCCATATCTCCCAGAGAACCTCATAGAAGATCTCAAGTTGCGATCCAACTCATCAATAAGCACTCAAATATGCATTGACTGTTAACGGAAAATATGCTCGCTGCGTAAACCGAAGGCCCCTGGTTCGAGTCGCGTTGGTGACAACGTGAGGCTTTTGAGGCCTATTGCGTCTTTCTTAAATGAGAACGGATGAAGAGAGAATACTGGTAAGGATTTTGAATTCTGTTAGTCTGCACCGTTACTTTTGCTAACTGAGTGTTCCGGCTGGGTCCTTGGTGTACCGACTGACCCACGAAGACGTGGATTGTCCCAGGAGCCAACAGACGAGCTCCGACTCACCGGAATAGCCAACACCTGAATTACACGGAAATCCACTTAAGCAAACAACAGAATCTGCGGAAAAAAGAAAAACCAACTGAACGAGCTTATTACGAGCATTGAAATTTTTCCAGATACGCTCGCAGCACCCCCCACAATCACTATCTTCATCCACACTCCCACATTATGGATTTAAATGGGAGCTAAAAGAAATAATTCGAGCTGCCACACTAAATGTAGCCTACGCTCACACTCTTCACTGCTGAAAATTAGAACACTAACTGGAGCGAAATGGAGAAACAACTCATTTAAACCATGGAAATGAACAATTTAATGCAAATTTCAACATAAAATATTACCATACTACATAAAGTCGGTGTTTATTGTGAGTACCTGCCACGAATGGGCCTAACCTTACGGTCTCCACAGACAGGAATGAGCCAACCCACGCCTCTCATCCAAAGGATAAAGTTCCAGTAGCCCCAGTTGAGAACCCGCACGCACTGGTTGGTGCGCTAATTTCCTTTCTAGCCATGAATTGAAAACCAAAGCCACCACGTTTCAGCCAGGATAGGCTTCTCACCATGTAGGGGGGTAACAGCAACCTGTTATGAGCTCCTCCTGGCTCGTGGTACAGATCAAACCTTTGCTCAGTTTTTCGTAACATTCAGCTAGAGCGCCATTACCAATTTTCACTCAACAATGTTTTGGTAGCCCAGCCTCGAGTCCGTGGGGACGGCGCTCCCCAAAGATGGATAGAGCCGGTTACTCAGTTCTGTGTATCCCCCTGCGACTTTTAGCACTGCCCATAACCATCAGCACCACCACGCAACAAACATGCTGGGTCTGAGATGCTATAAAATGTTTGTCTTCCAGTCTCCCCCGCTAAGCTAAACTTTGAAAAAGCTCGACGGGCATAGGTGTTTAAATCCACGAAGCGTGTACCATATATTACGTGTATGTACCGCACCTGAGCGAGTCCGTGTCGCATGCACTAGGGGGGTCGGCATATGCTGGAGACTCAAATAGTACATGTGACCAGGACCCACTCTCTGCGCCAACAATTTGACAAGATGCTACATCAACATGCCCACGATTACACAACCATTCATTCAGACTCCCATGCCCTGTCAGCAGGAGCCACAAACTCAGGCAGAAGTCCAGGTGTGGGACCCGCATTGCTGACGGGACATCAGGTAGCCACATGTAAGTTAGACTCCGCCTGTTTTGCCAAGTGGAGATCACGCAACATCGAATGATTGTCAGGCAGACTCTGAAGCCTGAAGTCAGCACCTCGGAACTTATCATGCTCAGGCACAGGCAATTTATTTGGTAACCTGAAAGCCAATTTGCGACGGATGATTTTCAAGTCCAGCGGTGGAACTTCCATTTGAACCTGCATGGCATCAGCTGAAACTATACAAAATACAGGTAATTTCCTTATTACAGTACAAATATATGGAAAACCAAATACACTTAATCAGCAATCTGTGTGTACAACCTAATAACTGGAATTTTCTAGTGGAATTCAATGCTTTATTGTGGAAAAATCTCACAATATATTCTATTCAAAGTATTGTCCATCGGAAGCTACAACATTTCCCCATTTTTCAGGCAATTTATGAATTCCATCCTAAAAAAATTGCGCCGGCTTGGCGGCCAAAAACGAATCCATCCAATTTCGGATGCCTTGCTCTGAAGTGAAGCGTATTCCGGTGAGGGCGTTTCGCATCGAGTCAGACGGAGCAAGGTCCGGACTATAAGGCGGATGGGCCAAAACTTCCCATCCACTATTTTCCAAATAGTTTTTCACAGGTCTTGCAACATGCGGCCGAGCGTTGTCATGATGACAAAGCATATTCCGGGCGTTTTTCGATGATGGCACGCTTCAAACGTATTAATTGTGTTCGGTACAGGTCACCTGTGATTGTCTGGTCCGATTTCAACAATTCATAATATAACGGTCCCTTCTGATCCCACCAAATACACAGCATAACCTTGGCGCCATGGATATTTGGCTTCGCCGTTGATTTGGCTGGTTGGCCAGGCTTCACGTTTGACTTTTTGCGCTTGGAATTGTCATAGTGGATCCATTTTTCATCCCCAGTCACGATCCGATACAAAAATGATTTCTTTTTATGGCGCCCAAGCAGCATTTCAGACATACAGAAGCGCCGTTCAACGTCTCTCGGCTTCAACTCATAGGGGGACCAATTACCTTACTTCTGAATGTACTCGGCGGCTTTCAAATGTATCGAAATGGCTCGTTGAGTCACTCGCAACGATTTGGAAAGTTCGTCTTGCGTTTGACGCGAATCCTCATCGAGTAGCGTCTCCAATTCTTCGTCTTCAAACTTTTTTGGCTGTCCTGGGCGTTCTTTGTCTTTGATGTCAAAATCGGCACTTTCGAAGCGTTGAAACCATTTAAAACACTGTGTTTTCGCCAAAGTATCGTCGCCATTAACTTCTACAAGCAAACGATGACTTTCCGCAGCATTTTTCTTTGCAAAAAAATGACCCAACAGAACCTCTCGCAAATGCTGTCTTTTTCTCCAATTTTCGAAGTTATTCATCGTGAAAAATAATTATGATGCACACAAGATAAAATTGTTTTGTTGACTGATTTTGATAGCTGTTAAAAGTTCGAGCTTTCACGATATTTGTAAGTACGGACATCTAGCGTCAAATTCCGGTCATTAAGTTGTACGCCCAATACTTCGCCAAACCGAAACCTCGATTCGATAATTCCATACCTCCGCCAAATCAACTCCTGGCTGAAATATTTCTCTCGCGACGAAATAAAAATTATGTCCTGACTTCTACGTTTAGAAAGAAACTGCACCTTCACTTGATGTGTCCACCCGCTACCAGTCGAGATAAAAATATAAAAAACTTTCGTTAGTGCTTTGGCCCTTTTATTTATTCGCACTAGTGGTTTCACGACCAAGGTCAACTGCTGGTGGTTTTGCACGTCTCTTGGAAGTGTTACTGATAGTGAATGCATTGAAGGAATGTTGTAGAGGTTAGATGCATTTTTCATAGGAATTTTGAAGATGACTATTGCATTTGCAACAATGTTACTGGAGGTATCTGCATTTCCCATGGAAATGCTGCCAGCGGCTGTAGTCTTCACCCTCGACTGTCACGCTGACAGTTTATTTGCTTATCTGGTCGGCGTGAAGTATTATTTTTAAAACATTTGCCTATTGTGCGTGCGCCATTAACACATTCGATTCGTGCGCAATTAAAATATTTGGTAAACGCGTTGGATGTGTGGCGAGAGATTGTGGTATTTTTTTAAAAATTGTGCGAGTGATGGTCGTTTTTCCTTGATAATTGGACTTGGAGTTCAGTTCAGTTTTTACTTTCTTTCATTTCCCTGCGACAGTATTCCAAGTTCTGTCTTGGAATTTGTGGGTATGGGGGAAAGTAATGAATATGGGGAGCTCTTCGCCGCTAAATCTAGCTTCACACGATAAGCGGGAAAAAACTTGCAGCGTTTCTGCGAGCAATTCGGGGAAGACATAAAGGAGGAGTTTATCCTGGACTTGCTTGCTAGTTGCAAGATGCAACTGCAAGTGCCGGAAGTCTCCAGTGACATGGAGATGGATGAGGGTGGAAGTTCCACGGGCAGTGGGGACGAGGCGGAGGCTATCGTAAAGCCGGAAGCCAGAAAGAGGCCAATAGGGTCTCCAACGCAGGAGCTTACTTCAAAGGTTTCGAACAGTGAAGTAAACGAGCGGGATTTTTTTCAGCTCAAAAAGGTGGCGAAAATAACTTCCGCTAGTTTCTCGGGGACCATACCCAACCAGGGTGGAAGGACGGGCCTTGAGGAAAATAAAGGGAAATCGAAGCCCCAGCAACCAAGCGTGGCTGCTACTAAAAAAGAGAGGGTACCTCCTATAGTGTGCTATAGGCTTGACCTGAAGACATTCAGGTATAGCGTCAAAAAGGAAAAGGAGCCAGAGTTCAACGTGACGGTGAACAGCTCCTCACGAGCTTTGCTCCACCCTGAAACGGCTGAGGATCTTACCAGCCTTTTTAATTTTCTGAACTGTGCGAAGGTGGCTTGCTACACCTACACCCTTCCAAAAGAGAGAAAATTGACTCTCCTTCTCAAAGGCGTGCAAAGCTCATACGACGAGAATGATGTCGTGGCTGAGCTGTAGGAACATCTCGGAGAAGGTTCTCCACTATAATCTCTAGGAGGGAAAAAAGGACGCTTTCATCCTTCTTAGCCCTGTTCAAACCGGACTTTGAAATGAAGAGAGCAATGGACATAAAGTGCCTATTGGCACAGAACAAACAATGGGAGCGCCTGCAGAAAAATTGCACTACAACTGCCAAAGATTTCGCCACGTCGCTTCTAACTGCGGACTAGAATTTAGATGCGTAAAATGCGACAAGCAGCATAAGTCCATTGAATGTCCGATCTCGAAGGACAAGAAAAAAGACGAGATCTTCTGCGTCAACTGCAATGCTAAGAGTCACCCTGTGATTTTTAGAAGTTGTCCTAAAGCAAAATAAGTTGAAGAGAGGAGGAAGAATCTCCAAAAGAAAAAAGAGGAAAGGAGGGATTTCATTAACACCTCTATAAAAAATACTATACGTGAAGGGGCCTTGTACTCTAGCCTTTACAAGGTGCAAAGAAGCAGCTTGCACCGCAGCCTATATGGCAACAAAAACAGCAACCCCAGCAGTCGCAGAATGACCAAAATACGGGTTTGAACACTGACTGGACTCTTTTATCCCCCACTATAAAAACAAACTCACTAACCCTAGTGAGAAAAAAGCCGCGTACTTAGAATTCGCCTTCAAAGTATATTGTCCTGATGAGTTTTATTAAACTCTTCATCCTCAACATATGTTCACTAGCTCCACGCTATAAAAGGAATTTCGTTCAAGAACTTTTTGTTAATGTCAGAAACAAGACTCAAAGAAAGACACAGAGTGCATCTGGGAATCTGGGAAAATACAAGATCATCAGGCGTGATGATCCAGAAGGAAATTTTGGAGTTGCTATGGCTCACAAAGATCACCTGAAAGTCCAAAAGCACTGCTTTCCAAGTCTGAAATGTATTGAAGCAGAAATAATAAGCTCGATGCTGGGAGGGTGCACCTTTGCGTTCGTGGGTATCTAAGTTCGACATGGATACTCGGTGAGAGAACTCATTGACGGTTTAGAAACAGTGCTTACTCTGTGCAAAAAATTTGATTTCTATGCCATGGGAGGTGATTTTAATGCGAAGTATCCCTCATGGAGAAATATCGCATCTAATGGTTATGGAACAGCTATCTCTAACTGGATTCAACTAAATATGGATCTCATACTGATTGCCCCGAAAGAGCCTACCCCATTGCTATTCAATTTGGCTCTGGAGTACGTCGATACACGAAATAAATTACTATACAAATCGTGCCAAGTTGTAGCCTATGCGGACGACATCAACGTTTTGTCACGGTCATTAACAACTGCCAAAGAACTCTTCCTGAAACTCGACAGTGAAGCAAAAGTAGTAGGGCTACAAATCAATCAGAATAGAACAAAGCTCATGACGCAGTCGAGGAAAAATACCTCAAATACACAATATATCACAGTTGGCGAATACAGTATCAAAATTGTGAGCGAATCCGTGTATTTAGGCGCCAAAATAACGAGAATCAGCAATGAAAGAGACGAAATACGCCAAAGAATACAGCTCATCAATTAAATATTTTTTTCAGGTTTAAAATCTTGATGACCAGCTGCAAACACAGGAAAACAGAGCTCCAAGTATACAAATCTGTGATAAGGCCCGTGTTATGCTAACCCAAGCATCCGCAAATATATTGAACGCCTTTGAGCGACGGATCCTGAGGTGAATAATCGGAGCAAAACTAGACGGGGACCAATGGCAAATTCGATACAACCATGAGCTATATGAAATTTTTGACAAGCCGGAGGTCCCAACGATTGTAAGACTGCGGAAGCTGCAATAGGCTGGCCACATGAGTCGTATGACGAACGGATACCCAAAAAGGTGTTCGTTGGGAGAACTGAAGGCCGGAGACCAGGTGAACCCAAAGAAACGCTGGTCTTACTCGGTCAACGAAGAAAGTTCATCGCTGCTCAGTTTTCGAAATTGGAGGATGCGGTCAATGGATCGAGACAGCTTGTTGCAGGAAGCGAATGCGAAAGCGCGGGAGGGGCTGTAGTGTTACGAAGAAGAAGAATGTATGGGTTGTGACAATCTGATCAAACTTTCAAAGATAAAGAAAGTTAATTTTTCCGTGCAAACAATTTGGCTATTTGAAGTTAAGATTGAGTGCATATACTCATGTGAATCCGGAATATGAGGTTATGCTTTTGTTTGTACTGCTTCTTATGTGATTTTCTAAATCAAAAACTATTCTGTTTTTCGACGTTAACATTCGCGGGGAAAAAAAACAATTTGCTCCCAAAGTACAGTCGATTCCGTTAATAACGATGCCGGATATAATGATAGGTCGGACTTAACTATGGAAACTTCAACAGAAGTTTGGTTTCGTATGCTATTCAACAGTCAATATTCCGGGTTTAACGATGGCGCTTATACCGATATTCCGCATATAAACAAGACAATAAAGGCCGCTTACTCCGTTTCCCGCGTATCCCGCGAACTTAAGATAAGTCAGTCAACGGTCTCTACTATCTGGATATCTCGCACTCGAATAAAAGAATAATTTACCAAAAGTGAAACGAGTCGTAGTCCGCGTGGATTAGTGGTTAGAGCACTAAGCCCGTAAGCCGAAAGGTTCTGGTTCAAGTCTCGTTGGCGTCAACGAGATTTAGTTCGAGTGGTTTTTCGGACGGACTATAAGCCTGTTCAGTTATGATACGTGCTGGTTTAAAATCAGAATGTATCGCAGCTGTGTGGACGGACACACGGCCAAAGCGTGATAATGATCATATCACCTTGTAGAGTGCCGATAAATTCGATCATGACAATGAGATACTCAAACTATCTCTAAGCGAAGGCCCGAAAGGGGCTGTAGTGCTATGAAAAGAGAAGAAAAAAAGGAAACAACGACTAAAAAATTAAGACAAGCCATCATAAGGATATTGAAGATGCACTATTAGAGTGGATGAAGATTCATCGTAGTAGAAATATCCCCATCAGCGGACCAATCTTACAAGAGATAGCCAACGATTTTGGTAAGCTTTTAAATAAACCAAACTTTGATTGCTCTCATTCCTGGATCACACGCTTTCGAAAACTTCACGGTATTGTTTTTGGAAAAAAAACAGCGGGAAAGCTGCGAGCGTTTCAGGAGCAGTTAAAGAAAATTAGCTGCGTAACGTTTGACCTACAATTCGTAAAAATTTTGGGGACAATGAAATTTACAATGCTGATAAGACAGGGCTATTTTTTCGTTTAACACCAGATAAAACTCTTAGATTCAAAGGCGAGACCTGCCAAAGAGGTAAGCTCTAGAAGGAAAGACTTACGGTGCTTGTAGCTAGCAATATGACTGGGTCTGATAAACAAAAACTTCTCGTGATAGGAAAATGTCAAGAATTCTTCAAGAATGTCAATTTACCAGCAGATTACAAAAACAATAAGAAAGTGTGGATAACGAGTGATATTTTCACTGAGTGGTTGAGACAATGGGATAAGAAACTTGGAAAAAAAAATCGAAAAATCTTGCTAACTGTCGATAACAGTCCGTCGCATCCAGCCCTACAGAAGTTTTAGAATACCGAGCTACATTTTCTTCGCTCCAACGTGAACAGTGTACTACAGCCCATAGACCAGGGATTAATCAGAACACTCAAAGCCAAATTTAGGAAAAGGGTCGTGATGAAGATAATAAATGGACTGGAACAATATATAGAATCAAAAATATCAATTCTTGATGCAATTTTGATGATGGAGAATGCTTGGAGTAACGTGTCAGAAAAATGTATTGAAAATTTTTTTTGACACACTGTCTTCAATAGAATGGATTCAGTAAATAGTAGAAATTTGGGATCAGTCCGATGAGCTTGAAGATCTGGAAGAATTGAGATCAATATCAGCATTATCTTACACACGCGAACAAATCATCGATTTCGCAAATGTGGATAACGATGTTGTCACTAGCGATAACAATATTTTAGTCGATGAAAAAATCGCGGAGGCTACAGCAAACTCAAACATCAAGGAGGAACTTGATGAAACGGCCGATCAAGGCAAAATATTATTCCAATCGCCGGCTCTCGCCGAAACGGTTCAATCACTGGATTAAGTTCGAATATTTGTAGCTACGACTAAAGCACTCAAGTTACCAGAAATTTCAACAGCACTACAAAAAATTGAGAACTACGTTCATAATGCTTACTTCGCTGAAAAATCTAAACAAACAAAAATTACAGACTTTTTCATAATTTAAAATATATAGTAACATACACTATGTGGTTGCACAGGATTTTTTATTATTTAAGACTATAGATTGTATCACATATACAGGTAGGTATGAATCTTCTTGTTTTTATAATAAAACTTCAGGTTTAAATTATTTTCCAGCCCTTTGTCCTTCTCTGCTGCGGGAAAAGTGATGTCCGCTTATAACGATGTAAATATAACAGTCCCTTGAGCATCGTTATAAAAGGAATCTACTGTATATTTATGCGTTGTAAAATAAAACAGAACAGCATTATGTTTAGAAAAACACATTAGAGATAGTATTAGCAAAATGTAATTACGATTCCTGAATTTGCACGTGCACGCCGTGTTGACATAACACGCATGTCCCATATTAAAATAACACGCGTGTCCCGTGTGAACATGCACTATCCGTGTGAAGTTTACTTATTTTTCTCCGCGAAATTAACACACGTTTCCCGTGTAATTAAGGAAAACGAATCATCCGTGTTAAAAGTGTTTACATAGCAGAAAACGGCACTCGCGTTGGAAAACAACAAGTTTGGAATTGCAGGTCAAGTTTATTACGAAAGCGTACTGCAAAATTGAATACTCATCCTTTTGTTTCTTCCGCTTTACTTAGAGATTTGGGCTGAAACCAAACCCACATAAAATGGGTCACAAGGCAGAAAAACCCCCATCAAAATACCATATCTAACCCAGATCTAAATCATACACATGGGACACATTCGAACGCATGATCGTCGTGGCCGTTATTGTCCGCAGAGCTGATTACTTTACTTTCAGAGTCTAACAAATCTCTTCCTTCATAATCTCTCATTGTGATGAATCCGGTGGGCTTAATTCAAAAGATTAACTATGGGTTTTCAATTAGTTTCTACAAGGTGCGTTCGAAAATAAACGAGACTCTTGTCATAACATTTTTTTTTGTGGCGTCATCTGTGAATGAGATAGTGCGTTGGAAAGTTACATCCCTTCTTGACTTCCAGTGAAAGTTTGGTGATACTCGGTTCAGTGGAAGCGAAGTTATTGCGTCTAAAGAGTATGTTGTGTCATTGGTACAAAAACTATTTTCGAACAAAGAGCTAATATCAAATTTTGTTTTAAAATCGGTAAAACGTTCACCGAAACATTTGAATTGATGAAAAAAGTTTATGGCGATGATTATCTATCTCGTGCCAGAGTTCGAGAGGGGTTTATACGTTTGAGAGATGGTAGTGAGAACATAAATGACGATGAAAATACGGGCCGCCAAAATCAGTGATCGCCGAAAACTCCGTCGAAATTGTGCGTGAATTTATCAAAAATGAGCCGAAATCATCGTTGAAATTCATGGAATCGGAGTTGAATATCTCCAAAACATTGATTTACCCATTTTAACCGATCATTTGGGCTTACGAAAGGTATGTGCACGTTTTTTCCAGACTAGACGAGGCTTTTGTCATAAAAATCCACTCTTGTGACTGATTTTGTGACTAGAAATCGCATTTTAACCATCAATCACTCACCGTATTCCCTGTGACTTCTAGCTATTCGGGAAATTGCATTTGGCTATGAAAGGAAAACGCTTTGCCTCCGTAGAGGGCATCCAAAAGGCTTGTATCGACATTCTGAAGGACATTTCGGTCAATGACCTGGAACACTCCTTTGAAAAGCTTTTGGATCGCGCAAAACACCGTATCGAGGCCGGACGAGACTATTTTGAATACATAAACTCGACTTTATCAGAACAAAGCTCCTGTCGTTTCTATTTTGGCTCAGTCTCGTTTATTTTGGAACAGAGTATGACGAAAAAGCAGTGGCCTGTGGTCTAGTTGTTAGAGCATGAACGCATAAGCCGAAGGTCCCAGGTTCAAATCTCGTTGGTAGCAACGTGATTTAGTTCAGGGGATTTTTTGGACAGACTATGAGTGATCACTCAGTGGTGATATGTACTGATTTAATCAGATCATATCATAGCTGAGCAGGCACACGGGATTATGGTACTGACCAAACCAACTTCCGAAAAAATGAGCACGGTCATGAAAATGAGATACTCTAACTACCTCTAAGCGAAGGCCCGAGGGGGGCTGTAGTGCTACAAAGAAGAAGAAGATGACGAAAAAGCCAACGATTTTGAAACAACAGTTTCGATATCAGTCTAGCGAAAAAAATGGAGGATGTTAGGATCCCGAGTTTTTTTTAAGAATTCAAAATTTGTGCAAAAATCATTTGATTAATTAAATTTTACTATAAGAAAAGAAAGAAAATTGAATAAATTTATTCCAAAAATGAAATAAATTCGGAGCGATTTTTCTATAGGTACCGTGACCTTTGCTTTATACATTTTTCACCTAAAATATTTTTGAATGTAGGCATGTTTTACAAAATTTTCAAGGCAACAGATACTACAATATAAAAAGACCCCCGAAAATTAAAAATATTATTTCCAGAGCACCACTCAATAATTTTTGCAATACTATCAGAAACTTTATATTAAGTGTCGATTTAATAGACCAATTAAATGAAATTATCACCAATGCATTCAAGTATGAAATAACTGCCAAAAATTAATTAACAACTCCCGGCGAACTTTCCTCCGTTGACTATCTTTCCATTGATGATTTATCGACACACATATTATTATCTGCCTCCAATCACACCGTCTTACAGTCATTTATGTATGAAAATAAAATCCAAACATTCAAAGTTTAAAACAACAGCAAAATGCCGCCTTAACGATAATCGAGGCAACAGGAGCCAGCAGCAGCTTCACTACTCGTAACAACGCAAAGCAAATGAAACGGAAAAATAAAGATTGTGTGCATTTGAAAAAATAAAAAAAAATCAAGTCGCTAAATAATCGATGAGGTCATTACTAATAATAAAATCTGCTGAAAAGCATACCGCTGAGCGGGATTCAAAAAGCGTGAAGTGCAGAGCAGGAGAGAGAAAGAGAGTGAGGTAGAAAAAGTTCAAAATCGATCTGTAAACATCAATAAAAGTTTAATATAAAAAGATACGCGAGAGACTCGCGAGTTGTAAGAGATTTGTAATGAACTCTTCCTCCGACTCTCAAGTTCACTTGTCGTAGTTGATTCAATATTACACTATTCCCCGTACGTTACATACGCTCAGCTGTTTTTAAAATGTGTACATTGACCACGGGAATGCATGAGCTTGGAGTATTCTTGAGTATTAGTTTCAAGTATTCTCCCTGATTGCCGACTGAGTATCGTAAATTGAATGGACATAAGCAGATACAAATAATAAGAGAAGAATTTTAAACGAATATACATTCGTATTTTTTTTTAACGAATAGAGCCTTAAAGACGGAAAACTTTCTATTAAAAGATTGCTAAAAAATATTTGAAATTTTAGATATTCAAGTTTAGAGCTTGGATCTTATGCTAAGGTAAATCCGATGAAATTTTTCATTAATTTTTGCTAAATTATTTTTGGCAGTTAATTTTACTTCAAAAATCGGAAACATCGTTATTCTTTCTAATCGGTATTAAATTTAAATATTTCAGAATTTTTAAAATTTCCTAAAAATAAATAACACCTGAATCCACATCCTTTTCCTCTAAAATCACTTTACACACATGAGTTGATTTCAAGTTCTTAATCAGACCGGAAAGAATGTGAACTTGTGCAGTGAGTATAGTTTTCATTGCTCACACATTTATGTCGCGATCAAGGAGCACCACACTCTAATCTAGACTGAACAGCATAAATACCAGACAAGCTTTGAAATAAAAGCTTTTGATACTTTTCTGAATCGAATGTATTAATCGCTAATCTACTCGCATTATAAAGTACTATCAAATTAAAACATTAAAAAGAAAAGTTTGTATGCAAGTTCAATCTGATACCTTGACTTGCTCTTTATTTTGTCAATAAGGAAGCAATACTTGACGACTGAATTGACGACAACCGAATCTATTAAGAAATTCACATATCGGAAACGTGATCACTGTTTAATAGCTGATATATTATTGATTATTTCCTATCAAATATTTTATTATTTCGCTGACACATTCCTGTTTAATCGGCTGTCTTTAATATTATTTTAACATGTGTGAAAAGTCTGGTTTTGATGATTTTGTATAATGAATATTTATTTTCTTATTTTTATGCGTTTTTGTTTTCTTTGGTTTCATTGATGAGGCATTTTGAATGCATCTTCTAAATGTGAGATTTTACTGCATCATAAATTTCGGTAAAATAGCTTGTTTGGCATTTTTGTAGATGTTCAGGGAAGATGAATTTAATATTGTCTTAAATTAGGTGAGAAATTAACATGGCAGATCCAACCAATAAAATTTTTAACAGGCTTCCACAAGACAGAAGTCTATCAGTTTCACTTGTACATGTGTGTGTATTAATTGAGACATAGATAATTAGAGAAGTGTGGATTTACTTTTCCATTAGGTTGTATTTTTATTTTGGACCTAGCTGCATAGTATGGTACTGCCAAGGTGAAACTATAGCGCGAA
This sequence comes from Odontomyia ornata, assembly GCA_963969285.1. NCBI lineage: Eukaryota > Metazoa > Arthropoda > Insecta > Diptera > Stratiomyidae > Odontomyia > Odontomyia ornata. The sequence goes on from OZ017740.1 coordinate 299,175,070, forward strand.
CTAATCCGATTTCAAACTGTCTTCGCCACAGTAAAACATTTTCAGGCTTTTTGTGTGCGTTCAAAGTTCGCAATATGTAGTAATCGAGCAGCCCGCCTAGGCAAACTCCTCGAATGACCTTTGCGAAGAAAATACCATCTCATGAAAATAACAACGCAATAAGTGCGGAACCATTTGATCCATATCGAAGTCGATTGCTTCCTTCATCTCTATATCCTGTGTTGGGACTCCTTGCAAAATTTGTTTGTTATTTTCTATCCATTTTCGTAATTGAAAACCACCAGAGCTCAGTAGTTCAGTCAATTGATTTCTTTTGATGATGCATTCTTGTAGGCTGTGTCCTCCGGATAGCAAATCATCCACATAAAATTCGTTTAGTACCGATTCGCAAGCAACAGGAAATTTTTCTTTTCCGTCCATCGCCAGTTGGTTCAGCGTGCGTATTGCAAGAAATGGGGCAGACGTGGTTCCAAAAGTCACTGTTGCAAGGCAGTAGTCTTTGATTGGTTCATTCGGTTGAGACCTCCAGACAATCTTTTGAAAATTTGCATCTTGAGGATGCATGTTCACCTGTCTATACATCTTTGTGATGTCAGCCATCATTGCAAACTGCTTCAACCTCCATCGGATAATGATTGACGTCATGCTCTTTTGTATAGATGGTCCAGTCAACAAAATATCGTTGAGTGACACTCCAGAACTCGTTTTCCTCGACGCGTCAAACACTACGCGTAATTTGGTTAGGGTACTTTCTTTATATACAGCGTGATGTGGGAGAAAATTGGCTGTGGTGATTTTCCTTCCAGCTTTGAAAACTGACTCTTCACAATAAGGAACTTCCTTCATGTGGCCCAAGTTGATGTATTCCTGGATTACGGTTGAGTATTCTGCATAAAGTTCTTTGTTCACGGCAAAACGTTTTTTTCATTTCAATAGGCTTGTTATTGCGCTTGTTCTAGAGGTTCCTAACTGATGCTGGCAATCCATATTTTTGAAAGGTAATAGGACCTGATATCGTCCGTTTGACTCCCTTTGTACGTGAGTTCGATAGTGTTGCTCGCAAGCTTCTTCTTCCTGCGTCATGACTCGGCTTGTTCCGACTTCTTCAATTTCCCAAAATCTGATTTCTAAGTTTCGGTTTGTTTCAATTGGAAATCTATGTAATATTTGGGTGTCGCCTATGTCAACTTTCCCAGATATTATCCAGCCCAATTTGGTAAATTGGAGCACTGGCCCTTGTTTCAAATTTCTAATAACTCCGAGGATTATTTGTGCATAAATGTCTGCTCCTAATAGCAGATCAATTTTGCTGGGTCTATCAAAGGTCTAGGTGTTCCAATTTGTTTTCTAGGTGTTCCAATTGGTTTTCTAATGGACGTAGAAATAGTCTGTGATGGAATAAAGTTAGTCAATTTATTTAAGATGATAGCCTCTATGGTCAAATGTTCGTTATTTCTGAGATATAACTTCATTCTCAATTTTCCATTTGTCGAAATACCCTTTGATTTCCCAATGCCTGCTATAGTGGTGTTTGTGGATCTTCGTTTAAGTCCTAATCTTTGGGCTGCGCATTCTGAAATGATTGACGTTTGTGACCCTTGATCTAGTAAAGCACGGAGTGTCATGTCTCCATTTAAAGCCTCTACGTTCACTAAAGCTGTCGCTAATAATACCGTTTGCATATTGTCCAAAATCGGAGTGTCCATTATAGCGGCTGTTGGTGATTTATTCGATAAGAGGTTTCCGGACACATCTAACATCTGTGATTGTGTGCTATGTGTAAATGCCATTGTGGGTTGTTCATTAGGTGCTGCCATTCGTTGTTGCTCATTAAAAATTCCAGAACTCGATCCCTGAGTCTCGTATCTAGGTGACATGTATGTTCGATGACTGACGTCGGTATTGCTTGTCATTTCAGACCTGTGAAGTAGCGTGTGATGTGCTTTCTTACAGCGAAAGCATCTAGTTTTGCTAGGGCATTGCCCAACCAAGTGTCCCTTTTCCAAACAATTCAGACGTAAGCCATTTCTCTTAAATGTATCAAATTTTATTGAGTGACTAGCTTGTTGAAACTCTGTACATTGTCTGAGATGATGTGAACCCTTGCAGAGGATACAATTCAATCGTTGACCTGTCTTACTTATCAATACATTATGAACAGTTCTGTTTGGTCTTTGTTTATCCACTCTAGCAGCCTCCAACGCTCTGAAACGAGATTGCATGAAATCCTTCAGCTTTTGAAATGACGGTGGTTCAGGAAGAGAGGTTTGCTGTTGTTCCCACAATTGGCGTGAATCAGTTGCCAAACGTTGTGCGGTGAGATGAATCAACATCGCATCCCACTTATCGTCAATTTTTAAGTTGTTTATTGCTTGAACACAATCAAGCGTTCTATCCAGTAGTAGCTTTATTGACGAAGCAGATTCATTAGCGTTGCTTAACGTTAGTAACCTTTTCAGCTGCACGTTCAGGAGGACCTGTTTGTCATCGTATCGTTCTAGTAGAAGCTTCCATGCCGAGTCGTAATTGTGATCGGTGACTGAATAATGCTTCAGTAGCTGCTCGGCTTCTCCTGCAAGACTACATTTCAAATAGTGCAGCTTTTCCACTTTGGCGATATTTGTTTTGCTGTGAATTAACGATGTGAATAGGTCCTTGAATGCTGTCCAATCACTGTATCCCCCACTGAATTTGGGTAAATTTATTCTCGGGAGTCGAACGTCTGTCTCTTCTGAAGCCTTCGAGGGTGGATTTTGTGTATTCTGATTGCCTTGCATTCCTTGCGATTCATGCTCTATACGCAATTCCTCCAACTCCGTTTCGAAATTCAAATTGAACTCTTCGAAGATAACATACACATTTTTCGTAAAATATTCCAGTGTCAAATCTTCCTTCCCTTGAACCAATGCGAATATTTGATCATGAGTTTGAATAAATGATCGACGGACCTCTTGTACCCGTTGTATTAATTTATTGACGTACGCCAACGTTTTACGGGCTTTGGAGTCCTTTCGGAAATTATTATACATTTTAAGTATTTGCTCGTTTAGTACGTCTTGTTGCGCTCCTAAACGTTCCATTTTTGCAGCTTGCCGTAGTTTTAAAATACTGTACTAGGAAGAGTAAAAATACTGTACTAGGAAGAGTTAAAGTCAGCAGATTGCGTTCGGCTTACAATTTCTTGTCTGTGACGACCGAATTTGACCTGTAATATGCTATTTCCTATGATCAATATTCGGTCACTATTATTCAAACGGTTGATGTTGCTTATGTAAGTGCTTGAATACTACGTCAAACACTTTGCACAGTTTAATTCGTGCGTTTTTAACACCAACTGTTCAAAATTAAAATTGAAGCAATCACCAGTTATCACAATTATGTCCAACACTGCAAACAAAGTTTGCTTGGCGTCTTTTAACGCTCAGAATTGAGAAACTTTCAAACAGTTATGTATAATAAATAAAATTCGAAACAACGTTTATATTTTCGTCTCTTTGACGCACAGCAGTATGAAACTTTCCAAGCAAAGGATGAATAAGGAAAATGGAAAAGGACTTACCAGACCTCCTTGCCGTTAACCATATGTCTTGGGTTTAATTCACCGCGCGGCCCGGAATTTAAATAATACCACGGATTCGATTATTTATACGAATTCTTATATGCGGCTCGACGGACCAAAAATGTTCCGGATATAAAACACTTTGAATTGAAAAACAAAACAACCATTTTATTTCACCTTATTATTTTATAATTTAAATTCAATCACAAACTCATTATTTTACTAATTTAAATTCAACTACAGAACTTATTGATTTACTTTGAATTTATCTTTAAATTTACTTTCGACCGTTCACATTCACATCCAGCAAACTAATGAGATAATATGTACAGATTTTTCGCTGTACCGCAATTTTCAAAACAAAGGAATTCGGTACTTTCTAATTCGCTATCAGTGAATTTCAAACCGACAATATCGTAACTCTAAATTCACAATATATCATTTCTGATAAAATCATCACCGTGATCTTCAGTAATTGTTAACAATCAGATGTCAGAAACGTCTGTCAATATTGATTGGTAGTGTCAACAACATCAAATTCAGGTAAGTTTTCTAATTTGAATATAAAAGAAACAAGTTGGGTAAACAGACCTACGCTCATGTCAGAAGGGTTTTGTATTCAATTTACAAACTGCAGTGACGCAGATCGAATCAAATCAAGAAACATGTCAAAGACGATTTTATTGGAGAAAGTATGAAATACGAAGCTCATGCTATTATTAACAAAGTTGAACGAATTTCGACTTCTGAGGTTTTTAGTATTGTTATACCCATAAATATCTCCCTTGATAATTATTTCAGATGTCCATCCGCGACGGAGAAGACACATTTTTCATGTGTTTACACCCCCCCCCCCCCCCCTGTGTCCCCACTGAAGCAAAAACTGACAGTTCAACAACTGTTTTGAAAAGCTCCCAGGGAAACTTTTATTTCATACTCATATCGGCTACGTTTGAAGAATTTTTTTTCAGGGGCCACTCTCCTGTACTGTTATCATCGATCAATGGCCAATTTTTTCGAATCCTAGAATAGTTACAAAACCCTTTTGCTAGGAGCTCTCTCCCACCTCCTTGACTTGTTTCACTTATGAGCATTAATTGTAGGTACTCATCTTCAGTCATTCATTCAATTGAATCAAGTGTTCAAAGGATGCACCATAAACGTTGAAGTTGGGAAAAAATAACTCAAAATTATTCAATCTTCGCATTTAAATCAGCCACTATTTTGTTTTACGATTACTGATACCACTAACTGAACCGATTCTCAAAGATATACATGACACCTATCATTCCTGAAATTTTCATGCAAATCCTAGCAAAATTGTAGTGTCTGAGTCGGTAAAAAGCGCATGTTGTTCCATAGCCATATGTTGCCATTGTAATAAATGCAGCGCATATTGTTCCATAGTAATACAGGAAAATTCAAACCGCTATAACTTCGCTAAATGTGATTCAATCTTTATGAAACTTTCAGGAGAGATCAATCTTATAAATAGACATCTACGTACTGAATTTAATTGAATTTAAGGGTACCGTTAAGATTTTATTCAAGAAAACATAAAATCAATAAATCATACTATTACTAACAAAGTTGAGTGAATTGCGACTTCTCACGTATTTGTTGTTGTTGTACTCACCAAGACCTACATCCCTGATTTTTTTCAGATTTTTCGGATCACAGGTGTCCAATCGCGAGGGGGGGGGACACAAATTTTTCGTACATTTCCCCTCCCTGTGCGCCCCTCGAAGCAAACTTTGCCAAACTAAGACCTGTTTTGAAAAGTTCTCATCAAGACCTTTCATTTGATACCCATATCGGCTATCTTCAATGAAATTTTTTTTTCGGGGGGTCACTCTCCTATATGGGGAGACCCCCCTTAATTACCTTATAAAATTTTTTTGTAGTTGAACTTTGAAGAGATCACCACTTTACACCTACACACAAAATTTGATGTTTCTAGCTTAAGTAGTTTCTGAGAAAAACTGCTGTGACACACGGACGGACGGACGGACGGACGGACGGACGGACGGACGGACGGACGGACAGACGGACAGACGGACAGACTGGTCGCGAAACTAGTAGGGTTTTGTAAAATTATTTTACAAAACCCTAAAAACGATTCTTTGTGCTTTGTTTTTGTTTCAGGTTTCAGCGCTGGATTGGAAGACAACTCTAAACACAACTTATTAACATTGTTATTTCTAACCCGCACTAAACCCCGGCACTACCATTATCAGTAAAAAGTTTTCGAAAGGAAAAATGAAAAAATTAAATAAAACTACTTGTTCAGTTTCGTGCATCAAAAACTGACACATAAGTATAGTAAAAGAATGTTCATACAAAAATCCCACGTACATCTCACCTGAAATTGTCTAGACGCAATGTCAACAATTTTTGTCAGACGGTTTCAGGTGAATATGATCTAATGTATGGGAGTGGAATTCGCTATTTAATATGATATGATGCATGGGAACGATATTCGCGAATTTAGTTCTCATGCCACAAAGACAAAAAATAATTGCATATAAGCATGAAATTAATGTAAATAAATCATTCTGTTAATTAGTTTCGAAGCGGAGCATTTTTATTTAAATAACTGAGCATTTCAAGTTCTGGTATTGGACCAGAACTTAAGCAAATCTTTGAATATTTTGTGTTAGAATCTAGATTCTGGTATTGAACCGGAATTTACCAACACAAGATAATCGGAACACGGAGTGAAGTGTTAAGTCTTGGTAGTGAACCAAGAATTAGTGCCGCAAGATTTAAGTGGTTTATTAAGTTGATCCTGGTATTGGACCAGGATTACATTATTCAGCAGAGGCCTGGTATTGTACCAGGACATCTCGAAGCCCGTGGAAAGGCCCACGAGTCAACATTTGGTGACCTCGACGAAATCAAGACCACATAATCAGATCCAGTATCTGATATTTCGAGATTTCTTTTATTCAATGATGGCCGAAGTGGTTGCAGCAAAGGTGGCTCAGCAGAAACAGCTGGGCCAGACAATACAAGCTACGCTTCTACGCCTTCGTAAAGATTCATACGAACGGAAACTGCAACCTGCCTGCTCGGATTAAGTTTCTTCTGAACTCGAAGTTTCATGGAAAACGTTCGTCGATAACAACGAACGGCTGGCAGAGAATTTGGACCCAGAACATCCTTACGTAAAGAACTTCTTCTACATCTCGATACTCAAGGTGCGCTCAGAAGCCATCGAGCTGATCAATTCTATCGAGAGATAAATTCAACGAATGTGGCATCGAATTCATCAGGAAAGTCAGCAGGTACTAGTGAAACAGCCCCTGCCCCAAACAGTGAGTGTGCGAAAGCAGTAAGGAGGCAAAATACCTTAATGGAGGAAGTGATACAGCAATCGAGCGATTTTGTGATTATGGCAAACGAAGGACAAGCTTCCGAATATTCCTTGGAAGTTCTGGGAGTACGTTACGCGTCTAACGGAATGTGACACTGCTATTTGGGATTGTCAGACATTGAATCTCCGCACGGGTACGACGATACCAAATACAGAGCACTCAAAAGCGAAATTTTAACGTGCATCTCGCAAATGCAGCAGCAACTTAAAAATTTGAATGGACGAAATGTTCCTAATTCTGCAGACACGACGACGGCAGTTAAACTTCCAAAAATATCATTACCCAACTTCGATGGAGATTACCTGAAATGGATGCAATTCAAGGAGCTCTACACTCAGATGATCCATGAGCAAGGGATCACAAAATCGCAAAAAACATACTAGCTGCTAAACAACGTCAGCAGAGAAGCATTACGCCTCATTCAATACTTATCAGTATCCGATCGCCATTCTGATGACGCCTGGAGGCTTTTTAAAGACCGGCACAGCAACAAAAGGATTCTGGTTAACAGTTTGGTGCAGCGCCTGATATCGCAATCCAACCTGCAGAGTGAATGCTTAAAGGGTCTTAAATCCCTCCATGATACAACCAACGAATGTCTCCTTGGATTGAAAAACCTGGGCGTTGATGTTGGTTCTTGGGATCCAATTCTACTCTTTTTGCTACGTAAAAAAATGGACCGTTCCAGCTTATTCCTTTACGAGCAACGAGGTGCAACACCACGAGAATTGGACACCATACAGAGCAGTACCTCGAGGAATGCCAAGAAGTGCATTCCTCGAGCTACGATTCCAAAGCCTCGAGACCATTTGAAGTCGACAGCCTACCAGCAAAGTGTCTAAACCAGCTTCAATGGTAATATCTGCAGCAAGAAGCAACTGTATAGTCTGTTCGCAAGCGCATCCGTTACACACTTAAGAGACATTTCAAGGACAGTCACCTAAGCTCAGGCTAGAGACCGTTCTAAAAACCAAGCTATGTATAAATTGCCAACCAGTGTGCTCCAGGTAGCTGTAAGTGCTCTGGTAAAAGGCATCATACCCTGCCGCACCTCGATGAAAGCAAAGCCAGCAAACCAAAGGCAGCACCCAAACCTACATCAACAACAAGTTTGCCCTCAACCGCATTGGATCCAGTCCCGGATCAAACGACAGCTACATCTTGCATGGGACAATTTGTGTGATAGTGAAGACGTTAGATGGTCGGAAGCTAGAATGCCGAGCCGTTCTTGATTCCGGTTCCCAAATCAACATAGTCACCAAGCGGTTAGTGTCAAAGCTGAAACTAATAACAACATCGCAAGAGCTAGCCATAGAAAGAATTGGACGAGGAAAACAACTTGCCATCACTAAAACAGTCATCGAGGTTAAATCAAAGACGACTAGATACGCCTCAACTTTGGAAGCATACGTCTTCCCTCATATTATAAGCAACCAACCCAGCAAAGAAGTGAACATCGCCAACGGGCCAATTCCGCAAAATATAAAACTGGCAAACCCTACCTTCAACAAAAAAGGGCGAATTGACCTTCTGATTGGTGCTGGAAATTTCTTTCAACTGCTGTCTATTGGCCAAATCCGCTTGGGACAAGATCTGCCCACGTTACAAAACACTATTTTGGATGGGTAGTGTGCGGAAGAATTGCCGAGATATCCAAAAACGCAGTGATACCGGCAGGAGTATGTGGTGTCTGTACGAATGAAGAACAACGGCTGGAGGAGCATGTTAACACTTTCTGGGAGATGCATGACTTCAATCCACAATCTCCGATGACCAGTCAAGAGAAGAAATATGAAGAACATTTTGCTCATACAGCAAAACGAGATGTAGACAGCCGATTCATTATCCGCCTACCCTTTTCACGGGATCCAGCAATGCTGGGTGAAACACTAGAAACCGCCTTGGGACGATTCTCAGCTCAAGAGAGGACTTTCAAAAGACAAATTTACTCAGGCAACAATATACTGAGTTTATGCAAGAGTATTTGCGATTGCGACACATGCGAGAAATCAACGGAGCAAAGCTCCAGGCTCCACAATATTTTCTTCCACACCACTCTGTGATGAGACCAGATAGTAACACCACGAAACTTCGAGTGGTTTTCGATGCGTCTGCAAAATCGTCGACTAATGTATCGCTGAATCAAGTCCTTCATACTGGTCCTGATTTGCAAGAGAACGTTTTGACAATCCTCTTGCGCTTTCGAACACCAAAATATATCTTCACGGCTGATATCGAGAAGATGTATCCTCAAATCAAGGTCGACCAACGAGATCAACCCTACAAAAAAATCGTCTGGGGGGATTCGCCAAATCAACCCTTGCGTTATTTCCAACTTACAACAGTAACGTGCGGTATGACTGCAGCACCCTACCTAGCAATCAAATGTTTGCAAAGTCTAGCGGAAGAAGCACAAGGTTCCAGCCCACTAGGGGCGGAGGTTCTTCGCCGGAACATTTACGTAGAAAACCTAGCTAACCGCCATTCTTAGAGCGGGGTGTTTCAATTTGCGGAAATGGTGCTCCAATGAGCCACGCTTACTTCGAGATATTCCAGCGGCAGATCGGGCATTACAGTTCCAGCTGCAAGATCAGAATAGTTGCCATGTTAAAACACTAGGTCTAACTTGGCTCCCTGCTTCCGATGAATTCACCATCAACACTATTGAGGTCAGCAAAAAAGCTAGAAACAAGCGAACGGTCTCCTCCGAGATTGCACATATAGTATATTCGACCTGCTTAGAATGTTAAGCCCATTAACAATCCCCGCCAAGTTGTTCTTACAGTCTCTGTGGGACTTACATCTAGATTGGGACGCGGCACCATCGATAGAATTTCACACGTGTTGGTACACTCTCCGTGAGGAGATGAAATTGCTGAGAACCATTCGACTTCCGCGACATATTTTTGCCGGCCGCTCTCCTCAGGATTTGCAAATGAACGTATTCTGCAACGCATCTCTTCAGGCCTACGGAGTGCCCATCTATGTTCGATCCCAGCAAACCAGTGACTCTGTCGCGGTAAGATTGCTTTGCGCAAAGGGAAAGGTTGTACCATCGAAGAAGCCGAAAATAGCAAAGATAGAACTGCAAGCTGCCACCTTAACTGCCAAATTCGCCAGTCGGATTCGAAGCGACCTAAACTGGCGAGATGTCCCATGCTACTTCTGGTGTAATTCAGCGGTAGCCCTTGCATGGTTAAAGTCAGAATCATCATCTTGGTGCACTTATGTAGCCAATCGAGTAGCTACCATCCAAGATTTAATTTCGAAGGGCCAATGCCTTTACGTACCTTCAAAGCAGAATATCGCGGACGTGATCAGCTGAGGATTATCTCCTGCTCAACAAAAACAGACTTCCTCCTGGTTCTATGGTCCTATTTTTCTACATGGCCGTCAAGATGCGTGGCCTAAGCAACCGATAAAATTCGAAACCGATTTCGAGCGCAAAACTAGACCAGCAGTTCTCATCACAACGAAGAACTTTTCAGATGCTATCGACTCAATTGTCCCATTAAAATTCGTTTCATCACCTGCAACGAATAGTGGCATATGTTCTCCGTTTCACTAATTCGGTGCGCAATAAACAAGATTTTAGTGCTTTATCAAGTTGATCCTGGTATTGGACCAGAATAACATTATTCCGCAGAGAGGCCTGGTATTGTATCAGGACATCTCGAAACCCGTGGAAAGGCCCACGAGTCATCACTACAAATAAAAAAAATTGATAATGGCAACCCCGTTGCGACGCATTCTAGCGAAGCAATTGCTAAATTGTGTCGACGAGAAGTCCTCCGTTACCGCCATGAAGAGTCTCGTCGAGAGAAGCGGACTCGCATTTAAAGGGTCGAGCGGAATAGTTGTCGCGTTGTGCAACGAGTTGAGAACGAAACGACTGGTGGACGACGGCAACGAGTTGTTTGCGCTATGTTTGGGATGTGTGTCGAGCGGTCTCAAGTGTTGTAAGTGTGCTTTCAGAATCGACTAGATACTAGAATGTAGAGTGTTGCCTAACTAGACCGACCTTACTGATCTTTAAACAGTAGCCCAGTCATATTAGGGCTTTCACCTCGGAATGAAAGATAATAAGCTGCAAATTGGTATGAACCTTTGTTTTGTCATTCTAAATGTTGTCTCAAAAGTCACAATCGTTATCGTGTTCGCGTCTCAAGATATTCAAGGTCAAAGGTCACAAAAATCGGTTTTTCGCGAATATCTGGCTTCCTATCGGTTAAATGAGATTTGCATTTATTATAAAAGTTGTAGGCTATAAAATTCCCTACAACTTTTGTTTCAACTTTTTTTTCATACGACCAACCGTTTTGAAGGTAGAGCGCGAAGAGTGCACATCGTACAGTCATATACGGCCTAATGCAAGGTCAAGCGTGAGTTATGGTTATCAGTACGTTATAAAGTCAATTATTTACTTGGAAATTATAATTATTAAACAATGCCTATTATTTATGTACTAACTATTAATTATTTATATTTAATTAAAGTAAGTAACTTGATTATTTATATATAATTATTCATATTTAACTCATCATTGACACAGCTATTGCCTTATCAGAACATCAAAAGACTGCTGTCATCCTAGGAGAAGATATCGATTTGCTCGTTATTTTAATTGGACGTACTCAGTCACATCATTAGGAAATTTTTTTGAAAAAAGTTGGCAAAGGCAATGTCAAAACACAAATATATTCTACTAAAAGTTTTGACCAATATCCTCGTACTAAAAAGCACATTTTATTTTTACACGCATTCAGTGGCTGTGACACGACTTCTGCGCTATTTAAAAAAGGAAAAAAAACTGTTACTAGAGCATTGGAAAAAATTCCTGATTTAGATAAACTGGTGGAAGTATTTCAACAAGAAAACTGCCCAAAACAAACATTATTAGAAAATGGAGTGCGCATCTTGTTGGCATTATATAATGCTCCAAAATCTGAGGACAACATTGATCATTTCCGCTACATGCAATTCATCAAATTTACAAAACTAAATAAACCTGTACAACTGTCAACACTTCCACCAACAAGTGTAGCAGCTCATCAACACATAAAACCTTTCTACTACCAGATTCAAACGTGGTTAGGGAAGGACTTAGAACCTAAAGAATGGGGCTGGATGCTTGAAAATGAAATCCTGGAGCCCATACGAACGTTATTACCTCCAGCACCAGCCGAACTACTAAACGTAATATTTTGCAATTGCAAAAATGGTTGTGGTTCCCGCTGTGGATGCAGAAAATCAGGGCTACAATGTTCTTTAGCTTGCGGCCAGTGCAACGGACAAGCTTGCCTCAACGCTTCACTGTATCCAAGTAATCCCGATGAAGAAAATACATATGATCCCGATATTCTGGAAGGTTTGGAGATGAACATGACAGATAATGAGGATGATGACAATGAATCGAACATTTTTGAGCGACAAGAAGAAGAAGACGACGAACAAGAAGAAGATAATTAGCTTCCATTTCCAATTTCATTACAATTAAAATCAACAAAGATACTTTTGATATTTGAACTCACATTTTGATAAATGTATATTATGCCGTATTTAATAATAAATAAAAATATGTGTAAAATATATACTCTTACTATCATTTTAACTTAAAATAAAACTAAAATATATAATCCAGAATTAATAATATTTTATACTTAAATAGTTAAATATGAATAATTATATATAAATAATCAAGTTACTTATTTTAATTAAATATAAATAATTAATAGTTAGTACATAAATAATAGGCATTGTTTAATAATTATAATTTCCAAGTAAATAATTGACTTTATAACGTACTGATAACCATAACTCACGCTTGACCTTGCATTAGGCCGTATATGACTGTACGATGTGCACTCTTCGCGCTTTACCTTCAAAACGGTTGGTCGTATGAAAAAAAAGTTTAAACAAAAGTTGTAGGGAATTTTATAGCCTACAACTTTTATAATAAATGCAAATCTCATTTAACCGATAGGAAGCCAGATATTCGCGAAAAACCGATTTTTGTGACCTTTGACCTTGAATATCTTGAGACGCGAACACGATAACGATTGTGACTTTTGAGACAACATTTAGAATGACAAAACAAAGGTTCATACCAATTTGCAGCTTATTATCTTTCATTCCGAGGTGAAAGCCCTAATATGACTGGGCTACTGTTTAAAGATCAGTAAGGTCGGTCTAGTTAGGCAACACTCTACATTCTAGTATCTAGTCGATTCTGAAAGCACACTTACAACACTTGAGACCGCTCGACACACATCCCAAACATAGCGCAAACAACTCGTTGCCGTCGTCCACCAGTCGTTTCGTTCTCAACTCGTTGCACAACGCGACAACTATTCCGCTCGACCCTTTAAATGCGAGTCCGCTTCTCTCGACGAGACTCTTCATGGCGGTAACGGAGGACTTCTCGTCGACACAATTTAGCAATTGCTTCGCTAGAATGCGTCGCAACGGGGTTGCCATTATCAATTTTTTTTATTTGTAGTGATGACTCGTGGGCCTTTCCACGGGTTTCGAGATGTCCTGATACAATACCAGGCCTCTCTGCGGAATAATGTTATTCTGGTCCAATACCAGGATCAACTTGATAAAGCACTAAAATCTTGTTTATTGCGCACCGAATTAGTGAAACGGAGAACATATGCCACTATTCGTTGCAGGTGATGAAACGAATTTTAATGGGACAATTGAGTCGATAGCATCTGAAAAGTTCTTCGTTGTGATGAGAACTGCTGGTCTAGTTTTGCGCTCGAAATCGGTTTCGAATTTTATCGGTTGCTTAGGCCACGCATCTTGACGGCCATGTAGAAAAATAGGACCATAGAACCAGGAGGAAGTCTGTTTTTGTTGAGCAGGAGATAATCCTCAGCTGATCACGTCCGCGATATTCTGCTTTGAAGGTACGTAAAGGCATTGGCCCTTCGAAATTAAATCTTGGATGGTAGCTACTCGATTGGCTACATAAGTGCACCAAGATGATGATTCTGACTTTAACCATGCAAGGGCTACCGCTGAATTACACCAGAAGTAGCATGGGACATCTCGCCAGTTTAGGTCGCTTCGAATCCGACTGGCGAATTTGGCAGTTAAGGTGGCAGCTTGCAGTTCTATCTTTGCTATTTTCGGCTTCTTCGATGGTACAACCTTTCCCTTTGCGCAAAGCAATCTTACCGCGACAGAGTCACTGGTTTGCTGGGATCGAACATAGATGGGCACTCCGTAGGCCTGAAGAGATGCGTTGCAGAATACGTTCATTTGCAAATCCTGAGGAGAGCGGCCGGCAAAAATATGTCGCGGAAGTCGAATGGTTCTCAGCAATTTCATCTCCTCACGGAGAGTGTACCAACACGTGTGAAATTCTATCGATGGTGCCGCGTCCCAATCTAGATGTTAGTCCCACAGAGACTGTAAGAACAAAGGTTCATACCAATTTGCAGCTTATTATCTTTCATTCCGAGGTTGACCCCTTTTTTTACCTAATATGACTGGGCTACAGTCTTGCAGTCACGTGAGCAATTCGCGAAGTGTTGCATTGAAAGATGTCTTTAGCTTATTCCATTTCGTCTGGAATGTGTGATCAAACGATTGGTGTTAAGCTTCAGATGAGCTTACTTTCTAATTGTTTTGAATCAATTCACATAACTTGCATGTGCCTTGAATGAGAAGAATGTTTTTAAGTGCTGATTGTGTAGCGCGTCTGGCGGAATTGTTTTAACATTTAGCGAACGGTTAAAAACATTTCAGCAAGTCACAAGAATGGTTCAACCTTTACCATGAATGCTTTATAATGAGTTATTATTAGGAGTCTTCATATGCTGGAATTCATTGAAAAGTTGAAAATGCCTTTAATTTTCGACTTGGAGTGTGGTGGTACAGTTTCAACAGGTGTTGCGAATTTAGGCGTACCGGCTTCCTCCCATTCGCAACTTCAAATTGCCGCCGTAACATCTCCACCTTCCTTTGGGCACATATACCCTTTTTTTCAGTAAATTTATTTATTTTTATTAACATTTAACAATTTCCCTATAATTTTTATTCCCCCATCATCTCAATCCTACCCTTTTCCTTTATTTTCAATTAAAAAAAAATAGTAATCTAATAATAATTTTAATTTTCTCACTAACAACATTCCATTCATTAATTCCCATTAACAAAATTTCATTAGAGACATTTTCCCTAACAAAACCTAATTCTTTCCTGCATACTAACTAATTTTATTCATTAGCTCCCACTAACAAATTTTATTTTTCATACTAACAACAATTCATTCACGTTTCCCTACTAACAAATTTTATCTCAATGCCCACTAAGAAAGTAGCATAATTGAAGCTGCTAATACAATGAATGGGAAATCAACAGAAGGTGGCTCCGTTGGTAGCGCCGTGGATTCTCGACCGGGGGACCGCTGGGACCCTGGGTTCAAGTTCCCCGAGCGCAGGAAAGTACTCTTTTTGGAATATTGGCAAAAGTAATTGTTTCTGTATATACGAGTATATATGACAATTTGTATCCAACCAAACGCTTCCATGGTTATGCAATTCGCCATATATGCAAAATGGAATGGGTTTGTCGATTTGGAAAAGATGTGTGGGTAGCGGAATTGGCAGTGTATTGAAATTCGATTACGTAACCCAGATGCGGTAGCGCTAATTTTAAATGAAAAGGATTACGGGATTGATTTTCTGGGTGTGAAATGCTGGATTTGAGAAGGGAGTCAGTGTTGGCGGTGGTTAAATTTTAATTCGGAGAGAAAAGCATTCGGTTTTGGGTTATTTGGCGGTGTGGAGAAGGTTTGTTTTAATTTGGACTTTGAAGAAGGAATTGTAGCTTGAATGTTAAAAAGTGCTTTAAATTTGGAATTAAAAAGTGGTTTTGAGTTGGAAAATGAAAACTGACTTTAATTTGAAAGTTGAGAAGTGGTCTTAACCTTGAAAGTAGAGACGTAATTATAATCGTAAGCCGAAAAGTGTTTCTAATTTAGAAATTAGAAGTGACTTTAATTTGGATTACTGGGTGGAAATTTATGAATTGGATGGTGGTGTGATTGAGTGATTTGGGATGTGTTAGGGGAAAAGATTTGGATTGGGAAATGGGATTATCCGGGATTATAATTACTAAAAGCAAATGGTGCGGAAAATAAGAGAAAACGTTGAAGAGGAGAATTCTTCTTATTAGCAGTGACCGATAGCGAATCAATTTCGTTGTGCCCTTTCAGTGAACGACAATAGTGCACATTTACGCTGAATCATTCAAAAGACTATCAGCAATTGTAAAGACTGGCGATCAGAGTGTGCGACTTGTGTAAAAACAAAGAAACAAAGCAAATTTAATTAAAAAATTTGTTTTGAAAATTTGATAATTTCTAGCAGTGCCCCGTTCCCCTTCCAGCTACAGAGCGCTCCGCAGCCGTACAAGGGGTAAGCAATTATATATCATTTTTTCTCGTTGTTTAAATACTTCATTGGTATATATTTTCTTTTGTATTCTGTGTTTCAATTCACTTTTACTGTTTACGCGATAATTTGGACTTAGTCTGCTCAATTGGAAATTTAAAAAGGGGCCTTATCTATTGGAATTTGTTTTTATTTTTTTAATTAACCGGTCACATCGGTGTTTTGTAATTAAATTCAATTAAAAATACAAAAATGATGAAGTGGTACAATCAATCATCTTTCACTTCTTAAAATGACCTCCCCCTTTCCCGTCCCTATCCCTTCGTGTTAGTGTTTTTAAGTAGGGTGGCTCAGCACGAGCAGAGGGTGTCCTTGAAGGCCCGCGACACGACTGAGCGCTAGCCGGCCTCAGTATACCACTCCGAGCTACTCACCCGGCTCCTAGGAATTGATGTCTGCAACTGCGGTGACTTGCGCGGTTGCAACAGATGGCGCCCAACGTAGGGCATTCCGTATGAACTCCAGACAATCTGATTGACTGTACTATCCAAATTGTGAACCGAAATTTGGTAGCGAGGAACCCGCAATTCGGAGAAAAGTTCCTGATCCACCCTCCCAGCTTTTGCAAGCAAATCAATGCCCTCCCCTTGGACTCCTCAGATTCAAGCTGTAACATCCCGACCAAAAATTGGTTCCTCTTCGGACTACGAACAACGATATCAATTTAGAATATGCTGGAATTGCAAGGATTTAGGTCATAGTTTTTTATCTGTTGCCACCGCGGAAGTCACCGCAGTTGCAGACATCTATTTCTAGCAGACGGGTGAGTAAACCGGGGTGGCATACTGAGGCCGGCTAGCGCTCAGTCGTATCGCGGGCCTTCCAGGACATCCTCTGCTCTCGCTGAGCCAGCCTACATAAAAACACTAACACGAAGGGATAGGGACGGGAAAGGGGGAGGTCATTTTAAGAAATGAAAGATGATTGATTTCATCACTTCATCATTTTTGTATTTTTAATTGAATCTAATCACAAGACACCGATGTGACCAGTCAATTCAAAAAAATAAAAATGTATATGATGATATGTAATTGCTTACCCCTTGTACGGCTGCGGCTCTATCTACACACATTGTGTCACTCGCCCGTCGCCATCGTCTGGGCACACAGCCATCGACAGTATTTTTGATCCGTTCCGGGCGACAAGTTCATCGTAAAGTGACTTTGTTGCGAAACTGTGCCACCGTTTACTGGTGTGTGGCTTTCCCCGCACACACCGTAGCTAGGTGGACATCATTTCCGTCCGCATAGCATCGCGCATCGCCGATAGCAATCATTGATTTGTGGAGTCATCGCTTTAAGCTGCACACGTCGCAGTTTTCATCGAGTTGACGTCGTTGATACTAGTGTGCAACCATCGTATCCATTTAACCGCATCATTTAACCGTGTGAAACGTTGTGTGTAACACCAACACCGCACCGCACCGTGCTTCGTATCTTGTTACTGCGTTCGGCCGTGTTCAACTGTTGCTTATACACACTGTCACCCCCTGAGTATTCGTTTGCTGTCTGCGAATGCCACCACACCAACGTTTGGGATTTTGTCGATACGCACTCGACATCGACTTTCGAGTACTTTGTGTTTTGACAAAACGTTTTCCATCGATCGTGACTCCGGTGAAAATCGCTTCGCTCTCAGTGTCATCGATAAAGGATCAACTAAGGTCACGTAGACTCAATGCCTCGGGCAACAAGGCGGCACTTGTATTGCGGCTCACCGAGGCCGTGGGAGGTGCTGAAATCGAAGTTGACCAGGTGGATGACCCTGAAATGTCAGAAATGCAGCAGTCAATCGCGAATCTGACAGCAATTGTTGAACGAATTAGTGCCGACGTCCATATTTTGAATGGAAATCAACGACCCGCTGAAATGTCAACTCCACTCCCCGAAAACGCAGGCGCTGCATCGAATTTGCCTGTTGACGAATGAATCAACTGCCGATCAATGCTCCACAATGCGAGGGACGTAATTGACCTCCTTCCGGACTTCGACCCACGAAAAACCAGCTCTTCATCCACGAATGCTTTCGTACATCGGGTTCAAAAGTTAATGTGTGGGTATGGATGGGACGGGACCGATGTGATTTTCGCGATTCAGGCCAAGTTGAAGGGCCTCGCAAAATAGTGGCTGGACTCGAACAGTAACGTGTTTGTAAACTTCGAACAGTTTACAATTGGATTCTTGCGAATATTCCCGGATAATGACGACGAGTCAGACGTTCATTTACGTATGGACGCTGACGTGAGGAAAATCAGTGAGCCCTATTAGACTATCACTTCCGAATAATTGCCGACGGTAAAAGGGGTGGATTGTCGGAACGATTCATCGCACGGTATATTCGCCGCGGACTAAATCATCCGATACTACAAAACTCGATAGCCCCCTTGAATTTCCAAGACACAAACTATATGTCTCCATTTCACGATTTCTGGCGAACGTTAATAAATCGCCTGAAGTTAAACTAGTGATACGTCCGCCAATAGTTTCGCCCGCACCCCAACAAACGGTCGAAGGACAAAAACGTATAAGCACGACAAAGGGATTGTGTTATAATTCTTTCAAACCGGGGCACATATCAATTAATTGCCCAAACCCGCAGCGTCGCGCCCGTTGTTCGAAGTGTTAGAAAGTTCCGTTGATAACTCTCCTACGCGCCGTGATGGACAAATCAACAAAGTAGACGCTGTGCCGAGTTCGAATCAATTCGATCGTGTCGTTAAGAAGGTGCTTTTGAACAATACACATATCGATGCACTGATTGATCCGGGAACTAATCATTCGTTGATCCGTGAAAGCGACTTCTCCGACGTAATCGAATGCGCTTCAATCACACTCGAAGGTTTTAGATGAAGTACTTATACGTACATGCAGAAAATTCGAACACTACTCAAGGTGGATAGTTACACACTAGCAGCCGAACTACTTGTTGGCGAGAATGAGTTAATTCCCTCATCGATATTATTGGGAACCGATGTGATCATTCACGGTTCGAGGCGACTGATCTTTCAATCTGTTATGTGTTTGATCGAGGATATACGTAAGCCGATCGTTACCGTAAAGTCATGGAATTTGAGTCATTCGAATTTTGACAGCTGTTGTCTAAATTTCAATCGAGTTTTGCCGACAAAACATCCGAGATGGGACGAAGTAAGTCATCGGTGATGACTATTCAGTTAACGTCTGAAAAACCGATTCAAAGCCGCCCGTATCGGATTCTATTTGCCGAACGAGCTACCATATATAATATTGACAAACAATATCATCCACCCTAGCGAATCTACACATTCGCCTTCGATCGTGCTTGTGCAGAAGCAAAATGCAGAGGACCGACTATGTGTAGATATTCAACCCATCAACGCAGTCACGCGAAAGACTCCGTTTCCGATGCCGATAATCGACGAGATCAACTTCAGCCGCTCTGACAACACTGACTTCGGCGTTCAGCGTCGAGTAACTCAAGGTTTCAAGTACTGAGTAATAAGCCGTCGTCGCGCGTGGTCGTATTATCTTTAGTCTTGCATACGTTGCTAATAAGCATAAGTACATAATATAATATCTTCTTCTTCGTAGCACTACAGCCCCTCTCGGGCCATCGTTTCCTGCATACAGCGCCTCCAACTGTCTCGGTCCATTGACCACGTCCTCCAATTTCGAAATCCGAGCAGCAATGAACTGTTTTCATCGACCGAGTTAGACCAGTGTTTCCTCCGTTTCCCCACTGGTCTCCGGCCTTCAGTTCTCCCAACGAATACCTTTTTGGGCATCCGTGGTTCGTCCATACGATTCATGTGGCCAGCCTATTGCAGCTTCCGCAATTTTATAATTGTTAAGACCTCCGGCTCTTCAAAAATTTCATAAAGCTTATGGTTGTATCGAATTCGCCATTGGTCCCCGTCTAGCTTCGCTCCGATTATTCGCCTCAGGACGCGTCGCTCAAAGGCGTTCAATATATTTGCGGATGCTTGGGTTAGGGTCCATGTTTCACACCCATAGCATAACACAGGTCTTATCACAGATTTGTATACCTGCAGCTTTGTTTTCCTGTGTATGCAGCTGCTCTTCAAGATCGTCAATACTGAATAAAATATTTTATTTGCAAGCTGTATTCTTCAGCGTATTTCGTCTAGGCTACTACTTGCATAGTAATGTACCTCGCGTGTCGACAAGTAGCTTCCTTATGACGTACTCCAGAGCCAAATTGAATAGCAATGGGGCCAGCCCATCTCCCTGTTTTAGTCCGATATTTGTGTCAAAGGCATCGGTGAGTTGGTTATTGATGCGGACTTGGGAGGTCGTCGACGCCATTGTCATTTTGGTACGACGGACCAATTTGGCCGGGATGCCAAAACTAAGCATTATTTGGTACAGTACGTTAAGATCAATACTGTCGTATGCTTGCTTGAAGTCAACGAAAATTTGGTGTACGTCTATGTTGAACTCTCAGCATTTTTCAAGTGCTAGCTTGACTGTGAATAATTGGTCTATTGTCGATCTACCTGCTTTTAAACCACCTTGATACTCACCAATAATACTGTTGGCGTATGATCCGATTTTATTTTCGAAGATTTAAGAAAATATTTTGTACGCCGTACAAAGTAGTGATATGCCTCTATAATTTTCGCACTATAGCTTATCACCTTTTTGTGGATAGGGAATATAATTGATTGGCTCCGCTCTTTCGGCATATGTTCTTGTTGCCAAATGTGCTGGATGAGTTTGTTAATAGCTTGATGAACACTACTGCCACCATATTTGATGAGCTCGATTGGAATCTCATCGATGCCCGGCGCTTTATTATTCTTTTGGGCTTTGGTGATGGAACAAACTTCATCCAGAGTTGGTGGGGCCAATGAAAGCTCTCCGCAGACATCTATAGGCTCCGATGTTCTGGAGCTCTGCGGCGGATTAAAGGGGTTCGTAAAATCGAATGCCCATCTTTCCTTAATCTTGGTTTCATCAGCGATGATATTGCCGATGTCATCACGACAAAACGTGGTTTAGGACTGACAACCACGTTTTAGGCTTTTCACTACTTTGTATGCTTGTCTTGTGTTGTTGCTCGCTAAACTTACATCTACACTTCTCAATTGGTCGTCATAGTATTTTCTTTTCTTTCTTCTAATTGTCTTATTCGCTACTCTTCTGAGAAATTCTTAGTATTCTCTCTTCTTCCTGGTTTTCCTACCTACGTATTCTTTGTACACCTGATCCTTTTTGTCGAACGCATCCTGGCATTCATCATCGAAACAATCATTTCTTTTGCGCCGAGCTTGATGTCCGATCATCTGTTCTGCCATGGTCTTAACAGCCGTTTTCACTTCCATCCAGAGCTCGTTACTCGTCTTTAACGATGCGTCCGATGAGATGAGAGCCAGCTGGTTGTCGAGGGTCTTCGTGAAATTTTTGGCCACAGACACCGTTTGGAGCCTTTCAACGTCAAATTTTTGTAGTGGGCTGGTCTTTGCCGAATATGCCTTTGACATACAACATCGATAGGTTAATTTGAGTTACAATTTGCTCCTCGATATGTACGGACGTCAAATATGCTCGAGGCCTAACGTTGTTGGATCAGAACATGATCGATCTGGTTTTGTGTGTTGCCATCCGGTGATACCCAGGTCATTTTATGAATGCGTCGATGTGGGAAGCAAGTCGAAAGTATGACTAGATTTCTGCTACATGCAAAGTCAATCAGGCGCTGGCCGTTGGCATGTGTTTCATCGTGATGGCATTTGGAAACATTTAAGGAGAGATGGTTTGATTCACACCAGTCACTAAGACGCTGAAGATCGGTTTGAAGGATATCCACATCTAAAAGGGAATCAATAACTCGAAAAATCTTGAAGTCATCAGCATAAAAGAGACAGGGGGATGTGATAACAGAAGGTAGATCATTGATAAAAAGTAAAAATAGTATGGGGCCAAGTATTGAACCTTCTGGAACTCCCGAGCTCGGGTGAAATGAAGAAGAGAAGCAAGAGTTTAAAGTGACTACACATTGACGATTCAGGACATAAGAGAGAAGCCAGGAATAGAGACAACTAGGGACATTGAACCCTAAAAGTTTCTTAAATAGGAGAGAGTGATCCGCTGAATTAAAGGCTTTAGAAAAATCCGTAAAAATAACGTCCACTTGTTGTTCCTGATCGAGGGCAGCTGCAATATTTTGGGTAAAAGGAAGTAAATTTGTAAGGGTAGATCTGCCTCTGACAAAACCATGCTGTTGATCCGCTAAAGATCGGAGGACAAGTGGATACAGCAAATCAAAAATTATCTTTTCAAGAATTTTACTAAAACAAGGAAGAAGGGAAATAGGACGATAGTTTGAGACGATATTACGATCACCAGATTTAAAAATAGGAAAAATGTGGGCAATTTTCCATTGGGCGGGGAAAAACCCACAGGATAAACTCAAGTTAAAAATAATTGAAAGGGGAACACAAAGCGAAGAAGATAAAGATTTTGCTAGAAAATTTGGAATGCCATCAGGGACCACACTGGTACTGTTGTCAAGATTATTTAAGAGTTGCTGTACCTCGCGCATCGACAGGTAGCTTCCGTATGACGCACTCCAGCGCCAAATTGAATAGCAATGGGGCCAGCCCATCTCCCTGCTTTAGTCCGATATTTGTGTGATACGGATTTGGGAGGTCGTCGACGTCATTGTCATTTTGGTAAGACGGACTACTTTTGGGATGCCATAGCAAAGCATTATTTGGTACAGTACGTTACGATCAATACTGTCGTATGCTTGCTTGAAGTCAACGAAAATTTGGTGAACATCTATGTTGAACTCCCAGCGCTTTTCAAGTACCTGCTTGACTGTGAACAATTGATCTATTGTCGATCTACCTGCTCTAAAACCACCTTGATGCACTCCAATAATACTGGTGGCGTATGATCCGATTTTATTTTCTAAGATTTTAGAAAATATTTTGTACACCGTACAAAGTAGTGATATGCCTCTATAATTTTCGCAGTGTAGCTTGTCACCCTTTTTGTGGATAGGGAATATAATAATTGGTTACACTCTTCGGCATATATTCTTGTTGCCAAATGTTTGTGAATAGCTTGATGAACACTACTACCACCATATTTGATGAGCTCCACTGGAATCTCATCGATGCTCGGCGCTTTATTATTCTCTTGGGCTTTGATGATGGAACAAACTTCATCCAGAGTTGGTGGGGAATAGAAGCTCTCCGCAGACGTCCATAGGCTCCCATGTTCTGGAGCTGTGCAGAGGATTAAGGAGGTTCTTGAAATATGATCCCATCTTTCTTTAATCTTGGTTTCATCAGCGATGATATTGCCGATGTCATCACGACAAAACGTGGTTTAGGACTGACAACCACGTTTTAGGCTTTTCACAACTTTGTATGTTTGTCTTGTGTTGTTGCTCGCGAAACTTACATCTACACTTCTCAATTGGTCGTCATAGTATATTCTTTTCTTTCTTCTAATTATCTTATTCGCTACTCTTCTGAGATTTTCATAGTGTTTTCTCTTCGTCCTGGTTTTTCTACCTACATATTCTTTATACGCCTAATTCTTTTTGTCTAACACATTCTGGCAATCATCATCGAACCAATCATTTCTCTTGCGCCGGGCTTGAAGTCTGATCGTTTGTTCTGCCACGGCCTTAACAGCCGTTTCACTTCTATCCAGAGCTTGTTGCTCGTCTTTAACGATGCGTCTGTTAAGATGGGAGCCAGCTGGTTGCCGAGGGTTTCCATGAAGTTTTTGGCCACAGACGCTGTTTGGAGCCGTTCGATGTCAAATTTTTGTAGTGGGCTGGTCTTTGCCGAATATGCCTTTGACATACGACATCGATAGGTTAATTTGATCAAGTAATGATCTGAGTTACAATTGGCTCCTCGGTATGTATGGACGTCAAGTTGTGCTCGAGGCCCAACGTTGTTAGTTTTGTGTGTTGCCATCCGGTGATACCCAGACCATTTTATGAATGCGTTGATGTGGGAAGCAAGTCAAACGTATGACTAGATTTCTGCTACATGCAAAGTCAATCAGGCGCTCGCCGTTATCATTTGTTTCATCGTGGAGGCTATATCCTTCAGTCATTCCCCAATAATAGCTCATTGCCAACCTTAGCGTTAAGTAATGAGACTAATTTCATTGCCACCATTATGGTAAACCTGCAACCTTGAAATTCCCTTCCCCTTCCCCGGCATCCTTCCCCTCACCAATGATGTATTTACCATCGCTCTAGCTTGTTCAGTTCGCCTGCTGTGTCGTGTTGAGAAGAGGTGTGTTCGTGGTGCTCGTCATGAAAATGGAGAAACGAAATCAAGAGCAACGCGTCGCGATAAAATTTTGCCCCAGATTGCGCGGAGCAACTTCGGAAACGTACGCTAAAATTTTAAAAGTGCATGGTGATAGTGCTTTTAGTCGTGCCCAGGTGTTTCGATGGAATAAAGAGTTTAAGGAGGGGCGTGAAAGCGTGGAAGACGAGACGCGGAGCGGTAGACCAGTCGAGGTGCGGACTAATGCGAATACGCAGCGTGAAACAGTCAGACAAATTTTAACCGACGATATTGGGATGAAAAAGTTGTGCGCGAAGATGGTTCCAAAGAACCACACCACACCGCCCTCAGCGTGTCCCAGTATTTGGCCTCTAAAGGGATATCCGTGTTGCCACAGCCGCCTTATTCGCCCGATATGTCACCCTGTGACTTTTTTGTTCCCTAGAACAAAATTGGTGGTCAAAGGAACCCATTTTGAGCCGATTACGGACATCCAGGCGGCCGTGACGAGGGTACTCGCGGACATCCTAGTCGAAGCGTTCCAGAAGTGTTACGAAGCATGGAAAATGCGCTGAAATCGTTGTATAGCTGCCTAAGGGGACTAATTTGAAGGGGATGCCAGAGTTGTATAAAATTTTTAAACATACGGTTTTCATGGAATCAGTCTCATTACTTGATTGGCACACCTCGTATAATATAAAGTGTTTCAATTAGCCATCTACCGTTTTAGCCATCTTTGACATATGGTACCAATATGTCTGAGGCATTGGATATACATGGTGGGAACTTGCTACGTCACGGTATTCACCGCGGTCACAGATAGATGAAATGACAGAAAGGGTTTTACCAGTGGTGGCATATTAAAGCCAACTAGCGCTCATTCGTGTCGAAGATTCTTGCCGAAGTATTTTCTGCCCGTACCGGGCTACCTACATCAAAACACACAAAGGGAACCAGTACACATAGCAGGAAGGATCATTCTAGAAATGAATGATCTTTTTAAGGAACGCGTCTGCTCAGACAACAAAGCAAGGACCGACGGCTTTTCAAGAAAAAAGAAAATTGGCTTACTGATATCAAATAAACAAAATAATTGACTATAAAATATAAGCTTTAACATTTATCAAAATTCTTTTTTTAGATCATGTTATTAGATTTCATACTACCTATTTTTCAAGTCATATTTCCTGTTTGCGAATCATCAAAGAAACACTAGAACTCAAGGTTTTTTCGTGTCATTACTTCCAGTCCACGATGTATACGCATATTGTGACACATTCAATTGCTAATTAATTAAAACTCTTTCAAACAGTGTTGACAAACATCAACAACATCAATTGGATAAAGACATCAAACTCTTCCATCAACAGCAGCCTTTAATTGTCATATAAATAAATTGAAAAGCTTCAAAGGCATTTTTTAACCCGTCAACTTAATTATTTACTCGTATATTGACTACACCATAAACTTGTGCTACTTTAAATAATGTATTAACATATTAAGCATTTTGCTGACAAGGGTTAACATTTGAATTTGAAGAATAAGTCACATAAATCACACATCTCTTGACCTCCCCTCAAGGCAAAATACTCTTTAGCGTATGAATATTATTCGTACTATACAACAAACGGACGATTCTCCATCATATGTGGAGATATATCACACACTGAGTCAAACTAAATACATTAAATATTTAGTCAGATCTCTGTCAGATTAATTTGATTGTCTTTTTTGAGTAGCCAATGAATTTTTCAAGTTTTTTTTCTTCTTTAAATTACCTCATTCAAATTGATCGACCCCAAACAATTTCTGGTTAGTGACCGGATCAAGAAGGATAATTGAAATCGTAATAATTTTTCATGATTTTCACATCAAGGATATAAAATCTGAGCGGGAAATGACATTTCAAGTGGTGACAAAAGCGACAAAAATAAATTGAGTTGAAATTTGGTACAATGCTTTTGGTTGGAATGGCTGTTCTATGCTCTATGAGTTTTTTTGCGCGATTTTGTCGGAGTTGAACAGGAAGACTATTTTTAGTTGCTACAAGAATGAAAAGTTTATTTTTGAGGCTGCGATTAAAATTGTCACGCTGACCTGTCTCCTTCCGTATGAGGGATTGGTGATGTATTGAATAATTGTATGACAAAAACCAGAGAGCACTGAAATTGTCATGGTTTGTTACGCATGTGTCCTGATGGTGTGTAGTGTGAGTAATTGTGTGGCATATAAAATTTGTTTGTAGTTTGATCTTGACCGACCATGTTTGTTTTAAATTTAATTCAATGAATAAACAGCGAATGAGGCGGTAAATCATGGCATACAGTGTCCATCAGAATCAGAACGCGATTTTGTTGTGTTGATGATAGCATCATTCTCTTATTTGTTCCATTTTTTCTTGTTTTGTTCTCTTTTACGTATTTTCAAAAAAAAAAGGATTTTGTACTCATTGTGTATTTCCGGGATAATTTAATTATTTACTGCTTTATTACGAATTTAATGTCAGTTTTTGTGGAAATGCTTTTGATCTACGTTAATTATGATGTTTTTTTTTAACAAGAGTAGGTCAATTTATTTGGGTTTAGATTTTAGTGATATACTTATGGAAAAATGTTTAAGTGTTGAATTGTTCTGATAGGCCACCTTGCTATTAATTATAATGAGTGATTATTATACTCATGCTTTTAGAGGCATTTAATGTCACGTTATCAGTTATTATTTCTTCACTATCTGAAACAACAATCAATCGATCTTATTAAAATGCAAACCCATCAAAAAAGTTGTTAATTGATACATACTGACTGATCCTGGAATATCAGTGCTTCCACCCTTTTACCAACTAAAACATCTACTCCTCTTACCAGACCTTTATTTTAAAAACAAGAAAACGGATCTTTCGATTTACATCTCCACTTAAATTATTATTAAACAAAAGAAGCGGAAATCAATTACTCATATGAACATCACTCAAGTGACTGCGACCAAACATCTTCAGTCACGGTCAATGAAAAATTTATTTAACATACTGGTATTATTCTTAAGATAAGATTTAACTTTTAAGTTTCATGTCGTCAATCATTAATAATTGATAGTAAATTGCAGAAGATAATGATGCTTGGAAGAATGTTATCTGTTAATTGTAGCGGACTGTTGGTGTCGTTGTCAACAAAGTCTTTTAAAAAGAATGACTCTCCAACCTAATGAGTGTAAAGGAGACTTCAATTAAATGTTTTGATGAAGATGAATTGCAATGAATTCAAGGAGATATGAGTAGAAGGGTTATCGGTTTCTTTGAATTTATGTAGAATAGTGAATCCAGATTCTCGTTTAGAAAGATTTAATGATTTCACTATTAATGTATCTTTAGATGATCCTTTGATGGCAATCTAATATTAAATTTATTTTTTACTTACACTGTATCTGTTTAACCGGGAAAATATTAAAAGATAGATGCACCCACCTGAAAAGAAGAAAAGATTAATTAATACAAACTCAATTACAATATATACATTGTTCTTTAGAATCTTAAAGATATTTTGTATATGGTGTTTGGCATTGAAATAAAACCATAGAATACTAAAATCATGTATTTTTGTTGTAATTAGAGAAATTTTAAATGTATATCACTTCTGTGAATATGATTCGATTTTGTTGAAACTTTGTAGTAACCGAGTAGTCGCCTAAGCAAACTGCTTGAAAACCGGCATAACACTGATCCCAGTTTTAATTACAGATTTGAAAAATTTAATTATTCTAAGTTATAGTTTTCTTATTATAATTATAAATTTTATAGTATTTTTTTTGTGCATTAAATTTAAATTTCTGTTTACATTTATATACTTTATGATATTTATTCTTTTATTATAATTTAAATTTTTCTATATTATTATCTTACATTAATTTAATATTTCAAATCTGCAATTGAAATTCGGGCATGGCAACACCTATATAATGCAGTTCATCCACGAATCGCATTGCCGAATGCAATCTACAGTGGATGAGCAAGAGGCTCGTCACAAACAACCGTTGCGGCGTTAAGAGTACGGTGGATGACTGAAAACCAAGGGGGTCTGTTTTTTATCGCCACGGGTTGCGCACGTCGGGAGAATTGCGCGGCAATGAATGAATCTTTGCTGTCTGACGTGCATGAGGAGGGAAAAAGTTTTCATTCGCGGACACGGGTATTGCGTGTGCATTTTGTCGCGCATGCTTGAGTTTCTCATCCAAGCAATCGCAAATATCGTTTGGCATCTTGCATTTTGAGGGGAAGTAGTGGAACACCTATGTCGCGATGTCGAGTTCCGTATCGTCGTCATGTTGAACCGCGGATAATACGAAATTGCCGTTTCTTTGGCTGTGGCTAAACTCACTTCTTGCAACCTTAGCTCCAACTTAGTTTCGGATAGAGAATTTGTATTCTAAAATCGCGTGGTGCAGCCTGCTGTCTTCGGGCTTGTTTCCCGGTTGATAAACGGTTATTCAAGCGTACAGGAAACCTCTCTGCATCTGCTGTAAATCTTGCCTGAGTTCAGGCGTAAGGAACAAAGCAACATCAATCGATTCCAGTTGTATCAGACTTATCTGTTTCTGCCATAGTTGGTCGTATTGCTTTGTATTGCGACTTGTACGCCGTGATTTGCTATTGTGGCTAAGCTAGCGGGGGGATTGCTTGAAGGACTAGAGGATAGGCTGTATCATATCATTATTTCCCAGGATTCGCGGCGTAGAGTGCTGTCGAATCGCTTGAACGGTTGAGCTTTCCGTTATGCTCGCGCGCATTTGAACGGCCTTGATGAGTCGGAAACGCAAAACTCGGTTACGCGTCTAGCAAATACATTTTAACCAAGCTGTGTGGCGAAGTGGGCCCCATGTGCGTCTCGTATAGCGAAAAGTTTCAGAAAACAAATGGAGCACTTACGAGAGAAAAGTGGAGTCGTGCAAAGTGATGCAACTTCAAAGCAAATGCATAATGAGTATAAAAGATGCAAAGTTGTCAATGAAGGGAAACGAAATGAATAGCAATCGTAGGGATTAGATATGAAACGTTAGACATATGGCATGTAGGAGTTTTGTTCGCGCTGGGCGCCCGGGCACAGTTCTAAATTTTTGAAAGAAAGCAAATAAATTGAGAGAGAAAAAGAAAAAAATATTATTCAAAAAGGAGGTTATAAAAAGTGTGCCCTTGAGTGAATGCAGAAGTGATCCTTTAAATATTTGAAAATGAAAATGACGTTAAGATAATGAATAGTGTTGCATTAGTGACGAATGAATGTAACAAACTAGTGAAAACTGTGGCCTTGTCGTGTCGGGAAAGAAAAATTTTTCTTTCCCCAGAACGAGGACCCACTACAAAAGAAATTTCACATCCACGAATTTCAAGGTTCAAATGAATATCGATCGAAGCCGAGCCTGAGGTACCCTACTAAGGTTCAAAAATTGCTAACTCAGATGACAAATATTGAATTTCGTTGAGTTTAAGGGTATCCATGCGATTTTATCGAGGAAAAACGGAAATTCGATGATCATATTATGATTAACAAAGTTGAGCGAATTTAGACTGCTAAGTTATTTATGGTTGTTGTACTTATAGAAAATTGGTTGAAAAGTCTTTAATAAGGATGAATAAACTGATTTGCAAAGTGTCGCCTTGGATCTATACGTCTGATCAACAAGACAGTTGACAAACGAGTGACAAATGAATGGATAGATGAATTTTTGATCAGCTGTGTTTGCGATAATGTGTATACGAGGTGTGATCAAAAAATATCGCGAATTTTGTTTTTTTTCAAAAATTATTTATTTATTCATGAATATCTATTTTGTCCCCTTCAAAGTAATCCCCATTAGATATTATACACTTGTGCCAACGGTTTTTCCAATCTTCGAAGCACTTCAAAAAATCATTTTTTTTAATCTTGTTCAGCTCCTCCTTCGATGCCGTCTTTATCTCGTCAAGCGTAGCGTAACGTCGTCCTTTCATGGGCCTCTTCAGTTTAGGAAACAAGAAAAAGTCACAAGGGGCCAGGTCTGGGGAATACGGTGGCTGCGGCATCATTAGTGTGTTGTTTTTGGCCAAAAAGTCGCGCACAAGCAACGATGTGTGAGCAGGGGTGCAAAAGCCAATTTTTGTTCTCCCACAAATCCGGGCATTTCTGGCGGATTGCTTCGCGCAAATTGCGCATAACTTGCAGGTAATATTCCTTATTGACCGTTCGTTTTTCACACAAAATTTGATACACGTTCTTTGATCCATTTTTTTGAATAAGTAAAAATCGAAGACGATTGAAAACACGTGCAAGTAAAGCAGCTATCACCAATTAAGTGAACATTCAAAATGGCCGAGCTTGTCGGCATAAGTGACAGACATGAGTACCAACATAACGCCACAAAAAAATCGAAATTCGAATATACGTAACCCGCGAAAATTCAAAATTCGCGATACTTTTTGAACACAACTCGTATGTGTGCGTGAGAGTATCACCATCCAAAACTCTTTCTTGATACGAACAGGCACACGAAAATACCTAAATTACTTATCAATTTCGAATAGGCCAAGAGATTTGACAACCTTGGCATGTGATCTACTAGGCAATGATTACGTCATGACGTCGCCTAGCATTTCGTCTGATGGAATGTGCAATATGCTTATCGCATCATTCTTTACGGCCCCGCAAACGAAGTTGAACTGTATCCTAACGTTTTTTGCCTGATCGCGGAGCATGGCCGCCGTCGCTAGTTGTAATAATGGTTGATTATCACAGTATGACAATCCATCTGACAATTGAGGCATGCCCAACTTGTGTAAGAGACCTCGTAGGTATTCGGCCTCGGTTATTGAATATGCAACAGTCTATTGCTGAACGCATATCTCGTATATGATCTAGAGTCTACTGGACCGTTTCCCCGATCTGTGTTAGCGTGTCCGATGATTTTCTCAACAGGTTTATTATAAATCAGCAATAAGTGTGCGGTGCCTTTCAGATATCATTGTCAGCAGTTCTTCAATATGTTTCTGGCTTAAGATTATCGTGCAATTTTATTGTTTGCGGCAGCTTCGTCTATCTGCTGAATTTGTACTTCCACTTCAGTTGGTAATGCGGCAAGTAATCTCATCGATTCGGGTCTTGCTACTGGGGCATCTGGCTCGTCGAATTCAAGTCCAGGTTTCTGAGTGAAGCATTGCTTCCATTTTGTTCTTCAGAATTTTCCTAGAACCAATTACTCTCCCTCGCTCAGAGCGTTTCGTTATGCTCCGTACTTCAAATGTGAACATATTTCCTCTGCGATTGCACGCTTCCACTCGTGCGAATTGGGCCCACGGATCGGTCCCTCAAGTTGGACATTAGCGGCGAAAGCTAACTCTTCGTCGAAATTAGTTTCAGTGTATTCCTTTTCGGCTGGAGTTTCGCAGTCTTCTGAAGATGTCCCTTTTTCATCCGCGCCTATAAATCGTTCATTCGCCTCACCGTCAGTCTGCGATTGTTTGCCCATTGGCCTTAGTGAAATTTCGATTAATTTTAATTTCTTGCTGTATCTTCCTGTATCTTCCTGTTTTCTGTGAGGTACGAGTTTTATTCCAGGCAAACTTCTAAGTGTGTATGAAAAATCTTTGAAGACTTTATTAAGATCAAAATATTGACGAGGTCAGTACTTCTGCTTACTCCACACAATTTGATTGCCGTGTTTATGATTTCTAGTCAGAAAAAAATCACAGATATTTATGGTAATAATTTAAGAAAGCCCTAAAAAGCGTGATTAGGATATTTTGGTCATGCGTTCCATGAAGGTTAATATTAAAAAACTGAATTTTTGTACCGAATTATCTTCATAAATGAAACATAAGTCTATCACTACATCTAAGACGATAAGGACATTATAATCATGTATGGCGCGACAGCCCAAGCCGGATTTTGGCCACCAGGATTAATTTCATCCAATCATAACGGTTCCACGACCTTCTCCGCTAGCTGTTCACTCCGTATAAGAACTTCTATTGTGCCTTCCCATCAAGTTCTTGGTCTTCCCGCTGGACGTCTACTTTGTGCTCTACCCGTCAGTGTTCTTTTCGATAGCCGGTTTTCTTCCATTTTTTCTACAGGGCCCACCAATTGCAATTTACGTAACTTTACACAAGAGGAAACACGTGGATCGTCAAATAGTTCATACAATTCATCGTTGTGACGTAGTCTACATTCTGTTCCTTGTTTCACTGGGCCGCAGATTTTCCGGAGTACTTTGCGTTCAAATACGTTCACTGCCTTTTCGAATTCGCTCGTCAGAGTCCATGTTTCACTTCCATATAATAGCACTGGTTTGACTAGTGTTTTGTAAATGCGATAGGATAGTGTTGGTTGGTTTTTTCTCCTTTTTCCAATCGAATCATAATATATGTAAAAATCTTAATTAATTTGAATTCGCTATGATTTTCTTTTATGAAATGTGTTTAACTAATAACGTATAAATTTAGAGAACCATTTGGGCCAATAAGTTTTTGTATTGTTATTGTTTGAAATTTACTTGATATTCTTTTAAAATTTATAACGGTCAAAGTCAAAAGCGCTTTATTTAATACTAATCGTTATAAATATTCAAAGAATCTAAAGCAAATTCCAAGCAATAACAATAAAAAACTTAATGGCCCAAATGGCTCTCTAAATTTATACGTATTTTCGTCCAAAAAAACTATAGCAAATTCAATTAATTAAGATTATTACATATTTTTAGAATTCAATTGGAAAAAGGAGAAAAAACCAACCAACACTATCCTAAAATTATTTATAATTCAAACACAACAGCGAACTTTGATCCTATACCTAACATGTTATAACGTAATTCTGATAAAATTCAATCAAAAACTTTATCTTATAATAAAAAATTCGATCACAATGTTCCTACCCTAAGCGTTTAACCTTATCTCTAGTTAATAAAATAAACATAACATATGCCTAACTTATCCCTAATTTTAACACAAATAAACAACAGCACTAAATGTAGCAATAATGAGCTGAAACTCAAAACTAAGTAACGAAAAACGCCAAAACTGAAAATAAATACGAATAATTTAGACATTGTCATTCAGCCACTAATACCTGGATTGCGCCGTCTCAATTCGATCAGCTTCAACGAATCTAGCAAATGAGTATCTCCATTGGAATTGTTGGTCTCGTGAACTCAAACTCGGAGGATATTTTATCTTCTTATCGGTGGCCTGTCGATATATGTGATATATGACTGGGACGCCGTCAGAATCAAAAACATATCGATTCATGTCCAAATACACGAATGCTTCTGGAGGAACGAAGCCAGTAGCGAGGCAAGTCGAAATATACCCGTCTGTAGGGTGGAACGGCTGTTAAATCCAAGGGTTTTCACTCACAGTTACAGATCTTGCGATATGATTCCGAAGAAGTTTCAATATGAAAATATCGACTCTTGTCACTTGAGCAGTTTGATAAATTCTTCTTTTCGATATGTAATGTTTCCAATCCGTCTCAGACTTTCTGTATAAACCAGTACATGCGCGAAGTCATTTCCTTTCGAAAACTCTTAATTTTTCCATAGTACTAGAACTTTGGTTGTACCAGATCTGACATCCATATGTCAAAACTGGTCTAACCAGGGGCTTGTAACAGATAATTTTGACCTTTTGATCAATGTATTTGGAATGAAAGAGTCCTCGTAGGGACATGACTACTTTTTTGCATTACTGAGCATGATTTTAACATGTTCAGTACAGTACAGATACTGATCGAGATGAACACCGAGGTATAGAACACAGGGTTTATGTGGAACTCGTTCTGAACCACCCTCGCCAGCCATGATGTGGAAATCTTTCCAATTACGTTTCAGGTCTTGACTGACCCCCCGCAGCGTTGTCCGAAACAAGATTGTTTCACACTTCTGCGCATTGATTTTCATTCGCCAATTGTCAGTGTACAGCTGTACAGCATTGACCCTTTTTAAGGCATTTCTCTGAACTATTGAAGCTTTTCGGTCTGCCGTATAGATGATCAGATCATCAGCAAACGCTACCAATGATCGCGTTGGCGAGAGGTTAAAATCAAAGCTGTCCAATAGCTTGCGAATGAATATTGAGAAGAGCAGAGGCGCAGTAACTGTTCCCGGCAGTAGACCATTCAAGACCTTGAATTCGGGCATTGTTGTCAGATTTCCATCAGTTACAACGAACGATTTCCCGTAGAACATATTACACATCATTGCGGCAAGGTGTCTAGGAAACCTGTCCTGAAGAAGTTTAAAAACTAGTCCAACTAACCACACTTTCTCCATTTCAATGAGACACGCTCCAACACATTCTGTTGTTTAGTTTCCAACAGATGTCTGAAGTTACTTTCGTTATTGCATGTGTGGTCGAATTCCTGGCACAAAAACCAAATTGGCAATTCGGCATCAACTCATATTGCTCAATGTTGGCGTTTAATGCTCTGTTGAGTATCACTTCAAACACCTTGCTGATGTTAGGCAGCAAGCTGATTGGGCGATAGCTGTTAGGGTATGAAGATTCTCTTCCTTTCTTCAAGATCGGAAATACCTTAGCCTTTTTCCACTCATTTGGGAAATATGAATCGATCAACATGTTGTTGGACAATATGCAATAATTCCTAATAGCAACCTCATGCAAATGTCGGCAAACTACATTTGGGATACCATCTGTCCCGCGAAACATGAAACACAAGTCTTCATAGCTGACAAAATAATCAATAAGATTCAAGCTCAAGCTATGAGGTCAGATGTTAATTTTTCATTGAAATGAAGAATTGATTGGCCGTTCAGGCTTGATTTGAAGTCGGGAACTTTTGCTTCAATGACCTCTGAAAATATTTCATTTCCTCTCTCAGGGTTTGATAGATGAACCAATTCAAAATGTGTTCCAATCGGGCAAGTTTATGCAATCTCTGACAAATAATCCTGTTTCCATTTCTATTCGGAGTCGTACTATCAATTTCGATACCAGCCCTATCGAAAAGATTTATCTCATCATTAGCGACTTCAAGATTCGATACCTTCACTTGAGACTTCTTACGGAATATGCTATTCACTTTCGCGAAACGCCTTCTGGGTGCTGTGGGCTTATACCCCTCAATTTTTCCGTCCATTGATTGCTGACCTCACTCCTGAAGTATGAACATATTAAGTTCCGGACATTCTTCAGGTGTAATTTCAACAAAGCCAACTATATATGTAAGTAGTCTACGATGTGTCGTGGTTGCACTGCTCACCCCGTAAGTCGAAGTTTTCTGGTTAAATCCTTTTGGTAACAAATTCTGTTCGAGTGATTCTTCGGCTGGATTACAAGCCCGTTCAGTTATGATACATTCTGGTTCAAAATCAGAACGTTTCGCAGCTACGCGGGCTGATATACAGCCAAAGCGTGGTATTGACCAAACATCCCCGTCTGTCCGTCAGTACGTCACAGCACGTTTTCTCAGAAACTTTATACGCTAGAAACACTTAATTTTGTGAGCAGCTCAGAAGTTTCTGGTTGATGAAAGTTTCATCGTGCAAAAATGAGATCCCTTGATTTTTTTCACTGAGATAGTCAAGTAGGATGAGAGCTTTCATTATCTCTTGTAAAAATTGGAATATTAATAGCAAGGTAGGTGGGAAGGGTGCGAAAAAAATTGGGTCCCGCTTCGCGATTGGACACCTTTGGACCGAAAAATCTGGAAAAAATATTGGAATTAGTTTTTTATGAGTACAACAACGAAAAATATCTCAGAAGTCGTAATTCCGTCAACTTCGATAACAATAACATGAATGGTCAATTTTACGTTTTCTTGAATATAATCGCCAGGATTCCCCAAAATTCAATGAAATTTGTTGTTTCGCTAGTAAGATTAATCAACTTGGAAATTTTCAACACGATCGAATAGTATTTAACGAAGTCATGATGGATCGATTTTTTTCTGTATTACTACAACAAAACAATATCAATATACGCTTCCAATTGACTAAGATAGTATGGGCTTCTTAGGAGTTGTATGGAAAACTCAGAAAATCTCAAGATTTTATAGGTGACAAAATCATGGTGATAGGTTCAACGATAACAAATCGTTAGAAGTCGAAATTCACTTCACTTTGTTAATCATAATAGTAGAATTTGTAAATATAACTTATAAAATCATATTTACGGAAGTTATGGCCGTTGGAATTATCTCCGACTGCAAAAAAACAATGTACGATTTTTCTATCGTTTGGGCTTTCCATCGAAACAGACACAACACATTTGAAGATATACCCGCAGAATTTTTAGGTTAAATGAATAACGAAAATGTCTTTAAGGTTTTATTCAGATTTATCGAAAATGCTGTATCTTTGATTAGATTTTTGTTTGCTTTAGCACTATAGTTCCTTCCGGGCCTTCGCTTAGAGATGGTTAGAGCATCTCATAATCTTGATAAAATGTATTGGTACTCGAGGTGATATGGTGAGTACCAGGTTAGATCATCAATAAGAAAAAAAATATTGATTTTGGGACTATTGTCACCGCTTTTACGTTCATCCGATCTAGACTTTAGTTATATATCTAGGTAATCAATGGAGCTTCTAAAGTTTCAACATGTGGATACGTTGTCAGATGCCGAACGCTGAAACAAGTATCAAATTGTTTGAATTTGCTTTAAATTTCAGTCGTAGGTTCTTTCAACCTATAGACAACTTCGTAATGTTTTAAGGCGCAAATAATGATCCATCAGAACAAGCCAATAGTTAAAATATGGTATATACCATTTACTATCTGAAAGAAGTATTGTGAATGCAAGTGAACGTTTTTTGTAGTAAGGAAATGACGGCTGTTTACGCCTAGACTGTGAGAATCCTCTTCTAGACTACTCGTTAAACGCCTCCTATGTCAGCTTGACAACATTGCCTTGAACTGTTTGACATCTGGCTGCGGGCTAGGCCTCGTCCACGAATATTAACGAACGTGCGGAAAAGGATAAAAATTTATCTATTCTCTTGTTGCAATGGACGATTATATGTTCTTCAAAACTGAAAAATTGCTTGTAGGTTACACAAAACGAAGACTGAATTTCAAAATAGTTTTGATAGAGCATACTGAAATTAATATTGAAAATTGAGCGCTGTATGGCAGCTTCTTTCTAGTGTTTTCTTTTTTCGAAACAAACAAAAACACTTATTTGGCTGTGTATCCTCTTATATTGACCAGTTGAATGCAGTATATGTGTTCCTAATCAATTTCGTTTCAATTAATCATCTCAAATACTCATCTCTGTCTTCCATAAACCAGATCATGTAATAAAATTCATATTTTCATGCTTGATCAATTTAATGACCGTGAAAGATCAAAGACGCATTAAAATTTCAAACCGATTAAAATTGACCTCTAAAACGCAACTGAATGCATTCTAATGCTAACATTAAATCCTCTAGTAAAGCCGAAATAAATTATGTAAATTTAAATTATAGGAAATAAAATTACACAAATCATACATGAAAAATTTTACGATGTTTACTTTTGACGATTATTTCAATTTTAACGATGGTCACTACTCGTATACTGCGTATACTTGAACTTTCCATGCAATGTGTTCATACTCGTATGTGCATATGCTATTTACATTAGTCATCTAATTATTATCGTCAGTCTGTCTTGCAGGCAAGGCAAATTCTGTAAACATCTCGCATCAGCGGCAAATAAGCATTCAATTATGAAACGTTCGGTTGTATCTTCAAGATGCAATTTCGTATGCATATTCAATTTGCGAATTTCATTCTTTGCGTCACATCCAATTTAATCCTCGCGATTTTGTGCTATTGCTGCAACTGCTGGTGATCAGTTGCCAAGTGTTTTGAATAACTGACTGCATCGGATGTTATGTTTTAGGCTTTCTTATTTCTTCTTCCTTGTTCGGTGAATATCTGAGATTTAATAACTTCCGTTTCAAGAGCATTTTCATCTTGACTGTCAATGTGCAATGATTCCGTTCTGATTTCTGGGAATTTCGATCGGTGAATGCATCATGATTCGATTGGGACGGGAAAAATGAGGTTTCTGGAATACAAATTGATTCTGTATACGGAGTGGCATTAATTATGAATTTGCAAGCTAAGATTTCTAACGGTAAGATGTATAAAAGTTTTGCGTTGATCAGCTTTTCTTCTGTTGCGAGCTTATTCGACGCGAGTAGGTCGATAGTGGACAAAAATAATTAAGTTTTTTATTCGGGATATCCTAGTAAATTGTAAATTTGTTTTTGAAATCTTAAAAGTTTTTTTCCCG
This sequence comes from Odontomyia ornata, assembly GCA_963969285.1. Taxonomy (NCBI): domain Eukaryota; kingdom Metazoa; phylum Arthropoda; class Insecta; order Diptera; family Stratiomyidae; genus Odontomyia; species Odontomyia ornata. The sequence goes on from OZ017740.1 coordinate 299,213,999, forward strand.
ACACCCCCTTTCCAATCAATAAATTTTTTTAAGGGAGATTTCAAATGCAAATTTTTAAATTTTATCCCGGATAAAAGTTTTTTCAATGAAATGTATTTTTCGAGCGTAATCAGAAATTTCGATTCTGCAGACATTATTTTAGCGCTAATTCTACATGGAATTCTATCAAAAAAAATTATACTTAAAAAAACATCCTTTACTATATATTTTTTTTCTTAAAAAAGAATCTAAAGATTAAACAATGAATTCATTATTAACACCACCACAAATGGCTCTATTATGTGTCCATTTATTGGATCAAGCGATTAGATCATCAACGCTTTCTTGGGATAAATCCATAATTGAATGAACAAAAACGCGACGCGTTAAGAAACTTGAAAAAGATGATCTAGCACAAATTAAAGGTCTTTAAATTCAATTTATAATATCCATTTGTGAAACGGCAAAATATAAACGAACGTACAGAGAGTGTGGCATGTGTGGGCTGAATTACGTACGGGTGGTGTATGTACTTGATATTTTGCGCATTAAAATTTAATTAATTTAAACATTCTGACAAATTTTCAATTGTTTGATGGTATTCGCGGTATTTCGTAATGAAGAGTGTTGTAAGGAAATTAAGTTAAGAATTTTGCTTTTAACGGAAATATGGGCTTTATGATAGACGGCAGTTTCGGATTTAAATCGAATTTTGAGTTAATTCAAAAATTTAACGTTTAGAAGTGAATAATAAAGATACAACAGATGCTACTTAAAGCATGAATTAAATTCCCCATGCGTATTCGAAAATATTCGACCTCATTTAAAAAATTCCGATTATAAATCAATCACATGTTCTAAGGTACAAGATAGTTGGATAAATATTTTGATCAATTTTGATCACTTTTCGTTTTTCGTGACAGAAATATGTACATATCTTGAATAGATAAAGAAATTTCCGATGACGACATGCGAACAGTATCAATAAACTGTTGACTTTACTATGAATTGAAAATTAAATATTGTGTAAAATTCCGCGACACCTATAGAAATAGGTTCTTCACACAGAACTCTCACTGGTTTACACTAGTTCTCAGAAACGTAATATTTTTTTAATTTTTTTCCTCAAAATTGATTATATCTATTTGCAATGAATCTCATTTTTTTCTTGAATTAAAGGGAAAAAATATGCATTAAAACGCAGACCTAATTTTTTGCTCAATTCAGTTCATTTTTAATGCCTCAAAATTCAAATATTTACATGATTCCAATTCACTTCCGAGGATCTGCCGCCCCAAAATAAAAAAAAAAAAAATACGTAACTGTAGTGTTGGCACGTTAATTAAAAGACGACCGATCTTAATGAGTTCAGTTTATTGACTGAATTCTTTCTTAACACTATGTGTTACATTACGAATAATGTGTATGTATATACTATGGGATAGAGCGGGACAGAACGATACTCCACATCTCCCCCGTAAATTATGAATGTTAACATAACTTTAATTCATTTATTTTCTTTCCTCATAATATACAGATCAATATAGAGTTATAATGTATTCATGGTATGTATATAAAAAGATGAAAATAATATTATATTTTGGTTTGAAACAATTACATAGCTACATATTAATTCATAAGTAATTTTTGATTAGCAAGTCAAACGGTCGGGTTGTCTTGATATTCTTCCTGACTTTGTCGTGTAGTGGCCTGTAGATGTTGTAGGTTGACATGTTGTTGGGATCATTTTCGATGCACTTCGAATATCCACCTTCATCTCCCCCTTCGAAGGTTTTGAACTTGAAGCTCCGAGCTCTCCTTCAGTTACTTCTTCGGGAATATATGGCACGTTCTTCCTGTGGGCGTTGTTAAGATGAAACACATTTCTTTGGTGAACCCCAGAATTGGTTTTTATATAGAAAGAACGGGGGGTATCGGCTTTGGCTGCAATGCGACCCCACTGATGTATGTCTCTAATCCAGACAACGTCACCGATTTTAAAGTTTCTTCTGCTGCATACACCATGGCGTCTATCGTAGTTATTTGTTTGTTGTTGTCTTCGTTGTTCCTCAGCCATTGTTATTTTGTCCATATTGAGAGAATTTGGCTCATATCGTTCACTCGTCATCGGGCTGGTTGATCGAATTTTCCGACCCATTAAAAGTTCTGCTGGACTGTAACCGTTATTGAGTGGTGTGGCTCGGTACTCCAATAGCGCTAATTCAGGATTTTCTTTATTTTTCTTATAAGCGTTTTAACAATTTTAACCGCCAACTCAGTGAATCCATTGCTTTGAGGGAAACGAGGGCTGGATGTAATGTGCTTAAATCCCCAGGAGTGTGCAAATTGTCGAAACTCTGATGTGTGGACCGTTGCAAACTGGGGCCCGTTATCAGTTCTAACAATTTCCGGAATGCCAAATCACGCAAAAATCGATTTTAAGTGTGTGATGACGCATCTGGCAGTGTGTGATGACGCATCTGGCAGTCTGTGATTCCAAATGTAGTATCTCCGGGAACCTGGAAAAGTAGTCACTTATAACAAGAAACTTCTTACCATGACATACGCAGAGGTCCGTTGCTATGGTGTGCCAAGGGCGCTCTGGCATTTCAGAACTGATGAGCGTATCATGTCTTGGAACTAAAAACTGTATACAGGTAGTACACCGCCGAATATATTCTTCCATCTGTTGACGAGCCAGGCCACCAGACAGACTGGCACATCCTGCTTTTGCACTTTACAATTCCCAAATGCCCGGTATGCATCGTTTCTAACATCCCGTGTTGTAAGGCCGTTGGGATGACAAGTCTCTTACCGTGCATCAAAAATTGGCCATTAATTGAAAGATATTGGCGATCGTTACAGAATAACCTTGCTTCTTGTGATAGTTTTGAACGATGTGGCCATCCGTCTTGGCAATACTCCTTTACTTCTCTGATGACGGGATCATCTTGCTGGGCTTTCCGAATAGTGTTTAGTTTGTCGGTTGATGCTGGTAGCTCTTCGATAATGCTGTTGATGAATGTTTCGATTTCATCGTCATCGTCCGGTCCTGTTCCTTGGATAGGATGGCGAGATAGCGTATCAGCTGCTATAAAATCTTTTCCAGGAGTATAGATTCTGCTAAAAGTAAGACCCATCATTTTCATACGGAATCTTTGGATCCTTAACGTCAAGTCATCGAGGTTTTTCGTAGTAAAAATTGGAATCAACGGCTTATGATCCTTCTCAATTGTTAAAATGGATGCCAACGATGTAGTCCCGGAATTTTTCACATTCCCATTTGATACCTAAAGCTTCCTTTTCTATCTGCGCATACTTCTTTTCGCTGCCAGACATCGTTCGCGAAGCGTATGCTACGGGCTTTCGGATACCGTCCACATCTATCTGAAGGAGCACCGCTCCCAATCCGAAAGAAGATGCATCAGACGACACAAGGGTTCTATGTGTAGGATCGTATGTCTTCAATACCGGAGCCGTTGTTAGTGCTCGTTTCAGTTTTATGAAAGCCTCCTCCTGAACTGGCGTCCATAGAAAATCAGCCTGGAATTTTGAAAGCTCATTAAGGGGGTAGCTTACTGAAGAGAGATATGGAACGGATTTACCCAGGTAATTTACTAATCCCAGAAACTGGCGCAGTTCCCTTACATTTTGCGGATGGGGAAATTCATCAATTGCCTTAATTTTTGATGGGCAAGGGTGTATACCCTCCTCGTCAATTTTGTGTCCCAAAATTGTAATGGATTTGATACCTATCTGACACTTAGATTTATTTAAGGTTACTCCATTCTCTTCTAGCTTTTTAAGTACAGCACACAAATTTAGATCATGCTCTTGTATGTCCTTCCCTTTCACCAATATGTCATCCATTTGGCAGATGACTCCATTAAGGCCTTCGAGAATCAACTGCATTCGTTTTTGGAACAACTCTGGGGCCGTGCAAACACCAAAAGGCAGCCTTTGGAAGCAAGTTGTAAAAAGCTGTGATTTCGGAGATAGCTTTATCTGCCAAAATCCATACTTCGCGTCTAACTTGGTGAAGTACTTTGCACCTTCCAATTGCGCCAGTGAATGGTCAGCAACTGGCATCGGGTGTATACCTCGTTGAATGGCTAAGTTGAGTTTCGCGAGGTCAACGCAAGGACGAATATTACCGTCGGGTTTGTTAACGATTACCATCGGAGCGCACCAATCTGTTGGCTCATCTACACGTCTGATTACACCCAACTGAAGCATTTCATCAAGTTTTGCCATGAGCTTTTCCTTTAATGGAATCGGGACTCGTCGAACTGTTGCAATTGCATAAGGTTTCGCGTTTGGATGCAATTTGATTTCGTAATCCTCCTTAAGACAACCGAGTTTGTTAAATAATTTTGGATATTCCGCCTCGATATTTACCAACGATTTTTGAATTGTTTCGACACTCGGATTATCAAAGGTGTTAATCCGTTGTATAATTTTCAAATTTTGGCAAGATTTTAAACTCAAAAGTGGTGATTTTAAATTGTTCACAATGTAAAGTTCAGATTTACAGAATATGTTTCTATATTTAAGCACGCAGTTCATTACTCCCGTAACGTCGAGACGTTCACCTGAAGGGCCACATAATTTTTTATTCGATTTATCAATTTTCGCGTCAGGGAAATTTATTTTAAATTCTTTAAGTGGTAAGACATCTACCGGAGCTCCCGTATCTAGCATGAAATTAATTTGCTTCTCGTTGACCGTTACTTTAGCGGTCCAACGTTCATCGTTATTGTTTTCGTCTGTCATCGTGCCTATGAAGAGTTTCTCGTCTTCTTCTTCGACATGAAATATCTTGTTGTTGTTGATTTTTATTTTCTTTTGACATGCCTTACTAAAGTGTTTCCACTTCTTACAGAAACGGCATTGTTTGTTGTGCTGCTCTTCCGCACCGCACCATGGGCATTGACATTCTCTAGTCTTTGCAGTCTCTCGTACGCTTCGTCTGAAGTTGTGTGAAGGTGATGATGATGACGTCTTTGGTTTATGAGAACGCAAACTATTAACGGTTGTTGCATTTCCACTAAAAGATGTTGTTGCCAAATCTACTTGCTGCCGTCTCACTGCCTCGTGTTGCCTTACCGTTTGTACCGCTTTTTCAAGCGCTAGGTCTGCTTCTAGTTGCAACCTTTCTGACAACCTTCTGTCTCGTACACCTACCACCAACCGATCCCGTATCATCTCTTCACGCAAGCTTGAGTATGAATAGTTCTCAGAAAGCAAATATAATGATGTTATAAAGTCCTCAATGCTTTCTCCTTCTAATTGGCATCGAGAATTGAACTTTGCCCGCTCGTAAATCACGTTGTGTTTCAATACGAAAAAATTCTCGAATTTACTTATGACGGAATTGTATTTCTTTTGGTCGGGAGGAGAAGGATTGAATGACAGGAATATATCATCTGCCTGATCACCCATTAGGTAGACTAAGGTGTTAACCTGCTCCTCTTCATTTCTTTTGTTTAGCCCGAAAGCAACTCTAAAACGATCAAACCGCCGTTTCCAACGTGGCCAATCCGAAGGGCTAAATGTAAAATGTTCCGGCGCTTGAACAGTAAAGTCACTACCCGATAAACCCGCCGCCGCAGGCTGTTGTTCCGAATCGTTTACCATTTTATCGATTTAAATATTCAGTGAACGACCTAATTTTTCTTTTCTCTACTTCCCGACACCGCTGCCACCATGTAGTGTTCGCACGTTAATTAAAAGACGACCGATCTTAATGAGTTCAGTTTATTGACTGACTTCTTTCTTAACACTATGTGTTACATTACGAATAATGTGTATGTACATACTATGGGATGGAGCGGGATAGAACGATACTCCATAGTAACCCACAGAAAACTGAAATTATGTAAGTATAACATCCAATAATTTCGTTTACTCGTTAATAAAAGGGATATCATTTGAAACTTTCTACACGGCAATTGGAATGATCGAATTCTTTCCTCCAACTTGAATTCATATTTTTTTAGCGTATTTTTCCCACTACAAAGTCAGGCGGATATTTTTTGTGTACATGGAAGTACGAGTACTTTAGTCAAATACTACAAACCTGTAACGACCCATCGCAGTGTATCGAAATTAAAATTAAAGACGGGGTAGCGAGCAAAACGGGGCAACGCATTTTAACGGCCACACAAACGATCAATCCCAGCCGCTCCGGCTTGCAATGATGCGCCGTCATGTTACTCATCAGTCAGCGCAGTGACCGACTTATAAGTGCACGCGTTTCCGCTTTGGCGCCAAAAACTCGGTTTTTGTCAAGTAAGTTGTGATTTTCGCGTTATATATCGATTGTGTTTTGTACCTCAATATTAGTTTTCTAGAACTAACTGAAGGTTATTCTTGTTTATCAATGATCACACCAGCAGGTAAGAACATGTTTGTGTCCATATTCAGAATTGGTCATTAAAGGCATGTTATTTTATTCAAATAAGCATTGGCTGGCAAGATGGGATATAGAGTACCCCATCTTGCCCCTCGAAGAAATTCAATTATTTCCTTATGACAGTTTATGCTTCTTCATAACTTCTTTGTTTTTAATCTTATTTCAGGATGGTGAAAAATTATAAAAGAAAGTCGAAGAGGGGAACAGAGTATGCAAAATGCGGTAGATGTTGTAAACGAAGGGAAAATGGGACACAAATCAGCGGCGCTGATGCCACGAACGACCCTTGAACGAAAAGTTAAAGTAATTCGTGCAGCCCTAGAAGACCCTACTACTACTGCAACTTCGATTAAAGTTCCTTTAGGCCCCAAAAAAAGCGAACATTTACTGATGATGAAGAGAAAGAGCTATGCAACTATATAATGGGTATGGGGAGTCGCCTTTACGGGCTCACAACGCTTTGGCGTACACTCTGGCAGTAAAAAATGGGAAGCAACATTTCTTCAACTCTGAAAGAAAAGAAGCTGGCAAAGATTGGGTGCAGCGGTTTTTAAACAGGCATCCAGAATTGCCGATACGAAAACCAGAAAGCACTTCAGCTGCACGTGCCGCTGGGTTTAATAAACAAGCTGTTAAACAGTTTTTCAACTTCCTCGGCAACGTTTATAATGAGCATAAGCAGAAAGCAGAAAGAATTTATAATTGTGATGAAACAGGAGTATCAGTGGTACCAAAAACCAAGACAAAAATAATTGCACGTAAGGGTAGAAAACAAGTGGGATCTATAACTTCTGCGGAGAGAGGTACGACAATAACAGTGGAACTATGTTTTAGTGCGAGTGTTCAATAAATGCATCCAACGCTGGTGTTCCCACGAAAGAGAATGGATCCACAGTTAATGCTCAATGCTACTCCTGGAGCTTGGGTTATTTGCAGCGATTCTGGGTGGATGACAGCTGAAATATTCTTTGGCTGGTTTAAGAAGTTTGTTGAATTTAGTAGGGCAACGGTTGATCAACCTGTACTGTTGTTGTTAGATGGCCACAGCACCCACACACAAAACTTGGACCTCGTTAATGAAGCTCGTACCAATGGGGTTATTATTTTATGTTTCCCCCCTTATACAACTCAACGACTTCAAGTTCTGGATGCAGCATACATGAGGCCCTTGAGTACATACTACGACCAACAAATCACAGCTTGGCTTCGAAGCAGCCCAGGGATGATTGTAACTACCCGGCAAGTAGCAGAAATGTTTAGTAAAGCCTTTATTCAGGCTTCTACAATGGCAGTGAATGGCTTCAAGAGATGTGGCATTTGGCCATACGATCCAACAGTTTTTTCCGACAGTGACTTTGCACCATCATTGACGACTGATATCCCACAAACAGACAGGTTATTCATCAATGAAGGACTGTCTGAAACAACGACAACGAACAACCGTGCTACTGCGCTAAATAGACCAATCGATGGTAACGGCTGCAACAGTACATTCAATTTTGAGAATTGGAGATTTTGATAAAGAAACTATTGATAAACCGCTAATAGATACCGTGCCTGTTGCTTTAGCACCATCTGATATTGAAGCAAAGCCATCTCACGCGCCTGTTGTCTCTTTGACACCCTCTATCACAACTGCTAGCTCAGTGCTTGTAAATTTAATGAATCTTGAGCCCGGATGCTCGACTTGGACGAGAAATATAGAAATAGACCACAGGCCAACTACTCCACCAGAGCAATGAGTGTTTTCTGTTGTTAGTCCTCAGCAAGTGATGCCTCATCCTGCAACTCGTAATATTTCGTGCGTGCGAAGGAAACGAGGAAAATCGGCTATCATAATGTCTTCCCCATTTAAAAATGAATTGGAAGAAACGATGGAAAAAAAGAAACCGTCAGAAGATAACAAGAAGAAAAAAGTCACGCAAAAGAGCAAAAGAGAATAAGAAAACCACATTGCCTAAGAAAAACAACAGAAAGGAAACCAACAAAAATTTCAATTCTCCATCAGAAACTGACAATGATGAAAATAATATCCCTTGTTTTTACTGTCATTGAAAATACTTAGATTCAAATGAAGGATGGGCCGCTTGTTCTCTCTGCGGGAATTTGCCACACTGTAGCTGTACCGGCATAGATGACAAGGCAGTATTTGGCTGCGAGTTTTGCACACAACAAAAGAATGTGTCCCCCATACCCCATGTTGCCCCATAGAGTACCCCATCTTATCCATCGTAAAGGGTGAGATGGGATGTTGGACATGTTTGACATAATTTGCCACTTTCTAATTTTTCTCCGAGTTAAAAGTTCCTTATTTCCAAAGATGAATTATGTAGGAATAATTTAAAATTAATAAAGATTTAAATGACACAAAAATACCCGTTTTATTACTCTTCAAACGTTAAGGAGCAGCGATGAACTGACTTATTCGAGCAGCGATGAGCTGACTTATTCGACCGAGTCAGACCAGCGTTACCTCGGTTTCACCACTGATCTCCGCTCTTCAGTTTTGCCAAGGAATACATTTGGGTATCCTCTACAACTCTGCCATCCTCTTCAAAGTAGTCCCCTTGGGCAGCTATACAACGATTCCTGCCTGGATGTCCGTAACCGACTCAAAATGGGTTCCTTTGACCACCGATTTTGTTCCAGAGAACAAAAATCGGGCGAATAAGGCGGCTGTTGCAACACGGCGATCCCTTTAGAGGCCAAATACTGCGACACGCTGAGGGCGGTGTGGCACGGCGCGTTGTCGTGATGAAGGACCCCGTTACGATCGATGTCTGAGCACACCCTGTTGGCTTGTTTTCGCAATCTTTCGAGTACTTGGCGATAGTAGACTTGATTTACGGTTTGCCCCGATGGAATAAATTCTTTGTGGAAGTTGCGCATTCGCGTCAGTCCGCACCACGACTGGTCTCCCGCTCCGCGCCTCGTCTTCCACGCTTTCACGCACCTCCTTAAACTCTTTATGCCATCGAAACACCTGGACACGTCTAAGAGCACTATCGCCATGCACTTTTCCAATTTGGCGTACGTTTTCGAAGCCAAATCTGGCGCAAAATTTTATCGCAACGCGTTGCTCTTGATTTCGTTTCTCCATTTTCGGGACGAGCACCACTAAGAAACGTCTACTCAACACGACACAGCAGGCGAACTAAACAAGCTAGAGCGATGGTTAGTATATTAATGGAGAGGAGAAGAATACCTGGGAAGGGGAAGCGAATTTCAAGGTCGCAGGTTTACCACAAGCACGGCAATAAAATGAGTCTCATTACTTAATTGTCACACATTGTATCACAGATTTGTATACTGGCAACTTCGTTTTTCCGTAATTGCAGCTGATATCCAAGATCCTCAAAACTGAATAGAATATTTCACCTTCGAGCTGTATTTTCGGCGTGATTTATCATTTTCTTTAACGTGTTACAAACCACTACTACTCCCAGAAATCGCTCCTTACCTATGAAACAACTGTAACCTTGAGTCCAGAGAAAGGACACACTTGATGGTAGATTGTCTTTTTAAAACGCGGTCCCAAGCCTGTTTGAGAAAGAAGGATGGAACCTCTTGCTTCCCCAACCCATAGCTTCCATGATTCCACATCCAAAACCCCCCAATTAAATGATAGTAAATGTTTCGGGATCGCACATTGGGTTTACAGGTTCCTCAATAATGTGACATAAATCCCGAGAAATGCTAATAACTGTAAATACATCTACAGCTCTGCTACTAAATCCTAATTACATCTCCTTTGTGATGGCGTAAGAGGGTGAAGGCGAATCTTCTGCGCCTGATAACGGAATCGACGTAATAACCATGCCGCCGGAACGAAGGTTGGGCGACGGGCTAACTCTCCGTCCCTGGAAAACCTTTAAATGTTTCGAAACCTGCAGAAGGGCCTCGGAACGGATTGGACTCACGGCAACGACCTCGTCAGATCACTCAATTACCCTGGCGCTGTTAAGGACCTTTTACAACAGGCCAGTATATATAAATTAAAAATACTGGCATTCCAGGAAACGAATTGGACTGGCAACGACATTCAAGACATGAGATCGGAAACAATATTCAAAAGTGGGAAACCTACTGGAAAACGAGAATTCGGAGTGGCCTTCATTGTGGATAAGGAGTTCAAATCGCATGTTATTGATTTCAAGGCAATAAACAACCAGTTGTGTGCGATCCGTATATAAACGAAATTCTTCTAAATCTAGGTGATTAATGTTCACGCCCCGACCAAAGAAAAGGACGAAGAAACGAAGGAAACGTTCAACAATCACCTGGAAAGACTGGTCGACACATTGCCTACAAACGACACAAAAATAGTTCTGAGTGATTTCAACGCTAAGGTTGGCAATGAGCTCTCTTATCGGGGAACGACTGGATGATATAGCCTCCACGATGAATCAAATGACAACGGCCAGCGCCTGATTGACTTTGCGTCTAGCAGAAATCTGGTCATACGTTCGACTTGCTTCCCACATCGACGCATTCATAAAATGACCTGGGTATCACCGGATGGCAACGCACAAAACTAGATCGATCATATTCTGATCCAACAATGTTGGGCCTCGAGCATACTTGACGTCCGTACATACCGAGGAGCCAATTGTAACTCAAATCATTACTTGATCAAATTAACCTGTCGATGTCGTATGTCAAAGGTATATTCAGCGAAGACCAGCCCACTACAAAAATAATTTGGCATTGAAAGGCTCCAAACGGCGTCTGCGTCTAAAAATTTCAAGAAGACTCTCGACAACCAGCATCAGACGCATCGTTAAAGACAAGCAACGAGCTCTGGATGGAAGTGAAAGCGGCTATTAGGACCGTGGCAAAACAGACGATTGGAAATCAAGCCCGGCGCAAGAGGAATGATTGGTTCGATGATGAGTGCCACAATGCGTTAGATTAAAAGGATCAGGTGTACAAAGAATACGTAGGTAGGAAAACTAGGACGAAGAGAGAACACTATGAAAATCTCATGAGAGTAGCGAACAAGATAATTAGGATTAAGAGAAGAAAATACTATGACGACCAATTAAGAAGTATAGATGTAAGTTATTGCTCACACAAGTAGGGAAAAGCCTGAAACGTGGTTATCCGCCAAAAACCACGCTCTGTCGTGATGACACGTCGGCAATATCATCGCTGATGAAACCAAGATTAAGGAAAGATGGCCATCATATTTCAAGAGCCTCCTTAATCCTCCGCACAGCTCCAGAACATCGGAGCATATAGATGCCTACGGAGAGCATTAATTGGCCTCACCAACTCAGGATGAAGTTTGATCCGCCATCAAACCCCAAAAGAATAATAAAGCGCCGGGCATCGATGAGATTCCAGTGGAGCTTATTAAATATGGTGGCAGTAGTGTTCGTCACGATATTCACAAAGTCATCCAGCACGTTTGAAAGAGTGGAGCCAATCAATTATATTCCATATCCACAAAAAAGGTGACAAGCTACAGTGCGAAAATTATAGAGGCATATCACTACTTTGTACGGCGTACAAAATATTTTCAAAGATCTTAGAAAATAAAATCTGATCATACGCCAACAGTTTTATTGGGGAGTATCAAGGCGGTACAGTATCGAAAATGTGAGAACTGAAGGCCGGAGACCAGTGGGGAAACACAGTTTATCGCTGTTGGGAAATCGGTGGACGCGGTCAACGGACCGAGGCATTTGGAGGCTCTATTTGCAGGAAGTAAAGGCCCGAGAAGGGCTGTAGTGCTAAGAAGAAGAAGGGAGAATAATCTCCACAGGATGGAACGAGATTTTTTGAGCGAAAACGCTGAGTGGTTTAAAACTAAGGTTGTTTTCACTAGTGAAAATTGCGATAATGTGGGCGAGGCACACAACGACCGCGATAACTCCGAAACATGATCTTCGACAGGAAGCAGTGGCCACCCCTTGTCGAAATCTTCCTTCAAAGAATTGAGTGACCGGACAAAGCGAAGGAGAACAGAAAATATTCGTCAACAGTTTGATTTCGAAGAATAAGGCTATGCTACGCAGATGAGCCTCAGATAGTTTGATCCCGAAGAGATGGCTATGCTACGCATATGAGCCTCCGAGCCAAAGGAAGAGTAGATGCAGCAAAATTAGTGAAAGGTGTTATAGCAGGGAGCCCGTCTAAAGCATCAAAATACAAGAAATATCTTCAAGAAAATCTCGGAGTGACGAAGCTGTCGCACTCATGATCGATTTATCTAAAATCCAATATATTGGCATACAATCTATAAGTCTTGGAAAGAATTGTTTTTTGTACCCTTCTTATCATCAAGTTCTAGAAGCTAAAAAGGTTTTCTAGAAGCTTAAAAAAAGGTGACGTCAGAAATTATTGCCACTGAATCGAGCCCAGAAATTAAATTACAACCATTGCTAGATTACATAGTCGGACGGTTGTTATTAGTACAAGCAGAAGTTATCAAAAGTTAATCTGCAAATGGGAGTGTGAGGGTACATCGGGGCAAAGTACGTTCAAATAAAAGTTTCACGACGCTAATATTTCCTTTACTTCTTTGGTACCTCTGCAGCTCGTTTTTGCAGATGAAATTGGGAATCATGATGCAGTTTTGTGGAAAAATCCATGCCCTTCACCTCCACGATTTTGCAGGCCGGTAAAATTAAAATTTTTAACATGAGAGTGCTGAATTAACGAGAGCAGATGTTGGCCGTATTCAAGATCAAGAAAGGAACCGGTACCTTTTTGACGGTGAACAAATAAACGTTTCATACAAAATTGTGCTCACAATGATTGACGAAAAAGTTTGTAATTCGTTATCATACACAACTTCTGCTCAACGTTGTTTTCTCTGCAAATGTACTTCGAAACAGTTCAACAAAATTGATGAAATGTCGCAAAAAAAGTAGATTGCGAACATGTAGAATTTGGGAATTCATCCTTAAATGCATGGATTCGGTTCATTGAGTGCCTATTGCATATTTTGTACAAATTGGATATTCAAAGTTGGCAGTGTCCCAAAGTTGACAAAGTGAAAGTAGAAGCCCGGAAAAAAAATATTCAAACTGCTTTCCGGCAGCAATTAGGATTGTTAGTAGATGTCCCAAAACAGGGATATGGAAGTTCTCGTGACGGAAATACAGCCCGCCGTTTCTTTGAAAATTCTCGTGTCTCAGCATCCATTACGGGAATAGGCCAAAATTTAATTGAAAGATTCCATGTCATACTTCAGGTCATTTTATGCGGCTTCGAAATAAATGTAGTAAAATTTGAGGGTACGCTTTGTTAACTGTGCGGAAATTTGTTGAACTGTATTCATGGTACTACATGCCGACTAGTATGCATAAAATTTTGATACATGGGTCACAAATCATAGAGTCATCATTGTTGCCTATAAGAGAAATGTCTGTCAAACAACAAATTCATCAAAAAGTTCCGACAAGATTTCAGCCGAATATGCAGCAGGACTAAAACTATGGAAGACGTTTTTTGTAGATGGTTAGTTTCATACAATCCTCTCATTTTGAACCTGCGAAAGCTGCCCGCGAAAAAAATGAGATCAATGTCACCTGAAGCGATAGAGTTGTTAAAAGAACCGTCAATCAAACAAGCTTATGTTTCAACTTCATCTACTGATAAAGCAGATCACAGTCACACTGAATATGAGAGTGATTAAATTATAATTTTAGCCTAGGAAGTACGAGTGTGTTCAAAACGAATTCAAGTTTTTTATAAATAAATATCAATGATAATTGACTGCAATTTTTCTGTGAAGCTAATATTGTATTTGTAGTCCACGACCATAAAAAATATTCAATAATTCATTTTGCTGTGAATGAATTGAAATCGAAGAAGATTTCTCGCCATTAGTTATCCGCTATTTTTTGACTTCGAAAACCGATATCAGATTCATGATCAGCGACCCCAAAAACACACAAGTCGTGGTATTTTAGATGAAAAAATACAAACATCCGCCATGTGGTATCCACCATTTTGTTTTTGAAAAACCATCATCAGATCCGATATCAGCGACCTCGAAAAGCCGTAAGTCATGATTATTCCAATGGAAAAATCAAAATTAGCGGCTGTCCTCCGTCACTTTGTATCCACCATTTTATTTTTTGAAAGAAGAAAATCGGGTTCATGATCAGCGACCCCGAAAGCCCCTCAGTAAAAAATATCATCGCAAAATCATGAAATTGATAAATCATGGCCAGCTTTTTGGGATTTTCGACCACTGTGCGACGTAGCAAAACGAGACCGGGCCCGAAGTTATGTGTCAAAGGGTTCCAGGCTAGGATCTCCGGTTGACGCGGGAGGTGTAGATGGTGTAGTGCAATCACTCGCGAGCATGGGAGCCCCACACTCAGTGTGCAAATGTCATTCACTTCAATACCCCCCCTCCCCCCCAAAAAAGGTTGAAATATCTAACAGGTATAAAGCTCATTTCGATTGTTCAGTTTTGTTCATTGTGAACATGAAATAGTTGTTGATTGTGAATGAATTTTATTGTTTCTTTTTCTCTTTGTTTGTGCACGTTATTGTGTATAGGTGGCCCGGCAAGAGCAGGGAGTACCCTGACAAAGACTTCGACACAACCTAGCCCTAACCGGCGTCAGTATGTTGCCCCGGTAAGGAAAGAAAATATCCCAGCGTAACAGGAGTATCGGCGAGGTACTTTTATATCATTGAATTGCACCAGCAATATGATGTGAATTCAGTTCCATATGGCAACAATTATAAAATGAAGCTTAACGAACAGGCGCCAGTCGCGAGATTTCATAATCAATTCAAAACAGTGACATTTTCATTATACATTTCATAACAACAGTCAATCTTCTAATTACTTCACAGTTTAATAAGTGACAACTTGTTAAATCTCAGCAGCATTTATTTACACATATTTTATCTTCATTCACCCACTAAGCTGCACTTTGCTCAAATATTCATGCATGCATGCATCACATACGAGTACTGCATGTACCATTTCCACATATTGATGCACAAATCTTCTTGATTAGTTGCGACAGTTGATGACCTCAACCGTATTATTGTTGTCACGATATTGTTGTGATGTGATGATAATATATTTCATTTACACATTCCGAAAGTTAACTAGCATACGAGTAACTAAACTCGACGAAACTAACTCTTTCACAATATATTGGAACAACGTTTTAACAACTCAATCATAACCACCAATTGTAAATTTAATCGTTTTGATTAAAAAATTAAGATACACACCGTCTGAGAAGTATCTACAAGTATAAATATATCTTTAGTATCTTTTCTTGTATACTCGTACACTTGCATTCGTTGAGATGAAGAGATACATCCAATAACAAAGTGCAAATGACAATAAATATGATGATGGTGTTGTTGATGGCGACAATGATGATGATCAGAATTATTGGTGGTCTTGATGGTGGTGGATGTTGTTCTTGTTTTCTAGATAGAAATATATTAACATTGAGATTGCAGTACAATGAACGGATGCATGTATTATATTGTATATGGTGTTTGGAGTTGGGATGGGAATGAGTCTTTGGTGCATTCGCAAAGTTGTCCAAGTTTGAATTTAATGAATTTATTAGGACTGTTGACCATGTCGGCTAATGCGAATTCATTTGTTTATTGCCTTTATTGTATTGTAAACGGGCGAATTTAATATGATTTAGTTTATTTGATTGAGCGTCTCAGTCGGCGGTGAACGACGTCAACAGGAATGATTCAATTGTATTTAATTTAAAAGAGTCATTGTTCGTTTAAATTTGATCTACATAGTTAAGGGTAGTGACTAGTGGGCTGACATTTAGTTGCAATAGCACAGGAGGGTAATACTTGTAGTAGAAGAATTAGGATATTAAATTTAATTCATGATTTTTTTTTTAACAATTTGAGCATAAGAGTAACATAACTACATTATGAACTTATTGATTTTCAAAATTAAGAACAGAGAGGGTGGTTAGAATCTTGAATTATTTTTTTTTAATTGTCAAGAATCAATAAATTTTTTATTCGTTTTCATCGAAACCTTATAAATTTCTTCTAGTGGAGGAAAATCGAAAAACTGTATTCAAAAAAAGATATAAATCATAACTGATAACTAATTTTGCAAAGTATAATAATTTGATAGCATTAATTACCACAATGATATATACATATCAAAGCAATGAAATGAATCATATTCTTACTCAAATTAACGTTTCACACGGCTTACTTTCTAGGTTAAGTGGAATCATATTAACGTTTGTGCAAGACTGCTCAAATGACATAAAATATTTTCAAATAACAACAGAAACTAGCGACACAATGATGGGAAAAAGGTGAGGTGTTGTTATAAATAAAGCTCAAACATATATGTATAACATTCCACTCATATATCAACATGTGTATATGCCATAAAAAATATTTTACGCATCATTTTTTCTTTTGGCTCGTTCATCGCATTTTCCGGTCGGATCTATTTAAAAATGAGTTTTTTTATTAGCTTCAGCAAAATACCTTCAACAAATTTATAACATCTCTTTATGTGAAGCTTTTTAGCTTTGGATTTTATATTTGAAATTTTTGAGGAAGATGAAATGTATTATATGAATTAAAAATAAAAAGTTTGATGCTATTAATTACGGAATAATAAATATATTCAAGAAGTAGTTTTTTAGAAATTCACAGGTTGCATTTTAAATCTTATCACATCTCAAGAATGATCATTAAAACAAACACATAACACAGACGGGAAGATAATTTGGCAGGAGTTTTTAAAGAGTATTAAAAATTTTCGAATTCATTAATAACCAAAAAGGGTAGGTTTTATTGAATTCATGAGAAAATTTAGATGCAATGGGTTTTTTGATTATTGTCTGCAATTACAAAATATAACTTGCTTTGTTTTTGTTTTTTAATTGTATGAAGAACAACTGGTGAGTTCAAATTACAAAATACGAGTAGATATACAGCTTTGCATCTCAATCAAATTCAATCAGGAAGCATCTAAAATCATTAATTCCCTTACTTTGGTTGTTTTGCATTCGTTTAAAATGTGATTTTTGTATGGAGCCACGTGCTTTCACGTACTTCAAGGTCGCCGAGCTAGTTGAGTCAATTTAGTCGAACGTTTCCTTCTACAGGGTGCGTACGGTATTTGAGGACAACTTGAGAGTAAAATTAATTAGCTTGCATTTTTAACAAAATTTAATGAAATTTCAGGAATTTTTTATACAACGTTAAATTAATATATGGCTATAAAGTTATTCAATAAAATCGTAATTAGCAGCAATAATCTCTTCGATCCGGGTCCGGAAACGATTACATGCCCGAATCAAATGCTCCTGGTTCATATTGACCATAACGGCATTAATAGCAGTCTTCAGGGAACAAGTGGTATTATGAGGACGCTTATTGGTCTTACGCTCAGCTGCGCCCCATACGTAATAATCCAAAGGATTAAGGTCTGGGGAGCTAGCCATAGGTTCGGTGTTATGTGGTCATGAACATTTTCGGCCATCCAATCTTGTGTCGCCATCGCTTTATGTGAAGGAGCAGAGTCTTGTTGAAAAATGTATAGTCTACCTCCGCTTACATTGTCTGTCCAAGGTTTCACTACCGTTTCCAAAACCTCGATGTATGTAGCAGAGTTCACTCGAAGTCCTTGAGTAAAAAAGTCTGGTGGCATAACATGTTCTTCGTTGCTGACAACACCTAAAACTATAACAGTGGATGGAAATTGTGTGTCCATAACAAAAAGAACCTTCGTTGGATTTGAATATAGCCATCTGTCATTTCTGCGATTGGTCTTTTGATCTTGGTCAAAATTTTTTTCGTCGGGAAAAAACCATAACATTTTGGGCGCCTCAGGGTGTTTGATTTTGTTTGAAAGACGTTTTGATCCAAGAACTCTCTGTTCCCGTGTTTGTTCCGACATGATCACGTAAGACTTATACCGAAGGTCTTCGTGGACAACTCTACGAATAAGGGGCTCAGAAACATGAAGCTCACTCGCAAGGACCCTCATTGATTTTGAAGGGTCCTCGTCTATGATCGCTTGCACTTGCTCTAAAAATTCTGCAGATCGGACAGTATCGGAACGTTGTTCGTGCTTTTTGCGTTTCGCAACCGATTCTGTATCACCTCCTGATGCTTCCAATTCACGGCAAACTTTATGCACGAATGAACGGGCGCAATTAAGAAAATTAGAGATCTCTAAATCTGTATGGTTCGCACATATAGCGACGATGACAGCATGTCTCTTTATTTTTTGAGTGATGTTGTAGTCCGCCATTTCTTATTATAAGGAAAAAAAAAACATTCGCGAAGCTATAGCCACTTTTATGCATGTCCTCAAATACCGTCTGCACCCTGTACACAGCTTTGTATCTCAATCAAAATCAGTCCGGAAGCATTTCCCTTGCTTTGGTTGTTTTGTATTCTGTAGCGAAATAGGTTTAGATAAAATGTCCGTATAGGACTGCAGCGATGGTCTGCTGCCTCAGCGGAAGAGGATGTTGGGACTCGCTGAGAGTAGCCTTATCTGGGGACACGTGAATGCGCAGGCAGGTTAGCGTTGCGGTGTCGTGGGGTGGGTTCTTTCCCCCAACACAAGGACCCACTACAAAAGAATTTTGCATCCACGAATTCCGGGGTCAAAGAAATGTCGACCGAAGTCGAAAAGGAGGTAACCAACTAAGGGTCAGAAATTGCTGACGCAAAGGACAAACTGGACGTGGGGAAGACAGACGGACTCAAGAGGACTTCGTCGTTACCGACGATTCTTATGGCCCACAAATAGGAGTGGGGCATCCAGATGGAGGCGTTGGTCAAACGTTTCCGTGATGAGTAGAAGATCATCCGGGTTCACGAACACTTGATGTTTCAGATGGGGTGGAACGACTTTGTCCATCAGCCGGGTCATCATTTGCGAAGCGTTACACAGACTAAAAGGCATTGTGACGAACTGGTATTATGGTCGTCCGGGCGCTGTGAAAGCGGTCTTATCCCTCGAACCTTCATTGAGTGGAATTTGCCAGAGTGCATCTTTTAGGTCGAGACTGGTAATGTAATTTACTTTCGGCAGTCTCCCTAATATTCCATCGGTGAGCGGAAGAGGGTAAGCGTCTTTGACGGTCACTGCATTGACTTTCTGGGCACCTAGCAGACAGACTTTACCTGCTTCACCACCAAGGTTACCGGTGAGGACAAGCACTTTGGGACTCCTCTATAACCCCCGACTCTAGCATCCTGTCCAACTCTGCGTACACTAGCTTTTACATGGTCGGTAAGATGGCATAGTGTCTCTGCTTTATTGGCTTACTATCGCCAACATCGATGACATGAGAGACTAGTGTGGTGCGGCTAAGGCCTTGCGTAGCGTAAGATGGAAAAGCAGCGATGGATGCTTCTAGCTGTTGGCGTTCGTTAGGCGTTAATTCGTGCCTGTCGGGTATAGAAGCGAGTTCGTTGACATATCGAGTATTTAAAGGTGAATCTGTGAATATGGCCAAACCAAATTGAAGGACAAAATTAACGCCAAGGTACAGGTTCTGAGTCAGTGACGCGTTAATGTAGAAAGTAATATCCTTCGTTTGACCTCTGAATGTCGCGGGTGCTATCAATCTACCCTGGATAAGATGTTTGGTGTCATCAGCTGTGCTGATCTCAGAGCGCCAAGGTTTTACCGCCGTGGGGTTTTGATGGAGTACCTTTGAGCTGAGGCTCGAGGCAAGCCAGTTAATTCTTGCACCCGTGTCAATCAGTGCAACAGCGACTTTGCCCAACACTTTGATTGGTGCGTAAGGTCGAGTGTCATTCTCAGAAACCTCTGAGATGTTACATAATTTTAAAGTTTGGCGACAGATGCGCACTCTCCTCCGGAAGCTCCTCCAATGACGAGTCGACCACTTAGTTTTGGGTTGGGGCGGGGTGAC
Source organism: Odontomyia ornata (assembly GCA_963969285.1). Taxonomy (NCBI): domain Eukaryota; kingdom Metazoa; phylum Arthropoda; class Insecta; order Diptera; family Stratiomyidae; genus Odontomyia; species Odontomyia ornata. The sequence continues at coordinate 299,234,285 of OZ017740.1, forward strand.
CTCTTCCGCGGCAAAAATCCTCTCTCGTGCAGCAATATACTCTTGCAACCTAATATGCTATGGTTTCAGTACACGAGTCTGTGGCTGTCGAGGTTCTTCAGGCAGTACCTGAGGTGATCGCTTCAACAAAGTCATTGAAGAGGCCTCCGAAGACGATGTGGCAACTGTTGCATCATGGACTAGCAAAGGTATCGTGGTAGTGTTTGATTCTATTGGTTTTACTGGCGAGGAACTTATCGTGGTGGAACTGTCAGTAGACGGGACGGAGAGCCGTTCCGTTACTTGGTTTTTCGCGAGTGCTGCTCGCTGTTGTGAGCACTCGCTAGCAAGTTTTTTGACTTCTTGCAATTTGTACAATCTGGCGTATGTGTATCTGGTTTCCCACAACAGAGACAAAATATGTTAACCTTTGCCTGGCATGTGGTAAAGTGATGTCCCGTCTGCCGGCAGTTCCAACACCTAGGGGCCAGTTCGTGTAATTCGGCTTGATGTTGATGGTCTAGTTCTGCGGATGATGGAAAAATGGTCTCTGACGCGCAGTTTACTATGGGTGGAAGAAGACAAGCTGGCGCGGGTGGAGCAGGCAAGCTGTGTCCGAGGTCAGCTACTGAGCGTCGTCCTGGTTGCTCTCGTCGGCTTGGGAAATTACCTTGGGGTGTGGACCACTGGGAGTTTTGTATAGCTTCAAGCGCTTCCACGGACGCGCGAAGCGCATGCCGTTGTGGCGCGGGGCGAACACCAATCGCTCTCTTAACTCGGGTCGGATCCCCTCCGAAAAGAGGCTGCGGAACTCAGACTCCGGCATGGGACTCATCTGACGTTCTAACAAGCAACACAGGTCTTCATAGTAATCGTCTACGGTCTCATGCGCCTGTTGGTGTTCCGCCGTTTTAAGTTGTCATCTCCTTCGACTAATGTGAACTCCCGCTGTACTGCACACCTTAACGTCTCCCAGTCAAATGTTGGAGAAAGTTCCACAAACCGCCAAAACCAACGGAGAGCTCTCCCAGTGAATAACACTTGAGCGCAGCGTGTGACTGCCATCATATTTCCCCCTAAGTTCAACCAAGCCATGTTTTCAACCCTTCGCAAAAAGGCTCCGATGGTCGTAGGGTCATTCTGGCCGGTAAACACCAACTTCCAGCCAGCCACTATCTGAGCTACTTTCGATGGTGGAGGATCTCCCGGCTGTGTTGATGGTTGAAGATCTCCGGAATCCCAAGGCATGGGTCGAGATGGTGGATACGGAGGTGGTGGATGCGACAACTGCTGCGATTGTTGTCTCATTTGTTCCATGCTGCATGGCCTGCATGGCGTCTTCCATGCGCATGGCCTGCATGGCGTCTAGAAGCTGTGACATCTTTATGGTTATTTTAAAAAAAACTTATTTTAAATGAAAAAAGTGGCTGTTAGTGGCGAACTATACGATAGCACCTTACAAAAAAAAAATTGGACAGATAGATAAATATAATTGAATAAATATTGAAGTGTATAATTACAGATACATTTTAAAAAAGGATGGTGTGTTTATTTTTAAATTTAAAAAACCATTCGCGATATCAATATCAAATTAGGTCTTTTCATTTCATCGGTCCCTTTCCAAAGTAAGGTCACCAATGGTACGGTCTTCCTCTGTGTTACAGGGACCACTCTCTTGAGGCACCATAAGAATCAGGGTTGAGAAGTGCTCTCTCGTTCGCAAGTTTTCCTAAGGTGCAATTTGCCAGCCGAGGGTGAATTTTGACCCGCAAGCAGCGCGTGTCTTATCATAGATAGCCCCGGACTAGCTAAGCAGCCAATCACGTGAAATCAAAATCCATGTAATGGAAGACACATAGGCACCGCTTGGTTTGGGGTGCAGATCAGAATCTGCCGCAAATATGATGTTGGAATAACAACTTCCGAATACACAGAAGGACTCTTATATCATTTGGCCTTGCTAAACGACCAATGTATAAATCAAAAGCAGGTTTAAACGAAATTAATGTCCAAGGACAACTCACGTTCGGAAGTTATTATTTGCTGGGGCACGATCAGCAAAATATCCCTGAGGAGTTACCTACCCGCAAAAAATCTGGACACCTTGTAGGGTCACCTACAGACGCTGGACTGTCTCGTGCTCACGATTGATGATATAGCCGGGCTTTTCGGGTCCCACGACTCTGAGATTAAGAAGTCTCACGCTCCACCGGGCTTTTCGGGCCCCACAGTGGGCGCCATTTTTTAGTGAAATGAGTATAGTTAGGTTGATTAAATGTCCGTCCAGGACTGCAGCGATGGTCTAATGCCTCAGCGGAAGAGGATGTTAAGATCCGCCGAGATTGGCCTTGTCTGGGGACGCGTGAATGCGCTGGCAGGCTAGCGTTGCGGTGTCGTGGGCGGTTCTTTCCCCCTAGCACAAGGATCCACTACAAAAAAATGTCACATTCACGATTTACGGGGTCAAAGAAATGTCGACCGAATTCGAAAAGGAGGTAATCAACTAAAGGTCAAAGAGTATTGCTGACTCAGAAGGACAAACTGGACATGGGGAAGACAGACAGACTTAGGAGGACTTCGTCGTTACCGGCGATTCTTATGGCCCACAAATAAGAGTGGGGCATCAAACGTAGACATGGCCATGCATTTCCCATTTGAGTGAAAAACTCAACAAAAGTACTTGGTATGACTCTTTCCCTCAAATGAGAAATAGAAACGTAACCGATTTATGCTAGTGTTATGTTATGAAATCACATAAGCCTATATCACAAAAGGGCACGCGAGCGGAAGGCCACTCTGCCCGGCAAGAGCCCCTGTTAAACAAAGAAACGAAGGAGCGCGCCCGATGGCTAACCCATGTTAAAGGAGGAGCCTACCGGTCAGGTAAATCAAAATAAAAAGACCGAGGTTGTACATTTAACAATTCATGGTTTTTATTAACGTAATAATAATTGAATCTTTATTTTTATGTATTTAAGTTTTAAGGATTATAACGTAGAATTTTTTTAAATATGTATCAAATAAAGATATTTAACGCTTCCGAATTGATATTTTGATAAAACTTCCGCACTATATTTGATAACCATGGCCTCGAGTTAGCAGTGGGAAATACCGAAATTGCCATCTTAACGAGGAGAAGAATTCCAAATGATCTTCCAGTCACGATTGGACATCAAATTATAGCCACTTCACATGCAATTAAATATCTAGGAGTGACCCTTGACACGAAGCTCACTTACTGGGAACATATCCGTAATGTAGGTAAAAAGGCGGCAAAGGCGATTACAAACCTAACCAGAGTCATGGCAAATATCGAATGGCCCCGACAATCAAGGCGAGGATTCCTTATGTCGACAACGCATTCCGTAATGCTCTTTGGGGCAGAGATATGGACTGACGCAATGAGATGTAAGAAATACAAAAAGCGCTTACTGAATGTGCAAAGAAAGGCAGCTACCGAACTGTTTCGAAAAGCGCAGCGCTGGTAATTGCGAGTGTTATTCCTATTGATCTGCTAGCTTTAGAACGGAACAACATCTACCTACAGAGTAATCTGATAGGGCGGGCAGTAACTGCGACTGCAGCTCATGTGCACACACTTATCACACGGCAGCAAAATTGGAGTGTGAGCACTCAAGGCCAGTGAACGGCCAGGCTAATCAAAACCATCAATCCATGGATTAGTCGGGATCACGGAGAAGTAGATTTTTAGTTTTGCCATCTCCTCTCAGGCCACGGGTATTTTCGAAATTATCTGCATCGAGTGAGGAAAGTAAGAGGTCGTTTCTGCGTAAGAAAGTTGGATGATGCTGAGCACACATTTTTCGACTGTGGGCGATTCATAGCTCAAAGGCTTGCACTAAACAACTGTATTGGTGCCATCGAACCAGACACGATTGTCGAAAGAATGTTGAGGAGTGCGGAAAACTGGCTACTAGTTGCCCAGTACACTGAAACAAATCTACGACTGAAGCAGCAGGAAGGATGCCTTGTGGATTCTTAACCCAATGATGGATGATCTAGAAATCTAATGGACACCTGAAGGTGACATGCACTGTAATGCGAAAGCATTTTCCAGTTTAGTTCTCTAGTGGTCGGCAGGTTGGGTTTTTGTGCTGGTGAAAATCCTAAATAATTTAGACAGGTCCGCTAGATTTTCTTTCTGCTGTCTATCTACCTTTTCAAGGTTTCCCCCTGCCTATAAAAAACCGTTTTTGAGATAAATGACGTGTATTCAATCAGTTAAAAAATATAAGCCTTGTTACTTACTCACCCCTATTTGCTATCTTAATTTGAGTATCTGGAATTAAATATTCGGTTTTTTTTTTGAGTAGTTAGAGGTACAAGTCTCCCTAGTCACATATAAGAACGACAAAACCTGATCGCAGGAGACTGTAACTTTGAGAGTGTGGATAACTTTGTTTATCTTAGAGTCAACCTGAAAATAAGAGACTCTGAAAAGGATGAGATTGTGTGCCTAATAAATACCGCAAATAAAGACTATCACTCCGTACTTGCCATTCTAAGGTCTAGATTTGTTCACAGACAAAATAAGCTTCGTATTTACAAATCAATAGTCAAACCTGTGCTGTTATGAGCGAATTCGAAAAGGCAGAGGACATATAGTATTTAAAAGCATAGTGCTCCAGAAAATCGACGGCCCAGTGAAATAAGGAACAGAGTGGAGACTGCGTTACAACGATGAGTTGTATGAACTACCTGACGAATCGCCTGTATCTACATATTTAAAGCTATGCAAATTGCAATGGATGGACCATGTAGAAAGAATGGAAGAACATTAAAGGGTAAAACACAAGGTAGGAATCCAGCGAGAAGACCGTGGACTCGATGGGAAGACACTATAGAGTTTGATAGCAACTCCTTGCTGGGGGTGATGAATTGATAATGTAGAATAAACATTTTTATGAAATGATTTGGTAAGTAAGCGAAAGTAGTCTGCGTAGTATAGTGGTTATAGTAGCGCTCACTCCGTAATATAACGGCTACTGATTCAATTCCGTTGGTTAGAATGCGATTTGTTTCGATGTTTTGGATGGACTATAAGCCCCTTCAGTTATGATACGGACTGACTTAAAATCAGAACGTATCGCAGCTGGGCGGACGAACACAGGGCGTGGCACTAACCATATTACCTTCTCGAGTGCCGATACTTACGATCATGATAATTAGATACTCTAACTATTTCTAAGCGAAGTCCCAAAAGGGGCTGTAGTGCCAAAACAAAAAACACTTTTTATTTCCAAACTTCACCGGGTATGAGACCCGCCCCTTTGTTGCCTCTTTCGATAGCAACTCAGCCATCGGGCTATAGTCGCTTTTTCAAAGTTGTAGGGGCTTTTGCTAGGGATTGGGGGTTGTGCACTTCAACTCGCGCCATCACGACTTTTAGTCCGGTTAGGATTCCAGCGGGTACCCGCTCTTAACCGTGGCCAACAATTTTCATTGGCAAGAAGAAGCAAATTCTGTGTGAACATGATTAGGTGATGGGGAGAATAGGAGGTCGGTTTACAGTTTCCTCTGTCCCTTCAGTTTTGGCCAAATTTTTTTGACCTTCGATTTTGATGTTTCAAAATTCGTACACTTGAAAAATGTTTTTGTTATGTGCCTTGTGCTAGGGGGAAAAGGACTCAACCCAGAACCTGCAAGCGTATCCATCTCAATATATGGCTATTTCCAGCGGAGTTCTTTGTCCTAGCTCGCTGAGGCAGCATTCCATCGCTGCTAAGAGTAATAACATCCCCTTTTCACTACAAAACTATTTTAAAAACACTAGTTTGAGACAAAAAGGTTAAATTCTGTAACCATTTTTTGCATATGCATATTTCAAATAAAACTTTAAATACGACGATAGTTAGTAGGCGGTCTACGTAAAACTTATACGTAGGGACTTTTAGTTCTACTCTGCTGGCTTTCAAGAAAGAAGTTAGTTTACCAGCATTCGAAATGTACAGCAGTAAGACTAAATTGTCATGGTCCTTGGGTCAAGGCCGATCTCGGGCATGCAAAAATGTTGGCTCAGGAGCAGCCAACGCCCGGAGATATCGATTATACGTGGGGGCCCAAAAAACGGGAATTTTGTCATAACTTCTTTACGTTTGCCTACTCTGTCATCCCGTCGCATGTATCTAGATCAGTGTTTTCTGTATCAACTCTGCCACAATCAAATATCATTAACATTGTTTGCAGACTTACGTCTTCGTCAATCATCGCGTTCTTCTCGGGCAAACAATTTTTTCGTGCCACCGTATGCCCGTACAAATTTATATTTTCATTCTCCCATTATACGAATGGTAAGGAATCATGATAAGCTTGAGCTTGGTCCTTTTTCCGACTCATACCTAGTTTTTAAATTGAGGTTAAGAAGCCTGATTCTTAAAACTCAACTGGAGTAAATATTAGACTTTATTTTCTTTTTTTGTGTGCTTTAATTTAATTTTACACGCATATTTATTGTTGTTAGTAACATTGAAAATCTTTTTTATATTAACTTTTTTATATTTCTCTTTTCTGTTTGTTTTGTTCCATTTTGTAATTGGATTATGTTTTATCTGTTAAATAGAATTTAAATAAATAAATAAATATACATATTTGTACAGATCACCATATGATAACGCCGTTTCCTGTCTGCAGATGACTTCATTTTTTTTGATTAGCTATTGGGTATTTTTCAAGGAGACCTCAAAGGATAATAAAGTACATCTACTATTGCATTCATAAATGGTCAGAACCCCTAGTTAAAATTCAACTAATCAGCGGAGAATTCTTCATTCTAAAAATTGGTTGGTCTAATTTTTGTCGCAACGCCTCCGGACTACGTACTAAACAGCTTCCTTGTCGACCTGAGAACATAGCCTGGAACCAAACGAAACTTTGCTTGGAGCTAGCTCGTATTTTCCTGCACATGTAGGCGGCTTCGAGTTACATGAATCCCATTTCTAGTGGAAATATTTGTCGAGAATAGAGTAAACCGCTGCGCTTTTTTGATTTTTTAGGGTTTTGTTAAAATAATTTTAACAAAACTAGTTTCGCGACCAGTCTGTCCGTCCGTCCGTCCGTGTGTCACAGCACCTTTTCTCGGAAACTACTTAAGCTAGAAAGTGTAAAGTGATGATCTCTTCAAAGTTCAATTACAAAAAAATTTTTTAAGGTATTTAAGGGGGGTCTCCCCATATAGGAGAGTGACCCTCCGAAAAAAAATTTCATTGAAGGTAGCCGATATGGATATCAAATGAAAGGTCTTGATGGAAACTTTTCAAAACAGGTCTTAGTTTGGCAAAATTTGCTTGGAGGGGCGCACAGGGAGGGGAAATACACGAAAAATTGGTGTCCCCCCCCCCTCGCGATTGAACACCTGTGATCCGAAAAGTCTGAAAAAAATCAGTAATGTAGACCTTGGTGAGTACAACAACAACAAATGCAATTCACTCAACTCTGTTAGTAATAGTATGATTTATAGATTTTATGTTTTCTTGAATAAAATCTTAACGGTACCCTTAAATTCAATGAAATTCAGTACATGAATGTATATTTATCAGATTGATCTATCTTGGAAGTTTCATAAAGATTGTATCATATTTAGCGAAGTTCTAGCGGTTTGAATTTTCCTGTATTACTGTGGAACAATATGCGCCGCATTTATTACTATGGCAACATATGGCTATAGAACAACATGCGCTTTTTACCGACTCAGACAATACAGTTTTGCTAGGATTTGCATGAAAATTTCAGGAATGATAGGTGTCATGTATATCATTGAGAATCGGTTCAGCTAGTGGTATCAGTAATCGTAAAACAAAATAGTGGCTGTTTTAAATGCGAAGATTGAATAATTTTGAGTTATTTTTTCCCAACTTCAACGTTTAAGGTGCATGCTTGGAACACTTGATTCAATTTAATGAATGACTCAAGATGAGCACCTACAATGAATGCTCATAAGTGAAAACAGTCTAGGAGGTGGGAGAGAGCTCCTAGCAAAAGGGTTTTGTAACCATTCTAGAATTCGAAAAAATTTGCCATTAATCGATGATAACAGTACAGGAGAGTGGCCCCTGGAAAAAAAATTCATCAAACGTAGCCGATATGAGTATGAAATGAAAGTTTTTATGGGAGCTTTTCAAAACAGTTCTTAAACTGTCAGTTTTTGCTTCAGTGAGGGCACAGGGGGGAAATACATGAAAAATGTGTTTCCTCCGTCGCGGATGGACATCTGAAATAATTATCAAGGGAGATATTTATGAGTATAACAATACCAAAAACCTCAGAAGTCGAAATTCGTTCAACTTTGTTAATAATAGTATGATCTTCGCATTTCATATTTTCTCCAAAAAAATCGTCTTTGACATGTTTCTTGATTTGATTCGATCTGGTGACTGCATTTTGTAAATTGAATACAAAACCCTTCTGACATGAGCGTAGGTCTGTTTACCCAACTTGTTTAGCACTGCAGCCCCTTTCAAGCCTTCGCCTAGATTATCTCATTATCTTGATTGTACGTAGTGCGGTCCATGAGTTATTAGCCTCACCAATCAAATAGAAGGTAATCTTTATTTTTTTGTTCCTTATAGTTTAGATACCAGCCTCGGTATATACCATATTGAGTTTCGAATTATTCCGATTGCAACTTTCGTTTTGAGAGAGCCTTAATCACTTTGTTGGCGAGTATTTTTTTTAAGGATAAAATTGAACATCACGCTGTGATAAAATTTTTAACTAAAGAAGGTTTAACGCCAACCCAAACAAAAGAATGAATGCGGTGACTCTAAGCTGTTTCGTTGGGGACGGGAGTCATTTGAAGATGATACACGTGAAGGAGGCAATATATTGTTTTAAGTGACCGTCATTTAAAAACGGAAGAAATTACAGCACAAACTGGATTTTCAAAAACAAGTGTTCTCCGGATTCTTCAAGAGCATTTAAACAGGACAAAAATCAGTGAAAGGCGGGCACCGCCAATTCTAGGTGCATTTCAAAACCAGCGACGTGTTGAATGTTGTGAGGAATTTTTGGAACTTTGTTGCAATAACCAGGAAAGCGTTATTGGATCGACAGAAGACATGTGATGGAACTATGATCCTTTATTATGACCCGGCATCCAAAAGACACTCAGTGGAGTGGCACCGAAAGGGAGAACCGGTACCAAAAAAAACTAAGATCACAAAAAGCAAAAAAAAATGTATGGCTACAATTTTTTGGGACTGTGGGAGAATCCAACAAATCGATTTCAAAGAACATAACACGGTCATAAACGCACATTACTGTAGTGATTTGTTGCAACAGCTACGCCAGCATATTGTTGAAAAAAGACAAGGAAAAATTACTCGTGGTGTGCAACTATTCCACGACAATACTCAAGTTCACAGCTGCGATTACGAAGGCTACGGTTAAGGAATGTGGCTTTACAGATATAAATCACCCTTCTTATAGCACTGACATGGCAGTTCAGAATATTTTTGTTTTCAAAATTGAAATTGGATTTAAAAAAAAAAAAAAAAATCAACCATGATGCAATTAAACAGGATGTTTATAACCAGTATGTATCAAAATTTAGCGGGGTTATAAGTTCCTTCAAAGAATCCCTCGAAACAAATCTCTTTGTCAGGGGATTCGAACCAGAGACCTTCAGCTTACGATGCAAGTACTCTAACCACTATACAACGCGGAATACTTGAACGCTTTATATGATAAGAATTTGAGACCCACTCTTGGTAAAACTCTTTTTACGCCTGCACTCGTAGTCCTCGCATTTTGTTGTATACGGAATAGAGAGAAAGTTTGAAATTTATGATGCACTTCAAATTCAATCAACAAATTAATTACATTTGTATTGAAGTCATTAATTAAGTATCGTATTGATCAAAACTTCTCTTACACTTTCATGCAGTAATTAAAACTTTCTATTTCAAGTGTTTATACAAACATCATGAATTTCCTGTACTACTTTCATCACATCGGAAATATCTCCTACACACATGTACTAATTACAGCAATCACAATAAAGTTCATTACGCTCTTTTCCAAATAATTTCATTGTCCGAAATCATTCACATCGCATGTATAGAGGTGACGCACAAAAGAAATTTTGACACTGCGATGAAGATAGACAAGAAATTCTCCAGAAAACCATCAAATCTGAAGATAGTCATTCGGCTTGAGGCTATTCTCAGAAGCTCGATGAGGATTAATGACTCTTATATAGTACTACGCAAATTTCAATCCTACAACTCCCGGTGCTAAACTGCTGCTTTGGATTTAATCTCCAAATCGCTTTTAGCCTAATAAAGCTACTTCCAGTTAATCGCCAGCATGTATCACTTTGGCTAACCTACTCATATGCCATAAATAAACTCGTGTGAGAGAAAAAACCGAAAAACAATACCAGCAATGTGGAGGTAGATTATTACTTCATGATCTATTATAGTACAAACCTGGTACTCTCTATTACAAAATTTATTATAAACCGGTCACAAACCTTCCTGTCTCTTTTTGCAGAGAGTGCACGCATAATAATGATATGGGAACTGGCATCTGATTGCACTAATTGTTTTCAAAGCACCGATCATTTATCACGGATTAATAACTTACCATCAACTCGCCAACATCTTTATTCCCCGTACATGCACAATTGATTGTTTTAGATTTCACTGGCGGTTGAGGCCAATTTGAAAAATCCAAAAATGTACTTTCAACACAACCTACTCATTGTTAATATTCTTGATCTATTTACCACCTCCTACCCGAAATTGCGGTTGTCCACGCATTGTACTCATAAATGACGCTGGGAGAATGCTTTTCGTGTCAATTAAAATCAAATTGAAATGTGGGGTGAATTTGTGAATGGTAGTATCACCGATAATATCCATATTCAGCGGATTGTGAGATTTTGATCTAAATATTTATGTTTTTTCAAAGAATTTATCAATTTTGAATTCTTTTGCAGATACGTAACGGTCAATACAAATTATATGGAAAGATTTAAATATAGAATAATTACGAAAGTCTATATAGTAGGGTTTGAGTTTTATTAAGGAAACTTGCCATGGTGTTGGCGATGGCAAATTGCTTGCACAGTTGGAAACTTTGATATGGCTATCGTGATTTGAGAGATAATTGATACACACGGAACGCCTAAGCAAAAATTTAGGTTTAGGTGGTGGATTTGCTGATGGTAATAACTTACGAGTGACTGGTGCTCAAATCGATTTTCGTACAGGGTTTTCCAATAAGAGGTGTTATTTTGATATGAAAAGAAAAATGCCATTTTTTAATATAAATGATCGGATGTTTATTTCATTATAAAGAGGAAGGTATGCCTTAATAGTGGAAAATAACATCAGGCAAATGACCACCAAGACTACGCTTACAGGATCATATCCTTTTTATGAAATTTTCCATAACCAAATCGCAAAGTGGCTGCCCTATGTCCTCGATAGCCTCACGAATTTCATCTTTGAGGTCTTGAATCGACGCTTGGCTGCTGGCGTAGACCTTCTCTTTCACGTGGAACCAAAGGAAGAAGTCGCAAGGTGTTAAACCCCAACATCTCGCAAGGCACCAAACAGTCACACGTTGAAGATAGAGAGGCTTTTCAACAATAACTCTTGTGTTTTTCGAGCCCCAGATGCGACAATTTTGCTTATTGATGAAGCCACCGAATTGAAAATGGGCCTTGTCACTCAAGATGATCTTGAAAATGGGCCTTGTCACTCAAGATGATTTTTCGGTTGAATTCCGGACCATTTTCATGCACTTCAAGGACCCAATCAACAAAGACACGACGTTGTTAACGATTCACCGGCTTGAGTTCTTGTGTTAAGACCCAAATCTTTATGCAAAATACGGTGTAGTGACGTTTGTGGAATGCCTAATTCCAAAGAACGACGATGAATGGACAAACCTGGGTTTTCTTCAACACTTTCGTCTACAACAGCAATATTCTCGGCTGTTCTTGAGTGATGTGCACGGGTTTTATTCTTCACATCACTAAGTTGTCCCAACAGCTCCACATATTTCTATATTGCGGTCCGACAAGGTGCATCACGACGACCCAAAAATGTTCGAGTTTTACGAACCGTCTCTGCCAAATTTTTACCATTTTTATAGTGAATTTTAATAATTTCAATGCGTTGTTGAAGCGTGTGTCGCTCCATTTTTATGAATGGCGTAGTTTCTACTTGTCAAATGTCAAAAAATGACAGCTTCAAAAGTGACATCTCCCGAAATAGCGGACTGTTCAACATAACACCTCTTATTGGAAAACCCTTTATATTAGCAAATTTGCTGAACCGATTCTGGATTCAAATGAAAACCAAAATGGATGAAAGTGTCCAAAAAATTACAATGCAAAGATTGCCCAGTACTGAACCAATCTCGGAATAAAGCGATAGTGCAGAACGACTAGTGCTCTCTCTCTCTCTTTCAAAAGGAAAAACGTCGCCAGTAAGGTCTCAACGGCCAGAAGATCATTTGGGAAGAAAAGATTCAATCCTTTTGTTGTTCATCTTGCCATGGACAGGTGAGCACATTATCCTGAAACTGTAGGGGCCACACAGCGACGCCAACGCACCTCGTAGCTTGTCGCGGAGATTAAGCAGACAAGAAGACAAATCGACCCCTGCCGATCCGAATGTTCAAGCGACCAGACATCTTCACCAGCGCGATCTGTATTTCATTCAAGTTAAATAATTTTAATGTACGTTTTGTGCGAGCTTAAATACACGTTGTTTTTTTAACCTAGCGTTTATTTATTGCAGGTTGTGCACAAGACGCTACATGGTGACCTCTAGACAAACTCTTTACGCACGCGCTTCACATGAAAGAAGAAATGGCACGCAACCGGCGTCATCGAAAACGCCCTATCGGAAAACCCTGCCGGATTTATTGGAAACCCTGCGATACTCGCGAGAAGGCCACCACCCGTCGCAGTGGAAGCTGTAATTAATGTTAAGGCACCGGCATTTTGGAAACGGCAACCGAAATTGTGGTTCTTAAGTGTCGAATCCCAATTCGTAGTCAATGAAGTGACATCCGACAACATTATAGCCCCGCTCGATTTGCCAGTGATGGAAGAAACCGCCAATTTAGTGGAGAAACCGTCATTAACCGAAAAATACCTCGCAATCAAATCTATGTTAATCGCACAATTTTCCGATTCTTCCGAAAGTCAATTAAACCAAGCTTTATCGGAAGTCGAATAAGGAAACCTGAAACCCTCACAGCTCTGGAGAAAAACGAAAGTGCTCGCAGGAGAACAATTGGGAGAAGAGGCCCTAAAGATTTAATAGTTGAAAGTCTCGAGTCAAGAACATAACGACACACAACGCGTACGATCAAAGTCACGAACACGGGCAAAATCATCAGATGGACTTTGTTTTTATCACCAGCGGTTTGGAAACAAGACCAGGAAGTGTAGGGCCCCGTGCAACTTCTTAAAAGTGGCAAAAAACTGAATTCCTCGTCACCGTTCAAACGATTCGCGGTGACGATATAAATACGAGAGTGGTTCAAATATGATGGAGACAAACACTGTAGATGGCGCGAATGTATGTTTTGAAAGTCGTGGCTTGAGTATGTGATAACTGGGCCCCTTACAAACAGTGTAGCATAATTTTCGTCGGGAGTGCATGTTTCCTGTAAGTGCTACGACCATTAGTGAATGTCAAGTCCCGACCGCCGTTGCGCAACGTATTGTCATTCGTTTTTTAGTGTGGGAAGGCGTTAAAAAAACGGAAATTTTTCTGCGTTTGCGGAATCAGTTCGGTAATGAGTGCCTGAGTAGAGCTGCTGTGTTTTAATGGGTCGCGAAACCGTCGAGAGTGAGCCGCATATCGTGAACCGCGAACCAGCATCACACCATACAACATTGCTGCGTAGAACAACTCATTTTGGAGGACCGTTGGATAAATGTTCGAGACATTTCAGCGGAACTCGGCGTAAGTATTGGTAGCGTAGAGTCTATCATCCACGAGCACCTCTAATATCGCAAAATACCGCTCGAAACGGAGGAGCATTCTAGCATGAAGTGCGATTCTTCTCCAGGATAACGCGCGCCATCATACCGCGCGTCTCACGCCCGATACAATATCGGAATTGGGGTGGAAGGTACTCGAATTCCCCGTGATGACATTTGGACTTTGAAAGCCGCGCAAACGTTTTAACGGCTGCTGGATACTGTACTCCAGGGAATTGATTTCGCTTTCGTTTACTTGGATGAAACCAACAAGCATGAAAATCATCTCAAACAAGTACTTCAATTCTTAGAAGCCAATCCAGACAAATGTGTATTCGAGCAACCCGAAATAGAATACTTGGGACACCGAATTACCTCGGCAGGGATTGAACCATTAACGCAAAAAGTCAATGTCATATTGAACTACAAGCTTCCAGCAACAATCACCGAACTCCGCAGATCCTAGGAATCCCTAAATTATTACAGAGGATTCTTCAAAAATGTACCACCCACGCTGGAACCGCTAAATAACTATCTTAAGGAAAGCCGAAAAAACGGCAAAAGAAAGGTAAATTAATCTAACGAAGCAATTCAGGCATTTGAAGCAAGCAAGGAAATGTTGCAAAGGTGACGAAACTTGCACATGCTATTTCAGAAGCCCCATTGGCACTTGCAACGGACGCTTCAGACATTGGAGCGAGAGCGGTACTAGAACAATTCTCCGACATATATTGGCAGCCTCTTGCTTTCTTTTCACGTAAATTTAGCCCTTCTCAACAGAAATGTAGCACATATGACCCCGAATCGCTGACAGTTTACACGGCAGTAAAGCACTTCAAGTATTCCCTGAAAGGAATCATCAAGGCGCTTGGCACTCACTCCTAAAGCGATACGACAACAAGCGCGCATTACTAGCCGCGCACATGAAGTAAATAATTTCTAGCCCCCCGATGAGTATGAAGTCCATAGAAGAACTGGCTCGCGTCGTAGATGTCATGGAAGAATCAAAAAGAGGCTTTGAAAATCTAGAGTGTTTGGTAGCACATTGGGATGCTTGGTTTGTTCACATCACGGTTTACAAACTAGATGCTTACACAGGAGAAGAATGGGACAAGTCATTAGGAGCACTCAATGAATTTCGATAGTTCTCCGATCTTATGCAGTTTCTCGAAACATGGAATCCGCGTGCGCCAACAATGTAGCCCTGAAGGAGCCAACAAATCATTTTTCAAAGCCAAAGGCCAACAAATCCGCGCAAGTGCATATCGTGTCAACTGACTCGCAGCCAGCTAAGAATCGAACGAATGCATTATTTGCAAGGGACAACATTTTTTGACATACTGCGAAAAATATAAACGGATGAACGCAACGCCTTGAATTAATTGTGTCAAGAAACCAGTGTCAGAATTGTCTTGAACCAAATCATGTTTTATCTGACTGTAGAACGCCGGGACGATGTTTCATTTGTCAACGCAAGCATCACATAACTCTACGTGGTGAGACGCAGCCTGACGGACGCTCCAACCAGCCAAGCGAAGTGAACAGAGGTACACGCTCGTGCGCTGAGATAGCAGCAAGCAGCTCTGTGGAGACATCATGCTCGACATACGTGCACAGTGTCCACTAGTCGTCAAGTTCTATCGGCGACGGCAATAGTCGATCTGCAAAACAGTGTTGGCGACACGGTTCAAGCAAGACCAATGCTTGATCAAGGCGCAGAATTTTCATTTATCACCGAAAGAGTAGCTCAGTGTTTATCATTACGTAAACCTGCAGTACAAATACCTGTTGTAGGCATGGCGAGGCTTCACCAGGCAAAGCCCGAGCGATAGTTGCGGTCACTTTAAAGTCACCACAACGTTCAGCCTTTGAACTAAAAATGGATGCACATGTAATGAAGAAATGAAGAAGCTGATTCAATTTCTACCAGCAAACGAAGGTCGAAAACGCATCTTGGAGTCACATCAAGGGACTGCAGTGTTGCACTGAAAACTCTGATTCTAAATACTGAGGAACTCAAAAAACAAAGAAAACACTTTCTACACTTTAAAACATGAACTTTATTTTATAAAAGAACGTTAAAAATAATAAATGGGTAACAATTCACTTTAGTAAAAACGATTTAAATTCGTAACGATTTAATTTCGCGAGCGATAGTTCTGTAGTATCCAATTTCCAAAATACGACTGAAACTTAGTCTCTAAATTGCAGAAAGTACCGAAATTTTCAAACAAAGAAATCAATTTGAACAAAGGATTTCGGTACTTTTCCTTTAACAAATTGAGTTGTCTCTATCTAACTGTTTACTATAATTGTCATTGTGAATGTTACGATATTCTGCTACTTTAAATCTACTATTCTGAATTGTAATTTCTTAATGACATTTACTTTGACATTTTCACTTTAAATGTCATAGTTGTGATCGTTTTTGATATAAACAAGTGCAGGAGTGACGTTCCGATTAAATAAACAACCAAATACGATAGTATCCACGAAAAGTGACCGGGATTCGTGCGTCCAGCTGTTGTCAGATAAGTGACTTCATTTAGTTGACTTAAAGCATCGATTCTTTGTGTTTTTTCTTTCATTTCAGATGGTGAATAGCAGACAACAGCAATTAGCGATGCAGGAGCTGACTGGCGAGCAACAGCAGCTTGCCGATCCCGACTTTGGAGTCACTGGACCAATCGACTATGGAAAATTTATCGCTGGCAAGTTCAGTTGAGTAGAAGACGACCAGCCAATTGCTCAAGATAAAATATTTGGGTCACATATTCACCCTAATTGGGTGGATAGTATCAGGCCGCACTCGTGCTTGCGCAAAATGGTGCAAAATTGTGCGAACCACTACATATCTTTTGGCAAATCGAAGGGCCACCATCATCGCACGTGATCAAGATTCCAGAAGACGATTACTGTGAGAAATATTTCGCATCTACCCACACGAGAGATGACTCAGGCAGATTTGTGGTACGTCTCCCACTCAGGGACGATTTCTTACATCTAGGGGATGCATCAGACTACGACTATTTAGCCGCACTTCTGTCGCAAGTTACACATGGTTAAATGGAAGCCCACACACTGCGATTTTCGACAATTTTTTCCAGGTCGGCAGTCGCAGGAATTCGCGATTTTTCCTAAAACCAGTTTAGTAGGTAGTTTTTATGATACTCGCGCAGGCGCACATCATTTGGACATTTGACGCTGACGTGCATGGTAGTTTCTTACATAGCGCACAAACGATTTAGCGCATGTGTTCCTGGCAAAGATAAACTTTCAAATGAGCATATTAGTTCTGCGCATGCCTGAAGTTCCTTCGGAGATCTTGTCGCAGTGTGTTCGTATTTGCGTCTAAAAATCGCTGGTTACGACTGTAAAATCGCAATGTGGCCGAACCCTAAGAGAATAACGAAGCATCGTCACGGTTCGTTGGCTTCAAACAGAGCCAAAACTCAAACGCAATCCAATTCTTGCCGAGCTGTATCAGCAATTCATGCCAGAATATATCGACCTAAACCACACGGAGTTGTTTAAAGATAACGAAGTTTCACAATGAAGTTACTTCATGCCCCATCATGGAGTTCTCAACACCGATTTAGGTGGAAATAGGATACGTGTCGTTTTCAATGCTTCGCAGGTTTCCAGCAATGGTAAGGGATGCGTCAGACTACGACTATATAGTCGCACTTCTGTCGCAAGTTACACATGGTTAAATGGAAGCCCGCACACTGCGATTTTCGACAATTTTGTCCAGGTCGGCAGTCGCAGGAGTTCTCCTAAAACCAGTTTAGTAGGTAGTTTTTGTGATACTCACGCAGGCGCACATCATTTGGACATTTGACGCTGACGTGCATGGAAGTTTCTTGCATGGCGCTCAAATGAATTAGCGCATGTGTTCCTGGCAAAGACATACCTTCAAATGAGCATATTAGTTCTGCGCATGCCTGAAGTTCCTTTGGAGATCTTGTCGCAGTGTGTTCGTATTTGCGTCTAAAAATCGCTGGTTACGACAGTAAAATCGCAATGTGGCCGGACCCTAAGTCTCTCAATGAATTCGTTCTGGCAGGGCTGTAGCTGCAAGAGGATTTATGGGTTATACTCACTTGATGAAGATTTTTCACATCGTCTTTGTCGCCGATATCGTCAAAATGTTTCAGCAAATTCTTCAAAATGAAACTGATGCAGATCTGCAACTAATAATCTGGCGGGGAAATCCTAACCAGAAGCTACAGACTTACCGATTACGGACAGTCAGTATGGTATAAAGTCCGTGTCGTTTTTAGCTATGCGGGTTTTACTGGAACTTGCAAGAGTGCATGAACAAGAATACCCTGAAGCTACCAAAATAAGTCTTCGCAACAAGTTCGTAGACGACTTTCTTACAGGCGCCGACGACATCAATGCAGTGTAGAATCGCAAGAAGCAACTTGTAAATGTTCTTGCAGAAGCTAATGTTTCTCTTAGCAAATGGGCCTCGAATTGTCTGGACTTAGGGTTCGGCCACATTACGATTTTTCTGCCGTAACCAGCGATTTTTAGACGCAAATACGAACACACTGCGACAAGATTTGCAAAGGAACTTCAGGCATGCGCAGAACTAATATGCTCATTTGAACGTATGTCTTTGCCAGGAACACATGCGCTAAATCGTTTGTGCGCTATGCAAGAAACTCCCGTGCACGTCAGCGTCAAATGTCCAAATGATGTGCGCCTGCGCGAGAATCACAAAAACTACCTATTAAACTGGTTTTAGGAAAAATCGCGAATTCCTGCGACTGCCGACCTGGACAAAATTGTCGAAAATCGCAGTGTGCGGGCTTCCATTTAACCATGTGTAACTTACGACAGAAGTGCGGCTAAATAGTCGTAGTCTGATGCATCCCTTAATGGAAAGCCACACGTCGAATACAGAACCTTTGAGAAAACATTGCAAACTCTTGGCTCTGTTTGAAGTGTGTATCTACCCTTGGAATCGTATGGACGCCACAACAAGACTGCTTTACTTCCAAAGTGAAGCCGATCATCCCTGCTGCTAAATGTACTAAGCGTTTCGTGCTTTCAGAGACGGCGAAGTTTATTCGATCCGTTAGAGTGGCTTGGACCTATAATTATTCAAACCAAGGTGATCATGCAGGTTCTCTGAATTTTTAGAGTGTCGTGGGACGAAGCGCTGACTCAAGGTATTGAAAACCGCTGGAAAATGTTCTTCCAGCGACTCCCAGACCTTGCTAGGATCCGCATTCTAAGATGGTTTGAGGCTACTGTGGTTGACTAGGTGGAGTTACACGGGCTCTCAGACACTTTTAAGCGGGTTTATGCCGCTTGTGCTTACGCGATAGTTACGAACTCCGAAAAACGCGGTATCTCGCGCAAGAGTGCATTGCGCTTTCTTCGATCGTTTCTGGATTCTGATGGACTACTTCGAGTAGGAGGACGTCTATCGAATGCAATGCTTATGTTTAGCGAAAACCATCCGGTGATACTACCGAAAATAAGTGCCCTGACTAGACTGATAATTCTGCAGGGGTTTCCAATAAAAGGTGTTATTTTAATATTAAAAGAAAATTTCCATTTTTTAATATATACGATCGGATGTTTATTTCACTATAAAGAGGAAGGTATGCCGTTTTCATGAAATTTTCCATAACCAAATCGCAAAGTGGCTGCCCTATGTCCTCGATAGCCTCACGAATTCCATCTTTGAGGTCTTGCATCGACGCTGGGCCGTTGGCGCAGACCTTCTCTTTCACGTGACCCCAAAGGATGAAGTCGCAAGGTGTTAAATCACAAGATCTCGGTAGCCAATTGGGATCACCTCTTCGAGAGATAACACGGTCCGGAAACTTTTGCCGTAAAAGATCAATGGTTTCGTTGCTTATGTGGCACGTAGCGCCATTTTGTTGAAATTAAACGTTGTCCAAATCAATGCCATCTAATTCCGGCCATAAAAAATCATTAATCATCTCTCGATAGCGCAATCCATTCACCGTTACTGTTGCTCCAGCCTCATTTTCGAAAAAGTAAGGTCCAATGACTCCGCCGGACCATAAACCGCAACAAACAGTCACACGTTGAGGATAGAGAGGCTTTTCAACAATAACTCTTGGGTTTTCCGAGCCCCAGATGCGACAATTTTGCTTGTTGACGAGGTGGAAATGAACCTCATCACTCAAGATGATTTTTCGATGGAATTCCGGATCATTTTCATGCATTTCAAGGACCCAATCAGACACAACGTTATTGATGATCAAACGGCTTGAGTTCTTGTGTTAACTGAACTTTATAAGCCTTAAGACCCAAATCTTTATGCAAAATACGGTGTAATGACGTTTGTGGAATGCCTAATGCCAAAGAACGACCAGGAATGGACAAACCTGGGTTTTTGTCGACACTTTCGGCTACAGCAGCAATATTCTCGGCTGTTCTTGAGTGACGTGCACGGGTTTTATTTTTCACATCACTAAGTTGTCTGAACAGCTCGAATTTTTCCACCAATTTATGTATTGCGGTCCGACAAGGTGCTTCACGACGACCCAAAAATGTTCGAGTTTTACGAACCGTCTCTGGCAAATTTTCACCATTTTTATAGTGAATTTTAATAATTTCAATGGGTTATTGAAGCATGTATCATTCCATTTTTATTAATGGCGTAGTTTTTACTTGTCAACTGTCAAAAAATGACAGCTTCAAAAGTGACATCTACCGAAATAGCGTGCTATTCAAAATACACCTCTTATTGGAAAACCCTTCACATGGACACTATTAGACCCTTCATGGGTCGCCGCAACTAGCCTTGAGTTATCTGATAAGGTTATTGTGGATAATTCACGGAAATCCAGTATCCGGTCTGTCCTACATAATTGTATCCGTTGCGCACGATTCACTGCGCAAGCCAGGCCACAACTGATGGGCGCACTTCCTTAGCCTAGGATCACCCCAATGAGACCATTCTTTAAATCAGGAGTGGACTACGTCAGCCATCGACATAAGAGCCTCCAAAGGCCGAGGTCATCGTTCGTACAAAGGTCACATCTGTTCTCATTATTATGGCAACAAGAGCTGTGCATATAGAAATCGTTTCAGATCTCTCGACTGCCGCATTCTTGGCAGCTTTCAAGCGGTTCGTATCCCGCAGCGGCCCGTGTGGAGAGCTTAGGAGCGACAACGGCACCAATTTCCACGAAGTGAATGCAGAATTATGCAAGCTACTGCTTCAAGTGTCAATTCACACCAAAAGTGCAGCGCAGCTGAAAAATGAAGACACAAGCTGAAAATTAATTCCTCGTGCGGCGCCACACTTTGGCGCAAATACCACCTTCGAAGAATTATTGGCGATTCTGCACTGACTTGCGAGAGATTGTCCACTTTGACGACGCAAGTTGAAGCATGTTTGAGCTCCAGGCTACTGTAGGCTCAGAGCCCGGATGCTCATAATTTGAGCGCAATACCTCATTGGCACGAGTCGTACGACTACTTTGGGGCAAGGGCGACTCCGTTTTCGAGCTAGCTACATATTTAACATATGCACAATCAGTTTTGGCATCGCTGGAGCAGACAGTACCTGCACACACTTCAGCAACACGCGAAATGGACCGACGCTGCAAGGAACCTTTAAGTAAGTGCTCCTGTGTTACTGATCAACGAGAAACTTCCGCCAATGAAATGCGCATTAGGCCGGATTACGCAAGTACACCTTGCAAAAGATGGATTCGTTCCCGTTGTGCCATTACGCACCGCCACATCGACGTTCACACGCCCTGTTGACAAGCTCGTACGCTTGCCATTACTTCAAGATGCAACGATTGAAAACTAGTCATTAACGTAAATTAGTACGAAGCTAAGTACCTACAAGCTGAAGGTAACTGGGTTACCAATTATTTCTAAGTAGCCGTAGACGGCAGCTGGTCAAACAATTACTCTCCCTGTTTTCAGCAGACCAGTCAGCTTGCTGAAAATACATGCCGAGGCGGGCGGAATGTCGACACGCACTCATTACATTTTCAAAGGGTAGCAGTAATTACCGTGTTCACCACCGCACATTTCCGGCTGGCCGTCGTCAAGTCATCCTCAATTGCCCTGAAGAGTTTAGTTGTCCAACCACATGAGACGGACCCGCACGCTTCGACATTTTAGTCGTACACCCGTTTTAATTTGCTAGTTATCTTTACACAGGTAAAGATAACTAGCAAATTGAAAGGGGTGATTTTATTTGTGCTAAAATAAAGAGTGCACCACAGAAAGCAAGCTTTTATTGTGCCAGTTTCTCGATTCTATCAAGTATAATGGAAAGCGCTAAACCTCTTCGCGCCCGTTGAACAATATTAGGTATAGCACTATACACTGAATTCAGGACATATGATTTTAGAATTGGAATGACTCAAATATTGTATATCGATATCAACCAACTCAATCTTCAAACTAAAGAGTTCACTTTCATAGAAACCAAATGCACATAGCCTGCTGAAAAGTATGAGAGAACATCTACAACACCACTAAGCGGTCACTGACAGTTAATATTTAGCGCCTGAATTGAGTAATGAGTGATATGTCAAACTGATTTTTGAGTTTATAGAGAGAAATTTTTCTCTTTGCATCACACTAACATACTATTCAAACCAGATGGAATAATTCTAGCTATGCAACAAAAGGCAGCAAGCCCGGTCTAATCAAGATATATCTTTTTATGGAGCACGGCTACGTCGAAGAAATGATATACTCTGAAATACCTCCCTCACCCCCTACGGTTCGATCTCGACTACAGGTCCATGCATTGTTCTTATTTTAGTATACTCACATAGTATCCACACTCAATCTACCCTCCGGAAAAATCCGAACACTAGTTGAAGAGCGACCATAAGCCTTCGGTAGGTAGGTAAATGCTGACGCGAGAATTGGCGCGAATGTGAACATGTGCTTCGATGAGAGATTTAAGAATTACAAGATCTCGAAATATCAATAACTTTGCAGAAAAACAAGTTCATTCTATGCTATCTTTTAGTTTTTTATTAGGATCTGGCAGCACTCCTATGTTCGAAATGCGTAAACGAACACGTGCGTCGGAAACAATATTTACTTTTTGTGTTTTTTTTTTAATACGACAGGCCTCGGCTTAGCTGATGTGCCCCGGCTCAGCTGACCGACCCCTGGGAAAATTCAGAAAATGTGCAATATAGGGTCAATGGAAGGTGTGGATACTCAAGGGTGGCCCAACCAAAATGCACGATGCTAATTGTAAATAACACAAAAAGTTTTCAGAGAATTATGTTAATATTTTTTATTATAATAGAAGGATCTATGGCAATTATGTGTGGAACAAAATATTGCCCCAATGCTCGCGACGGCTACGGTGGCATACTTCTATCCGATGGTCCATATTTTCAATAACTCTGAGACATAATTGAGGTTCAATATCGTTAATGTGCTTAAGTATCTCATCATTTTGCTCTTGAATTGTTCTTGACTTATTGACGTACACTTTTTCTTTTAAATATTCGCAGAGAAAGAAGTCCAACGGTGTCAATCACATAATCGTAGCGGCCAATTAACATCGCCACAACGTGACATAACACGGCCATTGAATTTCTCGCGCAAAAAAGCCATTGTTTCGTTGCCTGTGTGGCAAGTGGCACCATCCTGTTGGAACCACATATCTTCCAGGTCCATAACCTCAATTTCTGGCCACAAAAAGTCCGTTATCTCGCAATAGTGAACACCATTCACGGTAACTGCTTGGCCGTCCTCATTTTTGAAGAAGTACGAGCCGATGACGCCGCCAGCCCATAAACCGCACCAAACAGTCACTCTTTGTGGATACATCGGCTTTTCAACAATCATTCGTGGATTCTCATTTGCCCAAAGCGGCAATTCTGCTTGTTAACGGGTCCATTGAGGTGAAAGTGTGCCTCGTCACTGAAGATGATTTTCTTTGTAAAGTCATCATTCCCTTCTGTCTGTTCAACCAACCATTCAGCGTATTGTTGACGCTTGAAATGGTCAGTAGGCTTCAGCTCTTGAGTCAATTGAACCTTGTAAGCGTGTAAATTCAAATCTTCATTCAAAATTTGCGTCAGTGATGTTCGTGAGATATTCAATTGTTGGGCATAACGACTTGTCGAGGTTGACGGCTCTTCTGCCACACTATCGCGAACAGCAATGTTTTCCACAGAACGAATTGGGCGAACATGCACAGATGATTTCACATTTCCTACAGACCCGTTTTGTTGAAATTTGCGCAATTCTACCGATTGTGGACACATTTGGTCGATTATGCTGACCAAAAACTCACGAAGTGCACGAAATGCATTTTGATTTGAACGCCCATTTTCGTAAAAGGCTTCAACAACCTTGACACGCTGCTCAATTGTGAACTTCTCCATGGTTGAATTTGTCAAACACTGAAACAAAGAAATGTCAAATTGAGTTGGGCGAAAAACTTGAAGTTAAGGTGTGACTCTTAATTAACATTGTGCATTATGATTGGACCATCCTTTGTGTGAATGTACTATACTATGGTTCTTTCTTTGCCATTGCCTTTTTTTATTTCATCCTTTTTATCCGTTTTTTTGTTGTATTTTTTGTCACAATCTCACATCGTCTCTTCTCGAAATAGAAATGCATAGCAAAACGTTGCTATAATTTTAAAATTATGGATGAGATCATTGTTTTAACTTTGCAAAATAAAACGAAAACTCAATAATCTCATCGCACACGTAATTCATTGGTTAATTCTCTCCCAAATTACTCCCAAAAAAAAATTGGTAATCAAATTGAGGTCATTCGTATTGAGTTGATATTATCATCATCATCATATACCATAATATTTAGTCAATGACGACTTCTCAAAACGCCCAAAAAAGAACAGACTAAATAAATACATGACCAAACTAAGTTTCTATGGAGTTAAAATTAAGTAAAGTACAATTTTTAAACAGATGATATCATACCCCCAAAAAATAAAGAAACACAGAGGAAAAAATGAACCGATTTTCTTTGAAAGTGTGAATTTCCAAAATTACACTAAGTGAATTCAATTGAACCACAAAACGCATCGAGGAATTTTTGTTTTGTTTTTTGTTGTTCTACTCATAAATCGCGAGGTGATTAGCTGGTCATTGCATGAGATAATAATGTAAACATAGAAAACTTTCCAACGAGTTTATATTAAGTGGAACTTAACGCTTAGGAAAATGTTCATATGAAAATGGATTGAATGAAAATTAGAGGAAAATAATGCTATTGGGAAAGCATTTTATTATATTTCTTTTTGCGTTCTTTTAGTCAGGAAATTGTTCTTGTTTCATTGAGGAATCCATAAGAATTTAATTTGATGCATTGCATCACCGGAAAAGATTTTTTATTTCTTAATCCATGGATACTTCTTCCATATGCTACGTTGTTCAGGTATGTTTACTCATATGTTTAATCTTAGGTAGCGTAGTGTGTTTTGCGAATTTAATGGCTGATCTCATAAACATTTATTCAGATCAGACAGTTTAATCCGCTTTAGATATGAAAAGTTGACTTCTGTTTCGATTGGATTGGTTTAATCCGAATGTTCTCAACAGGACGAATTGTTTGAAGGTAGTTTGGAAGCAAAAAATATTCGTAATATTTAAATATTGTATAAATTGTTTTCGTTGTTTTTTTGTTTTTTGTAGTATTCAATACAGGCAATGATGTTGTTCTGGATTTTTTTTCAAAAATAAAATAAATTTCAATTTTGAGAAGCTTTGCAAAATCAGGAGGATGAAAATCTGATTAACCGCATGATATATGATGATAATCCATCGCACAACAGTCCAAATCTGAACCCTGGCACTGAGATTTATTGTTAGAGTATCTCATTCCATGACTGTAGCGGGACTCGAGGCGATATGGTCAATATCACGCTCAATCATGTGATTATTAAATGATTTTTCGATTAGTACCCATCACAGCTGGGTGGGCTGATAGTCCGACAGCACCATCAGAAGCTCAAATTCTATGCCGCCACCGAGGTTTGAACTTGGGAGCTGCTGTGCGAGCGGAGTGTGTCCTAACCCACTGCTCCACATGGACTACATCCGCATGATAGAGAATACTATCAAATGTCAGACTCTGGAGCATATGGTTTAAAAAGTCAAAATTCTAATCAAGACCCACTTGGGAAAAATTTTGTGCACCTGGTTTTTTTATAATTTTGCTCCGTAAATTAAAAAAAAAAAAAGAATTTTTTGTTTCTGATAATCTACGAATGGCAACTTTTACTTTATGAGCAATAAAATTAAAATACTCATTGCCATAGAAAATATAAAAATAACAGCTTTAAATGATCAAAGTGTGCCAATTCGGAAATAGCGCGTAGGATAAAACAAAATTAATCGACAGTAGGATATTTTTTAGAAATTAATTGTGGGACCGGTTCACTGCCGCAGAAAAAAGGTAGCCTAGGCGAAAAAAATTACAATACGGGATGAAAATGAACTGTCCCGTATCAGCTTGAAGGATCAGATCAATCAGAAAAGCTCTCAAGTTCAGTTTTTCACGCCAAATCAGCGTACGAACAGCGGTTTAAATGAAATTTTAAAAAGATTAGAAAATTTAGAACTCGCTAGCAAAAGACAACCGCGTCGTTTTCGATCACGATCGCGTTGTGATTCTTCTGAAAAGAAGTCTTCGAAAGACAAAATTTGCTTTTACCACCAACGGTTTGCTGAGAAAGCCCAAAAATGTCGTCCACCCTGTTACTTTTTAAAGCTGTCGGAAAACTAATTTCACCGCCGTCAACATTAACGGTCAGCGATGGTGACTCGTCAAAGAGCCGTCTTATAATTGAGGGTAAATACACCGGCATCACATTTTTAGTCGACACTAGAGCCGACATTTCAGTCATTCGACGCAAGTGAAAAATAAGACAGCTTTCGACTATATTTTATATGCTGCTAACGGGGCACCCATTAAAACCTACGGGGAACGTCTACTTTCATTGAACTAAGGAGTAAGACGCAATTTGAAGTGGTTATTTTGTATTGCCCACGTGTCAAGGCCTATACTACAATTTTCTCCACGCACATAATTTACTGATCGACCTGCGTAGGAAGTGGCTAATAGACAGCGAAACGAAATTGTAGGCCATCGCCGAAATAACAGAAACAGGCCATCGTATATCGGCCGAATATCCCAATCCTAGGAAACAAGAAGAAAACTATCTGATAAGGCACTTCATCAAAACAAACGGCCTCCCGGTCGTAGAAAAGGCTCGTTGTTTAGCACCGGAGAAGCAGGCTGGTGCAAAAAAGGAATTTGAGCACATGGTTCAAATGGGAATATGCCGTCCGTCGAGCAGTCAATGGGCCAGTCCACTAGCATCTTGTACAGAAAAAATCTCAAGAATGGAGGCCCTGTGGAAATTACCGTCATTTGAATTCAATCACAATATCCGACTGTTATCTAATCGCTGGAGTAGAAGATTTTACAAACAACTTTCATGGTAAGAGTATATTTTCTACCATTGATCTAATTCGTGCATACGAGTATAATCAGGTCCTTGTTGCGGAGGAGGATGTGCCAAAACCGCAGTAATAACGCATTTTGGACTTGTTGTATATGCCATTTGGACTACGGAATGTTGCACAAATTTGATCGATTTGGTGCTACGTGGTCTTGATTTTTGTTACGGTTATTTGGATGATATTCTCATCGAGTCCAGAAGAACATAAACAGCACCTAAGGATTTTTTTCAAACGTCTCACGAAACATGGGATCCGCATTAATGCTGCCAAATGCGTGTTTGAAAAGCCGGATGTCAAATATATTGGATATTTACCCAACAAAAATGGTATTCAACCAATAAAACGCAAGGTCGACGCTATCAAGAACTGTAGTAAGCCACGTACAATAATACAACTAAGAAGATACTTGGGCATGCTTAACTACTAAAGGAAATTTTTAAAAAAAGCAGCTAAAATTTTAATGCCACTAAATTTCTTCATCGTGAGCAACAAACGAAACGATAAAACAGAAGTTCAGTGGCCCGCGGAAGCTGAGAGAGCATTTGAAAGCAGCAAATAGCTATTGGAAACAGCCACGCTTCTCACGTATTCTGCTCCGAATGCATCAGTAGCACTTACAACTGATGCCTCAAATACGGCAATTGGCGCAGTACTGGAACAATTTGACGAAGGTCAGTGGACACCTTTAGGCCTCTTCTCAAAGAAACTCGGTGATGCTCAAAGTAAATACAGCACATGCGAAAAGGAATTGCAAGCAAATTATTCAGCTTTAACATATTTTAGAGACACAAAGTACACAAAGCTCCAGTAAAGCATCGCGTCCTTAAGCCCGACAACTAAATTATGTTTCCCAATTTACAACGGAAATAGTTTATATTAAGGGAGATCGAAATTCCGTTGCTGATGCTTTATCTCGACTGGAAATTGTATCAATAGTACGATGCTGGATATACTCGACATTGCAGCGAAACAGGCTACGGACACATACTTCAAGAAGATTCTCAACAATACAACATCACTCAAATTGAAACGTATGACACTTCACAATAACATTGTATATTGCGACACATCAACAGGAGATATACGACCGTATATTCCCAAAACACTTCGTCCGCATGCGTTTGATTCTATTCACCGTTTATCAGATCCAAGCAGCCGTGTAACTAGCCGACTGATTAAAAAAAGGTACGTTTGGCCTCCATGCGGCAACTTCTGCTTCTGGTCATCCGGTAAATAATTCCTGAATTTATCTAACCAGCTAGCTTCTTTCTAAATCACTACTTTTATTAAGAATACAATTGGAGCTCTACGACTTACTCTACGTTATGGTGATAGTCTTGGATCCACTAGTTGAGGTGGTATTTTTTTTATTTTGATTCTTTAATGCACTAAAAACATTTGGCGTTTTAAAAGTCATTCGTTTGGTTTTGGTAGCAAGGAAGTTTTCGACCGTGACCTATATAAATTATACCGTAACACTACACTCAACATATTCAGCTCGTAGTTGGCTCTTTTTTCACCAATGACATCGCCGAGTGGAATCTATTTTGAGTCAAACCGAAGCGGGGGGAACTATTCCCACGGACGGGAAAAACCACTCCTGGAGGGTGCTCAGCCCTATGAATGGAATTTCCCGGTAGATGGAGAGTGGCCGTTAAGTGAGGCTATTTAAAACCGAAAAAGTTAGCATGCTTTCTTCTTTTCCCTTTCTAATTTTCCGGACAGACGAGACAAGCTATTATCGTCGGAGTTTTCTTCCAATGAATTAAAGAGTGGAAGTTTACGTCGGCGAGTGGGAACCAACCAAAATTAAGGGAACGTATCATTAAGCAGACAATTGTAAGCAATTTCGCGAATTGAATATGATAACATTCGAGAGGCTCCTGCTGTAGGAAAAGACTGGCGGTAGCTGGCTGTAGTATAAGTAGGGATGCAAGCGATACATCGAATTTGTGAAAACATCGATGTTTCGCTTCTAAACATCGATGTTTTAATATCGATGTTACAATCCGCAAAACATTGATACATCGGTCATTACGATGTTTTATGAACGATGTTTTATGAACGATGTTTAGTTTTCAGAATGAAAGGAAGATCAGTGAAACTTTAGCTCGTGTGCACATTAGGGTGGGTCAGAAAACGCTTTTTTAAAATCGTGTATTCTAATAGTGCTAATAGACCACCGGATTTGGTCCGCCCGGACCATCAGATTTGGTCCGCTGCGTACCAAGTCTGCTCGTGTGGAGAGCAGTCCGCGGACCAAATTTGAGTCCGATCGAGTTCGATGGATTTTCCACCGGACCAGACCGGACTCGGTTCGCTCCGGACCAAATCTGCTCGTGTGGACGGTTCGACCGGACCAAATCAACTCGTCGTGTGCAGTTCGACCGGACAAGTTGTCAGTTATCTGCCTGCCGCAAGATATTTTAGTGTTGCAACCAACCTTTTTTCGGCAGTCACTGCGTTACTTTATTAGCTTGATATGAGTTATTGTATTAGTCTCATATGAATGTAGTGTTGCCAAATTTGGTATGGTGAGAATATAGTAAAAATGATTGCTGTCCCGAAAGCGATTTTGTCTTAAAGTGACAAAATTGAAGACATTTCGTGCACCAAAAGTTAAGAACGACTGGATGGTCCGATCATGTGTTGCACAGAGCGGGCCGAACCGTCCGTTGGTCCGCCCGGACCAAATCTGGTGGTCTGTTACAGCTTTAATACTGAAGTGACTCACCCTAGTGTGCATGATGCTACTGCAACTGTGAAATATTGCTTCTATTTCTTGGTATTTTTATTGTGCCAAACGACTGAAAATTTATTTCGTCATTCGTCAACAACGTATCAGTTCTAGTGCGAGTGTTTTGCGACAGAAACAGAAACTTGATTTAAGGTGTTGTGTTGTGATAAATATTGATTATTGGTAAGCAATTTTACTTGTAACGTTTTTTTTATTGTAAACGTTTTAAAGGCGATGCATCTGTTTTCAACCTATCGGAAATTGTTTTGAATATTATGATATAGATTTGGTTAGACATAGTCAGTGGTCGATATTAGTAACTAGCCAACATTCTATGGCGAGGCGATTTGGCTACTATTCACAATATTGCTTTTTCCTTTCAGAAAAATGCCACCAAATAAAAGAGAGGGTGTAATTTGGAACTACTTTAATAAAGCTAGTGACAAAGAAGCTATTTGCATAATTTGTAAGAAAAGTTTAAAGACGTCTGGCAATACAACTAATTTTAGAGGTCACCTAGAAAAGATTCATCCTAATATTATAGAGGAGATAGACTGCTTAAATAAGAAAACTAAGCACACTGATGAAACAGTGAAAGAAACTCAAAATCCGTTATCCGATGATATTCCTGATATTGAAATTGTTTACCAAGGAGCCAGCACTTCTCATTGTACCTCAAAAACAGTCGATAAGCAGCAACAAAAT
This sequence comes from Odontomyia ornata, assembly GCA_963969285.1. Lineage (NCBI taxonomy): Eukaryota > Metazoa > Arthropoda > Insecta > Diptera > Stratiomyidae > Odontomyia > Odontomyia ornata. The sequence continues at coordinate 299,265,162 of OZ017740.1, forward strand.
TTAAACGAACTATTTGGCAATATTAAAAGTATTACAAGTACTGAAGGTACCAAACACAAAAAAATTACGGACGCCATCGTGAATTACATCATAATGGATCATAAACCCTTTTCGACAGTAGAAGGCAAAGCATTTAGACAGCTTATGAAAGAAATTGTACCATTATATAAAATTCCTTCTAGAGAGATATTTAAAAAACACATAGATGAAAAATACAAAGCCTTATCCATAGTGTTCAAGAATAACATACAAGCTGCGGAATATTATTGCCTAACATATGACATCTGGACCGAGACCATGCAGAATAAATCTTTTGTTGGAATAACGATTCATTTTTTAGAAAAATCTAAGCTTGTGAGTGGAAATATTGGAATATTTGAATTATTTGAAAAGCATACGGCAGAATATATACAAAGGCGGCTTACAGAAATCTTTGACGACTAGGGAGTTTCAATTGGTAAAGTTACTGCAATAGTAACCGACAATGACAGTACAGTTATGAAGGTGAACAGGGAAATGTTTGGCGAAAACAAAATAGTACGATGCTTCGCTCACACAATAAACTTAATCGTGGTTAACTCATTAGATAAAGCTAAAGACTCTTCAGTCCTCATTACAAAAGTAAGAGAAATTGTTAAGTTTATAAAGCGTAGTGTCAATGCCAGTGATGAATTACGACAAAAGCAAAAGGATTTTGGAGTGAAGGAAGGCCAAATAAAAAAATTAGTCCTTGATGTACGCACCCGTTGGAATTCAACATTTTATATGTTGCAACGTTTTCTGGAGTTATTACCAACAATAGGTGCAATATTGTTAAGCCGTTCTGATGGTCCAACGATGATAACATCAACCGAGGTGGGCTGCTTACGCGAAATAGAGCAGCTTTTGAAACCGTTTGAAAAGTTAACCAAAGAAATTTCAGGCCAAAATTATGTAACTGTCAGCAAAATCATTCCTCTAATAAGCTGTTTAAGAGAAATGCTGGACAATTTTGCATCTTCATTTGATAGCGCTGCTGCATTGAAGGCAGAAATTTTAATGCAGATAACAAAGCGATTTGAAAAAGTAGAGCAATGCTCAATCTTGGCAATTGCAACTGCTTTGGATCCAAGGTTCAAGCTTATACATTTTAAAGATGTCACTGCCAAAACTGAAGTATTCAATCATATCAATAATTATTTGAACAGTTTGCAACAAACTGTGCTGGATCTGAGACTGACGAGTTGGATAACGAAAAGGCAGGAGATATTTGCCAATCGTGGCAACCTCAGTACCATGTGAGCGGTTATTCTCCGAAGCTGGACTAACAATTACACAACAAAGAAACCGATTACTTGGTACAAGACTATCCAAATTACTATTTCTAAACTCATTTCTCAAATAATAACATGTATGTGTCAATATAGTATTGAAAAAAAAATGCTATATTCGTATTTTTTCATCTTTTTTTACAATTTATTTTAGTATTCCAAAAACATCGATATATCGACCTAAAACAGCGATGTTTTCGACATCGATGTTTCACTTTTACAAAACATCGATATTGCAACATCGATGTTTTTATGAACGATGTTGCATTCCTAAGTATAAGCGGAAAAAGAAGCCCCTGATTGGCATACAGAATAGAAAAAAGTACGTTGACTTTCATTTATTCTTTTAAACAGGCATTCCTAAATTGCGGATTTCTTTTGTTCAATTTAAGTGAAAAAAAAAACAACAATTGCAACATAGAGTTTGTAGTCGATTATTTTGATTTGATATCCGCAGGCCAATTCTCCTTTTTCTTGACAAGCCGTCGGGCCTTGCTTTGTGTGAGCAGATGCGTTTCGTCTTCTTGGAGTCATTTTCAGTGTCAGACACTGAAGATGACTCAAAGGAGTCAGTGTCAGACACTACTCAATGGAGTTGAAATGCGTCTGCTCACGCAACACAGCAAGCCCCGACGGCTTTTCATGAAAAAAAGTAAAGAGTTTGATTACAATTTTGTCTCCGTAATTACATAAACTTTGAACTTTCAGCTTGTGAAGAGTGTGGCTCGGAAGTACATTTTCCTGGTTTTTTATCAGGCAAAGAGAACCTGAGTTCAGTGAGTGAAGTGGTAGTATTTAGGGAAGCGAAAGTACTTAGATTTTGTCATTTTCCGGGCTTTAGAGCCCGAATCAAAGCGTGAAAGTGGTAGTGCTAGGGTTCCTATTAAACAAAGTGGTGACGGAAGTGAGGAAGCGTGGTACAGGGATTTGTGAACTGCACGGAAGGGGCGCAGGTCATATTAGGGTAACCATCACTTTCAGGTTTTCTTGTGTGCTGATTATATCCTGTAGACTAATTATATTCTGTTCTGTCATTTTCTCATTTAGGCGAATTTTGGGAGGTTTGTTAAACCAAATGAGTGGCGCCCACGCCCGTCTTCGTGTGAGTTGGTCGGGACCGGAGAGCCTCAGCCAGAGTAGCTCCAATAAAAGGGGGAGTGGTATCAGAGCAAGTTAAATTCCGAAAGAATGTCGGTAACAGGCGGATTCGAACCCTTCAAGAATAACAAAGTTAAAAGACAATGGAAGGAGTGTGGTTTTGTATTCTTCACTTGAGGTTATTTGCAAAAACTTTGAGAATCTAATGCTCAAGCGGGTAAAATTTATAAAATTCGAATAAAATTCATAAATCATGAATGTTTATTTTCAAATTCAAGTTTATACACTACAATAAATAATTATTTCCTTCTAAATGTTGTTAGTTCATATTTTAGGCAAATATGATTTCCAGCATTTTTTCTGCACAAAATACTTGGTACGCCACTGTATTTGCCCTGAAAGCAAATTTTCAGAACTCGATATAATTTTATCAATAAAAACATTTAAGCTTTACATATTCATCCAAATATTTTTGAAAATTCCAAGCATTGATGGTGATCCATTCGTTTAAAACGATGAAACATAAATTTTCGCGGGGATGTATATGATATTAGAGAATAAATACTTTTTGAATATAACATATACTTTTTATTGAAAACCAACAGTTCAAGACCGCATTCTATTCTTATTATCTCTTCCATCTATTTTGCTGGTAATAAACTTTTAATTGTTAAATCGGATTTCTTCGAATCAATTAATCAATTTACAAAAAATCTAAAACCACACCAAATATTGGACAGCAAACCTTGACATCCATGGGTCATATATAATCCATACTTGACGCCAAAAGATAGCATTCAACATTTTTGGCATACCAACATGTTAATTGAAAAATTCAGTAAGAATTGTTGCTTTCGAATATTAATTTTGCACAAATTTATTACTTTGATAAGAATTTGTCTGGAAAATTATTAATTTTTTTTTTCAATTTTAAATTGTTTGAGCTATTGAGCTTAAATGCCTGGAAAGTCATTTACGAGTATAAGACGATTGGATGTTATTTTGGTTTAATTTTTCTATGAAACATAAGGACGATTTATAAGAAAATTGACGTTAAATTATGATCGCAATTTTCAATGCCGTAATTTATTCCCTTCATAAATGATGTTAATCTTTTTCAGACAATACTCTTCTATATAAATGATAATTGTGAGTTCAATTGTTTGTTAAACATTTCATTCATTTCATTTCTTATTTGATTTATCTGTATATGAGCATTTGAAATGTCTGGCGCCGTAGTTTCAGTGTAGATCTCTGAAATAAGCGCATCTAAGGGTGTTGGCTATACTTTAGAAAAGTATTTATGGATTTGCTTTTCAATTATGATTTTGAATTAAAAGTTATTGGAATAGATTGAATCACTATAAAAAATATCGTACACCTAAAACAAGGGTAGCCAACTGAAAATTCTCTGAGAAGAGTTTCATTGTCAGCATTTTTATTAGTAGGTTTAATGAAAAAAAAAAAAATTTCGTTTTCACTTTTTCCCTAAGTTTTATGATCACACCCGGTACAGGATTTTAGCGATCTGCAGAAATTGCGAGTATACTACTGTGTCCAAAAAATAAGGTGACGTTTGAATTTAAGCTGCGCACGTCGAAGGATTTGGAGAATTATTTTTTTTAAGGTTGGTAGTACTGTCAGTGACATCTATGTCAAATTTACATGTCAAAATATTCATTAGTGTTTGAGATACGCGTCGTTTTGTGAGCTGCTAAAAGTGAGTTTTTCGTTTTTTGCGATGTCGAAATTTGTTGAATTTGCATTAAATTTTGTTTGCGGGATCAATTTTCTGCTGCGGATACGTTGAGGATGGAGCAGAAAGCCTTTGGTGATGAGGCTATGTCTAAAAAAAATTTTTAACAAGTGGTATAGTGAGTTCCAAGCCGGCCGTGAACGCGTCGAATACGAAGAGCGTCCATCAATCTCTTCTCTTCTTCGATTATCGTGGTGTTGTGCATTATGAAGTCCTTCCGCCGGGCCAAACAGTCAACAAGGAATATTATTTGAACGTTATGCGTCGTTTGCGCCGCAAAAAAAGGCGAAATTGTGGAAAGACAATTCTTGGTTTTTACACCACGATAATGCACCATCCCATACAGCACTCGTAATTCATGATCATTTCACCAAAAGCTCAACCCATATCGTTCCGCAACCACCGTATTCACCTGATCTGGCGCCGTGCGACTTCTGGCTGTTCAGCAAGCTCAAAAGACCGCTCCGGGGACACCGTTTTGATACGATAGAGGAGATTCAAGCCGCAGCTAAGACAAAACTGAAGGCCATCCCGGAAACGACGCGTATCTCAAACACTAATGAATATTTTGACATGCAAGTTTGACATAGATGTCACTGACAGTACTACCAACCTAAAAAAATAATTCTTCAAATCCTTCGACGCGCGCAGTTTAAATTCAAATGACACCTTATTTTTTGGTCACAGTCGCACATGATAGGAAGAACTTCAAAAGATACAAATTAAATGAAAATCAGTCATTCAAGAGGACCACGGAACAAGAGAGCGAAAATTTGAAGCCTCCAAAATGTTTTAACTGTCACGAAAGAGGACCAAGTGCACGAAGCCAAAATGCGATCGGTTAGAGAATTGTGCTAAAAACTGTATGAAAACGAAAAGTGTGAAATATGTGAGGGGTAAGTACAAAACTAATCAGTGTGGTGAGTGTTCTTAAGTAGATTGTGAAGTTAATGGGAACACTTGCCGTGGGTATATTGACACTGGATGTAGCGTAGTGCTTATGCGTCAAAAAGAAGCTAAAGAACTTCAATTGGAAGTGGAACCGTTTTCGCTTAAAGTTTATGGGTATAGAGGGGGCACATCCGCGGTGAACGGAAAAGTGTATATATAACTAAAAGTTGATCTGGCGGAAGCTGTGATCGAAGTACTTATAGTACAGAATATATTACAAGAGATTCCAGTAATAATTGGACAACCAATTCTGAACAACGATTCCGTGTCTTTCATAGTTTTGGATAGAAAAAGTTTGTGTGTTCAACAAGCAAGATGTCCAACTACCTGGAATTGACACTTTACCTTCAGCAAAAGTTGTATTACGGGCGAAAAAGTCAACTGTATTACCTGCAAATAGCATTGGGTTGATTGAAGTATGCAGCGAGCACCTAGGAGAAGTCTACGTGGAGCTACAGAATATACCCCTCCCAAATAATGAATATTGGATGGGCCGGTGCATCACCCAATCACATGAAAGTAAAGTTTTTGTGGCAAACGTTTCAAACTCGGATCTGGCATTTAAAAGAATTGAAGCATAGCTAGGGGATTCCATGTGAGAAAGCTCGAAATTATAATATAGTGAGTAGTCTTTTTAGTTCTGTTGAAAATCCGAAATTATTCACACATAATGACATCGAAAAACAATGTGAGGAGACGCTATCTCTTGAAAAAAAACAGGAGATATTGAAATTACTAAACCAGAATAGAAATTATCTCACGCAAAATATAGCTGAATGAGGGAAAACAAATTTACAGGAAATTGAAATAACTCCAGCCATAGAAAAACCCTGTAGTTTATTAACCATATAGCTTCACATATAGTGAAAGAGAAATTGTAAGAAATACATATACAATAGTGCATGAACTCAAGGAAAAAAAGATAGTAAAAGACTTGAATTCACCATTTATAAGTCCGATACTATTAGTTAAGAATAAAAATGGGGATTATCGTATTTGAATTGATTATCGCAAGTTAAATGCAAACACAATCAAGGATAAATATTCCCTCCCTAGAATAGTTGATCAAAGAGAAAGTGACAAGGTTGCACATATTTCACAAGTCTGGATTTATCAAACGGATATTACCAAATATCAGTTAGTGGTAACTTTATCCACTAGACAGCTTTTGTTACACCAGACGGGCATTACTAGTATTTAAGGATGCCTTTTGGGCTAAGTAATGCTCTACAGTATTCCAAAGAACAATAAATGTTTCTTATGTCCGCTTCGGTTTGACACTGGTCCAACCATAATGCACGATGTTAATTGTGAGTCACACCTTAACGTCAAGTTTTTCACCCAACTTAATTTGAGATTTCTTTGTTTCAGTGTTTGACAAATTCAACCATGGAAAGGTACACAGTTGAGCAGCGCGTTAAGGTTGTTGAAGCCTTTTACGAAAATGGGCGCTCAAATCAAAATGCATTTCGTGCACTTCGTAACTTTTTTGGTCAGCATAATCGACCAAATGTGTCCACAATCGGGAGAAAAGTGCGCAAATTTCAGCAAACCGGGTCTGTAGGATATATGATATCACCTGTGCATGCTCGCCCTATTCGTTCTGCGGAAAACATTGCTGTTGTTCGCGATAGTGTGGCAGAAGAGCCTTCAACCTCGACTCGTCGTTATGCCCAACAATTAAATATCTCACGAACATCACTGATGCGAATTTTGAATGAAGATTCAAATTTACACGCTTACAAGGTTCAATTGACTCAAGAGCTGAAGCCTACTGACGATTTCAAGCGTCGGCAATACGCCGAATGGTTGGTTGAACAGACAGAAGGGAATGGTGAATTTACAAAGAAAATCATCTTCAGCGACGAGGCACACTTTCACCTCAGTGGACTCCACGAGCGATTGTTAAAAAGCCGATGCATCCGAAAAGAGTGACTGTTTGGTGCGGTTTATGGACTGGCGGCGTCATCGGGCCGTACTTCTTGGAACATGAGGACGGCCAAGCAGTTACCATGAATGGTGTTCGCTATTGCGAGATGATAACGGACTCCTTGTGGCCAGAAATTGAGATTATGGACATGGACGATATGTGGTTCCAACAGGATGGTGCCACTAGCCACACAGGCAACGAAACAATGGCTCTTTTGCGCAAGAAATTCAACGGCCGTGTTATCTCACGTTGTGGCGATGTTAATTGTCCACCACGATCATATGATTTGACACCGTTGAACTTCTATCTCTAGGGTTATTTAAGAGAAAAAGTGTACGTCAATGAGCCAAGAACAATTCAAGAGCTGAAGGATGAGATAATTCAGCACATTAACAATATTTAACCTCAATTATGTCTCAGAGTCATTGAAAATATGGACCATCGGATAGCAGTATGCCATCGTAGCCGTGGCAAATATTTGGGCGATATTTTTTTTCACACATAATGTCATGGATCCTTCTATTATAATAAAAAAATATTAACATAAGTCTCTGAAAACTTTTTGTTTTATTAACAATTAACATCGTGCGTTTTGGTTGCACCACCCTTTACTTGTCCCATCAGAAAGTGTTGATCTAGGCCTAGAAGATCTCGAAAAAGTGTTAAATGCTTGAGGGATGCCAATTTAATGCGTTGAATAGAGAAGCACTTTTCCTCATCTAGAAAATCAATTACTTGGGCTACGACATAAATCTTGTAGGTGTGAAACCTGAGCCTGACAAAATTGCAGCAGTTGTGGAGTTGTCCAGGCCTGAAAGTATACATAACATGCAACAATTTTTGGGTCTGGGGAGTTATTTCAGGAAATTTATAAATAACTTTGCTGGAAAATCCTACTTTAAAAGAATGAAAAATTTCATTGGCAACAGGAAGACGAAACCACGTGCAATATTTTAAAAGAGGAAAACTCTCGACGACCACCTTCAGCATTATATGATCATAATGCTGAAACAGAATTACATATTGATGTGTCACAAAAAGGCTTAGCGGGAGTTTTGTTACAAAAAGAGATATACGGATGTTTGAAACCTGTCTTATATTTTAGTAGGAAAACAAGAAAAGAAGAAGAAAAGTATCTCCCTTCCGAGCTAGAAATTTTAGCAGTGGTATGTGCGATGAAGCATTTTCCACCGTACTTGAATGGGATAAAATTCAAGGTTGTTACGGATTGTCATGCAATCAAAACTGCTTTATCGAAGAAAAAATAGGTTACGGGTGGCTAGCAATACAAGAATATACCTTCGAGGTAGAGTATCGTCCAGATAAACGATTACCACATTTTGATGCCCTAAGTCGAAATCCCATGAATCAAGTTCACGAGGAAGTGGCATTGGCAATATATATAAGCACGGACGACTAAGTTAGTAGTAGCGCAGTTGAAAGATGCTTATTGTAAAGAAATAATGGCCATATAAGCGAAAAGACCGGAAACAAAACTTGAAGCGAGAGTTCATTGTGAGTTCACTCTAAAGAATTAAAGATTATACCTTAATACTGAAGATGGTAAACATTGGATCCCTAAAATCCCTAAAAGTTCTAGAAATGAAATTACAATGTTTCATCATGATAATATTGGACACTTTTCTGTAGACAAGACTATTAAGAATATATCCAGAAAATATTGGTTTGCATATTTGAGACAGTTTGTTAAAAAGTTACATAGGTAGATGTTCAGGTTGTCTGTACAATAGTATTCCAGGAGGAAAAGTCCCCGGTTATTTAAACATTATAGAAAAGGTAAGCGAGCATATGCATACGTTGCATGTGGGCCACCTTGGCCCCTTAGCGAAAGGTTCACAAAGGAACATATATTTAATAGTAATCGTAGATGGAACTCCGCCGTTGACGGTCCCAAGCCCGTTTGAGAAAGGAGGAGGGAACCCCTTGTTTCCCCAACCCACAGCATCCATGATTCCTCATCCCAAACCCCCCAATTAAATGGTAGTAAATGCTGTCGGGGTCACACATTGGGTTTACTGGTTCCCCAATAATGTGACGTTAAAGCTGAGAAATGCTAATAACAGTAAATACATCTACAGCTCTGGTGCTATATCCTATTTACACCTCCTTTGTGAGGACCTAAGAGGGTGGTGGCGAATCTTCCGCGCTTGATAACGGGATCGACGTAATAACCATGCCGCCAGAATGGAGGCTAACTCCCCGTCCCTGGAAAACATAAAAATTTTTGTTTGATGGGCCTCGGAATGGATTGGACTCACGGCAACGACCTCGCAAACGAAAAAAGGACTATGGCATTGGATCCTGGAATGTCAGATCACTTAATTACCCTGGCGCTGTTAAGGACCTTTTACAATAGGCCAGTCAATATCAATTTAAAATACTGGCAATCCAGGAAACGAATTGGACTGGAAACTACATTCAAGACATGAGATCACACACAATATTCAAAAGTGAGAAGCCTACTGGGAAACGAGAATTCGGAGTGGCCTTCATTGTGGATAGGGAGTTCAAATCACACGTTATTGATTTCAAGGCAGTCAATGAACGGTTGTGTGCGATCCGTATAAAAGCGAAATTCTTCAAAATCTGGCTGATAAATGTCCACGCCCCGACCGAAGAAACAAAAGAAACGTTCGACAATCACCTTGAAAGAATGGTCGACTCATTGCCTACAAACGACACAAAAATAATTCTGGGTGTCTCAACGCTAAGGTTGGCAATGAGCTACCTTATTGGGGAACGACTGGAGGATAGAGCCTCCACGATGAAACAAATGACAACGGCCAGCGCCTAAATTGACTTTGCATGTAGCAGAAATCTAGCCATACGTTCGACTTGCTTCCCACATCGACGCATTCATAAAATTACCTGGGTATCGCCGGATGGCAACACACAAAACCAGATCGATCATGTTCTGATCCAACAACGTTGGGCCTCGAGCATACTTGATGTCCGTATATACCGAGGAGCCAATTGTAACTCAGATCATTCCATGATCAAATTAACCTATCGATGCCGTATGTCAAAGACATATTTGGCGAAGACCAGCCCGCTAAAAAAATTTGACATCGAAAGGCTCCAAACGGTGTTAGTGGCCAAAAATTTCACGCAGACCCTCGACAACCAGCTGGCTCCCATCTTATCAGACGCATCGTTAAAGACGAGCAACGAGCTCTGGAGCGATTAATAGGACCGTTGCAGAACAGACGATCGGACATCAAGCCCGGCGCAAGAAGAATGATTGGTTCAATGAAGAGTGCCAGAATGCGTTAGATAAAAAGAATCAGGCGTACAAAGAATACGTAGGTAGGAAAACCAGGACGAAGAGAGAACACTATAAAAATCTCAGAAGAGTAGCGAATAAGATAATTAGGACTAAAAAAGAAAATACTATGACGACCAATTGAAAAGTATAGATGTAAGTTTAGCGAGCAACAATACAAGACAAGTATACAAAGAAGTGAAAAGCCTGAAACGTGGTTATCAGCACAAAACCACGCTCTGTCGTGATGACAGCGGCAATATCATCGCTGATGAAATCAAGATTAAGGAAAGATGGGCAACATATTTCAAGCACCTCCTTAATCCTCCGCACAGCTCCAGAACATCGGAGCCTATAGATGTCTGCGGAGAGCTTCCATTGGCCCCACCAACTCTGGATGAAGTTTGTTCCATCATCAAAGCCCAAAAGAATAATAAAGCGCCGGGCATTGATGAGATTCCAGTTGAGCTCATCAAATATGGTGGCAGTAGTGTTCATCAAGCTATTCACAAAGTCATCCAGTACATTTGGCAACAAGAACATTTACCGAAAGAGTGGAGCCAATCAATTATATTCCTTATCCACAAAAAAGGTGACAAGCTACAGCGCGAAAATTATAGAGGCATATCACTACTTTGTACGGCTTACAAAATATTTTCTAAAATCTTAGAAAATAAAATCGGATCATACGCGAACAGTATTATTGGGGAGTATCAAGGTGGTTTTAGGGCAGGAAGATCAACAACAGACCAATTGTTCACAGTCAAGCAGGTACTTGAAAAATGCTGGGAGTTCATCATAGACGTACACCAAATTTTCGTTATCTTCAAGCAAATATACGACAGCATTGATCGTAACGTACTGTTCCAAATAATGCTTGGTTTGGGCATCCGAGCCAAATTGGTCCGTCTTACCAAAATGACAATGACGTCGACGACCTCCCAAGTCCGCATCAATAACCAACTCACCGATGCCTTTGACACAAATATCGGACTAAAGCAGGGAGATGGGCTGGCCCCATTGCTATTCAATTTGGCTCTGGAGTACGTCATACGGAAGCTACCTGTCGACACGCGAGGTACATTACTATACAAGTCGAGCCAGGTAGTGGCCTATGCGGACGACATCAACATTTTGTCACGGTCATTAACAACTGCCAAAGAACTCTTCTTGAAAAATATATGTTACACTTACAAAAATACACGTTAAAAATATAGGACTAGCAACAGAGGAACCTTGATAGATTGGTTTTAAACTGTAGTCTGGATATGGTTGGAGAAAAGCAATGGCTCAGGCTATTTAATATTTTGTAGCATCTATTAATCGGTTCACTTTCACCGTTGATGGTAAGATGTCGACTTTCCACCAGCAAACGTGAATGTCTTGTAAATCTTACTGGCTCATTCAAGGATATCCTGTCAATCAGATATTGAACTTTAATGGTACCACGGAGAACATCAAATGCAAAGCAAGAGCATGCCATAATTCGACGGGAGACAAGTGAATTAAAATTTCGAATGGACAACCGATATTCATATGAAAGCAAGCTCTGAAAGTTACGTGGATCATATTGAGATCGTAAAGCAAATAACAGGAGCTGTTTTTGAACAGATACAAATCTCTCTGTATGAACATCAGAAACAGGATGCCAGACGACACATGATATTCGATAATAGGGCGGACTAATAATATGTACAATGTCTTTGTTACCCACACATTTTGAAATTCTTTAGCACGCCGTTTGATGAAGCCTAACATTTTATTAGCCTTGCAGAGAACCTCATCATAGTGCAAATTAAAACTGAGTTTCTTAGCCAAGAAGACACCGAGGTCTACTATGCTGTCTGTTCGGGAAAGATTAATATTACTGAGGTGATAATCAGCTAATAAAATTGAAGTTCTGCGAGAGAAACTAATCACCTGACATTTTTCGAGGTTCAGGTATAGGAGGTTCAGGTATAGGTGGTTTGTGTTGGACCATTCAAGCAGAGCAGTTATCTTGTTCGGTAAGAATATCGAATCACTGTTAGATGTTATCTCATAGTATAATTTGATATCAGAATCATCAGAAAGGTCTGATATAAATATTTTGAAAAGAAAAGGTCCGACATGACTGCCTTGAGGTGAACCGGAGTAGACTTGAATTTCTTTGGACATATACCATTTAAATTTAACGGTTTGAGTCTGGTTTTTGAAGTAAGAGTTTAGCCAGCGAAGCAATGGGCCAGTGATTCCAAAATTGCGCAATTTTTCTGACAGAATCGTATGATTGACGCGATCAAAGGCTTTACTAAAATCAGTATAAATTGCGTCAACCTGGTGACCTGTTTCCATTGCGCAAAGTATATATGAGACCATAACTGTTAGATTGGTGGTTGTGGATCGGTTTCACCTGGAGCCATGCTGCTGGTCATTGAGACGCTGCTCTATTACGGGCGCGTTAGCGCATGTATTATTGGCAAACGCATACCTTCAAATGAGCATATTAGTTCTGCGCATGCCAGCAGTTCTTTCGCAAATCTTGTCGCAGTGTATTCATATTTGCGTCTAAAAATCGCTTGATACGATAGTAAAATTGCAATGAGACGACAATAAAATCGCAGTACATTTTAAGCGCAAAACATGAGAAAGGTCAACAAATACCTTAGAAGTCGAAATTCATTCAACTTTATTAATAAAATGCGCAGGGTTTGTAATTTTACATTTTTCTAGAGAAAATCGCATGGGTACACTTAAATTCAATTGAATTAGGTATTAAGGTAGTCCAATATATGGTGTTTATGCTCGTCATATTAACGAAAGTTATTGCCTTTTAAATTTTCTACAATTATACACGGTTTTTAAACAATATGGGCTCTCTATCGAATCAGACATTACAATTTTACATGGGATCTTCGTCACACTTTCGGATAAAATTAATTGTATAAACATTTTGGGAATTCCTTTCAGTCAATAATAACCGTTGCACTGGAACAAAATGGCGGCTTATTAAAGCGTAGAAATCAATTTTTTTTTTCATATCAAAAGTTGAGTACATAACTCTTGTGACAGGATTGAAGTTCTTTCTGTCTAACTTGTTGAGATTTTACGGTGACTTTTTTTACTTAAAAATTTATGAATATCATGGCTTTGGATATTTTGAGGGGAACGGAAGAAATTATGCTTAAATCGGCTAGTGATATTTCTACAGTGAGCATTACACATTTCTGAAAACTTTCTCGTTTTTATCCTTCAATTACTTTTGTCTGTCTCCAAAAAAACTACCCCAAGTTTTTTTATTGACAAATTGCCTTTCTAATGATTCTTGCGTTACGACAATGACCTGCATTTAGTAGCGAATCGAGACATTGTACAATTGCTATTTTTTACAGTGAGGGCAAACGGGTATAATTATCTTCAACAAGCATCATTGAAAATTTTAAGCAACTTTTATTGTGGCCTCAGGATATGTAACAATAAGCTTTATCTTTATGTCTATCACATTTACTACCTTAAAATTTACCCTGATGCCTGCAAAAAAATCTACTGTTGCAACTACAGTGGAGTTGCATATCAAAATTTATTATTTTCTAACTTAAAATTATAGTCTCAAAGTAGACATAATCAACTTAAAGATATCTGCGATAGAAGATTCATATCTAAAATGAAAAATGCTTAAAGAATATTGAACCTTGTGCAGACTGTAACTGAAATTGCACAGAATGAGTTCTTTATATGTGATAAAATAAAATTGCTCGTACAAGACTAAAATGACAGAAAAGTTTTGGAGCTGGTTCTAGTGTCTGAATCGGCTACATAAGGCTGATCAGGTAATAGTTTAAATATTGACTACGTTCTTAATCAACATTTCGTAAGGAAAATTAAGAAGCTTAATTTCAGATATATTCCAATTATTACAAAAAAGGAAACCTAAGTATTGAGTACAATTCATCGGGTCTAATTAAATTAGTATCACGCAAAAATTACCTTATAAATGCTTTTCCTTCCACAGTTTGTCGTGTTCGGTTCACATTTAGTGTATTCGGACGTGACATATTGATCGTAAAACTTTTCAATTTTGTCGTTTTCACGGATGTTGATGTACAACTTTTCGATACCGATGATACTGATGACATACGAACAGTTGTATTATTTCCATTCTGACTATTACTGCTGCCATTATTATTTTTATTTTTATTAGGACTATTAGAGTTGCATTTCTTTAAATTATTATCACCACCAAATAAAGCACCCCAAGGGGATGTTATTCTAGTTTTCCCACTCATTTTTAATTTATTACAAATAAAATTTTATCAGTCACTTTTTACGCGCCAAATATTTAAAGATAACGGAACATTCACGCACTCACAACGATGAAAATAATGCTAGAGATGCAGGAGTCGATTTATTTGTAGCATTGTTGGTATTATAAAAATGTAGCTGACTTAGTTTTTTAAATACAATATTTAAAAATAGTTTAAATAAATTAATAGAATCTTTTATTTTAGTGATGTTCAGTTTCACATAATCTTTCATTTTTCCTCATAATATTTACGCGAAATTCTTAAATGCACTAATTGCACCATTCTCGATTGGAAATTAACAATTCAAAATCACGTCGACTTAACGATGCGATCAATAAAAATTTTCTTCTAATTAGAACTACTCCAATTTGCAATTGGAATTTATAGTTTGCATTTCATAATCAATTTTTCGCACATCTACGTATGTTTATAAACCGTTTAACACCAACGCTAAACAACATGTTAATTTTCTACCATATACATCAATTCCAATATATTTTCCGTAGTGTTTTTGTTCTTTCTTAGTTTCTTTTTTATTATTTTTTTGTTTTAATTTTCCGCCTATACACTTTAACGGGTTCTTCCTTCTCCGTCCAGCAGAAGAGGAGGAACAAGACAACAACGAAAAAAAACTTTATTTTAAGATTATTTTAAAATTAGAAATGATA
Source organism: Odontomyia ornata (assembly GCA_963969285.1). Classification (NCBI taxonomy): domain Eukaryota; kingdom Metazoa; phylum Arthropoda; class Insecta; order Diptera; family Stratiomyidae; genus Odontomyia; species Odontomyia ornata. The sequence continues at coordinate 299,280,441 of OZ017740.1, forward strand.
TAAACACTTTGCACATACGCGCGCACATATGTATGTTACACGGCGGCGCGTCGCGGCACCGTGGAGTATTCAGAAAATTGAGCGAAAGTTTCTTCAAGCACTAACCACTACTCGCTATAGCTGCTGTCGATTTTGTGTATGGGGCAAGAAGACCATCAGAGAGCAATTGCCGCAAAGTAAAAAAATTAAAGAAATATATAAATACACAATAGATAAATAACCGTTCTATTTTATAATAAATTAACTTTTAAAGCACTTTCACGATCATTAAAGATAAATTGTTAAACTTCTTTTTGCTTTTATTTTCAGTTTTATCTTCCTTCGAAACTTGAATAATAAATTCAAGAGTCGCTCACAATTGTAATTAATGCATGGGCAATTATTAATATTACAAAATATGATATATTACGTTAAACGTGTGGATATTAATCGTCATTAGATGTTTATCGTATACAAAATGTCACTTGTAAATGCAAACAATTCTCGACGATGCTTGAATAAATAAATGATAGAATATTTATAATATGGTAAATTGTTGATTGGTGTTACGACGATCGTTTAACGAAGATTTCCGCAATATATTATTACAAACACACATGCACACAAAGAGCTTTTGTATCACACACTGTAGATCAATCACAGGTGAACGATACACGATTTGTAGATAGCAGATATTAACCGATACTCATAAATCCGCCGCCTCCGATATAACCCGCAGTATTTATACAATATCAACAATTCCTTCTTGCCATGGGTATTTGTATCTTTTGTGTTAATTCATGAAAGATACACAAATTATGCAGATAGAAATCTTTCATTGAGAAAAATCACTGAGCCGACTGGACTACACCACCAATTACCGGACTTTCTATGAATTCCAACCTTATCTGTTTTATTCTTGCTACAAATTAATAATTTTTTGTTTTTAATTTGTAGCCTTAACTACTAAATGTCTCTATGGTAGTACATTTTTCTGTTACTTTACGTGATACGCAGCAAAAGTATCTGAAGTATGTTTACAAAGCGCGCGACACATATCTATTCTCGGCACACCGACTCGGCTAGTTGTAAGTTATGGACTAAAAAGCTCATACATGAAACAACCGCGGCACCAGCAACATCAGACGCCAGCTAAAAGTTAATGTAAGAGAAAAGAGAGACAATCGCGGGCACAAAACTAAACGCGATTTGTGTGAATCCAAGCGGAAAGTAGATGGAGCAGTTACAAACTTAGCTAGGAGTATTTTTCTTCGTTTTAGATTGTGTTAAAAGACATGTGAGATTTTTAGATGGATGGATAGATACCCAGCTGGAAAAAAGGATTTTTTATGAACAAAGAAGAGTACTTGTATCTTTTGATTTATTACTTTAATTATTGAGATGATCATAATACTAAAAAGTTGAGATGTATATTTTTCAATTGAAAACCTTTTCAGTTTCGCAAAAGATAAATTTGTGCATTTTCGTAACAGACATTTTAAAAGCGCAAATTTTTTTCGACTACATATATACACTTAAAAATTTGAAATATCATGTTTACAGGACAATTATTACATCGAATCTGATTTCAAGAAAATAAACAACAGTATAGAATAATATTTTGTAATCATAGGTTGATATATGTAAATGTCCGTGCAGGACTGCCCCGATGGTCCAAGTTCCGTCTTGGAATCTGTGCGCATGGGGGGAAAGTAATGAATATTGGGAGCTCTACGCCACTAAATCTAGCTTCACGCGGAATGCGAGAAAAAACTTGCAGCGTTTCTGCGAGAAATTCGGGGGGGGACATAAAGGAGGAATTCATCCTCGACTTGCTAGCTAGTTGCAAGATGCAACTGCAAGTGCGGGAAGCCTCCAGTGACATGGAGATGGATTAGGGTGGAAGTTCCGCGGACAGTGGTGACGAGGCGGAGGCTATCGTTAGGTCGGAAGCCAGAATGAGGCCAATGGGATCTCCAACGCAGGAGCCCACATCAAAGCTATCAAAGAACCTTGAAGTCAGCGAGCGGGATTTTCCCCCAGCTCAAAAAGTGACGGAAATAGCTTCCGCTAGTTTCTCGGGGACCATGCCCAAGCCGGGTGGAAGGCCGGGTCTAGAGGGAAATAAAGGGAAATCGAAGCCCCAGCAGCCAAACGTGGCTGATACCAAAAAAGAGAGGTTGCCTCCTATAGTCTACTATAGGCTTGACCTGAAGACTTTCAGGGATAGCATCAAAAGGGCTTGCGCGCGAAACTCTGAAAAGGATTCAGAGTTCAACGTGGCGGTAGACAGCTCACGAACTTCGCTCCACCCTGAAACGGCTGAGGATCCCACCAGCCTTTTTAATTTTCTGAAGTCTGCAAAGGTGGCTCGCTACACCTACACCCTTCCAGGAGAGAGAAAATTGACTCTCCTTCTCAAAGGCGTGCACAGCTCATACGACGAGAATGATATCGTGGCTGAGCTGAAGGAACATCTCGGAGAAGATATCTTTTCAGCAAAAAGTTTCTCCACTATAACCTCTAGGAGGGAAAAAAGGACGCTTTCATCTTTCTTAGTCCAGTTCAAACAGGACTTTGAAGTGAAGAAAACAATGAACATAACGTTCCTATTGTACCAAAAGAAACTATGGAAGCGTCTGCAGAAAAATTACACTTCCCGGTGCTGCAACTGCCAAAGATTTTGTAGTGAAAGGTATGTATAGATGTCCGTGAAGGACAGCAGCGATGGTCTGCTGCCTCAGCGAAGGAAGATGTTGATATCCGCCGAGAATGCCCTTGTCTGGGGACGCGTGAATGCGCTGGCAGGCTAGCATTGCGGTGCCGTGGGGCGGGTTCATTCGCCCAGTACAAGGACCCGCTACAAAAGAATTTTGCATTCACGAATTATTGGGTCTCAAAAGAAAAGGCGACCGAAGTCGAAAAATTGTAGGTAACTACAAAGAGGGAGGAATTACTTGTTCAAAGAACAAGTTGAAACAAACCAAAACAGACGGACTTAGGGTAACCTCGCCGTTACCCGACGATTCTATTGGCCCACAAACAAGAGTGGGACAACCGGATAGTGGTGGTGCCCCCTCGCACCCGCCCAACCGAGTCAAGATCCATAAATGTTGCAGTGGCCATATATTTCCCTTCTGAGTGGAAAACTCATACAACATAACTTGTATGAGCCTTCCCATCAGAAAAGAAATATACCGGTGACCAATTTATGTCATAGGGTTATGCAATCGGATCACATAACCCTATGCTATAAAAAGGCACCTTGTCTCGAGGCCACTCAACCCACAAGAGTCCCTGAAACAAAAAGAAGGTTAGAGTGCGCCCGATGGCTAGCTCATTTTTGGTGGGAAAGCCTTACAGCGTACCGGGTCCTATACCCGGTCAGATCCGACGGAATGGAAAGACCGACGGTTCAATTTAGCAATCCATTTTATTTATCAAAAAAATCTTGTCATCTTCTGCTTTAGCGAAATTTACTATTTCAAGTCCTGTATTAAGTGTATATTACAAAAATTTTAAAAATATATACATATATTAAAAATTTTAAAAAAAATGAAATATATATATAAATAATTAAAAAAAGGATATAAAATAAATTTAGTATGGATATAAAAAATCAAAAAAAAATCGAAATCAATCCAAAAGGGTACTTACCCATCCTCCTCGACGAGCGCTCGTGATGGGGTGAGTAAGCCCTGGCAGCTAATACAAATTGAAAATAAGTATTGATTTTGAAATTATCAGACGATTATCTTCGACAATTTCCTTAAACTTCGTAAAAATTTACCTATTCAAGGCAGAACGTATTGAAATTCACGTCAGGATGGTCTCACAGACACGATATATTAATGCCAATAGATTATACAAATCAGCACAGCTAGATGTATGTTGTATCCACTTGCAACATAAAACTATCCCGGGACAGCAAATTACGATATATTGCTTGGTAACGTACACATAATTAGTTGTAAGGCGATACGAGGACCAACAGTTTTTGACCGATTTTTTCCAGCTAAGTATTCCGCCAGCAGTTCAGTCCAATTTTCTGATATTCAGTCTTAGTGCTACCACAGAAATGTTACTATAGAACTTCATCAGAGCAAGAGGTTCTTCACGATCACTCGAAGATTTAAATAAAATGTAGATAGTTTACTTTGGAGAATTTTCAGCAAATCGCATCACTCTCGAGTTGTCTTGGTGACTACTCGTTAAATGTGGCTGCGAATGGGCGTGCGTAGAGTTCGTCATTTTATCCAACTGAGCTTTAGCAACCGTTGAGTGATTTAATCGGGACTTTCACAGATTATTTTTTATTAGAACTAGCACCGAAGAGAATTATGATAAGAGCATCTTAAGATATTGGTGATTTTCCGGACGAGAGAGTCGATAAAGATCAAAGATACCGGTATAATATCTGCAATTGCACTTAAAACGCAAACTGCACTGTATTTCACAATTGTATACCAACATTTGATCACTATAGGAGTGTAATCGCGTAGATGGGCCAGAATATTTCAATCAATTACACCAAGTTATAATGCTTCTTGACACTCATAAAACCCTCGTGCGGCCAAACATCACGGCGGGCACAATAAAACATCCATCATTCTCCCCTTTTACTTTTTGTAAGTTATCATAACATTACACTCAACTTGTGAACTTATTTTTCGTGTTTTAATCTTTCACCCGCGGACAATACGGCACTCCTTTACTTCCGCAAGAACATTCACTCCCCTTTTCTTTTTGTAAATTCTGATAACATCGCACTCAACTTTTCAACTTATTTTTTGTGTTTTTCTTTCACCCGCGGACAATACGGCCCTCCTTTACTTCCGCAAGAACATACACTCTCATTTTCCTTTGGATCATATCATATCGTTGGCAAGTCTATTCCGTTTTTCTCTCCGCTTAGACAGGTTTCTACCGCAATATTTGTTGCGGCTGCAATCTACATATGTTGCTGCTGCTGTAGCTGTGTTGTGCGCGATTTAAAAGCATTCGCTGCAAGATCATTTGTTGATGTTGGTGTTGTTGCTGCTGTTGTCGGTGGTGGACCTGTTTATCTGGGCCAGTTGAAATTCACTTTGCAGCGAGGAGCTTGCTGAAATGATTCTGACTGTGTGTTGGCAAATTGCCTGCATTCAGATCATCTAAGCTTTCATTTTTACTCATACGTGCTTCTAACTCCTCTACACTTGTAATGGATCCCGCTGGACATTTGTTCTGGTTTTGAAGATTGCTTTGGTTTAAGTTATTGCTCCCATCATCTGATTATTTTGCCCAATTAAATTATTTTTCAGAAGGAACTCGAGTAGAGCATGATTAGGCTGTTGTCGAATATTTCCAGTCGCCGGGGAAATTGGTAGGAAGTATTTTTCCCGACTAATTTCCGATTGCGCCTGGTGTTGAGATGGATGACTTCGCTATTGTTGCAGAACGTTACCGGATGCTATTCGTAGGAACGAAGATTGATTGGAGTCAACATTGAGCATACTGTTTAATTCCTCTTGTAGCGACGACCGGCGCTGTCGGATGGCCCATAAGCATTCATCTGATTTGTTGGACTTGAATGTTTGAACCATTGGCTGAATCGTGAAGATCCGGCTTTATGATTATTATTGTCGCCCACTAAAATAACATTCAGCGATTCCAATTTCAATATTTCCTCGAAGTTCAAATTAACGCGCTTACTATCACGGTCTTCTGTATTTTGCTTTCGCTCATCTAACCCTAACACTCCACCTGCTATCGCTGTAACATGATTATCAATGTAGTCTTGAGCGGAAACAGCATTATTATTGCTATTCATGTTGTTGTTGCTATCATGAATATTCTTCGTGGGTGTGCTGCTGGCTGGCAGTGCTGCTGCTGGAAATCAATTTTTGACCCGTACGTTGGTTGAGGCGATGGAGGAATCATAACCGTTTGGCTTGAAACGTTTACGGACCTTCCTTTCAAAATTGGACGGCCCATAGGTTTTGAGTTTGCTGTTGCATTTGATTTATGTTTATTTGGTTCCATTTGCTTTGATTGTTTCGGATAGCATAATGCATTGCAGTTTTTTGCGGAGAAATTGCGCCACACTAGCTCCACTTGCACCACCGGACCCAGCGAATGGTTGTTGATTCAGTTGCTGTTGTTGTAACTGCTGCTGAGCTGCTTGCTGGTGTTGGTGTATTTGTGGTTGAGGTATTTGTTTTCGACTAGTTTAATAGTGCAACTGCTCGATTACTACAATTTGGCCACGTCGCTTCTAACTGCGGACTCGAAGTTAGATGCGTAAAATGCGACAAACAGCATAAGTCCATTGAATGTCCAATCTCGAAGGATGAGGAAAAAGACGAGATCTTCTGTGTCAACTGCAATGCTAAAGGGCACCCTGCGAGTTTCCAAGGTTGTACTAAAGCAAAAGAGGTTGAAAAGAGGAGGAAGAATCTCCAAAAGAAAAAAGAGGACAGGAGGGATTTCGTCACCGCCTCTATAAAAAAATACGATACGTAATGGGGTCTCGTACTCTAGCCTTTTGCAAGGTGCAAAGAATGACCCAAATACGGTTTTGAGCACTGACTGCCAACAATTTTTCGGATGTGACTTGTTCACATTCATTCGAAAAAACTCACTAACGCTAGTGAGAAAAATCTGCGTACTTAGAATTCGCCTTCTGAGTATGTTGTCGTGATGAGTTCCATTAAACTCTCCATCCTCAACATATGTTCACTAGCTCCACGCTATAAAAGGAATTTCGTTCAAGAATACTTGAATGCACATAGACAAGACTTCTTGTTTATATCGGAAACTCAAAGAAAGACACAGAGTGCATCTGGGGAAATACAAGATGATCAGGCGTTTTGATCCAGAGGGAAGTCTTGGAGTTGCTATGGCTCACAAAGATAACCTGAAAGTGCAAAGGCATTGCCTTCCAAGTCTGAAATGTATTGAAGCAGAAATAATAAGCTGCATGCTTGGAGGGTGCACCTTTGCGTTCGTGGGGATCTATGCTCGACATGCATACTCGGTGGGGAAACTCATTGACGAGTTGGAAACAGTGCTTACTCTGTGCAAAAAATTCGATTTCTATGGCATGGGAGGTGATTTTAATGCGAAGCATCCCTCGTGGGGGAATATCGCGTCCAATGACTATGGAACAGCTATCTCCACCTGGGTTCAATCAAATATGGATCTCATACTGATTGCCCCGAAAGAGCCTACCTTCCGCCGAAACTAGTCTATTCTTGACTTTTTCATTGTGTCTGCCAATCTGGTAAATCTCTCCCACAGTTGGAGGAATTTTGAGTGTGGAGTTATTGACGCCGAGTCTGACCATCTTTTGATTGAGCTGACCTTAAGAGTGAAAAAGGGTGTGAAACTTAAGGTTGCAGATCCTCAACTTTTCATTCCATACAAGTGAATCGATTGGGCAGCATAAATTTCGATCAATAGATCGAAAAATCTTTCTATTCCTGAAATCTATGAGGGAGTCGCTTATATAAATTCAACCCTGGATACAGTCGTCTCAAAGATCTCCATTAAGAAATCCTCGACGAATTACTTTAATCGAGATTTACCAGAAGACATCTTGGAGCTTCATCGTAGACGTAGTCGGCTTAGAAAGCTACTCGCAAAAATCTACCACCGCAATTTAAATATGGTCAACTGGGAGTATGAACGCATTCACTTAGTGATTACGCCTCTAAACCGAGTGATCTCGAGGAGAATCATGGCTTTTGCTAACGAGCAATTTGAACAGGCCCTGGAAAATATCAAATCAGGTCCCTGTATGTTTCCTCACATCAATAGGACAACGGACAGAAAAGGCTACCCGGGGTCCTCACTTATGATGGATCCATGCTCATGGATGACAAAGCCATCACTGACTCTATCGCAAAACTTCGTTAGTGAGCACCACCACAACGAATTCCGACAGGGACAATGATCAATTGTGCTTGACCCGGTTATCTGATTCAAATCCTTCTGACGCACCTACTGGCCATGGTCTGTTTGTCAGCCCTGAGAGGCTCACTTTGTTGGCACTGGAGCAAAATTCCAAAAGATCAACAGGGGCTGTTGGAATCTCCAACTATATTAACGGAAAAAAGATACAGATTTTTTCCTTTATACATTGGATTATTTAAAAAAAACTTTATTCAGTAAAATAGCTACTTTCGACGCCTATTCGACGTCTTCTTCAGTACAATTGATCTTATTCTAGGTTCCTGAAATTTGTACGTTTTGCTTTTCCAATAATCTTATCTCAACAGTTTTATTGCTTTATTACTTCCATATTACTTAATTACTATTCGTCTCCTTTAATTAATCTTAGCAGGCTAGAGTTGCAATTTCCTTCGTCTTCATTCAGTCGTAGGTATGCAGGTCCTCGGATTGTCTCCATTGATTCAATAGCCTCTAATTTTCGTGGGTTAATTACGTTTTTTAGGACACATACATATATTGCTGATATCCATGGGATGGTTTTCTTCCACGATGTGCTTTGCTATCGCTGACATAATTGGCGTTTTCGGGCATTTTGTTGCAACTATCACTTCCCTGATATGCTCGTTATATCTTACCTCCTTATAAAGGAAAAAATCTGTATCTTTTTTGCGTTAATTAGCAAACATTGGAAAATTGAAAATTATAGGCAGCTTCATAAGGGGACGAACTGCCTTTGCGGTGGCTGGTGGAGCTGGTTCAGACCCATTCAGTATTGACTCGGGGGTCCCACAGGGGTCTATATTAGGCCCATTTCTTTTCAACATATTTACCTCTGATCTCCCGGGCTTAAGAGATGAATATAAGCCCGACATACAGGTGAACCTCTTCGCTGACGACTTTTTAATGTGGTCATCTGAGCACAATTTGTGTTTTGCTAGGATGCGGCTCCAAAGATATTTGGAATCTCTTACTACATATTACCGGAAATGGGGAATCAAGGTAAATGCAAGGAAAAGTGAATTTATTGTGTTCAAGGACCCCCACAAAAACTTCAGTCCCCGTGTAAGAGGCATCTCTAACTCCAGGGTTAAGTTGAATGGGCAGCTGGTGCACTGCTCTAGGCAAACGAAGTACTTGGGAGTAGTTTTCGATGGGAAAGTTACCTTTAGTCCTCACGGTGATAATATTTTGAAGAAGTGACTTATGCGTACCATTTTCTCTTACCTCTTTTCAGGAAACATTCGACAGCGAGCCAGCGAGTCAAGGTTTTGGCCTATAAAACCTTGATTCGTCCAATCATCACATATGCAGTGGAGATATGGATAGGAGTTCCGAAAACAAAATGGGGCAAGGAAGGACTAATGGAGCGAAAAATCCTTCGGGCTTGCACAGGACTATACACACGGGTTGCCGGACGGTCTGTCTCCAACTAGGTGCTGTACCAGGAGACAGGACTGGAGCCGATAAAATCGTATGCAGAAAAGCTTGCGGAAGCGGGAGTCATAGGAGCCAAGGAGCACAAGGTTGGAGTTGTTAGGAGAGCGACGGACAACCGCCCTATGGACACAGCGAATGAGTAGTTTTTAAGATAGTCTTAAGGAAATATGTTAATGTACTTAATTTTAAGGAAATCAATTATAAAATTCTAAAACTAGTGGTTAGAGCAGATGATTTTTACAAACCTCTTTTATTATCTATTAATGTATGATAATTTTGTGGGTGTCAAAATTTTAAAGTTTTCTTTTACCGAAAAATTAATATTATAATGGAATTAAAGTAAATTATTATTGAACTCTGGGAAAAGCCCTGAAGCACAACCCACATGTATATTGTAAGGTTAAGCTATTGATGAATTGTATATATGTATAAAATGAAAAGTCACCAAATGAAGATCTTAAATCTGAATCTTGAATCTGCCTCGGCGGAAGAGGATGATAATACCCGCCGAGATTGGCCTTGTCTAGGGACGCGTGAATGCACTGGCAAGCTAGCGTTGCGGTGTCGTGGGGCGGGTTCTTTCCCCTTTCGCATTCACGAATTAAAGCATGTCACATGCCGATCGACTGGTGTCGAGCCCGAGGTAACCTATTAAGGGTTGCAATGTTTGTTCCAAGAACAAATTGGGCCGGGCAAAAACGGACGGACTTGTGGATACTTCATCGTTACCGATGATACTTATAGCCCACAAATAAGAGTGGGGTATCCAGGTGGAAGCGGTGCCTCCTCGCACCCTCCCTACCGGATCACGATCCAACGTAGACGTGGCCATGTATTTCCCATTTGAGTGAAAAACTCATACAAACGTACTTTGCATGACTCTTTCCATCAAATGGGGAGAACAAACGTAACCAATTTATGTTATAGCGTTATGCGATGGAATCACATAACTCTATACCATAACGGGCACGCGAACGGAAGGCCAATCTACCCACCAAGAGCCCCTGTTAGAACAAAGGAGAGAAGAGCGAGCCCGATGGCTAGCCTATTTTTATGAAAAAATATCTATATTTGTCATAATTAAGTAATCTTAGCATTGATAGTTGTCACAAAATATTCTTGTCTCATTCTTAAACGACTAAGGAAACTGAGGAAATACTAACAAAAATATAAAAAAAACAGGTTAAGCATAATTTCTCACAAAATTCTCTTCGAAAATTTCATTAATAGTAACTGATTGCTCAATTGAAAAATATACATGGTTACTTTTTAGCTTATTTTATAATTGATTTAAGCCTGAGGTTGGTAACAAATCTCTTTGGTCATTCCTTTGTGCGTATACTGTGACCAAAAAATAAGGTGACATTTGAATTTAAGCTGCGCGCGTCGAAGGAATCGGAGAATTATTTTTTTTTTTTAGGTTGGTAGTACTGTCAGTGACATTTATGTCAAATTTCCATGTCAAAATATTCATTAGTGTTTGAGATACGCGTCGTTTCCGGGATGGCCTTCAGTTTTGTCTTCGCTGCGGCTTGAATCTCCTCTATCGTATCAAAACGGTGTCCCCGGAGCAGTCTTTTGAGCTTGCTGAACAGCCATCCTCAACGTATCCTCAGCAGAAAATTGATTCCGCAAACAAAATTTAATGCAAATTCAACAAATTTCGACATCGCAAAAAACGAAAAACTCACTTTAAGCAGCTCACAAAACGACGCGTATGTCAAACACTAATGAATATTTTGACATGTAAATTGGACATAGATGTCACTGACAGTACTACCAACCTAAAAAAATGATTCTCCAAATCCTTCGACGCGCGCAGTTTAAATTCAAATGTCACCTTATTTTTTGGACTCAGTAGTCTTACAAAAGACAAATTTGGACTTATTTTCTAGGTTAGAGTTTTTTCTACCCTTTAATAGCACTTCTGAAACTTTTTGACTTTAAAAGATCATTGATTTCCAATATTAATTGTTTCAGGTGTCCACAATTTACGAAATAATGATGTGGTAATGTTCGTTTGGTATGAGTCAGTGGCCTCCAGAGGACCAGAAGACATCGCCTCATGCTTACTCTATTATTTCAAAAACTTTAAAAACAGTCACAAAATTGTTCTGTATTCAGATGCCTGCGGGGGACAAAACCGTCACATTAAAATGGCCGTTTTTCTTCAGCGCATACTTCAGTCTCCTGACTTGAACATAACCAAAGTTAGACTTGTTGGTCAGTGGTCACTCATTTATACCGTGCGACTCTGATTTTGGAGTTATTGAATGAACCAAGAAATTTCATCCTAATATTTTCATTCCTGATGACTGGATGTGGGTCATTGCCACGGCAAGGAAAAAATCCATATAAAATTACAAAAATGGCAAAAACGATTTTTTTTTCAATTAGAGAATATCTGAAATCAAACGTGACAAACACCAAAATCAATATTGATAAAGGATAGACGAAAGGACGATTTTACGTCATCATCCAATTTAATTCCCGAACGTTCAGACCAAGTTTGCCAATAGATAAATATTTGGCAACTAAAAATGAATTCTAACACATGGTGGATATGGGGGTTTTCAAACCGTCCAGCAACCTTCTTCATTTAGTAAAAAAGAAAAATGGAAGCTGGATGTCCTGTGGTGACTACCGCCGGTTAAACGATATTAGAGCGCCGGATCGATATCATGTGCCACATCTTCAAGATTTTACATTGTTTCTACATGGAAAGTCGATTTTCACCACATTGGACTTGGAGCGGGCTTATCACCAGATCTTAACTCACGAGGATGACATTGAAAAAACAGCCGTTATCACGCCCTTTAGATTATTTGAGTTTTTCCGTATGACATTTGATGGGACTGAAAGGCTTAAAAGGCCTTCCCGAAAAGAAGCAATTTGATAATAATAGCAACGCAATAAGTGCCGAACAATTTGATACGCAACTTACTAATATTATTCTGACTAACCCGGAATAAGCCCCGCCACTATCACCGCTACCATTATCGAAAGAGTTTTCCGAAGAAAATGATAAAAACTTAATCGATAAGAATCGATAATGGCAGCCCCATTGAGAAAAAATCCAGCGAAGCAATTGCTAGATTGCTGCAACCAGAATCTGCTGTTACCGCCATGAAGAGGTTCGTCGAGGAAGGCGGTAAAGTGAATGGATTACGAACGAAACGACTGGTTGACGACGGTAACGGGTTGGTTGCTCTATATTTAGGATGTATGTCGAGCGGCAGTTATTTGTACGATACGCGACTATAAACATTTGTTAACATTAGTTTTCATTTGAGGAAAAGTCTAGGAAGAAACGAACGTAATTTACAATCTACAAGTTTTGTTTTGAATAATTACTCGAATGTATCTGCGAAAATAACAAGAAGCACTTTTACTTTCAGCTCAAGCCGCGACGAAAATTACAAATCTATCATACGTAAAAAGGGCACAATGTGTGAGTTGCGAACATGTGTTTTCATTAAGCCCTCCATCGAAATAAAGCGAATAGCATACCAAACTAAGAAACAAACCCTTGTTTATTTCAATATCAACATCAATTTATCATTTTACTTACTGCATTTTTATTCGATTTTAAGTGAATTTAATTTTTGTTTTTGGAAAACTCCCATATATTGAAAATTCGTTAATTTTTACTTCAATTGTTTCATTAGAAATATCTTACAGTTTAAGATTTTGATTGTGTCTGATGCAAATGTTTTATTTCAAATAAAATATAAAATTTTTGTTGGTGTGGTTAAAGTTATGAGTTAATAGTAGAAGCCAAATCTATTCATGGGTCTATAGTAAACATAGACGAAAAAAAAGAAATGATTTTAAAAGTTAGGCGGCAAAGATTAGTGTTTACGTCTTCAAGTGAATTAATATTTTATAATACGTGTATAAACTGAATTCATGAAAGTGGAAGCACTTATGGATACCAAGTAAAGACCGTATTCAATCAAACAAATACGGGAAATTGTAATTTTGGGTAAAACATCTTTCAACTTAACGTCAGCAAGGAAAGAATAATCTGTTTTTATTCTTCGAAATCTACCAAAGACTTTACATTAAAAAAAATATATATATATATATATATAAATTTGAAAAGGACTATCTCGCCCTTGTACCACTTGGCCAGACTACGATAAATCTAAATATTCAAACGTAAAATGAATTAATAAAATATCTCTCATTTAACGCGTTAAGAAAAAAATTACACGCACGCAAGGTTCTGTCCTGAATTAAACGGCAAAACAGGAGCATCAAGTTATTATAACGCAAAAGGAATTGCTCGATTGAGGTTTACAGAGTGAAGCAAATATAAATTGAATTATAAACTGGAAGTGGAAGTAGTCTCTCCACTCACAACCACTTATAAAACAATCAAAAATAACTGAACGTACATTTTTTGAATTAAGTATAATCGTATAGTATCGAGGCATCATTACGAATAAAGACCCTTCCCCGCCCCATCAACGAGCGCTCGTCGGAGGAGGACTGGATTAGTACTCTTTTTGGTTATTAATAAAAACAATTATTTTAAAAATCATTAATCATTAATTTAATTGATTACACCGCAATTTTTCGATAAATATACTGCAGCGATGTTAATTTTTTCCAACAGTGTGTTTATTGATGCTTTATTGTGATAGGACATTGGCAAATATTATGATATGCACACAATAATCTTATCAATTTATACCGAATAAATACTTATTGTTAGATGTGAATTTCAACGAACTATTTAAAATGAAAATTATGAAGAGATAAAGAAAATAGAAAAACTCGGTATATTCATTTACCTGGAACTCTTTGGCTCACCGCTTTATTTGTTGTTACAGGCGCTCTTGCAGGGTAGAGTGGTCTACCGCACAGGTTTGTTATTTATGATAAAGTTTTATATGATGCAGTCATATAGGGTGGTCCAACCAAAACGCACGATGTTAATTGTAAATAGAACAAAAAGTTTTCAGAGAATTATGTTAATATTTTTTATTTTAAAAGAAGGTTCTATGACAATTATGTGTGAAACAAAATATCGCCCAAATGTTCACCACGGCTACGGTGGCATACTTCTATCCGATGGCCCATATTTTCAATGACTCTGAGACATAATATCGTTAATGTGCTGAATTATCTCATCCCTTAGCTCTTGAATTGTTCTTGGCTTATTGACGTACACTTTTTCTTTTAAATATCCCCAGCGAAAGAAGTCCAACGGTGTCAAATCACATGATCGTGGCGGCCAATTAACACCGCCACAACGTGAGATAACATGGCCATTGAATTTCTCGCGCAAAAGCGCCATTGTTTCGTTGCCTGTGTGGCAAGTGACACCATCCTGTTGGAACCACATATTGTCCTGGTCTATAACCTCAATTTCTTACCACAAGAAGTCCGTTATCATCTCGCAATAGCGAACGCTATTCACGGTAACTGCTTAGCCGTCCTCATTTTCCAAGAAGTTTCCAAGAAGTACGGCCCGATGACGCCGCCAGCCCATAAACCACACCTAACAGTCACTCTTTGTAGCTGCATCGGCTTTTCAACAATCACTCGTGGATTCTCATTTGCCCAAATGCGGCAATTCTGCTTGTTAACGAGTGCACTGAGGTGGAAGTGTGTCTCGTCGCTGAAGATTATTTTCTTTGTAGTCACTATTCCCTTCTATCTGTTCAACCAACATTCGACGTATTGCCGATGCTTGAAATGGTCAGTAGGCTTCAGCTCTTGAGTCAATTGAACCTTGTAAGCGTGTCAATTTAAATCTTTATTCAAAATTCGCATCAGTGATGTTCGTGAGATGTTCAATTGTTGGGCACGACGACGAGTCGAGGTTGACGGCTCTTCTGCCACACTGTCGCGAACAAAAGTAATGTTTTCCGGAGAAAGAACTGAGCGAGCATGCACAGGTGATTTCACATTTTCTACCAACCCGGTTTACCAAAATTTGTGCACAATTCTTCCGATTGTGGACACATTTGGTCGATTATGATGACCAAAAAAATCACGAAGTGCACGAAATACATTTTGATATGAACACCCATTTTCGTAACAGGTTTCAACGACCTTAACGCGCTGCTCAATTGTGTACCTCTTGTAATAATCGAGCTCGAAAACCAACATATGGCTGATCTAAATTTCAATTGTAAAATTAAAAACATATTCATCATTTTTAATTTGAAAGCTGGACACGGCAACCCCCTTTCCAAAGGAGCTCTTATAAGCGGTCCCGTTAGGTGACGACGAGCAACAAAGGGGAGTCTGTTATTCACCTTCACGGCGGTCACGAATACCTTTTTGAATAAAACCCGTGGAGTGACCGGAAAGCCGTCGGAATATATAATATCAAAAAGTCTGGTTGCCGTTCCGTGTGTGCGTGTGTGTCGTCGCCCTTAAAAAAGCATCAAACGGCGGGTGACTGCGCATTTTAATACGTTAAACTTGGAAGTAATTTCCTACATACATTGGAACGAGTCTTTCGTTCACTTCTCCACGAATCTTTCTCCAAACCCAAAAAGTGCAATAGATCATCACCTAGAAAGGTGCCCCACCACCATAGTTAATTTTCTTTACACTGGATTCGTCGCGAAGGAGCAACAAAATGTGGTGCAGTCGAATGAGTAGCTGCAGTCTGAATTTGGTGCTTGTGTATCTTTTTATAGAGATAGTAGCGGTTTTTATACAAATGAAACAATAAAATATGAACTGCTAGTGCTCATTTTTTGTACATTTTTACCTAGAAATATTAAAAGTGTTCCTTTGAAAAACTTTATTAAATCAAAAACATAAACGAATTGTCATCAAATTGAAATCCGAACTAAAATGTTTTCTAGCTTTCAAGTAGGTTTATCACAATATATGCGAGTTTGCTCAAAGTTTGGTATAAATAATGATTAGCTAAGTAATTCGGGCAAAAACTATGCTTTTAGTTTGTAGAGATCAAGGGATCGTTCAGTTCAAAAAAAAAACCTCGGATTCCAACTGCTCCATCAGAGGTAATAAACGCGGTTATTTGGTATGGTGTTCTGACCAAGCTCTATTACGTGTAGTATTTGATAGTGTGCCTTATAAACCAGAGATTCCACCCCATGGATTGCATTGTTAACTTGGACAACACGAAGTTAATCTTCATTGCTGAAGGAAATGCCAACATAGTATTAAAACTACCAGACTACAAGCATATATTACGTTTACCAAAAACAGAAACGTCAAAAAAATGCAAAAGTGGTTGACCTCGGCGTTTTCGCGTATCTTTGGAAATGTTTCCAATAATCAAATATAAAAAAATAGTCAAATTTAAAATTTAAACAAATATAAAACTTAATCCAATGAAAAAATTTAAACCAATATAAATTTTGGAAAATTTAATGAAATTAGTCGGTGAAAAGTACATATATCTATCTACCCAGTCCGATCGAAATCTCTCATAATATAGTCAAGAAATTTAATGACTTTGCAACTCCCCTACGGCGATTTTAATGGGAAATATGGCCTGTTAATGTTAGATGCCACTATGGGATTACAATCGGACTACATGTTCAGTAGAAATAAAACCAAAGCAAGAATGGTCTTTCGATGAAATCGTGAAAGGTTTATTTCATGTTAAGTGCCTGAAAGTGGGTCGCTACTACTGTATGCAGTATTTGAAAATAAAACAGGAGTAAAGTATCAATCAGAAGCAAGTACTGTCCGTCAACTAGCGCTCGTGAGGATGGCGATGAGTACCCGCTTTTTAATTTTATATTTGGTTAAATTTTATATCTTTTTAAATTTTTTATTGATTTGAATTTTATATCTGCTTCAATTTTATATTGAATTAAATTTTATGTTTGTTCAAATTTTATCTTCTTCTTAGCACCACAGCCCCTTACGGGCCTTCACTTCATGCAAATAGCGCCTCCAACTGTCTCGGTCCATTGATCGCGTCCTCCAATTCCGAAATCCGAGCAGCGATGAAGTGTCTTCGTCGACCGAGTCAGACCAGCGTTTACTTAGCTTCCCCACTGGTCTCCGGCCTTCAGTTCTCCCAACGAATACCTTTTTGGGTATCCGTTGTTCATCCATACGATTCATGTGGCCAGCCCATCGCAGCTTCCGCAGTCTTATAATCGTTGAGACCTCCGGCTCGTCAAAAATTTGATACAACTCATGGTTGTATCGAATTCGCCATTGGGCTCCGTCTAACTTCGCTCTGATTATTCCCAACAGGAACCGTCACTCTAAGGCGGGCGATATATTTGCGGATCTTGGATTAGGGTCCATGTTTCACATCTAAGCATAACACAGGTCTTATCACAGATTTGTATACTTGGAGCTTTGTTTTCCTGTGTATGCAGCTAGTCTTCAAGATCGTCAAAATTGAATAAAATATTTTATTTGCGAGCTGTATTCTTCGGCGTATTTCGACTCTTTCATTACCCGTTTTCATTATTTTGACGTCTAAATACACAAATTCGCTCACATTTTCGATACTGTATTCGCCAAGTGTGATATTTTATGTGCTTGAGGTATTTTGCCTCGACTGCGTCATGAGCTTTGTTTTATTTTCATTGATTTGTAGCCCTACTAGTTTCGCTTCGCTGTAGAGTTTCAGGAAGAGTTCTTTGGCAGTTGTTAATGACCGTGACAAAATGTTGATGTCATCCGTATAGGCTACTACTTGGCTAAACTTGAATAGTAATGTACCTCGCGTATCGACAGGTAGCTTCCTTATGACGTACTCCAGAGCCAAAATGAATAGCAATGGGGCCAGCCCATTACCCTGTTTTAGTCCGATATTTGTGTCAAAGGCATCGGTGAGTTGGTTATTGAAGCGGACTTGAGAGGTCGTCGATGTCATTGTCATTTTGGTAAGACGGACTAATTTGGCTGGAATGCCAAGGTAAAGCATTATTTGGTACAGTACGTTACGATCAATACTGTCGTATGCTTGCTTAAAGTCAACGAAAATTTGGTGTACGTCTATGCTGAACTCCCAGCACTTTTCAAGTACCTGCTTGACTGTGAACAATTGGTCCATCGTTACTCTACCTGCCCTAAAACCACCTTGATACTCCCCAATAATACTGTTGGCGTATGATCCAATTTTATTCTAAGATTTTTAAAAATATTTTTTACGCCGTACAAAGTAATAATATGCCTACATAATTTCGGACTGCAACTTGTCACCTTTTTTGTGGATAGGGAATATAATTGATTGGCTCCATTCTTTCGGCATGTGTTCTTGTTGCCAAATGCGCTGGATGACTTTGTGAATAGCTTGATGACCACTACTGCCACCATATTTGATGAGCTCCACTGGAATCTCATCGATGCGCGGCGCTTTATTTTTCTTTTGGGCCAATGGACACTCTCCGCAGACATATATAGGCTTCGATGTTCTGGAGCTTTGCAGAGGATGAAGGAGGTTCTATAAATATGATGCCCATCTTTCCTTAATCTTGATTTCATCAGCGATGATATTTCGGGCTGATAACCACGCTTTTCACTACTTTCTATGCTTGTCTTGTGTTGTTACTCGCTAAACTTACATCTGTACTTCTCAATTGGTCGTCATCGTATTTTCTTTTCTTAATCCTAATTATCTTATCCGCTACTCTTCTGAGCCTTTCGATATCAAATTTTTGTAGCGGGCTTTTCTTCGCCGAATATACCTTTGGAGTGCGACATCGATAGGACGTCAAGTATGCTCGAGGCCTAACGTTGGTGGACCAGAACATGATTGATCTGGTTTTGTGTGTTGCCATCCGGTGATACCCAGGTCATTTTATGAATGCGTCGATGTGCGAAGCAAGTCGAACATATGACTAGATTTCTGCTACATGCAAAGTCAATCTGGCGCTGGCTGTTGTCATTTGTTTTATGATGGAGGCTATATCCTCCAGTCGTTCCCCGATGAGATAGCTAATTGCCAACCTTAGCGTTGAAATCACCCGGAATTATTTTTGTGTAGTTTGTAGGCAATGAGTCGACCAGTCTCTCCAGGTCATATTAGAACGTTTCTTTCGTTTCTTCGTCTCTTTTCTTCGGTCGGGGCGTGAACATTTATCAGCCGGTTTAAATTTTATATTGGATTAAATTTTATATTTGTTTAAAATTTTTTTTGATCGGATAAAATTTTATATTTGTTTAAATTTTATATGTAATTATTGTTTTTATATTTGATTATTTTCTATATTTGAAAAAAAGGGAAATAAAGTAATGTGTAGGTAAAGAAAAACAAACTCGGTCTTTCTCTTGTCCGAACCGGACCGGGTACAGGACCCGCAACGATGGCAGGCTGCTCCGCGCATATGGACTAGCCATCGGGCGCGCCCTTCCCTTCTTTTGTTTAACAGGGGCTCTTACCGGGTTGAATGGCTTCCCGCTCGCGTGGTCTTTTATGGTATAGAGTTATATGATTCCATCGCATAACGCTATAACATAAATTCGCTACGTTTGTATTCCTCATTTGATGGAAAAAGTCATGCAAATTAGGTTTGTATAAGTTTTTCACTCAAATGGGAAAGACATGGCCACGTCTACGTTTGGATCTTGATCCGGTTGGGAGGGTGCGAGGGGCGGCGCTTCCACCTGGATGCTCCACGCTTATTTGGGGACCATAAGTATCGTCGGTAACGACGAAGTCTCCTCAAGTCCGTCCGTTTTTGCAAGGCCCTATTTGTCCTCCGAACCAGCGTGTTCATAGTCCTTAGCCGGTAGCCGGTTGCTTCCTTTTTCGACTCCGGTCGAGAATCAAAGGACATTTCCAAATTAGTGGATGTGAAAAATGTTTGTGTGGTGGGTCTTGTGCTAGGGGGAAAGAACCCGCCCCACGACACCGCAACGCTAGCCTGCCAGCGCATTCACGCGTCCCCAGACAAGGCCGATCTCGGTGGACCTCACCATCCTCTTCCGCTGAGGTAGCAGACCATCGCTGCAGTCCTTCACGGACATCTATATCTATCCATATAACTACACTCTCCATGGTTGAATTTGTCAAACACTGAAACAAAGAAATGTCAAATTAAGTTGGGCGTTAAGGTGTGATTCCCAATTAACATCGTGGATTATGCTTGGACCATCCTTTAAGATTAATGAGCATGGCCACCAAACAGCGAATATTTTTTTTTTATCCCTCAAAACGATTAACATATACCGTTTCCTCCTCGTAATGATCGCTATTTTATGTAGGTGGCCCAGTATAGCCAGAATGTCCTTCCAAAGGGACCACAACGACTGAGCGCTAGCCGGCGTCAAAACTACACCCGGGGGTGCAGAATATTCTGCGACTGAGCTTATATCGTGGCCGTGACAATATTTTTGATGTAAAAATGAATGTGAATTTATTTAGTATAGGAGAAACCCCCTAAAACCTTTTGATGATTTGGACCATACAAAAACTTTCATCAAAAAGTTTCATAACTAGTTTCTAGCTCACGAATTACGTCTTTTTAAAATCCCTTAGAGCGAATTAGGGCTTTCTGTTCACTCCGCAAGTCTTTTCAAGATGCGATTGTAGATCAGTTAATATAAAATCCATGCATGATAATTCTGTGTAAAATTTATTCACTCATGAAGCTCTGTATTTCCAGCTGGTACGTATAACAAAATCTAATCGTCTCACTACGTACACGTACTCTCCGAGTATCTTCTAGTCGGCAAGATTTCATACTAGACTTTGGCTGAGGAGGTTATTGAAATAGCTTAAGAAAAAGTAACGATATAGTGAGCGTGACTAGATTTCGCTCGTATATATGTTAGCATCGTAACAAGCAAATATTGACAGCATTTAAACAAAAGAAAAAAGACCAACGCAGATAAAATAAGCGCCTCTTTAAATTAAAACAGAGATATGTTCGGATTTTCCTTTTTGTTTGGTTTTTGACCGAGCACTGTGAAAATGCGCGATTGTATGTGGAGCGAAATCTATAGATTTTGAAAGGGAATAGTGAAGTATTAGTCGATTTGAAAGGAATAAATGCATTAAGGTGAGACGCTAAAGTACCGATATTATAAATTTAAATGAATTTTATAGAGATAACTAATTGTTTGTTCACCTGAGCCAAGGGAAGTTAGATTCAATAGACATAGCCGAATCCATAGTCTTGCGGCTTACCTGAAATGAAAAAAAATATGGATATCAATAAGATAACAAAAATTAAAAAAATAATTTTGTTCTGTTTATTACATGTAAAACATATAAAGCATGTGAAACATTCATTCACAATTTAGCGATTATACTCGTATGTATAGTAAGTAAATTTTAAGCCAAGGGAGAAACGTCCCGTCAAGACGCTTCAACGAGCTTTTTTCACATCGCAAAGAGCGCTCCATTTTACCGCAAGCACTTCTTGATGAGCGTCTTCAAGACGGTGAGCACGCTCTTCACCGTTCCGTATGAGTACAAAACACATACTCATGTCTGCTGTAATAGTCGTTGAACGGTTTACCTCATCTCCCGATTTACCTGTGTCGCGGCACCGTGCGAACGCAACTTTTGACGTTGCGAAGCACATGTTAACATCAAGATGCATCAAGCAAGAAAAAAAATCCACAAACGATAAAAAAGAAGCCTCAACTTCAAACCATACCGTACGAGTACTAATGTGGTAAAATTGATCAAACTCTTCTCTTCTACGGTTTGTTGGTTTTTCGTGGTTTTCTGGTGGAGCATAGTGGCGGCGAGGCGGTTCGTTGTGTGGTCGCAAAGAGGTCAAAAGTTTTGATGCATGTTTATTACTTGGAGGCTTTCTATCGTACAAATCTCCATGGAGATTAAGATACGAGCGATTCGGTGGCGGGATGACATCAAAAATAAGAACGCTCCATCATGTGCATAGATTGATTGCTGGGGAATGGTTTGCAAGATGTGAGAGGAAGGTGAAGATGTCATCGACAGTTAAAGCTTTTGTGGAGTGGATTGCATGCGTGCTTGGTTTTCGGGAGGCACGAACTTAAGAGCAACGGTAGACAGACACACATTAGACAATGTAGACACTTAAATTAATCGTGTCGAAATCACTTATCGGTGGATCTTAAGTTGATTGGTAGCAGCAAGACTATAATAAATTGAGTGCGATGCAAAGACTGACGATGAGCGCACTTCCTAAATATAAAAGCAGAGGTTGTGAATGTCAGAGAATGTTGTGGGAAATGCTATTGACATTTGGATTAATGGGGGTCATGTACAATTTTTGGTAGCAACGTGGGTGCTCAAAAGGTATTACACGTAATAAACATATTTAATGTGAAAAATTTTGGAATTTAATTGCCATAAAATCCAATGCAATAATTAATCAAAAATTTTAAATGCGAAAATAGACAGGACGTGAATCTATTTTGGATAAAAACCAATTAATTCCTCTATAAAAAATTGTAGTTTTGAAGTGTTTCGTTAGAGAAAGCAAAAACAGCAATGAGAGGAATAATATAATGAATATTTCAATCCATAGAAAATGCTATCAGATGGAATCGAGATGAAAACTTGGCGCAATATTTTTTCAAGTTTGTTATCACCGTGAACCCAACATTCGTGAGGACGACCCAACCCTTGAAATTTTTCTCATGCCAGGCATAAAATGGTGATGGATGGAACTTCCTGCTCGTAGAATACTTTTCTAATTCGGTGATGAAGAGTATCCCCAAAAAAAATTGTTGGGGAAACAAGCAGACTTTCGGATTACTCCATTTTTAACCTTGAAACAAGCAGTGTAGACAGAATTACGAAGATGACAAGAGGGTTTTGTACTTTAACTACAATATGCAGATACCAATAAAGAACAAGTTGGGTAGACAGCACTACGCTAATATCAGAAGGGTTGTTACGGGGAACTTGAGACGGTAGCCAACTTAACCAGCACTTAAACACTACCACCGGGAAACGTGGTACGAAGAATGCATCCTCGAGCCGAACTGGGATAGAGAACTTTACGATGTATTCTATTCTAGTAAAGTTAGAAAAAAAATAAATTCTAATGTTAATGTTTACAATAGAGTAGATTTTAAATTTCCTCAGTTTAGATTAATGTAGCTCAACATAGTTTAGTTAGGCTCGACGAAGTTCAGGATACCACTCCCATATGTGCACGGTTGCTCCACAACGACATCATCTGTGATCAACAACTGCGGAAGGAACGAGTCAAAAGGATGCGTGAGAAGCAATCATCATAGGAACCGACAAGATGAGGAAATTCATCGCAGCAACTACAACAAAAACATCTACCACCAGATGCACATAGTCATAGTCTCACAATTCACAAGCCGTGAAGACGTCCTCCATGCTCTCTTTTGCGCCTGCTTTATTCCCGGATTCTCTGGTATTTTACCAACACGATTCCGTCGAGTTCGGTACATGGATGGCGCTTTCTCAGACAATCTTCCAGTTCTCGATGAGAATACAGTAACCGCGCTGAAAGTGATATCTGCTCGCGTGATCAAAGTTCACAACTGTTTTATGTTAATTGGGCGATTACTAGCATTGAAATCTCAAAGCAGAATATCAATGGATTTGTTCGCCCACCGCACCACGTCCTGATTTCTTGTCGAAAATGTGCCAACAAGAATTCGATGATGCTTTGCAGTATTTGCAAAGAAATAAATTGATTAATTCCAACCGATGTATCGCTGTACAATCGACTTTTGTTGTTTCTGAGACGCTACCACAAGATAATTCAGTGCGTAAATATAGAAAGTTCGGGGATGGAGATGATCAAGAAAATGAAGATGACTATGATCCAGAGTGCTTGGAATGTAAGAAACATCGAAAGGGCGCTATGAGTGGCAACTTGCCCGAGACTGTGAAGACTGTAATACAAGGATATATTGATTCAGCCAACAAAGGTGTTGCAAATTGGCTGTTCAACAAAGGTGTTGCAAATTGGCTGTTCAAACAAAAAAGCATCAAATTACCATCTCTACCAACAACAGTTCCAGTTGATTTCTTTTGTGCCACAATAACGAAAGTTTCAATCCTCACTCCTGCCACCAGTAAGCAATTACGTCAGTTAATAAAACTTTTGATGTCTGAAATAAACGATGCCTAAGATATCCAGCCCCAAAAGACGCAGCACTCGCAAGTCTAGAATGGATACAACAACGCCGCTGAACGTCGCAGCTTACATTCACCAAGAAATTTGGGTACCTGGTGTTAGAACTAGTATAAACCAAACAATGTAAATTGTCATAGTTATCTAAATAGCTCACTAGTTGGAGCTACTGTCAATGCCTTGATTATGTCATTCTGTTTGGTCGAATAATACTCACTCTTGTGTCAACTGTTTCTCTGTGCTAACTAGATTATAAATAAATCTCAGTATACCAATTTAATCTATTGTTATTTTCGCCCAATCCCATCACCTGGAAAAGAAGAAAATAAGGCACACAAAGTGTCTTGTCCAAGGGATAAAATGTAAAAGTGCTACTTATCTGATAATCCTCAGTGATCCACCCCAAATCCGGGTAACCGCCAGCACTCACGTCGCACGAAACATAAACAAAACAACATAATGTCTATACTTGGAAAACGTCAAATGTCCGTCACGGTGACAATACCGAAAACAATATCAACGACTCCGAATTTCGGAAACACCAGTTGAAGTGTGGTGAAAATTGCGATGGAATTGCCGAGTCACACGAACCGGGTTACAATTTCGGCAAGAAAAGGAGAACTATAAGGTTCACTCCGAAATTAGCGTACTCCGTTGGGAACGAGCTGGTAAAAGGGCGAGGAACAAAGGAAAAGCTCTCTCTTTGGTGATCAACACGTGTAGTGGGAAGGTAGAAAGGAAAGTGTTTGCGAAAGTTCAAAAGTAATCGGAAGAAAAAGTGTTTGCGGAGATTTAGAAGAAATAGGAAGGGAAAAAAGAGGAGGAAACAAAGGAAAGGAATACGAAACATAATAAAGCAAAATTGTTGTCGGCGTCGATCACAACCGGGAGGAGGATATCTCCCATCAATTGGCCATTACTCGAGTCAGCGCAGGATTTTTTTCGCCGTGCAGTCGACGACAGGAATCCTAACAGGAGGCCTCCTTCGTAGATAGGTTAGGAGACGAGGTTAGTCAAAAGAAATTGTTAAGAGTTGTTTTTGTTCAAAAAAAAAAAAAATATTATTTCATTGATAAAACTTATTTGCTGATAAACTTTATTAAATATCAAGGAAAGTGGAGTTTTCTACTGAATTCACGTGAAAATTTTTAGAAATTGTTCTTTACCGAAAGCGTAACGGTTGGTTCGGGGTAATATCGCGCGCGGGAGTTCGTCAAAGTGGTTGTTTTGATTTTTGGTGGTGTTTGAGTGGGGTCGAGTTGTTGGTTGGAGGAGATAGGGACCCCCGAGGGGTTTTGTGCAAGGTGTGTTCATTTAACGAGCTTCGGCAAACCGCCTTACTCACTGGGCTGTCAAGTGTGGGGCCTAAGCCAAAGCAGTGAGTTCGCGCCCGCGCCCGTATGCGGCGAGCAAAGCCGGGACCGCAGGGCCCCCGTCGCCGGAGCACCCCAGTGGTTGGGGGTGACAGGGTTTTGTACTTAGCATACGATATGCAGACATACGAGCATAGAATAATTTAATTCAAGGAAAACTTAAGTGACATGTGCAACAAATATATTTTTGCTTTAAAAGTAAAACCAGTGCTACCCCATTTTAACGGGCCACCATTTTGTTGCAATGTCGCTAAAATCATTGACTACCCCGAATCTTAAATGTCTTTGTGTTATATTATACAATACATTGGAGAAAATACAATCAAAAGTGTAGTTGGTGATTTGATGGAAAGCCCATGTAGTAATCGTATTTGATTGTTGTAATTGGAGAAAATTCAAGCGGCAATAACTTCTGTACATTCTATTAAAACTCATAGAGTATAAGGACCTTTTAAATAACACTTAAATATCTACTTTCATCCAATTTAATCATACTAATACAGTTCTACTGGCGAAAATATTAAATTTACAGATTCTACTATTATTAGCAAAACTGAACGAATTTCAACCGTTAAATTATTTGTTATTGTATCTACCTTCATAATTTGTTCACCTATTATTTTTAGCCACTCATCTTCAGCTATTCATTAATAGATTCAATCAAGTGTTAATAGCGTGTGCCTTAAATGTTGAAGTTCGCGAAAAATTACACAATTTTATGCAATATTTTCATTTGAAACCGCCGCCATTTTGTTTTACGATTACGGATGTCACCCGTTGAACAAATTCTCAAATATATTCAAGAAAAACTTGTAGTGTTTCTTTGGGTGTTAAAGGGTCCGTTTAAGATTACAGCGGTGGACTGCTGCCTCAGTAAGCGCAAGATTTATGCTCAATTGGAGATGGCCTTGTTTTGGGAAGCGTAAGTGCGCTGGCAAGCTAGCTTTGCGGTGTCGTGGCGCGGGTTCTTTTCCCATAGCACAAGGGCCCACTTCAAAAATATTTTTCGCACTTACGTATTTTCCGGTAACCGAAGTCAAAAATGCAAAACGAACGAAACAGTGAATAGGTGTCGATGGTTTAGGTAACCTACCCAAAGGGTTGGCAAAAAAAAGCGACGACAATGCCTCTTTGTACCCCTCCCAGTCGGATTAAGGATCCTAATTGATGCCTTGGCCTGTGTGTTGAGAGGAAGGCCAAGCATCCCGGCGAGAGCCCTTGAAAAGCAGAAAAGGGAAAAGCTTAGTCAATGACAATCTAATAAGCGGGGGCCCATATCCGTTTGAGTTCACAAATGAGAAAATTTTTTTATTCGAACAACGTTAAGGTAACGAAATTAAAATATTTCTATAGTATGATTTTTCTGTGGCAATCAGCACAGCAATCCATAACACTATATTGAAAAGCATTTTGCAATCGAATGACGAAAATTGATATTATAAACAAGATTAAAAACTAGAAGAAAATTCGTTTTACTTCGATTTCGGGTATTATTGCAATTATTGTGTTTAGCTCTTGAAGATACCATTCTTTGTCTTTTCGTATATTACGTTTCAAAAATTTGTACATGCATTTGTATGAAATTAATCATTATTTCCTTCAAAAAAACGGTCGTATGCAATTTTTTTATCTACTATACGAATGCATTAGAATGGTGATTGCCATCCTGTAATAAACATAAGCAGTCAAGCAGCCCCCTGATTATCAAGAATGGCTGCTTCTGAAGAGAAAAGTTGGTCACCCTGTCGAAACTTCTTGGTTTGTTGTTTTATTAGATTAAAGTTAACTACATCCGTCAATAGTCCATCCTTTAGGCAGAGATGAGTGGTTCACTTCAGCCACTTTAACATCTTTATGTTTGACATTCCCCTCATACTGCAAGGACCATCTCGGAGGAAGTAACGGTTGCTTTTTGCTCAATGTTTGCATTTGTCTCAAGCCTCCGTGTCCGATAACTTTGACAAGACAAAAAAATATTGAATTACTGTAGAGTAGCTTAAATGACACATAATAGAACATTTCTAAAGATAATAAAAATTGATCGGTACATCTCGTAGAGTACAGCACGCGTGATAAATGTTTTGTATTGTAGCTTTGTGGCTTGACAAGAAACCGCCTCATATGATCCCGCAAATAGCTAGTCGACAAACATATTTACGCGGTCATTAAGCGAAGCTAGTCAATTGAGCTCGGTCTTGTTTATACCTCGCTGACACTTGTAACAGAGAATCGCGGATGTTTAGGGAAAAAAAATTCATTACAATGGCGTCCGAGGTGGGGCCCGAAGGGGAAAACAACACTACTCTGCTTCGAGTTCTCCCAATTTTAATTTTGCTGTCAGAAGACGATCCGATTCAATTTTATTGTTGCCCTCACGATTTGATATTAAATAAGCATACTTTGGAGCACACTCTGAGCACTTGTCCCCATAAGGGCTTGTGCCAACCCTCGCATGGCCTCCCTGCTCTGCACAGATAACCATGGGACCAAAGAGGCGACTACACTCACGAACGGATATAGCGGCTCCGAGGAGGACCCAATAAAATTGGAGCAACCAAATACCATAAAAAACGACCAAAAAATCCAAAAAAAAGGAACCGAAGACGCAACCAGCGGCTGCAACCACGATGTTCACAGCACATCGGGAGCGGTACTAAAGATGACAAAAACGACGACTAATACGATGACAGTGAAGGCGGATGAAAAACGGAGATTAACAGATAGTCTTGTCTAGACTGAGATTCCTGCGCCGTTCGCGCGCAACAACAAAAAAAATGATGCAAACGCCAGAGCATCTTATAAAGGAAAAACGGGAAACTCTGTAGGACACGTCAAATGTTCGAGCGGGCGAGGAAAATATAAGAAACATCGAGAATTCGATGGTCACTGCTGTGATAGCTACCGAAGCGACTGAAGCAAAGGTCGTAGATCCCGGCATAACAACGAACCATCCTGAAGTCCACGAAGAGATTACGACAGGAAAGGGCAGGATTGACCAGACAAATAAAGCGACGTTGTGTGATTTCATCGCCAACGTCGAAAATGTAGCGGAAATACTGTATTCGGAAAAGGAAGCCGATATTCTCCCCCAAGAACGATGGTCTCCAAGTACAACGGCCGCCCTGCCGACATGAAGAAGAAAAGCTATTCCAAAAAGCGGGAGATGTTCTGAAAAGAATGCAATCTGTAAGCGACTCGCCAAAAATCAACAAAGCAGTAAAGATTAGGCTCGTTGAACTAGAGGAGCTCATAACACAAAGGGCATTATCGGAGGACCTGATTAAAGGCCGGAGAAGAGCAGAGGGCTAAAGCAGCGCTGGGGGCTAAATCTAAAGGGCACGTGCAGATAGCTCCACCATAAAACATCAAGAAAAGAGTGGGGACTGGCGCAATCAAAGGAGATCGGGATAAAAGAAAAAAGAAAGAGGCACTTGATGAGCACCGAACGCCAGATAAAGGGTTCCAGATAGTGGCGACAAAAGGAGCGAAGAAAGCCGCAAAGACACTACTTCAAAAAGTGCCAGAAAGTAAAGTTTGCACGGACGCCCAACAGGAAACAGACGATACGAAACAGGTGAGAAAGAAGCCCCGACGAAGATCCAGGCAGCATGCACTGCTTGTGAAACCCAAAGATGGTCGATCCTAGGCGGAGATGCTGCGGGATATCAGAGGAAACGTAAGGCCAGAAGACAACAACACTGTCATTATAGTAGGACGGCCAACGCGGTGGGGCCACATACTGGTCGAATTCGAAGCAGTAAAGAAAGTCCTCGATCGAAATAACAAACATTGACTGCGTCACGGATCTGGCGGAGGTAGAAGAGCCTATCAAAAGGGAGCTCCCTAGCGTGGGCAGGATCAAAGCGAGGCTGACACCAGAAAATCATAGGGGACAACGCATGGCCCTCATTGACTTGACCGAAAAGGATGCCGAACAATACCTGAATAAGGGCAAAGTAAGAATAGGGTGGGTTGTCTGTCGGATACGGCGAAGAGTAGCGCCTCTTCAATGTCTCAAGTGCCTTGGCTATGGTCACACCGCACAAGTATGCAAAGAACCCGATCATAGTTCCCTATGTTACGAATGCGGTGAAATGGGCCATAAAAAGAAAGAGAGCACAAAGGAGGCACACTGTATTCTTTGCAAGAAGGCACACTGTATTCTTTGCAAGGATACTGATCCAAGACTGGATTTCGGACACGTTTTGGGATCAGGAAAATGCCGGGTTTTCCAGGAAGCCCTAGCCAAGGCAAACTCAGAACATCGATGACCCGCATCATGCATATAAACCTACACCCCAGTTTAACCACCCAAAATCTGCTCGAGCAGTTAGCGAGGGATATGAAAGCCGATTTTATAATGCTACGTGAGCAACAAAATGATAAAAGTTCGGCATCATGGTATCCAGATGAAACTGTTACTGCCACGATCTGGGTTCGAAATAGTGATTTCCAGGCGGAGAGCTGTAGACGGGGCGATGGTTTTGTGTGGGTTCGGTGTTCAGGGACCATCTCTTTTAGTGTGTACCTAACGCCGAACGAATCGATATCATCTTTCCAAGTCAAGCTTAATGCTTTGGAAGGTGCTGTCTCGAACGCAGACAGCAATGTGCTCATTGGTGGAGACTTCAACGCTAAAGCAATCGAATGGGGCATGCCTCAAACAGATCCTCGGGGAAAACGAATCCTAGAAATGGCTGCCGGACGGCGCTCTTCGTACTAAACACCGGAAACACGCCGACTTGCGACTTCGGAAGGATGGGCGTCGCGAGGTTCGTCGAGGTGCTCTCAGCAGGTGGTCCGCACCAGGGAGATTCGCAGGGGATGGAAGAACTGGCAGCTAAAGACATGGTGAACTCAACGATGGGCATCATTACGACTGCTTGCAACGCTTCTATGCCACGTCGGAAATCCCCGCACGGCAAGCCCACAGTGTACTGGCTGGGTAGCAGCATAAAAGTCGGCCAGCAAATGCCTTCGCAAATTGATTAACAACAGCAAGGCTCGCTGCTGGAAGATCTAGTGGACAATGTCAACAAGGATTCTTGGGGCCTTGGCCACAAGCTAGTTATCAAAAGCTTGGCGCCCTACGGAAACCTCGCATACATGATGCGGAAAAGATGGACGAGATAGTGCGGGCACTCTTCCCCACCCATGCCGGCCGTGTTGATGCTGTCCACGGTGAAATAGCAGCCGAGTATCCACTCTTCACACAGCCGGAACTGAATAAAGCAATCCGTTCACTGATAGCGAGGAAGGCTCCAGGTCCAGATGGTGTTCCAGCTGAGGTGTTCCTGCTTGTTGATCACCATTGTCCTAACTTGCTGTTCAGCACATTCAACGCTTGCCTACGGGTTGGGGTTTTTCCGGTACGATGGAAGGTGGCGACGGTCATGCTGATCAGCAAGGGGAGGGGAAATCCCGGTCTGCATACCTTCCCCTATGCATACTAGACACGGCTGTAAAAGTGCTAGAGAAACTCATCAAGGGAAGACTCACTGACGCGATTCGTGCTGCTGGGAACCTATCTCTTCGGCAGTACACCTTTAGAGCAGGACTTTCCACCATTGATGCGATTGCAGAGGTCTAAAAGGCAGAGGCACATAGCCGCACCAAGCGACGGATCGTGCTGTTGGCAAAACTCGACGCTAGAAACGCCTTCAATTCTGCTAGCTAAGTGGATGTTCTGAATACGCTGGAAACCCTTTTCAAGTTCCAGAATATCGAATGCGGCTTTTGAGAGACTACCTGAAGGACCAAAGTCTGCTTTACGACACGACACAGGGCCAACGAAGGATCGAAGTTACATCGGGTGTTGCCCACGGATCTATCCTTGGTCCAGAACTGTGGAACGTATCTTACGACGGCCTACTGAGACTGGAGATCCGAGATGGGTCGCGCTTGATCCGCTATGCGGATGATGTTCCGGCTCTGGTGGCTGGACGCGCCATTTAACGTGCGCAACTTGGGCTAGGTATGCTAATGCGCCGAATGAAATACTGGTTGACTACTCGTGGGCTCAGTTGAGCACCAGAGAAAACCGAAGTAATCTTGACAAAGAAGAGAGTCCCAAGGATAGGGATGATCAGTATTGGGGACATACTAATCGAATCGAAACCAGCGAAGAACTACCTGGGGCTACTGATCGACTCGAAAATGAGTTTCTGCTGAGAAGGCTGCTTCGGATGTTTCAGCTCTGAATCGATTTATGGCCAACGTAGGGGGACCCAGCCTATCAAGAAGACGCCTCTCGATAAGTGCTGTAGGGTCAGTGCTACTGTACGGAGCAGAAATATAGGGCAACGCTCTCAGTAAGGAGGTATACCGAAAACGCTTGCCAACGGTAGAGAAAAGAGGAGCACCTAGGATTTTATCTTCGTGTCCAACAATCTCAGATTTCGCGGTGAGTTATTCAGGCTTGATACCTGTTGCCCCCTTGGTGAGGAGCCCCACGCTATTTATCTGCGCCGAAACGAGGACGCGAAGGAGCCGATTGCCCGCAAGGAGAGACAGCGCTCACTGAATGATTGGCAGCAGTCTTGGGTGAATTGCATGAAGAGAAGGTCCCCCGATTGTCGGTTTTGTCCAGGAGAGGAAGACGATGCCTGCCACACATTTTTCGCGTGCACAAAATGGAGCAGGCTCCGAAAGGACCTCTACAGGGAGACGGAAGAGCTCACCCCGGATAATATAGTCGCGGTGACGCTTGAATCGGTTGACAAATGGAACCAGGTGACACATTATGCTCGGGCAGTCCTAAAAGATAAAAGGGACTCACAGTAGCCGGGGGCGTTGGGGCTGGGGGATCGCTTGTCTGGCGATTCCGCTTTCCCTCTCCCCTTCCGCTAGAAGAGGGTTCCCCCAGCTCGAAGTCGCCTCACGGCGTAGCAAAACGAGACCTGGCCCGAAGTAATGTGTCAAACGGTTCCAAGCTGGGTTTGCGGGTTGACAGGGGAGGTGTTTAGTGGGTGGTCCATCGCCTTCTTGCGAGAATGAAGGTCCCACACTCTGCGCGTAAATGACGTTCCCCTTTCAACTATAAAAACAAAAACAACAAAAAAGCAACAAAAGGTCTTATTAAAAGCAACAAAAGGTCTAAGGGTCGAGCAAACTAAAGCAAACATCATTAGCAAGTAAACTAGTTCTTTTATGACCCTTGATGAAAATGTCGACGTACGGTTTACTATTGCCGGAAGTCGCAACAAGCGTTCCCTGCTGTATACCAAGGTGAGAGGAAGGCTCTCGTCTAGAATTTCCTAAAATGTCAGCGTCAGAGAAGGCTTAAAATCAAAACACCTATAATTTCCGTAAATGTGGTTCGATTCTTATGAAACTGAAAATATAAGCACCTTACATTGGACCTTTTTGGAGTCACAGATGCCTAATTGCAAGGAGGGGGGGGGGGGACAACGCACGCATAGAAATATTTCATACATTTTCTGCCTCCCTGGTCCCCATAAAGAAGACACTGTCATTTCAGGACCTGTTTTGAATTTTTGGCAAGAAAATTTTTAAAATTCCCCCGTAATAAACTTTGAATAATTTTTGATACCCAAAATTTCAAGAGACCATTACATGACATCCACCTACCAAGTTTGGTTTGCGTAGCTGCTGTAGATACGGTAAAAACTGCTCTGACATGCAGATGAACGGACGGATGGACAGACAGGCCGCAATTTTAATATGGTTTTGTATGATAGTACAAAACCCTGCAAAGCAAGTAAGAGAGAGGAAAAAAATTGACTGTTTATATGAAAAGACAAGACTCTCGGGAGACAGTTGTCATGCAAGTCGATGGAAACGCATCTATAAAGCACGCTCCTTTTGCAAGGAGACCTTGCTCCAGAGAACACCTATCTCTGGCACTGCAGTGTTAGATGAAGGGGCTAATACATCGTTTTGAGCATGCAGGCAAGGTGCAGGGAGCCAAAAACCCATGTCATTTTGTTGTGGAAATTTAAGGTCCAAAGGGCTCCTCCTACATCCAACACTCTAGTGCGAGGTGCTGGAGCAAAAATTCCCGCGTAGGCAGTCAATGCATAAGGAGCTGTACGCTCCAGCAGTAGCGCGGTAAAAAGAAATCAGCGACAGAGGTGCACTAAAGGAAGAGTTATTGATAAGCAAGGAGCACAAACGCAGCTTTCACTAGAGTGTGAGTCTCCCAGGAAAAAATATATTATGATTGAGTGGTGAAGGAGGATATGTTTTTCAGGCTGTTAGCGTCCAGAAACATAGTTCTAAGCAAATCAGAGAAGGCATGCTAGAGCCATTTTTTCTTGCCGGATGTGCTGGTAGAATGTGGAGATCGAGTACCATTAGTGCCAAAAAGAGGTCTCTGTTAGACAGCCGCTCTTGCAGGGACTACAGGAGCAGCCATGGCATAATATGCATGTGGGAGAAACATGTTTCCAACACACTCATGATATCCAGGTTAGTCAGGAGGTTCTGGCCTCTGCCCCTCAGAAGGTGGGCAACGGTGAACCATAAAAAACTATTTCGCAGAGGCTGATAACGGAGCTTAAGGTAAGAACACCCAAAGCGGAGCTCCATGGGTCGCAGTGCCAGCTAATGGCAATGTGGAGCTGGCCAATGCCTGCAGAATGTCCCATACCTACTCAGTGCATTTATGCACTGAGAAGAAGGGTAAAAGTAGCTCTCAGAATCGAATCAAGTACGTGTTAAGTTTTTACGAATTGACTGTACGCCAACAAAAGGTAAAAGAGGGCATGCAAGTCCTTCAAGGGAACCTCGTGGGCTGCAGAGCAGTGGACAATCTTTTCTGGCGGTTTGTCTGCGAATAAGGGACTTAAATTTTATAGATTAATGAACCCTACAGGAGGAAAAACTCAAAGACCTGATTCTCAGATATCAAGGTATACTCGTATGCAGCGATTCATCGGTTGAAAAATTAGAATAGACAATGAAATTTAAAATTTCATTTTTCTTGATTGGACAATCCAGTAATGACTAACCCTTTTAGTAGTACAAAAACTCACGGAAATTGAAAAAAAACTCCGAGTGATAATTCATTCATAAAAATATTGAATTTCATAAATTTTTACAAAAAGTTCACAAACAATCAAAAAACAATGCCAAAATGTTACCACACCTTTCTCACATATCTTGACCGCTTTATCTTAAGATAATCCTCTCTAAAATTCCAACAATTCACAACACATTTTACTATTTTAGTCTCATACTTAAATATTTGAAATTCAAATCTTTAATTTTAATGTTGGGGTCATAGCAATGGAATGTTGCCGAAAATGTACTCCTCATTCATTGCCTTAATTGCACTATACTACTCGTATACTCTCTAGCGCCTGCTGCTTACCAAACTAAATCCACGCAAACTAGACAAGTTTGCACGCTTTGTTTGAAGACATTCCAAACGAACCAACGTACATACCGCTAGCATGTACTCGTAGCATGCATTCAAACTGAAATACGAGTATTAACTACTCCAAGTGTCAGTGCTAGTTGCGCCAACCATCATTATTCTTCTAGTTGCTTGTTGCAACTGCACATATCCAATCCACTTGTACGCCCGTACGAAAAAAAAGAAGATAAAAATAAAAAATTAAAATAAAACAAAATAATTTGAGCCTTTTTTCGTGTATATAGAATATATTGTATGCAGTTTTGTAGATAATATAAAATGATTGTAAAGCGGCGGCTGAAATGTTGTATTGTTGCAATTGTTAAGTACGAGTAAATGCTACAGCAACTGAATAATGCAATAATTTGTGACGTCAATATCCGTTTCAAAATCGTGTTTTGTTGTTAATATATGGACGAAGGTATGTTCTTTGTGGATCATATGAAGTTGATGCATTCATGGCATGATGGGTGAACAAGAACTGAGTCTTATGATTCATTCAATAATTTTAGAACGAATATGTTTGCAAGCTGGTTTATCAGGTTATCTTTACATGGCACTGGTGATCCATTACAAGTGATCCGAGCTATGAATAGTTTGAATCTGATTTTTAAAAGCAGAAGATTTTCACGTGGGTGAATTTGATAGACATACAAAAGAATCAATCAACCCGTTCGAAAGTAATTCTTCCTGAGCAGTATTTGGAGCTAAAATTAAGACCGCCAATTCCTATACGAAAGATTAAATATCAGTTGGTTCTTCTCTCAAAAGTGATCTTCTTACCAGCGAACTTTTGCGTGGCGTCAGTTTTACAAGTGAATATTACGTTTGCATATAATATCTACCATATTTATTAGATGATCATGTGGAAGAAAATAAGGCACTCAATTAATTTAAAACAAGTTGAAATGGCAGGAGAGTGCTCCTGCACGAAGGGTTTTGTGAAACAACTCGTAAATCAAACAATATGTCCTGCATATCAAAACTTGACTTACTCGTTTATACAGATAAATAAATTGAGTTCGGAAAATTAAATTCTGGTCGTTATGCATTTGGATTCGCCGCCATTTTGTTTCATGTGTTTTGAATCCGTTGCTTGATTAATCATGAAAACACATCCATATGAAAACCATTTCTAAAATGTTTATCAAAATTCCTACATATTTGTAGACCTAGGTCCGTTACAAACGTGTATCTCCCTAGTATCACGTGCTAATGTTGTTGTAAATGTGAAATATTCAATAGTTTGGAACTTAGCTGTTTGTGGTTCGATTATTGTGAAATTTTCAGGACACATACAATTGCTCTCAAAAAACTTAAATTGTAGCTTTTGGAAAATTTGAGGGTCCCGTTTTGATTTTATAGGCAAAAATATAAAATTTAGAAAATGTACTATTATTAACAAAGTTCATCGAATTTTGACTTCTGAGGTCTTCTTTGCCCTTAGGCTCCTAAAGATTTACCTCTATGATTGCTTTCCGATTTTTCGGGTCAAAGGTACACAAAATTTTCGTACATTTGCCCTTCCCTTGCACCCCTCAAAGCAAGACTTGTCATTTTTTTTTTTTTTTAAATACCTCCTTCCTTCCACTCTCTCCATCACACTTTCTTCGTCGCATAACGCTCGTGGCGATCTGCACTTCACATTTCGTCGTTTCTACAGGTGTGCCACCCAGACAATGTTTAAAACATCGGTATAAGGGGGCACACAAAAAAATATGTGAAGTCATCCTGTTAATCTTTTCATGTCCGATTCGTTAAGACCAGTTTTGAAAAGTTCTCATTAAGATCTTCTATTCTACCCATATTGCCTACATTTGATGAATTTTTTTCCAGAGGCCACTCCTCTGTACATATTACCTTCTCGAGTATAGATACATACGATCAAGATAATGAGATGCTCTTACTATCTCTAAGCGAAGGATCGAAAGGAGCTGTGGTGCTCAAACAAAACAATAAGGTTATTAAAGCAGCGGCGACAAAAGCTGAACATGAGACTTCCATCAAAACCTCAGAGGGGGTGTTGTAGTAGCCGCATATACAATTTGGGCAGAAATGTAATGCGCAAATAATTTACATCGAGTTGAATGAATTGCGAAGCAACAAAACTTGAAATTTATTTTGCACGACAGAAATTTTGCTCCTAGTGCGTTAGAGTTCTGCATAAATTGCATGTTGGCAGCGCTACGGGCACAACTTATAGTTACGGAATAAAAGATGGGGCGGTCAAGCAGTAGTGCACGAACACAAGCTAGGGCTGTAATTTCTGTGCAGCCGAATGAAGACGGGGTAGCAAAGTGCAAAGTGCAAGTAGCTGCCAAGGGTCGAGTATGACGAATGATACTGAGTTCGGGTACATCGCACGGTCCAGTTGACAAAGTTGCAGTGCTTCACGATTGATGCGCCTTGCGACTATCTTGGACATCAACTGTGGCTTAGACGATAATCGTGCAAAGAGGTAATTTGAAGAGCAATCTTGTCAGCTAGTAATAAGCTGCTTTTCAACAGGGTTTTTTGTAGTTGGGAGGTGAGGGCTATTTACGCCCTGAGTATGGGGCTCCCAGACACACAAGACATCTGGGCTACCCACTATACATTTCCCCTGTCAGCCTGAGGATTAAGCTTTACTTGCATACACTCACCGTATACACCCTCTAAGAAAATCAAATACAAGAAAATGTAAAATTGATAAATCTTACTATTACTAACAAAGTTTTGCGATTTTCAACTTCTCAGGTATTTGTCGTTAGTGTACTCATAGAGGACTACCTCCGTGATTTTTTCCAGATTTTTCGGTCTCATAGAGAACTTACTCCATGATTTTTTACAGGTTTTTCGGTCCATTGTTGTCAAATCGCGAAGGGGGTCATACATTTTGTTCGTGTTCTTCCGCTTCCGTTGCCTACCCCGTCAAAGATATTGCAATTTTAATAACGGATATTAAAACATCTCATCAAGATCTTTCATGTGGTACCCGATTTGACTTTCTTTGGTGAAGCCTTTTTTTCGGGGTTCACGTCCTTATATGGCGAGACGCTCCTTAAAAGTTTTTACTTTTTTTTTTGACTGTGAAACTTTCATTAAACAGAAATTGCATAGCTATTCTCAAAAATTGATGACTGTAGCTTCTGTAGTTCTTGAGAAAACTTGCTGTGGCGCACCGATAGATGGACAGACACCTGTTCGTCTTTCCGATATTAATAGTGCATTGTTTTTAACAAAACACTAAAAACAATTGAAATTACTGAAAAAGTATAGAGCTCTGTATATATGAAATCGTAAGCAATTATTTTTTCCTGCCTTGACTACAAACTAAGTTCTGTCAATTGCCTGGGGAATGCGACACCGACTGTCGTCGCATTCCTCCCGAGGTGTCATCAACCAAGCCACTCTGTCAATTTATTTAGTGAATAATATGAGAGCTTAGAACAGCCGTACAAGGTCCCCGTCGAAACAATAAGTACATTACGAGTAGAGCCCTTTTTCACCAATGTGTTAAATTTCTCATAGCCTCTGTGGTCTAGAAGCTGTATTTTGGAATATTTGGGATGCCTTGATTGCTGATCGCAAGCTATCTTTGTAGGAAGTCATGACTGCTTTACCAAATCGGTTCAGTAGTGAAAGTAGGTGTAAAATGTCCGTAAAAGACTGCAGCGATGGTCTGCTGCCTCGGCGAAAGAGGATGGTAGGATTCGCCGAGATTGGCATTGTCTGGGGACGCGTGAATGCGCTGGCAGGCTAGCGTTGCGGTGACGTGGGGTGGGTTCATTCGCCCAGCACAAAGAAACACTACAAAAGATTCATTCACGAATTCTTGGGTCACAGAAAAATTCGACCGAAGTAGAAAAAAAGGAGGTAGCTCGCTAAGGGTTGGAATTGCTTGTTACGAGAACAAGTGGAAACGAGCAAAAACGGACGGACTGGCGGAGACCTCGTCATTACGACGATCGTTATGGCCCACAAATAAGAGTGGGACATCCGGACGGATGTGGTGCCCCCTCGCACCCTCCCAACCGGATCAAGATCCAAACGCAGACGTGACCATGTGTTTCCCATTTGAGTGAAAGACTCATAGAAAAGCACTTTGTATGACTTTTCCCATAAATGAGAAGCATAAACGTAACCAGTTTATGTTATAGAGTTATGCAATAAAGTCACATAACCCTATATCATAAAAGGGCACGCGAGCGGAAGGCCAATCTACCCGGCAAGAGCCCCTAGATACAACAAAACGGTGGAGCGCGCCCGATGGCTAGCCCATTTTATTTGAAAAGCCCGCCACCGTTGCGGGTCCTATAACCGGTCAGACCGGAAGGAATGGAAAGCCCGGGGTATAAGTTTAATTCAACATTTCTTTATTTTCGTCTACTTCTGACATGCCGATTGGTGTCGTTTCATTTTAAATTGTACAGTTTTTCGGTAAAAGCAACGATTTTTGCTTTTTCTCATTAGAAATAGAAATAATCAAATTTTAATGCTCTATATTGGTTTACGAAATGGTATCACGTTTAACGCATTGATATTATTCAAGCGAGATAAATATGTATTAAAAATATGACGAAAAGGTAACAAAAGATTACATACAAAAATTCATACGCCAAGAAACTATAAAAAAATTTATGTAATGATTACATATGATCTTTTCTCCTTTGTTAACCGCTTCAGAACACCTGTCTTGATAGTCAATTGTTTTAGCCGGGGACCTGCCATATTTTCTATTGTAGGTAAGATATTAATTTAATTGAGAATTCCGCAAATCACTGTTGAAACAAAGTCGGCAGACCAACTCAAACATATGACTCATGAATTCAAATTACAACGCGCCGGCAATGAAAAACGACGAATTCATAAATAATAGCGATGACTGTTCGTAGTCGTCGATGATGAATTTAACAAATTGAGTAAGCAGGAGAGTGTTCCTACCACAAATTTTGCGTACATTTTGCCTTCCCCTGGACCCCCTAATTCATAAAATGATTTTTCTTATTTCTGATTCTAAAAGTTCTAATCAAGACCTTTCATTTGATACCCCACTCGACTACCTTTGGTTAAAAAAAAATTTTAAGGGTCATTCGTTATTAGGGGGGACCCCATTTAACAATTTTTTAAATTTTTGTTAAGACCTTAACTTTTGAGAGACCATCACTTCTGACCTTTTCACAAAGTCTTAGCATTCTAGCTTCTATAGTTTCTGAGGAAACTAGCTGTGACGCACGTACAGACGGACAGACAGGCCGCGAAACAAGTAGGTCTTTGTAAAAAAATTTTTTTACAAAGACCTAAAAATGTCGTTGTAATGTGTGATGAGTTATGATGGGTCGCTCGGATTGAACTCCAACGGGTGCTTGATGATGTTGATGGTGTTGTTAAGTCATTTGAGACTGATGAGTTGATTACTTGTGGCTGTGGCTACAATTTTGGGTAGGAGATAGGAAGGTTTTCGAGCCGTTTGCTTGTGTGACTGCTCGATTACTACACTTCTGCGGATTCAGTCACTGCGTCCAGTTTGAGATTTGCTCATAAAACCACCTGTAAGGTTTGGGAATGCAATCTTCCTACCAAAGGACAGGGCTGTTGCGGAAATTTTATTTGCCTGCAGTTTGAAGATGTAGCAGTAATTCTAAGAGAATCTTCTGAATGTCTTGCTACCGCAAGTTTCAGGGCAAATTAGCACCTCTCAATATACGAGTACATACCTGTATATCTGAAACTAACTACTTCGCACTACTATACTGCAAAGGCACAACAAATCAGGTCAAATTACCAGTCTTTAGTCAAAATATTTTTGAAAGGTATTCTCGCATTCTTCAAACTAACTAATAGCATTTTTAACTTGGCAGGAATACGTTCCTTCCGTAGAAGTTGTATTGTATGTTCTACGTGGCACCTAGATATGTGACCCCTGTTTGACGCTGATTAGTTTAATCTTACGAGTGTCATTTATCGTTTTTTTTTGTGTAGAAAGGACGATTATTTATTGAGGATTAGACGAGGCACTTCGTCTTGCACCACGGTTTCAATATGTTCAGAGCCCTTTAAATTTGTTTGCAACAAATCTCTTACCATAGAAACCTGTTCCTGGCAAAACTGTGCTACCTGCGAAGGCACATCGTACTCCTGTAGTTTGAGCAAAAGAATGATGACCAAAATACTCCAAAGTGTATGAAAACCTCTCTGTGGACACCGCTTCTCCACCTGTGGTACTGGAAATTGGCCACCCTCTCTTAGCGAGGTAACTGAGCATGGTGTTGAATCAGTTATCTTACATGTCTCATGTTCAGCCTTTATGAGCCCTTACTGCTTCACATAATTTTATCTTGTGGAATGTCAAAAGCTCCTATAATTATGATTACCAGTCCAATCTAGTTGTTTCATGAGAATATTTAAATTGATTTCCACGATGAATTTCTCCTCCGTGTCGTGCATCTAATTTGATAGTCTGAAAGTTTTTCCAGTACCTTCAGCGAAAACGCAATGAAACTGAAGCTTTTAGGTATAGAGAAGTAATTTTTTCCGCATTTTGAATACAGCTCGCTTTGACTGGTCGTTTGTGCCAGGCTTGACGTTAAAGTCTTATCCGAATATAGCACTAAATAGTCGGATTGCAGCTTGATGATATCAGAAAAAATACCATTAAAGCTTGACGATTCGACCTTAGCGAAGCCGTCAAATTCATTTTGGATTTATAGTAATTATAATAAATAAGAATAATATTTGATTCCACTTGATGTATATATCCGTGTTACTAAACTGGTAAAATCAGGCAAGGGTCTCTGATTGATCTCCTGGTTGCGACGAAAGTGGGTACTCATTAGAGTTGCTAAAGAATTCTGATTCAACTCAGTAAGGTTTTGTGATAAACATGGCTTGACTGTACGGCCCTTGCTGAGGGCTGAATATTATTTGCCAGTTATTTGTATTTGTAGTTTTCACAAAAATTTAATGCCAGAGGTCGTTTTAAATTTATCACTTCACACTGCGAAGTCCTGAAGCTCTGCAAGCCATCAGCTGAGCTAGTGTTAATTGCCCTATCTAGCAGCATTTTGGTAGATTTTACAGTTCGTTGTTCTTCCAAGTCACTTGCGTTTTTGTTTTTTTGGTTTGGTTGCATCATAATGAACAGGCAGTTTTTAAATAGCAGTTTAGAGTAACACTTCATTGATCAACGCTACTTTCAACCTGCCACAGATGATTCTTTTGCAGGGGGCCTCTGAATGCCATTTACGCACTGGGTGTGCGCCTTTCATGCTCACAAACGACTGTACTACCCACTAAACACCTCCCCTGTCAACCCGAGAACCCAGCCTGGCATCATTGGGCACTTTACTTTGGGCGAGGTATCGTTTTATGCCGTAAGGCGCCTTCAAGCTGGAGGAGCCCTCTTTTAGCGAGAGGGGAGGGGGGAAAAGGAATAACCAGACAAGCGATCCCCAACCTCTGACGTCTCCGGCTTCTGTGAATCCCTTCTATCTTTTAGGACTGCCCGAACATAATGTGCCACTCGGTTGCATTAGTCAACCGATACAAGCATCACTGCAACTCTACTATCCGGGGTGAGCCCTCCCATCTCCCCGTAGAGGTCCCGTAAAATGTGTGGCAGAAATCGCCTTCCTCTCCTGGGCAAAACCGACAATCGGGGAACCGTGACTTACCAATCTTGTGCAGATAAGACTGAAAACACCCATGCTCGCTCAAAAGCTAGGTCAGATAGAAATCATTCTCACCATGCCTTCGATTTAGCTACGGTCCTACATCCGGGATGAGGCGCGCAGTCCACCTTTCCTTCGTGCAACTCACCCAAGATTGCTGCCAACCGTTGAGTGAACGCTGTCTCTCCTCGCGGGCAACCGTCTCCTGCGTGCCCTCGCTTTGACGCAAGTAAATGGCGCGGCGGTCTCTAGCAAGGATGAAAACAGGTATCACGCCTGCAATAATTCTTTCCGCCGAATCCGAGACGGTCGGACGCAAGCCTCAGTGCCTCAGTGTACTTGCACTAAGCGTTTTCGGTATATCTCCTTACTGAGATCATCGCTCCATATTTTTGCTCCGTACAGTAAGACAGACCCTACAGCACTCATCAGGAGGCGTTTTCTTTATTGATTGGGTCCCCCTACGTTGGCCATAACTCGACTCAAAGCCGATACGCCCGAAGCAGCCTTCCCAGCCATTGGCTTGATCATCTTTGAGTCGATCAATAGCCTCTTACTTCGACTGGCTTCTATTCAATTCGCATGTCTCCAATATTGACCATCCTTACTCTATGGATTCTCTTTTGTAGGGATTGTAGAAGGTCGAGAGCACGCACGTCGGGAGACAACATCACTGATCTCAAGCAGAATGCACTGATGATCATTGGCTGAGTAGTCTTCGAATACTCTCCAATTGTGTATCCTCCGTACTAAGGACTCCAAGGCGAATGTCTCCGGTGTGGTTCCTTCACAGCCAATACGGCGGAAAACCGGCATATTTCCGGTGTTTAGTACGACGAATGCTATCCTGGCCGCCATATCTAGGATTCAGGTTGTCATCATTTTATTGCTTTAGCGTTGGTGCCTACCCCCAACGAGCACGTTGCCGCCTGCGTTCGAAACAGCGTCCTTCAAAGCATTAGCTTGGCTTGGATAGATGATATCGGTTCGTTCAGCGTTCAGCTTTTCCCCTGGAAATCATTGTTCCGAACTCAGATGGTGGCAGTACCAGTTTCTCCAGGATACTATGATGCCAAACTTTTATCGTGGTGTTGTTCACTCAGCAGCGAAAATTCGGCTTTCAGTTCCCTCGCAAACTGCTCAAGCAGGTTTTGAGCGGTTGAACTGCGGTGTAGGTTTACTTGGAGGATATCGGTCATCGAAGTTCTGATTTTGCCTTGGCTGGGACTTCCTTGAAAACCCGACATTTCCCTGATTTTGAAATCAGCATTCTGGCAGAGGGTACAGTGTGCTTCCCTTATACCTGCTTTTTTTTGTATGTCCCGTTTCACCGCATTTGCAATAAGGGAAATACTATCGGGTCCTTTGCATAACATACTTGTGCAGTGTGACCATAGCCAAGGCATTTGAAGCATTGAAGAGGCGCTGCTCTTCGCCGTATCCTGCAGACAACCCACCTTATTCATACATTGCCCTTATTCAGGAAATTGTCAACGTCCTTTTCGGTCAAGTCAATGATAGCCATACGTTGCCCTCTATAGTTTTCTGGTGTCAGCCTCGATTGCATCCTGCCCATGCTAGGGAGCTCCGTTTTGATGGCCTCTTTTACCTCGACTAGATCTATGATACAGTCAATGTCTCTTATTTCGATCGTTGCCATCGGTTCGAGCGAGGCTATAATTGCGCTTTTGCCGAGGACCTTCTTTACTGCATCGCAGGATACTTCTTTATTGTCGGCCTCGGCTCCGAATCCGCCCAGTATGTGGCCCGACCGCGTTGGTCGTACTGCTTTAATAGCAGTGTTGGTGTCTTTGGACCTTACACTTCCCCTGATATCCCGCAGCACTTCTGCGTAGGATCGGCCATCTTGGGGTTTTATCAGCAGTGCTCGCTGCCGGGTCTTTTTCTCTATTTCGCATGAGGTCTTTTTCTTGTTGGGCGCCTGCGAAAACTTTACTTTCTGGCACTTTTTTAAGGAGTTTCTTTGCTGTTTTCTCCGCTCGTTTTGTCTGTCGTTCTACGCTCATCAAGTGCCTCTTCCTTCCTTTTTTTATCCCGATCTCCTTCAATCAGGGTAGACACTATTCTTTTATTGATGTTTGATG
This sequence comes from Odontomyia ornata, assembly GCA_963969285.1. Taxonomy (NCBI): domain Eukaryota; kingdom Metazoa; phylum Arthropoda; class Insecta; order Diptera; family Stratiomyidae; genus Odontomyia; species Odontomyia ornata. The sequence continues at coordinate 299,325,324 of OZ017740.1, forward strand.
GGGAAGCTACCTGCGCGCGCCCTGAAGGCTGAGCCCTCAGTTCTTTTTGGCTTTCTGCTCTTTTTCAGTCTTCTGGTCCTCTTTGGCCTTTAACCAGCTCCTTCGGTAATGCCCTAGCTCAAGGTGGCTATTCTTCACTCCGTTGCTGATTTTTGGCGAGTCGCATGCAGATTTTATTCTTTTTAGAACATCTTTCGCTTTTCGTATTAGTCCTTCTTCGTGCTTTCGCTGAGGGGCAATTGTACTTTGTGACCACCTTTCTTAAGAGAGGTTATAGGCTGCCATTTCCGAGTACAGTACTTCTGCCAGTTTCGACGGTGGCGTTAAATCCCACAACGCGCTTTAATTGTCTGGTCATTTTTTTCTGCCGTGATCGCTTTGTGGACTTCAGGATGGTTCGTTATTATTTCGGGATTTAAAACCTTTACTTCGTTCGTTCGGTAGCGATCGCAGCAGTAACCGTCGAATTCTCGATGTTCATTATATTTTCTCCCATCGCTCGAATATCTGGCACGTCTTGCAGAGTTTCCCGCTCTTCCTTTTAAGGACGTTCTGGCGTTCACATCATTTTTTTTGCTGCGCCTGAATGCCGCAAGAATTTCAGTCTGTACAAGGCTGTCTGTTAATCTCCGCCACAAATGCCCTGACTAGCCGAATCGCAAAATGGGCTGGTAGAAGAATGCAACAAATGGGGGAATCTTTCGAGCAGTCATTCAGTGAAGGATAGGATGGAACTGATTCAGAAGCTTAAGCTACAAAAAGCGTTTGTTTTTAATTTGCGTTATTAGACGAATAAATTTTAAATTTCTATTGTGGTTTATAAAAAAAAATCATTATCAGATAAGCTGCCGATCTGTAAAATAATTTGTAATTTAGATACAGGTGCATTAAACTCGTATTTTTGAATAAATTTTTCATTTTCATTACAACAATGTTTAATTTTAAGAGCTTCATAAAAAATTTGATTTCTATGGGATCTCGCTGGATTTAATACAATCGAGGGATAATCCCATGCGACTGAAAACAGCGTGGGATTGCAATCCCTAGAAGATGGTCTGCTCCACTGGCAAACTGAGAAGTGGCCAATGATCATGCTCCACTGCGAAAGCAGAGAAGAAATCCTTGCAAGACTTGTAATAAGAAAAGTAGTCCAAGATCCTGTTCGAGCGTGGAAACAGAAGAGAGAGGGCTTGATTCAATGGATAATAGAGAAGAGGTAGTCTGTTTCAGTATCGTGAGGCGCCTTACTTTGGTGTTTGCGTTGAATTCTGTGAGGTTCTACTCTCTAATAAAAGCGATTGTAGGCATAATTGAACTAGGGTACCTACTTTGAGAATTCCGTCTGCTATTTAACTTTCCCACCCATGATGGAAATATATGGCGAAATCAACAGTCGGGCGACCGTGAAGGTACGTACGTTTGAAACCAGTTTCAATCACCAAAGAGTGGACGGTTGGTGTTTGGGTCCCCGATTGATCGACAAGCGAGGAGGTGGTCCGGTGGAGCCCACTTCCCGTTAAAAGCGGTACAAGGAACAACAAAAACACAGCTTGCTGCAGACTTGACCATTCTTGCTAACAAATGGGATAGTCATAACATTTGCTGACCTTTTCCTCACTCATAAATTCTCTTCTCTTTGTCTTTAAACTAATGTACAACCCAACACCGCGACGGAAAATACATTTTTAATTGTATCATAAAGTTAAACGGCATTAAACGGAAATCTTTACTCGTTCAAAGGGGCAGTTTGGGGGTACTACATTGTCTCAGAATCGAGTATATGCGTGGGCCAGGGAATTTAAGAGTAGGCGAGAATGTGTCGAAAACGCAAGTCATCATGTTCGAGAGCTTATTGAACTCATTGATTTGCTTCACGATCGACAAACTGTGAATGCGGCCTACTATTGCCAGTTGGTAGTCAGCGCTCCTATCGAAACAAAAAACGAGGTATGCCCACTAGAGAGGTCATCTTTCTCCATGATAACACTAGGCTGCACTTCACAGGTTAGTCAAGGGATAAACTGGAAGAAATTGGCTGGGAAACACTTCAACACCCTCTTTATAGTCCAGACTTCTCCCCCTGTGAATATTTTTTGTTCGGGCTCCTGAAAGAATCACTTGGAGGAAAGCGATTCGAAAGCAAGGAAGAACTTAAGGAGCACGTACTCATTCGGCTGACAACTCGTCCTAAAACTTTTTATGAACAAGCAATATTCAAGATTACAAAACGATGGGTAAAGTGTGTGGACAACGCAGGAGACTGCTTCGAGAAATGTGGATGATATGATTTACGTGTAATATTATTCCATAACATGTCATAATGTCCCTACATAGCTTTTACTGTAAGGAGGTGAAAGCTATTTAGGTTTTGAGTATAGGACTCCCAGGCTTGCAAGCTTCTAGACTATCCACCTAATGACTCCTTGTGAGTCTGAGGACGTAGCCTGAAACTGTTTGACTTATAGTTTTGGGCTAGGAATAGTTTCGTTACGCCTTGGGACGCCAACAAGTTACACGAGTCTGCTTACTTGCGGGGCGGATAAGAGGGAGGAAATCGCCAGAAAAGGCACCCCTCAACCCAAGAAGCCTTAAGCTACTTGAGTATGCCTTTTTTCACGACCAGGACTGCCCAAATTCAATGATCCACATAGTTTCATTTGTAAATTAAGCTAAGCATTCCCCCAAACAAACTTATCGTATCGTATTCCCTTAAGGAGGTAATTGCGCTGCTTATATCATATTTTGCAAGCAAAAAATGTGTAGCAGATACTGTGTCCAGGTAAGACTGAAAGCATCCACGCTTGCTCAAGAGCTGGGTCAGGTAGAAGTCATTTCCTCCATGCCTTCGATTAAGACACGGCCTTAAATCAGTGGTTAGTCGTGCGGTATATCTCCCTTTCATGCTGTTCACCCAGAATTGTTGCTAATTGATGACTGGGCGTTTTTGAGTCGGAGGCTTTTAATCGCCCTCACTTCTAAGCTTTTCAAGGAGGGCGATAGGTATCACTTCTTTTATCACTTGCACAGTCGACTCAGAGATTGTCCGGCATGCCGACACCATTCACAGCAATTCGTCTTTGCACGTGTGCCAGGCGATTCCGGTACAGCACCTTACTGAGGACGTCACCTCTTACCTCTGAACCGTACAGTAGGACAGACTGCATGGGGTTCATCCGTAGTCGTCTTCTTGATGAGATGGATCCTCAGCCGACTGGTACAGAAACACGAGCTGCAACATTTCCAGCCATATCCACGATTTGCGCCGAGGAACTCATTTTTGAGTCGGTTAGCATGTTCAGCTGCTTCACTGCTAGTCTAGACTCAACTAGCACTTCCCCGATGTTGATCATCTCAGGATGACTTTTTCGGTTTTCTCCAGCGCTAGGCTGAATCTAGGTGTAAACTACTTAGCCTAAGTTGCATTTGTTCAACTGTGCGTTCATTGATTAGCGCCGCAACATCATCCACACTCTACAGTTCAAGTTTCAGTAGTCTGTTTCGTCGTACGAGATGTTCAACAGGTATGGGCCAAGGATGAAGTGCGGAAAACATCCAATGTTACTTCTATCATTCACCGATCATTCTTCGTGTCGTGGAGCAGTCGTTGGTCCTTCAGGTAAACCCCTAGCAACCGCATCATATATTCTAGAATTTGAAAGGAAATTTCCAACGCTTTTAGGATATCCATCCGTCTAGTTAAAGTGAAGGCATTTCAGACATCAAGTGAATCCAGGAAAACTATACGTCGAGTGACATCGTGTGTGCTTTCGCCAATCGGGCCACGTTCATCATCTCCACAATTACACCAATGGAAGACCGACCTGCTCTGAAGCAGTGCTGCCATGGAGCACTTTGCCATACATAACGGACGGTATGCAAACAGTGACTCGGGATTCCCTTTTCCCTTGCAAACCAGCAAGAGCCTCGCTAACTTCCAGCACTCCGAGAATGCCCCTTCACGCAGGCAAGTGTTGAACGTATTGAGCAATAAATCATGGCGCGATTAACCATTGGTAGCACTTCACCTGGAATTTCTTCTAGTGCTGGAACCTTCCTTCTTTTCATTGATAGGACTGCCTCTCCCACTTTCAGCTGCTTGAAGAGCGGGTAGCATCAACACGGATGGTATGGGTAGAAAAAAATTTCCGTAAAATATTCTAGTTCATTTTCATCTCAGCAGGGCGAGCATAGGGCACCGAGTTTCTCCGCAACTAGCTAGTAACCACAGCCCCACTTATCACACCGTCCACTAGTCTGCAATGGTATTCACTCGCCGATTTATTACTGCTAACCGGATGCATGCCTCGTTCCAATTTCGTCCCCGTTGAAGCTTATGACACTCCCTTCGCTTTTTAGCGATATTTGTCAACAACGAGTAAACTGGAAGCTTGCCATGGCGGGGTACCAGTATACTGGAACCTTGCCATGGCGGGGTCTGCGATGGAGCATAGAAGAGCTGCAAGCAGGCATGATGATGCTCATCTTGAGTTCATCACGTCTTCAGTTGTCAGCACTTCACTAACTAGCGAGTCTTGAAACAGCGTTATGCCTATCGTAAGCACACTGACATTCATCCTCTCAATATTCCACCCAATCCTGGAAGGTCCAGAGCAAGGACCTTGGGAGACTGCATCAAGGATCTCAAGTAAAATGTTTTGATCACCCTCTAATTGGATACCCTCCGCACTAGGGACTCCAAGATGAATGTCACGTTGCGTATAGTTTCTTCACAGGAAAGTCGATGTTTAGGACAATGAGCTTTGTCCTGGCCGCCAGCGAATCTGCTTAAGGCATGCAGCATTCTACAGCTCTAATATAGAAGTCTCAAGTGCCAAGTTAATGAGAAAAGTTAGTATACTCGTAAATCGATGCATTTTTCAATGCGGAAATCCGGTTAAAAGTTGATTGCACAGCTCTAAAGCTGATTTTAGTGAGAATTTTAAACATAGTACTTACAAAATAAAGAAATAGGAAAGGACAGTTTTTTGTATACAGAGCAGATAATGCTTCTTTGCCAGAGTTCTGCAAGTTGTTTTTCTGTCCACATTTTTTGAATGAGCTTTTCTATAGAAACTATAAGGGTTGTTTCGTCTGCTTTTAATAACTAGACCAGAATATCGTTATACTCGGGCAATTTGTTCAACTTTTGAGTAAGGATTGCTGATTTTACTTCCTAAAAAGATGGCGGTCAATGCACCGAGACAGCTGGACGCGGTTTTTACAGGACGCAAAGGCCCGAGAAGGGCTGTAGAGCTACGAAGAAAACAGAAATATGGTATTGGCGTTCACTCTTCACCTGGGTCATCCGGAAGTCGATAGGCAGTGATTCAAAAACGTTAAAAATACTTTATCCAACTTTTCTTGATCTTCCATCTATTATGTTGCCAGGCTCGTCTTTGCACGAGTTGTTTGAAGTATGTACCCTTACTTGAATTATTTCACAATACGAAAAGCGGCTTATATGCTACTATTTTGCATATCACATTAAACTTTTTAAAATTTTCTCATTATTAAATTTCCACTGTTTGTATTTGCAGATCTTTTTGGCATTACACTTCACTTTATGCCATGTATCCTCGCTGACTCGGGTTAGTGTTGAAAGCTTGTGATTGTTCTCATCAGCCTTGTGAACGTCCTTTAAAGTACTTTCCAAAGTGAAAGTGTACTGGACTAAAGCTAAATTTCAGTTTTTCTATGGTGAGTTTACGAGTCCAACTGCTGTTTAAAGGGGTTATTTTAGTCATCAGACACCTGTATTGGGCCCTTACGAAAAAGTGATCCATATCGCAATTGACGCCGCGAAATGTTCAGTTATATTTCCGAAGCTGCATTTTTGTCAATGAAGATGTGAAATATTTAATTGGTTGCGTCAGACGTCAAACTTGCTTTCCAGGAGAGAGTAAAATTCATCTTTGATGAGATCATTCACCACTTCTGTCCCAGCGTAGCAGTTGACAAGATATATGCTCAAGCACATACAGGTACTTCATTTTAATTTGAATAGCACACCATTTTTTGTTGATGGGTTTGATATGAGTGAGCAACTGTATTTCTTTTTATTGACGACAAATACCACTCCAAGCTTTCTGTTGCCATCCTTCTTCTCGTTGATGAAAAAAAACTCTTCCTCAAAGTCTACTGGTGCATAAGCTGCGCCTCTGTCGAGATACTTTTAGAAAGAGCTGCAATTCTTGTTTACCAAAGTCCGAGATAAATTTCCAGTCACAAGTACAGAGCTAGGGGGGACGAAGGTCTGCTCCACTGGCAAACTGAGAAGCGGCCAATGATAATACTCCACCGTGAAAAGAAAAAAGAAAAGCTTGCAAGACTTGCAAACAGAGAAGTAGTCCAAGATCATGTTCCAGCGTGGAAACAGAAGAGGGAGGGCTTGATTCACTGGAAAGCAGAGAAGAGGTAGTCTGTTCCAATATCGTGAGGTATTGGAATGTAAGACACATTGGTGCTTGCCTTGAATTCTGGGAGGTTAAACCGTCATCAAAGCGATTCTACTCTCTAATAAAAGCGATTGTAGGGAGTCTGAAGTAGCAGACTCTTCCGGAACGCTTCGGTCATATCACTTACGAGTATTAGGCACCCAGGGGCCCCCATAGTGAAACCCTATTTCAATTATCCCTACAATCGCTTTTATTAGAGAGTAGAATCGCTTTGATGATGGTTTAACTTCCCAGAATTCAAGGCAAGCACCAAAGTAAAGCACCTCACAATATTGGAAACTGTGACTGAGATACATGGCATCAAAACTGATTGGAATACCTGAATTGAAAATCATAGAACCCTACCAAGCTTAGAAATCAATTAGACTGAATACGCCAGTTGATTCATTGGAGAGTTACTGAACATAATAACGATTAATATTGTCAACAATTTAAAAGAAAAGCTCAATGTCATAAATAATTTGGTTTCCAATACTTTATCAAATAACATATAATGAACAAAAAAATTTGATAAGTAGAAATAAATTAGTCAATAATTTTGTTTATTTGATATCTGCAGGACAATTCTCTTTTTTCTTTAACAGCCGTCGGGCCTTGCTTTGTTGTGTGAGCAGACGCGTTTCGACTACTTCGAGTCATCACTGAAGATGATGAAACGCGTCTGCTCACACAACAAAGCAAGGCCCGACGGCTTTTAAAGAAAAAATAAATTAGTTTAAATTTGATTACAACACTTACAGAACGTGTGCTGATTATTCCCAGTAGAAATAAAGACTGATAGTACATTACGGTTTCCATGTATATATAAACTGGGCTTCATTTGTGAATGCAATTTGTGGTAGATTAATTTAGATACCGTGCGAAATATATCATACATGGCAAAAGTACATATGGTGTGAATTGTGGTTGCTACTTCCGGAAAAAGATAGTAAAATTTCTGAATGACTAGCAATCTTAGCATTCACAATGAAACGATTCTGCTAGCAAGTTCACATATTGCAAAAGATTACTACAAATTACACTGGATTTTGTAGTCATTAAAAATTTTATTAATTGCCAATAGACAGCCCAAAGACGAAGAGATGGATTGCTTGATTTGGAAAATCCCATTGAGGTTTGCTTCTAAAATGGTAAAATTATCACATGAGTTCCAAAATTAAACCATCAATCCATCTTTTTCAATTTCAGCTTAATATCAAAAATTAAATTTCCTGATAAGACAATCATTCCAATTTTTCTATATATCATTCTGCATAACCTTGCAATCAGTACGAAATCTCGAATTTCTTAAACATACTTTCAAATGAAATAAAACTCGTATGAACGTACTTGATTCAACCAAATCGAATTGCGAATTGCATAGCCACAACGGCGACTGCAAAATACTCGATTCCGATAAATAAGAAAGCCTCCCCAAATCAAGTCAAAGACCTTTAATCAACGACCGATCCAGCGATACGAAATGATCCGCTTTAGGAAATGACATAATTCAATAGAAATGGGAATTGCAAATGTTGAACAACTCGCGGATATATAGTACATTTACGCGTATAAATATAAGTTTGTGGCGTTACAATCTTCACGGCGTCTTTGGGATATAGTTGTGGGTCTGCTTCTTGCTCTTGGCACGAGAAAAGGGAACATGTCTGACGCCACAAGGACTGTTGTGGAGCTGGTGTAAGTTAGGGGAGATTAGGCGTTCATTAGAAAGGAGGACAAGAGTTTTGATTTAGATCCCATACAATAGCCTGCAGCCCTAGCATGAACGTCTTAAGAAATCTGGAGTTGCAGAACGTTCCTACTATTTTGAATTTTATCCCGAATTCCTCTACAGGCTCGACCTTTCTTTTCTTATTCAAACAGCCAGAAGACAACAAAACTATTCTGCCAGAGTAGAAAATAGACTTGCCTATTATCTTAAGAGGAAGAAAAGAAAGAAGACCTCCTCACACACTCGTTTCAAGCAATATTATTTTAGACAATAACGGCATGATGTCAGCGATGTTTTTGCATTCCGGTACCGCTCGATGTTATCGCCGTTACCACCAAGTCGGATCCGCATTTAAGTAAATCCAATCCAACACACAATCTTTTGTCAAGTCTTAAAAATTCTACACGTTCATAAATCTTTCAATGAATATTCTCATTATGCAAACGTCTTAGTCTTATTCTTTACAACTCGTTCAGTTTGCCATATTCCAAATCCCAAATCAAGTCCTCTCTCTCCGTGTATCCGTTTTCTCGTAACAGCATTTTCTATATTCATATGAGTACGAGTATATTTTATATTATATTTATGTTAATCGAATCCGATATAGTATCAAGGAGGCGAAAATTGAGGCACAAGAAAGTACGGTGTATGGTCAATGGTTGAAAGATTCAAATCTTTCATTCTACTCGTTCTTTATTTGGATGAGAAATCTTTTTTCGCATTTCCGTTTGATTTGAATAACCGTGCGAAGACGATTCCTAACTTTCCTATGGGGGCACGTATGGTAATGTTTTTGTTTTTGTTTGGGTTGTGTACTGTTCCCTTCATCCTCCTCTTCTTATGTAAAGCATATTCACACCCCAGAATTGGTGTTTGTGCCAATAAAAATAATGACGCGATGTCTCGATTCGAACTCATTTGTTAGAGGCGAAATGGAGTGATGATCTCAATCCATCGAATTTTATGGTGAGAAAAAATATAATCTTGACCTTCTTGAGGAACTGAGGGGAATAAATTATAATGAAATGTTCTTCTTTTTTTCTATTTTTGGTTTTAATGGGGTTATTGTTTTTGGAAGTGAATGGAAAGCAGTGATGAGATTGATGTTCTTTGATTGATTTTTGGAACATGAAATGAGAAAGGGAAAATTGTCTTGTAAAAACAATGAGTTATTTATTTTTATAAAATAGTCACTATATCAAACCGTTCAATTGAAACTTATTGATCGTTGTAGAATGTCTTCGCTATCTATTCACAATCGCTTCTAATTCACAATAAGTCACTCTTATGCCAGTGCCCTACTTTACTCGAATCTACTATAAAGTGAATGCCATCTCAGGCGCACACATGCTAAATGTCAAAAATTAAAATCAACCAAACTGACAACGAGATGACCTCGGTCCGGTACCAACCTTGATCGAATTGCTTTTTAAAGGATCGTCAGCAGAACAGATCCAGTGTTTTAAGCGAGTGACTTCCAAAACTCCTTCATACGGGATCATGCGGGAGGACATGATGGACGACATATGGCCCAGGGTATTTTTTGCAGGGAATGTAAGTAGATAAATTGTCCGAGGATGTTGGAATCCGCTGAGATTGGCCTTGTCTGGGGACGCGTGAATGCGCTGGCAGGCTAGTGTTGCGGTGTCATGGGGCGAGTTCTTTCTCCCAGCACAAGGACCCACTACAAAAAGAATTTCGCATCCACGAACTTCTGAGGTCAAATAAATGTCGACCGAAGTCGAAAAGGAGATAATCAACTAAGGGTCAAAAATTGCTGACGCAAAGGAAAAACTGGACCTGGAGAAGACAGACGAACTCAGGGGGACTTCGTCGTTACCGACGATTCTTATGGCCCACAAATAAGCATGGGGCATCCAGATGGAGATGGTGCCTCCTCGCACCCTCCCAACCAGATAAAAATCCAAACGTAGACGTGGCCATATATTTCCCATTTAAGTGGAAAACTCATACAAACATATTTTGCATGAATTGTCACGAATAAATCGTATAGTGTATGAGTACGTGTAACTTCAAATGAATGTTTGCATTTGGCGCAAGATTTGTAATCAAATTCTTACGGATAGATTTCGTGCCAGATAAAATATTTTTAAAAACGCGAGCAGAGGCGTAGCACCATTCCTCATAGAATATTAACAAACGGAATTATTAAAAAAACATCAGGTAGAAATTCGCCATCAATGCATACATACACGGAAATACCTAGTTTACAGCACTCCAGGGCACGGCTCACGTATACGCAGATACACGCTGTCGGTATCTGACGACTGAGCAACCACGCATTACCATAATCCCAATGGTTTTGTAATAAAATTGAAGGCTATTTACAGTTATAGTCCAGCAAATGCTTCGCTCTAGTGCATGTAGTTGGTAAGGTTATACACGTATGGTTGACTACTCCCTTCTCACTAATTGCGTTGCTGTGCCATGCTTAATTTTGAGAAGACCCTATCTTCAGCCAAAACTACAAAACGAACCATTCATCGCAATGCAAGAAACTGAAGCGAGTTTGGGCTACGGACGTGAAAAATCTACGAGACGTTGATGTCGATTTATTTCCTTAGTCAAGCGCGTAAACCCAATCAGATTGATATTAATATAATGCAGTTCGGCTTCCGGATTGACGATTTCGAATATGAAAGTTTTCGGCCAAAAATTTCTTTAAATGATATCCTACGGCAAAAATCGAATTAAAAGCGATCACTCACCATCCCAAATAATAAAGCGATTATTGATCTCTTGCGATAATGGAAACGGGCTAATCCGATGCCGTGGCCCGCTAACAATCATCGATGAGTAATCCGTTAAATATGATTTCGATATGTACATTGAATTGAACTGCTAGAAATCCTTTCAAAGTAATACGCGATTGCGGAGATTCTAAACTGCTCAAATTTATGCTCACTTCGAGTCCTGTTGAGGATAAAATTTATTAATTATTGAAAACACTGATAATCCTATATGCAGTGTCGTGGACAAAAAGCTCAGCGAAATCTTCACTAGCCGAAATCGTCTTTTGCTCCAGTCTCTGCGTTCACGCAAATTGAATCAGAGACGTGATTAACCGAAAACGGTGCAAGTAGGTCGTAGCAGCACTTCGAGCACAACAATTTGCATTTTATGTTTTCCCAATTTTCGAATCCAATCTTCGCGTAATGGCACCGAACGAACAATCTCCGCAATTTTGGCAAAAATTCAATGGGGAAAAGTGAAATGTACGTTTCATAAACTTTAAAACGATTTAGGAATCTAATTTTCCAAATATTCCCGACTTTAAAACGCGGCCAAGAAAATATGACAGTTGTTCTTCGCGTCCACACCGTGTCGCCGTCCAAGTAAAACTCCACGATCCGTCCCCAAAACTTGTCTTTCCTCTTTCTCATCCCGTATATATGGTAAATCGCATCAGCTGAGCTCAGCCTAGTTAGCTTGCCTTCGGTAATTGAATACACGGTTGGGGTGCACTAAATCAGTGTTCCCATGTTCAAAATTTTAATTGGCAGATTTGGTTTTTTTTAGGAAAAATTAACTGAATTAAAGAAAAACGAAAAAATTCTAAATAGTAATAAAAGTTAAATCTCATGAAGAATATAATTAAAGGGTAACGTTTAAATTAAATCGAGAGGAAAATTGATATAAAGTTACATTTAATTATAATAATAAGAAAGAAAACTATTTTTCTTTTTTGTAGCACTTCAGCCCCTCTCGGGCCTTCGCTTAGAGATAGTTAGAGTTTCTCATTTTCATGACCGTATTGATTTTTTTTTGTTCGTAAGTTGGTTTGGTCAGTACCATGCTCCCGTGTGCCTGCTCAGCTATGATATGATCTGATTAAATCAGTACATATCACCACTGAGTGAACACCCCTGAACTAAATCACGTTGCTCCCAACGATATTTGAACCTGGGACCTTCGGCTTATGCGTTCATGCTCTAACCACTAGACCACACAAACTGAAAACTATTTTACAATTACGATTATGAGTGGAAATAATTAATTATTTTTCTAAATCTGCCATTAAAATTTTGAATAGGAGAAAGGAAAGTTTTCGAGCAGTTTGCTTGTGTGACTGCTCGATTACTACAATTTCCGGATGACATTCTCGTTGGGACCCACGGAGGTGCCCAAAATTTGGAAGATAACAGCATCACCCACTTGATATGTAGTTGAAGGATGGCTTCACCTAGCATAATGTCGGAGATTACGATCTTAGGCTTGACGGATCGCCGCGTCAACACTAGTTTCTACGCTGAGTAGTACCAAACAGAGCAACGCGTAGGGTTTGGCGGATAGAGAAGTGAACGGCGTTGTTCAGAGCGTATTGAGATGTTACGTTCTTGCAAGAAAGATGCAAATTCATGGGAGGTAAAGCACGAGCCTCTGTCAGAGATTATTCGGCGGGGGCGGCCATAGTAGTAAAAGTTTTTGAAGTGAAACTTCGAATGCGACTTTCAACAAGGTTGCGTTAAACGTTTAACGCTACCAGCACACGCGACTTGCATGCGACGCTCAAAAAATTTTGATTTTCTTGTAATTTGTAGATTTTTTTTTTTAAGGTAATCCTGCTGTGACAATTTCAACGTGAAAAAGAATCGGAGACATATGTGCTGTAGAGTGCATAGTCAACCACAGCGAAAATAATACGAAGAAATTGATTCTAATTGCCATTTATATTTCACCAAATGCAGCCATGAGGGATATTAAATTATTTATTGCAAAATCTTTATTGCCACTATCCACTGCAGCTTCACAAGCTCTGGCAGACGTTACTGGTGAAGAAATTGATTATTATGAGCGGTCTGTGATCCTTGCAGGCGATTTTAATGTGAATTTCTCGTTACCTAAAGCTGAAACATTATTAACCTTTCTTAAAGACAAATTTGGATTGGAAATGATAAATAGTAGGAATGATCCAACAACCAAAGGGGGAACTACCTTTTTACAAGAAATATTGAAAAAATAGAACTCAAACATTTCGTATCTTACTTTATTTATAGCCCCATTGTAAATGCTATAGATCTGGATATTTCTCCACTCGAAAACAATAATTAAAAGATGCGATCAATTGTGAATTGTAAGCAATGTTAATAAAGTTTGTCTTAAAAAAACAATATGAGTTCACTAAAAATCAATTTCTACACCTTCCTATTTTCATTTTAACATTACGAAGTTTCACTTCTTCTACGCGGAGGGACTCCACGCACTATTTTTCTCACGAGTGCTGATGACATTGACAGCATACAGCGTGGTATGTTTAGTGAAAGCGTCGACTATTGACAGGATATAGTGACGCTTGGAACGAATACTTGGCAAGGGGGATAGTCAGTATGAAAGGTGTCTTATGGGATCGAATCTTTCTCGATAGGATTCAGTTCCTGTTCGTTAACAAACTTGGAGGCGTTTAATAAGATGCAAGGGATACAGTTTTGAAGGTACGCATGACCTCTTTTTCTCATTCCGGGGAACCAATAATGATACTTAATTTGAGCAACAGCGCCTCGTTGACCGATGACCTTATACACTATACGGATGATGTTGGCTTTCATTTCTGGGGGGGACATAAAAGGCGCTATTTCTATCAGCCACTTTCCCGTACACCAGTCCGTCATTTAGTTCATAATGATTTAAAAGACCCTGCTCCAATTGGGTACGGAGGGCTGCGATGTTCGAATGGCGAGACTGAGCAATAGGAAGTCGATATAATATCCCTCGGTAAATGCGATAATTGGATTTCTACCAAAGGCGACGATGTGAGCCATACGGGTGCCAGGGCGGTGAGTAATTGTATAGTTAAAGTTTTCCAATTCAAGAGCCTAACGGACTATGCGGGGACTGAGATTTTTTTTCGAAATAGTTTGTCAGAGAATTACAATCGGTTACGATCTGGAAGGGTAAATATGTTGGAAAACGCCTAAGTACATATATGACGGCCAGGGTTTCCAGCTCAGAGCTATGGTGGCAGAACTCGGAGATGGTAGTCCAGCAGGAATAATAAGGCACCAGATGCCACTTCCCAATTGCATGTTTTTGAAGCAAAACAGCCTCAAAGCCCACGAAGCTAGCGTCAGTATGTGGCTGTGTTTCTCGGGCGGGGCTATAAATAGTGTGCACTGGAGCCGCGACTAGTGTGTCTCTCTACTTATAAAAGGCGCGCTCGCACTCCTTAGTCCATTGAAGTCCTTAGTCACGCTCTAGAAAAGCGGCAAATAAGTCGACTATGCGGGCACAACTCGGCACGGATCACCTGACAAATTGATACTAGTTTGTAACAACTTGCTTTTTGCTTGGTTTACTTCCAATCTGCAGTCAGACAAACGGGCAAACAGGCGGGATAGCAACTCTAGTTGAGTTTCGGGGTCCGCGATAGAAACCGAAGTATCATTCATATAGACGACGATCTCACGGGTCTTGACGAAGTCTTGTAGTTGTTTTGAGATAAAGCGTTCAAATAAGGAGGAGGCGTTCTTCAATACGGACGACATTTGGGTATATTCATATTGTCCTCAGACATTTTAACCTGAAAGAAGTCGCTCTTCAAATCAATTACACAAAAGCATGCTTTCTCATCTAAACACTCCAAATAATCATCTATAAGGGGCAGAGGGAAATTCTCACGGACCGTGATATTATTACGTCCATGGTAGTTGACATACATCCTAAGCTCTCCCGATTTCCTTTTTACCACGATAGGCGACGCGTATGGGGATTCACTCGGTCGGATACTATGATCAGCGAGTAACTTATCAACCTGTTTTTGAACTTCTCGGTGCTCTTAGCAAGACTGTCGGCAGGCCGAGCAATTGGAGATCAGTGAATACGCATCTTGTACTCACATGGGCGAGACAAGGTCACTGGCTTAGCGCGATGATTAAGGATCTAGAATCTACACTTATCGGCTAAAGCTCCTTCGAAACCCTCTTCAACATCAAAATCGCGTTGCGTTCTGTCCATCGGGCCTATTTTCTCATTAATCATGGGAAACGCGCTTGGTTTTAACTACCGCCCAATTCTTTCCCGCCCACAGCCTGCCAATGGTGCCGCCTAAAATGCAAGGAGGCATTTTTTTCAGCAGCCATACACATGTAAGAGGAGCAATTACAAAATATAAGTTGTTGTGTTTTTCTATCTTTACCATTTATATCAAGTCTTATAGGTCTAAGGATCTGATGATTCATGCATAGTTGAATCCCAAAGGACGGTGCGGGAAGAATAAAATCTGGACCGATGTTAAGAGTGATTTGTCTAGTTCGAGATGCGAACGTAATGTAAGCATTGATTGTAATTTTACAGGAATAATGACAGAGTTCAATCCAAGGGATATACGGCTAGTCGGCTGTTGGTACCTGATGGGTCGCGATGAAATTGACGAGGCTACCGGTATCGAAAAGGGAGATATCGTCATGTTTACTATGGCTGGCTTCACTCGATCAAAAGTGACACCTACCTGTTGTAGGGCTTCTAGTTCTGTATCGCTCACACGGTTTTGTTTAGGGTCGTTCGCTCCAGATGCTGCTCGTGCGGCGGCAATAACGTTCGGGGGTTGGTCCCGAAGGGGATAATTGAAACGGTGACCTGCTTCGAAATAGGTAAAACATCCATCATACGGGCTCACGGCAGTGAGGCGCTATAAGCCCGGATCGCCTACAGATGGAACGTCTTGTTGAAGCTAGGTCCCTAAGCGGGCGGCTAGGACAGCAGGAATTGTTATCCGTTAATAATCGACTCGAAGTTTATATACGCGGCTGGATTAAACTGCGATAGTTGTTCGACCGCACGGTCGACGGGACTGCTGTGGCTGTTTGATCCGCCTCGAATTGAATAGTAGCTCTCATGTAATCTCTATGTTGGATATTCGGGAGCATGGACATAGTATTTCTACCTATAGGGTGAAGGGCTAACCGCGGAATCAAACGCTAAACGGGAGAAGTAATGGTGCTGAGTGGTGGCTTCCTTTTCTTCTCGACACTGCTCACACATAATAGCAATACGTTTGATTTCTTCCAGGTTTCTTGCGCTAAATAGAGCGGAGGCATTCACATGGGGAGTCAGAAATCGTAACATTTTAAATTAGATATAAAACCGAACAATGGGTAAATCAGACGAATTTCACGTGGTGCAAGGGCACAAGGGACGAATATGGAGTGGTGCATGGCATCCTCGTGGAAATGCTTCCGCTACGTGAGAAGGCAAAACCATACGAATTTGGTCTCTAGATGGTAACAATTAGATCACCAAACTACTTCATCAAATGGCCATATACGAACGAGTCGTGAAATATTCTGGTCAGCAAGTTTTGATGCTTTTACAGCAATATGGAGTAAAACTTCTGGTGAATTTGAATGCAACGTTATGATCATTTTTGGCAACATGCAGCCAAGATAAATCGGTTTGCGTTTGGGAAGTTGCCGGTGATGATGAGTTTGAATGTGCTGCTGTTCTGAATGCGCATACTCAGGATGTTAAACACTTAGATTGGCATCCAAGAAAGATATTTTTCTTCAGCTAGCTATAATAATCCCATAAATATATACATTGTGACAACGAAGTACCCGGAAATCGTAATTTAAATTCCCCGGGTAAATGATATTTCAAAAAATGTATTTTGTTAAGTAGGTAGGATTGTCTTTAATTACTATGCCAGATATGAGCGCGATCTGTCAATAAGTTTGTTTACAGCTGCTGCTTAAGTCGGTACACCTCGGTAGTGCATTATGATTTTTGTGATTTTTTTTATTTTGACCGAATTTAAAGCCAAAAACGCAATGAATACCATCGTTCAACCACCGTATTCATCAGATTCTGCTCCCTATGATTTTGATGAATAATTAAATATTTTGCGATTTATTTGCAATTTTCGGGTACTTTTTTGTCAAAATGCATAAGAAAAATATTCAGGATAATCATTGGGAATGTACGGCGACTTTAGCCCTGCATACTTCCACTGAGTGGGGTCTGAATTTCAATGCTACTGGTAATCGTTTGGTTTCATACAGTGACGATAAAACCGTTAAAATTTGGGCAAGCATATGAGCCTAGCGATCTGAAAATATTTCGACGTCTGACAACGAAAAAGTTTGGGAATGTGGTTGTATTTTATCAGGTTGTCATACTAGAAATGTTTATAATATTTATAGGTGCAAACGAACTGGATTAATTGCTACTGCTTGTGGAGATGATGCACGAAAAGCAGTTACCATCGCTAATATGTTTGAAAAAACATTTGATGTTGCGGTGATGACATTGTTTGGGGACTTAAAACTTTTAACGAAGCATTTATCGACTGAAATTGCAGCAACCAATTCGGACAGTTCGACTCCGCATGCTTCTTTTCGTGAAGGTCCTTCGAGTAGTTTGGCCAGGCAGACTGCTCGATTACTACAGCCCAATGCGGTTTAAAAGTTCCTCCAGCTATAGGAGTCCGTTTATCAATGTTTTTTACAGAGATATATACGTGTCCCGTTCAGGTTGTTTCTGATGGAAAAAGTGGATTAGTACGTGGCATGCTCTGACGATAGGCTCGAGGCAAATCAATTCTGACGCAAAATGACCTTTGTGGCGCCATGTAAACGAAAAAGCGGGATTGACAGTTGTGTAGTGTTTTGGGTGTGTTCATAAGTCCGTAAAGGACTGCAGCGATAGTCTGTTGCCTCAGCGAGCAAAGATGTTGGTGCTCGCCAGAATTGGTCTTGTCTGAAGACGCGTGAATGCGCTTGCAGGCTAGCGTTGCGGTGTCGTAGGGCGGGTTCTTTAAAATTTAGAAGTTCAACAGACGGCTGGCTGGTCGCTAAATCAGTCGGTCCCTGTTGTTTTATTTCTTGTTTTCCTTTTTGTCCGATTGATCTACACTCGACATTCAAATTTCACGGGACAATTGCGACTTGCGACGAGCTCGTGTTGCATTTTTGACCTGGACCACTACTGACTACTGCTCTGAGCAACTCCACCGTAAGGCAATCAAGCAAATTGTTTCGAATCTTACCTCTGGGGCCACTGGCAACAGTGAATTTCGAAACCAAAGTTAATTCCGACCAATTATTGTCGCAAGGCTCCACCGTACAACACAAACTTACGGGTCCAGTGTCCGTTGCGAAAAAGTAATTGCTCCTAGCTTCACTTGCGCCTGCGATCACCATAACCAAAAAGACAAAGGCAACGAGGATGGGGCTAGAAAGGCGACAACGACGTTAGTATGTTTTCACGCACAGATTCGATACTCACCACTGAAGTTACGAATTCTTCGGCAAAAATGTGCTCGCAGGGCGAACTGCACGATTAATACAGTTGGCTGGCGTTAAGTGCGCGGAAAAATGGGAGTGAATATCGCAGCGCAAAAGAAAATTCCGAAATCGATGCGCGGAGTGTAGGAAAATTGTTTTGAAGAAATCTCTCCTTCTTCGCGAAGCTTCAAATGGAAGTTGTTCCACTGGCCCCGCGATTGTGGCAATCCGTGTAAATTGGGTGCGTTACAATGTTCGCGCTCAATTACCCGTCACCTTACCCCTCTTTTGTTTGATATTTTTATTTCTGATCTAGCCTATATATTATACTACACAGTCAAATCGAACTCGAGGCATTATTCATGTAAGCCAAACTAAATATATCAGAGAAATGGTTTAATGATAGTAAACTGCATCTTAATACTGGAAATTATTGTGTAGTAAGCTTCTGCCACAAAAGTTCTGTGTTTGAACATACTTATCTCCTACACAATTCTTCACATCAAAAAGTTGAGCCGTTAACTGATCTTGGAGTTGTCTTGCACAGAAAAATGAATTTTGACATACGATATGGCAAAGGGCTTGCTCGGGCTTGTAAGCAGCATGGTTTTATAAAAAAGACGTGCCAATGAATTGAACAACGTATGGGTAACTAAGGTTCTTTGCATCTGATTTATACGTCCCCTTCTTTAATATGCTTGCATTATTTGGAATCCATGTTTTGAAACTCTTAGCGTCCGGGTAGAATCTATTTAAAAATAATTAATACTAGTTGCTTTGTGAGATGTGTGTAACCCAAGGGATTATATAGTAATCGAGCCGTCACACAAGCAAACTGCTCGAAAACTTTCCTATCTCCTATCCAAAATTATAATGGCAGAATTAGAAAATATTTAATTAATTCCATTCATAATCGTAATTTGTAAAATAGTTTTCTTTCTTATTATGATTATTAAATGTAACTTTATATGAATTTTCCCCTATATTAATTTAAACGGTTTCCTTTAATTATATTCTTCATGAGATTTAACTTTTATTATTATCTACAATTTTTTTCGTTTTTCTTTAATTCAGTTAATTTTTCCTAAAATATTTTTAAATCTGTCAATTAAAATTTTGAACATGGGAACACTGATTTAGTGCACCCCAACGGTGTATTACATTACCGAAGGCAAGCTAACTAGGTTGAGCTCGGCTAATGCGATTTATCCGTATACACGGTAATGAAAAGAAGAAAGGTCGGGAATTTCCGGGACGGATCGAGAGTGAACTTACGATCGCGACCGAGAAAACACGTCGGGAGAACCGCGCCGGCAAGCGGCAACTAATATGTTTGCGTTGTTCTGTAACAGCATATTCGAGTTTTATGCCACATATTTTATGGAAATGCCTGCGACATGGTCATTACTGAAATAATTGTGAAGTGCTGAATCTCTCTGTTTTTTCACCGCGACCTCGCCTCATCCCCTAGAACCCCGCAACTAGGTGTACATTAGCAATTCGTGAAAACCGCATGCCGAAGAATTTCAAAATCAAGTTTGTGAGTTTGAAATGCATTTAAATGAAACTCTCGACGTGATTACGCATAAGACCATGAGTCCATCCGCGCGTCCATGACCAAATTCTGTACGACAAGCGAAGATGGCACAAAAAAGTTAAATTCAATGAGTGACATAGGGAATGTTAGCCAACTGTTAAATAAAATCTAGCAATGTGTACAGTGGCCGGTGCAGTGTTGGTTATACATTGAAACTGTGGGTTTTTGCTTAATTTCCTTGCATGCTACAACTTTCATCGTACGTTCAGCATAGCCTTAGTTCACCGGATTTGAACGAAACTGAAAATTCTAAAGCCCTTCACAAACCAAAGTAAGTCCTATTCAATTGTTGATCGTTAAGAGTATCCTCGCTATTAGTTCTGAATCGCATGCACGCCAGTTTCGAATCATATCTAAAAGTAGATCATGCTACAATCTCTGTAGAGAAAGCAAAACTCGAAAGTACGAGTGGAAGAAAATAACTTTAGAAGTAGGAGCGCGCCGTATATAAGAAAGCTTGCAGTCCAAATGCAGAGTGCCAGGAAAATAAGACACAGACTCTTTCGATATAATAAGTAGGGGGAGCTTCATAAACTTGAGGAAATTTCTGTCAGATTATGGACATTGTAGCAAGGTGGCGGCTGCTTCTTTTTACACTTCGCATAAGATTAGGTGTTTCATATGATCTGCTGGTTATTATCGAACTATTATTAGTTTAAATGTTAAGGAGTCAGATGGAACTATTCGATGCTTTAGTGTTGTTTTCCACTCTCGTTTAAGAGTTCTATTTTAGATGTTTTTATTAATAAAAGTCGAATCTTAATTTAAAAATAATCTCTTTAGAATTGGGATAAATAAAAAAATCAGGTAATCAATCATATATGATTGATTGATTTGTTATTATTAATTTATTTTGCAAAGAAAAAAAAACGTTCTTGAAGTTGAGAGTGTAAATTCGAAGACGATTGTCACGTCTAAACCACAATTTCAAGTAGAATGTGATTATACTGATAGTAAGCCGAAATACAAAGAATGATGTGTACTTGATAGTTTGTAAAAGAGAACTGTAAGAAAACAAAAGTAAAAATTTAAAAACAAACCCGGCTGATTCAATTCAAAAGCCATGACAAAGACAAAAGAAATAATGTGAGCGGCGATAAGAGATTTAAAGCTACTGTAATAGCATAATCATTTTTTTTTTGTTTTTTAACATTTCTCTATTTAAATTAAATGGTTTTGAGTGGAAATTTTATATTTGATTCATATAATATTATTGATTTGGATTTACTGTAGTCAGAAACTGAGTCAAATAAGAAAAGATATTTGCCATAAAATAAAAAGTATAAAAATAAAGGAACTAATATTGAATTAAAGTGAATTAAAATCAATAAAATGAATTGTTAAACCCTATACCTTTCGGTCTTTCCATTTCGATTTATCGGAGCGGATGGAGGACCAGCATCGATGGCAGGCTCCTCCACTAACATGGCCTAGCCATCGGGCGCACTCCTCCGTTTCTTTGTTTAACAGGGGCTCTTGGCGGGTAGAGTGGCCTTCCGCTCGCGTGCTTATTTATGATATAGGTTTATGTGATTTCATTACATATCGCTATAGCATAAATCGGTTACGTTTCTATTTCTCATTTGAGGGAAAGACTCATACAAAGTGCTTTTGCATGAGTTTTCCACTCAAATGGGAAATGCATGGCCACGTCCACGTTTGGATTTTGATCCGGTTGGGGGGTGTAAGGGGGCGCCACCTCCATCTGGATGCCCCACTCTTATTTGTGGGCCATAAGAATCGTCGGTAGCGACGAAGTCATCCTAAGTCCGTCTGTCTTCGCCAGGTCCAGTTTGTCCTTTGTGTCACCAATTTCCGACACTTCGTTGATTATTTCCTTTTCGACTTTGGTCGACATTTATTTGACCCCAGAAATTCGTGGATGCGAAATTCTTCTGTAGTGGGTGCTTGTGCTGGGGGAAAGAACCCGCCCCATGACACCGCAACGCTAGCCTCTAGCGGATTTACGCGTTCCCAGACAAGGCCAATCTCAGCGGATCCCAATATCCATTTCCGCTGAGGCAGCAGACTATGGCTGCAGTCCTTTACGGATATTTTATCTTTACCTATTTCACTACAATTACATTCCCAAATCTTCGGGATCTGATGCTAACACTTCAGGGTCTGAAGTCTGAAATCACTCCGACACAGGCTGGAGTAACGTCGGGCAGCGCCACAGCGTTTATCTACATGATCGGCTCTTTTTACAGAAATATATATGTATGTGTCCCGTTCAGGTTGTTTCTGATGGTAAAGGTGGACTAGTACGTAGCGAGCTCTGACGATTGGCTCGAGGCAAATCAATTCTGAAGCCAAATGATCTTTGCGGCGTCTAAGGTATAGAGTACATCAAGGGGATTAACTGTTGAACTTCATCATGTAAACGAATTGGAGAAATTTGTATGAACCCAGTTTGATCTAGTTTACCCAAACACGAACAGTCTTATTTGCAAGAACGTGGGGTTGGAGAGAGGCTAAAGGACACTAATAAATAAGAAAACGAGAAACGCATCTACATAAACAGTTTCATCGATTAATATGCAAAAGATGGGCAGAGGAGGAACCTTCAGTGAGAAAGTCACAAAATAAGGACTAATCAGGGCTGGATTATTAAGTTATGTTATTCAATGCGACAATCGAAATTATTAGCTCTGGGTACTGAACTCATTTAGTATCAATTGTATCACTTTCCTTTTTATTATTCGTTATTATATATATATATATATATATATATATATATATATATATATATATATATATATATATATATATGTATATATATATATATATATATATATATATATATTTATTTATTTATATATATATATATATATATATATATATATATATATATATATATATATATTTATTTATATATATATATATATATATATATATATATATATATATATGTATATATATATATATATATATATATATATATATATATATATATATATTGTTACATGTACAAATAATTACATGTACAAATAATTCTGCGAGCTGCTGTCGCAATTGTTTTCATAATCAACGTCAACAAATGAATTTACTCGAACCCACGAGAACCCAACAAGCATGATCAACATCTGCAAGTGACGTCACTCCATTCATTAATTTGCTCCAATCTACCAGGTACCTCTCGTTAGAACATTCGATAATGTACGAGAAATGGGTGAATAGGTAGAGACCCTATATAAAGGCGAGCTGAATGAATGGGGGGATTCATTCATTGTGCACTATAAAAATGTCGGGAAATTTACATCTTCAAATTAATCAATTGAGCATATCGGAGCTCAAAGAGGAGTTGGAACAACGAAATCTGGCTACACAAGGTACAAAGGCCATTCTGATTGCACGCTTGCGTGATGCGATCGAGTCGGAAGGCGTGAATCTGGATTTGGGTGAGCTCTCAGATGCAGAAAAAGGCGCAGAAGGTGGTGAAGCAGAAACAAAAAAAACAAAGGAACCAGAAAATGCGCTGATGCAAATGTTAATGCTGATGCAGCAAGAGCAGCGACAACGGTCATCCAATTTAACCACGAAGCTAGATGAGCAACCAGCGAAGTTAAATGAACAAACAACGAAGCTAAATGAACAATCAGCGAAGCTAGACCAACAAGCAATCGAAATCAAAGCAGACATCAAGGCAGACATCACACAGAAGCTGGAGAAACAGTCAACCGAAATAAAAGCGGAGCTCGGTAGTCTCAAGAAACAAATTAAAGGCGTCGAGGAAAAGGTTGACCAGGTCGAGGAAAAGGTTTACCAGGTCGAGGAAAAGGTCAGCCAGGTCGAGGAGAGAATCAACAATGAGATGGAAAATATGAAAAAGGAATTCGAAGCAGCAAAGGCAGGAGTAACCACCTCACCAGCCCCAATTATAACCGCAACGCAAAGCTCATCTAGAAATGTGCAAGCACCAATATTCGATGGGCAAACGGTCTGGACTATTTACAAAACCCAATTCGAAGCAGCCGCTCGCATACATCACTGGAATGAGCAGGAACGAGCAACTGCATTGATTCTTGCTCTAAGAGGCCCAGCTGCCGAGCTTTTGCAGACCATGCCCGTTGAATTGCACTCAAACCCGAATGCTATAATGAATGCGCTCGACATGCGTTATGGAGACGATCATCTAAAGCAGATTTATCGGTCACAGCTAAGGCATCGAATGCAGAAGTCTGGTGAAACCCTACAGCAGCTAGCCCAAGACATTGAGCGACTGGCACTTTTGGCTTATCCAGCCTACGACCCAGAACATCGAGATGATGCAGCGACAGAAGCATTCATCAGCGCACTAAAGGACCCGGAATTGCAACAAGCCGTGCGTTTAGCTCAAAAGCAAACGGTTAAGGACGCACTGGCTTATAGTCTGAACTTTGAGGCAGCGAAAAAGGTGACCCGTACCACTGCCCGGGTTCGCGAGGTACTGGCAGATAATTGCAGGTGTGAGCGCGTGGGAATCGAGCGAGAGCTGCAGGTGAATGGTGCGCCTAGATGCTGGAATTGCGGGGAAAAAGGGCACCTGCAAAGAGACTGCAAGAAGGGAAGAAGACCGAGCTATTGTCCAGGGTGGTGAAGATCCAGACCGTGCCAGGAGCCTAGAATGGAGGCCCATCAAACTGCAAGGGCCAACTTCGTGGGGCGAACGTTGGCTAGGAGTATCGACATCCCCAGCACCGTGCCAAGGCAACATCGTGGAGAAGCAGACAGATGCCTTCCTGGTCAAGTTGATGAAGAACAATGCACCCTAACAAACGACACTGGTGCAACCCGATCGACGATCCGACCAGACCTAGTGAGGCCCCAACTGCTTCACAAGGGCAGAGTTCATGGAATTGCTGACGCCCTATCTCGTCATCCATGTCCAGCTAACTGCAAGCATTGCCGACGGATTGAGGAAAAGGAACCGCCCGTTTATCTGCGACTGATAACGGCGGAATTCGATGAAGGTTGGTCATCGGAGGAGATTCGAAATGCCCAGCTAGCCGATGAAGACATCGGACCATTGCTCGTATGGAAGGAGACAACTGGGCGACCTGAGTGGAAAGACGTTTCAATGCATGGCGCAACCCTGAAAAGCTATTGGGCACAATGGAACTCCCTTCAGGTGGAGGGTGGCGTACTCAAGCGAAAATGGGAAACGGCGGATGGTAGCTCCTATAGGATGCAAACTATACTTCCCAAAAGCCGAATCCACGATGTGGTTAAGGAAATGCATGAAGGATCCTCGGGAGGCCACCTTGGTGTTAACAAGACCTTAGCGAAATCGCGGGAAAGGTTCTACTGGCTCCACGCTCGAGAAGACGTAGAGGACTGGTGTCGCAGATGCACAATTTGCGCTTCCGTCAAAGGCCCAAAGCGACGACTGAGAGGACAAATGCAAACCTATAACGTAGGCGTGCCATTCGAAAGGATTGCTGTTGACATCGCAGGACCCTTTCCTGAATCCGATTGGGGAAATCGATATACGCTGGTTGTAGCCGATTATTTCAGCAAGTGGCCCGAGGTCTACCCCATTCCCAACCAGGAAGCAACTACCGTAGCTGAACAGCTAGTGTTAAATTGGGTCAGTAGGTACGGCGTACCTTGCGAATTACATTCAGATCAAGGCCGAAACTTTGAGTCACTAGTTTTTGGCGAAATGTGTGAACTACTGGGAGTACGGAAAACGAGGACAACACCGCTGCATCCCCAATCCGATGGAATGGTCGAACGGTTCAACGGCACGCTCAATAAACATCTGGCCAAGATGGTTGACGAGAACCAAAGGGACTGGGACCGACATATCCCACTATTTTTGATGGCGTATAGAGCCGCTGAACATGCATCGACGGGCCAAGCCCCAGCCAAAGTCATTTTTGGAAAGACTATTCGTTTGCCAGCCGATATAAAGTTCGGAACACCCCCTGAGAAACCCCAAATGGTCTCGGAGTACGCAAGTGATTTAAGACAACGGTTGAACCAGATACATCGGACAGTGCGAAATCACCTCGAATCGGCTACTGACCGCATGAAGACCAGGTATGATCTAAAGGCTAATTCTACTGGCTTCCAGCAAGATGACTTCGTGTGGCTTTATAACCCGCAACGGCGAAAGGGTAGGTCTCCAAAGTTGCAACATAATTGGGAGGGACCATACCGAGTTACAAAGCGAATCAACGACGTCGTATACCGAATTCAGGAACATCGTAAGCCGAGAGCTAAAATGAAAATCGTGCATCTGGACCGTCTTGCCCCATATTACACCCAGGAAGAATTGACTACAAATAGCGACACATCTTTTCGGGGCGAAAAGAACTGAGGTGGGGGCAGTGTTACATGTACAAATAATTACATGTACAAATAATTCTGCGAGCTGCTGTCGCAATTTCGGGGCGAAAAGAACTGAGGTGGGGGCAGTGTTACATGTACAAATAATTACATGTACAAATAATTCTGCGAGCTGCTGTCGCAATTGTTTTCATAATCAACGTCAACAAATGAATGAATCCCCCCATTCATTCAGCTCGCCTTTATATAGGGTCTCTACCTATTCACCCATTTCTCGTACATTATCGAATGTTCTACCGAGAGGTACCTGGTAGATTCGAGCAAATTAATGAATGGAGTGACGTCACTTGCAGATGTTGATCATGCTTGTTGGGTTCTCGTGGGTTCGAGTAAATTCATTTGTTGACGTTGATTATGAAAACGATTGCGACAGCAGCTCGCAGAATTATTTGTACATGTAATTATTTGTACATGTAACAATATATATATATATATATATATATATATATATATATATATATATATATATATATATATATATATATATATATATATATATATATATATACATATATATACATATATATATATATATATATATATATATATATATATATATATATATATATATATATATATATATATATATATATATATACATATATATACATATATATACATATATATACATATATATATATATATATATATATATATATATATTTTTTTTTTTTTTTTTTTTTTCTTGTGAACGCCGTAATGTGAAGATTCCAGATTTTGGTTTGTCATCGATTTTAAGCATGTTTTAAATACTCTTTCTTAAGATCATAATTTTTTGAATATAATTAAAATAGGATGTTGTAAGCTAAAGCTCAATAATTTAAAAAGCATAAATATACGCACCTAGAATATTTCCCTCCGGCAAAATAAAACACATATTCGAGGAAAAAAATCAACTCAAACCAATAATTCCTCTTGACACGTGCGATTAGGAGTAAAGATAGTAAATGACTTCATCCATAAGCTTAATAATCGTAATATAACGTAAGCAACACACAAGAGCCCATTTATGTCATTTTTTATCGCTGAAAAATGTTAATAAGCTCACTTATTGAATATTATATGAATGGATCGTCGTGCAAGTTGATTCGATGTTGTTATTGTTGGTGCTGATGTTGTTTTTGTTAACAACTGCTGATTTCAAATAATTGCTAAAACAATACGATCAAAGATAACATCTTATAAGCATTTTGGCTTCTGGCGTTTAAGAATTTTTCACTCAACAAATTTACATTATTTATGTGTAAATGAGCAATCGCATGTTAAAGATACAAAAAACAACAACTAAACATGCCGGCGAATAAAAAGTCGCACGATTATGCCAAGAGATCAAACAAAAAACGCCGCCCGTGACAAAGTTTCCAGTCAATGTAGACTGCTAACTCATCGTCGGTGTACTATGAGTAAATCTTGGCTAAAACACTCTGCCAAGGTCTTTCCTAGTATTTACCCTCCCCTTTATAGGCGTCATAATGCTGTAACGGTTCTATAATAAAATATTACACAAACGATTCCTAATGTTATCTCATCGACATTAGCTATAAATCATCAGATCGCAATCATAGTAAACTTTCTTTCAAGTGGTTCTAGTTGTTCCACTGAATTTTCTTTAAGGATCGATGACTTCACTCCTTCCAGATCTGGTTGCAAACTAGATTTGCCCAGTCATCATCTCATTCAAACAAGATCGTCCGCTATTCAAAGCGATTTCCTCTACAGCGAAATGCTCTTAGGACATAATAAAACACTAATTAGAAAAGCAGCTTGTGGTGAACTGACATGTCGTCTTTTAATAATTTTTCAGAAATCCAGGTGTAATAAATATTTCGAAAATGTCGAATAATGCTAGTGGCCCCGCCAAGACAAAAGAATCGCGACTAGAAGAACAAAGAAGCGCTTCTAAGCAAAATAAGTGTATCTTTAAGAATGACATCATGGCGGTACCGGGCTTTGTGCCGAGAAGATACAAAGATGAAACGAAAATACCATTGAGGTCAGTTTCGATTGCAAGTGAAACGCGAACGTCTGTCATGAAGATCAAGAACCTCACGCAGTCTTCCATACCTCGGTGCTACTGCCGCTCATCAACTGACTCACTTTGCTGGCTAATTACAATTTGAATACCACACTTTATTACACGTTATTAAATCTAGTCATACATTCACTCGCCAGATATCTTGGATCTATAAGGTATGAATTTCTTTGGAAAATGATCACGTCAGTGGGCAAGGACATCCGAAGCTACGTGACTATGCGAAAAAATAAGAACGATCACAAGACCAAATCTTCCATCCTCAGAGTCATGATTTTTAATTTTAAATACATCTCGCGGGAATAATTGCTTTAATGACTTCATACGAGTATGTGTTGTTTATTGCACACGCTAGTTCATGGAGGTGACTTCCTTTTTTGAGAACTGATTGTTCACAGAGGACATCATCACAGCGCGATGGGGTGTTATGAAAATGTCATTATTTTTAACATATCTGAGCCATTCACTCGGTTGGAATTCTTTTGTTTGGAAATGCATTTGGAATGGTTTTCATGCATTGTATTTGTATTTATGCATGGTTAAATGAAATTTGTGATACATTGTTCAAGCATTTACAATTGAATGTCACCAAGCCACCAGCACCGCGCTGTTGATCTCTCGACGTTGTAAGAGGTCAAGGCATTGGGTTAGTCTATTCAATTGACTCATACGATTACTCTGAATGTTAATTTACCGGTTGAGTGGATTGTTTTTGAGGTTTGTTAATTTGTTTTTGATTACACATTTCAATTAAATTTAAGAACGCATTTGTAATGGATTCAAAACTTTAGTCGTACGATTGAGACAATTCAAAAATATACTTTTTTCCAAAATATTAAATGAGCAGAGATTGGTATTTTAATTGATGATTTAGGGACGAATTAAAAAAGAAACTTTGCATTTTATTAAAAGCTTTAAATTTATTCTACTGAAGAAAGGCCAAAAATGTTATACCTAAGCCAAAAAATATAAGAACTGAGAAAAAGAAGGGTGGTACAACAAATCGAAAGCTGCCGTTTCAATTCAAAATTTTAACCTTTTTAAGGAAAAATGCTGGCATATTTACTATTCTGTGTATTGTTAATCTCTAGTCTTGTTCTTATTCATTTCTGGTAATACTTGGATAGCGCGACAAAAAAAAAATGTTTGTTTTTTGGGAAAGTCAAAAACCACAACCTAAATTTTGATCCTAACTGTAGCCGAAGGTGCGGTTTCGCGAGGCCGATGGACCCTCCTCTTCAGGAGTTGCCACAGTCCATCACCTTTGAGGCAGCCCGACCGTATGGGCCTCTATATGCATGCGGGAACATGCCTAACATGCAAATTATTTTCGAGCTAGAGGAGGTAGGTCTATCAACCTCGGTGAAACCGCAGTTTGTAGCAGGCACTTGCTTTTGCTGTAAACACCGGTTTTCATCGGGCCAATAAACGTGCTATCATGTTGATTGCCAAGATAGTCCGGGTGAATAATAAATTCTTCTTTCACTTAGAAGACTGCCGTAATAGGTCTGAACACTTTATGTCTTATGTTACCTGGCATGTGTTTTGAGTCACATAGATGTGGCTTGACTTTCGATGTTGCCAAACCTACTTTTTTCCTGTTTCAATTATTAGATCGATTTTTCACCAGCAAAAAATTCTTCCTTTTATCTTTTGAGTAGCTGTTCGCACACCGGAAAAAAAATCCCTATTGGCAGCTCCAGTCGATAAACAATATGCTGACGCGCTACTAGAAGTTTGATTGACACTGCTTTAAAGTTTTTATATATGATTCACTTTTAGTGGAACGGACGTTAAGGCTATTCACGCCCTGAATAAGGGATAAGTAGGTGCATAGGGTTTCTGGACTACTCACTAAACACCTTCTTACCTCGACATTCGGTAGACGAATATTTACCACCGGTTATTCCGGCAACCATAACAGACTCTGGCCAGGGCCTTCGGACGCTCGTCCGGAGACGGGAGTAGGCACCACTCGCTTGTGCCTATAATCAAGCCGCCGACCGAGAACGCGGCTCTCCAGATGCTTCCCCTTTTTGTCAACGAGGCTGCCTACGGCTGGAAGCTACCACCGGCGCTAGATCTATACGCAGAGGCACCACTACCGCGAGTGGAAGACCTACTTTCAACCATCGATAATTGCGCGCAAAGACTACGTTCTCAAACCCCGACAGCACTGACAGAAATAATAACAAAACCTTTCGCGGAGGTATTTCGCTTCAGAACAAAATGCACTTCCAACAACCTAGCGCGAAAAGGAATCCTAACACCTAAGCGAAATTTGCACCTCCCACCACTTGAAGCACCAGCTGGAAGGAACAATTTGTAAAAGGAAACCACGAGAAGAAAATTACCAAAAAAAACCAACCGATTTCCAACGCGCACCAATACAATAAGTAAAAGCCAACAAACAATAAAGATGCAAAATTTGTCTCTTAATATGTATCTATTCAATAATTAAATCTTTTAAAGAAAACAAACCAATTCAAGAACTCTACTTATCGCTGTTATGTCTTTCCCTACTTCGTTGAGGGGCCCCTTTTGACGACGGCTACCGCCAGCAACCTCTTGCGCCTTGACGTGCAACACTTATTTACCGAGTCGAAGGAACTCCAACTTGCGCTCGTACCTCAAAGACACAAACTTTTGCTCCAATGCCTCGCTTCTAGCACCCACTCGTTGAAAAAAGAGACCGTCCGTTAGGTTTGGCCTCTTTTATTCCCTCGTACATAGCAGTGACCTGCTTCAATGTTAAGGTCATTCGATGCAGTATTATTGCATGTACATCAACCACTCCACACCTCATCCACTATTAGTCTTACGCCTGTGGTTCCATGTTCCACCACATGATGATTTGAAATTGATTTGTTGGCATTTGTGAGTATTTCGTTTCCTGATACATTTGTGCTTTATTGTGTGTTTTCGATGATAACATTTTCTGGCATTTAATAAGCATGACTGTGTATTATATTCATGCTATGCTAGTATGTAATTGCTGGTAATGTATGTTTGTTTAGGAATTAATAAGTATGTATTCTTTTCAAGGTTAAGTGGTCAATCTAAAGTCATATATAAAATGATAAGTTTTGTAGTATCAATCACTGGTATTTTTCAATCCGGTTCTTTTTGGCACCTGGGGTTCACTGAATTCAAAGTGCGAGCTAAATAAATATCTGTTCAGGTAATTCTTCTTCCAAAGCGAAATGTCCATTATGATCTTCCATTATCGTTTTCAATTCCTCCCCGTCGAAAGGAATGACTTCGTTCGTGAGTGTGATTATCTTCTTCGCTTAGCTTTCATCCTCGGATTCGTAGAAAATGACTGCAATTTTCTATTTTTGACGGAATTCGTGGGTGATGTCAACGGTTGATACTGTCTTGAGCGATTGTTGTTGGATACTTGTTTTGCTGCTACTGGCGGTCCCTAGCTTTTTTAACATGAAACAAACATTTACTTAAAGCTACTTTAAACTTACTTACGCTATTTTCCATGTAGTACAATTTATTAAACACTAGCTTTTAAATGCAAATTTCCTTTGCTCTAATTTGGCATGATTCAATTGGTGGGGATGTTCAATGCAATACGCATTTACACGTATTCGCATTTGCGTCGGAGTTCAAGTACTCATGATGGGAAGTTTCCAGGGTGATCGTTCCAAAATAAACGAGACTTTTGTCACAAAATTTTTTGGTGGCGCCATCTGTGAATGAGATAGTGCGTTGGAAAGCTACATCCCTCCCTGACTTCCAGTGAAAGTTTGGTGTTATTCGGTTCACTGGAAGCGAAGTTATTGCATCTAAAGTGACAGTATGTTTGTGTCACCGGTACAAAAATGAGTTTCGAGCAAAGAGCTAATATCAAATTTGGTTTTAAAATCAGTAAAACGTTTACCGAAACATTTGAATTGATGTAAAAAGTTTATGGCGATGATTGTCTATATCGTGCCAGAGTTCATGAGTGGTTTACACGTTTCACAGATGGTTGTGAGGACATAAATGACGATGAGCATACGGGCCGCCCAAAATCAATGATCACCGAAAACTCCATCCAAAGTGTTCGTGAATTTATCAAAAATGAGCCGAAATCATCGTTGAAATTCATGGAATCGGAGTTGAATATCTCCAAAACATCGATTTACCGCATTTTAACCGATCATTTGGGCATACGAAAGGTCTGTGCACGTTTTGTTCCGCACAAGTTAACTGATGACCAAAAATTACTCAGAATTTAACGTCCGAAAGATATTAAAGAGGCGAAAAAAGACGAAAACTTCCTTTACAACATTGTAACTGGTGATGAAACGTAGTGTTTCCAATATGAACCCGAAACCAAGCGTCAAAGTGCCGAATGGAAGGCCCCAGACGAGCCATCACCCAAAAAATCGCATTTGGAGAAGTCGAAAATCAAGTCGATGCTCATTTGTTTTTACAATTCCAAGGGAATCGTCCACAAGGAGTTCGTGCCAACGGGCCAAACCGTCAACGCAATTTTCTATCTTGGCGTTTTGAAGCGTTTGTTGCATCGCATTCGTCGAATTCGGCCTGAATACCACGAAGGAGGAAGCTGGCGCTTATTGCATGATAATGCACCATCCCATCGATCCACTCTTGTGACTGATTTTTTGACTAGAAATCGCATTTTAACCATCAATCACTCACCGTATTCGCCTGATATGGCTGCCTGTGATTTTCACCTATTCGGGAAATTGCATTTGGCCATGAAAGGAAAACGCTTTGCGTCCGTAGAGGGCATCCAAAAGGCTTGTACCGACATCCTGAAGGACATTCCGGTCAATGACCTGAAACACTCTTTCTAAAAGCTTTTGGATCGCGCAAAACAGTGTATCGAGGCCGGGGGAGACTATTTTGAATAAATAAACTCGAATTTCTCAGAACAAAGCTCCTGTCGTTTCTATTTTTGCTCAGTCTCGTTTATTTTGGAACGTTTATTTTGGAACGCTCCTAGTAGTCTGGTGTCGTTTGACACATGACGTCGAACTAGGCTACGTTTTGCTACGCCTTGGAGTGTCATCGGATTGCAGGAGTCTTTCATTTAGCGGAAATTAAGGGAAAAGTATTACTAGAAAATCGACCCATCCACCCTAGCTTTAGTCAGGTGTTCGGGAATGCTTCTTTAATTGTCAGGACTGCACGAACGTAATGTACCACAAGGTTTCATTATAGAGTTAACTGCCTGTTCCACCTCTTGCACGCAAAAAATGTATGGCAGGCATCTTTTCTCTCTTGCGGAAAATCTATATACTGGAGATCGTAACTTAACAATCTTGTGTAGATAAGACTGATAATTTCATGCTGCTCAAGAGATGAATCAGGAGGGAATCAGTATCAATATTCTTCAATTGAGCCACTACCACAAAGCGATGATGCGCCTGACCCCGCCTCAGTGCTCCTTGTTTCTGTTCTTGCACCAGCCGTTTTCGGTGCAGTTCTTTGCTTGGAGCATCGCCCCGTTTTTCTGATACATATAACATAGTAGTACAGGGAATGAAGCGTTTTACCTTGCAATTTTTTCGTCCAGCATGGATTTACTTGAAATTTTCACAGAAGGTAGGGAATATCCCAAGGATCATTTTCTATATCATGCCGCTCGCTGTACGTTAAAATCTTGGGGGTGATTGCCACCCCATCTCGGGGGGTGGACATTTTTTATTACATTTTAACTACAGGAATCGATAGAAAAAGTAATTTTAAGTAAAAATGTTCCCGAAGTTTTTTTCGTAAAACTAATATTTTCCGAGGTATTCGCAGTTGAAAGTAACAGTTTTTCGACGAAAAATCGACGTTTTTCATGGATTTTTCCCGAATAACTCGAAAAATATGCATTTCATCAAAAACAATTGTGGGGAGCAAAATTGTAGCTTTTAAACAACAAAAAATTTGTTTTTTTTTTAAATTTTTCTACAAATAATACAAACCGAGATACGGCATGTTAATGGTTAGCTTTTTTCGTCAAATGCTAAATTTGAAAGATTCAAAGTCAAATAACAAGAAAACTATGCATTTTTGGAGGAAAATTTATAGAATCGTTTTTGAAGTATATAATTAGACCTTTCTTTAAAATGCGACTTATGATCAAAATAAGGTCAGTACCCTCAACCCCCTAACTATCACTTAATCAAAAGTGATCTTTACCCTACTGTGATTCTCTTCACATATGTATTATCAATACATCCAAGAAGTTTTTTTTGTGTTTGGAACGCGAATGATATTTATGCAAAGAGTGTGGGACTCCCATGTTCGCAAGAAGGCGACTGGACTATCCACTAAACACCTTCTCTGTCAACCTGAGCACCCAGCCTGGAACCGTTTGACACATTACTTCGGGCCAGGTCTCATTTTGTTACGCCGTGGGGCGCTTTCAAGCGGGGGGATCTCCTTCTAGCGGGGGGAGAGGGGAAGAGGAAGTGCCAGAACAGCGATCCCCAAGCCACAACACCCCCGGCTGCTGTAAATTCCTTTTATCTTTTAGGACTGCCCGAACAAAATGTGCCACCTGGTTCAATTTGTCAACCGGTTCGAGCATCACCGCGACTATACTATCCGGAGTGAGCTCGCCCGTCTCCCTGTTGAGGTCCCTTCGCAGCCTGTCCCATTTTATGCACGCAAAATATGAGTGGCAGGTATTGTCTACCTCTCCTGGGCAAAACGACAATCGGGGGACCGTGCCTTACCAATCTTGTGCAGGTAAGACTGAAAACACCCATGCCCGCTCAAAAGCTGCATCAGATAGAAGTCATTCTCACCATGCCTTCGATTTAGCCACACAAACGATTTATCGATTTATTCACACAAACCTGCTGCCAATCGTTGAGCAAGCGCTGTCTCTCCTCGCGGACAACTATCTCCCTCGCATCTTCGTTTCGGCGCAGGTAAATAGCGTGGCGCTCTTTAGCAAGGAGGGCGACAGGTATCACGCCTGCAACAATTCTCACCGCCGAATCAGAGACTGTCGGATACGAAGATGCAATCCTCAGTGCTCCTCTTCTCTGTACCTGTGCCAAACGTTTTCGGTATACCTTCCTACTGAGAGCGTCGCCCCATACCTCTGCTCCGTACATTAGCACTGTCCCTACAGCACTCATCAAGAGGCGTCTTCTTAATGGGCTGGGTCTCCACGTCGGCCATAATTCGACTCAGAGCCGATACTCCCGAAGCAGCCGTTGCCCTGATTTGCTCAGAGAAACTCATCTTCGAGTCGATCAGTAGCCCCAGGTATTCGATTTGATTCGCAAGTCTTCAATACTGGTCATCTCTACTCAAGGGATTCTCTTTTTGTCAAGATGACCACTTCGGTTTTCTCCCGAGTGCTAAACTGAACCAGCAAATAGTCATCCAGTCCCTCACTCGGCGCATTAGCATACCTAGCCTAAGTTGCGATTGTTCGCACAGTCCAGCGACCAGAGCCGCAACATCATCATCAAGCGCGACTCATCTGGCATCACCAGTCTTAGTAGCCCGTCGTAAGACACATTCCACAGGTCCGGAACAAGGATAGATCCATGGGCAACACCCGATGTAACCGCCATATTTCGTTGGTCCTGTGTCGTGCCGTAGAGCAGGCTTCGGTCCTTTAGGTAGTTCCTAAAAAGCCGCATTTGATATTCTGGAACTTGAAATGGCTTTTCTAGCATATCTAGAATATCTATCCATCTAGCGGAGTTGAAGGCGTTCCTGACGTCGAGAGTCACCAACAGGACGATCCGTCGCTTGATGCGACAATATGCCTCTGCCTTTTGGACCGCGCTCACCACCTCTGCAATCGCATCAATGGTAGAACGTCTTGCTCTAAAGCCGTACTGCCAAGGAGATAGGCACGTATCGCGTCAGTGAGTCTTCCCTTGATGAGTTTCTCTAGCACTTTCCCAGCCGTGTCTAGCATGCATAGCGGGCGGTATGCAGACGGCGATTCGAGATTTCCCTTCCCCTTGCTGATAAGCATGAGCCTCGCCACCCTCCATCGTATCGAGAAAACCCCGTCCCGTAGGCAAGCATTGAATGTGCTGAGCAGCAAGTCAGGACAATGATGATAGACAAGCCGGAGCACCATCTGGACCTGGAGCCTTTCTCGCTTTCAATGATAGGATTGCCTCCTCCAGTTCCAACTGTGTGAAGAGTGGACACTCGACTGGTGCTTCACCATGGACAGCGTCAACACGGCCGGGATGGGCGGGGAAGAGTCCCCGCACTATCTCGTCCATCTTTGCCGCATCATGTATGCAAGGCTTCCGTAGGGCGCCAAGCTTCCGCATAACTAGCTTGTACCCAAGGCCCCACGGATCCTTGTTCACATTGTCCACTAGGTCTTGCCAGCAGGGAGCCTTGCTATTATTAATCAATTTGCGAAGGTATTTCCTGGCTGACTTATATGCTGCCACCCGGTTGTATGCCTCGTCAAGGTTCCGTGCCCGTTGAGCCTCACGTCGAAGCTTGTGACACTCCCTTCGCTTTTCAGCGATTTCAGTTGACCATCACTACACTGGGGGCTTGCCGTGCCGGGGTTTTCGACTGGCTATAGGAGCGCAGCAAACAGTCGTAATGATGCTCATAGTTAAGTTCACCACGTCTAAAGCTGCCCGTTCCTCTATCCCCTTCGAATCTCCCTGCAGCGGTGCACCCACTGTGTGTATCTCGATGAACCTCTCGATGTTCATCCTTCCGATGTTCCATCCAATTGTAGACAGCCGAGAGCACGGACGTCGGGAGACAACATCACTTATCTCAAGATACACTGATCAATGGCTGAGTAGTCCTCTAATACTCTCCAATTGTGTATCCTCCGTCTGGTTCCTTCACATCCAATACGGCGGAAAATCGGCGTATTTCTGGTGTTTAGTACGACGAGCGTCGTCCTTTCCCGCGGATTCGTTTGAGGCATGCCCCATTCGATTGCTTTAGCGTTGAAGTCTCCCCCAACGAACACATTCCCGTCTGCGTTCGAGACAGCGCCCTCCAAAGCATTAAGCTTGGCTTGGAAAGATGAAGGTGGTCCCTGACCACAGAACCCCTACAAAACCATCCCCACGTCCACAGCTCTCCGCCTGGAAATCACTCTTTCGAACCCAGATGGCGGCAGCACCAGTTTCATCAGGATACCATGATGGCGAACTTTTATCACGGTGTTGCTCACTGAGCAGCAAAATGTCGTCTTTCATGACCCTCGCCAACTGCTCAAGCAGATTTTGTGCGGTTGAACTGCGGTGTAGGTTTAGCTAGAGGATGTGGGTCACCGAAGTTCTGATTTTGCCTTAGCTAGAGCTTCCTGGAAAACCCGGCATTTTCCAGATCCCAAAACGTGTTCAAAATTAGGTCTTGGATCAGCGTCCTTGCAAAGAATACAGTGTGCCATTTTCGGACACTCTTCTTTTTTATGTCCCATTTGACCGCATTTGTAACAAAGGGAACACCTATCGGGTCCTTTGCATACTTGTGTGGTGCGACCATAGTCAAGGCATTTGAAACATTGTAGAGACGTTGCTCTTCGCCGTATCCTACAGACAACCCACCCTATTCATACTTTGCCTTTATTCAAAAATTGTTCACCGTCCTTTTCGATTAAGTCAATTATGGCCATGCGTTGTCCCCTATGGTTTTCTGGTGTCAGCCTCGCTTTGATCCTGTCCACGCTAGGGAACTCCTTTTTGATGGCCTATTCTACCTCGGCCATATCTCTGACGCAATCAATGTTTCTTATTTCGATCGTTGCCATCGGCTCGAGCGAGGCTATAGTTGCGCTTTTGCCGAGGACTTTCTTTACTGCGTCGCAGAATGCTTCCTTATTGCCGGCCTCTGTCCCGAATTCGACGAGTATGTGGCCCGACCGCTCTGGTCGTACTACTTTAATGGTAGTATTGGTGTCTCCGGGCCTTACGTTTCCTCTGATATCCCGCAGTACCTCCGCGTAGGATCGGCCATCTTGGGGCTTTACGAGCAGTGCTTGCTGCCGGGGTCTTCGTCGGAGCTTCTGGCTTTCCTGTTTTGTATCAGGTCTGTAGAAACTTTAATTTCTGGCGGCTTTCTTCGCTCCTTTTGTAAGCACTATCTGGAACCCGTGATCTAGTGCTTCACGCCCATCAAGTGCCTGTTCCTTCCTCCTTTTATCCCGATCTCCTCCGATTGGGCTGGACGCCATTCCTTTATTGATTTTTGATGGTGGAACTATCTGCATGTGGCCTTTAGATTTCGCCCCAAGCGCCTCTTTAGCCTTCTGTTCGTCTTCGGTCTTTAACCAGCTCCTCTGATAGTGCCCTATGCGATCTAGGGGCTCCTCTACTTCAAGGAGCCCAACCTTAACTGCTTTGCTGATTTTTGGGGAGTCACATGCAGATTGTATTCTTTTCAGAACATCTCCCGCTTTTCGGAATAGCCTTTCTCCTTCGTATCGCTGGGCGGCAATTGTACTTTGCAACCATCCTTGGGAGAGGTTATCGCTTTCCGTTTCCGAATGCAGTACTTCCGCCACATTTTCGACGTTGGCGGTGCAATCGCACAACGTCGCTTTATTTGTCTGGTCACTGGTTGTTTTTCGTGCCATAATCTCCTCGTTGGCTTCAAGATATTTCTTTACTATATCGGGATTTGCCACCCTTGCATCGGTCGCTTCGGTAACGATCGCAGCAGTGACCATCGAATTTTCGATGCTCTTTATATTATCTTCCACCGTTCAAACGCCTGAAGCGTCCTGCAGAGTTTCCCGCTTTTCCTTTATAGGACGCTCTGGCGTTCGAATCATTTTTTTGCTGCGCCCGAATGCCGCAGGAATCTTAGTCTGAACCAGACTGTCTGCTAATCTCCGTTTTTCGTCCGTCTTCACTGTCATTGTGTTATTCGTCATTTTTGTCATGGTTAGTAACGCTCTCGATGTACTGTTAACATCATGGCTGCAACCGCTGGTTGCGTCGTCGTTGTTATTATTTTTTATTTCTTTTTTGGATTTTTTTAAATCTTTTTTGTATGTTTTTGGATTCTCCGGTTTTATTGGGTCCCCCCTCGGAACCGCTATCTCCGTTCGTGTGTGTAGTCGCCTTTTTGGTCCCATGGTTATCTTTGCAGAGCAGGGAAGCCATGCGAGGGTTGGCACAAACACAAATGGGGACAAGTGCTCAGAGCCAGACCAGCGCTAATCGGGAGTCCGTCTCAACCGGACCTACACTACTAACCCAATGGTGCGAACTTCGAACGTTTTCCGAGGCCTGCCAAGGTTTTAACGGGACGGAGACGGTATGATAGTTGAATTGGAGCCGTTCACAGACGAGTTTCACCTCGGCGCTACTGTACAAAGCAACTGGGTCCAAACCATCACATCCGCAAGCCCAAAGCATTAATTCCAGTTCGTTGTCCAAAGCGTAGTCCAGATGCAGTCAGAGTCGTTACCTGTCATCCCAGGAGGGAAGCTCACGGCGCCCCCCATATCCTCGGGTCCGTGGGGGCGACGCTCCCCAAAGAATGCTAGCCTCCAAGAGTGCTCTTGTCGACCGGCATTCTCCCTGCGGGAATTTCCTCGGGTACATAAGGGCGGAACTCCC
Source organism: Odontomyia ornata (assembly GCA_963969285.1). Classification (NCBI taxonomy): domain Eukaryota; kingdom Metazoa; phylum Arthropoda; class Insecta; order Diptera; family Stratiomyidae; genus Odontomyia; species Odontomyia ornata. Next base: position 299,365,233 of record OZ017740.1, read on the forward strand.
AAAGAATGCTGGCCTCCAAGAGTGCTCTTGTCGACCGGCATTCCACCTGCGGGGATGGAAATGCCTTAGCAATCATGAGCGCGCAGCGCATATGCAGATTTTTCCAACCCGTCTGCAAGGTGAAGCTTATCAGCTAATATCCTCTAACTTCCCGTCCACTTTGGAGGTGGCGGAAGAATTACTGAACCGGGTATACTTACCAAGAGAAACTTATCAGGAGCTGGTAAATAGTCAAATAACAGCAGTCTGTTCTAGCCTACACATCTCGTTTTAGGCGAATTCTTAAACGTTGCCAGGAAGCAACAGTTAAATATGGATCGGAAGCGAGTAAGATTGCGAATACACAATTATAGGACTTTGCGATGAATGCTTTTAGAAGTGGAGTAGTTAATCCTCAGCTTTGCCAGTACCTTTTGACGTTAGAGAAATGCACCTTAGAGGAGCTTGTGACTAAGGGGCTGAACTTGGAGAAACTTCAACAGGGAGTTTTCTTTTTGCAGAACAGTGCATCACAAGCAATTCCACAAACGAGGCAAGTTCAACCCCCATTCAATAATTAGATGATGAACCAGCACGTGATGGCTCCTCAGCAGGCAATGTGCTCGCCTAATCCCTATGCAATACCTTTTCAGTCACATGTTGTACCACAAGCGGTGGTAGCACCAGAGAAGGATCCTCAATCGAAATCATCAAAATTCACCAAGGGTCCGAGAATAACTTGTAACTTTTGTCATAAACGGGGCCACACATACTCCGATTAAGAATACTCCGATTAAGAATACTCCCTATTGTCTCACTTGTAAGGAATACAGTCACGATCAAAAAGATTGTCAGGTAAAAACCGCCACTAGTCGTCGGGCCATTAAGGAGAACCCAAGAGTATACAGTGTCCTGGTGAAGTGTGATTTTTGTGGTTGCAGAGGACATGATTTGGAAGCTTGTTTCCAAAAGAAACGGTGGGATTCCAAGCTCTAGGGAAACGAGAGGCAGTCGAGTCGGAAATCTCCGGCTCGACTTTAATTAAACATTCAAATAATCAAACATCGGAAACGAAGATAGAAACTAGGGTCACGGACGAGTGCATGTACAATCAAAAAAAAAGGAAACACGTATCGTGGTACTAGCCTGGCAACAGCTGCACTGCCTCTAGATATAGGAATACAAGAGAAGACCACATTTACTATAGGTACGGGGGCTGAAGTCAGTATTATAAATAAGTCAGCTATTCGGGACACGTGGAGAGGAAAGAAGGGAAACGGTTAGTAGAGAAATTGAGAAAACTATGGAAAGACTCACTGGATACTGGCAGCAAGTCCCTGGTTGGAAATTTCCTACGTAGAAAAGCTTTATGTGACGTTTACAATAGAAGTTACGAAAGTGTGAGGCTCCAATTGAATTGGAAAAGACATCGAACACCATTACACCAACAGTGAACTTCATCACTGGAGACAATTTTCCGAATCAAACTTGAGCGAATCAATGATTTATTTTCAAATTAGATTTGGGTAATTTTTAAGCATTCTAAAAGCGTAAGTCTAATCATAACAATTTGCAGGGATCTACTCATAATAACTGTTAAAAATTAAGTGCAGTAAGGAAGCTCGTTTAGGATTTAATTCTTGAGTCATTTAAATCCAAGCTAAGGGATTATCTTACTTATATAACGAAAAACCGCAAACAAAGCCGTACAAAGTATACATAATATTATAGCTAAAAAGATTTCAACAACTACTACCACCACCACTCTTTTAAGGTCAAAAAACTTCACAAACTGTTGGAAATACATAAAGCAATACGGAGTATGCAATAATTTCTAGAAAATAGCTCTTTTATAGGACTTTTAATAGCTAGCAAACATTCTTGGGAGTTTGTTACTCATGCATAACATTCAAAATAGAAACTATCTTTTGTGTGAATGTTCCATTGAAAGACATAAACTAGCTGTTAGCTATTCCGCTTTATGACTCAGATTCGTTCAGCACAATTTCTAGAAAGAAAAAGACATGTTTTGTGTTTCCCAATAAATAATCCGATTCATATCCCAAATGGAAATTTGCTCGCAAATATTCCTCATAACTTGTAAGGCCCATTTGACTAGGAATAAATAAGTAGGACGCACTTTCCTCATTCAGCCACGCACCGACCGCCTTGGGACCATATCCGGCAGAATACAATAAATAATTGGTTGAAAATAACATCATGACATCAGATGCCTCGCTTCCACTACTCAACATGGACAAATCGATAATATTCCAATTACCGAAAGGAAATGACAAAGTTGAAGTCTGTTCCCATACAAAGACCAGCAAGGCCTCCTCGATTGATTCCTCCAAGCCTCGAACCAAATGGTCTTCCTCTAATGAAACTAACGAACTAAGAGTACGAGTATGTATCTAACATACTGAGCTGGGGCAATCCAACACAACCATTCCCGCTAAATGTCTTCTAGCCACTCTAGACAGCTTGGCATCATAATGGACTCTCCAACGACCACGCTATGATGTAATTTCCCATAGTTTTCTCAGTCCCGGTCGTACTAAGTTGATTTTGACTGATGAACCGAAATGACTTCAGGCCTGAATGAATTATGCTTGATCCTAGTTGGCCGTTTGAATGGAACAGCGTATTTAATCTGCGGCTAATTATTTTGATGACCAAAGTTTGCATGCGGAATTCTAGTCATGGCGTGTCGTGTGGATTTATTCAGATTGATGAGCGGTTAAGCGCGAATGGACAGAATCAATCGATAATTGTGACACGGTTCATTGTTGATTCTTTGAAAAATTACGCGAAACTCTCAGCAGGAGTAGGAGGTCTATAGATGCAATCGCTATCAATAGAAACGTGATGTTCACTATTGTTTGCGTCTTTCTAGTCAACCCAGCTATTGATTTCAATAAATGATGAGAAAATAAATGACGTGATTTTACCCAGATAACAATTAGTATAAGCATGGTGTGAAATTTATCGCGTGTTTGTTGGATCTATGCGATAGCCATGGAAATAGCAGCAATTATTGTTGTTGAAAGAATCATGTCCGGCATTTTGAAAAATTAGGTACCTTTTAATGAATGACAGGAATGACTTCAGAGGTTTCGATAGTGGTGAGAATACTTATGACTGAATCATCTGTTCTGCGAGAGGTTTAATTGTTTGTACTTTTTAATCGGTTACTATTGATTGCTCAATTGGCCGACATGCAGAATACTATAATCAACACATAAGGACTGGTAGAGAGACATCCTCTTCTACGTCTTTCAGTCATAAATACTAGTGTTTTTTGTCAGAAAAGAAAATTCTGGAAAGTGTTTCACATTCTCATTTATCTCGCTTATTACGAGAGGCACTCTATTTCATTTACCAGATTTAAGGCCTTGTCAAATCCATGCGTATACTCACCTTTATTATGACGCTCTGTATTCAATTTGTCCCCAACTGTCTCGAAGCGAACCAGCGGCTGCAGCCACGATGTTAACAGCACATCGGGAGCGGTACTAAAGAAGACAATTAATACAATGACAGGGAAGACGGACGAAAAACGGAGATTTACAGACAGTCTTGTCCAGACTGAGATTCCTGCGGGAAACTTTGCAGGACGCATCAGAAAATGTAAAGAACATCGAGAATTCGATGGTCACTGCTGCAACCGCTACCGAATCGACTGAAGCAAGGGTCGTAAATCCCGATATAACAACGAACCATCCGGAAATCCACGAAGAGATTATGGCCGGAAAGGACAGGATGGATCAGACAAATAAAGCGACGTTCTGTGATTTCATCGCCAACGTCGAAAATGTGGCGGAAGTACTGTATTCAGAAACGGAAGCCGATAATCTCTTCCAAGAACGATGGTCGCCCAGCTTCATGAAGAAGAAAGGCTATTCCGAAAAGCGGGAGATGTTCTGAAAAGAATACAATCTGCATGCGACTCGCCATAAATATTGGGCTCCTTGAACTAGAGGAGCTCCTAGGCCGCATAGGGCATTATCGGAGGAGCTGGTTAAAGGCCAAAGAAGAGCAGAAGGCTTTAGAAGCGCTGGGGACTAAATCTAAAGGGCACGTGCGGATAGCTCCACCCTCAAAAATCAACAAAAGAATGCCGACTACCCCAATCGAAGGAGATCGGGATAAAAGGGGGAAGGAAGAGGTACTTGATGGGCGTGGAACGCCAGATCAGGGGTTCCAGATAGTGCTGACAAAAGAAGCGAAGAAAGCCGCAAAGAAATTTCTTCAAAAAGTGCCAGAAAACAAAGTTCTCACGGACGCCCAACAAGACATAATACCTGATACGAAACATGAGGGAAAGAAGCCCCGAAGAAGACCCGGCACCAGGCACTGCTCGTAAAACCCCAAGATGGTCGATCTTACGCGGAGGTGCTGCGGGATATCAGGGGAAACGTAAGGCCCGAAGACACCAATACTACCATTAAAGCAGTACGACCAACTCGGTCGGGCCACATACGAGTCGAGTTCGGAGCAAAGGCCGACAAAAGGGAAGCATTCTGCGACGCAGTAAAGAAGGTTCTCGGCAAAAGCGCAACTATAGCCTCGCTCGAACCGATGGCAACGATGAAATAAGAGACATTGACTGCGTCACGGATCTGGCTGAGGCAGAAGAGGCCATCAAAAGGGAGTTCCCTAGCGTGGGTAGGATCAATGCGAGATTGACACCAGACAACCAAAGCGGACAACGCATGGCCATAATTGACTTGACCGAAAAGGACGCCGAACAATTTGTGAACAAGGGCAAAGTAAGAATAGGGTGGGGTGTCTGTAGGGTACGGCGAAGAGCAGCACCTCTTCAATGTTTTAAATGCCTTGTCTATGGTCACACCAACAAGTATGCAAAGGACCCGATACGAGTTCCTCATGCTACAAACGCGGTGTAATGAGGCATAAAAGGAAAGAGTGTACAAAGAAGGCACACTGTAATCTTTGCAAGGATGCTGATCTAAGATCTGATCTTGGGTACGTCTTGAGATCAAGAAAATGCCGGGTTTTCCAGGAAACCCTAACCAAGGCAAAATCAGAACTTCGATGACCCACATTTTGCAACTAAATCTACACCGCAGTTCAACCGCCCAAAATCTGCTTGAGTTGTCTGCGAGGGACATGAAAGCCGATTTCATGCTGCCGAGTGATCAACACCACGATAAAAGTTCGGCATCATGGTATCCCGATGAAACTGGTACTGCCGACCATCTGGGTCCGAAATAGTGATTTCCAAGCGGAGAGCTATGGACGGAGGGATGGTTTTGTGTAGGTTCGATGCTCAGGACCCACTTTCTTTAGTGTGCACCTATCTCTGAACGAACCGATATAATCTTTTCAAGCCGAGCTTAATGCTTTGGCGGACGCTGTCTCGAACGCAGACGAGAACGTGCTCATTGGGGGAGACTTCAATGCCAAAGCAATCGAACAGATCAGCGGGGAAAACGAATCCTAGAGATGGCGGCCAGGACGACGCTCGTCGCACTAAACACCGGAAATACGCCGACTTTCCGCCGTATCGGATGTGAGGGAACCGTACCGGACGTGACATTCGTCTCGGAGTCCCCCGACGTCCATGCTCTCGGCTTTCTAAAATCGGATGGAACATCGGAAGGATGGACATCGCGAAGTCCGTCAAGGCGCTCACAGCAGGTGCCCCGCTGCTGCGAGATTCACAGGGGATAGAGGAACGGGCAGCTCAAGATGTGGTGAACTCAACTATGTGCATCATTAGGACAGCTTGCAACGCTTCTATGCCCCATCGAAAACCCCGGAACGACAAGCCCTCAGTAAACTGATGGTCATCTGGAATCACTGAAAAACGAAAGGAGTGTCACAAGCTTCGGCGTGAGGCTCGACGGGCACAAAACCGTGACGAGGAGTGCAACAGAGTGACAGCATATAATTCAGCCAGGAAATGCTTCGCAAATTGATTAACAACAGCAATGTTCGCTGCTGGCAAGATCCAGTGGACAATCTCAACAAGGATCCGTGGGCCCTTGGCTACAAGCTCATTATGCGGAAGTTTGGTGCCCTACGGAAGCCTTGCATACATGATGCGAAAAAAATGGGCGAGAAAGTACGAGCACTTTTCTCCGCCCATCCCATCCGTGTTGACGCTGTCCATGGTGAAACAGAAGTCGAGTGTCCACTCTTCACACAGCCGGAACTGGAAGAGGCAGTCTTTTCACTGAAAGCGAGGAAGGCTCCAGGTCCAGATAGTGTTCCAACTGAGGTGTTGCAGCTTGTATATCACCATTGTACTGACTTGCAGCTCAGCATATTTAACGCTTGCCTACGGGACGGGGTTCTCCCAGTACGATGAAAGGTGGCCAGGCTAGTGCTGATCAGCAAGGGGAAGGGAAATCCCAAGTCGCCGTCTGCATACCGCCCGTTATGCATGATAACCACGGCTGGGAAAGTGCTAGAGAAACTCATCAAGGGAAGACTCACTGACGCAATTCGTGCTGCTGGGGAGCTATATTTTTGGCAGTACACCTTTAGAGCAGGACGTTCTACCATTGATACGATTGCAGAGGTGGACAGGGCGGTATATAGCCGCACCAAGCGATGGATGGTCCTGTTGGTGACACTCGACGTCAGGAACGCCTTCAACTCCGCAAGATGGGTGAATATTCTGGATATACTGGCAAAGCCTTTTCAAGTTCCAGAATATCTAATGCGGCTGTTGAGGAACTACCTAAAGGACCGAAGCCTGCTCTACGACACGACTGAGGGCCAACGAAGGATGAAATTACATCGGGTATTGCCCAGGGATTTATCCTTGGCCCGGTTCTGTCGAACGTGTCTTACAACGGGCTACTGAGAGATGCCAGATGAGTCGCGCTTGATCGGCTATGCGAATGATGTTGCGGCTTTGGTCACTGGACGCACCGTTGAACAGGCGAAACTTAGGCTAGGTATGCTAATGCACCGAGTGAGAGACTGGATGACTGCTCGCGGGTTCAGTTTAGCCCTGGAGAAAACCGAAGTGGTCATCTTGACAAAAAATGGTCAGTATTGGAGATATACGAATCGAATCGAAGACATCGGTGAAGTAACTAGGGCTACTGATCGACTCGAAGATGAGTTTCTCTGAGCAAATCAGGGCAACGGCTGAGAAGCCTGCTTCGAGAATATCGGCTCTGAGTCGACTTATGGCCAACGTAGGGGGACCCAGCCCATCAAGAAGACGCCTCTTGATGAGTGCTGTAGGCTCAGTGCTACTGTACGGAGCAGAAGTATGGAGCAACGCTTTCAATAAGGAGGTATGCCGAAAACGTTTGGCACAGGTACAGCGAAGAGAAGTACTGAGCATTGCATCTCCGTATCCGACAGTCTATGATTCGGCGGTGAGAATTATTGCAGGCGCGATACCTCTCGCCTTCCTTGCTAGAGAGCGCCGCGCTATTTACCTGCGACGAAACGAGGATGCGAGGGAGACGGTTGTCCGCGAGGAGAGACAGCGCTCGCTCAACGATTGGCAGCAGACTTGGGTGAATTGCACGAAGGAGAGATGGACTGGGCGCCTCATCCCGGATGTGAGACCGTGGCTAAATCGAAGGCATGTTGATGTTCGGTTTTGCCCAGGAAAGGAGGACAATGCCTGCCACACATTTTTTGCGTGCACAAAATAGGTCAGGCTGCGAAGGGACCTGTACAGGGAGACGGGTGAGCTCACGCCGGATAATATAGTTGTGGTGACGCTCGAATCGGTTGACAAATGGAACTAGGTGGCACATTATGCTCGGGCAGTCCTAAAATATAAAAGGGACTCACAATAGCCGGGGGCGTTGGGGCTGGTTGTTCGCTTTTCTGGCACTTTATCTTCTCCTCTCCCCTCCCGCTAGGAAAGGGATCCCTCAGCCTGAAGGCGCCTCACGACGTAACAAAACGAGACCTGGCCCGAAGTAATGTGTCAAACGGTTCCATGCTGGGTTCTCAGGTTGACAGGGGAAGTGTTTAGTGGGTAGTCCAGTCGCCTTCTTGCGAGCATGGGAGTCCCACACTTTTTACGTAAATGGCATTCACCTCCCAAACACAAAAAACGGGTTACATTGAGATTCTGTCTGGTGATAATATCGGATGGGACAATGTTCTTAAAGCTGTTCCTGAATTTATGATAAACAGATGGATAACTGCCGGCTGATGGACTTAAGGTCTTTGCTCATAAGTTCTCCTGCCGCGTCGAAATCATATGCATTAGCACTCCTGAGTGGGAGTCCTAGATACAGCTTGAGGACTTTAGCTTTGATAGAATCTATGCGTTCAAACAAATAGTTGAGAGCATTGTCAAAGCTGGTAATGCCATATTCAAGTTTCGGCCTGATGAGAGTTTTATAGATGCTCAGGGCGATGGTGGGTTTGAAATTATTCATGTGTCAACACAACATTCTGATCATATTTTGCTGGCAATGCATACGGACAATAGTATCACTCCAATCCTTAAGGGATCCGGAACTGCTTATCGTACTACCAAGGTATTGGATGCTATTTTCCCAAGCGATTTGCATTCCAGATTTTTAAGGCACGTTGTGGGAGTTTGTGTCTAAAGGAAATAAAGACTTGTCTTTTGCCCGAGTTAACTTTTAAGCCAAGTGAGTCACACACTCTGCAGAAGTCATTGATCATCATTTGCATGGACGCCACGGTGTCAAGGAGTTTCTTGCCTTCAGATAATCTAAGAAAGTCATCAGCATATTGTAGGATGGTAGTATTACGAATATGATCATCCAGGTTGTGTAGACTTTTGGTGTACATAAACTATGTATTAAAGAGGAGGGGACTGTGATCGTCATCCTGTGGAAGGCCGTTAGTGATCAAAATCCTTTGATTGTTAAATACCAAGATTCTTCAGCTAAAGAGTTTAATAATTCAGTTGATATATAGCGTACTAATACTCGTGCTCATCAATATTTGCTTCAGTGTGTTCAAATCAACATTTTCGTACACGTTCGATGTCTAGGATGGCAGCCATTCTAAACTTCGATCTTTGTCAGTAGCAAGTTTTAACATTAATGTGTTGAGGTAGGAAGAGGCTGACTTATTTTTCTGATAAGCGTAACAGTTCGGCGACAGGACCTTGTTTTCTTCGATGAATCGGTCGATTTTAATCAGTTCGTTAATCATTTTGATGGGAGCGCTGATCAGAAATTAGGATCTATATAGCTGTTACGATTTGGTGGATCCTTGTTGGGTTATAGAGCTGGGGCAATTCTGATGAGCCTACAGGCATTGGGGATGTTATATTCTGTGACAGCGTTATTGCATGCTTTAAGGGGACACTGCGGGTGGCTCGCTGCAAAGATTTTCGCCATATTATAATCTATGGGATCAACACCTGGAACAGAGGACTGCTTCTGGGTGTCAAAAGTCTGCAGCAGTGCTTCTTCTTTGAAAAGATGCTCGGGGTCATCGGTAGTTATAGTTTCCAACGAGATCTTGCTGCTGGGATGTTGTTTACACGTACTTCTGATGTCTGAAAACTAAGACGTTCTACCCCGTCCATCTGATCTCACGGGTTTCTGCTCTAATAATATTTGATGTTATTAATGAACTTTCAAAAGCTTTTGATGGTACCCATCTCGCAGGCATCGAGGACAACTTTCCCCCAGCCTTTCTTTTTTGCGTCCCTTACGGCGGCTTTCCACTTGAATCTTATTTCATTAAGTGCAGACTTTCTACCTCATCCATCTGATCTCACGGGTTTCTGCTCTAATGATATTTGATGTTATTAATGAACTTCCAAAAGCTTTTGATGGTACCCATCTCGCAGGCATCGAGGACAACTTTCCCCCAGCCTTTCTTTTTTGCGTCTTTACAGCGGCTTTCTCCTTGAAACTTTTTTCATTAAGTGCAGACCAATTGACCAGGATTTTTAAACGCTTGAATTTCTCGAGCGCCTCTTTCTTCATTTTCCTAATTTTCAAGAGGTCTCTCGACCACCAATACTTGTTGCTGAATTTGACTTTTTTACGAATGGTGTTGTGATTAATGATTTGACTCAAATCGTTAATGATATCACCGAAGTTACCTAAGGATCCAGCTGCGATATCATTAACAATCCCTCGACACAACCGCCACGTACCAGAGACCATCTTAATCGTGATCCTGATAGAGCAATATCCACTATTGCATAGATCCTCTTTGACCTCGCTCCAACTGGTCAGTTATAATGAAATGTTGGACATGGTAACTTCGGGCAAGGACAAAACCCATTTTGTAGTGAAATAAGTAGGTAAATATGCCCGTGAAGGACTGCAGCAATGGTCTGCTGCCTCGGCGAAAGGGGATGGTGAGATCCGTCGAGATTGACCTTCTCTGAGGACACATGAACGCGCTGGCAGGTTAGCGTTGCGGTGTCGTGGGGCAGGTTCTTTTCCCCAGCACAAGGACCCACTACAAAAAAATTTCACATTCATGAATTAAAAAGAGTCGAATGCCGATCGACTGGTGTCGAGGCCGAGGTAACCTGCTAAGGGTTGAAATTGGTTGTTCAAAGACACGAACTGGGCCTGGAGAAAACGGACGGACTTAAGAGATTTCTTCATTATCGACGATACTTATGACCCACAAATAAGAGTGGGGAATCCAGGTGGAAGCGGTGCCCCCTCACAACATCCCAACCGAATCAAGATCCAAATGTAGACGTGGCCATATATTTCCAATTTGAGTGAAAAACTTATACAAACATAATTTACATGAATTTTTGCATCAAATAAGAAATATAAACGTGGCCAATTTATGTTATAGTAGTATGTGATGGAATCACATAACACTATACCATACAAGGGCAAGCGAGCGGAAGGCCACTCTCCCCGGCAAGAGGTCCTGTAACACAAAAAGAAAAAGAGGAGCGCGCCCGATGATTAGCTCATTTTAGTGGAGGAGCCGGCCATCGTTGCCGGTCCCATACCCGGTCCCATACCCGGTCAGAATCGAGTGAAAAGAAAGACCGAATTTAATCGTAACTTTATCTCAACATTATTATTTCCCTATCTTTAATTTATCTTATTACAATGAAAAATTAATTTGGTTTTTTTTTCTCTCCTGTTTTCATCCTTACCATGTAACTATTCTCATTTAAATATATCTACTAGTAATGTGGAAAGAATAAAACAAACAAAAAAACTGGAAAATAACTAAAATTGAATATATGCCAATTCTTTTCTCCTACAGAATAGTTTGCTTTTTTTGTTTTATCTTTACAAAATTTCTCTTAATTATATAGCATTAATTTCTTTACTATCAATGCCTTGTTTATATTTTTGTCTTTTTTTTACGTCTGCCTTTGCTTTCAAAGAATGGAGGTCTAGATAAAGACTTGTTGCAATTATAGTTAGTGCCAGAATGAAATCGGGAAGAAAAATTTCTTTTGCTTCATATTTTCTTCGTTTCGATGATTCTTTTTGTGTTCATCGATAATAGTGAAGGAATTTAAGTTAAACTTTGAACGGCCAAAGGCATCTCACAGAACGCCGTCATAACCTTCTCACAATATACGTTTATCATGTATAACACTGTTTCACAATCTGAATTTCCGGACCAATTACGGAATAAACTATGTCCTGCAGTCATAAGTAGGAAATGCGACATTTTTCTCAATAAATGAAAAGTCCCACATGTTCACTTGTAAATTAAAGTTAGCAAACGTTTTTTTTCATAATCTATTAATTTATTTCTCTTTGTATGTTTATGGCTCAAAGATAGAAAGCTATCATAGAATCAGTTTTCTTCATTTAGTTCCTCATTGCAATTATTTTTGTCTTTACACTCACTTAATTACGATTATATTTTGTCTAGTACTCGCTGTTCGATTCTCATACACGGTCACTTCGAATGCGTCCCGTTTTCCTGGCAGAAGTTTAAAGCAATACTCACATCAAGGCGAACACGAGAGCTTGCAATACCTCCAAATATCCCGCTGCCCTGACCTTCTTCTGACCAGCACAACGCCATTCACAACACCACCCTATTTTTAAAAAAACCACTTCCATCTGAATTGTACAACTCTCCAAGTCAAGAGAGAAATCGTTCGTTCCAGTATTGGCTACCGGCACTTTACCATTGTGAGATGGGCACGACTTAGTCATCACGGATCGGCAATCATAATCGCTATTGATCATCTATTGAGCATCCACGCACGAGCAAGAGATGTAATTTGACCGCTTTCTAGGCCACACTAGTAACAAGTCGATCACGATACTAATGACACGCAAGTATGCTATTTAAAATCGCCGCCAAAACAAGCCGCAGAACAACGAAAATATCCCGAGAAAAGCTATCTGCACAGCACTTCGCACTCGTATTGGGATTAACGCTCGATTTTTTTCTACTACAGCAATACCCAACGGCGTAATCTCGACGTACTAGCTTTTGCGACAAAACGCCGTCGGACCCGCGCTCCTGAAATTGATATATTTGGGTTTGTCGTTCCGCAATTCCTTACAGTTCCGACGACCGACAAATTGCACAATTCGAATCGCATCACTTCGCGTTCGCACTAAACTTCCTTCGATTTGCGGAAAACTATGACTCAAATAGGATTGCAAACGATGCTGATGGCGGCGGCGGCGATAAGAATTTTCAGCACTACCGAAAATACTATTTCACAAGTGCACTTTGCTATTGGAAAACTTTCAAATCGTGCACGAAATCTAGTTGTCGTCGGTGCCCCGGTTAGGAAAATCTCTTTTTTTCTCAGCTTTTTGACCGTTCTTGGCTCGGCTTTGAGGTTGATGTATGGGAAAAAGATTTTTCACACCGAGCGCAATGGAATGGAATAACCGCGAAGCGATCACGTTGTCAGAATTCGATGTCGTCTCCGCTACCGCGACGCCTATCACGCTCGTCCTTTTCCATGAAACCTATGTGATCGCTGTCGCGATTCGAAGCAGACTCCTCTTTGTTGCTCGTTGTCACTTTGCGGGACCACTTGCAACGGCAGTTGACGAGCCTTCCACTCATTCCGCTTCACACTTGCCTTCGCCCATGCAATGCGTGCATGTGCAGCGGGAAAAGATGTTGCCATACCCGCATTTTAATTGCGGATTTGAATTTTTTTCAAATATAATAAATAATATCATAGAAAAATTTTAGTGATAATAGGAAAAGGTAAAACTCATAAAGAGTATAACTATAACGCAAAGTCTAAATATAATATAGAAAAACAAAATTATTTAAAATTTATATTTAACAAAAAAAAAGAGAAATCAAAAAAGTTTTATGATTTATAATTATAAATTGAAATAATTTAAAAAAAATGTCTTTTTCGAATCTGCAAGTAAAATTTCGGATAGGTGTTTTGAAGGGGCAGTTTGAACTTAATGTCGTCAACTCATTCCTTCAAGATTCTACATTTGCTGTTAGATATGTAGTTTATCGTCCTAACATGTGTGTCGAGTGTTTAAGTTGCCACCTATAACTTATCGTTTTGCAAAGTCGAGTTGTCGTTTGAAGTTTTCTATTTCCGTTTTGAAGGCAGATACAGTCACTTTTGGTGAGCATAAATCGAGACAAGGACAAGATTGTACTTGAGATTAACTGTTTGAATCGTAACAGCTTCTAGAATGGTATACAACCTTAAATTGTGTGAATTTTATGTCCATCCTACTCAGAAAGGACATGTGTTTCATTTGAACTTATTTAGAAGTAATTAGTCTGACGTTTAGTTTCCATGTTCTCGCAATTTCAGAGCACGTATCTATGATTTAACAGCTCAAGCTTCATAACAGACTAATTGATGAGTTCCACTCATCAACTCTGACTCAATTTAATTATATGTTACTACAGTATTAATTAGCATAATCATAAATAATTGTTTCTTTGAACTCAACTAACAGACTTTCAACAGACTATGAAACGCCGCAACTACTTGACAAATAGCTTCGAATCTATTTTGATGACAAACGTTAGAGCAGGCGGCAAAGTTCTAAAGGTTTGTATTGAAATTATGATCCTTTAGACCTATTACTCCATTTTGACACACTCCTCTATCGGTTGTACGTAAATTTGCATATGAATGCGAATTATGTGATTATCGGCAATAACATAATATGGTTAATTTGTTATCTTTATATTGTTATTATTTTTTAATTTTATATTGTTTTACAAATTCACGGTCTGAATTAGAACTACGTTTAGAACCCAGTTTCGCGCTCCACTGTTCTATTGATTACCAAATCCAATTAATTTCCATTTGCAAAAAAATTAGTTTTATCTAAAATGTCTGCTACGGACTATCACCGTCTTTTAATGCGAATAAAAATAGAATTTTTTGTCATAACCAACGGAGCTATGATGTCCATAGAACGCAGGACGTATGTCATCGCTAGAGATACAACTATTGAAAAAGGTCACTGGTTGTTTTTTTTGCATCTATTTTCTGCAAACAGGTCCTCCTCAACACATGAATGAGTAGCGACGATCAGCCAAAGGAGAAAGGTGCCAACTTACTCTTCAACAACGATGTGGTTAGTTGATGCTACTATCTTTTAAAATCGACTGCTATGAATTATCATAATCGCATGAATCCCACGCAATTTATCATTGCAAGTTTGAGCACACTTCTCAAAATAAACGCTGAAAAAATCGCGAATGTAAATTAAACGGCGTATACAAGACAGATATGGAATTTTGCGGTAGTATGTCATCACCTTCGGCGATTTGAGAATATTTTATGATGATCTCAGTTTTTGTCTATTTTTATAATTGGCGATTTGGAGAAAATGAAAATACGAGTTTGGATTAAAGATCCGAAATTAATAGTTGATCGATTAGAGGTTATTTATGTCTATTGGATTGATTGTTATCATCAGAATGTTAAAAATTTTAGGAGAATCCAATCAAGTTTTGGCGCCAACTGCTCTTTGATATATTGCAAATTTTTATGGGTTTCATGATATCAGCATCGATCGATCAATTATAAATTAGTTTGGTAATAAAATGATGAAATTGGATCCAATTTTCATTTGAGTTGCAACTTTAGATTGTTTCAAGCTAGGATTATTTTTTTGACAATAATTTAACACAGTTAACTATTAGGTATTCATTAAATGTAGATCGCTTGGCGATCCATTATTGGAGTTATACTGTGCAGAAAATAGGGACAATAAACGACCGACATGAAAAGCATTCCACTCTTTTCTCAAGGACTATAGAAGCTATGATCATCAAACTTTGTGGAAAGTTCATAAAGGATGTCTTTTTAAATGTTTCATAGTTGGAAATTTTTTCAAAGAATCTTAAGGGGGATCTCCCTATTAAAAAATAAATGAAATCAATAACTTTTACCAATATTCCCCTTATTTTTTAACATTTGGTGACCCCGACGTGATAACGAGAACACATATAGCGGCTAAGAATTAAGTATGGAGGCATTGGCAAAGGCACAAGAGCTCGGAAACTCTATCGAAAATGGTTACAGCAACTTTAAGAAAGATGGAAATGAGCAGAAGACGCAGGAATATGCGAAAAACATATTGAATTGGAGAGTTTTGTATGCCTTAGGTTATTTTTTTTTGTATTTGGGAGGCGAATGCCACTTACGCACTTAGTGTGGGACTTTCATGCTCTCGAGCGACTGGACTACTCACTAAACACCTTCCTTTTCAACCTGAGAACCTAGCCTGGAAGCGATTAACACATTAATTCGGGTCAGGTCTCGACAATCGAAGGATCGTGACTGGAAACACCCATGTCCGCTCAAAAGCTGGGCCAGATAGAGGTTAGTCTCACCATGCCTTAAGTTTAGCCACAGTCTAAGGTCTAGAATGAGGGGCGCAGTTCACCTTCCCTTTGTGCAATTCACCCAAGACTGTTGCCAATCGTTGAGCGAGCGCTGTCTCCCCTCGCGGGCAACCATCTCGCGTCCTCGCTTCGCTGCAAGTAAATAGCGCGGTGCTCTCTAGCACAGAGGGCGACAGGTATCACGCCTGCAATAACTCTCACCACTGAATCAAAGTCTGTCGGATATGAAGATGCAGTCTCCAGTGCTCCTCTTCTCTGTACCTGTGCCAAGCCTTTCCGGTATACCTCCTTACTGAGAGCGTCGCCCCATACTTCGGCTGCGTACAGTAGCACTAACCCTATAGTACTCATCAAGAGGCGTTTTCTTGATGGGTTTGATCCCCCTACGTTGGCCATAAGTCGACTCAGGGCCGATATTCCCGAAGCAGCCTTCTCAGCCGTTGTCCTGATTTGCTTAGAGAAACTCATTTTCGAGTCGATCAGTAGCCCCAGCTACTTCAACGCTGGCTTCGATTCGATTAGTATGCCTCCTCCTCTAGGGATTCTCCAAGACGACCACTTCGGTTTTCGCCAATACTAGACTGAACCAACGAGCAATCATCCAGTCTCTCGCTCGGCGCATTAGCGTACCTAGCCTAAGTTGCGCTTGTTCAACGGCGCGTCTAGCGAATAGAGCCGCAACATCATTCGCATAGCCAATCAAGCGCGACTCATCTGGCATCTCCAGTCTCTGTAGCCCGTCGAAAGACACGTTCCACAAGTCTGGACCAAGGGTAGATCCTTGGACAACACCCGATGTATCTTCCATCCTTCGTTGGCACTGTGTCATGTCGCAAAGCAGGCTTCGGTTATTCAGGTAGTCCCTCAAAAGCCGCATCAGATATTCTGGAAATTGAATAGAGTTTTCCAGCGAATCCCAAATAGCCAATCATATAGCGGAGTTGAAGGCATTCCTAACATCCAGTGTCACCAACAGTGCGATCCATCGCTTGGTGCGGCTATCTGCCTTTTGGACCACGCTCACAACTTCTGCAATCTCATCAATGGTGGAGCGTCCTGCTCTAAAGCCGTACGCCTGTCTCCTGCAGTACGAATGGCGTCAGTGAATCTTTCCTTGATGAATTTCTCTACCACTTTCCCAGCCGTGTCTAGCATGCGTAACAGGCGTTATACAGACGGTGCTCCGAGGTTTTCCTTCTCTGCTGAACAGCACAAACTGCGCCACCGTGCATCGTACCGGGAAAACCCCGTCCCGTACGCAAGCGTTGAATATGCTGAGCAGCAAGTCAGGACTACGGTGATAGACAAGTTGCAACACCTCAGCGGGAACACCATCTGGGCCGGGAGCCTTCCTTGCTTTCATTGATAGGGCTGCCTCTTCTAGTTCCGGCTGTGTTCCCGCAACTAGCTTGTAGTCAAGGATCCTTGTTCACATTGCCCACAAGGTCTTGCCAGCCGCGGGCCTTGCTATTGTTGATCAATTTGCAAAGGACTTTCGTGGCCGACTTATATGCTGCCACTCAGTTGCATGCCTCATTACGGTTCCGCGCGCGTTGAGCCTCACGCCGAAGCATGCGACACTCCCTTCGCTTTTCAGCTGTTTCAGTCGAGTTCACTAGGGGCTAGCCGTGCCGAGGTTTTCGATGGGGCCTAGAAGCGCTGCTAGCAGTCTTGATGATGCTCATATTTGAGTTCACCACGTCTTGAGCTGTCAGTTCTTCTGTTCTCTGCAAATCGCGCTGCAGCGGAGCACCTGTCGTGAGCACCTGGACGAACCTCTCGACATCAATCCTTCCGATGTTCCACCCAATTGTAGAAGGTCGAGAGTACGGACGCCGGGATAGGGATGGCGGTTTTTGGTGAAAAACCCGGTTCTTAGATTTTCCGGTTTCTTCATCTTCGGTTCAACCGAGCGGGCTTTTTTACAGCCATAAACCGGTTTTTCGGTTTTTTTAGCAAATTTTTTTGAATCAGAAAACTCGAATCAAAATTAAATGTACATTTTTATGTCTATTGATTAACTCTAGGTAAGAATGGTTGTTCAATTTATTACTTACAAAATTATTTCAATCAAAATAAACTGAAGGATATTTCATCTTTATGTTAAAAATAAGAGACTAACGTATTGAAATCCAAGCCAACAGCTTACTGTCAAACTAAGTCATGCATTTACAGTATAAATATGAAAGATCCTTCAGCTCAGTCCCCAAGCATTTTGCATTTATTGTATCTTGTTCTAGCTTCACTTCGCACCCTACGTAAAGCCATTCGCACTGAAACGAAACATATAAAACTAATAACAAGAACCATACAAACATAGAAATTTGCTTTGCTCTTGTGACTGTGGTCTTTAATGCTGCCTAGATAGAGATGGCAAAAAAAAATTACCGGTTTATTGTCTTTGGTATATTCTTATTCCTTAGCATCCGGTTTTTAGCCGGTTGTTGAATTTGAAAGCAAAAACCGGTTCAAGCCGGCAGGAATAAACCTCCGGAAAATTCCGGTTTTCCGAACCAAAAAAACAAGTTTTCGGTCAAACCCGTGCGATTTTTCCATCTCTACGCCGGTAGACAACGTCACGAATCTCAAGCAGAATGTACAGATGATCACTGGCTGAGTAGTCATCGAATACTTTCCAACTGTGTATCCTTCGTACTAAGGATTCCCAGGCAAATATGGTTGCTTCACAGCTAATATGGCGGAAAGTCAGCGTATTTTCGGTGTTTAGTAACATATGACGAGCGCCATTCTGGCCGCCCTTTCTAGGATTCCTTTTCCTCGGGGACAGCGCCTTCCAAAGCATTAAGCTTGGCTTGGAAAGATGATATCGGTTCTTTCAGCGTTACGTATACAGTACAGGTGGTCCCTGAGCACCAAACTCACACGAACTCATGCCTCGTGTACAGTCCTCCAACTAGAAATCACTGTTCCCAAGCCAGATGGCGGCAGTACCAGTTTGCGAACTTAATTTCCTGGCACTTTTCGGAGGAGTTTCTTTGCGGCTTTCTTCGCTGTTTTTGTCAGCACTGCCTGGAACCCCTGATATAGCGTTCAATATCACCCAATGTTTCCTCATCAGATAAATCGGAGTCCTTATCTGTATCAACGTATGGAAGGTCGTCTGAGGGGATTATGTCAATGCTGTCAGGAATCAACTCATTATCTGCGTTGAGTAATTCATGAAATAATAAGCCACTGCCATCTTCTCCGCGTGGATACCTGTCAAAAAAAACCATTTTCAGGGTTTTGTAAAATAATTTTACAAAGCCCTACTAAAATCGCGCCCTGTCAGGCCGTCTGTCCGTCCGTCCGTGTGCTACAGCAATTTTTCTCGCAAACGATATGAGCTAGAAATATCACATTTGAATGTGGGGAATGCTTTCGGCAGGGGGAATGCTGGTCGACAGGAGTACTCTTGGATGCTAGCATTCTTTGAGGAGTTCCGCCCCGCGTAGCCGTGGAAATTCCCCGCAGGGGGAATGCCGGTCGACAAGAGCTCTCTTGAAGGCTACCATTCTTTGGGGAGCGCCGCCCCCACGGACCCGAGGATATGGGGGGCACCGTGAGGTTCCCTCCTAGGATGACAGGTAACGACCCTGATTGGATCTGGACTACGCTTTGGACAACGAACTGGAATTGATGCTTTGGGCTGGCGGATATAATGATTTGGACCTAGTTGCTTTGCACAGTAGCGCCGAGGTGACACTCGTAAGTGAACGGCTCCAATTCAACTTTCATACCGTCTCCGTCCCAGTAAAACCTTGGCAGGCCTCGGAGTACGCACCATTGGGTTGGTGGTGTAGGTTCGGTTGAGACGGGCTGCCGATTAGCGCTGGTCTGGCTCTCAGCACTTGTTCCCGTAAGGGCTTGGGCCAACCCTCGCATAGCCTCCTTGCTCTGCAAAGATAACCATGGGACCAAAAAGGCGACTACACACACGAACGGAGATAGCGACTCCGAGGGGGGACCCAATAAAACTGGAGCAACCAAAAACATATAAATAAGATAAAAAAAAATCCAAAAAAAAGAAATAAAAAATAATAACAACGACGACGCAACCAGCGGTTATAGCCACGACGTTAACAGTATATCGAGAGCGGTTAGTATGCCAAAAACGACGAATAGTACAATGACAGTGAAGACGAACGAAAACCGGAGATTAGCAGACAGTCTGATTCAGACTGAGATTCCTGCGGCGTTCGGGCGCACCAAAAAATTATGCGAACGCCGGAGCGTCCTATAAAGGAAAAGCGGGAAACTCTGCAGGACGCTTCAGGTGTTCGAGCGGTGGAAGAAAATATAAAGAACATTGAGAATTCGATGGTCACTGGTGCGATTGTTACCGAAGCGACCGATGCAAGGGTCGTAAATCTTGACATAATAAAGAATCACCCTGAAGCCAACGTTGAGATTACGGCAGGAAAAGAAAAGAGCAACCAGACAAGTAAAAGGATGTTGTGTGATATCATCGCCAACGTCGAAAATGTGGCGGAAGTACTGTATTCGGAAACGGAAAGCGATAACCTCCTCCAAGGATGGTCGCAAAGTACAATTGCCGCCCAGCGACACGAAGAAGAAAGCCTATTCCGAAAAGCGGGAGATGTTCTGAAAAGAATACAATCTTGATGCGACTCCCCAAAAATCAGCAAAGCGGTAAAGATTGGGCTCCTTAAACTAGAGGACCGCATAGGGCATTATTGGAGCAGCTGGTTAAAGGCCGAAGACGAGCAGAAGGCTAAAGAAGCGCTGGGGGCGGAATCTAAAGGCCACATGCAAATAGTTCCACCATCAAAAACCAATAAAAGCATGGCGTCTAGCCCAATCGAAGGAGATCGGGATAAAAGAAGGAAGGAAGAGGCACACGGGTTCGATAATGCTTACAAAAGGAGCGAAGAAAGCCGCAAAAAACTCCTTCAAAAAGTGCCAGAAAGTAAAGTTCGCACGGACGCCCAACAAGAAAAAGACCTGATGCAAAACAAGAAAGACAGAAGCCCCGAGGGAGACCACGGCAGCAGGCACTGCTCGTAAAACCCCAAGATGGCCGATCCTACGCGGAGGTGCTGCGGGACATCAGGAGAAATGTAAGGCCCGAAGGCACACTACCATTAAAGCAATACGACCAACGCGGGCGGGCCACATACTGGTCGAATTCGGGGCAGAGGCCGACAATAAGGAAGCATTCCAGTCCTCGGTAAAAGTGCAACTATAGCCTCGCTCGAGCCGATGGCAACGATGAAATTAGAGACGTTGACTGCGCCACGGATCTGGCCGAGGTAGAAGAGGCCATCAAAAGGGCGTTCCCTAGCGTGGGAAGGATCAAAGCGAGACTGACACCAGAAAACTATAGAAGACAACGCATGGCCATAGTTGACTTGACCGAAAAGGACGCCGAACAATTCCTGAACAAGGGCAAAGTACAAATAGGGTGGGTTGTCTGTAGGATACGGCTGAGAGCAACGCCTCTTCAATGTTTCAAATGCCTTGGCTTCTTCACACCACACAAGTATGCAAAGGACCCGATAGGTGTTCCCTATGTTACAAATGCGGTGAAATGGGACATAAAAGAAAAGAGTGTACGAAGAAGGCACACTGTATTCTTTGCAAGGATGCTGATCCAAGACCTGATTTTGGACACGTCTTGGGATCAGGAAAATGCCGGATTTTCCAGGAAGCCCTAGCCAAGGCAAAATCAGAACTTCGATGACCCGCATCCTGCAGCTAAACCTATACCGCAGTTCAACCGCCCAAAATCTGCTTAAGCAGTTTGCGAGGGACATGAAAGCCGACTTCTTGCTGCTGAGTGAGCAACACCATGATAAAAGTCCTGCATTATGGTATCCTGATGAAACTGGTACTGCCGCCATCTGGGTTGGGAACAGTGATTTCCGAGCGGAGAGTTGTGGATGGTTTCGTGTGGGTTCGGTGCTCAGGGACCATCTGCTTTAGTGTGTACCTAACGCCGAACGAATTGTTATCATCTTTCCAAGCTAAGCTTAATGCTCTGGAGGGCGTTGGCTCGAACGCAGAGGGCAACATGCTCGTTGGGAGAGTCTTCAACGCTAAAGCAATCAAATGGGGCATGCCTCAAACAGATCCGCGGGGAAAACGAATCCTGGAAATGGCGGCCAGGACGGCGCTCGTCGTACTGAACACCGGAAATACGCCGACTTTCCACCTTACTGGCTGTACGGGAACCATACCGGACGTGACATTTGTGTCGGAGTCCTTAGTACGGAGGATACACAATTGGAAAGTATTAGAGGACTACTCAGCCAGTGATCATCAGTGCATTTTGCTTGAGATCAGTAATGTTGTCCCCCGGGCGGCGTCCGTGCTCTCGGCTTTCTACAACTGGATGAAACATCGGGGGGATGGACGTCGAGAGGTTCGTCGAGGTGCTCACAGCAGGTGAGCCGCTGCACGGAGCTTCGGAGGCGACGGAAGGAGTGGTGAACTCAACTATGAGCATCATTACGACTGCTTGCAAAGCTTCTATGCCCCGTCGAAAACCCCAGCACGGCAAGCCCCCAGTGTACTGTTGGTCAACTGAAATCGCTGAAAAGCGAAGGGAGTGTCACAAGCTTCGGCGTGAGGCTCAACGGGCGCGGAACCGTGACGAGGCATGCAACCGGGTGGCAGCATATAAGTCGGCCAGGAAATGACTTCGCAAATTGATTAACAACAGCAAGGCTCGCTGCTAGCAAGATCTAGTGGACAATGTGAACAAGGATCTGTTGGGCCTTGGCTACAAGCTAGTTATGCGGAAGCTTAGTGCCCTACAGAAACCTTGTATACATGATGCGGAAAAGATGGACGAAATAGTGCGGGCACTGTCCCCTGCCATCCCGTCCGTGTTGACGCTGTCCATGGTGAAATAGCAGTCGAGTGTCCACTCTTCGCACAGCCGGAACTGGAAGAGGCAGTTCTTTCGCTGAAAGCGAGGAAGGCTCCAGGCCCAGATGGTCATTGTCCTGACTTGCTGCTCAGCTCATTCAACGCTTGCCTACGGGACGGCGTTTTCCCGGTACGATGGAAGGTGGCGAGGCTCGTGCTGGTCAGCAAGGGGAAGGGTAATCGCCGTCTGCATACCGCCCGTTATGCATGCTAAACACGGCTGGGAAAGTGCTCGAGAAACTCATCAAGGGAAGACTCACTGACGCGATATGTGCTGCTGGCTTTAGAGCGGGACGTTCTACCATTGATGCGATTGCAGAGGTGGTGAGCGCAGTCCGGAAGGTAGAAGCATATAGTCGCACCAAGTGACGGATCGTCCTGTAGGTGACACTCGACGTCAGAAACGTCTTCAACTCCGCAAGATGGGTGGGTATTCTGGATATGCTGGAAAAGCCTTTAAGTTCCAGACTATCGAATGCGGCTTTTGAGGAACAACTTAAAGGACCGAAACCTGCTCTACGACACGACACAGGGCCAATGAAGGATGGAAATTACATCGGGTGTTGCCCAGGGATCTATCCTTAATCCGGACCTGTGGAATGTGCCTTACGACGGGCTACTAAGACTGGAGATGCCAGATGAGTCGCGGTTGATCGGCAATGGGGATGATGTTGCGGCTATGGTCGCTGGACGCACCGTTGAACAAGCGCAACTTAGACTAGGTATGCTAATGCGCCGAGTGAGAGACTGGATGACTGCTCGCGGTTTCAGTTTAGCACTGGAGAAAACCGAAGTGGTCATCTTGACAAAAAAGAGAATCCCTAGAGTAAGGATGATCAGTATTGGAGACTTGCGATTCTAATCAAAGCCATCGGTGAAGTACCTGAGGCTACTGATCGACTCGAAGATGAGTTTCTCGGAGCAAATCAGGGCAACGGCTGAGAAGGCTGCTTCGGGAGTATCGGCTCTGAGCCGACTTATGGCCAACGTAGGGGGACTCAGCAAGTCAAGAAGACGCCTCTTGATGAGTGCTGTAGGGTCAGTGCTACTGTACGGAGCAGAAGTATGGGACGACGCTCTCAGTAAGGAGGTGTACCGAAAACATTTGGCACAGGTACAGAGAAGAGGAGCACTGAGGATTGCATCTTCGTTTCCGACAGTCTCGAATTCGGCAGTGAGAGTTATTGCAGGCGTGAAACCTGTCGCCCTCCTTGCTAGAGAGCGCCACGCTATTTACCTGCACCGAAACGAAGATGCGGGGGAGATGGTCGTCCGCCAGGAGAGGCAGCGCGCGCTCAACGATTGGCAGCAGTCCTGGTTGAATTGCACGAAGGGAAGGTGGACTGCGCGCCTCATCCCGGATCTGAAACCGTGACTAAATCGAAGGGATGGTGAGACTGGCTTCTATCTGACCAAGCTTTTGAGCGGGTATGGGTGTTTTCAGTCTTACCTGCACAAGATTGGTAAGTCACGGTCCTCCGATTGTCGGTTTTGCCAAGAGGAGGAAGTCAATGCCTGCCACACATTTTTTGTGTGCACAAAATGGGTCAGGCTGCGAATGGACCTCTACAGGGAGACGGGAGAGCTCATCGAGGATAATATATTCGCGTTGATGCTCGAACCGGTTGACAAATGGAACCAAGTGGCACATTATTTTTGGGCAGTCCTAAAGGATAAAACGGACTCACAGCAGACGGGAGCGTTGGGGCTGGGGGATGGCTTTTCTGGCACTTCCTCTTCTCTTCTCCCTTCCCGCTAGGAAAGGAGTCCCCAGCTTTAAGGCACCTCACGGCATAATAAAACGAGACCTGGCCCGAAGTAATGTGTCAAACGGTTCCAGGCTAGTTTCTTAGGTTGAGAGGGGAGGTGTTTAATGGGTAGTTTAGCCGCCTTCTTGCGAGCATGGGAGTCCCACACTCTGTGCATAAATGGCATTCACCTTCCAAACACACAAAAATAAAGATTTATGACAATTCGTCTCTTTGTTTTGCAAACCAGACGAAATTTTATCTTGAACGGATATGATTGCATGTTCAGTTTTGCTTGAAACCAAATTGTTCAATAGCAAAGAGTGATTTTGAAAATATTTTAAAAGATCGCAGAATATTTTCAAGAATTTTGCTTAGGTTCGAAAGAAGAGAGATCGGCAAAGGAACTAATTTGGCTGCTTTCCAAGCAGATGGAAAGTAGCGATTATTGATTCAACTATTATCATTATAAAAAATCCGTTCAACCCCAAAGTAAAAGTAGTGATTTTACTCTCTACAAGTTATTTTAAAACATTGCCATAAGAAGATTTTTCACTATAGACGTTATTATAAAAGGAGGAGCAAATGTTTATTTTTTGATCCATCGTAAAACATGACTGTCCTTTAAAACGAATAGGATGCCTGGAAATATTCCAATTATTGGATAACCAGCCAGTTAAATTATTCATTTTTTTTAAATTATGTAGGGATGGTTTCATAAAAGAAAGTCTTAGTCTTTACGCCGAAGTAACTTCAAGACGCATCTTTTCTCTTATACGAGGGCGGTCCGATAAGTAATTAGCCTACAACAGAAAAAGTGCCGATTTATTTCTCAACATAATCTCTTCTTAGTTCGATACACTTGGCCCGGCGATGCTTTAACTTCGTTAACCCGTCTGAAAAATACATTTTCTCGAGGTTTGCAAAGTGGCGACGATGACCTCCTTATTAGACTCAAATTTCTGCCTAGTGAGTGGCCTTTTCAAGTGTGGAAACAAAAAGAAGTCGCACGGGGCCAAATCTGGAGAGAACGATAGATGGGGTAGCAGTACGTAGCCTAATTCGACCAATTTGACCGTGGCGACGGCCGACGTGTGAGCCCCGGTGCATTTTCATAGTAGAAGAGCACTTTGTTCTTCGTCAAATGGGGCCTTTATTTCTGCAATTCGGCATCGAATCGGCCCAATAATTCGGCGTAGTAGAACCCTGTGATCGTTTTGCCCTTCTCCAGAAAGTTGATGTCGATCACACCTTGTGAATCTCAGAAAACGGTGACCGTTACCTTTCCAGCCGATAGAAAGTCTTCGCCTTTTTCGGAGCATGTTCGCCAGGTTAAGTCCACTGTTTGGACTGATCCTTGGCCTCTGGTGTGTACCGGTGGAGCCATGTTTCCTCGAAAGTCACCAAACGACGAAGAAACTCCTTCGGATTGCGCTTAAACAGCGTCAAAAACTGCTCTGAAGTGGTCTTAGTTGCGTTAGTTGTCCGGAGTGAGCAAACGCTACACCCATCACGCACACAGCTTTCTCATGCCCAAACTTTCATGCAGTGACCCACGGCAGTCTGCCAATACGAGCTCGTGAATTTTTGTCACGTTATCCTCCAATGTAACCGTTTTCGGGGCACCAGGGCGTGGCTCATCAAGCACGACGTGCGACCATGCTGCCATGCTGCCACTCGTTAAACCAATTTTTTACGGTCGCCATCGCAGAAGTCCCCGTACACAGATCCAAGCGCGATTTCCCTTAGAAAAACAAGAATCGAATCACCGACTGATATTGCTCTTTCTCCATTTTTCTAAAATCCGCGAACACGCCCGCTTCCACACACGGTCAAAGCAAAGCTACGAGTCCGATCCGGCTGATATTTTGACAGTAGCCGTCGATAGTGAATTTCTCTTGAGATAGCAGTACAATCGCGCGGTGAGGCTAGGTACTGATCGGACCGCCCTGGTAGTTTTACTTACCTATTACAAAGGAGATAATATTCTCCTTTGTTCACAAATTAATTGCAAAAGTAAATCTACCAGGGCGGTCCGATCAGTACCTAGCCTCACCGCGCGATTGTGCTGCTATCTCAAGAGAAATTCAATTCATGCTGTTGTAATTTTGGTGGAATATTCTTTTAATTTTTGCTGCCATTTACTTCTAGTAATTTTAATATTTTGATGAATTCTCTGGCAGGTGCAAAAAAGTCCATAAAGATATCCTAGAAGAGAGGATATGAAATGACATCAATTTGCTTGTTGTTAAATACATTCTCATCTGGGAATTATTTACCAAGAGATCGGGTAACTGTTCTTGCTTTAGGATACTCACAGTGGCATCTCTTAGCCAGTATTTAATATAAACAACATGAGTGGAAATATGCCACTCAACTTTGTCTCGGATTTTGTCACTCTAAATAATTTTGTTTTATTCAATAGTCAGATGTCAGCACTTTCAACTAGAGTAACTCACCATGATGCCTGCGGTGGCTGCGATCATGCAATACAAAAACACCCGATTTGTGTCCAGGTACTTTCGTTTGACCGTAATTACCGCTTAACGATGACCCAGGTAAATTAACTAACACCCGCTTCCACTAAAATTTACACTGCAAAATACTTTTATTTTGAAGAATAATGTGGTCAGCTGTAAATCTCGTTTCTGTCACAAGACCAATCAACTCTCACACGCGAGAAATAAGAAAGGAAAAGCAATAAAAAAATTTTTGACCCGCTAGTCCTTTTCTCCTCACAAGGAATATAAGATACAGTAGAGTCCGGTTATAACAACCGCCAAGTGACCGGTGATATGACGTCGTACTAACCGCAAGTCATACTAAACGAATCGACAGTTTTAATTTTTGTTAAAATAATTACATATATACATATTGTATGGACATATTAATATTTACATATGTGACGATCAGAAAAAAAAAACATTTAAATCAAAGTATTGCATTTATTTCACATAACTAAGAATGAAAAGAAATGTAATTTTAATTTAAATATTCAGCGCTTGTAGTTTCCATAAACAACCAAATGTACAATGAAGGAAAAGAAAATAACTGTGCATGTATATAATGTACCTTTCTTTACATTATATAACTAACAAAGAAATATCTAGTGCAAAAAGTCTGCAATTTTTGATTGCTTTTGGTATTTATTCCTATAGTAAAAAGCACGGACTGCATTATGCAAACGAGAGCTTCAGATGCACTTGGAGTGGTACGATTTTCTTCCGGGCCGTCGTCATTATTATCGTAGCCATCTTGGCTGTTGCCGATAAAATTTTGTAGAATATTTTCGTCAGTCGACTCCTCACATGTTGCGAGATCATCATCAACAGCAGAATATTCTTCAAGCTCTTCATTTCCTATGGGCAGTCCTTTATTCAGAGCTGTCATCCAGACAGACAGCGGCACATTGTCATCATCGTTGTCGGCAGCAACACTCGGACTGTCTCGGACAAATCCAGCGTATTTATAACAGTAAAAAATGGTCGCTGATGTTAGCTTGTTCCAGACGTCGTAAATCATTAGAATGGCATCCAGTATTGTGATCTTTGGATGTTTGGCACTGCTGTCTTCATTTGCATCAAAACTGACGAGAATTTTTAGAACCAGGTTTTTACGAAAGTTTGTTTTTAACCCTCGAATTATTCCTTGATCCATAGGTTGCAATGCAGATGTTGTATTAGGAGGTAGGAAAACGAGAGTTATGCTTCTCAAGTCGCTGATTGAAGGATGAGCTGGGCAATTGTCAACCAGGAGAAGGATCTTTTTCTTCTTTTCAGTCAGTTCATGATCCCAATCGCTTACCCATTTGATAAAAATATCAGATATCATACAGGCCTTGCGATTGCTTTCATAATCTACCGGCAGCGATAGAATGTTTTTCAAACATCTTGGGTTCTTTGACTTGCCGATAGTTAAAAAACTGCTACTAAAATTAGCTGCAACCATCACAGTTATTCTTTGCTTCAAAAGTTTTCCTCCCGAGCACTTTTCACCTCTAAAATTTAATGTTTTATCTGGCGTTAGTTTATAAAATAATCCAGTTTCGACCGCATTAATATTTCGTCGTCACTAAATTCTGTGCGCAAATTAAGCCAAACTTTGGTTTGCCACTCCATCACATCGCTCTGTTGTAACTGACAAAGATTCTCCAGCAATTTTCCCGGCGACAATATTGTTTCGACTCTTGAAGCGGTTAATCCAACTCGCCGAACAATCAAAATTAAGAATTTTGAGCTCTTTAGCAAAAAAACTTGCCTTTTGTTGAAGCATAGGCCCATTTACGGGTATTCTCAGCTTATGCTGCAGCTTAAACCATTCTAAAAGCGCCAAATCAACTTGTCCTTGAGACTACTCCCTCACGCGTTTAGGTTTTAAATCATTCGCATGGAACAAAGGTTCTATCTTTTGTTTATTTTTCCTAATTGTGGAAATCGTCGAATGATTCACACCGAATTTCTTAGTAACCGTTACATTAGACTGGCCAGCTTCTAGCGTTGTATAATAACACTTTTTTCTTCAATGGAGACACTTTTTCGTTTTATAGAAGCCATTTTGGCACGCGCACTCACTCATCACCGGCAAATAACTGCCGTAAAATAAACATTCGTATTCCAATCAGCGACATGCAGACAAGGAGGGTGTGCGGGTCGGGGATAGCTTCTTATCTATGATTTATTTGTAAACACGTCAACGCTCTTCGTCGTTGCCATAGTATACTCAACTAGTAACCACACTCCATCAACCCTCCGGAAAAATTCGAACACAAGCCGAACAGCGAGCCATAACTCTTCGGTAGCAGGTAGATGGTAAACGCTGATGCGAGGAATGGCGCGAATATAAACATATGCTTCGATGAGAGATTTCAGGGCTACCAGAGCTAAAAAATCAATAACATTGCAGAAAAACAAATTCGTTCCATGCAATCTTTTAGTTTTTTATTAGGACTTGGCAGCACTCCTATGTTCTGAAATGCGTAAAAGAACACGTGCGTCGGAAATTTTATTTGCATTTTGCTTTGTTTCTTGAGCGCGCGAAACATGGGATCAGCTGTCATGCCCCGGACCAGCTGACGTGCCCCTGGGAAAATTCAAAAAGTGTGCAACACAGGGTAAATGAAAGGTGTGGCTACTATTTGAGTATACTATGGTCGTTGCAACCCGACAATTTTGTGTGAAATTCCGTCGTGAAAAGTAGTCGGTCGTTGTAAGCGGAGTCGTAATAAACGTATGTACTTTCATAGTGGCTCATATTAAAACCAAACATATGCCTACACTTACGTCGCTAAAAACGGTTGGCTGTTATATGCGAAGTCGTACTAAACGGACTACACTGCAGTTGCCCCCTAATTGCAAAGGACAAATTCCTAGTAATGCAATATTTGCACAAACTCCTCCCTTCGCCTAACCGGAAAAGCTTGAAGATTTTCTTTTTTTAACGTCCCTAATAAAATTTTTTCATAATTTTATTATTATTTTTGACACAAACAAGAATACGTCCATTCGTTTTGACTGCTAGACAAGAATCCCGGCGGGATAGACATTTAAAGCACAAGTCACAGCTATATCGTGTGGACGTCCGGCAAAGTAATCGTTCTCGAATGAATGACAGGAACATAAACTGCAAATGTCAAACCCCCATTACCGCTACCGCGCTCAAATCAAGTGGTAATACCTGAAACTTTCCTTGAAAAAATATACTTTCTTTATCCTTCATTTTCTTGAAAATTAACTTTTCGCCTAAATGCCCGCAACAAACACCATTCCTCTCATGCCACTTCGCCCAGGATATCATAATGTCTCCCATATTTTATTCGTAAATAACCAATAATTGAACCGAATCTATTAACTGCCAACTAAAATTCCAAAATTCTTCCGCCTTCTAAAAAAATTCTACATGGCAGCCCTCAACCCCAAAAAAAATTCACCGCATGCCCGCCAAATCGTAAACAAAAACATTTCATAGCGCGCGCATGCTCTTCGCCAGCCATGACGTCACCTGTTAATAATAAAACGTCGATTTCCGACTGTTTCATAAAAGAAAATCGAATGGAATCCAATTAGAACTCAACGTAACTTGCTTATCACAAAATTCTTTATCAGCCATGCGAATTGCTCAAGTCTTGCAGATATGATTAAGCTGTCAATCCGCTCATTGACAGATTTACGATATCGCAATCTACAGCAGCAGGTAACAACAACAGTAAAATTGGAGAGAATGTTCCGATACACCGGGAAAGTTCTTAACATTCTGACTCACCTGATAAATTCAGTGACAATTCGCATATTTCTAGAATTATATCCTGATATGAAATCCATAGTTGAATAACACCTAAACACACTGAAACTATTCATTCAGAGGAAACAAGCAAAAACGACCGGAAGGAATATGTAATCAATTTTTGTTTTCACACCGAGTGTAAATCAAAGAACGAAAAGACAGGCAAAAGTAAAATCGATTTTTTCCCACGGTCAATCAAAGCATTCATTCATCATTCGTTGCTACGAGCGCGCGTTAACATTTTTCATCGCGTTCGTTCGTTAATCGAATTGACATAACTCGCTAATTTACTTCGAATTAAGCAAAAATTCCGGCGAATATAATGACATTGTGCAGAAATCTAACCAATTTGGATTTCTACGGGAAATCCTTGCGAGAATCACACACGAGCCAAAATGCGGAAACCGCGACAAACAAGAAAGGACGCCCGAAGAACGAAGTGCAAATGTCATTTGGGAAATAACTGTCAAATTCGATGGGAAATCTAAATTCACAATAGATAAACGTCAGATAGATGGATATTTGGGGAAGTTTGATAGCCACTGGAAAGCAACTTCAGTAACTATTAAACGACGATTGTCAAACACTCGAAGATCGGCAAACTTAAATCCTGGCAACGAAAATCAAGCTATGATATGCAAAAACATTTAATTTGTGACTACATAACTAACCTATAAGTTGATGTGATCAACGCTAAACTAATTATTAAGTAAATGCATTCGAAAAAATATAATTATGAATAATTGCTGGCCTTTCGGAAAAATAGAAGGGAAAGTGAAATAAACGGATGCCATATCATATGAAAATGAAATCTAAAATTGCCTCAATTATAGCGAACGAATTCAACTAAAATCGGCATAAGATAGGAGCCATATTGCAGCAATTTGCATATGTAGCAGTCGGCCACTTTGGACAAGCTCCCGTGAGCCTACTGCACGGTGAAAAACGTTTCTCGCGCTACCCAGGAATACCGATCATGTGACGGGCGACACGAACAAACAAAATTTCGGCGAGATGCGCCATAAACCTCCACAGAAAGAATTTGCAGACGTGGAAATTTCAAATGACTGCGATCCTGACGGTTTCCGGAATAATCGATGTTGTCGATGGCTCTCACATAAAATCCGAAGGAGATGTCGCGAACGCGAATGAATCCAGAAAATGTCGGGGGAGCAGTCTCGGACCTCGGTTTAATGGCAAAAACCATCACCACCCTTTCGTCAAAATACAATGCATTGAAAAAGGTCTGGGACAGCGTATCCGAAGTCGATCAGACAGTTCAGAAACTCATGAAACGTTTGATGAAGAAGGAGCTGAGAATGACTGAGGTGGGTGCAAGAAATATGAGTAAATCGTTAAATGCTCAAATACAGTCTGGGACATGAGAGCCGCGAGAGTGGTTTCACTGCCATAAAAAGGGGCACATTGCCCGACAGTGCCGGAAGAAAAAGAGAGACCTCATCGAAAAAGGGGCGAAAGAAACTGCGAATTGTGCGTTCACGGTGTCGAATAAGCCTCGCGTGATCCGCGAGAAATTTGAAATAAATGTGTTCGACGAGTGGTTGAAACGCGATGTTACCGACGTGTGATTATCGGACAGCGGAGCCTCCCGTCACATTACGTAGCTTCAAGTGGCTCACGGAGTTCCGATCAGTGGTGGGGGAGAGCGTGTCGCTTGGCGACAACAAGCAGTGTCCAGTTACTGGCATTAGGATCGTCGCAGTATGTAAGTTTGTTAATGGAGAATGGAGTGAAGTGTGACTCGAAAATGTATTGTGTGTACCCGAATTGAAGAAAAATATGTTTAGCGTCGGAGCGTGCAATTCGAAAAATATCGATGTTGTTTTCAAAGACGAATTCTTTCGCCTTCAACGCAATGGCAAAATTGTAGCGCAGGGAATCAGCCAGAGAAACAATATTTACCAGTTGTGTTTTGAGACGAAATCGATTTTGAACATATCGTTGAGTAGTTTGAAATGGTGGCATGAGCGATTCGGGCACGTTAATTCCAACACGATCGGGTAAATGTCAAAAGCGAAAATGGTGACAGGATTGAATTTGACCTTAAACGGGGAGCCCTGTCAATTAGGTCAAGAAAGAAACCCGGCGAATTTATTCATTCGGATGTTGAGTGGCCAATGTCAACATCCACGATACGCGATCGCTTCCGTGTGTTTGGAACGTAGAGCTCGAATAAGTTTAACTGGAATGTGAATATATAAGCCCTGAATTGATGACGTTCTTGTAAAATTGCAGTATTCAGTTGCAGACAATGGCACCGTACACTCTAGAGAAAAACGGCCGAAGCGAATGAGATAACCGCACGATCGACGAGAGCGCTCGAACGATGTTACAGGCATCATCCCTCCCCACATCTCTTTGGACAGAAGCCATGGATTAGGCAGTAAACATCCTCAACAGGACTCCCTCGAGACACCATCCTGAGAAAACTCCATATGAATTGTGGACAGGTCGAAAGCCAGATGTGAAGCATCTACGCGTTTTCGGGTACGATGTTCATACACACGTCCCCACTCAACTTCAAAGATAGCTTGACCCAAAGGCCAAGAAAATGATTCTGGTTGGGTTCGAGGGAGAATCTACTAACTACCGGTTGTACAATCTGGAAAAACGAGCTGTTTTTGCATCTGGCAATGTCATTTTCAACGGAAATTGTCGGAACGCATCTGAAACCAACAAAGCGAATGAAGTGTATTTCCGATTTGACGAGAGAGAATCTTCTCGAAAATGAGAGGAAACTCTAGACGCCTCACCCTGCCGAGAACGAGAGAGAACCCGCACTACAGCCCGACCAAAATGAGAAACACCTCGTGGGTCTCCCAGAAATTCAAAATGAGCCGAGAGTACTGAGAAATCGTGCTGAAATCAAAAGACCGTTCAGATACAACGCTGACGTCGCTCAAGTCGACACTTCCAGCAGTTTTGACGAAGCTGTCTCTTGCTCTGAGGCAAGACGCTGGATGGAAGCCATTGACGATGAGCTACGCGCTCACGAAAGCAATCAAACCTGGACGATCGTTTCCAAGAAGGAGAATCAGAAGACTATAGATTTCAAGTGGGTCTTCAAGGTCATTCATGACACCGATGGAACAGAGCTCGTTTATGCTTGATGGGATTCAAACAGGAGTACGGTGTGAATTATAACCAGACGTTTGCACCTGTGATTTGCTACGATTCACTCCGAGTCTTTCTGGCTACAGTGGCACACGAGGATCTTGAAATGGCGCAATTCAACATACGTACAGCGTTTTTACACGGCAACTCGAAGAGGAAATATATATGAAACCACCTCAAGGTTTGCAGATTGCCGAAAAAGGTCCAGTGGTTCTCAAGCTCAACAAATCTTTGTACGGGCTCAAACAGGCCCCACGATGGCACTAGAAGTTCGTGTGTTTCCTCGAAAAGTTCCGTTTGAAGCAGTGCAGTGCCGACCCGTGCGTGTTTCGCGATGTGATAGAATGTGAAAATATTATTCTCGCATTGTTTATGGATAGTTTGGCTGCGTCAAAATCGATCAAATATGCAAATGAAATGATCGACTGTCTGAAAAGCGAGTTTTACTATCGGTGATGAGCATTATTTTGTTGGCGTGGAAATCAAGCGTGATCGAGCGAAATAGAGAATGTTTATACATCAGAGCGCATATGCGAGGCAGGTACTCGAACGTTTTGGTATGACTGAGGCGAATGGGTTCAGTATTCCAGCAGATTCGCACGTGATTTTGTCGACAGCCGAAGAAAACGGGAATGACATGAACGTGCTGCGAAAATTGCTGCGCGATTTGGGAGATCGAACTGAAATACGTGCGTACTGAGGAATAAGTCGCGGGCGCGTTTACAAAAGCTCTGCCGAAAGAGCGATTCAACGTGCTTCGCAATGTTCTCACCAGAAATAAGTTATAAACGACGCGGGAGTGCTGCACTTTTCGTTTATGAACGCGAACCATGCGAACACATTCATTTTTTTGAAGTGAAACTTCTTTACTGGGGGATAAAAATTTTCAGATGTAACGAAAAAGCAAAACTGTTTACACTCCGGGCAGACAGCAAAACGGCATTTGCGCGACAATCTGTTTTAAGTCGGTTTATTCATACTGCGATGTAAATTTTCGGCTAAATTATCCGGTTCCGCCCAAATTCTTATTGGGAATAGTAAAGGTAGTTTGTTGGGAAACTGGCAGTGGTAGTTTTCTAGTATGCATATTTAGTGACGGCGGGTGGTGGCCATGCGGTCCAATGTGATGAGAAGACGATGCATGAGGGTCGAGTAGAATTCACTTCGTTGCTAGGTGCTAGAACTGATTCCGCCGATGTGAAGTGAATGCGATTGGCGATAGTGGGTCGTTGTGGGTGCATGCACAATAATCTTTGGTCCTAGCACCGATGTGCAATGTATTGATGTGACGACGATGGACAGTCATTGCGAGGTATTTGGGGATCATAGGTGAATACATGGTGGTTTGGCGGTATCCGCGCTTGCTCCTAGCACCGATGCCGCCGATGTGCAATATATTGAAGTGCCGACGACGGATGTTCATTGCTTAGTATATGGGGATCATGGGATAATGCATGGTGGTACGGCGGTAGCCGTGCTTGGTCCTAGTACAAATCCCGCCGATGTGCAAGTGGCGACGACGGATGGTCATTACGGGGCATTTGGGATTCAAAGGTGAGTACATGGTGGTTCAGCGGCAACCGTGCTTGGTTCTAGCATCGATGCCCGTGGAATATATTGAAGTGGTGACGACGGATGGTCATTCCTAGTTATTTGGGGATCATGGGCGAATGCATGGTGGTACGAAGGTATCCGTGCTTGGTCCTAGCACCAATGCTGCGGGTACGCATGTAGCGACGATGGATGGACATTGCTGGGGATTCGCGCATCATAGGTGGTTACGTGGCGGTGCGGTAATAACCACGCTTGTTCCTAGCACCGATTCCGCCGATGTGCAATATATTGCAGTGGCGACAGAAGATGGTCGTTGCTGGGTGTTTGGGGATCATGAGAAAATGCATAGGGGTTGGGCAGTAGCCATGCTTGGTCCAAGCGCCGATGTACAATATATAATGTATTGAAGTAGCGACAATATTTTCAAGTTAATGAAAAAGGAGATATGTTCACGAAAAATAATTAGATATATGTTAGGGAAAGCAACAGATGTGAGAAGTTTGTTGCCTAGAATGCTATCAGTAGAGCAGAATACAGTTTTGATAGAACTGATAATAATTGGTTGAGAATAGATTAAATATAATAACAGAGATAGAATTTATGATATGATGTCAAGATAGAATGATATCATAGAATTATCTAAGAACACGAAAAATCTCACAGTAGTGAAAGTATGATGATATTCAATGAATTTGTTTATTGAAATGAAACTTTTTCACTGGGGGTAAAATTTTTTAGATGTAACGAAAAAGCAGAACGTTTTACACTACGAGCGGACAGCAACGCGATATTTGCGTGACAATCTGTTTTCAATAGGAGTTTACTCATGCTCCTGAATACAATTCCGACTAAATTATCGCATTTTGCCCGAGCCCTTATTGAGAATAGTAAGATAGTTAGTCGGGTTGGTTGGTGGTTTTCTAGTATGCAAATTTAGTGGCGATGGATGATGGTTAAGTGATCGATGGGAAAAGAATGAATAAGGGTCGGGTGGGAGTTCACTTGATTGTTAGGTGTTAGAACTAATTCCGACAATTTGCAATGAATGCGATTGGTGATAGCAGGCCATTGTCAGTTAATGAGCATTAGTTCTTTGTCATAACACCGATGCCGCCATGTACAATGTATTAAGGTGGTGATGACGGATGGCTATTGGTGGTTGTTAGGGGACCATAGTCGAATGGATGATGGTACGGTGGTACCCATGCTTTCAATATCTTGAAATTGCGACGACAGGTGGTCGTTGGTGGTTATTTGGGTACCATGGGCGAAAATATGGCGGTTCCGCGGTAGACGTCTTTGGTCCTAGCACTGATGCTTTCGGTGTGCAGTGCATTAAAGTGGCAACGACGGATGGTTAATGGGTAATCATGAGTGAACGCATGATGATTCGGCGGTAGCCGTACTTGCTCCTAGCACCGATGCTGCTGATGTGCAATGTATTAAAATTGCGACAACGGATGATAGTTTATGGATTATTAGAGATCTTGAGCGAAAACCTTATGGTTCGGCGGTAACCTTCCTTGACCTAGCATCGATGTCATCAATGTGCAATGTATTGAAGTTGCAACGACAAATGGTCGTTGCTGGATTTTTGATGATGGATGGTGTTTGGTGCGTATTTTGGGATCATGGGCTTATGCATGATGTTTCCGCGCTCACCGTGCTTTCTCCTAGCACCGACGCCGCCGATGTGCAATATATTGAAGTGGCGTTGGTAGGTATTTGGGGATCATGATCATGGCTATAGCCGTGCTTGTTCCTGGTATCAATACCACTCATGTGCAATGTATTGAAGTAGCGATGGTGGTTTGTGGGGTCGTTGAGGATCATGGGCGAATACATTATGGTTCGGCGGTAGCCATTCTTTGTATTAGCACTCAGCCCACCTGGTTCTTCATCCAACAGTCGGGGAGCGATTCCAAAGAAAATACCACCTCCAATTCAACATCAGAAATCGAGTGACCTCGTTCCCTCAACAGATCTCGATTCTCCTGTCATTCGTGCTTCTATACCTTTGAAGAATATCTTTATATCTAGAGTGGCATACGAAACTTCAGTTGAGGACCTAAAGCGTTATGTCAAAAAAAAGTTTGGATCATCCGTTAAAGTCTTTACTTGTCATAAATTGACTAAGGAAAATTTAACGGACAAAGTAGTTGCCTCATTCAAATTGGTGATTTCTGCGAATAGTGATATTGTCCTGAATCCAAATCACTGGCCTGCTGGTGTTCTTGTTAAGCCGTTTGAATCTAGACGAAGAAATTTTCGTCGGGCGATAAACGAAATCCCAAAGCTCTAGTCACAAGTAATCTTGATGAACATTCTAATAATCATAATGTTTTTTCTACTGTATCCTCTTTAAACGTCAATGAATCTCTTTCAAACCTCAATACTCTTCAATGTAACTTCTCTTCTCCGAATAAAATGTGTTTATCTATTTTTTACCAAATGTACGAGGATTAAGGACCAAGCTTGAGGAACTCTTTATCTCTTATCAAGTTAGTAATGATTCTATTATCTGCCTTTCCGAGACCTGGCTGAATGGAAACATTTTGAGTACTGAAATGTTTCCTGATCATATTGTATATAGATGTGACCGTGACCTGATTGCCACTAATAAGGCTGATGGTGGTGGAGTTTTAGTTGCAGTTAGCAAAGCTCTACCTAGTTCTCCTTGTTCTGATTTCTGTTTTTCTCCTACTTTAGAATGTGTTATTATCAAAATTTCTCTCCCTCATAATACAGAGTTCTTGATTTTGTCTATTTATATTCCTTGTAATTCACCTTTAACTGTTTATGAGACGTTTTTTGATGATCTATCCTCTTATCTAGTTTTGCGACATCCTCACGCCAAAATAATAGTTTGCGGGGATTTTAACTTACCATACATAGTGTGGAAAAATTATACTACTCCTTCAATCTCGTCAGTTGACCCTTTTTCTATAACCCTGTCATCTTTCCTATCTCATTGCTCCTTCTCTCAATTTAACCATATCCGCAATCCTAATGGTCGTTTCCTTGACCTTGTTCTATCAAATGTTCCAGTTAGCCATTTATCTGTATCTCAAGCCTTACATCCGTATGTTCCTCCTGATCGGCACCATCCTCCTTTATCTATAGATCTTATAGTCGATGAAATTAAATTTAAAAAACCTCATCCCGCTCCAAAACTTAACTTTTTTAAAGCTAACTATGAAGCAATTAATACAGAATTACTTTCAGTCAACTGGCTAGATTTCTTTAGAGGCCTAAATTGTGAGGCTGCTTTGGATAAATTTTACAAATATATTTATAATCTTATTCACTGTTATACGCCTCTTCAGACATCCCGTAAAGCAAATCATAAGCCTTGGCTAACAAAGCGAGTGCTTAGTGCCCTACGAGCAAAAGATAAGGCACATCGTGTCTTTAAAACACTCGGCACTATTGAAGCAAGATGTAATTTTAGCAGGCTGCGTGCTATTGCCAAAAAAGAGATCAGATATGCTTTGAAGGCTTATTTCAGCAGTCTGGATAGCTCCCTTGTGGCTAATAATACAAAGCCTTTTTGGTCTTATATAAGATCGCTGAAATCCTCTTCTTCCATTCCTAGTAAGGTCCGTTTGAATGGTGCAGAGGTTTCTTCTCCTCAAGAAGTGACTGACTCATTTGCCCAATTTTTCTCTTCAACTTTCTCTTCTCCCGCTGCAACTGTGCATCCTGTTGTCTTACCTAATCATCTTCCCTTCCCAATTTCCTTTATTTGTACTGATGCATCTGAAGTCGAAGCTCTGATCAATGCTCTTGATCCTAATATTAGCCCTGGGCCGGATGGTTTGCCAAACATATTTGTAAAGTCGTTAGCCTCATCGCTTAGTTTTCCTTTATCTCTCCTCTTCAATCTAAGTTTGAGTACTGGTACATTCCCAAACCCTTGGAAAACAGCTTATATTGTGCCTATTTTTAAAAGTGGTGATCCTACGTCAGTTTCCAATTATCGCCCTATTTCTTTACTGTCCTGCTTTCCAAAGTTACTTGAACGGTTGGTTCATAATCGACTCTCAAACTCACTAGCTCCTATTATTGCTCCAGAGCAGCATGGCTTTCTCAAAGGATACTCCACTACCTCTAATTTAATGGAGTTCACAAACAGTATTGCAAGAGCTTTGGATAACCAACTGCAAGTTGATGTGATCTACACAGATTTCTCCAAGGCCTTTGACACTGTGAATCATTTACTTCTTTGTCGTAAGCTTGAAGCTCTTGGCATCTCGGGTGCTCTTCTATCTTGGATGTCATCTTATCTATCGTGTCGTCCCTGTCGAGTAAGTCTCTCTGGTATTACGTCTAGTCCTTTTTGTCCTTCATCTGGCGTTCCACAAGGTTCAATTCTTGGGCCTCTTCTCTTTCTGTTGTTCATAAATGATCTTCCCTTTGTAATTAATTCCTCGTGCCTTTTGAATGCAGATGACTTTAAAGTATTTCGAGCAGTCAAATCCCATTTAGACTGTCAGCTCCTCCAAAATGATTTGAATGCTCTAAATGAATGGTGTGCTTCAAATTATTTATGTCTTAACACTACTAAATGTCATAAAATGACTTTTTCTCTTAAGGACTCTCCTATTAATTTTAATTATATATTAAATGATGCTTTGCTCTCTGAAGTGTTCAGTCATAAAGACCTTGGAGTAACTTTTGATCCAAAACTCAAATTTGATGCACATATTTTAAATGTGATTACTAAAGCGTCTAGAGTTTCCGGGTTTATCCTTAGACATTTACATAAATTCAATAGCATCTCTTCTTCTGTCCGCCTATTTGTTTGTCTTGTTCGCCCTTTGCTTGAATACTGTTCTGTTATCTGGTCCCCCCGATATTCCTATCTCGTGACTTCTTTAGAAACTGTCCAAAGAAAGTTCACGCGTTTTCTTTTCCTTAAGTTTAATTTGCCGTATCAGCCTTATGAAAGTCGTTTATTTTTCCTATCTCTTCCATCCCTAATATCCCGACGAACTTATTTAGACCAATGTTTTTTGTACAAACTCTGCTACCATCAAGTCCCGTTAAATATTTTTTCTGAGCTGCGTTTCCGACAAACATCTCGTTCATCTCGGATGAATTCTTATTTCGTTATACCATATGCTAGAACTGATTTATATTTCTATTCACCAATCTTAAGAATCGTACGAAATCATAATAATCTCGAGCTTGGTCCTTTCCCCTCTTCTTACATAGCATTTAAGAAAAAACTAAGAGAGTTACTACTAGTTTAACTTTTAATTATCGACGTTTTAGTATTCTTTTTCATTTAAATTTTGCTGATTGTTCTTTGCGTTCCATTTTGTGATTGGATTGTTTAGTCTGTAAGATGGAATAAATAAATAAATAAATAAATGTGGAATGTATTGAAGTGGCGACGACGAATGCTTGTTGGTGGGTTGTTGACGAGTATGAATGAATGCATTATGGTTCGGTGGCAGCCGTCCTTGGTCCTAGCAACGATGCTGTCGATGTACAATGTATGGAAATGGCAACAACGGATGATGGGTTACGAGGCATTGGGGATCATGGGCAGATGCGTGGTAGTTTGCTGGACGCCGTGCTTGCTGATAGCACCAATGACACCGGTTGACAGTGTATAAAAGTGGCGAGAACGGATCATGGTTTGTTCGTCGTTGGTGATTATGGACAGGTTCTTCGTGGTTCTGAGTCCTGTGTCCTTGCACCAATGCCGCCGATGTATAATGGATTGAAGTGGCAATGGTGAATGAGAGCTAGAGGATGTTTGATGATCATAAGCGAATGTATGATAGTCCGATGGTAGGCGTCCTTGGTGTTCATACTGATTCCAGCGATATGCGATCAATTGAAGTGGTGAAGACAGATGATATTTCGTGGGTGTTTG
The DNA here is from genome assembly GCA_963969285.1 of Odontomyia ornata. NCBI lineage: Eukaryota > Metazoa > Arthropoda > Insecta > Diptera > Stratiomyidae > Odontomyia > Odontomyia ornata. The sequence continues at coordinate 299,406,468 of OZ017740.1, forward strand.
ATGATCAGAGGTGAAAATTATTGTATTTGCTTACGACCTGAACACATTCAAGAGTAGCGGAACCGTTGCACGTTCACAAACACTAGTTAGGTATGTTGTGGGGAAAGTGGTAGTGATGGAGAGACCCTTGCAAAGGATGTCGTATAAGATAATATAAATAGAATTGATGAGATGATAATAACTTCATTTTCTTGATCGAATTGATTTTATGAGCATATTATATTAATGTTTAATAAATTGATAACAACACAGTGATTTATATAGGATTAGCAGTATCATACTAAGTCGTATTTGAGCAAACACAAGCTAATTAACACTTGGAAAGAGTCTTGTTAGTATTCTGTATATACCTGAAAGCAAGACGCTTCACTTTTGTCGGGCGTGTAGAGTACACGCGTTTTATTTTTTTTTAAATTAAGATCTAAGTTTAAGGGCATAAAATACGCTGTAACATGAAAAATAAGCAGCACTTTCATTGTTTTTTAAAATCATTATAAGCAACAATTTTGCTAATTTTGAAGGTAATAACTTACAAAATAAATATTTTTTTTAAAACTTAGCATTTGAATTGTATTTTTATTTTATATAGCTATCCAATAGAAGCGTAATCAATTTTAAAATTGGAACAGCATTAAATAATCTGTGAGTGACTGTAAATTTCAGGAGCAAGTTGCTTCCTTTTTCGGTGTCAGTTATTTCCTGAAAAATAAATGACTGAAGACAGAAGCAACTAAGAACAAAACAGCAAGCATTTTAAATGGGTAATCAACAAACTTAGAATAGATCGCATCATATGTGCGATTACAGTAAGTTTTTTCCAATAATTGTGTTTTAAAACAAATGAGAATTAAATTAACGGATGATCGCATCTCATGCACAATATTGCATATCTTCAGGCTTTTAGAAATATCCTGCTCTTGTGAACAATATGGCTACGCGACTACTCACTTGCATATGCTCATCTGATTAGCGACTTCAGACAGAATAAGTAAACGGGAATCGAAATGATAAGCCGATATAACTCACACCATATTTTATCATGGCTTGGTCGCTCGCTCTCCGCAATGACGACGACGAGCAACGGCAACATCAGGCAACGAGCCCAATAACACAGCAAAGCGCGGCACGATGATTTGACGTAGAATACATTAAAAGAGACTTGACAGTATCAATTATGAGTTGCCGCGAATAGTGCGGATAAATTGGTGGTGTCTGTTGTTCGCGCGATCACTGCATTCGCCTGGACACTCGGTAAATCGTCAAACCGTTCGTTGCAATTGGCATAATAGACTCCGCAATTCGCGAATAATCAAGCGGTGAAAGGAAAACAATGATCCGCCGACACAGCCAGTGATAAGTGGTGCCAAGTGTGCGCGCGAGGGTTAGTCCAATTAGCAAGAGAAATTCCAATCAGTGCAATCTGATCGGGTCGGTGTGCGATTTTCGCTCGCAGCTGCTTCCATCCGGGATATGAACTGTCAGATAAAGTGTCAAATGTCAAAAGGGTACGTTATCTATGCTGTGTGTGCGCGGGAGGGTGTCGAGTGGCGCGAGTACAAGTCCTAGGCGATCGTTGTGGGTTTTGTGTTGTGAAATTGAGGTTCCACCCTGCGCAGCGAGTTTGCCGTTGGTGTTATTTTGCTCTGAAGGTGTAGTGGTGTTGGCGAGAAATACAAATTGTGTGCTCATTAGTTGGCTTTCGCGTGCGATTACGTTCCTCATCAATTGCAAGACGATTGCGAGAGTGATATTGGCTGACGGCGGAGGGGCTGATAAAAAGTCATAATTGAAATCCCGTACGTGCCAATCCCCTCGGCTAAGATACAGTTTCATGGTTACTGTTCGTTGCTATTCCCTGCAGCAGGTTCCGCTCGGTTGAACCCGAGAAAAATGAGAAATCTTCGCGATCGCGTCCGCAATCAGAGTGCCAAAGATTAAATGGAATAGTTTATATGAAAGAAAACTCATAATCGGTGACAAATAAACAGATTCATATAAAAACAAAGTAACTTCACTGATTACGCGGATCGAGTCAAAACAAATTTGGCGCAGCATACGAGGCGCGGGATGAGGAAGTAGAAGGCGGAAGACAAGCGAAAAACTGGTATGTCTTGATCGCTCTCCCGAGCGAGAGATAGATTATGTAGTATTCGTAAATATTATTATCTAAGGAAAATGCCTTGTCATCGTGCGTGGACAGATAATACGGCGCGGCGTACTCGTACGTCGCGCGGTGGGACGTGAAGGAAGAACCCTTAAGTACTCACTCTCGTCCTAAAGTGTCGGTTCACCTTCAAGCCCATTTCGACGTTGTCCGCGCGTCTAAATTTACGACACTCAACTATTTGTAGGTACTTTATATCTGGCACAGAGCGCCCCGCCGCTGTCGCCTCCACAAGGTTTTACAGCTTCAAGTGAACGAAAACGAGATTCATTTGAAGAAATTAGGCCCTATGATGTAACCTGTTGTCATTCATTCAACTACCACTTGCGAGTGGTGGACGCGAGCTACGCCAGCGAGCCAAAACTCGGCCATACAATGTATGACTGGGGGGCAGACCGCGTAATAGATACACCTTGAATGCACACTATCAGATACACTTGTAATGTTCTGTTATTTTCTCACATTTGTCATGCGGTCTCGTTATCGACCTGAATGTTGGATATTAATTTGAAAATTGATACGGGAGAGAGTCGTGTTTTTCAATGTAAAGTGTTCTTAGGTTTCGAAAAGCGTTTAATTATTGCTATTTTGTTCGATCTTGCAAGTTAAGCGGTGCCGAAAAACAACGACTTATCAACTGAAATCATTTGAACGGATCTGAATGACCGAGGACTTGTTTCAGGCATACAAAAAAAACCACTCCTTGTTGGCATCACTAGCCGCAAAGGCAAGTTTCTCTCAGGTACCATCTGTTTCAATAAGTAAATAATATGATTAACCACCACTTTGAAAGTCAAACACTGTTAAAAGAAGATAATTCAGTTGTCTAAACGCTTCCAATGTAAGCAATATCAAAATATTTCTATGAAAATAAATATATTCAATACTTTTCTTCACATTAACATAACGACTTTGCATGTTTCCTGAATTTGAGAGGCCGCCATTTTGAATATAATCGTTTAATGTTGAATTATTTAAAAATATCCCGCTAAGAGGGATCAACCAGTTTACCAAATCTCGTTAAAATCGGAGTTACACTCTGGACAGAACAAAATTATTCGATTTTTATTGAAAACAGCAGCTCAAAAATATTAATTCAAACTTACAATTAACTAACATTATACAAACTGAAAACTTTCTACAGTTTTACATTGACGTGAGACAAAACGTTGATACTCAGCTCAAAACTAAATATGAGACCATGACGAAGCAACGACAAATTGATGAACAAACAAAACAAAATGACCACATCAGCGAACAGAACTTTCTATCCACGGACTGTAAACCTATCAGATACGCCTTTTACGACACAAGAAATGAAGCTGTTAAATAAGGGACTGAAACACAACTTACATAATACAAACCGCAACAAAGACCTAGAACAACTAGTAATCGACACTGAAATTAGCCATTAACAAATTGCCGCAGGAACAACAGACACATGCAAGACATACTGCAGTAGACATACTACAAAAAATACGCACTAGCATAAACAAAACGGATTTCCACGAAGACCATAAGATATTAAGACACATTCAGACAAAGCTTACGGATAACCTACTAACAGTGACAAAGGCTGACAAAGGACATACAACGGTGATCCTAAAAAAACGGACTACGTACAAAAAACAATAGACTTCATTAACGCCAACAGGTACAAACTGGTAAACAAAGACCCCACCCATAGGTTCCAAGTGGACTTACGTACTGCCATTATACAATCCCCACTAATTATTCCTCCTAATACTAAGCAACGCTACATAAACCCAAATCCATGCACATCATCCCTTAAAGCACAACCTAAGCTCCACAAACCCAATATTCCTATCAGTCCTGTCGTCAACTACCGCCCAGCTCCTGCATACCAATTAGCACGGTACTTGGCAACGATAATGGATAATTAAAGAACAGCCGCGAGCTAGCAAATTCTACCACTTCTTTAAAATTGACTGAAAATTATCGACTTTTATCATTAGACATCACTTACCTCTATACGTCTATCCCTGTCGATGAAACACTGGCCATACTAAAAGAAAAACTTTCATTCAACAATAGCTAACGATTCACAGATCAAATACTCAATCTCATAAAGACCACAATCAAACAGAACTATTTTAAGTTCAATAGCAACACATACATTGCCAAAGACGGTCTGGGTATGGGACATCCTATGTCATCAATAATGTCAGAAATATTCTTACAATCTTTGGAAGAAGTCTTTATACCCAAAGTCGTCAAAGGATTCAATGTAATATTTTACAGAGGATATGTGGATGACTGTTTCATTGATATTGACTCACAAGAAAATAAACAAGACGAACTACTTACCTATATGAATGAAATTCACCCGAATATATAGTTCACTATGGAAAAAGAAACAAACGGACAACTCAACTATATGGACCTAACTGTGACACGGGAACAAACACGATTGGGCTACAAAATATACAGAAAACCAACCACAACTGATCATACCATACATGAACCATCTAACCACCCCGCACAACATAAGCTAGCAGCGTACGGATCCATGGTGCAGAGGCTTCACTCCATCCCCATGACTCCTACTAACTACTCCAACGAACTAAACAACATTTACAGAATAGCTAATAATAACGGATACAAACAATGCGACATTGACAAACTTGTCACACAGTACAAACAAAAACAGGAACGCCAACCGACTGAAACTCATAAGAACGACCAACAGTGGGTTTCGTTAACATACGTAGGCAAAGAGACAAACAAACTATCAAACTTCCTTAGGAAATACAAATTGCAAACTGCATTCAAAACGAACAACAACATTGGAAACAAACTGAATGACACATCAATATACGAAAACAGCGGCAAATACAAACTGACATGCAAGGACAGCGACATGGTATATATAGGAAGGACAACACGAAAACTAACGACAAGATACAAAGAGCACTTACGATCTTTCTTACACAACAAGGCAGACTCCAATTATGCGACGCACCTACAAAACCACGCACATGAGCCTGACGCTATGACAAACTATGAAATTGCTACACAAACAAAGCAAAAGACCGAGGCTTGACATCCTAGAAAGGCTTGAAATTTATAAACACAGAAAGACAGACGGTAACATTATTAACGAACAACTTGTTACCAATTCCGTCGCAATTTTCTCAGTACTAGACCACACTCTTAGACGAAAATGGAAACGAGATGAAACGGAACAAACGGACATCTAACAAGCAAAATAACAAAAACTTAATATCCCTCTACCTGGTATAATCTAGTAAATGACGTAATTTACTACCTGACCTTAATACCCATCCGCTAATTACCCATCCGCTAACCCATCCTACGACTATATAGTCATTCCCTTCAACACATCCTTTAGACACTGAAGACGACTCGAAGTAGTCGAAACGCGTCTGCTCACACAACAAAGCAAGACCCGACGGCTTTTACAGAAAAAAAAAAACATTACATATACCTAACCTGTCACTAATTTTCAACACAAATAAACAACAACACTAAATGTAATAATAATGAGCTGAAACTCAAAAACTAAGTAACGAAAAACACAAAAACTGAAAATAAACATAAATAATTTAGACATTGTCATTCAGCCACCAATACCTAGATTGTCCCGTCTCAGCTCGATCAGCTTCAACAAATCTAGAAAATGAGTATCTCCATTGGAATTGTCGGTCTCGTGAACTTAAATTCGGAGGATATTTTATCTTCTTATCGGTGGCCCGTCTATATATGTGATATATGATTGGGACGCCGTCAGAATCAAAAACATATCGATGAATGTCCAAATACACGAATGCTTCTGGAGGAACGAAGCCAGTAGCGAGGCAAGTCGCAATATACCCGTCTGTAGGGTGGAACGGTTTCCACTCATAGTTACAGATCTTGCGATATGATTCCGAAGAAGTTCGATATGAAGATATCGACTCTTGTCACTTGAGCAGTTTAATAAATTCTTCTATTCAATATATAATGCTTCAAATCCGTCTCAGAATTTCTGTACAAACCAGTACATGCACAAAGACATTTCCTTTCGAAAACTCTTTAACTTTTTCATAAAACTAGCACTCTGGTTGTACTAGATCTGACATCCATATGTCAAAACTGGTCTAACCAGGGTCTTGTAACAGATAATTTTGACCTTTTGATCGATGCATCTGGAATGAAAGAGTTTTCGTAGGGCCATAACTACTTTTTGTGTCTTACTGAGCATGATTTTGACATGTTCAGTACAGTACAGATACTGATCGAGATGAACACCGAGGTATCGAACACAGGATTTATGTGGATCCCGTTCTGAACTACCCTCGCCAGCCTTGATGTGGAATCCTTCGTATTACATTTCAGGTCTTGACTGGCCCCCTGCAGTGTCGTCCAAAACAAGATTGTTTCGCACTTCTACGCATTGATTTTCATTCGCCAATCGTCAGTGTACAGCTGCACATCATTGAACATTTTTTGAAGATTGCTCTGAACTATTCCAGGTTTGCGGTCTGCCCTATACATATTAATCAGATCATCAGCAAACGCTACCAATGAGCGCGTTGGCGAGACGTTAAAATCAAAGCCGTTCAATAGCTTGCGAATGAATATTGAGAAGAGCAGAGGCGCAGTAACTGTTCCCTGCTGTAGACCATTCAAGACTTTGGATTCGCGCATTGTTGTCAGATTTCCATCAGTTACAACAAATGATTTCCCGTATAACATATTGCACATCATGGCGACAAGGTGTCTGGGGAACCTGTCCTGAACGAGTTTAAAAACTAGCCCATCCAACCACACCGTATTGAAGGCTTTTTCCATATAAATAAGACACATTCTCTTTCGTTTAGTTTCCAACAGATGTCTGATGTTACTTTCGTTATTGCATGTATGGTCGAATGCCTGGCACGAAAACCAAATTGGCAATTCGGCATCAACTCATATTTCTCAATGTGGGCGTTTAATGCTTTGTTAAGTATCATTTCAAACACCTTGCTGGTGTTAGGCAGCAAGCTGATTGGGCGATGGCTCTTAAGACCAAAAGATTCTTTTCCTTTCTTCAAGATCGGATATACCTTAGCTTTTTTCCACTCATTTGGGAAATATGAATTGCTCAACATGTTGTTGAACAATATGCAATAATTTCTAATAGCAACCTCAGGCAAATGTCGAAGAACTACATTTGGAATACCGTCAGTAACACATGAATTCTTGTTGTATCTCTTCATAGCTGACAAAATAATCAATAAGATTCAAGCTCGGTATGAGGACAGATGTTAATGTTTCATTGAATTGAAGAAGGCTTGATTTGAAGTCGAAAACTTTTGCTTCAACGACCTCTGAAAATATTTTATTCCCTCTCTCTGGGTTTGGTAGATGAACCAATTCAAAATGTGTTAAAATCAGGGCAAGTTTATGCAATCCTTCACATGTTATCCTATTTCCATTTCTATCCGGAGTCGTACTATCAATTTCGATACCAGCCCTGTCGAGAAGATTTACCTCATCACTAACGACTTCTAGATTCGATACCTTCACTCGAGACTTCTTGCGGAATATGCTATTCGCTTTTGCGAAAACGCCATCTGGGCCCTGTGGGCTAGTACCCCTCAATTTCTCCGCCCATTGATTGCTGACCTCACTCCTGCATTTTGAACGGATTAAGTTCCGGACATTCTTCAGGTGTAATTTCAACAAACCAACGAGGGAAAATCGTCGGTAAATATTGTTGACGTGTGTGAGAAGAAGGCTTTTCAACCTTGCGGTGGTTGGTGTTTCATATCCTTCCATATTGTTTCGATGTTTAATCTTGGGAACTACTTTCTCAATCGTTTCCAATGTCAACTTCTCTAACTTCGACAAACAGAGATCTATTTCATCGTTAGTTAGATTCCTGTCATTAGGAAGCATTGAGCAAGAGTTGCCATCATCAGCAGGAAGACATTGCTTCTGGTACTCCCAATTAAACTTCTTTTGAAACATTCCCCAGTCTGTTTTTTTTTAATTCAACCGATAATTTTCATGTTGAACTGGAATGAGGAAGAAATCATCCCTTTGATGAATGATTTCTATAACGATTGCGTTATGGTTGCAGCTGCAGTTTCCGTTGAGGACTATCAAAGCTAAATTCAAGTCTTGCTTCAGCAATGCAGAGATACAAATATGAATTTGTCCTAAGGTATGTTGGGAACTCCGACCCATATAGATTGCACCTGTTTTCAATTTGGTTCTCTGTTATCCACGATTTCAGGAATACACCTCTTGGATTATTGGTGGCATTCAGCCATGATGTATGCTTGTCGTTCAGGTCACCAGCAAGAATATAATAACTATGCAGCCTGTTCAATTTGAGTATTTCAAACAAGGAATTGAGATCCTTCTTGAACTTGAGAACATTTCGACCAGATGCATAGGCCGAGAGACAATAAAGGGGTTATCCCCACCTGGCAGTGAGATTTTTATAACGGTCACTTCAAGAGATTCAAAGCTTTTGAATTCGACTTTTCCCGATGCCACCTCCCCAATCACCGTTTACCCTATCGTTTCTTACGAATTCAAAATCCTTGAATGTCATGGAATGCCATGAATTGAGATGGGTTTCAGTGAGTAGTATGATGTCAGGCTTTTGCTTGACAAGGAACTCCAAAGAGACAGTCACGTCGATGTATAGCAACAATGAAGTTGACGTTGATCGAGATGAGACGAATCCTATCCAAGGAAATGTGGCTGGATGACTATTTAGAAGCATGTTCGCCTAAACGTTGAAAAACGAAATTGATTTTTTGGTCTTGTTTATTCTTTCTGAAAGAGATTCAAGCTGTTGGTAAATTTTTAAGAAGCAGCTCATTATTGCCACTTACATTATTTATTTTATTTACATTATTGTCTGCTGGTCTTCGAGCAGCAAGTGCAAATGATACTCCGGGTTGGACGAAGTTGGGAGTTAACTAATTGCGATGTACTTGGGTTTGTTTTGGGTTAAATGTAACTCTTGCAACTGGATACCGAGGGCATCCTCGATATGAGGCTGGATGACCAAATATACCGCAGTTAACACAATATAATTTTTCTTTTGACTCCATCACAGCCAATTTGCATTCACCGGAGGCGTGAATATCTTTGCATTTAACACAGCGATAGTGCATGGCACAAATTGGCAGCCGAATGACCGAATCTTTGGCACCTGTAACACTGGTTGACCTCAGGTTTTTGGAGGCGTTCCCCCCCTCACAACTCTAAAGTTTAAGCACCTTACCTGTTGAAGGACACTCGGACTGCTATCGTTCGAAATTTGGACGAAATAAACTGGTAATATTGTATTTTACCTTCAACAGTTGATCTCCTTGTCGCAAAATTTTTCACGCTGATGAACTTAACAGCTGGTGCTGCTTCCTGTAACATTTCAAGGAGATCAACTGTATTCTCCCCACAGTCCAAGCCCTTCAACAGGAAAGTCTGATTTTTTCCCCCGTTGGCGTATATGTGAAGTGGGGAGGTTTTACACTATTAAGAGCATCTTTCGCTAGCTTGAAATCATGTGTCCAGCCCATTCCGCAGTCTAACAATCGTTGAGACCTCCGGTTCGTCAAAAATTTCATACAGCTCATTTGAATATGCTTGCGCATGCTTATGTTAGGGTCCATGGTTCACACCCATAGCATAACACAGGACTTTTCACAGATTTGTGCACTTGGAGCTTTGTTTACCTATGTGTGATATTTTGTGTATTTGAGGTATTTTTTTCTCGACTGCGTCATGAGCTTTGTTTTATTCTCATTGATTTGTAGCCCAACTAGTTTTGCTTTGCTCTCGTGTTTCAGGAAGAGTTCTTTGACAGTTGCTAATGACCTTAGCAAAATGTTAATGTCGTCTGCATAGGCTACTACTTGGCAATTATAGAAAAAGGACCATGGGTTTGGATCCTGGAATTTCAGATCAATCAATTACCCTGGGTTAAGGATCTTTTGCAACAGGCCAGTCAATGCAAATTAAAAATACTGGCAATTCAGGAAACGATCTAGACTGGAAATGACATTCAAGACATGAGATCGCACACAATATTCAAAAGTGGGAAGCCTACCTGAAAATGAGAATCTTTATTGTGGATAGGGAGTTCAAATCGTACGCTATTGATTTTAATGCAGTCAATAAACGGTTGTGTGCGTATGAAAGCGAAATTCTTCAAAATCTGGCTGATCAACGTACACTCCTCGAATGAAGAATAGAATGAAGAAACGAAGGAAACGTTCTACAATCACCTAAAAATACTATTCGACTCATTGCCTACAAATGACACAAAACTAATTCTGGGTGATTTCAACGATAAGGTTGGCAATGAGATATCTCGTCGGGGAATGACTGGAGGATATAGCCTCCACGATAAAACAAATGATAACGGCCAGCGCCTGATTGACTTTGCATGTAGCAGAAATCGAGTCATACGTTCGACTTACTTCCCTCATCGACGCTTTCCTAAAATGACCTAGGTATCTCCGGATGGCAACACACAAAACCTGAGCGACCATGTTCTGATCTAATAACGTTAGGCCTCGAGCCAATTGTAACTAAGATCATTATTTGATAAAATTAACTTATCAATGTCGCATGTCAAAGGCGTATTCATCGAAAACCAGCCTGCTACAAATATTTGACATTAAAAGGCTCCGAACGGGGTCTGTAGCAAAAAGTTTCACGGAGACCCTCGACAAACCGCACTCAATCCGACATCAAGCCCGGCGCAAAAGTAATAATTGGTTCGATGATGAATGACAGAATACGTTAGACAAAAAGAATCAGGCGTACAAGAAATACGCAGGTAGGGAAACCAGGACGATGAGAGAACATTATGGAAATCAGAAGAGTAGCGAATAAGATAATTAGAATTTAAAAAAGAAAATACTATAACAAAAAATTGAGAAGTATAGATGTAAGTCTAGCGAGCAACAACTCACGACAAACATACAAAGTAGTGAAAAGTCTAAAACATGGTTATCAGACCAAAACCACGCTCTGTCGTGATGACATCGGCAACATCATCGCTGATGAAACCAAGATTAAGGAAAGATGGGCATCATATATCAAGAACCTCCTTAATCTTCCGCACAACTCCAGAATATCGGAGCCTATAGATGTTTCTGAAGAGCTTCTATTGGCTCCACCAACTCAAGATGAAGTTTGTTTCACCATCAAAGCCCAAAAAAATAATAAAGCGCCGGGCATCAATGAGACTCCAGTAGAGCTCATCAAATATGGTGGCAGCATTGTTCAGAAAGCCATCCATAAAATCATTCAGCACATTTGGCAACAAAAATATATGAGTATGCCTTATAAGCGGAGTCCATCAATTATATTCCTTATCCACATAAAAGGCGACAAGCTACAGTGCGAAAATTATAGAGGCACACCAATGCTTTGTATGGCGTACAAAATATTTTCAAAGATCTTAGAAAATAAAATCGGATCATACGCCAACATTACTCACCGATGCCTTTGACACAAATATCGGATTAAAGCAGGGAGATGGGCTGGCCCCATTGCTATTCAATTTGGCTCTTGAATACTTCATAAGGAAGCTACCTGTCGCTACATGAGGTACATTACTATACACGGACGACATCGACATTTTGTTTCGGTCATTAACAACTGCCAAAGAACTCTTCCTGAAACGCAACAGTGAAGTACAACTAGTTGGGCTACAAATCAATGAGAATAAAACAAAGCTCATGACGCAGTCGAGAAAAAATACCTCAAGTACACAATATATCACACTTGGCGAATACAATATCGAAAATGCTAGTGAATTTGTTTATTTAGACGCTAAAATAACGAGAACCAGTAATGAAAGAGACAAAATACGCCGAAGAATACAATTCGCAAATAAAATATTTTATTCAGTATTGACTATCTTCAAGACCAGCTACATACACAGGAAAACAAAGTTCCAAGTATAGAAATCTGTGATAAGACCTGTGTTATGCTATGGGTGTGAAACATGGACCCTAACCCAAGCATCCGCCAATATATTGAACGCCTTTGAGTGGCGGGTCCTGAGGCGAATAATCGGAGCCAAACTAGACGAGGACCAATGGCAAATTCGATACAACCATGAGTTGTATGAAATTTTTGACGAACCGGAGGTCTCAACGATTGTAAGACTGCGGAAGCTGCAATGGGCTGGACACATGAATCGTATGGACGAACAACGGATACCCAAGAGGGTATTCGTTGGGAGAACTGAAGGCCGGAGGCCAGTGGGGAAACCGAGGAAACGCTGGTCTGACTCGGTCAACGAAGACAGTTCATCGCTGCTCGAATTTCGGAATTGAAAGACGTGGTCAACGGACTGAGACAGGTGGAGGCGCTGTTTGCAGGAAGCGATGGCCCGAGAGGGGCTCTAGTGCTACGAAGAAGAACTTGGTCTTTTGTAAGTATGGGAGACATAGCCGTTAGGCTACGCATATCAAGTGGAGTAAAAAAAGTTTTAAGATCAATCTCACCAATAACCTGGGCGAACTTCTCTCAACCGAATAATGCGCCATATTCGTCCTCAACGACATACAAATGGAGACGCCAGTTCGTATTTCCGATTGTAACTTGCACTTAAATTCACCTGATGCAGTTGAGACGATAGTGCGTATAGCTAGCGAATTCCTGTCAGTTGGTTTTAATTGAAACGATAGTAAATTTTTTTGTAGCGTACTACTGCTGATAATATCGCACGTTGCTTCGGTATCGAACTCCGTATCGAGATTCACACCGTCAATTTTTACGCTTAGCATTTTTCTATCGATTGCTCTTCTCGCACTGATTTTGTCTAAGGCTAATTGTAGCATCAGTTTCTTGCGTAGAATTATTCGAATTTTGAATCTGGTTTGTTTGACTTGGTATCTTTTTCGCTCTGCACACTTTCGCAATGTGCCCTTTTCTATGGCAGAAATTGCAACAACTATCGAACTTGGGGCATTCAACGTGAAAGTGTTGTCCATCGCATTCGTAACAGTATAGCGGTTTGCGATTCTCAGCTGGAATGTTTTGTTTTGGTGACGTGTCATTAGAAGTATTTGATGGCGTATGACTTTGACCCCGGAACTTCGACTTGTTAATTCTTATATTGCTTTTACTGCTATGCAGATGATAAAAGCGTATGAGCCAAAGCTCGCGTACGATAGGAAGCCATATGGCAGCAGCGCTTACTACCACATACATGACCACTAGTAGGCCAACTTTTCTCGCTAGTTTATATGGCGGTATACTCGTATGAAGAATTGTAGAGGTGCCAACGAAAATTGGAGGTTTTATACCGTTTCAAGACGTTTCAACAGTGAAATCCAGATGGTCCGCGGAGAATACAATAACACTCATAGTGAAGTTAAAATTATTTCAGTTCTTATACCCGTTTAATTTTTATCGCCCTAAAAAATGAATGAATAGGAGTTTAAGGTGCAACACATGTGCTTCATTTGCTCGTCTTGAAAAGTGCATGAGTACAGTGGACAGTGGAAGGTGAATTTTAAGCATACACGGAATGCGTTTCGTATATTTTCATTCGGAAAATAGTATACATTACGCGATATAACCACTTGCTTATGCCGCAGTTGACTGACAGCTCACGAAAGCTTGTACAATAGCGGCCGACTAATACATATGCAAATTGCTGTCATGTGGCTTCCTATCTTACGAGAGCTTTGGTATGCGTCGTTTCCAACGTTGCAGACGGTGATTTGACTTATTTGGCCATTTGATGGGTCAGCTCGAGAGTGTGGGCGGTCATAGGCATCTTTGAATGTGTCCGGCTTCTTTGAGATGATCACATCACACATTTTTCGATCGGATAACTCATGGAGTAACTGCTCAGATAGCGTTCAATCCAAGAATGTATCGTATTTACAAAATACTGCTCCTTGGCTTAATCGAAGAGCGAAACTTGCTACAGGCTCATCCTTTCTCTGTGTAGTTCGGCGAAATTTCACGCTATCTGCGTATTTGTTTCTTGCACAGTCAAAGTGATCCGTGAGAGTCTTTTATATTTCTGCGTAAGTGAACGCTTCTGTTTTTTCGGGAAAACTAAGAATTTCAAAGCGTCATTGAGTTCCGTGCCCATGTGTACTCGTTCGAATTCGGCATGATCAGAATCTGGAATTTTTCTCAAATTCAGAGCCCAAGAAAAGCAAGTGAAGTAATCGGCGACCGTCATGCCATCGGAAGACTTGAAGGCTTGGCATTAAAATGGCGGGAGCTTTGGCTGTGTGGCCCCATCTTTCGTATTAGCTCCTGTAAGATTGAAAGCAACAGGAACTGCAACTTTGAGACCTTCAATGAGCGCCTGCATCTCCGGTGATAGCGACATTTTCAAATTTAGAGTTTTGTGTCTAAAGTAGAATTTTAGCACTAGCACCTCCTTCCGAAAAACGCGTTTTCACAGTCCTTTCTGATACCAATTTATAGTGTTTGTCGATACTAATAAGGAAAACACATCGTTTCTTATTCAAATTAATTTGCTGATTAATATTTAGATTAAAGCACAACTCGAGTCATTGCGATACTATGAATACGTGGCATTTCGCTTGGTGTTCTGTCGTCAATTGACGTCTTGCATAAGTCATACCAACCTAGGGATAATGCAGTAACACAAAGATCGTAAATACAACCCCGTGTTTTGAATTCAATTACACAATTTCAAAATAACGAAATATTAGCAGATTCAACGGTTACAAACTGAAATCGAATAAAGGTTATTATTATTAAAAAATTTAAATTTCAGTGAAATTATTTTGGAATAAAAAATGCTAAGTCAAATTGTGGATATTATTGATTTTTTTGACAAATTGTTTCAATTGTTGTTTTTCCTCCAGCATTATTTATAGTGGGTTTCGCTTCTTACTTAATACATTGAATCCAATCAGCTAAACTGAAACGTAGTTCTCATACTTAATTCAAGACATTTGCGAGACATTATTACACAGTTGTCAGTCTGTACCCAGCGCTTCTGTTGAACGGTTCGCTTTCGGTCAAGTTAGTTATTGTTCGCAGCGAAAAGTTCTGGTGTAGAGTGCTATCTGGTTCCCCCTGTTTTCCTACTTCCAGTTTGATTCTGTGCACAGTTTTTAACTAATACTGTGTTTGACTGGCCCTTTTTAACCATGGCCTCCGACTCCGGAGGAAAGCGAAAACAAAACTACTATTCGATTCTGGACTCCGTAAATAAAATCACTAAAAGCCCCCCACATAAAAAAGAAAAACAACGTGAAACACCCTCCCATGATGTTTTTAACTTCCCCGAGCTACAGTGCGCGGCGCCCCATAAGAGTGATTCTCCAAAGTTTGTCTTAATTAAAAGCAAAATTCCAAATAAGAATCTAAAATCCCATAACATATTTTTTCTTTCTAAATCTCTAAATTCCGTTATTTCAAATCCACTCAGCATCAATTTCACAAGAGACGGTGATATTCTCCTACTTACGAAAAATGAGCTACAAGCAGCTAAGCTTTTAAAAGTAAAAACCTTACCTGGTATTGGTGATGTATCCATCGACCTTCACCAAAAATTGAATACAACAAAAGGTGTTATTTATGCACCCATACTAACAGACTTAGATGAAAAATGTATAGTTGAGGGTCTAAGCCAGCAAAAGGTAATCGAATGCCAAAAGATTACAAAATTTTCCAATGGAAGATCCCAAAATACTCCGTTACATATTCTTTCGTTCAACGAATACACCCTTCCAAAAGAAATCAAAGTCGGCTTCATTAACGTGAAAGTCAAACCATTCATTCCAAAGCCATTACAATGCAAAAATTGCTTCAAATTCGGACACACCAAGAAACCCTGCCAAAGCCCCTCATCTTGCGATATCTGCACCTTGCCAATACATGATCCAATCCCATGCAATAGTATTCAGTGTATCAACTGCAAACAACAACACTCCGCTCTTAATAAAGCATGTCCAACATACACAAAAAGACAACGCATACTAGAGTACAAAACATTGAACAAATGCTCGTTTCGGGTAGCTACAGAAAATATTAACAAAACAGCGAATAATAATTTTCCCACAATTACCACCACAATCACAGAACCCCTAGGTTTAGCAATTCAAAATAGAAAATTAAGACTCAATAGAGGATCACCACAGCCTCTCATTAACATCAATAATACAACTACATCTATAGTACATAACTCCGAAACTACCCCTCCTCCATGCAAATCAAATTCTAACACAAGTGAAAATATTCATAACCCCAGAGATATAAGTTCATCAAATCCGCAAAGTATTTCAACACACCTAATCGAAACTGCAACACAAATGCAAACAACTACAAATGAACCAAAAGCTACAGTTCCGAATAAACTAAACCCAAATTCAATCACAATTCCCTTTGAAGAGCAAAAATTCACCTAACATATTTATTGACAAATAAATAATGTTTAAATCAAGTGCAGCCCCTCAATTTTCTAATGGTCCTTAAGATACTTCAGTGGAATCTTAACGGTTACCTAAATAATTTATATGCTCTGCAACTATTAATTAAAGATTTATCTCCAGACATCATTGCACTACAAGAGACACACGTAAAACACAACGAACAAATCTTCCCACCGATGCAATATAAAGCTTACTTCTACAATTCGCCCCTTAATACACACGGCAAACATGGTGTTGCCTTACTCATCAAAAAAACCATACAACACGAAATTATAAACACCAACGAGCGTAATCAAGTTCAATTAATAGCAGCAACAATCGTAGCATCAGAAAAATTTACGGTGTGCTCCATTTATATTCCCCCCAACATTAATTTGAATTCTGATGACTTAACAAACCTATACAATGAACTCCAATCACCAATGCTAATTCTAGGAGACTTCAATGGCTGGAGCCCTCTATGGGGCTCAACCTCTGTAAACACTAGAGATCAGTTTATTGCTAACACCCTCTCAACTCGTAACCACACATCAATCATTAATATCGACTTTGAAAAAGCTTTCGATAGAATTGGTGGACATATGATTTTGGAAAAATTTATGCTATGGAAAGTGGGGTTAAAAACATACAACTACGTTAAAAACTTTCTCACCAATAGAAAAATCCAAGTTCTCCGCTTTCCGTTATTCTGTTTCTGATAGCCTTTGAAGACTTGAACATTTTAATAAAACAGAAAAAAATCTTCAAGCACTGCATCTACGCAGACGACTTATTCATTTACGCAAAGATAACTGATTCAATACTCTTCCAACACTAATTTAACTCCATAATATTAAAGATTTCAGAATGGTGTCGTAAATCAGGTGCGAAAATGTCACCAACTAAATCCAAACACATACACATCTGTAACAAATACAATTGTTCGCCTTTACATCTCACTCATGAGAACTTTGTGATCACTAATACAAATAATCTTAAGATACTAGGCTTAACGTTTACTAATAAGTACTCTTGGTCTCAGCACATAGCCATCTTGCGAAAACCCCTAGATAAAAAATTAAATTTAATAAAATGTTTGAGTAGTTTTAAGTCAGAAGCTCACCCACACTGCATAATCCAAATAATAAAGTCAATAATGCTATCAAGAATTGATTATGCACTTTCAATTTATGGACACACCTGCAAAACACAGCTTCAAAAAATTAAAACGGTATATCACTCAGCAGCAAGGATAGCAATTGGAGCATTTCGGACGACACCTATTCGATTTATATTATCGGAAACTGGTCTACCATCAATTGAAAACAGGCGAAATCAACTTACAGGAAGACTTATCTCAAAACTCCTCGAATCAAAAAACTCTATTCTTCAAAATGACGTCAGCTCGGCTCTTTCAAGGAAATCAGAACCAAGGCGCCAATCATCAATTTTACGTTCCTTAAACATGATAAAGCAGTTAGGAGTTTCAATTATTTTCCCAGCGCAAGCCAAACCCAACCCTCCACCATGGACGTTTCCAACACATTGCATTATAAACAACCTAAGCGTTTACAATAAAAAAACAACGAACCATTTAATATACCAACAATCGTTCAATGAAATTGTACAGCCATTTAAAACCAAAGGTTGGAAACTCATTTTCACAGATGGTTCTAAAACTGAGTTTAACACAACTTTCGCAGTTACAACGGAAGACGGGAAGATAATTAAATTAACACGGCTGGAAACTTACAACTCCATCTTCACTGCTGAGCTAGAGGCAATATGCACTGCAACACTGTTCGCTGCAAAATCACCTGTTAAATACATAATCTCACTCCTGCATAGATGCTCTTCTGAACCCGAGCAACTTAAACCCAACAATCAGCATAATAAAAAACACCATCTCTTACAAAAAAAATAAATTGAAAATTATGTGGATACCAAGCCATTCGAAGATAGAGGGGAACGAATATGCTGATAGCGCAGCAAAATACGCACAAAACGCTCCCATCCTCACCACGATAGCTTACAACAAAAGAGATTTATATAAATTGATAGATGACCATATAAACGAACTCACATCCGTGGAATGGAGCAATATTATCCACCACTACAAAACAGTCAACCCCCTGCGGCAACCCGCGTCCTATCCAAACAACATTCCACCGCATCAACTTCGTAACTTCATCAGACTAAGGCTAGGACACACAAAACTAACTCATGAACACATCCTGCAGAAAAAGCAACCAGAACCATGTCCACTGTGCAATCATCATCTCATCTCTGTCCAACATCTGCTAGCTGAATGCGAAATTGTAAGATCATCCAAAACTCGCTGTAATGTAGAAAATGACTTGATGACATACATATCAACAACCTCTGAAGCCAACATAAAGAACATAAATACACTACTCAATCTATTAAAAATTACATTATGACTTAATCTACTACCAATTATAAATAATATCTCCCATCAAATTCAATAAAAAAAAAAAACCTATATCTATGTAAGCCTAAGGCCTTTGTTGCTAGCGCTTAAGACGTTTGTGATATTGTAATTTTTAATTACTTTGTAACTTTTATTAATAATAATAATAATATTACACAGTTGTCGCAAAAAAAGAATGATCCATTTACGAGGAAAACTGACTACAAGTCAATTTTGGTCCCATATCAAGCAGGAGCTAACTTCATCTCTAATCACTTTTAAAATATTCTTTAACCATAATCGTTATCCAATTCGTCAAATTTTTCTTTACCGCGGGCATAAGTGCGCACGCACTTGCTTATAAAAACATAAACGTATAAATCATGATTAAAATAACTCTAATCAGTTTCAATATTAAATATTTTGAAAGAGTAGTTAAAATTCCTATCACAATAAGGAGTTTTTATTTTAAACAATTTATAATTAGGCATGCATCATTTCGGCTATGAAAAAGCGAAGGAAAAAATATAAATCTTTTATTTTTTGTTTACCCATCTATTACCGTCGACGAGCCCACTCTACACCGTTTTGTTTTATAATTTGCAAAAACGAAAGCTTAATATTGTCAGAATTCTGTTTATCTAATAAAAATAATCCACAGATAAATATACATGTGCCGAGTATATCTAAAATTATGTAGTCAGCAATTAAGATCTTTTAGTGTGGTGTGTGCTTGTGTTTTCTTTCGAGATAATATACTCGAATATCTGCGTACGATGAGAACGCAAAATTAAAGGTAGAAATATTGTAACATGTGTATAAGTTTTCCACATGTTTCACGCGTCTTAAAAATCTACTCATGCTTATCTAATTGCAAATATGTTAGATACTATTGTGTTGTATATGTAATCAGATCAAAACAATAGGAAAAAAACCTTCTCCGTTATCAGGCTTTGCAGCATGTGTGCAAAACGTATAAAATATTATCAGTTTAATAATAGTGTTGGATAAAAATTATTTTTATTTATAGCATTGCAATTATTGCTGGCGAAAGTGAAGCACATGTGAGAATTTTAGAAAGTGAAAGTATTTTGAACAATCGAAAGTAGTATGATACTGGTTTACAATTAGAACAGATCGCAGCTGAGTGGACGGACATACGGCTAAAAGCATGACACTGACCATAACACCTTCTCGAGTGCCGATACATACGATCAAGATAATGAAATCTCTATCTGCTGCAGTGCTGAACCGAAAATAAACAAACAAGATAAGTATGCCGCAAAGTTCTTCTACCAGAATAGCTTTGTAACGTCCTACGGTTCGAAACGAATTTCCTGATGGCGTGAATCGATGATTTACATTATTCATCTAGTACTTGTATAAGATATCGTTCAAGTTTATCCAAAAGATGCTGAATTTCTTTCATAAGCACTGAGCAGCGGCTGTTTTGTTCCAGCTTAAAGAAATTTTCTGAATGCTTGGCCCATCAAACATATTTAAATTAAACACTATTTCTCAAATTTTCATGAAAATCCGAACAAAATAAGAGTGTCTGGATCGACTTGAAATATGTATGAACTATCAACACGTGTTATTCTTGTTATAATTCCATACAATTGAAATGGCTATAACTCACTAGATAATGGGCTGACTAACATTAAATTTTGTGACTACTCGCATCCAAAACCGAATCAATATACTCTAACTAAAAAAACCTACGGCTCCGCTTACCGACCGCGACACGAAACCGACCATTCGCGAATTATCTAAACCCCATCCCCTCCGTGGCATACTCCCTTCGTCGTCGCTTCCCTCTGAAAAAGAACGGGTTTGCTGAAAAGTAAAGACTTTAGGGTTGATAAGCAATTCATTTTATGTTTATTATGTAAGCAAACTTTTTTCTTTACTTATTAAAATGCGAACAATTACAACTGATAATACTATTTGCATTATCATTAAGCAAGAGTTCTAATGAGAATCGCCACATAAAATAAATCTTATTCTTACGTTAAAAACGATTTATTTACTTAAGGTTACATTCAAAATGAATCAACTTAATATTAAATCTAAAAATTATCTTCTAATATTTTATCAGTATTTACAAATTTATATATATATATATATATATATATATATATATATATATATATATATATATATATATATATATATATATATATATATAAGTTTCAAATTTGGGAAACTTAGGGTTTGTGTGAGAGTCTGAGTTGAATAAATCGACTCGAGTTGTTGCAGTAAAATAACTGAAACAACAACAAGTTGGATTTAACTAAGTGTTTGATTAACAATAGTAATTGTGAAGCAAAAGTAATAACAATTTATGATCACGAAAAATGTGGCTGCCTAGCGTGGCTGCCTAGCAACGTCTGTCTCGCGACGTCTGTCTCCCTGACCACAACCGATGCGAAGTTTGTCATGAGCGTCACTCAACCGTCTGGCCGAAGGTAACATGACAGAACGGACAGGCGGCAAAGTTTGAAAAGAGGTTTCAAACTTACATCCCCCCCCCCTCAAGAACGAAGAAGGAATTTCGGATTAATGGAAAGGGATGAGTTTGCTTGCGTGAAAAAGGTTTGATCCTTTTTTCCTGAGACCGCTATCGACCTCATATATTACCTCAGAAATTTTCCTTTTTATTCTGAATGGCCCTTCTCTGATTGGATCCGTTTTTTTCCTGTTCAATTTGTTTCCGTTGTTTATGTAAATGAGATCATTTTCGTTGTATTCATGTTTGTTTGTTTTCTCGTCCTAATACCTCTTGTTTTGCTCGTGAATCTTTTTCGATTGCTCGAACGCCTTTCTTCTATTTTCATCTAAGTTTTCGGCATTGTTCTCGTTTAGTTCATCAGGTAGTATTGATTCTTCTTTTCCAGTTAGTAGGTAAGAGGGTGTAAAACCAGTGGAACTGTGTATAGCATTATTATATTCGTGCACGCATTCTTGTGCAACAGCTGGCCAGGAGCGTGTTTTGTTCTCGTAGATTTTACATCGTATTCTGTTGACTAGTGTTTGATTTGTCCTTTCATCTAATCCGTTAGAAAAGGCACGATCTACTGCTGTAAAGATGAGTCTTATATTTTCTGATTTTAAGTATTTTTTGAAATCATTCGAATTGATACCTGCGTATTGATCAGATATAAGCGTGTCGATCTTGTTAGTATTTTTTGTTGATTTAACTAGTTTAATAAAATTGTCGGCTGTTTGGGTTGACGATGTTGTGATAAATGCGTATCTTGTGAAGTGATCTGTTAATAAATGCAGATATTTTTTTGTGCTTTTGTTTCCCGCAAAACCACCGACTGTGTCCAATGAGACTATTTCAAATGGCTTTGAGGCTGGACCCAGCTGGGATAACGGAACCTTGTAGTTTGCAATTCTAGTTTTATTCTTGATACATGTTTCACAAGCACGACAAAATATATTTATGTGTTTGTGCATATTTTTAAAATAAAATTTTGTTGTTATTGTCAAGATCATTTGTTTTACTCCCACATGACCTCGTATTTCATGAACTTTTTTTATTAGTTGTTTACCAAATGCTTCAGATAACCAAATTTTCTCTTTATTGTTTAGTGATCTGTAGATGATACCGTTCTTTTTTTCACATTTGTTATTTAAATGGAAATTTTTTTGATCATTGATTATTTCGTTTATTTCCAAAAAGTTCACGATTTTTACTGCTGAGCTTTCGGAGTTATCTTCTTCTTCTTCTAGGACAGGGTTGCGAGATAAGCAATCCGCTTCCAAGTTTTCTTTACCTGGGTTGTAAAGGATTTCACAGTTGAATTGTGAGATGTAAGTAAGGATTTTTCTTAGTTCTGGGTCGTTACAATTGTTTATGTTAAGGTCCTCTAAGGGTTTGTGATCGGTTAAAACGGTGAATTTTTGACCAATTAAATAGTACTGCCAATACAATATTGCTTCTTTTATTGCGAGACATTCGATAAATATTGCCTTTTGTTCTTTTTGTGTATTGTTCAATCTGCGTGAGAAATAGAATACTGGTTTTAGTTTTTCATCTTCCTGACGTTGTTTTAACACTGCACCGACTCCTTGAATGCTCGCGTCCGTAAAGATGTAGGTTGGTAACGCTGGATCAAAGATCGAAAGTATTGGTTCCGAACACAAGTGTTCTTTTACCGCCTCGAAATTTTTTTGACATGATGGAGACCAATCAAACTGCACATTTTTCCGGAGCAGGATATGAAAAGGTTCCAGTACGATACTTGAGTTCGGGATATATTGGAGGTAGAAATTTAATTTTCCCAAGAATTGTCTGATATTTTTCCTTGTTTGTGGAACAGGGAAATTTTTGATTGCGACTACGTTGTCATTTAGAGGTTTAATACTGTTGTATCCTATTTTATGTCCTAAATATGACACTTCACGTTTTGTAAAAATACATTTTGAGACATTTAATTTCAAACCGTAGGAGCGCAATGTTTTTAATACCAGTTCAGTATGCTGCATATGATCCTCATAATTATTTGAATATATTAGGATATCATCTATGTAATTTACAGAGAATGAATCCAAGCTATTTTTCCTTAAAATACTTGATAATGTCCTTTGGAAAATTGCTGGAGCGGATTTTAAACCGAAAGGTAAACAGATCCACTGCCAGTGCCCGTGGTGAGTTACAAAAGCAGTTTTATATTTATCCTTGTCGCGAAGTGGGATCGACCAAAACGCCGAATTCATGTCCAACTTTGTGACGTAATTGCAATTTCTTGCACACAATTTTAGTTCATCAACGCGTGGGAAAGGGTGACTTTCCGGCACGACTATTTTATTCAGTTCTCGATAGTCAATACATAATCGGGATCTTTTATTTTCGTCTTTTTTAAAAGCCAATGTAACCGGAGCAGCGTACGGAATACTCGATTCTTCAATTAGACCCGATTTCAATAATTCTTTAATTTGTTTTTCTATTTCTGTTTTGTCTTGCAGAGAACATCCGTAAGGTCTTTTTGTTACATATTTGTTTTCAGTGAGTCTTATTGCGGCTTCATAATCGTTGACTTTACCAATATCGAATTTTTCTTTTGCAAAGACGTCTTTATAAATACTCAAGATTTCTTTTAGTACAAGATCAGACTTAATTTCGTCCATCTCATTATTTTTACATTCAAAATTTCCTTTTACTTTATCTATCTCGGCTGCTTTTTCCAAATTTTGACTTATTTTTAGGTTTTCGTCTTGGCATAACCTAAATTTTTTTATGCAGTCTAGACCTAATAAGACATCATCTTCAAATGATTTACTTTTGATGATGAAAAACAGACAGTCTTCTTTTATATTGAAAATAGTAACTGGTAGGACGACACTTCCTTCAGTATTTGAGTTGCCCGAAATTGTTTTCAATTGTTTATTCCCACTTATTTTTTTATTTACACACAATTTTCTCCAATAGTTGTAATTTATCAATGAGACATTAGCTCCGGAATCGTAGAGACCGATGGCTGGACTATCATTGATTAGAATATTTAGTTTTATAAGTGGGATCGTTATTAGTTTTTTGGATTTTCAAGGAGAGAAATTGCATCTTGCGCTTCGATATTATTTGCGACTTTGATTTTATTGTTTTTGTTTTTGCTCTGGTGTGCTATTTTCGCACGACATACTTCTTCCGAGTGACGTCTGCCTGGAAAGCCCATTTTATCGCAGTACCCACAGGTTTTTTGTTCATTTAAATTTTCATTAAAGATTTTATTATTCTTTTTCTGAACTTCATCCGGCTTTTTTACAGAATTCAAAGCGGCTTCGTTTCTGGAAGGATCTATTTGCCTAAGCTTCGACATTAAATCGTCAACTTTGGTCAAGTCTTTTCGTTCTAAACGCGTTTTTATATAATTAGGAAGATCTATTACGATTAAATTTATTTGTGATCTTACCGATAAATCAGGATCAACATCAATCAAAAGATTCCTTTTCTTTAATGCATAATCTAAAACCGAACCCCCCAAATATTTATAAGTGTATGCGAAGGTGATTTCTGACCACGACTTTGAACCGAACGTGTCAACAAAAGAAGCTTTCCAAAATTCCCACGCGTGCGAGAGTTTATTTATTTTTAAAAACACCGCGTACCACTCCAGTGCGACATTCTCTAAACACAAACGCAATATTTCAGAATATTTCACCTCTTGTACACCGAGTCTTTCACATTCTTGTTCGAAAGTATTTAACCATGATTCCGCGTCCACATCATTCCCGTCAAATTTATTCAGCACTAAATTTTTTGCAATGGAATGCATTGATTTTTCGGCGGGTGGGATGGGAGGTGAAGGAGAGTGAAGAGATGTAGATTTGAAAACCTCTAAATAGAACTCATTAAAAACTACGTTACCCTCCTCGTCCAGGTATTCCTCCAGCAGCTCGCCTTCCTTCAAGGTTATATTGACCTTTCGATATTTGTTGCGAGTAGTCAAGCTCTTGACTACCTGCTTTGTAATTTTATGCTCGAAAAGTTTTAAATGGTGTGTGTGTGTTTGTTGGTCAAGAGGAAATTGGTATGCTTCGGGACGTCCCTCAAGTTGAATAGTTTTAACCTTGACTACGGTCGCCTTTGAGTCGACCGCTTCAGAAACGAAATGAAATGTAGCCTTTACTTCCATGATGCAGTTCCTTAATTGTTGTTGTTTTATAAGTTTCAAATTTGGGAAACTTAGGGCTTGTGTGAGAGTCTGAGTTGAATAAATCGACTCGAGTTGTTGCAGTAAAATAACTGAAACAACAACAAGTTGGATTTAACTAAGTGTTTGATTAACAATATTAATTGTGAAGCAAAAGTAATAACAATTTATGATCACGAAAAATGTGGCTGCCTAGCGTGGCTGCCTAGCAACGTCTGTCTCGCGACGTCTGTCTCCCTGACCACAACCGATGCGAAGTTTGTCATGAGCGTCACTCAACCGTCTGGCCGAAGGTAACTTGACCGAACGGACAGGCGGCAAAGTTTGAAAAGAGGTTTCAAACTTACATATATATATATATATATATATATATATATATATATATATATATATATATATATATATATATATTGTTACATGTACAAATACTTCTGCGAGCTACTGTCGCAATTGTTTTCACAACCATTAAGAACATCAACAAAATGAATTTACTCGAAACCACGAGAACCCACCAAGCATGATCAACATTTGAAAGTGAGTCACTGTTCCATTCATTAAGCTGCTCGAATATGCCAGATACCTCTCGGCAGAACATTCGCCAATGTACGAGAAATGCATTGAATGCCTGGAGACCCTATATAAAGGCGAGCTGAATGAATGGGGGGATCATTCATTCAACCGCGATAGTAAAAACTGCGATAGTGTGTGGAGTGCAAATTGAAAAGCGATCAAGTAATAATGAAGTGATTTTAGAAGACAATTGCGATAGAAATTTATGGACAAGTGGATGTTAGACTTTTAATAGTGAAAATTAAAATTGTGAAATAGTTAAATAAGTGAATGTGCATTTTTAAGTAATTAAATAAACTCTTTTAATTTAATTTAAAAGACATTGCGTTTTCGCTTTCCCGAAACATTAAAATTATTGGCCGTGAACCATAACACGCGACATATATATATATATATATATATATATATATATATATATATATATATATATATATATATATATATATATATATATATACAGTGACTCCCAAAAAGATCCGCACAGGTAAGAAATGTTCCTTCTTTTTCAATTTATGCTTCAATCCATGACACAAAAAGAAAAAGGAAATATTATTAATTGAACAAACATCAGCTCGATAATTTTACTCAAAAAAATAGAAAATGTACCGCAAAATGAGAAGTAAAACGAAGGATTAAAAAAGAAGCACAAATATATGACGCCCCAAAAAGATCCTCACAACAAGGAAACTTGGACAAACATGTGCATTTTTATGTAAAAAGAACACATTTGAGTGACCTCTTTATAGCATATCGCCTTCAGTGATAAAGTCGTAATAGATCCGGGCAGATCATATCTAATATTGATCACAAACCGCGTGTTGTTCGTATCTTAAAAAAACGTTGTGCTTTTTAAATTAAAATGGGCAAATACACGTCTCCAGAGAAGATCCAGTTGGTGGTTTCTATGCATACGGAAGGTAAAAATGTGGCAGAGATATGTTCGAGCCTCAACATGAAACGTAGAACTGCTTACGACATTCTCCG
Organism: Odontomyia ornata; assembly: GCA_963969285.1. NCBI lineage: Eukaryota > Metazoa > Arthropoda > Insecta > Diptera > Stratiomyidae > Odontomyia > Odontomyia ornata. Next base: position 299,433,672 of record OZ017740.1, read on the forward strand.
GAGGTATAAAGAGGAAGGCAGAATAGACTTGAAGCATAATCCTGGTCGCCCAAAGGTTCTAACGACGCTTGAAGAACGCTCTATCGTCCGGAAAATAAAAAAAAAAAATCCAAAACTGAGTGCTCCAAAAATTGTGAGTGAAGTGTTCGCAGAAAAAAGGAGGATGTGAAAAAGTTCGACGAGTTTTGAGAAATGCTCAATACAATGGACGTGTTGCACGGAAGAAAACATTCATCAGCGAAGTGAATAGAAAAAAGCGTTTAAATTTTATATTAAAGGAAGTCAATTATTGGGAGGATGTGATTTTTGCCGATGAAAGCAAATTCAATGTTTTTGGCTCGGATGGACGTGTTGTGGTGTGGCGCAAGCCCAATGAAGAATTGAGCGCAATTAACCTCAGGCCTACAGTGAAACACGGAGGTGGTAGTTTGATGGTTTGGGGATGCGTATCTCTGGTGTTGGCGAATTGGTATTTATAGATGGTATCATGGATTCCCGTCGATATTTAGACATTTTGAAGAAAAATTTGCGAAAAAGCGCTGCTAAAATGGGCATTTTAGATTCGTTCAAATATTACGAAGACAATGATCCCAAACATAAGGCACGCATTGTTCAAGAATGGCAGCTGTATAATTGTCCAAAAAGGGTTCATCCTCCTCCTCAGTCACCGGATTGTAATCCCATTGAAAATCTCTGGGATGAATTGGACCGTAGAGTTCATAGCACGCCAATTTGTTCAAAAACGGAGCTCGAGAAAAGGCTTCGCGAAGAATGGGTGAAAATGGATGTGGAATACCTGCGGAAAATCATCTCCAGTATGCCGAATCGATTAAAATGTGTCATTGAACCAAACGTACATGCAACAAAATACTAGCTTACTAAAATTTTTGTTTATTTTTACAATTTAGTTCTTGTGCGGATCTTTTTGAGGGAAAATATTTTCTGCTTTTTAATGGAACTTCCTTTTTTTTGGTATATTTAAAGTGAGAAACTATTTTATTTATGTGATCTGTCAGACTGTTATGTTCTGCTCATAATAAAATGTTTAAAAAAATTTTCCCGCTTTTAATTGCCTTATAAAATGTGAAAGGAGGAAAATTTCTTACTTGTGCGGATCTTTTTGGGAGTCACTGTATATATATATATATATATATATATATATATATATATATACATATATATATATATATATATATATATATATATATATATATATGCATATATATATATATAAATATATATATGTACATATATATATATATATATATATATACATACATAAATATATATATACATATATAAATATATATATATATACATATATATATATATATATATATATATATATATATATATATATATATATATATATATATATATTTAGATATATATATATATATATATATATATATATATATATATATATATATATATATATATATATATATAAATATATATTTTATATATATATATATATGCATATATATATATATATATATATATATATATATATATATATATATATATATATATATATATATATATATACATATAATTAATTTATTATTTTTTGAAATTGATTAAATGAGAAAAATTTCAAATGCAATTACTTTTGGTATACTCAATTCTATTCCTTGCCGAAAATATCCCACTTAAAGATGCATTTATGTATGTATATAGCTGTTACATAACTAAGAATAAAATATCGAAATATTTGTAATTTATCATATTTACAGCACTATGGCCTAGTGGAGTTGAACTTCCAAAAATAAATACGGTCAAAATAGTATCAAATTGATGAATTGAATTTGATAAAATCAACGTTTTTACGAAATCTAGGATTAGTAAATCTGTCTATGCCGTGTATATTAATTGCAATTCCCCATTGAACATATACGAATATGTCATCTTTTTAACTGAACTGTCCAGCTATATTCTAACCAAGACTGTCTTCTTTTATGCAGTGATTTTAATGCCCCAGTAATTACCTGGAATTGTATGTCAAATAGTCAACTTTCTAATTGTTTTGCGTCAATCCTGTTTCACTGGTCTCTCACTCAAATTAATTGTTTCCCTAATATAAATAATCGGTTAATTGATCTTATCTTCATTAGCTCTTCCCTTTCAAATAATATGTCTATATTTTCCATTGATTCATATGTTCCTTCTGATCCTCATAATCTTCCTTTAAGTTTTGAGTTGCATTTTTCCGATATTCATTGCAAAAAATCGTCTCTCCCTCTGTCTCTTAATTTTAAGAAAGCTATCTTCCCAGCCATATCTGATACGCCCAACTCTGTAATTTGGTCGGATTTTTCTCTGGCCTATCCTGTGATGATGCTACTTCCAAGTTTTATCGTCTGCTCGATCAGTTAATAGCTGATTTCACACCGGTCCGTCGTCAAAACACAGTTTGATGCTCCTTGGCTAACTTCTGAGGTTTTTCGTGCTATTAAAAGTAAAGAGAATGAAGTTTAATTTAGACGGGTTTGCCGAAGCTCGCGATGATTATTGTAAATTCTGCTCCATCGTCAAAACCGAGATTAAACGAGCGTTTTATACTTATTATGCTTAAATCGAGCAATCTGTTTGCATCAATCAACCCAAACCATTCTGGTCTTAAATTTGCTCTCTATAGTCCCTCCTCTTGTATACCTGGCAATGTTTTCTTCGGCAACTTAACAGGCTCAACTCCAGCGTCTATTCTTCAACTGTTTGCTTACTTCTTCTCTTCTTCATTTAATACTACATGAGCCGTGTGTAACTTTTCTCCGAACTTTTCCCATCCTAAGATCCTGTCTAGCTTTTCCATAAGTCCCTCTGAAACCGAAACGGTCATCACTAGTTTAAATAGATGTATTGGCACTGGCTCTGATGGAATTCCCTGCTTTTTTATTAAATACCTTTCCTCTGAACTGCCTCTTCCCCTTTCCATTTTGTTCACCTTGAACTTATCTTCGGGCAAATTCCCTGCATGTTGGAAAGTAGCATATATCACCCCAATCTTAAAGTCCGGTGATCCCCGTGATGCTTCCAATCATAGACCTATATCAATACTCTCTGGCTTTCCCAAAATCCTTGAAAAAATTTTGAACGCCAAACTGATTCCTATTATATCTTCTTCACTTTGTTGTCAGCAACATGGGTTCATTCCAGAAAAAATCAACTACTACCATTATTGGAGCTTTCGGATTTTGTTGCCAGAGCGCTTGACTCTCATGCTCAAACGGACGTCTTATGTGTTATACTGATTTTTGCAAGAGTTTTGATGCAGTCCCCCATAATATACTATTAATTAAGCTGAAATACTATGGTTTCCCTGAAAGTTTGCTTTCCTATACGTCTCCCTTGTTCGAAGTATCTTAGAATATGCTTCCCATCTAGACGCCTCATCACTAATACCTTATTTCTTCTCTTGAGACAGTCCAGAGAAAATTTACTAAATTTTTGTATTATAAATTCAACTTTCCTTATCATTCCTATCCTGATCGACTCTCCATTCTTAACTTGCCTACTTTGTGCTCTCGTCGTATTTATTTAGAAGAGTGTTTTCTATTTAAACTTAATCACCGTTTGATTAAGCTAGCTAGCAGCTAGCACATAATATTCAATGGCGGATCCCTGTTAGGAATACTCGCACTAGTCAGTTATTAACTACCCCTCTCGCATGAACTGGCATGTATTTTCACTCAGCCAATGTGCGTCTTCCCAGAGTCCATAATAATCTGAAATTTGGTTCGTTTTCTTCTCAATTTTCATTTCAAATCTTTGCTTAAAACTAAAATTCTAAACTAATAATACTTTTCAAAAGTATCAAATTTTTTTTCCTATTGATTGAACTTTCTGAATTTTTCTAAATTTTTCTTTTGTCTTTTCTTACTCTATTTTAATTTTTGAATTTTAAACTTTGTAAGCGGGCCTTTGGCCTGTTAGGTTTGTTTTCGCAAATAAATAAATATAACCCAGATGAAGACCCAGACATTTCATCACCATAAACAATCGCACGATTATACTACTTCATACTACTAGCTTTCTTTTCCTAATAGTAATTGAATGAACTTTGGAATTCGGAATGGAAATTACCCCTCCGAATAGTGTCCATGGTGATCATTTAAAAAACAATTAATGGGATAAATCACACCAGTACTTGAATATCAACAATTCTGGGTCCATCGATTGGCACTGTATGTACGACTTCGTCGAGTAGTTGAAGAGCACGATATGAATGAAGTTCTGTCCAACATGGATTATCTATAATTGATTGTCGTGGATGATCCGGCCCCTGAAGACCGTGCGGAAGACGAATAGTGGAACCTGACAGGGGAGTCCCAGGTGCTGAGTCGTGCTGTTAATCGACGCGGGCACACCTAAAAAAAAAAATAGAATCTAAGGGATTACAATTTTAACTCAAGAGAAAAATTCATTACCTCTTCCACTTTCCTTCTTTTTGGCCACCTTTCCGGCTGTTTTGAACCTTCATGGGCGGCACTAAGTCAAAAGTGCTATCGTACAGCCGCGTAGTGAGAGGAATAGATTATACGCGTATTTCTCATTAAAACACACGAAAATCCGGAAATTAAGGTGTTAATCGACTCACCACACCGTAGACGTCTAGTCGCGGTTCAGTGGCAGAGATCTATCAGCCAATACTTGCCAGCTGATCGCAATTGTGTAGGGATGACGGATCTCTGTCGTGTATCGCTCCGCGGGATCGGCGATTATTACACATTCATATTTTGAACAAGGAGAAAGTCGCCTTATAACCAAATGCTACCACATCAGACGATGAAGATAGCAAATTGAATTTATGATTGATTATCAAACGACCATTCTACGTTATCTACAATTTCATTTAACAAACGTGCAACAAGCTTTAGCATCATTTAGATGCATATTGCGCATTAGCAAAACGACTTGAAAAAATGTATCGATTGATTATCATTACGAGTACCCTGATTGCTATTAGTGTTACATCCGGTAAGATTTACTTCATTAAAAAGCGATGTAGCTACAAACAACAAAAGTTTCGTATCGGAGCGTTCGCCCTATTTGTAACGGCATTGGTTAGTGCCACCAACAACATTGCGCGACAACGATGGCCAATTTTACAATGCATTGGTTATATTCAAAACCGAAGTGTTCTTGTTTATGACAAAAGTTATCATCGAAATCAATAAACACTAATGATAAACTTTTACTATCACTAGTACTTGAAACTTAAATAATGGCTTCCTCACCCTATATCTTTCGCGAGAGGACCATTCTTTAAGATCTCACGTTCATGTTTTCCTTGATCTGAGTAAATCCCCGTACTCTACACCCAAGGCAAAATTAATCTGTCCCGGGGAGAGCAGTTCCCATCAATCAATCAATCAAAAGCGCTTTATTTAATACTAATCGTTATAAATTTTAAAAGAATATAAAGCAAATTCCAAACAATAACAATAAAAAACTTAATGGCCCAAATGGCTCTCTAAATTTGTACGTTATCATTACACATTTAAAAAAAAAAAAAAACTATAGCAAATTCAAATCAATGAAGATTATTACATATTTTTTAAATTTAATTGGAAAAAGGAGAAAAAACCAACCAACACTATTCTAAAATTATTTATAATCTTAACACTACAGTGAACTTTGATCCTACACCTAATATGTTTTAACTTAATTCTAATAAATGCTATCAAAAACTTTATCTTATACTTAAAAAAATCTATAACAATGTTCCTAACCTAAGCGTTTTACCTTATCTCTAACCTAATATAATAAACATAATATAAACCTAACCTATACTAATTTTTAACAAAAATAAACAACAACACTAAATGTAGCAATAATGAGCTGAAACTCAAAAACTAAATAACGAAAAACACCAAAACTGAAAATATACACGAATAATTTAGACATTGTCATTCAGCCACCAATACCTAGATTGCCCCGTCTCAACTCGATCAGCTTCAACGAATCTAGCAAATGAGTACCTCCATTGAAACTGTTGGTCTCGTGAACTCAAATTAGGAGGATATTTTATCTTCTTATCGGTGGCCCGTCGATATATGTGATATATGACTGGGACGCCGTCAGAATCAAAAACATATCGATTCATGTCCAAATACACGAATGCTTCTGGAGGAATGAAGCCAGTAGCGAGGCAAGTCGCTATATACCCGTCTGTAGGGTGGAACGGCTGTGAAATCCAAGGGTTTCCACTCACAGTAACAGATCTTGCGATATGATTCCGAAGAAGCTTCAATATGAAAATATCGACTCTAGTCACTTCAGCAGTTTGATAAATTCTTCTATTCGATATATAATGTTTCCAATCCGTCTCAGGATTTCTGTACAAACCAGTACATGAACGAAGACCTTTCCTTTCGAAAACTCTTAATTTTTCCATAGTACTAGCACTCTGGTTGTACCAGATCTGACATCCTTATGTCAAAACTGGTCTAACCAGTGTCTTGTAACAGATAATTTTGACCTTTTGATCAATGTATCTGGAATGAAAGAGCTTTCGAAGGGCCATGACTACTTTTAGTGCCTTCCTGAGCATGGTTTTCACATGTTCAGTATAGTACAGATACTGATCGAGATAAACACCGAGGTATCGAACAAAGGATTTATGTGGAACCCGTTCAAGACTACTCTCACCAGCCATGATGTGGAAATCTTTCCAATTACGTTTCAGGTCTTGACTGACCCCCTGCAGCGTTGTCCGAAACAAGATTGTTTCACACTTTTGCGCATTGATTTTCATTCGCCAATTGTCAGTGTACAGCTGTACATCATTGAACATTTTTTGGAGATTGCTCTGAACTATTGTAGCTTTTCGGTCTGCCGTATAGATGATCAGATCATCAGCAAACGCTACCAATGATCGCGTTGGCGAGACGTTAAAATCAAAGCCGTTCAATAGCTTGCGAATGAAGATTGAAAAGAGCAGAGGCGCAGTAACTGTTCCCTGCTGTAGACCATTCAAGACCTTGAACTCGCGCATTGTTGTCAGATTTCCATCAGTTACAACAAACGATTTCCCGTATAACATATTACACATCATGGCGACAAGGTGTCTGGGGAACTTGTCCTGAACGAGTTTAAAAATAAGTCCATCTAACCATACCGTATCAAAGGCTTTCTCCATATCAATGAGACATGCTCCAACACATTGTCTATCATTTAGTTTCCAACAGATGTCTGAGGTTACTTTCGTTATTGCATGTGTGGTCGAATGCCTGGCACGAAAACCAAATTGGCAATTCGGCATCAACTCATTTTCCTCAATGTGGGCGTTTAATGCTCTGTTGAGTATCACTTCAAACACCTTGCTGATGTTAGGCAGCAAGCTAATTGGGCGATAGCTTTTGGGGCATGAAGATTCATTTCCTTTCTTCAAGATCGGAAATACCTTAGCCTTTTTCCACTCATTTTGGAAATATGAATCGCTCAACATGTTGTTGAACAATATGCAATAGTTCCTAATAGCAACCTCAGGCAAATGTCGGAGAACTACATTTGGAATACCATCAGTACCACATGATTTCTTGTTGTTTATCTTGCGAAATATGAAACACAAGTCTTCATAGCTGACAAAATAATCAATAAAATTCAAGCTCGGTATGAGGTCAGATGTTAATGTTTCATTGAAATGAAGAATTGATTGGCCGTTCAGGCTTGATTTGAAGTCGGAAACTTTTGCTTCAACGACCTCTGAAAAAATTTCGTTCCCTCTCTCAGGGTTTGGTAGATGAACCAATTCAAAATGTGTTCCAATCAGGGCAAGTTTATTCAATCCTTCACAAATAATCCTGTTTCCATTTCTATCCGGAGTCGTACTATTAATTTCGATACCAGCCCTATCGAGAAGATTTATCTCATCACTAGTGACTTCTAGATCCGATACCTTCACTCGAGACTTCTTGCGGAATATGCTATTCACTTTGGCGAACACGCCGTCTGGGTCCTGTGGGCTAATACCCGTCAATTTTTCCGCCCATTGATTGCTGACCTCACTCCTGAAGTATGACCGGATTAAGTTCTGGACATTCTTCGGATGTAATTTCAACAAAGACAACGAGGGATGGTTGTAGTCCAAAAATCGTCGATAAATATTGTTGACGCGTGTGAGAAGAAGGCTTTTCAATCTTTTCAACCTTGCGATGGTTGGTGTTTCATATCCTTCCATATTATTTCGATGTTTAATCTTGGGAACGACTTTCTCAATCGTTTCCAACGTCAGCTTCTCTAACTTCGACAAATAGGCATCTATTTCATCGTTAGTTAGATTTCTGTCATTAGGAACCATTGAGCAAGAGTTGCCACTATCAGAAGGGGGACATTGCTTCTGGTACTTCTTTTGAAACTTTCCCCAGTCTGTTTTTTGAAATTCAACCGATGATTTTCATGTTGAACTGGAATGAGGAAGAAATCATCCCTGTGATGATTGATTTCCATTACGATTGCGTTATGGTCGCTATCGTAAGGAAGCACCTGCAGTTTCCGTTGAGGACTATTTAAGCTAAATTCGAGTCTTGCGTCAGCAATGCAAAGGTCCAAATATGAATTTGTCCTAGGGTATGTTGGGAACTCCGACCCATATAGAGTGCACCTGTATTCAATTTGATTCTCTGTTATCCATGATTTCAGGAATACACCTCTTGGATTATTGGTGGCGTTCAGCCATGATGTATGCTTGGCGTTCAGGTCACCAGCAAGAATATAGTAGTTATGCAGCCTGTTCAATTCGAGTATTTCGAACAAGGAATTGAGCTCCTCCTTGAGCTTGAGAACAGTTCCACCAGTTGCATAGGCAGAGATAACGAAGAGGTTATCCCCACCTGGCAGTGAGATTTTGATAACAGACACTTCAAGAGATTCCAAGCTTTTGAGTTCGACTTTTTCAATATTTTGGAAACGATAGGGTCTTCGAACCAATATCCCGGTGCCACCTCCCCCATCACCTGTTACCCTATCGTTTCTTACGAACTCAAAATCCTTGAATCTCATGGAGTGCCATAAACTGAGGTGGGTTTCGGTGAGAAGCACGATGTCAGGCTTTTGTCTGGCAATGAATTCAAGGAGATAATCACGCCGATGTAAAGTAACAATGGAGTTGACGTTGATCGAGATGAGACGAATCCTATCCGTGGGAATGTGGCTGGATGACAACTTATTTTGAGGCATTTGAAAGTCCTAAACGCTGAAAAACAATGTTAATTTCGAATCTTGTTTATCGATTCGCTCCGATAAGGAATTTAATTGTTGATAAATTTTAAGGAGCAGCTCATTATTGCCACTTACATTATTTATTTTATTTACATTGTCTGCTGGTCCTCTCGCAGCAAGTGCAAATGACACCCCGGGCGTGACGAAGTTGGTAGGTATCACACTGCGGTGTGCTTGACTTTGTTTTGGAGTTACTTTTACCTTTGCTTCTTGATACCGGGGGCATCCTCGATATGATGCTGGATGACCAAAGGCACCGCAGTTCACACAATATAGTTTTTCTTTTGGCTCCGCCTGAGCCAATTTGCACTCGCCGGGAGCATGAATGTCTTTGCATTTGACACACCTATATTTCATGGCGCAATTGGCAGCCGTATGCCCGAATCTTTGACACCTGTAGCACTGGTTGACCTCACTTTTCTGGAGGCGTTCCCACCTCACCACGCGGAAGTTCAAGTACCGTATTTTCTGTAGGGCACTCGAACTACTTTTGCTGGAAATCTGGACTAAGTAGTGAGGCAAGTTTTTGCGCTCCACAATCGATCTCCTCGTTGCAAAATTTTTAACTGAAATAAACTGTATTTCTGGTGCAGCTTCTTGGAGCACTTGAAGGAGATCGACTGTGTCCTCACCACAGTCCAACCCTTCAATAAAAAGGTTTGGTTCTTTTCGCTTTTCGGGGTGTACGTGAAATGCGGAACATCTCCAGAATTTAAGGCACTTTTTGTTGCCTGAAAATCAACCAGCGACTTAGTCCTTATTGTCAACTTATCGGCATTGACTCTTTTTATCTGAAAATCTTTTAGTTTATTTTCGGCTGCCAAAAGCCGAACCATATCTTTGCCCGTTTGCCCAAACACATTGATTGGTGGGACTTTTTCTTTTTTTTTTCTTTTTTTTCATCAATCTTAACGGACGGACCAACAGACGGACCAGCAGACAAACCTTTTGGTTTTTTCTCCCGATTTTTAACTCTAAGATATTCAATGAAGTCATTATCTAATTTTGACGTTTTACCTGTATCCTCTTCAACGTTCATCGTTTCTTCAAGACCAGCTAGCGCTGCATAATAATTTTTGCTGTCGTTTGCGCCTCCTGCGCTGAGGACATCCTCTTGATTAGTTTCTTCCTGTGGCTTTTTAGTTTTCTTGTCTTCAGATTTTGAGTGTGGTTGTCGGCCTTTCTTGATATCTTTATCCTTGTTGAACGTTAACGTTCCAACAAGTGCTTCTAACGATTTAACTCGAAGCTTGAGTTCTTCATTTTCCTTTTCGAATTTTTCAGCTTTCTCTTTTTCTCGGATCAGCTGTTCGATCTCGATAACCGATAGGATTGTCGGGTTTTGTTCTTGATTCTCGTATTTTCTTTTAAGTTTTTTTTCGCCCATCATCATTGGCGATGGGCATGGTCCTTCCGATTGATGGCTGAAGCCATCGGGCTCCACCATCTCGTTGCTTTCGCAGCGAGACTAGAGGGAATGTTCTCAGACCGGGACTTCCCTTGAACGTATTTCCACTTTTGATATTTCTTCAGGAAATGAATTTCAGGTATTCGATAAATGCTCGAATAATTCGACGGTGATGGTTTTCCCAATAAAATCAAAATTTGCTTTTGACTGGCTCGTAAAAAAATATTGCAATTGTTTGAAACTGACTTTTGCGAAAAATTAATTAATTTTTAAAATTAATGACAGGAGCGATTAAAAACACTTCTACACGCAACGAGTGCTAGACGTAGAATGAGCAGTTCCCATCAAGACTCGTGACATTGTTCACCTAATCTAATTTCATCTAAAAAATTTATCAAACAAAATTTTTACGCACATTAAATCGAAGATGCACACTTAGCATTAAAAGAGAGATGGATTCAAATCTTCAAATACTTTGCAGAATGTACAGGTCTTAACACGAAAATCAAATAGAATCAAGACGAACACGCGAATTGTGGAATAATAACACATCAATAAAAATAAACAGCTATAGCTTGAATTCGACATTCACACTAGAAGTTGAGTTGCGAAATCGCAATCTGATTGTAAATAAATTTCACTGACGTTGCGAACTGTCATTAAATGAATTCAGCAAATTCAGCCCGTGATTAGGATTGTGGTGGCAACACTAGCGTTGCAACATTGTCCGCGATCAATACAACGTTGTGTTCAACCAACGCAGTAATTTCCTCGACTGATTTTACTTGAGTCGCAGCGCTGATCTCAGGCGCGTATCGTGTCGCATGATAAGAACTCCACCCGCCATGTTTGGTGGCCTCACGTGTGCGTGGTCAGCAGTTCATGGTACGGGTGGAACGTTCAGCCGGCGATAAATAATACGTACAAGATAAGAAGTCAGCGCAGTCCATTGCGAGCGACAAAGAACTTCAACAAATTTTTATAGTTGACCATATCGATAGTGCACCAGGAAATAGATTAACTTAATAATAACTTAATAAATATATGTAATAGACACTTATATCGCGTTTGAGGCTGAGGACCATAGGGTAATCGTCACCAGAATAGTTGAACTTGGAGTGGAAATTGCGCCGTGGAATGGGATTAACCACTCCTGAAAGGTGGCTGAACTCAAGACAAAGAACTTGGTCGAGGAGCGGTGAAGTGACCGTTAGAGGCAAAGTTATGCGGGGTGAATGACGCGACTCCTCTATTGTTTTTTGGTGGCGCAATCGACAGAACAGAGGTTGAGAAAGGAATCGTATACAAAAAGTGAAGTGCAAGTGAAGAAAGATATCGGGAGAGTTGGAAGAATAAACCGCCAGTGATCGGCAACAATAAGGAGCAGTCAGACAAGGTTCCCTTTTCTTTTTAGCTCAGTAAGTTGTACTCCTGATATTTCTTTTTTTTTTTGTTGTAGGCACATTTTCTTTTTCTTCCTTAAAAAACTCAGAATTTGAATTTGTATATTTTTAAAAGAAAGGTAGTGTAGTAAAGAAGTCAAGACGGAAAAATAATTAGATTTTCTTTTTATTTAAATTGATTTAAATAATCGTTGCTTTTCAGTGTGTAAAGGTTGCGGTTCAGAAGTTAGTTCCCGGGTAACGGAAAAGTGAATTGGAACTGTAGTGAAGTGGTAGTATTCGGATGTGTGCTAAAGGGATACCCTCCCATAGGTTATAACATTGTCGGAAGAAAGTATTAGTAAGTTATAATTTTGTCAGGTGAAGGTATTAGTAGGGATTTTAGGGAGTACTGTGAGTGCTCGCTTCCTCAACGCGGAAAAATTGAAACCGGCAAGCCGAATTCTCGCTTGGCGGCTTATTGGGGCCTTATTGGACAAGGGAGTACCGCCCCACACTCGTCCCGGGCCAGCTTAACCGAGTCCGAAAGCCCCGCCGTAGCATCCTTTTCTTTAGAGTCTAACTATGCTTTAAGTTTAACGGTACCGTTTTTAATTTATGGGGGAAACGTAAAATTTACAAATCACTATTATTAACAAAGTTGGGTGAACTTAGATTTCTTGGGTATTTGTTGCTCTTGTATTCATAAAGACCTACCAACGTGATTGTCTTAGAGGTTTTGGCTCAAAGTTGTCCAATCACAAGGGGGAGACACACTTTTCGTCCATTTCGCCTCCCCCTGGACCCTCTGATGCATAAAATGACTCTTTTGTTTCAGATTCTACTCTTTAAAGTTCCATCAAGACCTTTCATTTGATACCCCACTCAACTACCTTTGTAAAAAAAAATTTTAATGGCTACTTAGTTATAAACATTTTTGAAATGTTTGATATACGTAAACTTTTGAAAGACTACCACTTCTAACATTTTCACAAAGTTTGAGCTTTTTGGCTACTATAGTTTTTGGGAAACTTGCTGTGATGTACGGACCGACGAACACGAAAATAATAGGTCTTTGTAAAAAAAAATTTTCTTTAAAAATGAAAATATGAGGTTTTCGCATAATATTTCACTTATAGATTATAATTTTTAACATTAGATGGAAATTCTTTAATATTCTTATCAACTTTATAAGCATGAAAGCTTTTGAACATTTTAATGATAAAAAAGTTGCAAACCTTGCACCAGACGATTAACAGGAAATATTGTTCGAATTGCAAAAATAAAAACAATTTAATTTTCTATCAGCAATAATTTCTGCTGAATACAATTCAATGCACTTTCAGGTAAAGCGAACATATGTAATAATTTATTATAAATCGTCAAATTCCTCAACTTATATGAACTTGGACCTTGATCGCTTCTGCGGTTTTCTCAAAAAGTTTTTTAATTTTCTATTGATTGCTTATTTTTAAATATTCATATTTTGCAAGAACTACAGACAATAAGCTACAACCAATGAATAAATAGAGAAAACAGAACGTTGTCTTGCTGATTTTAACTTATTCTATAGGAATCCAGGTAGGTCCCCTAACCTATAGGGTTGAAGCGTCCCAGACTGGGAATTAACTCATTTCAAAACATTTCCATTCTGTATATATTTTTAAAAGGATCAGATGTAGTAGAGTCACTTTTTCAACGACTTTAGATTTTGTTATTTTTTCATTAATTTCTTTTAACACTTTCCCGATTTACTCTCCATCAGTAGATGATATGCAAGTAACGATGATTTGCATTAAACTAAGATCCACAAGATACATCTATTACATACAAGTTACATTCGATGCAATCTGCTATTTTGTCTATATGCAAACTCAGATCAGTTGAGAGAAAGGGAGAAATAGTGATCGTTAGTTGTTTAATAATGATGCAAACATTTGAAGCTAGAAATATCCAAATTAACTTGCTCTACTCACTTCTCCTACTGTGATTATAAAAACTTGTTAATAATCATAATAAATTTTAAAATATTTTCAAATCAAATACTCGCATGTATGATTAGTTGAATGATAATCACTCGCGAAAGATGCGCAGCGCAATCCATTGGAATTCCAGTTAAAAGCGAATACACTTTTTATTTTAGTTTTGACAATGGGAAGGAGTTTTTTGTCAATCATCGTGACTGAGTGGATTTATTTTATTTACACTTGTTTATTTATATTAGTTATATATAGTTAAGCTTTTAAATGTGGAGGATGCCTATGCTAAGATGTGCTAACAAAAAAATGTGATCATATTAGTTTTATTTTGGTTTAATTTTTATGATTATTTTGAGTTTTTAGAAGTCAAGAGATTTAAGCGAATTAGACAGGAGGATTCACATTGATAGTTTGCTGTTGAACTTAAACCAAGGCTCGCAAAGTACACTCAGTAATGCTACAACGGTGTTGAAATTTATTTTTGACCGTTTTCAGTTAATTTTTTTCTATAATTGCATTTATATTGTACTCTTATTAGTTTGAGTAGTCCGCGTGGTGTAGTGTTTAGAGCACTCATCCCATAAGCCGAAGGTCCCTGGTTCGACTCTCGTTGGCGGCAACGAGATTTAGTTCGAATGATTGTTCGGACGGACTATAAGTCCGTTCAGTTGTGATACGTGCTGGTTTAAAATCAGAACGTATCGCAGCTGGGAGGACAGACACACGGCCAAACGTGATACTGACCATATCACCTTGTGGAGCGCCGACACATTTGATCATGATAATGAGTTGCTCTAACTTTCTCTAGGCGAAGGCTCGAAAGGGGCTGTAGTGTTCAAATTTTTTCTATACAAAACTTCAGGCACATTATATATGATAAAAAATTGGGCCGAACGTATACATTATGCTACGTAGCTTTCCTAGCATAATTTATACGATTTTCATCTACATCCGGCCCAATTTTTGATCATGTAATGTGCCTCAAGTTTTATAATTTACTGAAAAAACTACAAACTCGATTTAGACAATTTTTCTACCATTTCATTTTTCTACAAATTTTGAACTTATTTGTCACACAAAAACTTATATCACATTTTGATTGATCTATGTCAAAGCCAAAGTAAAAAGCGCTTTACTCAATCCATTCACCAAGCATTATAAAGAGGCATGATCGATCGGTGACAAATTCAAAAGGGTGGCCTTCTATGTACGCCTGAAATCTCTTTATTGCCAGACATTCCTTCTCGGACACGGTATAGTTCCTCTGCGCCGGGTTCAGCTTACTGAACATAAATGAAATCGGGGTTGCCTCACCATCTTCATTCAGTTGTAAGCACTACAACTATTCCTTGTTGACTCGTGCCGCAATGGATGGTGAAGAGCTTGCTGAAACTGGGGCTGTGCAGAACGGGAGCAGCGATTGAAGATTGCTTCAATTCATCAAATGCATTTCGGCTGACGTCGGTCCAGATGAATTTACCCTTCTGAAGCATGTCAGACAGTAGTGGTGAAACTGTGGCATAATTTCGAACGAACCTACGATACCAACCGTAGACTCCTAGAAAGCGTTGTAGCTTTGTAACCGTCTTTTTTTCTTTTTTGTAGCACTACACCCTCTTTGGGCTTTCGCTTGGAGATAGATTATCTCATTATCATGATCGAACGCATTAGCACTCCACAAGGTGATATGGTCAGTATCACGTCTTGGATAGCTGAAATTCGTCAATGGCCTTTGTTTTGCCTGGGTCAGTTTTGATGCTGCCATGACCAATTATGTGTCCCGGGTATCGAACTTCTGTCATAACGAATCGTTTGTTCTGTATGTTGATGGTCAATCCTGCTTTGTGGATGTGCAGCGCTACCTCTTGCAACAGGACTACGTGCTGATCAAAGATTTTTTCTATCAAATTTTGAGCGCTTTACTCAATCCTAATCATTATAAATGTAAAAAAATTAAGTAAATTTCAAACAATAGAAAAACGAAAACTTCATGGCTCAAATACTCTCTAAATTTATACATTATCAATTAAAAATCTTTAAAACACAATACAAAATTGATTTAATTAAAATCATTGCATGTTTTATGATTCAATTGGCAAAAGGAGAAAAAACCAACCAACAGTATTCAAAAATTGGTTATAATTTTTGCACAACAGTACAGTGAACTTTTATCCTACACCTGATATGTTTTATGTTTCTAATATGATTCAATAAAAAACTTGATCTTAGACTAATACAATGCTATCACAATATTCCTAACTTGTTTCTAATATGATTCAATAAAAAACTTGATCTTAGACTAATACAATGCTATCACAATATTCCTAACCTATATACCTATCCTAAATATTGAAACCTATCCCAAATTTTTAACATGAACAACAACACTAAATGTAACAGTAATGAGCTGAAACTAAAAACTATGTAACGAAATAAACACAAAAAAAAATAACCACGAATAATTTAGACATTGTCATTCAGCCACCAATACCTAGATTGCTCCGTCCCAGCCCAACTAGCTTCAACGAATCTTGCAAATGAATATCTCCATTGAAATTGTTGGTATCGTGAACTCAAATTCTGAGGATATGTTGTCTTCTCATCGGTCGCCCGTGTATATATATGTAATATATAATTGGGATACCGTCAGAATCAAAAACATATCGATTCATGTCCAAACACACAAATGCTTCTGGAGGATCGAAGCCAATAGCGGGACAAGTTTCAATAGACTTTTGTCATAATTTTTTTGGTGGCCCCATAGGTGTATGCGTTGGAAAGTGACATCCCTCCCTGACTTCCAGTGAAAGTTTGGTGACATTCGGTTCAGTGGAAGCGAAGTTATTGCGTCTAAAGTGACAGTATGTTTGTGTCATCGGCACAAAAATGAGTTTCGAACAAAGAGCTAATATCGGTAAAACGTTTACCGAAACATTTGAATTGATGAAAAAAGTTTATGGCGATGATTGTCTATTAACGTGCCAGAGTTCATGAGTGATTTACACGTTTCAGAGATGATCGTGAGGACATAAATGACGATGAACATAGGGGCCGGCCAAAATCAGTGATCACCGAAAACCCCATCGAAATTGTGCGTGAATTTATCAAAAATGAGCCGAAATCATCGTTGAAATTCATGGAATCGCAGTTGAATATCTCCAAAACATCGGTTTATCGCATTTTAACCGATCATTTGGACTTACGAAACGTCTGTGCACATTTTGTTCCACACAAGTTAACTGATGACTAAAAATTGCTCAGAATTCAACATTCCAAAGACATTATTAAAGAAGCGAGAAAAGACGAGAACTACCTTTACAACATTGTAACTGGTGATGAAACGTAGTGTTTTCACTATAAACCCGAAACCAATTGTCAAAGTGCCGAATGGAAGGCCACAGACGAGCCACCACCAAAAAATGGAGAAATCAAAAATCAAGTCAATGCTCATTTATTTTTACGAATCCAAGGGGGAGTTCGTGCCAATGAGCCAAACCGTCAATGCAATTTTCTATCTTTGCCTTTTGAAGCGTTTGTTGCATCGCATTCGTTGAATTCAGCCTGAATACCGCGCAGGAGGAAGCTGGCGCTTATTGCAAGATAATGCACCATCTCATCGGTCCACTCTTGTGACTGCTTTTTTGACTAGAAATCGCATTACAACCATCAATCACTCACCGTATTCGCTTGATGTGGCTCTCTGTGACTTCTACCTATTCAGAAAATTGCATTTGGCCATGAAAGGAAAACGCTTTGCGTCCGTAGAGGGCATCCAAAAGGCTTGACCGACATCCTGAAGGACATTCCGGTCAATGACCTGAAACAATCATTCGAAAAGCTTTTGGATCGCGCAAAACAGTGTATCGAGGCCGGAGGAGACTATTTTGAAGAAGTAAAGTCGAATTTATCAGAAAAAAGCTCCTGTTGTTTCTATTATAGCTCAGTCTCGTTTATTTTGGAATGCACCTAGTATGAATTGCTCAGCATGTTGTTGAACAATATGCAATAATTCCGAATAGCCGCCTCAGGCAAATGTCGGAGCACTATATTTGGAATACCGTCGATACCACATGATTTCTTTTTTGTTTATCCTCCCAAATATGAACCACAAATCTTCATAGCTGACAAAATAATCAATAAAATTCAAGCTCGGTATGAGGTCAGATGGTAATGTTTCATTGAAATGAAGAATTGATTCACGTTCGGGCTTGATTTGAAGTCGAAAATTTTAAGCCTCAACGACCTCTGAAAATATTTGATTCCCTCTCTCAGAGTTTGGCAGATGAGCCAATTCAAAATTTGATCCAATCAGGGCAAGTTTCTGCAAACCATTACATATAATCCTGTTTCCATTTCTATCCGGAGTCGTACTATCGATTTCGATACCAGCCCTATCGAGAAGATTTATCTCATCACCAGCGTCTTCAAGATTCGATACCTTTACTCGAGACTTCTTACGGAATAAGCTATTCACTTTCGTGAAAACGCCATCTGGGTCCTGTGGGCTAATACCCCTCGGTTTTTCCGCACATTGATTGCTGACCTGACTCCTGAAGTTTGAACGGATTAAGTTCCGGACATTCTTCAGGTATACTTTCAACAAAGTCAACGAGGGATGGTTGTAGTCCAAAATTCGCCGATAAATATTGTTGACGCGTGTGAGAAAAAGGGTTTTCAATTTTTTAACCTTACAATCGTTGGTGTTTCATATCCTTCCATACTGTTTCGATGTTTAATCTTGGGAACTACTTTTTCAATCGTTTCCAGCGTCACCTTCTCTAACTTCGACAAATAGAGATCTATTTCATCGTTAGCTAGATTCCTGTCATTAGGAACCATTGAGCAAGCGTTGCCATTATCAGAAGGAGGACATTGCTTCTGGTACTCTCGATTAAACTTCTTTTGAAACTTTCCCCAGTCGGTTTTTTTGAAAGTTAACCGATAATTTTCATGTTGAACTGGAATGAGGAAGAGATGATCTCTTTGATGACTGATTTCCATTGCGATTGCGTTATGGCCGCTATCGTAAGGAAGCACTTAGAGTTTCCGTTGAGCACTATTAAAGCCGAATTCGAGTCTTGCGTAAGCAATGCAGAGGCCCAAATATGAATTTGCCCTAGGGTATGTTGGGCGCACTCCGACACATATAGATTGCACCTGTATGAATTTGGTTCTCTGTTAAACACGATTTCAGGAATACACATCTGGGATTATTGGTGGTGTTTAGCCATGATGTATGCTTGGCGTTCAGGTCACCAGCAAGAATATAATAACTATGCAGCCTGTTCAATTTGAGTATTTCAACATTGAGCTCCTCCTTGAACTTGAAAACATTTCGACCAGTTGCATAGGCAGTGATAACGAAGAGGTTATCTCCACCTGGCAGTGTGACTTTGATAACGGACACTTCAAGAGATCCAAAGCTTTTGAATTCAACGTTTTCAACATTTTTGAAACAATAGGGTCTTCTCACCAATATCCCGATGCCACCTCCCCTATCACCTATTACCCTATCATTTCTTACGAATTCAAAATCCTACCAGGCTTTTGCTTGACAAGGAACTCCAAGAGGCAGTCACGTCGATGTAGACTCGCAATGGAGTTGACGTTGATCGAGATGAGACCAATCCTATCCAAATGAATGTAACTGGATGACAAGTTATTTTGAGGCATTTGAAAGCCCTAAACGCTGAAAAACAAGGTTAATTTTAGAATCCTGTTGATCGATTCCCTCCGATAAGGAATTTAGTTGCTGGTAAATTTTAAGAATTGCCACTTACATTATTTATTTTATTTACATTGTCTGCTTGTCCGCTCGAAGCAAGTGCAAATGACACCCCGAGCTTGACGAATTTGGTAGTTATCACGCTGCGGTGTACTTGACTTCGTTTTGGAGGAAATTTTACCTTTGAATCTGGATACCAGGCGCATCCTCGATATGATGCTGGATGACCAAAGACACCGCAGTTCACACAGTATAATTTTTCTTTTGGCTCCGCCTGAGCCAATTTGCACTCGCCGGGAGCATGGACATCTTTGTACTTTACGCATCTACATTTCATGGCGCAATTGGCAGCCGAATCCCCGAATCTTTGGCACCTGAAGCACTGGTTGACCTCGCTTTTCTGAAGGCGTTCCTTCCTCACCACACGAAAGTTCAAGTACCTTATTTTTGTAGGGCACTTGAACTGCTTTTGCTGGAAATCTGGACTAAATAATAGGGCAAGTTTTTACGCTCGACAATCGATCTTCTTGTTGCAAAGTCTTTAACGGAAATAAATTTTATTTCTGGTGCAACTTCTTGAAGCACCTGAAGGAGATCGACTGTGTCCTCTCCGCAGTCCAGACCTTTCAATAAAAAGGTCTGGTTTCCTACGCTTTTGGGGGTGTATGTAAAATGCGGAACATGCCCAAAATTCAACCACTTGTTGCTGCCTGAAAACCAACCAATGACTTAGTTCTAATTGTCAGTTTATCGACATTGACTCTCTTGATCTCAAAATCATTTAACTTATTTTCGGCTACCAAAAGCCGAACCATATCTTAGCCTGTTTGCCCAAATACATTGATTGGTGGGACTTTTTCTTTCTCTTGATTAACCTTGACAGACGGACCAGCTGACTAAATTTTTGGTTTTTTCTCTCTACTTTTAATTTTTTAATATATCCAATAAATCCATTATTCGGCTTATTAATACAATGTTCAGAAGTTTTATTACCTGTATCCTCTTCAATACTCATGGAATCTTCTAGTCCAGCTAGCGCTGCATAATACTTCGTGCTGACGTTTGTCCGCCTGCGCTTAGGACATCCTCTTGGTCAGGTTGTTGTTTCTTAGATTTCTTGTCTTGTCTTGCTTTAGGTCCTTCTTTTTCTTTCTTGCTGGTTTCTATTGCTTTGTTGAACGTCAATTTTCTTCTTCTAGTGATTGGATCCGAAGTCTTTCAGTTTTTCTTCGTTGTTATCGAACCTTCGTTTCAGCTTTTTTCGCCCGTCATCGTTGGCGATGGACACGATCCATCTTGTTGCTTTTGCAGCGAGACTCGAGGGAATGTTCTTAAACCGGGACTTCCCTTGAATGTATTTCCGCTTTTTGACATTTCTTCAGGAAAGAAATTTCAGGTATTCGATTAATGTTCCAATAATTCTACGGTGATTGTTTTCAATAAAAAAAAAATAGTTTCAACTGATTTTTGTGAAAAATTAATTAATTTTTAAAAATTAATGACTGGAGCGATTAAAAATACGTCTACACGCAACGAGTCCTAGGTGTAGGATCTATTTGTTGCCCATGTACTCATAAACCACCTCCGTGATTTCCTTTAAGTTTTTCGGCTTAAAGGTGTCCAATCGCGAGTGGAGAGGGGACGCAAAATTTTCGTACATTTTGCCTGCCCCTGGACCCCCGGATGCATAAAAAGACTTTTTTGTTTCAGAATATAAAAGTTCTAATCAAGACCTTTCGTTGGATATCCCACTCAACTACCTTTTATAAAAAATCGTTTAAGGGCTACTTCGCTATAAGGAGGGCAAGCGTTAAAATATTTTGAAATTTTCGATAAGACCGAAACTTTTGAGTGACCACCACTTTTGGCCTTTCCACAATCTTTGGGTTTTCTTTCTAACTTCTATAGTTTCTAAGGAAGCTTACTAGGACGAACAGACAGACAGGATGCAAAACTAGTAGGTTTTTTGTAAAAAAAATTTCAAAAAGCCCTAAACACCGCATGCTGAGTTATCACCATTTTCGATGGCCATGTAGCCACGTTACAACATCAGTTAAAATTTAAATAAGAACTTATGAATTATCAATTCGAACACATCGTGGTCGCAACACTCGTAACCATAAAAAATGAAATGTGTGCTTTCATTTATTTTTCCCCCCCAATTTTTTTGAAACAATTACAATTTAAAAAGATCTTTATTGAAATCTGTAGACATACAATACAATGTCTCTTAGTTTAATCTTATTTTTAGCGGACAATTTTCCTTATCAACAGTAACTTAATATTATGTTAATTAACATTTCACCGTAGTAGCTATTACTTAAAAATTGAAGGTGTCCGGGTGAAGATGCTCCGGTCCATGTTGATGTTCCTGCAAATATATAGTTAGTTGTTTTTGGTGTTCGTAGTTGAGACATCATTAGCAGGTTTAGAATGGGGAAAAGAGAGGAGGCAATATAATAATAAACGACTGGGGGACTGAGCGCAACTAAATTTTGATGTACTGTGCGTGGGAGAAGTAATAAGTGCTTCCTATTGTGGTGTTGTAGTGGGTGATTCTTCCACCTGGGTCAAAGACTCTTCCTTCGTAGTCCAGATATTGTAGGTGCTGGAGGAATAGTTCAGCGTGATTTTAATTCTCTATGATTTCAGCAGGGATGGCCATAGTCTCTTGGACCAGGAGGTTTGTTGAGGTTAGGGACTTTTTGGAGCATCTTAGAAGGTTAGCTGTGGCAAAGAGATCTATTCTTGGTATTCTGGTTGCGTCGTAAAGACGCTGATTTGGAATGAAGTGCTTTGAGATCGGGGATCTGCGAAGGTTGGGGCACTGTCTAAGGAACTGTCTCTCGGTCCTGCGAAGTTCCTCCATGAGTGACGGGAAAAGATGACACCAGAAAGTGAATCCGTATACAAGGATTGGGTGGAAACGTGTTTTATAGACTAATATTTTAATTGGTATTGGGTATGGGGAGTTGAAGTGGATTATTGGGTGGAATGAACTCTAGGCTCTAGTTGCTTTTGCAATAGCCGAGTGTACCTGTATTATGGGGGAAAGGTGAGAGCTGATAGAGACGCCAAGATAGGTGACCTTTTCCTTCATGGGTATAATCGTGCCCTTGATGCTCAGAGAAAAGCTGCGTGCATTGGCACACATGCTTTTCGTTAGGCAAAATTTACTCTTAATGATTATGCAATCGCATTTAGTGGGATTGAGAAGGAGTCGCCAGTTAAGAAGGAAATTATCAATTACGTCAAGGTATGCATTAAGCCGAGATTGGTGTGATGGGAAGTTGTGGGAAGATGCAAATAAGATGATATCATCCGCATATTGGAATAGTTTGATCGGTGCGGGGTTGTTCGGGAGAACGTGGAAGGTCAGTGGTGTCTGCAGAGACGAGGATCGCGGATATAACAGATCCTTGGGGAATGCCTGCATCGTTTGGGAATGGCAGAGATAGGTTATCATCTACCTTGACTTGTGAGGAGCGGTTGATGAGGAAACTGTGCATTATTTTGCAAAGATGGGGGTGGAATTTGTGGGTTTCGGCTAGTTTGTAAATGAGTCCATGTTGCCACACAGAATCAAACGCTTTCAAAATGTCAAGAAGCACAGCATCAGTAGGCTTTTTTTTCCTAATGTTGTCAGCAATGTTTGACTTTAATATGAGTAGAGGGTGTTCTACCGAAAGGTTTTGTTGGTTAGCGAACCGGAAAGGAGGAACAATATTCCTGGCAGAGAGGTGTTCGTCGATGAACTCTTTGAGCACAAGCTCGGATATCTTTCCAGTCGTAGAAAGGAGCGAATTGGGCGGTAGCTATTTGGGAGGAGGAGGCTTTCGTTTTTCTTTAGAATAGGGGCTATGATTGCTCTCTTCCATGCGCTTGGAAAACACGCATTGAGTAGGCAGCGGTTGAACAACCTCGAATGAAAGGGGGTGGAGACTTTTTGAATAAGGTAGTAGGAATTTTATCAGCTCCGCAGGATTTTTTGTTGGGTCTAGAAAGACAGACTGCTTTGGGGGGAAGTTGGCGAGGGAGATTCGAGGGGATGAGCGAACAAGTTAGGAGCATGAATGTTTTCTAGGGCATAAGACGGTTGCTTGTATAGATTTGAAATGTAACTGTTAACTAAATTTTCCGAGAAGGGCTCAGAGAGGTTTTTTGTGGTGGAATGTGCAGAGGCAAAGTGAGTGGCAAGGCAATTGGCTTTCTCCGCAGGGCATTGGTTTTGTTGCAAGAAATGATGAGGGTTCCCGGAAAGTTTCCGCACCTGGATTTGTCAGTTTCACGGCAAGATGCTGTTGGATGAGTACATTGATCTCTAAATGGATCTTTGCGCTCAGATCACGAATTTCAGTTTTAAGGAAGTCGAACCTCGCATATTACTGGTGCCTGAAAAGGCGCCCTCGAAGGGATTTTTTGCGCTGTATGTAGCGTATGATTTCTGGTGGAAGGGAAATCATGTTTTTATATCTAAGCTTTCGCTTTGGAACACACGAATCGACATGCTCCTGAATTAACTCAGAATATTTGTCGACTGTGCCGTCAATACAGGCGTTGGAGACGTGGAGGTTGTCAGAAAGGATGAAAGGGGTGAGAGAAGAGCTTAGAAAGTCGTTTGCCTGCTGTCAGTCAACTTTGTTGAAGTCGGGTAAACAGGTGTAATTTGGCCGGAACGCACGCTCTGTACATTCATTATGGTCACTAATCCCACAAATCGTTTCTAAATATGGAAGGGTGTTGGGGTTGTGTTTTATTTTCAGGCTGTCACTTACAATGAAAATATCAAGGTAGGAGCTCATAGAGTTTTTAAGGAAAGTAGGTAGGGTGGGGCTCATGATGGTAGATCTTGAGAAACAAGCTTTATTCTGAAGCCAGTTGTAGAGCTTGACTCCATTTGGGATGGTGGTGACATTGAAGAATCGGGGATGCCTGGCATTTAAGTCGCCTCCAAGAATAATCTGCAGTTTTTTGTTTGCGGATGTAGACCTCATGAATAACACTAGCTGTTGAAGATCAGTGGTGTCTAGTTCTTGGTTTTAGCAGTAGATGGCTGCACAAACAAAAATACAGCTTTTAGTTTCGAAAGAGGTGGTAGTGTTCTCAATGGTTGAGAGGGGGGAGGAACAATTGAGAAGACTGTACGGAGTTGTGGACGAGAATACCCGTGCCACCACCAGAGGAGTGCAGACGGTCTGATCCGTTCAGGTGGAAGTTCTTGAATAAGGGAGAGTGAAGGGGTGCAAGTGTTAATTTTGATTAGACGCAGTCAAGTGGAATATATTCTTCTATATTTTCATGTCTCATATATAGAATCAATAGTTCGGGAAACCTTTACAATTTCTTTATTTTAAAATAATTCAATTATATCAATTTAGTTGGTTCCGTAAAAGTGATAATCGATCATTATTGTTTAATCAAAACAATCATATTTTAGAAGTGTTGAGTTATACTAGAGACAACTGCTTCTCTGTTTTTCGATGAATAAAAAAACTAGTGGTGACCCAATTGCGCCATAAATTAAAAATCGACTTTCACCAGTGAACCAATTTCTGCTATCGATATATTCTAAGCATATTCGAACGCTTAATAATTTCGCGACTATTAATTGATTTAACTGTTTTGTGCTGTGTCTGCAATTTGTGCGAATTAAGTGTTTGTTCTAGTATTGTGTGCCATACATAGTAATCACACGACCTTGACATTGGATATCATATATATATATATATATATATATATATATATATATATATATATATATATATATATATATATATATATATATATATATATTACACAATGAACTGTAAATGTGATCTTGCTAATTGCGTAGCATTCGATCATACGTTTAAATATGTGATATGCAAAAGTTTCTACAGGAGAAAACTACATGGTGCTTGTATGGATGCGCCAAGGGATTGGTTTCATCCCTATTTGGAGGCACATTTTATTTGTTCAGACTGCCAAAACGTTGAGGACAAATCCAGAACTTTCTATGATCAAATAACTGATCACATAGATGTCCTCATGAATGAAAAGGACCAATTAATTGCCCGCCAGAGTTCGAAATCCCGAGCAAACGATGAAAGCTTCGTGGAAATGGCAACCTGCTTTGATGAACTTGCTACGAAGCTCTCAAGCAGCAATAATAATATAATTAGAGCTCTAGAATCAGTCGACCAACGTCTTATTGCGATGAAAAACCTGATTTCGAATTTACATCCGCCGAGTACTGAAGTTTTGAACAAAGACAAGATGAACGAGTTGCTGGCCAATATATCGAATAAAATACCACATCAGCAAAACGATACACCCCTTTCTCAAGTGTTAACAAAAATCGAAGGACTGCAAAAACAATTTGCCACTTTGGAAGAAAAGGTACAAAGCTTTACAGTTGCTCAAAAAACTGCTATATATCCTATCAGTGCTAATACACACGAAGCTCATGATCATTCATTGGAGTTAAATGTCGATGCCGCTACACGAACACCTTCGATTCAAGTTCCAGTCGTTCAATCTCAAATTTTTAAACTGGGCACATTTTGGTCTGAGGATGACTGGAGAAACAGAATCAGGAAATTGGAGTTTACCAACCAAGCATCCTGGGAGATTTTCTATCTTAGAAAAGCATCAAATAAACTCGATGCCACCGGATTGCAGCAGTTATTCGAACGAGATCTCTAAATACAAAGCTGCAAAGTGGAGGAGTTACCCATCGGAATAAACATCGACGCGCTTTCAAAGTTTTTATACCAAGCAGGTATGCATGGCTTTTTACAAACCTAAGAGCCAAGAATGGAAAGTATGTCTGGAATGGTATGGTGTTTAGCAAATGGCAAGCGGCAAAAAGATCAACAAATTCAGAGCACCCAAGTATTTATTTAAGTAATAAATTTTCGGTAAAAGAAATAACACGTAGACTAAATACCAAAAATATTAATATTAATAATACATTAAATCAAAACAATGTTAATGTTATTCCTAATCCAGATTCCAATCAAATAAGTCATGGCTCCCCTCCTAATCTCCCAACGGAGGATCTCTTAGAGCATCACTCAACTTCCGAAGCACCAAGTGATAGCACTATTAGAAATTTGCAACAAAACAGCTCCATTGTTCAGTGCGAAAATTCTTTAACCTCAACTTCAGCCGCTGAAAACAGGGGATCCGTGGATAAATACTCTTATTTTGTACATGGTGGTGTACAAGTCTCCACCTTACCATCTCCTGAGACGAATTCATTTTTGAACCCGCTCATACCTCCAGTGGTGAAAGCCACAATCAATGCCAGCAATGATATGGAAGGTAAATATCTCTTATCCCGACTTAGAGATCATAAAATTTTTGAAAATGTTAGGCTTTATCTGGCATATATGTACAAGGCTCCGGACACAACGTGCATTGATGGCAAAACAAAGACAAACATTATGGTTATGATCCAGCGGGAAGGCCTTCCTATAGATATTGGGGCCCTCCGTAGGATTTATATCAAATACCACGAAGAGTTAGGAATAACATCAGCACAAACTAATAAAGATCTGGAAACTTACGCGTCGCATGTGAGCTCCAATTATATATCAGCACTTCAACGATCTAGAGAGCAACATCGTAATTTTTTTCGTCACCAATAACGCACTCACTTCTAAACGCCTCAACCTCTTTTACCGTAATTGCGGTGGTATGAGAGGGAAAATTAACAAACTTTATCTGGACGCCAAATCATGCCATTTCAACGTTCTTACCTTAACTGAAACGTGCTTGAATAAGTCTTTTGTCAATGAAGAGATTCTGGATGGAAACTGGTTAATTTTTAGAGACGACAGGGATTCTCACAGCACTGGGCAATCGCGCGGAGGAGGAGTCTTGATTGCAGTGCAAAATTCGTTTTTCAGTGAGCCCGTCAGTACTGTCCCTAACAATTCCTACCAGCATAAAATTGTTCGTATCAAAATTGCGAATGTAAACTTGTATATAGGGGCTTTTTATATCCCTCCAAGATCCAATGAAGAAGTTTACAATAATGCGTGTGACATAATATCGTCACTAGCTGCTTCCATCAATGAAGAAGACATAATAATCATCACTGGGGATTTTAATCGACCGAATTTGACATTCACTGTCGATGAATCTGATAATGGACTCCTCCCAGTCAATTTTCTAGACAGTATAGACTTCAACATTATTAGCATCATGTATGGCAATGATTTGCAGCAAGTTGCTTCGACCCCCAACCTTCATGGTAATTGGTTAGATCTCATTTTTACAAATGCGTATGACGAAGTTGTGGTGATTCCAACTAGCGATGCGGAGCATTTGTTTTCTAACACCCGCCACCATTCCGCAATTTCTCTTGAATTAGCCACTACGGATAGAGTATACCATCTTTCTTACAATAATTCTATCGTTTTTGACTTCCATAATGCTGACTATGATAGCATTAACAATCATCTTCATACTATTGTTTGGACTGGTACGCTTTCAACGTTAGGTACAAACGACGCAGTAGATTTTTTCTACAATATATTCATGTACGCCGTTGAGAGGTACGTGCCCAAAATTAAAAAGAAAAATAAGCTCTCTGAGCCTTGGCTTGATGGCGACCTTAGGTATTTAAGAAACCAAAGGAATAAGCTCCACAAATTAATTCAAAAAAGATCCAACGTTAGCCAAGAAATGAAAAATAAATATGATGCGCTGGTTAAAGAATTGCAACTCAAATCTCGGGAAGCATATGATTCTTACGTTAACATAATTGGTGAAAACATTATCCATAACCCAAAGAAGTTTTTTGATTTTGTAAACATTAAACGTAAGTCCCAAGGTTTTACCAATTCTATGGTGTATCAAGACTTGAGCTCGTGCAATCCCGTAGACATCTGCGAATTTTTTTGCAAGTCATTTTCAATCCGTGTACTGTCCAACCAACTCCTCATCCTACATACTTTCTTCAGTCGAAAACCAAGCGTCTCCCATCGAGGAACTCTGCATTTCTGAAAATGATATATCCAACGCAATAGAGGCACTTGACATCAATAAAGGGCCTGGTCCTAATTTACTCCCTCCTCGCTTCTTGTTTCACTGTAAAGAGCAATTGATTCTTCCTCTGCATATTATTTTCAATAAATCCCTCACTTCTGGAATTTTCCCAACGATATGGAAGACATCCCATTTGATTCCAATATATAAAAGTAAAGATAAGGCATCAGTTGAAAACTATAGAGGCATTGCAATACTATCAGCAATTCCTAAACTTTTTGAAAAAATAGTCTGTTCAAAAATATCGCCCATCATTGAGCCTCTGCTAAACGATCAACAGCATGGTTTCCGAAAAAATCGCTCAACAGTTACAAATCTTACAGTAATGGTTTCTAGTATCCTCTGTGAAATGGAAAAAGGTAACCAAATTGATGCGATTTACACTGACTTCAGCAAAGCGTTTGATCGTGTTAACCACGAAATTTTAGCAAACAAATTAAAAATCTTCGGAATCCGTGGTCCTTTGCTAGACTGGTTCGACTCATATCTCAAAAATAGGACCCAATTCGTCAAATTTCAAGGGTTTGTGTCCAAAGAAATAAATGTTTGCTCTGGTGTACCTCAAGGCAGCCATCTTGGTCCCCTACTTTTTAACATCTTTATTTCTGATCTCTCTGTTATGCTGTCTGATATTCCCCATCTATTTTATGCCGACGATCTTAAGCTATTCAATGTAGTAACGTCTCCTAAGGACACGGCATTCCTTCAAAACAAGGTAAACTCTCTTTTCGAATGGTCAGAAAAAAACCAACTTTCTCTGAATTTCGAAAAATGTGTGGTAATAAGTTTTTCCCGTAAAAACTCCGTTCTTGCTTGCAAACTTAACAGAGTAAACAGCGTCGTAGACCTCGGTGTTATGTTGGACAATAAACTTCGATTCAACTTGCATTACGATGAAGTTATCTCTAGGGCCAATAAGCTACTCGGCTTCATCAAGCGTCGATCCAAAGAGTTTCAAAATATTTGGGTATCTAAGACGTTGTACGTCGCGTTAGTTCGCCCAATGCTTGAATATGCTTGTCTTATTTGAGATCCTGTTTTTCATGTCCACATTGACAGACTTGAATCGGTTCAAAAACAGTTTGTATTGTTTGCATTGAGGTCGCTATATGATCCTAAAAATTTTCAGGATTTACCCCCCTACGAGCACAGGCTGCAAATTTTGAATATGCCATCACTTGCTTCCCGGAGAATTACGATAACCTGCTGTTTCGCGTTTGATGTCCTCAGAGGCTCGATAAATGTTCCATTTTTAACTAATAAAATAAAAGTACATGAGCCCTTGCGAGTCACTAGGCACTCTCGTCTGTTGGTGGAAGAGCGGCACCACACAATCTATGTTGATAATGAGCCTATCAATAGATGTTGCAAAACGTTTAATTCACACGGTGCGCATTACTCCCCAGACATGTCCAGAACCCATTTCAAAGCTCTGCTATCAAATGCCCTAGCATCTTAATCCCATCATGTATCCAACCCTGACACCATATTTTTATTGTATCAATCTAATTAATTTTAATTTGTATTTTTTAAGTAATTATTGTGAGTTAGCGTACAAAATTTGTATATTTTTATTTCTTGTACCAGTGCCTTGCTTGGCTAATAAATAAATAAATAAGTGTTGTTTCAGACAAGAATACAATACTTGGCGTGTGTTGGTCCAGAAAAGACTAAAGCTCATACCGCTTTCTACTGCTCACAATTGAATTTATGTTCATCTGGATGAACCTAAATTCCATTGGGACCAGAAAGAAGCTGAAGAAGAAGCAGTCTTTTATGGTCTTCGTTTTTCACCACCCGCAGCTCGTTTAGTTTCGTGGCCAAAATAAGAAGACTCACCCCGAAGAGTGAATTGACTTCCTTTTCGATGAAACTAGGAGACCTTGTAGCCACGTTACGACATCAGTTAAAATTTAAATAAGAACTTATGAATTATCAATTCGAACGCATCGTAGTCGCAACACTCGTAACCGTAAAAAATGAAATGTGTGCTTTCATTTATTTTTCCGCCCAATTTGTTTGAAATATATGCTCAAAGGTCTTATACGTGAGATATCAAAGCATTCTATTACTTACTACTTTGCTTTTCTAACATCTGAAATAAAAGTTGCAAATAATCTTCAGTTCGTAAGTAGATTGCAAAATAATACGTAAAGTGAAAGTGTTTATTTCTACATATCAGGTCTGTTGATGAGTTAACACTTTTACTATTATATCCATTCTAAAAATAGAATTGCTTGTTATCGCTATTATTTGAAATGAAAATATATGAGTACGTCATTATCAACTTGTAGTTCATATACATAGTTAAGGTAGCGTGATATCAACTCATTTCATCGACGCTAACGATAATCATCAAACAAATGAACCTGACAAGATACTGGTATCAATTAGCTCATACAAGGCAAACCTCTAATCATACTTAATTATGCAAATTTCGCGAAAACTAATATCTGCAACTCATCCTTACTTTTCCTTTGCGCATGAAAATAAAATTTTTTCTATTCCGTTCTGAATATAATTCATCATAATTTTTCTGCTTTGCCTTCATTTTACAATCACTTATAAATTCCATGCAAATTTCCTTAGTTTTTCCCGCCTCTGTAGAAACCACACAATTAATATTGCCTGCTTGTGGAAAATTACAATATTAACATGCGCCTGAACAATTCATCAAGATTTTATTGAATTTTTTTCTAAAGACATTTGAAGAGAGTTGTGCGTGCAATTATCTTGAATTTCATTAGAAATGATAGAAGAATAAAAACTACCAGTCAAAGCAGAATAATAAGCATAAATGTGCAAACAACAAGAAACGAGGATCAGTTGAAAAAAATTGAAAGACTCGTTAAAAATTTGCATGCAATTAATATGAGCAATTAAATAGGTTTTGATTTGATGGTTTCGATTTGGTTGTGACATTGAAATCGAATCGAGCGAGGAACGGAAGGTTAAGCACAATTGAATTAAATACAAATATGTTAAGTATCCGAAGTCATTGTTATACTATTGGGCGTATTAGCATTTTTGTTTTGGGATCAGTTGAAAGGGGTGAATTTATTTAATTGGCTAAAGGAGCTTGGGAACTGGAAATTTGGTAGAAATATTTGTTGGAATTCAAGGCAGAAATAGTCACATTCAATTTGATGGGTAAAATAAAAAAATTCAATCGACACCAATCCTCTTCTTCATAATTTACTCTATTTATCTTCAAGATAGGGTTCTTAGTATTTAAATTATTGAGAAAAACGCAACGCAAGCCTATCTCAACATTTTCCTGACTTCCGAAAAA
Organism: Odontomyia ornata; assembly: GCA_963969285.1. Classification (NCBI taxonomy): domain Eukaryota; kingdom Metazoa; phylum Arthropoda; class Insecta; order Diptera; family Stratiomyidae; genus Odontomyia; species Odontomyia ornata. The sequence continues at coordinate 299,465,716 of OZ017740.1, forward strand.
TTATCGCGAAAAACTCTGCAGATACTGAACTTCCTGTCGCTGCAAGATACAATTGCATTCATTTTTGTTGTCTTGTCTGCATCTTTTGCTCATATGTGAAAGAAGGCGCATACATATGTTAAAAACATATTCATATCTTGTCATTGCACTTTGGTGGCAAAAAAAATGGGAAATCGTGCATCAGGCAAGTAACGTGAGATAGTGTATCAAACGTTTAGTTAATGGCGTGTTGTAATGAATGCATTATAAGCAATTTAATTTGATTGAGTAGAAATATTGAATGAAGAAATATCAAGCCTTAAGATATTTTCAATTAACTCCTTCCAATTGATGCATAGTTAATATGATTTTGGTGTACAGATTATCTATCGATAAATTTGGTCCGAAGAAATATAAACTCGCAATATTAGGTTCCTAAAGGGGTTTCAAGCAAATAGCAAGGTATACTCGAATATCTGCATTTTTTAAGCAATTAAATATCTTCCTTTGCACGATAGGCTAGATACACATTAAAGGAAAGCTTCGAACAAGTTAATTCAAACGGCTCCGGGACCTTAAAATACATGAGGCACCGTGGTCTCTTACAAAAGCTTGTTTTGAACGTAAAAATAACATGCAATTAGTATTACGCAAAGCGACATGGTAAATTCGATTAAAATGCGAAGCTCACCTTCTTCTTCTTAGTAGCACAACAGCTCCTCTCGGGTCTCGCTCCATTGACCACGCTCTCTAATTTTGAAATCCGAACCGCGTAGAACTGTCTTTGTGGTTTCGTCGGTTTCCCCACTGATCTTCAGCATTCAGTTCTGGCAATAAATATGTTTTCAGGTATCCGTTGTCCATCCATACTGTAGTAATCGAGCAGTCGCCTAAGCAAACTGCTCGAAAATCATTATAATATAATGTAAATTTATAAAAATATTTATTTAAATTTACAATTAAAATTTGGACACGGCCGCACCTTTATAACGCAGCCCATTCACGAATTTCATTGCCGCAATGCAATCCACAGTGGATGGATGAGGGGCCCGTCACTTGCCGCTGCGAAAGGTCCCGTACGGTGGCTGCGGAGAAGTGAGCAGTTCTGCTTGGACGGATCGAGAAGCCTGCCTTTGATCGCCACGCACTGCGCACGTCGCATAAACTGCGCCGGCAAGCGGAGATGTTAAATTATTATCAAATATGTCCAGTGAATATAGGTGCTCTAACACCTATTGAGTCGACTTGACGCATGCTTCACACAAGCGGGCGAAAATTTCGAGCCAATTTCCATACAGGGCCGATTCTATCGTTCTGGTCAGTTTTTGTAGTCATTATCAATGAAAGTGTTCGCGAAAATATAAATTTAGTCACGCTCCTTGGGGCGTGAAGGCATTATTCGCTTTTAAACATTTCGCCTAGCGTAACCACCACAAAGTCCCTTATTACCTGTGGGCAGGCACAATTGTGGATTGTACTTAAAGCAGCTACCGTTCAGCCACCGTTGGTACAGAAAACATGCTCCACCACTTCCATCACTATTGCGAGAATACCTCTATCCATTTGGCTACGCGATTACTGGAGTTGCAACTTAACGTGCCACTGAAAATCTAAAGACGTACCTTCTGCTTTTGTATGCAGTGAACACGTGAATTTCAAAAGCGAATTAATAGTAGTAGTGAGAAACAACGGCCCGTTAGTTTATAAGAAACATGCAAGATAAATTTTCAAGAATGCTCTTAACTGCAGTACAGTGGACGCATTGTCTGGACCTTTGCAGTATGGAATTGGTCTGCGAAGTTATGTTACGACCCTGAACCTGATCTTGCGACGAGCTTCAACCTATTATTCCTTTCATCCTAATGCATATTCAGTGATAAAACAAACTTGTGAAAATGTTGGCTCAGTAAAATTATTTGCGTTTATTACACAAACTAAAACACCCTCGAAGATTTATCGAGAAAGCCAGATCGGAGTATTCGCTCTCACTATTGCTTGCACGAATTGACGCTTTCATTCCTAATCTTGAATCCATCGAATGGTACAGAAAATTATTAACACGCACTTTATCCCTGAGGCCATTCAAATTTTACAACATTAGCCAAAAAACTCGACTAACAATTATGGAACTTTACTAGTGGCTCCTTGAAAATCAGCTGATGCAATTGGATGTCGTTTCGTCGATCGTTAAATGATAATTTTCTTATATTTTGATATATGCAATAGATAGTTAGAATATGTTAGGTTTTGTGAAACGATTATTAAAATTTATGATGATGGTGCAAAGTGATTAGTAATGTAAATCAAGTAAATAAGGATGATTCAATTAAAAAATTGTGGAGATATTAGAATATTAAGAATTAATGCATATTCAGCGAAAACTATAAAGTTAAATTAAGAAAAAATGTGCTCCTGAATCAATTTTATGAGCTAGAATAATTTTGGAGGTAGGATAATGGGTTATGAAACCTGTGAATCAATTTTTAGAAAGAAGGCGGTATCCACCCCGTCTACGAGCGCTCGTCAAGGAGGATGGGTGAGTACCCGTTTGCTTTTAATTAAAGAGATCGCATGACGTTTCAGGAAAATCTAAAGTTAATTTAAAAATAAATCAGGGCATTTCGTGACAAGAAAAAAAAAAAATCAAAAATTTCAATTTTCTTTCAGGAAATAGATTTCATATTTTTTATTTGGTCTCTTAAACAGAATGTATTTTTCCGTAATTTAAATTAAAAAGTATATTCAATTTTGAGTTTTAGCTAACGATATTAGCTACCATTAACTATCATTTAACTGTTATGCATAACCGCAGAAAAATTAAAAAAAAAGAAACGACACTTGGAAAATAGAAATACCTCTAGTTAATTGCAAACTCTAAATTTAGAATACAATAAAGCCTATCTCTCAATGTATTAAAATTGAAGTGAAATCTATATATATATGCATACCACAAAACAATTCAGGGTTTAAAAATGTTTTATAATTAAAATTTGAAAGTCGATCTTTCCATTTGGTTTTGTGGACCTGACCGGGTATGGGACCAGCCACGTTGGCTGGCCCCTCCACTATAATGAGCTAGCCATCGGATGAGCTTACCCCTTTTTAAGTTCTTTTCAGGTGCTCTCGCAGGGTAGAGTGGCCTTCCGCTTGGATTAACCATTTATGTTACAGGGTTATGTGATTTCATCACATACGACTTTAACATAAATTTGAAACGTTCATATTTTCCACTTAAGGGAAAAATTCATGCGAATTCTGTTTGTACGAGTTTTTCATTTAAATGGAAAATATGCGGCCATATTTACATTGGATCTTGATCCGGACGGGGGATGCAAGGGGGCACCGCTTCCACCTGGATGCCCCATTTTTATAAGGGGGCCATTAGTATCATCGGTAAAGACGAAGTCCTTCCAAATCCCGTTTGTTTTCGCCAGACCCCGCTTGCCATTTGCATTAGCAATTTCAACCCTTAGTAGGTTAACTCGGCCTCGACTCCGGTCGATATGTCTTTGCATCTGCAAATTCGTGAATGCGAATTTTTTTTGTAGTGTGTCCTTGTGCTGGGGAAAAGAACCCGCACCACGACAGCGTCCTCTGACAAAGCCAATCTCGGCGAACCCCACCAACTTCTCTCGCCGAGGTAGCCGACCATCGCTGCAGTCCTGCACGGACATTTTATCTACCCATTTTTGCTACAATACGATTCACGTGGCCAGCCCATTGCAGCTTCCGCACCTTTACAATCGTCGAGACCTCCTGCTCGTCAAAAATTTCATACAGCTCATGGTTGTATCGAATTCACCATTGGTCCCCGTCTAGCTTCGCTTCGATTATTCGCCTCAGAACCCGTCGCTCTAAGGCGTTCAATATGTTTGCGGATGCTTGGGTTAGAGTTCATGTTTCACACCCAAAGCTTAGTACAGATTTTATCACAGATTTGTGTACTTGCAGCTTTATTTTCCTGTGTATGCAGCTGGTCTTCAAGATCGTCATACTGAATAGAATATTTTATTGTCGAGCTATATTCTTCGGCGTATTTCGTCTCTTTCATTGCCAGCTCTCGTTATTTTACCGCCTAAATACTCGTACACAAATTCGCTCACATTTCCGATATTGCATTCGCCAAGTGTGATGTTTTTAGTATTTGAGGTATTTTTCTCGATTGCGTCATGAGCTTTGTTTTGTTTTCATTGATTTGTAGCCCTACTAGTTTTGCTTCGCTGTCGAGTTTCAGGAAGAGTTCTTTGGCAGTTGTTAATGACCGTGACAAAATGTTCATGTCGTCCGCATAGGCTACTACTTAGCTCGACTTGTATAGTCATGTACCTCGTGTATCGACAGGTAGCTTCCTTATGACGTACTCCAGAGCCAAATTGAATAGCAATGGGGCCAGCTCATCTCCCTACTTTAGTCCGATGTTTGTGTCAAAGGCATCGGTGAGTTTGTTATTGATGTGGACTTGAGAGGTCGTCGACATCATTGTCATTTTGGTAAGACGGACTCCATGAATACGTGAAAAGAATTCTATGCGAAAATGGAAAACGAAATCTCAAAAATAAGTTTTCATGCATTCCTCCCAGTAAATTAAAAATTAGGAAAATAACAACAACATGAAAGCTGCTTTATCAGCTTCAGTTATTTGTTCAATTACACCTCTTAACTCATATCGACTTGCATCAGAATAGATAGAGAAAAGCTTGCTGAAATCGGGGCTTTGTAGTATGGAGCTTATTGTTAAGCTCTGCTTAAGCTCATTGCACCTCCTTAAACTGAAATCAGTTCAGAAAAACTTGTGTCTTTTCCACAGCAAATCTATCAAGTGCGATGAAACACTTGTTATTTCGGCAAGGAACATTCAGTAATGATTTTGTTTATATCCGGGTTAATATTGATAGTCCCTTGATCAATGATATGTCCAAGATACCGAACCGAAGTAACGATAAACTGACTCTTTTCTACGTAAATAGTAGATCTCGGCTTGTTTATCAGAAGTCTCATTTCTAAAAGTCGTACTAATTGTTCGTCAAAAGTCATACCTGTGAACATAGGCACGTCAACTTGATTGGAAAGTCCGCTTTGTCTATCAAATATAACATCATCAAGGGAGCGTAGCAAAGGCCGAGTGAATGGTCGATCCCTAACCGGGCATAATTTGATAGGAGCTTTTCAAGTATATGACTTAACAGTCTTTAATAAATTCATGCTTCGCTTCAACTTCCGAACTAAAATTCATATTTTGCGCTGTGGGACGACACTAAAATTTACTGAACTTCACCTATTCGTGTCGTCAGGAGAAGACAAATATTTAAGTTTGGTTCACTCGTGTTGCTTGCACCCCGACGGGATAACCATGCGATACACGCCGCCCAGTAATCGAACAATGAAGTTTGACTCACCTGTGAGTCACGCCGTCCGATGGGCAGACGAGCGTGACCAAGCCGTGATCACGTCGTCTGATAGGGCAGTCGTTTATGCCTGTGTGAATGGTTTAATGATGACACAATCGGACCTTATTCGGCTTAACTACCAAAATCACGAGGGAGGACCATGCACTCTACGACTTATCGATTACCCCAGACTGTTCGATTCCATACGGAATAAAGTGAGTTTCGCTACAAGCCAGATCGCTAGGTATGCTGTAATTTAAACCAATAGAATGGCACGCTAATCTGGTCCCGCTAACGCCTTCTTTGTGGTACGATGAAAATGCTGTGATAGCTGCAGTGAGAGTTGTTTTTTGGAGTTTTCAGAGAATTCACAGAAAATAACACAATGCGGGTCATACAAAGTCATCTAAATACAAAATCTGGGTTGGCTTGGGGAAGAAAATCGTATAGCATTAAATGATTTGCTTATTCCCTACAACATCAAACCATGCCCGTGGAATATTGAGTAGGTCAAAATGAAATGCACAAATCAAAGCTGTTGTGTATTGGTTTTAAAAGAGGCACCCGTACATTTGAGTTTGGTAAATTTTGTTTGAAATTAAATGGTAGGTCAAAGGGTTAGATTTCTGCAGCAGAACATGTTTCCTTTCATTAGTGATGCTTTTGTCGCCGGCCTCACCCAGCTGAGTCTAGTCATATGCAGCTTTTATCTAACGTGCTAAGGTTTCCGCTTAGACATATAGATGATCGTGATCCTATAAAGTCGCAATGTAGAACATTATTACCTACTAAGATTAAGCTTAACCTCACAGTTTATCAATGCCCCTCATCTCAAAGATGAGGTCCCAATTACTTCTGTTAGGATACGCGGGACACAATGGTTGGGGCGAAAATCTCCTTTCTAACCACAACATGAAAAAAAAAACGTTTACGTTCGCCCAGGGATAGACTCCTCTCCGTGTAGAGAATGACATTGACTTATCATGGGCTCCCCCGGCCCGTGGCCTAGATCAAACCTCTGCTCAGGTTATCACGAAACTCAGACCGGGATCGCTAACTATTTTCCATCCCAAGGACGGTGGGTTGGGGACGCAGCCTCGTGCTCGTCGAGACTATTTCGCTCGCAAAATATTTACAGAGGTGGGAACCGAGTTTTGGCCCATCTGGTGCAGTTAACTATATGTCTACCCACCACTATTCAACATGGTTTGAATGTTGGAATAACTCTAAAACTGGGGTCAGCGCCTCGGGACCACTGAAATTTACAAACATACAATACCCTTCGCGAAGTGTTAGCAAATTCTCGACGGATGATTTCCAAGTCCAGCAGTAGAACTCCCACTAGGACTTGTATGGCGCCAGTCGAAACTATGAGTGCGGCATTTAGGCAGGCACAAAAACAAGGCTTTTTTTCGGGAACTGCATAGGAAAAATTCTGCCAGCTACACTTATTGCTCTCTCTAAGAATACTGGTCCCCATAATCCGCGCAAGCGATTCACAGGCCACCATATATCCTGTTGAGAGCCCTTCTTTAAAGTCTTCACGTCTTTCTGCTCAAAAGCTGCAGCAAAGAGTATAGTTGCGTGGGGTGGCCCCAGATCCTTACGATGAGGCCAAAAGGACAGTCATTCGTCCACCCGAATTTTCAAGTACTCGTATGTAACTATTGTTTCATGCTTGAGAATTTGTCCCTCATGTAATGCTTATGGCGGACGATTCAGATTGAGTTCACCTTCCAGAAGCATCATTTGCTTCTTCTCCATAGAGCTAGTCAGGCCAACTTGGTTGCACCATTGTTACACTATGCACATATACCATGTAGTTTTGGCTTTAGCTTCAAATTCAAGCTGACTTCGAACTTAACCAGTATCAGCAAGTTATTGGTGTATGTCCAAGTGCTGCAAACAGCAGAGAGCTCAGCCAACAAGTCATACATAAAAAGTTCCATATAAATGGACCCTCCTGGGGCCCTTGAGGGCATCTTCTCTGCACTGACACCTATACTTTGTGCTGCAAACCATGAATCAATGCTCTTCTGCCTGAAAAGTAGCTTCTACCATATAAAGTATTAGTATACATGGACGATTTGCTTGTGCCTAGTGAAACTTTTGACGATGGATTTGAAGTTCAGAAGGAAGTGTTACGACGTCTATAGGAGGCAGGGTTGAAATTACGAGGAATTGAATGTCAATTTTGCACTTCCCAAGTCGAAAACCTTGGCCACATTGTGCTGGAAGGCCAGATGAAATCAGGAACTGAAAAATAGGAAGCTGTCAAAAACTTTGACAAACCTATTAACGTGGAAGGTGTGAGTGGTTTTCTTGGGTCATTTTCGCTGTTGTGTGTCACAATTTGCAAGCATATCTGCGCCTCTAAGACCGTTACTGAAGGAAGACACTCACGAAACTCTACAGCGGGCCTTCGATTTATTGAACTTCGGCATCGCAATTAGTGTTATCTTCATACAACCAGGAGAAACAGCATGAAGTGCACGCGGATGCAAGTAAAGATGGTCTAGGGGGAGTCTTGTTGCAAAAAGAAGCAGACCAGTGTTTCCTCGTGTCCCCACTGGTCTCTGGCCTTCAGTTGTCCCAACGAATACCTTTTTGGGTATCCGTTGTTCGCCCATACGATTCACATGACCAGCCCATTGCAGATAACAATCTGACAATCGTTGAAACCTCAGGCTTGTCGAAAATTTCATACAGCTCATGGTTGTATTGAATTCGCTATTGGTCCCCGTCTAGATTCGCTCCGATGATTCGCCTCAGGACCCATCGCTCAAAGGCGTTCAATATACTTGCGGATGCTTGGGTTAGGGTCCATGGTTCACACCCATAGCATAACACAGGTCTCATTACAGATTTGTATACTTGGAGGTTTGTTTTCCTGTGTATGCAGCTGTTGTTTATTTCATTGCCGGCCCTCGTTATTTTGGCGCCTAAATACACAAATTCGCGCACATTTTCGATACTGTATTCGTCAATGTGATATTTTGTGTATTTGATATATTTTTCCTCGACTGCGTCATAAGCTACGTTTTATTCTCATTGATTTGTAGCCCTACTAGTTTTGCTTCCCTGTCGAGCTTCAGGAAGAGTTCCTTGCTAGTTGTTAATGACCCTGATAAAATGTTGATGTCGTCCGCATAGGCTACTATTTGGCTCGACTTGCATAGTAACGTACGTCGTGTACCGACAGGTTGCTGCTTCCTCATGACGTACTCCAGAGCCAAAATGCATAGCAATGGGGCCAGCCCATCTCCCTGCTGTAGTCTGATATTTTTGTCAAAGGCATCGGTGAGTTGGTTATTGATGCGGACTTGGAAGGTTGTCGACGTCATTGTCATTTTGGTAAGAGGCACTTATTTGGCTGGGACGCCAAAGCAAAGCATTATTTGGTACAGTAAGTTACGATCAACACTGTCGTATGCTTCCTTAAAGTCAACAAAAATTTGGTATACGTCTTTATTGAACTCCCAGCATTTTGCAAGTACTTGCTTGACCGTGAACAATTGATCTATTGTCGATCTACCTGCTCTAAAACCACCTTGATACTCCCCAATAATACTGTTGACGTTTGATCGGATTGAGTGTTGATATGTACTGATTTAATCAGATCATATCATAGCTGAGCAAGCACACGGGAGCATGGTACTGACCAAACCAATTTCCGAAAAAATCAATACGGTCATGAAAATGAGATACTCAAACTATCTCTAAGCGAAGGCCCGAGAGGGGCTTTAGTACTACAAAGAAGAAGAAGATGATATGATTTTATTTTCTAAGATCTTTGAAAATATTTTATACGCCGTACAAAGTAGTGATATGCCTCTATAATTTTCGCACTGAAGCTTCTCACCTTTTTTGTGGATAGGGAATATAATTGATTAACTCCACTCGTTCGGCATATGTTCCTGTTGCGAAATAAACTGGATGACTTTATAGATGGCTTTCTGAATACTGCTGCCACTATATTTGAGGAGCTCCCCTAGAACCTTATCGGTACACGGTGCTTTATTATTCCATTGGGCTTTGATGATGAAACAAACTTCCTCCAGAGTTTGTGGGGCCAATAGAAAGTCTCCGGAAATGTATATAGGCTCCGATGTTCTGGAGTTGTGCGGAGGATTAAGGAGGTTCTTGAAATATGATGCCTATCTTTCCTTAATCTTGGTTTCATCAGCGATGATATTGCTGATGTCATCGCGACAGAGCGTGGTTTTTGGCTGATAACCACGATTCACGCTTTTCACTACTTTGTAGGCTTGTCTTGTGTTGTTGCTCGCTAAACTTACATCTATACTTCTCAAAAGGTCGTCATAGTATTTTCTTTTCATCATTCTAATTATCTTATTCGCTACTCTTCTGAGATTTTCATTGTATTCTCTCTTTGTCCTGGTTTTCCTACTTACGTAGTGTTTGTACGCCTGATTCTTTTTGTCGAACGCGTTTTGGGCACTCATAATTGAACCAATAATTTATCTTGCACGGGGCTTGATGTCCGATCGTCTGTTCTGCCACGGTCTTAATAGTCGCTTTCACTTCGATCCAGAGCTCGCTGCTTGTCTTCAACGATGCGTCTGATAAGATGGGAGCCAGCTGGTTGCCGAGGGTCTAAGTGAAACTTTTCGCCACGGACGCCGTTTGGAGCCTTTCGATGTCAAATTATTGCAGCGGGCTAGTCTTCGCCGAATATGCCCTTGACATACGACGTCGATAGGTTAATTTGATCAAGTAATGATATGAGTTTCAATTGGCTTCTGCGTATGTACGGACGTCCCGTATGCTCGAGGCCCAACGTTGTGGATCAGAACATGGTCGATTTGGTTTTGTATGTTGCCATCCGGTGATACTCAGCTCATTTTATGTGTGCGTCGATGTGGGAAGCAAGTCGTACGTATAATTAGATTTCTGCTACATGCAAAGTCAATCAGGTGCTGGCCGTTGTCATTTGCTTCATCGTGAAGCTATATCCTCCAGTCGTTCCCCGATGAGAGAGTTCATTCCCAACTTTAGCGTTGAAATCACCCAGAATTATTTTTGTGTCGTTTGTAGGCAATAGTCGACCAGTCTCTCCAGGTAATTGTAGAACGTTTCCTACGTTTCTTCGTCCTTTTCTTCGGTCGGGCGCGAACTTTGATCAGCCAGATTTTGAAGAATTTCGTTTTTATACGGATCGCACACAACCGTTCATTGAATGCCTTAGAATCCAGTAACGTGCGATTTGAACTCCCTATCCATAATGAAGGCCGCTCTGAATTTTCGTCTTCCAGTAGGCTTTCCAATTTTGAATATTGTATGCGATCTCATGTCTTGAATGTCGTTCCCGGTCCAGCTCGTTTCCTGGATTGCCAGTATTTTTAATTGATATTGTCTGGCCTGTTTTAAAAGGTCCTTAACAGCGCCAGGGCAATTGAATGATCTGACATTCCAGGATCCAAGGCCATAGTCCTTTTTTCGATTGCGAGGTCGTTGCCGTGAGTCTTATCGATTCCGAGGCCCGTCTGCAGGTTTCGAAACATTTTAGGGTTTTCCAGCGACAGGGAGTTAGCCCGTCGCCCAACCTCCGTTCCGGCAGCATGGTTATTACTTCGTTTCCGTAATCAGTCGCGGAAGACTCGCCTACACCCTCATACGTCCCCACAAAGGAGGTTTAAGTAGGATTTAGTAGCAGAGCTGTAGATGTATTTACAGTTATTAGCATTTCTCGGCATTTAATGTCCCATTATTGGGGAACCAGTAAACCCAATCAATGTGCGACCTCAAGAGAATTTACTACCATTTAATTGGGTGGTTTGGGATGAGGAACCATGGATTATCGTAAACAGTAAATAGTATAAAACTTTAATTTTGTACTATAATTAAAAAAAAAAACAGTTGACTGTAAATAATTAACAATAATATACCTGTTTACACTTGGTAACCCTAACTTTGCAGCTGACTGAGAGCTGGCAACCATTTTTTTTCAGTTCTATGCATATTTCCTATAAAATGAC